>CM027840.1:53554949-54872449 GCA_016097545.1 Eucalyptus victrix
AAGCTAAAGAAAGAGATTCCAAAAGACAAATGCATATGGGCTCGTGCTTGTTGATTTATGTTTCACGAAATCAATTAAAATGTCTAGTCTGAGAAGCATTTACACGGTTAATTAAGCAATGTGGACATGCCCTTTGATTTTCAGGAAACATATTTGACCCAAAGCGCTCCTGCTTGTCAAGAAAAGTCTCCACCGATCAAGGCTTTTGATTAAAGCATGCATGCATGCGCGTGTTGGAAGCGCGGCACCCGGTGAACAAGTAAAGCTAGGCTGCTGTAATGCCAAGTCTACAAATAGGGTCAAATCGCTTATCCTTGTAATGCAACTAGACCCATTTGCTCCCACTCTAATTCCTTCCCGCTCTTTTCTTCCACTACCGATTTTGGCTTGCCGTTATCCTCCAAGTATTTATTGATCAACGATGCTCGAGATGCGTGCTGCGGGTAGATTTTCTTGTGAATGATTTGACTTCATTAAGCGACTTTTATATGCATGAGAATGAAACTACCAAGATAAACACGATTACAAGTATTTTCTTTCCGGACCGTTGATAGTTTCAAGAATTAACATTCAGCCATTAGTAGAAAAGTGGTCTCTCATCCTTAGGCAACGTGGAAGTAAAAAACGTGCAAAATGTGTTTATATGTATTGGAACAATCCTTAATTGTGAAATCAGGCACAAACAATTACATCACCAATGATTAAGTAAGACTAAGTACACTAAACCTTTGTTGGACCACCTCAGGCATGGAAATTTAACCTCTTCCATAGATTTTACGAGAAAGCTAAATCCAAAAACAATATCCAAAAACAATAGCTTCTTATTCCAAATTACCATATATGGCCCCTAAATAGAGGATTATTGCTCATAAAAGAAGTTTAAATCGACTTAACTTCGTTTTCTTACCGATATCCAATTATTTTCGTTCATCAAATTAGGTATGGACATCGGAGAGCAATTCCTTAGTTAGGTCAAAAACCGATCAACAAATCATCAAAAAGGTTTAGGGCTCAATTGACTTAAAAGGTTTAGAATTAAATTAACATATGTACAGTAAATTTATTGACTTTTTCTTTTAAATTATCTCATTAACGGTATTCTTGTTAAATATCCAATTACTAAAACTCTATCATTTCGAAGTCCAAGTTTGAAAAGTATGGCAATAATTATCACCTATTTAGGCAGGCTTTTTTTTCTTGATACAAAATAATCATTTAATTTTAAAAATTATGAATTTAATAGCTTCTTCTAGGCTACTTGGGATGTATGCTATTTTAAAAGGAAAACGTAAAAGTGTACTACATCAAGACTGGATATAGGATAGGATATAAAATCGTAGAATTTTTTAGATCATGTCCATCGTTTGGTGATCGCAGATATTAAATTCGGATATATTCCACATCATATCATGTAACAGCATATCATTGTAAATAGAGATTGTGAAAATCTCTAATACTATTCCTTAATTTATTTTTATTTTATTTTCCTCTTTTTTATATTATTTTATTTATTATTTCTTTAATCACCTTTCATCATTCTTTAATAAAATTTTATCAAATAGTAAACTATACTAACATACCTAAAATACAAAAATGCCTAAAATATATAATATGTATAAATATATAATTTATAGATTAATGTTTATTATAAGATAGAATTAAAGTTGAATATATAAATTAAAATAAGATTAATTAAAAATAATTTCTTAATTTCTTAATTTCTTAAATTAGAATTCAAATATTATTTATATTGAAATGTAATTTCAATTTTGGTTTAATAAGTTTGTTATTCGAGAAAAATAATTTTCCTACATGGACATTAGAAATCTTATCCACCTTTATCCCCCAAATACTTCTCTCATGGAATAATTTTATCCGACCTTATCCCCCTTATATCTGATTTTATCTTGTCACTTGCAGTGCCGGCACGGGATAGGATAAATCATATCCTATCCCCTAAATTTTATCCCAATCAGTCCAAATGCAACCTTAAAGTCAATGTGAAAAGGAGAAATTAGAAAAGTAGGATTCTAAATTCAAACGAAAGAGACTTCTAGCTTTTCGGGATGGACGTAACTCAGCATAGACTGGAAACATCTGGACGTAGGTCTCACGAAGATCTCGCATGTCATTTAATTAATGAGGAGCAACAGCATATGTGGTCCGATATTTTATTTCCTTGGGACTTGACATTAGTTTATGAGTACATTACTCTCTCTCTCTCGATTGAGATAAAAAATATATACTTAATATACAATGAGGGGATATGAAAGCTACTCATCATCATAGATTATATATTTTACATATGTTGAAATTGCATCGAGTTCCTAAAAAAAAAAGAAAACAAAAACAAAAATGTTAAAACAAAAAACAAATCGCCTCACAGCCCTCTCAAACTTTCACAATGCCATGGGCAAAACCACCAAAATTCATTTGAGCTCATTACGAGGTTGAATGACGTGAAGATGATTGTTACACATTTATCGATAATCATTATTAAGTATCTTATGATTGAGTCCGATAACTTTTTGTGAATTAACCCATGGTATGGGAAAATGCTCAGAAATGTTACTTGCACAACACGTTTAGATGTAGATCTATTGTTCAATAGCTAATGAATGTTAATCCTCACGAAAACCTCGTATAGAAACCAACATTAAGTATAGATTTTTTAGTTCATGATGTTTTTGTAAAAATTTTCGCCTTAATTGTATAAGAAAAAAGAAAAACAACGATAGGAAAGTAGATGATTGGAAACAATATTTGAATGAAAATAAGCGAGCTTTCATTACATTTCTCATAATGTAAATATTTTTCATTTTCATTCTTTCTTAGCCTAAAATGAAAATATGATTTTCAATATCTCCATTCTCATCAAAAAAAAAAAAATCACAAACCAAATATATATTTTGGAAAAAAAAAAAGGTCTTCACTTTCTTTCTTTCCATTTTTTTTTTTTTTGTAGTGTCACAGCTGAAAAGTGTTCAAAATTAACTCAAACCTGCTCCATTTTAAAATTAAAAAGATAGAAGATAAGGCTAAAAACGGAAAACAGCCAATTAGCAGCAATCAAAAGATGGAAAATAAAAGTTTCCATAATATAATTCAAACAGGTGTCTTATCATAACTTTTTTCAGGCGTGATTGTAGACCAATATCCATAGGAAATTACCCACACCATTTATGCAACTCTTTCGACTGTATGATTATAATAATTATATGGGAGGAACCCTAATTTCAAGGTAGTTTTGCTGAGTTGGTCTTCCTTTGACCAATCTAAGAAAAAGCTAAAGAAAGAGATTCCAAAACAGGTACTGGGCTCGTGCTGTTGGTTATGCGTTTCAGTCAAAAATCCTTTAAGATGTCTAGTCCAAAAGCATTTCCACAGTTAAGTGACGAATGGGAACATATCCTTTGATTTTTCAAAAACATGTTTAACCCAAGCGTCCCCTGACTGGTCAAGGAAAGTCTCTACCCGATCAAAGGCAAGCTTTTGATCAGAGCGTGCATGCAGCTGTTAGAAGCGGCAGCACCACAATGAACAAGTAAAGCTGGGAGTAGCTCTAATACCAAGATTACAAAGTAGGTCAAAATCAAATCGCTTCTCCTTGTAATGCAACTAGACCCATTTGCTTTCATCTCTATTCCTTCCCGTTCTTTTCCTCCACTCGCTGATTTTGGCTTGCTGTTATCCTCCAAGTATTTATCGATCAACGATGCTCGAGATGCATTTTCGGGGAGATTTTCTTGTGAATAATTTGACTTCATTGAACGAATTTTAAATGCAAATGAGAATGAAATTGTACAAGATAAACATGATTACAAGTATTTTTTTGTGGACCATCAAGTTGCTTGGAGTGAGGGTCTCCATCATTAGAAAAGTAGTTTTCATCCTTGGCGTGGAAGTAAAGAATGTGAAATGTTTTTAAATGTCGGAACAATCCTTATTGTGAAATCAAACACACCCGATTACATCACCCAGACTGTGCAAGACTAATTCTATTAAACCATTGTTGGACCACCCCGGCGCGGAAATTAACCTTGAAAGATTTTACACAAGAAAACTGAATCCAAAAATAGTAATTTCTTATCTCGTACTATCATGTCTTCATCCCGAAATCAGAGGAACATTGCTCATTTAGGAAGCTTGTAGCTGACCTAAATTTGCTTTACCGCAACATTACCGGATCCAATTATTTCGTGCTTCCAACTTGGGGATGGACATTGAAGTGAGCGATTTACTAGTCAAGGTGGAAACTAAACTCTCCTCTGAATCAGAAAAAAGTCTGGAAATATAAATTCCCACAAAAAAAAAAAAAAGAGGAGGCTAGTTAGGATTTAACAAGAAGGAAGCCCCACACCATGTCACTTCTTTTCTTTTTGTTAAATATTCACACAATCGTAAATCTGAGAAAAAATTCTATATATTGAAGAAACTAAGAACTTTCTATAAAGTGAAGAAGCTTTATCGTGGAAAATCCAAGCAAATTTTCATAAATTGTAGAAGCTGCGTCGTGGATCTTACTTTAAGATTTCCCGAGGACCATGGTTGATTTATCTTATTCTTCTAAATCAAATTATAAACACCAACAAAAGAAAATTATGACTAAGATTGACTGGAAACATCATAGCAAACCCGTACACACGGGCCTTGCCATGACTTTCGAAGAGCTAATTGCATTACCGTAGCTATTAGACATTGCCTTCTGTTGACTTTCAAGAAGTTGTGTCGTAGATCTTACTTTAAGATTTCCCAAGGATCACGGTTGATTTATCTTATTCTTCTAAATCGGTATAAACACCAACAAAGAAATTTGTGACTAAGATTGACTCAAAAAAATATCATGCAATACTCAAGACCCGTACATCACGGGCCTTGCCGTGATTCTTCGGAAAGCCAATTGCATTGCCGTAGTTATTAGACATTGCCTTTTGTTGACTTTTAAGAAGCTATGTTTGTGGATCTTACTTTAAGATTTCCCCAAGGACCACGGTTGATTTATCTTATTCTTCTAAATCGGTATAAACACCAACAAAAGAAATTTCTGACTAAGATTAAGCTCGGAGACATCATAGCAATACTCAAGACCCGTGCATCACGGGCCTTAGTCGTGACTGGAGAGCCAATTGCATTGCCATAGCTATACATTGCCTTCTATTGACTTTTGAAGAAGCTGTGTCGTGGATCTTACTTTAAGATTTCCAGGACCACGATTCGATTTATCTTATTCTTCAACTCGGTATAGACACCAAAAAAGGAAATTTATGACTAAGATTAACTCAGAAACATCATAGCAATACTCAAGACCCCAAGACCCGTAATCACGGGCCTTGCCGTGACACCAAGAGCCAATTGCATTGCCGTGGCTTTATTGACATTGCCTTTTGTTGACTTTTCAAGAAGTTTATGCCGTGGATCTTACTTTAAGATTTCCCAAGGACCACGGTTGATTTATCTTATTCTTATAAATCGGTATAAACACCAACAAAAGAAATTTATGACTAAGATTGACTCGGAAACATCATAGCAATACTCAAGACCCGTGCATCACTGGCCTTGCCATGACTTTCAGAGAGCCAATTGCATTGCATAGCTATTATACATTACCTTTCTATTGGACCTCTCACCTAATTGCATATTCTGGCAAACATTTAGATCATAGTGCAAATGACATTAGGTGTGCGGATCATCAAAAGATAATCATATTGGGCAGCAGTTAGGGAAGATATGATGAACGGTATCATCGTGGAGTAAGAAACGAGATAAAGGAAGAACAAAGAAAAGAAACGAGATAAAGGAAGAACAAAGCTGAACCAAAAATATTCTCTCCGAGTTTTAGTTTGCGAATAAAATCCAACCCGAATAAAGTATGCGAAAAAAATACGGAAATTGTATCCACGTCAAAGTCATGATCAAAAATAAAGATTGTCTCCGTGTTGGAATGAAGATCAAGAATGAAATCCTACTTGAATTTTCATCGGATGCAAGATCGTCTTAAAATATACATAATACACTTTCCTAATTAAAGTTGTGGCTAGGAAAGGTAAAATTTGTCCAAGAAGTCTTAAACTTATTGCACTATTCGCAATTCAATCTTAAACCTTTTAATTTTTGCCAATTAAATCCTAAACATTTTCACATTTTGCCAACTAAGTCCATCTAGCCTAATTTTGGCTGAAAAATCGCTAACATGTACCCGACCACACGATTGGTGCTAACTTTTTAATTTTTAATAATATTATTTCCTTTATTCTTTTTCATTTTTTTATAGCCCTAAGGCCGGCGGTGTTGCGGCCCTCATCGTGCCATAGTTGAGAATGTTACAGCAACGCACCAATGGCTCGATACCTTTACCTAAGAGATCGCCGGTGAGAAGCCCAAGTAATAATATATTTCCTTCCATGGATATTCCAAACACCTGAGTACACATTGGGGGTGTCGTCAATCACTCTCGATTCCTAAACATTGGGACTAACTACCAATCCAACCTCAACACCTTCATGGAGAGATGGCTGAGAGGAAAACTAAATTTGAGCCCATTAACCCCACATTCACTCAAAAAACTTAAGTCAATGAATTATAAACTAATTAAAAATATACTAATGGCTCCATCCCACCAATTCCCTGAAGTAAGACATGCATCTCAAGTGGTTGGAAACATAGGCATGGCCACGGAGGGTGGGAAAAATGCTCAATAGGAAGGCTCTGGGCTTTAGCATTGACTACTGAGTGATGGGTGGCTCAACAGACAATTGTGACAATTTCATGACTGCATTAGTCATTAAGATCTATCATTCTTGAAAATAGACGCATCAACATTAGCCTGTCTCAGGTTCCATGTATTCTCTGAGAAACTATACATCATATTGACTATGATACACACGAGGAAGACACGAGTAAAACTCGCCAATATGACATAACACAAATCTCTATACATACCACTCAACATCACTAGAGACATGAACAACATTCACAGAGATCGAAACAACAATCGATGCACCCAAAACAAGCGAGGCCGGTGCAGAGTTGCGAAAGAGCGACTGCACACCGGTCATTCACATAGGAGCAAGTTTGGATGAAGCACATGCAACAGATGCGATCCATCAGCTTGCTGCAACAATTCGAAGCTGCCTTGACCAAGACATCCGCAGCATCCAACGTCTTCTCTTCGACTCCTGGTGGAATATTCTTCACTGTTGCAGTCAAGATACCGAAGCCTTTACCCAAACTTCCCAGCAAAATTACCTCCGGCCCTTAAAGTCCAGCATCTTCTTTGAAATTTACTTTTTCAGGCACCTGTTTTAAAGTGAAGATAATGACCTTATGTTGATGAAGAGAAGCAGAGATTTGAAATCAGCTTCATCACTTCTAATACATTCCAAAGTTTGCTACATATACGTATATGGATGGGATTGAAGCATCTCAAGGTGCATTTGGTTAAGACAGTTTTCAATTCTTAGTTTCACTATTAATGTTTATATATATAAAGGATTTTCTTCATTTAATTTTCACTTTTGGAACATGTCTGGTACTATTAACAGAAAATCTTGTCTGTTTCTTGTCCTATTTAGGTTTTAACATTTAAGTCTTTCAAGAAATTTTCCTTCCTCTTCCACTTGCAAACCAATGAAAACAACATTGTGTTGCCTTAATTCAAAAGCAGGAGAAGCTGTATTCATTTTGACCACTTTCTGTTGTCATTGGAAATGAAAACTGCAAAGCTAGACACAGTTTTAAGTTTTCCAGATGATACCAAAAACCACTCCATAAATATATAATAAAAAGTACAGAGGTAAAAGGATTCACGACAGAGTATAGAAACAAATATTAAAATTTACGAGTTCTGCAGGAGTCGTATTTATTTAAATCAGTTATAGCAAAAACAGTTCTTTTTTTTTTTTTTGGCCTGCAGGATTTGTATAAGCCTATAGGTCAACAGTAGAAACTACTAGGTCAAATAGTGTTTGATCATACCTCTAGTGTAACATCAGATGTTATTTTCTCAATGGACAGTTTCGAGTAAGATCATGCATGTATACTCCGATGGAACCTGTGATTGTATGCTCATTCTTGCAACCTATAATTAGACAGCACATGAAAGTGTAAGTAAGCTAAAAGTAACAGCAGCATGAAAATGGCCATGATGCCAATCCAGATTTGCCGCCCCACTGCAACATTCCATGCACTCATATATGAATTAACCAACGAGAGGCCAAGTCAGAAAACTTCTGTATGACCACATGTATTAACTAAATTGTCTTAGCAAGAATTCTGGTTATAACAGGTGTTAATAAATAACAATTGATTTTTCTAGTTAGAATGATTTCATGCATCTTAAGATCCAAGGGTCAATTTGTATAAGGCACCTTTTTTCAAAAATGTCCCCTTCCTGTAAAGTGTCATACAGTCAAAACTTCCCTTGGGAAACTCACGTGAGTGATGCTACTATAACATCTAGATTAAATCCTTCCATGCTATAACAAATTTAATGTACTTCGATGAGGCAAGAAACAAACCTTCTCCGCAAGCTGTGTATTTTTTTGAAACCAAGCCTTTGCTGTGAGGTCATCAATTTGTCTCTTTGCAAGTAGCTGACAGGATATTCAACAAAGAACTCAAAAAAGTGAATGTCGTTCTGATATCTCCATTTATATACATTCACTAAACTAGATCGATTTCAGGTAGAGCATGGAGGCGTAAGAGGACCAACATAAATATAATACAAGTCCCTATTTGAGGCATTATCAACAAAATTTCTGCCACAATTTCTTTAGAAAAAAGCATTCCAACAAAGTATGGATTGTAAGAGAAAGAAAGGCATCATGGTGAGTTTTGCATCAAAGGTTACTACTCATTAATCAAGATGTTAGACTTTCAATTCGAATTGTAAGTGAGGCTGACGGTATCCTCTAGAAAATCCATAACAAACTTGAGAATTTGTAAGAACTTCATTTATCCAAGAGTTTGTATTCAAGATCAAATATTACTCTGTCAATAGGGACATCCTTCACATGTTGCACTTTCAGATCTATCGTGCAGACGGTCCTATCCGCCAAAACACCACTAACTCTTGCAAGCTCTGGAAATTTCCCAGAAAATCTGCCTGATACAATTAATGGACTTCCCGATGAAAGGTCTGGAATTTGAGAGGGATATATCTGCCAATAGAATGGAAAGCAGCATATGACCACTCTGTCAGGGATGCATCTCCACTTAAATGAGTAACTTGTGATTCTATGAAGATAGAAAATTGCAATTTCCAAGATTATCACTCCTCAAAAGCTTTGATATCTGTTGGTGATTGGAATTCGGAAATGAATTGTTGCTTGGAGAGGAAATTATTACCTCAAGTGAATCAAGATTTTCCAGAGCGTCCACTGTGATATCAGCCATCATGATTGACAATGCATTGGCAAGCCACCTTTGCATTCTAAGTTCAACTAACTCTGCTTATTCGAAAAGGAACAGAACAAACAAAGACAAGATCAGATTTTTTTTGCCTTTAAAGAACTTGACAATTTTAAAACCCACAGATCTTTATTTGGACTAAGCAGAGATTGAGATCCTAACACCCTTTTAGAGAAGCTCCATTATTGCCCTTCCGGATTAAAACAATCTCATGTCAGAGATCTTGTAGGCAAAACTCCAATAAAGTATATTGTTCTAGAGCCGGACAGTCTCAATTTCTCCATTTTCAGATATGAATGCCTTTTCCACATAAGAAAGTTCCCAACTCCACTAACATTAGCTAATACAACTGAATTGTTTCAGAGGTATATTAACCCATAAGAAACTTCATTCACTTGAAACCAAAAAAAAAAAAAAATCAGTCACCTGCATCATAGGCAGCATCATGATAACCCCTTCCAATTTGAGAAAGCATCTGGAGAAAGTAATTGTTGCAGTATGCACCTGAAAAGAAAATTAGTTCGCAGTAATTAACATAAATTGGTAAGCCCCCTTATATGGTTCCACCGCAGTATGCCTCTGACAAAAAATTGCAACTTAACACAAAGCCTAACCTCACAATCATAATGATTTTCTAGGTTCATATTATAGATCCAAATTCAAGCTGTATATATATAACATAGAAATAGCTTTATCAAAAATTTTGTGGCGGACAATTTGTGATAAAGTCAATGCATATAAAAACTCTTCTCTTGATGTAGTCACCCGTAGAATATTTAAAGTACTATGATATAGCTCAAAATTGACTATTTTTCAATTTTGGTTTATCTGAGCTAATGACTGCACTCATACCAGGAATCATACTGAAGTTATTGACCTTTATGGGTAAGTATTAACTGATCGTCTTAATGACAGTTATCATTATATGTTGCTCTTCTGATTACATAGTTTGACTGCCAAGCGATGAAAGGTAAAAAGTAGTGATAGGCTTGCCATGTTTCCACAAATGAATTCACTCCAAACCCAACATTCGTCAGGTTAGATTATTTAAAGTATTCTGATATAGCTCAAAATTGACTATTTTCAATTTCGTGTATATCTGACTTAATGACTTCCTTAAGTCATTGTCCTTTATGGGTAAGTATAAATTGATTGTCTTAATGACAGTTATCATTATAAGTTGCTCTTCTGATTACATAGTTTGACTGCCAAGTGATGAATGGATTGTCATTGGAAAGGTAAACAGTAGTGGTAGGTTTGCAATGTTTCCACAAATGAATGCACTTCAAACACTACATTCATCAGATTTCTTGCTTGTATAATTGCATAAACACTTATATTCCTTTTGTCGCAGTGCTTCACACAACTCTAATCTAGAAACTTGAGAGGTTGCAACCAATGCTTTATATGTCACCCAATGCAAAAGTGATCAACTTTGATACTCTTTTGTACTTTTTTTAAGATCTCTTACCTATTCCAAAGGTGCATATGCGAGGACAAATTGGTAGTCCACTTGAGCAATCATCCTTCACTTTATTGCAGATCTCTCAAGCCATTTTCAACAGCCCCATCTGTGACTAGGAAAATGAATGGTATTGAACCAGTGGTTTCCGCCAACAACTTCATTGCCTGTTGAGTAGATAAGTCAGTATGGTAGGAAGTATTCTAAACTAGTATGTGAAAGTGACAAGGCAACTGAAAAATAAGAACGGCATTGAAGTTCTTAATGAATTTAGCATTCAAGCACCTTCCGGTGGCGCAATGGATGTTCATGTTCAAACCTGTTCTAGAGGAAACAAGATGTCTGTGCCACCATTAGCTGCAAAGTTGGCACTAATCCATTGGGTCGCATTGAGATCGCCTCTGGTGTTGCTGGCTCCATCAACGAGGAGAATGAGTGAACTTCATTGTTGAAAGCTATTATGTTGAAAGAATCCTGCTGAGTGAGCCTCGAAAGCGATTCCAATATTGCATTCTTTACATTCATCAGAAGGTTTTCCATGCTCGCACTTATATCAATGACATACACAACTTCTTTTGAATAGACCTGTCAAATGACTACTCCGAATTAGTGGATGCTGCCCAAGGGAGTGGCAATGCCATACGCAAAAGGGAAGAGACTCATAGAATGGCAGAGGCAAAAAGAGCTTTTGAGCATTTTCATTAATCCATGAACAGAGGATTCTATAGACACATAGATCGTGGATCCATATATCTCGATCGGAAAAGAATCAATAGAAAAAGAAATAATCGGGATTTATCGATATTTCTCGAAACAAACAAAAAGGAAACGAAAGATGAAACATAAATCATGGATCAACTAAGCCCTCTCGGGGGCTTGCTTAAGAATAAGAAAGAGAAATCTCATGTAAATACCATGGAATAAGGTTTGATCCTATTCATGGCTACATAGGACTTAGTAAACCAACAATACTAATGCATCTGTTTATGACGAGGTCGGAATACTGCAGGTTCTTTACATAGCATGCCCCAGCTTGCATAGAATCAAAAAAGGAACCACTAGTTCATGCCGAAACTTTAAATTCTTAATATTGACAGTAAGTTCAAGAATGAGTTACTGGTCACCTTTCATTTTATCCTTTCAAATACGTTTTTAATGAATATTAGGTTTTTCTGAAATTTCTTATTAATTTTTTCAACTCGGCATTTTCACCATGTTTCTAAAAGAGTGAAAAGGCAACTCATAGCTTTTGCTATTACAACCAGTAGAGGAGACTGACAGGAAGTTTATTCATTACGACATTGAACACCAACTAGATTAGGAATGAAAGTAATATTCCTAAAACAAATATCCAAGCACAGGTACATTAAATACAAGTCAATAGTAAAAACCTAACCAACCTTGCCACTCTGGTTTTTTCCAGGGTAAAAATAGAAGCAGAAGATGTCTCGTTGGTCAGTATCATGAAGAGATGGAGATTGCAAGAGCACACCCCTGATATGTTTGTCGTCGAAACCTTTAGGCACAGGGAAGATAATGAGAGATGAGAACACTTGCATATCAAAGTAGCTAATCATGGTAAAGTATGGCCCATACATCTTTACTTCAGACTTGGTAATATAATTCCCAGAAGCCTTGTTATTTTGAGGTGCTATATAGTAGTAGTCGAGAGAGAGAAGATAAAGGGTCATACAGAATAAGAAAATTTGAAGTCCTGACTCGACCATGTTGGAGCTTCTGCTTCATACAAGCAACTTAATTTACTAGCCTCGCGCCGCAAGTCCTATAAAAACACAGTAATATCCTTATTCCAGCTTTTGCTTGAAATCTTAGAGCATGAGAGAATTTATTGGACTCACCTTCAGCGGGTGGCTGATATGATTATGTAGCAGTTCTATGACAGTACCAGAGTTCACATTCAACAGAACCTTTTCTTTCTTCGGCATCTTCCTAACAACGGGATTGACATACGAAGGAAAGGTAAAAGGCATGTGAAGGAAAACTGGTATCCTTGATATGTTAACTTCTGAGACCAATTTGCCTTCACTGATATCGTTGACCCTCCATAAACCTACAAAGTTAAGATGGTTGGAATATATTAGTTTCTCCTGGTTTAGAGTAGAAGACCAACCTAATGCTAGAAATCAATATCTTGAGTGGGATGGTAAAGAAAGATACAAGAGACTACCTGTGGAACTTTAAACATGAAAGTCTGGGAATTCAAAAAGTTCCCATTTTTAGCTTTTCCCACTTCGGCACTCATATCTTCTATATCTTCCACAATGAACAGTTGACTGTTATATGATTTTCCCGCAACATCTACCTCAATACCTAGAAGCAAACCCTGTTAGCCAAATCATGCTTCTTTTGAGAACATAATTAAGAGAAGAAGGGGTAAAAGAAACTTTAGACATTTACAAGTTCAGCACAATTACATAATTGGAAGATACCATCAGCACCATAGAATGTAGAAGTGGTAAATTTAGTTCTGTTATTCAATGTGCTTATACGATGCCACAAAATAGAACATTAGAGCTTACAAAATTTTTATTTGCTAGCTAGGTATAATACAGGTATCAAGGTTGAAACTTCTATTAGCAGTTCCAAATGGTCGCCAAGAAATTGTCAGCAAAAAATTCAAGAAGTGAAAATGGTGATAGACAACAGAAAACATTTGAAGAATGATTATGATAATTTCACCACGAAGAAATTGCAAAAGAAGGGATAACCTCTCCTATCACAAGGATGGTCACGATCCAAGAAGAAGGTGTCTCGGCAGTAGTCAAAGAGGTTCTGTCTTTGTTCCTTTAATTTCCAATGTAATTGCAATGTTAACAGATGATCGGCGCCTGTTTAGGCTACTCTAGTTGGCCCTTGGAATAGAGGAAGGATCATTGAGCATCCTTGCATCTGAATCTAATGTACTTTGCTAATGATGTTGTAGAAAAGTAATTTTCCTGTTTTTAATAATGCATATACGGTAAGCTGCAATGGAACCAATTTATACAAACAATACTCTGGAATAGGTAAACACTGATCTTCTAGGACCATTTCTCCGCATGGATGTGAAGAAGTGATCCGGCAGCTCATGCTTACTGATTTTGCCTAATCCCTATCGAAGCTTGCTTGACAGTAAATTATCTTCTAAACTGGGAAAACAGATTTGTAATTACCACGTCCTGATAGCAAGGTTCCTATCTCTGTTTTCTTCTGTTCATCAAATTTCTAACAACTGCTTGTCTAGTCAACGGTTCCAAGATCCAAGACAGCTTTGACTCCCAACACATATTAATAGAAAGCACTGAGCTGCATGCACATGGACGTGCTCTCGGATGCTAATTAACTTACGTGATATAACAGACATTTTGTATGAACTCAACCATCCCATATATTATTTTTCTAAATCACTGCCGACCAACCCGGCCACTGGATTCCTACCAAATTCATTAAGAGAAAAAGAAACTTATTATTTTCACTTGAAGGTATGCGCGCCCTCGCTGCCCAGATTGTCGGTGCAACTATGAATACTCTTATTTTCTAGTCTACGAAATTTTCGTCTAAAAAGAAATTCTTATTTTTCTCCGTCCAAATCTAACTTCTGCGTTCCCATTGTCCAGAAATTCCCAGTTTATTCCCAATTTCCATCTGTCGTAATCTTTCCATTATTAGCGGCAACAGAGCATGAAAACCTCGATTTTACCAAAAAAAAAGAAAACCTCGAATGAATATGTCTCCGCATGGCTCCAAAACCAAATTGCACAAGCAAGCATAAAAAAAACACGACCAAAACAAATGCAAGCTTCCAAAAAAAAACCCACTAAAAAAATGTAGGTGAACCTACTGAACTCGATCGTGACGACGTGACAGGTCACTGATATGTGAACATGTTTGAACAGTTGAAATAAAGTCAACTTAATATGGAAAAATATCTCAGTGAAGAAACGACGAGAACATCGTTCTGAAGCTGACCGACAAATTCACAAGGAGGAAAAAAAAAGTTGAAGCATGAAACTTTTTGCATAACGAGCTCTTTACAATTTCAGAAATGAGATAATATTTCTTTTAGCAAAATCGATCCGAGCTATCATTACCTGCTCTCCCATCGGTATCGCGACTTGACAATCGCACCTCCTGCTGGTCATGATGCAGTGCACGCGCCACCGCCCGGTCATGCTCACGAACGCCGTGTCCAGGTAGCAATCCACCTCCATCGCGACCTCGTGCATCTGAAGCGGCACCAGCGCCGGCGGATCGCACCGGCCGTGGACGTACGGCTGGTAGCTCGGCACGTCGGGGTTGTCCACCGCCGTCGGGTCCGGCACCACGGCGTAGACCATCGGCGCCGTCGGGAGGTACTCGTCGGGGGACCTCGACATGGCCGGGGGTCCGGGCCGTGGCGGCGCCCTTGCCGTAGTAAATCCGCTTGGAGAGCGCGAGGCCGTAGTCGACGGAGCCCGCGAACTTTCTGGCCATGTCGCCGGCCGGCCGGAGGAAGGGGCCGCTCCCGGCGAGGGACGTTCCGGCGACAAGAAGGGAAGAGGCGGGGAGCCGGCGAGGGGAGATGATTGGGAAGCCTGCACTGGTTTTATCTTATGCGCAGATGAAAAGATGACTGCTTTATAGTCGTGGTCCGGTGAGACAGAGATAGAGAGAGAAAGAGAGAGAAGAGAGAAAAGTGATGGCGAGGCTTTGGCTTTTGGGCTTCGGAAATGCGGTTGGAAGAGTGATGAAGACGACAGGTTCGAGAGCTCGGGACTACGTTATTAATGGCGGTCTGGCGTGTAAGAATATTACACGTGGACCCCAATTGATAATTTGGAAAAAGACCAATAACGATTATTTCGGACTAGCTAATTTGGTTTTGGAAAAGACCAATAACGATTATTTCGGACAACCTAATTTGGTGATTAAAGGAGCGATGGTCCACATTTTTCCTCAATTATATGTAATTCGTGTTGTGAAAAAGTAAAATATACTTTTAGAATGAATAATAACAGTGTCTCGATGATATTCGATAATAAAATATTGATATGACCTCTGTTATTTTTTTTTTATAATAATGTAATTGAGTAATTCTGATAATCTTGAAAGTATGCTCAAATTGTCATCATATCAACTAAAAAATCTATTTTAAATATTTCCGGCCCATTTCCAAAAGTAATTCTGTTGAAATAAGCATACAGCTTTGATATTCAAAACTTAACAAAGGATTGAAGGCCTTTTAGTCACATTATCGATTATATTTAAATTAAAACGACAGTTTTAAGCCCCTAAAAATTCTAAGAGAAAATAAAATATCACGTGTAAATTACAACTACAATTACTAAAGTTTCTTCGGGACTAGGCAGTAGACTTTCTCCTCCAAAGTTGTCAAACCCAATCTCTTGAATTTTATGTTAAACGATTATGCCAATTTTCTTTTTAGCTTTTCTTTAACTGTGTTTGCTTTTTATCATTCTTTTTTAATTTTGATGTACAAGTTTATATTAAAAAAAATTGATAAGGAAACATTTATCTCAGAAATATAATGATTTATGATCACACAAATAAGAGAATGATGTTTTTCATTCAAGCGAAATACTAGTAAAGTAACCAATTTCCAAAAACATTTTCTCATGGTCTAAGGTGTCATTTCCTTAGATATAACAACGATGACGATGATAATAATAATAAAAAAAAAAGTGCATGGGGCTCTGAATGGATTCTAGCGGTGATTGTGTTTGGTGAGGGGTTGGCATCTGGACTGGCGCTTTATCCTCCACGCACATCATGATTAAGCGTACAATTTAGGCACATGTTTAAGTTATGTTTAACAACATTCTTTTCTTAGGATAAGCCGTTACTTGTTGCCTAAATCAGGTATAACCCTCCCCATTAGTGTCTAAATGGGCCCATTAGGAAAGGTCCCTAAGCACCAATTAGCAATGTATCGATTCCACAACTAACAAAGACAGGATCATGTGAGGAGATGAGGGCAACTGGTCGGTTGTGGAGCTGCCATGGCTTTGAGTTTGACTTCTGATTGAGCCACTCTCTTTGAGCATTAATATTAGGAATAATGACATACCTTAGTCCATGAATTTTGACCTAATTTGTAATGTGATTCATGAAATTTTGTCATCAAATATTTTATACGATCGAGATACTAAGTTTAACGCAGCAAGAGTTCAAAAAAATCAAAAAATTCAATAACGACATTACATATTAAGTTACAATGAATGGATCATGTTACTTATTGAAACAAAATTTAGGAATCATTCACTCACACGAATGGTTAAATAAATTTGGGTAATGAAATACACGATAATCATATTAATCACGGGTCAGAGAGAATATGTTGACTAAAGGGAGTGAGTAATTATGCATAATAAGCCCGCAATTTGGGGTGGGGTTAGGTGGCCGCGCAAAGGAAGGACAAATCCGGACCCACGCAAATCGGGCGCATCGGATCCGTAGACGAGAATTTCATGTCATCGACGGTCACGGTGCGTTTAGGTCCGTGGACCCGTGTCCAGGCAAAGATTCAGAAGCGAAGGGACGGGAACAGAAAGGAAGTCGAGCCAACAAACGTCACTATCAAGTGGGGCCCCTGCTTTTCTGTCGTCATAATAAGCAAATCAATTAGTCAAATTAAAAACGTGACAGCAGGCGATCCGGTGGATCGCGGACCACGCTGTGGTCCCTCATCGGACGGAATCCGAGGTGGTCCCCTCCGCTCGGACAGAGTACGACGCGACTCGGTACCAAGTTTTCTCTGTCTCTCTCGTCCACCGTCGGATGCTCTGGGGACGTGTCTATTCGGGAAACGCCGGCCGCAGGATCGACGGCCCCGGTTTTCTACGGATGTTGCTGGGGATGGGTCCGCTGATGTGAGGATCGCCCCCTTCTTTTTGTTTCTGTCCTGGTGAAAGCTTCGTATTCACTCGTCCGGGTACCTTGGTCAAAAAGTACGTGGGCGATGCCACCGTCCACTTTTTTTTTTCTTTTTTGGATAACCGTCCTCATTGACGTGATATCATTTCATTAGACAAAGGGAAAAAGTCATAAAATTAAAATCCCGCACCGCACTTACTAAGACATATCTACTCTAAACTTGAAATCTCCGAATCATATCCATTATTATATATTTATCTTAAACTTTTAGGTTTCATTAGATATTTATATAGACATTATGTTAAACATCGTTACATGTAAATGGATTTTTAACGGTTCTCATTAATAAACTTTGACGAATAATAAATATTCATATAATTATATGTTTTTTGAAATTTTGATGTCACGGAAGAAACCAAATCACCTATACTGAATCGATCAAGATTTCTTTATTTTTTATTTCAAAGCAAATTCCTAAGTAGTAAATTGTTTTTTTCCTTTCATGTTGGGAAACTTCCACTCGTGGGAAATAGAAATAAAAGAAGGAGAAGAAGAAGAAATCACCTTATCAAGAACTAACTCTAGAACCAAACTAGACTAGGTGGGTTGATTCTTGGTTCCACAAATTGTAAACCGATTATACTCAATTCGATTCTAGGTTACAAGATAAGAATTGATCCACCCTAAAATCAATCGCCCCTTGTATCTTGCAAATTATACATCACATGGTCGACATACATCAGAAACAAAATAAGCTAGTTATAGATAATTAGTTCTATATTCATATGCAAAGTTGAATTGTGATCAATATCGAGGGAGCTTATCTTATTAAAGCATGTTAACGGATGAATAAAATGTTTTGTGATCCCTATGATCTACAATTTTTGTGCCATCCACGTGTTTAAATTGTTATTGGACTCAATTGACATGCCTTAAACAGTGGAATTATAGGCAGATACAAGATCGGCGTCAAAATTTGAATTTGACTTCAAATACAATTAAGGATAGGTAAATACCACGATTATTTTATCTGCCTGGAGGAAAATGATCTTGTCTCTTTAATGGCTTTTTGTTTATGGGGACTGTAATCATATCCCGAATAGTTAATCATGGCCAAATGGTTGTTATATCATTAATGTCTAGATATTAGCCTATCCCTTTTGATTTTTTCATAAGTCCGAGTAACCCAATCCAAATTTTTCCGATCTATCACGTGATATTCTTTGATTGATCCTATTGACTTATGCTGCAAATCCACTTTGAATTTTCCTTACTCAGTGTGGGCTGTCAAACATATCACCAGGACTCTATATTGTCAGATGTCATTGGGTCTTTTGTTGACGTCTTATGGACCTTAATAAATCCACCAAACATAAAAAACAATTTAAGAAATATCTCGATAACATATTTATGTGGAGCACAGGTGGTTACGTACTTAAGAGTGACATAAATGAAGGCTCTATGGACCTTATTAAATCCTACAAAGTCAGACAAATAATTATAAATGTAGATTAGGTGTGCACGTGGAGCAGACATGATCATGTCTGCACCACCACATAAATGGAGGCTCATTGGCGTATTCGACGCGAAAAAACGTTCGATGGTCCCGCGAGGAAAGCGCCATGATAGTGCGCATGCTTTAAATACATAAATAAAAAGAAGAAGAACGAGAGATTAAAGAAATGTTAAAAAGGCGATTAAGACGAAGAGACAGCGATAAGACAAAGGTAAAGCGATCGTTTTGATATTAATTAGATCACTACTAAGTGGGAAAGCGTCCTGATAATGCAAGCCGCCCACTTGGTTAAAGACACTCATTTCATTCGACCGGGAAAATGACCATCGGGCATCGGGCGATGGGAATGGCCAACGACCTTCGTTCATGTATAGCCACAAAGTGGGAAATTGGGAACAGCTGTGACTTTCATAAATCAAGAAAAAGAACAAATTGAGAGAGAATAAGTTGAGGCTCGATACCTTAAATTAGGGCAAATCGAGCATGCCATTTTATGTCCAAGAAAAAGCAAAAGAAAATAAAACAAAATCACCTCCGAGTTCAAAAGACGCTAGAAGCTCAAGGGTGCGTTTGAAGTGACTGTTCATTTTAATTCTTTTGCTCTTTCAGATCTTGCGGCTCTGTTAGTTTTACTATAAGTCATGCGAAATACGTAAATCGACCAAAATGTGCCAATATTGACTCATAATTCCACATTACCATTGTTAAATTTTCACGGAATAATTTGCCCAATCGAAAAATAAGCTTCATGACATAATACTTATGTTGCTCCAATGTTAGGGGTGAGCACGATAACCTATAGAATCGGAGAATAGGACTAGTAAGAACCTGTCTTGTTTCAAGTTCCGAAGTATGCATGGTAAGTTCTAAATTTCAAAAAATTGTGGAATTTATTTCGATAGATAAGTTTCAAGTTCTAGACAAGTATAACTTTGAACAAATTTTTGTATTTTTCTTGATTTATGTCTTTGTAATTTTACAAAATTCCATGGCATTATGGAATCATCACTATGAGCTTTCATTTTATGAACGGGATTTTTACTTTGATAATATTTTATATTATTCATGTGTCTAAATATAAGTTACGGTCAATAAATGGTAATGAAGCGGTGATTATTAAACGTGATGATTTATTGCAATCATTCAATTAATAATACAAGTAAAATCTAGGTAGAACCTAGAACCAACTCGGAACCTATGACAAGGACATTCTTGGTTCCGAGGTATGCATGTGTCACGGTCCGAATGAAAGCCCGATCCAAGAGAGTTCTAAACGACGGCAGTGACCTATTCGTGAAGAAGCAACCCTCGGCTTGTATCCTCGAAACTTAGGATTTTCTCGAGTCTTTTAGAATACTCTTGGAGCGGTGATATGGTAATTGTATACGTATGTAATAAATGCGATTAGTTGGTAGTTAGAGAGATGTGATCTCCATTGTTAGATCGATGAGGGATCTACGGATACGGTTTGCCTTGTATTTATATATATATATATATAGGCTCCTCCCCTCATTGTACTCATCTGATTCACATAAGTGAAATGCAATCCAGACCTTCTCTCTCTTTGTGAGTCGAGTGTGAGAAAGGCTCGCTCGTTTCTAGCCTGTGACACATGGTTAATATAGGTTCCAAAAAATAAGGAACTTTGAGTAAGTGGATTTTAGGTGAAACTCATATGGAATTTAGAACCACTCACCCTTACCCAACATAGGCTAGCCTTACCCACCCATTGAGCATTGTACCCTCTATCCCCTCATTGAAATTATTCCTAATGATATCAAACGTTATACTTGTATGCTTATGGTTCCACATGCACAAAATCATGGAATACGATGTATTGGAAGCATCCAATCTCAGGCCCACTTGGCCCGATCATTCCACGAACAAATAATCTATTTTCGTTAGAATGATTGGGTTTGAACAAGGACTTTCGAGCACGCCAATTGATCCGGTCCAAATTGTCAGCTCAGCCCAAGCCCAAGTCATCTCATTAAGTTAGAATCTTTTCCCGTCCTTCAATTAATCCGCTCTGGTCAGTTGGGCATTGGGCTGGTTGGCCGGTCACCCACTCCACCAAGCGCAAATCAAAAACACGGCCCAAAGTGACGAGCCGTTTTGAGCCTCTTGACCTCTTTTGGTTTCATTTCGAAGCTAGTCCGGGCGAAGGTTTTCTTTCTGCGCACTCCAGCATCCCTCAAGGAAGAAAGAAGAAAAAGGGGAGGAACCCTCGAGTAGGAAGACATCGAATCGCCAGCAGAAGCAGCAACAACGAAGATGAGTCACCCATGGTTTAAATACATAAATTAAAAAGAAAATGAAAGAAAAGAAGAATGAGAGATTAAAGAAATTTTTAAAAGGGTGATTAGGAGGGAGAGACAGTGATAAGACAAAGATAAAGCAATCGTTTTGATATGAAATCACTACTAGGTAGGACAGCACCCTAATAATGCATGCCACTCATTTTGTTAAAGACCTATTCATTTCATTCGACAAAGAAAATGACCATCTGGCATTGGGTGATGGGAAAGGCCAACTACCTTTGTTCATGTATAGCGAAATTGGGAAGAGTTGTAATTTCATGAACCAAGAAAAAGAACAAAAGGAGATAAAATAAGTTACGATCGACGTAACTAATGAGATTTGCCTCAATGACCACTCTTCTCGCATGAAAAGGGAGAGATGGAAGGTTCAAGGCAAAAGGAATTGGGATGGGGATGATTTAACTTTCGATTATGGATTTCACTCCGTACTTGTAAAGAGAGAAAAACAAAAATTTGAAAATGAGTGTTAGAATAGGAGTAGAGTAGGACCGATAAAAAAGAAAAGTTATAAGCCGATACCTTAATCAAGAAAAGCAAAAGAAAAAAATAAATAAAATCACCTCCGAATTCAAGGGATGCTAGAAGCTTGAGGGCGAGTTTGAAGTGATTATTGATTTTAAATTTTTTTGCTCTTTTTGATCTTGTGGCTCAACTAGTTATACTATAAATCATGTGAAATGCCTAAATCGACCAATATGTGCCAATATTGACTCATAATTCTACTTTGCTATTGTTAAATTTTCACAAATAAATCATCGAGAAAAAGGCAAAAGTGGCCCATTTGGAAAAATAAGCTTCATGAGATAATACTTATGTTAGCCCAATGTTAGGGGTGAACACAATCTCGTGGTAGAACTTGGAACTGAAGAATATGATTGATAAGAATCTGCCTGATTTTAGGTTCCATGGTAGGTTCTGGTTTTCAGCTCCAAAAATCAATGAACTTATTTGAATAGATATATTCCAGGTTATAGGTGGGTGGAATCTATAGTAAGTTTTTATTTTTATTTTTTTTGTCTATGTTTATGCATTATCTCGTGATACTCCATAGCATTCAATAATGAGTTTATAATGTATAACCACTAATTTGAGTTTCTATTTTGTGATAGAGACTTTTACATCGTCAATCATAAATAATAAGTAGTGATTATTAAAAGTGATGATTTACTGCAATTGTTTAATTAGTATATAGGTGAAACCTAAGTAGAACTTGGAACCGATTTAATGTAAGTTTCGATTCCAAGATATGTATAGTAGGCACAAGATTCCAATATATAATAAATCTGTTTTAGCGGGTAGGTTTCAAGAAGAATCTGTATGGAACTTGAAACTACTCGCGCGTTTACCTAGCATAACTTGGCCTAACCTATTCACTGAGCACTGTACTACGCACTCGTTAATCTTTTTCCTAATGATATCAAGCATTCTGCCTGGATGCTTGTAATTAGTTACACATGCACAAAAATATGGAATACAGGGTATAGGCAGTGCGCGATCTCAGGCCCACTCGGCCTGATCATTCCACGAACAAATAATCTCTTCTTATTATTTTTATAGGGTTTGGACTGAGACTTTCGAGCCCGCCAACTGATCTGGTCTAAATCGTCAGCTCAGCCCAAGCGCAAGCCCAGGCCCAGGCCATCTCATTTTGTCAGAAGCTATTTCGACGTCCGTCAATTAATCCGGTCCGGACGGTTGGGCAATTGGGCCGGCTTGTCGCCCACTCCACCTCCTCTCCAAGCTCAAAGCGCAAATAAGAACACGCCCCGAAGGACGAGTCGTTTCGAGCCTCTTGACCTTTTCGCTTTCATTTTGAAGCCAGCGGGACTGAAGGTTTTCTTTCTGCGCACTCCAACAGCATCCCTCGAGGAACAAAGAAAAAGAAGAAGAACCCTCGAGCAGGAAGACGTCGAATCGCCAGCAGCAGCAGCAGCAGCAGCAGCGAAGATGAGTCGCGGCAGCGGAGGCGGATACGATCGCCACATCACGATCTTCTCCCCGAGGGCCGCCTCTTCCAAGTAGGTCCGTTCCACTCTCGCCGCACTCGCAGTCTCGCCCTAGCGAGTAGATTGAACCGAACCGAATCGAATTCGAGGCGCTCCTCCCTCGGCCGCTTCGCTAATGACTGCCTTCGCGATTCCTAGCCATCGCCGCCTGGGCCGCTGGCCGAATTAGAATAAGATCTGCAAATTTCGGTCGTTGGTTTTTTTGATTCGAATCGGCTGGATTGAGTGTTTTCTGGTCGGATGTCTTGCAGAGTATGCTTTCAAGGCGGTTAAGGCTGCCGGAATCACCTCGATCGGTGTCCGAGGGAAGGACTCGGTTTGTGTGGTCACTCAGAAGAAGGTCCCGGTGAGTGTCGTGTTTAGGATTTTTTTTTTTTTTTTTGTTTACCGGCTGGTCTTGAAGCTTGAGTTGTTGGGTTTTTCTCTGACGTGGAGTTCTTCTTTTACAGGACAAGCTTCTGGATCAGACAAGCGTGACGCACCTTTTTCCCATCACGAAGTACCTTGGCTTGCTAGCTACTGGAATGACAGGTATGTTGCCCTTGTTTTTTTCACTTGATTTCCTATATGGTGAAAATTTGCTTGCCTGAGTGGTTGTACAAGCTTAATTACTGGCTTTGTGGGTTTTGGTACTCTGGCAAGCGAGCTGTGTAGTGTGTGGCATCTGGAGCTAAGACATGTACACTAGTTCGTCTCGACAGAGATGCTTTTACGATTAGTTTCAATTTTATGGTAAAGTTGCATTCTTCTCATGACAGACAAAAACTCCGTTTTGTGGAAGAAATAGTGTAGTCAGTTGTATGACTACCAGTGGTAAGATAGAAAAGGTTAGAGCTATTTAGAGATGAGGACACATTTAACTGAATGCAGACAATAAATCAATTTTTTGCTGTATCATCTATAACATATACTCTATAGTGGCGATGGGCTACTGGTGTCTTGCATGTAATCACACTATCGGCATGGGATCAATTGTATTTTTTTTCTTCTGAAATTTGCTTTGTAGCCTCTATAACATTGGCAACGTTGTTTTACAGCTGATGCTAGGACCTTGGTTCAGCAAGCACGAAATGAGGCAGCGGAGTTCCGCTTCAGATATGGATACGAGATGCCTGTGGATGGATTGGCAAAATGGTTAGTCACGTGTTTAAATAAAATGAGAAACTGGTACTATATAGTCTGTCTGATCCTGCAAGATACTGGCATTGAGTGTTTGCTTCTTCCCATTGGTAGACTATGGATATGGTCAAACAAAAGAGAAGGGTTATATATTAAGACATACAAGCTCTGTATTCTCCCATTTGGCTTACTTTTTGTTCTTTTGATTATCAGGATAGCAGACAAGTCCCAGATTTATACTCAGCATGCTTATATGAGACCACTGGGAGTAGGTTGGTCTCTACTCATTCACCCAGTTAATTATATTCCTCTGCCTGCTGAGTGATTCTGGCAGATGGTGCTCTTCATGTGCTTCAAAACGCCCCCTTTTTTTTCTTTTGCAATGATCATTTTATTGTATCCTGTGTGATAATTTATTTTTTATGCATACTGATGCTACTCTTCTGTTGTGATTTTCTGTTGTTGTTGTTGCTGGAAGTTGCAATGGTTTTGGGCATTGATGAAGAGTTTGGACCAAGATTATACAAATGTGATCCTGCTGGCCACTTCTTTGGACATAAGGTATATTATGTTTTTGCTGCATTTGTCCATCACTATTTCGTCTCATAGCCTCGTGTCATGCACTAAAGGAAGTTCAACAGATGTATATTGATGTGGTTTTATGTAATATGGGCACTTTATGGTCTGCGATCCCAGAATATGCATAACTGTCTCAGTTGTCTGGTTTTCAGTCTCAATCTCTTTTCCACCCATCTCTTGCAATGTAGCTCATTTCCATGAGATTGTCTTAGAATTCTTCCAAATAGACAATATGTGTTGATCCATATCATCCATGTGCCTTGATGCTTATACTGGAGAACATTTTTTGTGCATGTACACCCCCTTAATTTTATTCTCTATTCCATGTCTCTGACTTGTGGTGCAGTGAAGTGAACTGCTCAGTAAAGGTAGCCCTTCTTTGATATGTTATTCGGTGTAAATCACTCCTGCTCGGTTCTCTCTTAATTTGACCAAGCGGAGGAGATAATAGCTCTTATTTTCATTTAGGGCTTGAGGACTGCATGTAGTCTTCTTATCTGGTTGGTTTACTCCATAGCTATCAGTGGATGTGTAGGTTTCCTGATGACAAAGAGAATAGTCATATGTCTACTGTCAATGGCAGAATTAAACAACAATTTGAATTATAAGTTTTTATTGACTATTATTATGTCATTGCCCATAATGATGCCTCATGTGAGGACAAATGATTAGTTCTTATTATAATGTCTCTGAACCTAATGATATTAAGAGCTTATCAGATTGTTTATGTAATGTGTTTCAGGCTACGAAAGTGCTGGATCAAAAGAGCAAGAGGCAATTAATTTCTTGGAAAAGAAAATGAAGAATGATCCTGCATTTTCATACGACGAGACTGTGCAGGTAGATGTTTTTCTTGAAATTTGTGAGATTCAATTGGAGGATGCATTAGGTGCTTTTTGTGCCGATTTTGGTTTTCTTTCTCACTCTTACAATTTTTTAAGAATAGGAGAGTGACTTTTTCCTTTCCCAGTCATAAAATTCTTTGTGAATATAGCAGATGGATGATTCATTGTTAAGCTTATTCAAATGTATGTGTCTTATAAATGTTCTTGTTGGAAGAGTCATACATTGAAATTATCGTTCCATCTATCTCATAGTTTGCTCATTTCTATAATTGAGGTCTGATGTTAGTTGTACCTTTGCTTTGTAGACTGCAATTTCAGCCTTGCAATCTGTTCTACAAGAGGATTTTAAGGCGAATGAGATTGAGGTACATCTCTGTTTGTTACGTGTGTTGGTAGATAGGGTTGTTTCCCTGCTGTTGCTTGCTGGATGGTTGGCGACAGATCGTAGTCATTCTCAAATTTTCAATGTTTGCATACTTTGGATCAGTATAGTTCACTTCTGCTCCAATGGTACATGGGTTAGTGGCAAGCAGCTGCTAGACATGGAAAATAGGGCAAAAGATCACTTCCTAGGCTTCCTCTTAGACCCGCCTTTCACAGTGGCAGTTACATGCTCTTTGTATAAAATACATAATAAAGGTAATCTTCTTGTAAAGGCAGGCATGAAATGGCAATGAGAACACACTGTCAAGTTGATATTATGAGTATAAGCCATGCTAGTAACACTGGACTTACACCTAGGCTGGTTTGATGCGGAAGAGTTTTGTCAAAATTTTTTTTAACAAAAGCTGTTGAAATGCATGCTTTTCCTGTGATGACATGAGTTATCCAGTTTGCAAGATGAGTCCTCATATTGTGTTTGTGGAACATGTTATTCCATTTGAAATGGCAATTATGATGCAGCTCTTTTATTATTGGATGATAAGTCCTTTAATGTTTATTTGTAGGTTGGAGTGGTGAGGAGTGATAATCCAGTCTTCAGGGTTTTGTCCACTGAGGAAATCGATGAGCACTTGACTGCAATTAGCGAGCGCGACTAAACGTGGGATGAACCTGTTTGAGAAATACATGCCTGACTATTTCATGTTTCCAAAGATCTTACGGAATCTATCTGCAATTATCCAGGGGATGCCCTTTGTTAATTTCCCATCTCTGTTATCGCAAAAGTTTGTAACATTTGTTCATGAAATTCTAGTTTCAGTTGACTATTCTAAAGCGTGGTGGATGGTAAGGAAGCAGGAGTAAGAACTCTTCGATCTACTCGGTTTCCTTTTTATCTCTAAACGGCCAAGCTGTAGAGGTGATTGGTTTTCAGATCATTTACCTTACGTTATGTGATAGTTTTTAGCTGGGTACCCCTAAACATAAACGGTAGACAATTTAACTTTGTAGAACACAAAACGCCATTCATACTGAAGATCTGCATAGATAGACGACCGGTGGTCGGTTCATCAGTGGGGTCATAAGGTGCTTTGAGTTTTATTTCCCAGACATCCTATTCATGTGAAATGTAACTTGGTTCTTTGACTTAGCATTAGTCAGTTTTTTCTCAAATAGACGTTATCATGTAGAGAACATTAACAAGTGGTATTTTTTTTTTTTTTTTTTTTGGTAAGAACAAGTGGTACTTTGTTGCGTTACGCAGATTAAAAAAAGAAGAAAAAAAGGCAAGTGGGGATATGTTCTTGCATGCACCGGTCTCCTGTTAGGTCAAAATATGTTATCCCGTAACGAGTGGCGCATTGGGCTACTTGGTCTAAAAATTGTTGATAATGTCTCGATGAATCCCATGTATATGAGGTTCCGAAAGAGTTGTGGTCCAAAAGTCTCTGCATTAGGTTCGACTGCAGGTTCAATTGCAGTTATGATGTCTAGCAAAAGTGCAAACATCTTAGGTGCCAAATCAAAAACAAAAATTTGCGAATCGAGGCACCAACGAACGAGTTGGACCATCGTCGGATGAGACTTCATTTTTGGGAGGTCGCGAGATGTCAGAATTCTGTTCTTCTAACGCGGGACATTGCAATCTTCTGCTCTCCAGGTAATGAGAAATAAAGAGGAGGAGCACGAATTCCTCAAAAATGGCGGGGCATCAAGACTTATTCTAAATCTGGTGCGCAAAGTCGAAAGTCGGTTGCGACTTTTCGCATCACGCCGCCGACTCAACCCATCACGTCCGACCTTTCGCATTCCCCCCGACCCCCACGTTTGTTATCTTTAGTTCTCCTGGAGCCACGTGGCCGGCACGCCCGGCAGATTGCTTCACGCCGCGTTTCCCCGCACCATCGAGTGACGGATCCCATCCCCGTCCCCACCGAGATAAAATCCTGCAATAAGCAAAGAGACCAAAATGGTAAAATAAAAAAGAGATAATGACGTAAATAATTCTAAACCTGTTTTTAATATTTAATTTAATTTCTGAAATTTTAATTTATTTAATAATTTATAAACTTTAATTTAATTATGATATAGTTTTTGAATTTAAATTTATTTAATACAATCTCTACATTTTTAATATATATTTAATACAGTTGAAAGGTAGGAATTATATTGAACATTTTTATATACTTTAAAGACTGTATATAATATATACTAAAAATACAAGAATTACATTAAATAATTTAAAATTTTAAGAATTATATTAATAAATTAAAATATAGCGATTAAATTACACGTTGATTCAAAAAATTCATCAACTTATTTGCTTCAATTTCTCGGGAAAAAGAAGAAGAGAGAGACGCGAAAACGCGCAAACAGAGAGAGGGAGAAGGAGGAGGGAGGGAGAGGGAGGAAGATGCTGGGAGCAAATTAGCATATCTCTCGTGGGATACCTTCGTAGTGAGAAAGACAAAGCTTTTCTGCGGTTGGGGGATTTGCTGGTTGGAGTTCAGACCAAGTCATTCAGGTTCCCCCACACGATTGTCCTTCTTCCTCCTCTTCCATTCTTTCCTTTCTCTTCCTCTGTTGGTTTTTGGATGATTAGGGTTTTACGCCATCAGCATCATCATCATCATCATTGATGTCCAGGTCTTCAATCCTTCTATCACCCCCCCTCCCCTTCCCTCCTCCCTCCGTTTCGTCGATCGTCCTCGCTTGAGTCGGCGGCTTTTCGTTGCCGTTTTCGGAATCGAATGTTTTCTTCTCTTCTTTTTTTCGGTTTTGGAATTTGAGCGGTTCGCTCGCTTTGCGTGATCGAGATCTTCTTCCGTTACGCGCGATTGATTTCGGGAGAGCGATTTGCAGGCTCATGGCGACGGCCACCATGGCTACCGCGGCCGGCGCCGCTGCTCTATTGTACTACACTTTGAATCGCAAGATACTGACGGAGGCGTCGTCGGGGGACGACGACGACGACGGCGGTCATGTCGGGTCGGATCATCCTCCTGTGGGCATTGATCGGGTGTCGCACCGGCTCGTCCAGGCGCCGGGCACTTGGCTGGAGACCATCGCCACCTTGTCGGAGACTCTGAGGTTCACTTACTCGGAGACTCTCGGCAAGTGGCCTATCGGGGATTTGGCATTCGGGATCAGCTTCCTTCTCAAGAGGCAGGTAATAAAATTATTTCCTTTGCTTGTTTTCGAATCGGTGTTCGGCTTCATTTGATCTTTGTCGCTTCTTTCTTTTCTGTTATGTACATGGAAGACTTCATTATGGTGTGCTGGCCAGTAGAATATGCATCTTTATTTTAAGGTGAAATGAAGTGTTTCGTACATGTTTAACATATGTGACTATGGAACGATGATAGATATGAAGAAGCCAAAAACCGAGTGATTGAGCTTATTGACTTTGATCAATAGAGGAACGGGTAAGAATAAGCATGCGCCGAGGTGTAAAATCATGGACTGACATTGCTTAATATTTTGTCTTCTGGGCCAATTTGGTAGACATATTCAGATTTTTGTGGATGAGGAGCGTATAGGTTTCTGGAGGTACAATTGATTCACACAATACTTCTGAAGTTTTTCTGGATAGAATGCTATCTAATCTCATCATGACTGAGAAGGGGTTGTTAAGCTCAATAGATATGGGGTAGCTAGATGTTAGCAAACATGAATCATGTGCATAGCCTTGACAGTCTTCTGTTGCGGAATGTTCATGCATATTGCTGTTCCAATGGAGGATAAGGTTGAGGGAAATGTGATTTTGACTGAAGGCCAGCCAGGAAGACATTTATAAAGATGCTTCGAAACAGAAATTAATGGAAAACTCATCGAGGTTCACGTTTGTTCATACACTAAATATCCTCGAGCCCCTTGGGTGCTTGTTGTGATTGAAGACTTTGTATTAGCATAGTTCTTCCTGTTGAGTTTTTTAAAATTTAGGCATGATTTGAGTGAGGCATGAAAAACTATATTTCCTTACTTTCATGCTTCTAATCGTACAACCATGTTTTGCAGGGAAACTTACCAGTTAGCACCGTATTTGGTGGTAAAGATAGCTTACAGCTAAAAGGCCGTGAAATTGTTGTTGAGCTTAGATATCTCCTGAATTTGTTGACTCTCTGTTGGCATTTTTCCAAAAGACTTTCCCCGTGTTTCTAAAGGAGACTGGGTACTCTGAAGAGCAAGTACTTCTTCAGGAACCAAAAGCAGGAGTAAGCTACTTTGCAACTTGGATAACTTTAGCATAGCTTGGCCTATTAGTGAAAACTGTACGGTATATGTTCTGTGGTTATGATTTGTCCATATTCATTTTGCAGATTTTGAAGCCAGCTTTTACCATTTTGGTTGATCACAACACAAGATGTTTTCTTTTAGTGATTCGTGGAACGCATAGCATTAAAGATACTTTGACCGCTGTTACTGGAGCTGTGGTACCATTTCATCACAGTGTTGTACACGAGGGAGGAGTTAGTAACTTAGTTCTGGGATATGCACATTGTGGAATGGTTGCCGCTGCTAGGTGGATTGCCAAGCTTGCAACTCCCTGTCTCCTCAAAGCACTTGGGGAGTACCCTGATTATAAGCTCAAGGTAAGTGTCTGCTTGTGTTGATCATTCCTTTCCTCATAGAATCAAATGCAAGGTCTGTAGGGGAAAATGAGTGTTGAGAATTTAGAAGCAGCTCTTCACATCGTTTATCCCTTAACTTTGTAATATATGTTCTTGTTGTGATTATGGTGACGGTCGAATTAATTGCAGTAATTCTAACGAAAAAAGATTGTAGTAACTCCTTTTGTGAATTGGTAGATCATTGGGCATTCTTTGGGTGGAGGCACAGCGGCAATTTTAACTTATGTTTTGCGTGAGCAAAAGGAATTATCAACTGCTTCATGCTATACATTTGCTCCAGGTTGGTTCTTCTGATGTGGAAGCCTTACATTTTTTTCTATTCTACTCAGTACTAAATTTTGATGAAACAGCTTGCTTTGGGATTTTCTTGTTCTTCAATAAATTATTTTTGTCCACTGCATTAACTGAATATAATATTGGCAGCTGCATGCATGACATGGGAATTGGCAGAATCTGGCAATGACTTTATCACCTCTATAATAAATGGAGCAGACTTAGTGCCTACATTTTCAGCGGCTTCAGTGGATGACTTGCGAGCAGAGGTAGTGTTTTATGTAACATGCAGTTTGTGGGAATAATATTTCTTCTCATCTTTGTTGCCCTTGATCGACTTGTTTGGTGCTATTTCCAATTGGCTGTTCTATGCCAGTGGGTATAATGAATTTTGGCATGCAAATCTAGAAAGGAGTTACAGACCAAAAAGATAAAAAAAAAAAAAAGCTAGAAAGGAGTTGATTTGTCCTTCGTATTTCAATTGTTAATGCTTATCTTAACAATTGACTGAAGAACGTTAAGAAGGCGTTATTTCACAATAGATGGGAACAGTGAAAATCAAGACTGTATTCTCATGCATTTGGTGATCTGCTAATGGTTGAATAAACTTCAGCATTGTTGGTTTGAGGAAGTTATTGAATAATCCCCCGTGCAAACTATAGTTGTGTGTATCTTTGATGAGTTGTCAATTCACTTTGATTGAAAGCTAGGTTTTAGGTCTCTACTCTACATGAGTATTTAGCTTGATCCATGTGACCCTAGAGATAAACAGGCAGAACAGGGGAACGCATTTTAAGCTTGCCCTTTTATTATGGTGTATCCTACACGAAACTCATTTTTACTGGAACAATAGTTAAGAGTAATTAGTCTAAGAATATCCAGGAATGAGGAAGTTGTAAAGTTTTTATATTTCTGCTAGACCCGTATGATTAAGTTCATTCTCCCTGTGTTAGTTGTATCGTATGAGCTTTTTCTCTGTGGTATCGTGCTTGATCAGGTTATATTCTTGGTGTGATTAATCCAGTATATTCCTGGTGTGATTAACGCCTGCCAAACACTGGAGGACCTTCTGTTCAATTCTTTCTCATTGTCTTGAACCAAAATCCAGTTTATAATATTTGCACAATAAGGACCTTATGTTCGATACTCTCTCATCGTCTTGGACCAAAATCTGATTTCTAATATTTCAAAGTCCACTTTGATCTCTTTAAGGTTACTGCATCTGCTTGGCTGAATGATCTGAGGAATCAAATCGAGCGCACTCGCATTCTTAGCACTGTTTATCGATCTGCGTCAGCTCTGGGATCCGTCTTCCATCGATGGCCAGTGCAAAAGCAAAGTTGCTGGAGCTGGAGCTATTTTGCGTCCAGTTTCAAGTGGCACTCAGGTAATACTCTCTTGGTATCAATTTGTTTGTTTCAATATGGATCTGTTGATGGGTGAAAACATGAGTGTTTTGTTTGCATGTTCTGCAATGTGCGTCAAGTGATTTCTGCTGTGGTTTTCCATGTCAAAGGTGGTTATGAAGCGAGCACAGAGCATGGCCCAGGCTGCATGGACACGTCCTAGCCTTCGTTTATCGTCATGGTCATGCATGGGTCCCCGTCATCGAGTCACTACCTCTCGTTCAAGTTTCAAGGAGGAAAGTAACCTAGAATGTTCAAGCTCTGAGACAGCAAATGGCGAGGCTCTTCTTTCTTACCAGCGCAAAGCCACGGGGATGGGAACTGTCGAATTTCCTGTATCTTCTGCTGAAGGGGCTGAATGGACATCCGGAATTGAATGTTCGTGTTCTGAAGAAGTTAGTGGACTTGCTGATGGTGATGCTGATGGGGATGGTGGCGAGGACCTCAACGGTGACAATAGGCATGAGGACCATTTGACTGAAGTTGAGCTGTGGCAGCAACTAGAGCATGATCTATACAGTAGGAGGGATGGCGTGGAGACGGATGTGGAGAAGGAAATTAGAGAAGAAGAAGCAGCTGCAATGGCCGAGGTAGGTGAAGCACAGCCAGAGAGCTCTGCCACTGAAATGAAGGAAGCACACAGGTTTTTCCCTCCAGGGAAGATCATGCATCTAATAACCCTTCACTCTGATGAAGCTGTAAGCGATTCCCCTAACACGAGTGAATCAGACACTAGTTTGGAAAGCAAAGTCGGATTTTCCTTACTCCGCGTTCATTATACAGTAAAATCAGGTTGTCTCAAACTATGATTGCTGACCACTTCATGCCGGTGTACAGAAGACAGATTGAAAAGATCATAGAAGAACTTGAGAAGGAAGGAGTAAGTGATAAAGGTGATTATAGCTTCACTGAGAACACAAGAGAGGTTGTATTATAGGGAATGAAAAGGTTTCCATTACTTCAGATGACCCTTACGCCACAACCTCGAGGTTTTTGCAAATTTCACCCTTACTTTCTACATGGAGGGAAAAGTAGCTGTAGCCTACTGACAGTGTTTTTAGTAGATGTGCTTTAGCTCTTCCTGGCAACAAAGGTGCCGGAAGGTTCAACAGGTATGACCTCAGTACAGTTTACGCTAACCCATTGTAAAGTTTTTGGATTTAAATTAAGATCTCTTTGTTTTTCGTTTTCTTCTCAGTCTGCTTGGTCACTTAAATAACATCTCTGAAATGCGATTATATTGGTTTTCTTTTGTGCCATCCCTTTTTGCAGAAATCGCGAGATGTATTTTAAATTTGTTTCTGAAGTCCAATTGGTTACTGGTTGATTTGTTGGGAGTCTTTAGCATTTCAATCCCTAGAATTGTACGGAGGTTCAGCGTACATTGACTCACACAATGTCCTCTTAGGCTTGTAAGTGTGCCACGCGATCGAGAGAAATGGATGGTAATTACTGTGAAGAATTCCATAATTCAACCCTATTTGAAGGGAAGTGATTTGTCGTGGTCTTGATGGGTATATGATAATTTTAATGAATGGATAGTCACCTACCTGATCAATGTGCAGGTATCGTAGAAGCATATCTAGACGCATATCATAACTATACAACTTGGGCAAGGCGTTAAAGTAGGACCTAGCATTTATTGTGTAGGGGTAGCGTCGCACTCGGACCTCGACTTGTTCTGTTGCATTTCATCTGAATGAAGTTTGCAACTTGTGTTGACTAAATATCTCTATTTGGATGCTGGATCGTTCTTGGAACTTTTCGAGACATAAATACATGCGGCTACTCCATTGACCAAATTGATTGCGTGTTCATACTTCTTGATTAGGTAGACAATTGTTGGGGATTACGACCAGTTCACATGATGCATCTCTGAGGCGCGCAGTAACTAACCTAAGCCAAACTGACCAAATGTTGAGGGAAGCTATTTTTGATGAACGCTGATAAATTTCGAAGGATGTAAAATAATCCTTGCGGCCCTTTATATCTATTTTAATCTAGATTATTATGTGTTACTCTGCGGCAAATTGTTGGAGTCAATGCCATTGATAAAAACGTCGAAACGTGATTTATGGGGGTATGTACCGGTTGCACGAAATCTCCTTATGAAGGAAATAGCTTTGTTGGAAAAGAACTAGAAACAGGGGAAGAGAGGGATGCCCGTATGAATGTGGAAATGGTGTTTGATTGACGTTGTGGCTAACTGAGCTGGCTAGGGCATAACGATAAGAGTTACATTAAGATGCACAGTTTTCCCAGGAGCTCTATTCCTTTCGATTATGACACGAAATAATATGACACGAGAGAGAGACAGGAGATGGTATCGACTCAAAACACGAATTTTCAAACTGAATTTAATGAGGTGTTGGCGGGTTCGCAGTCACCACACGACACGAAAGAGGAGACGGTATCGACTCAAAACACGAATTTCCAAACTGAATTTAATGAGGTGTTGGGGGTTGGATTTGACTTCAAAGGCTGAATGTGAAAGGAAACTGACAATTGAATTGGGAAAGCAATTATGTTTCCGTGGACGGACTTCAATCTTGGGAAGTTGGCTTTATATTATAATATTACTTCATTCTTTTCTTGTATGTATGGTCTTAACGATGGATGGGATGATGCCTGATGAATGTGGATGGTTTTACTTAATTGGCCTGCTATCGAGTAAAGGTAGACGACCCTGTATATGCGTGTTCTAAATATAGAGAGAGGATTGCATGGGCCAGATGCAAGAACCTCAACTTTGATTGAACTAACCACGAATAATCTCTTGCGTATTTTACTTCCCTAAGCGTTTGTTTTTATAGAGATGAAATTAACATGGTGGTAAGGTCACATCACATGAATGCTTGAGGCTCATCTTCAATAAGTAGATTTGGATCCTCTCAATATCAAATCGGGGCGATAAAGATCATGTCAATCATGTGGAAAATAGACTATTGACTAGGGAGATCCATTTCTTTAGATTAATCTAAGCCACGGTCTCGATGGGGATTGATAAGAGTTTTATTATTTTAAGTGGAATCTGACGGTCCCGATCCTATAAGAAAATCCTGGTATGGCGGCCAAGAAGAGATGTGTTTTGCCTGTGTATCCTAGCCTCCTATTAAAGTTGACTTTTCCATCCTTCCTTTCTTATTTTAGGTAGAATCCCATTAGTAACGTACTGGTTAAAGAGAACCAAATCGTCTGGCAATGTTCTAGGCATACCTGAAGCCAACCAACAGAGTTTTGTTTTCGATGTCCAAAAGCAGGTCATGAAATCCGGCGACTGCGATGTGACGCTTACTAATTCGAAAGAGTTCTCAAAACTCGAATTGCTTTCGAGGAAAAAAGATCTCTCACCACATCCACATATCATTTTGAAAAAAAGGATTGCCATGTCCCTTTGTGGTTGTGGCTGTAACCAAATCCCCGCGAAAAGATGCTTCACGATCACACTGAAAAAAAAAAAAAACACCGATTGCCAAGTGTCATTCTGATCTGTCAATCCACTCTCGCTACACGCCATTTCTCCCTTCCCCTTTCCTTTCCTCGTCAGCCCAAAACAATTTTTATTGACATCTGGCAGGCTCTTAGCCAGGGAAAGGGAACAGAAAGCGAGCGCGCACCGCTCGTATAATCATTTGATTGGCCTCGGCCTCATGTTTATTACTCCCTTTCGTTAGGATAAAGCATAAAATGGTGACTAACACGTAATTTGGAGTCACCTTCCAATTCCCACATCAGGTCCCGAAGGTGATAGCCCCGTTGGCAACGATTCAACATGTGGTGCACATTGTCTTTTGATTAGCTTGGTTGTTATGGCAAGCAACCTTCGACAATTTCTGACCCCCACGAAGGAATTACTTGGTTGACCTCCAATGATTAATTTAAACAAAAGAGGGATTGCGTGACTCGCAAGCTGTAGCACTTCTAATTTCCCAAGCAAATGGGGACAAAAATGACATATTCATTTCCACCAACAAAAAGAAGATAAAATCTTTGCAAATGCATGGACGCTACATATTAAAATGTGGGTTTGACTCGCTTTTGCATTGTGTAATTGATTTGTGTGGGGCAAACATCGTTTTGGTGTAGATTGATTGTTTGGAATAATTATATATTAAACCAAATATTTATCTAATGACTTAAACTTTCAAAATTGGGGATAGTCTTATAAAATTTCACATAATATCAAAACAAAAGTCTTGAGTTCAAATTTCTCCAGATCATATTTACCTTCTCAATAAAGTATGTCCATGTTTAGTCTTAGGGAAAAAAAGAGACTAAACTAGTGTTAGGGTATGCTTGTTTACGTTTTTGTTCAAAATATATTTTTTTGTTCTTAGTAACAAAAAAAAAAAAAGAAAAAACTTGTTTTTTTGTTCTTAGGAATACTTTTTGAAGAAACAAAAGAACAAAAACACAAAACTTATTTCTTTTTTTCTCATTTTTCTTCTACTTTTTTCTTTGGCTAGTCGTCGGCTTCCCATGCTCGCTGACTGACCAGCCCGAGGGTCGGGCGACCGCCGCGTCGCCGGGCTAGGCTAGCCTCTAGCAAGCTCGCCAAACGCCGCCTAGCCGGTAACAACGCCAGCGGTGGTGCGACCACCAAAGAGAAAACGAAAAATAAAAATAAAAAAGGAAAAATAAAATAAAAATATCAAAAAATTATACAAGTTTTTACAAATGTGTTTAAATTTTTTCTATTTCGGGAATAGAAATTTTATGCAGATTACCAAAATCGTTCTTCTATTAAAAAATTATTCCGTAAATAAATAGAAATTATTTATGTTCCTTGAAACAATTTTTAAACATAAATATTATCAAATGCATCATTTGAATATTTAAAATAATAAATTATACATTTATTTAACACCTTAAATTTTTAAAATACTTGATAGTGGTGTCGCATAATCTCACATTGACCATGCAAAAACAAGTGTGTGCGTCGACCATTATGGCGATTCTTCCACGTGCTCCGGGCTGAGTTGCAGCGTCCAGATCAGGGCTAAGCTACGAGACATCTGTGATGCGAATTCTCTTTCCTCTCCGTCGATTCCGGGCTTTCTCGTTTCATGACGTTACAAATATAATTTAAGGCGATCGAAGAGTCGGATAGGATGGCATGTGGGAAAGCTCGACCGAATCAGGCATGCAGCGGGCTTTCAATGTGTGCAGTGTACAGAGCTCAATGCTACCTGAGAAGACAGTTTTCCCATTTGCAGCACTGAATACCACCCGTACATGGATCTGCCTTTTAATGTTAATGAATCCAAGAAGAACACGCCAAAATGTGCTCGAACTTTCGGACTCTGCATGTTTCACGTGCACCGGGAGTTCCCAACCATGTGAAACTGGCGGATGTTTTCAAACCGAAATCTACCCCTTTGGAGAGGAGGAAACCAATTTTGAGATTACGAGTGACATGTGAAAATTTAATTAATGATATATACAGACAAGCAAAAGGGACAGAACCTGCTTCCGATATCATGCAAGGAAGCTAATAAGTGGAGTGAGACGATATGCATATAAAGAGCATACAAATTTCATCATAAATCGATGTACGATATTTTGATGTGCTTAATCGAGAATAAAATAAGGTATATTAGAATGAAATGAATGAGAAATGAGTGAATTAAGGGTGGGGTTGGGATTTGATTGGTGGTGTGGCCGCTGGCGTATGGCATTGTGCAAGTACCTTTCGCAATAATGTTCCACAACTTTGCTTTTCTTTTCATGAGACTCCAGCAGTGTTTGGTCCATTCACATTAATTAAACCAAATTATTTGATTGCGACTGGTCGAGGCTTCAGTTCTCTCTCTCCACCATTCGGATCCTCGAGGAATCTCCATCACTCCAAGGGGGCATGCATATCCACCTTCTTCCTGCGTAGCTATAATGGTATGTTTGTTTGATATCATTAAGTCGATTGAGTAATTTCGATTGTTGGTTTACAATTATAGAAAATGCTCATTTGTTCGACACGTGATGCCGGTACATCATCAGGTTATATGTGCCTTTGCAAAATCGTCCGATCGAAGATTTTCGACGAGCATGCCGATGTTACGAAAGGGGCAAAAAAATGATGGGTGTGGTTGTGTGATTTCTTGAGAGTGTGGCGATGGAATTTTGGCTTGCGTGGGATGCACATATGGCTTGCTAAGTATTGTGAGCCCCAAATTGACAACCCCACCACTAGCCACTACACCTTGCCCTCATCACCGCCACCATCATGGGGTCCCCTTTTATTTTAGAATTTTTAGCAAGACCATAGTTCAATCATTCAGCTTAATTAACTCCTTTTTATGCATTTGGACAAGAAAAAAGTAAGATCTTTTCATTTTTTTTAATGATCTTGTGGCGATGTGCTCTTCTTGAGAAGATCATTCCGGTTGTATAGCTTGCAAAGGGATTTCACACAAAAAACCAAAAAGAAAAATATACACATGTGAGTAAGGTGATCAGTTAACAAATTTAATCTCAAACAAGGAGCTATTTTCATATAAGATATATCCATCGTCAAATCATTATTTATATGGGTTTGTGCTCACACACTCTTCATATTTCAACAAACATAATAAATTTCGAGAAGACGGATGAAAAATCTTTATCTCATTAAATAAACTTGTACCCAAATTCTTTTGTGAAAGTCGATGTCTACTATAACATGGCTAATTTAGTGATTTTTTTAACAAATAATATATACAAACGGCAATTCAAAACCTTCATAAAATATTTTGTCATGCTATGGATTCTAAATTCACGTTTGTCTTTCGCATCATACAATGAATAAAATCACGCTTTCTCTTTCCTGGCTAATTTTTGTTGTTTTTTTTTCGTTTGGGGACACTCCTCTTCTGTTCAGCTACTGATTTTCAGTTTTCCCCATATAATTAGGAATTCTAGAACCGATTTTCTTCTTCTTCTTTTTTTTTTTTTTTTTTTGTCATAAGTGATTCTAGAACTTTGTTTTTATTTTTTTGGTCGGAGGATTCTAGAATTAATTCCTTAGAAATACTCGCTTTACACAGTATAAAAAAAAAAAAAAGAAGAAGAAGAAGCAGAATAACAAAAATACCGAACCCCGACGCGTACACGTGGGGCCCGCCCATTGGCCAACCGCCGAAGAGAGGGAATTCCCAGGGGAAAACAGCACTAATATAACTCGCTGGAAAAGGCGTCCGTTGCCGCAACGACTTTGATAAAAAAACCGAAGAGACGGGGAGGGGTGCTTGCCTTGCTGTGCTGCTTAGCTGGCAGCCGATCAATCGGACGGCCAGGATCGGATCCGCGCTGACAGCGAAACGTCCCCGCGTACGTGGATTCACACCGTAGTATTCCTGACTCCTCCTCCCTCCTCCTTCCTTCCTTCGCCCCGACCTCCTTTTTAAGAATTGATCTAATCATTGAGACTCCCTCTACTCCCTCTACTCTCTCTCTCTCTCTCTCTCCTACCTCTCTCTTCTCTACTGCACTTCCTGTTCATAAAATTCTTCATCTTTGCTCGCTGCGTTTTGAGGGAATTGTGTGGACTAAGCGTACGAAAGTTCTCTCCTTTCTCTCTCTCTCTCTCTCTCTCTCTCTCCCGCCGACTGCTCCTTCGATCAGGGATTCTGGGAAGCTTCCGGTTTTTTTTTTTTTTTTTTTTTATGCTTTTTCTTTTTTTCTCTCTTCTTTCTTTTTTGAGATGGTTGTGATGTGCCGCGAGGCTTTCGTCGCCGAAGAAGAGACTATCGAAGAAGGCGAGTGGGAGAAGGAGAGGTGACGCAGGGTGAGAGGGAGTCTCGGTTCGCCGCAGCGGCGGACCACTTGGGAAATTGAGCAAAGGAGGAGGAAGCGGACGCGAATTTAGCTTGTGCTGGTAATTTCCGATCGCGAGCTCGATTTGGGTCCGATTCTAGTAGGTTTTGTTGATTTTGGGTTGAGGGTAGTTGGAAGAATTGGAGATTTGAGTTTTTTTTTTTTTTTCTTTCACTTCGATCGTGAACATGGAACGGCGGAGTAGGTGGTTTCTTTTGCGTAAAGACGTTTCTGAACTTCTTCGTGAAGTTTCTAATTTTCATTTTTTGGGTTTCTCCTGCTAATCTCAGTGAAAAAGTTTGGTGTTTTTTCTTCCCCGTGTTAGCTAGTGGCCAAATCTTTGAGATTGATTTCGGATACCTTAGAATCCATTCCGTGTTGTGCTTTCGAAAATTGCGGTGTGATTCGGTTTCCATTGCTGCTTGCAGTTTAAGCTACAAATGTGATCGATTTGGACATGAAAAGAAAACATTTTGGGTACTTAAATGGGACCAGTCACCTGTCCTGAGGCTCCATCTTTGATGCAGCTGACGAATAGGCTCAGAATTAACAGAAGTCACTAATATTGATCCGATTTCCTCGTGTTGTGTTTCTTAACTGATTTTTACTTTGATTGCAGGGTTGTTAACCATGTCTGCAACCGTGGTCAGTGACCCTTGGTGATCTCGACCCCGGAGACTCAACCACCTGCCATACTCGTTGGCACGGCTCAAATTGAGGTGGAATTCGTGATATGCGAGTGCTGCGGGTTGACGGAAGAATGCACGCCCGCGTATATCGAACGCATCAGAGAACGGTATCATGGTAAATGGATATGCGGGCTATGCGCGGAAGCCATAAAGGATGAGATTGTAAGAACCGAGAGGCTCGTGAGCACTGAAGAGGCCATGACCAAGCATATGAACTTCTGCAAGAAGTTCAAGTCCCCAGAGCCGCCTCCAGATCCTACAGTGCACTTGATCTCCGCCATGAGACAACTTCTGAGGCGGAGTTTGGAATCGAGGTCCACCCCAAGCAGCCCGATGAGAAAAGAGACGCGATTGCCTGGTTCCGCATTGACTCGCTCGGAAAGCTGCTTTTCGACTCTTACTGGCTGATTGGGACATGCAGAATGGAAATGGAACAGGGTTGGAAGTGGTGCATTAAGGGTCGCATCTAGTACAAAATAATGGAAAAAAGAAAGGAATCGAGGATAGACTCCTGTTACAAACGTTGCTATCATGAAATACACAAGTTCTCTGTGAATGGATATCTAGTCTCTCTGTAAAAGATTTTGGCATCTCTCGGTTTCATTAATCGTCTCACTTGATTTTTTTTCTTTTAGATAACTTGATATCGGATCCCTCTTATGCTTATTAGGTCAGATTAAATGAAATATTAGGAAATTGGAATGATAAGGTGCTTTGATACCGTGATTTTGAAGGAAAGGACTTATCGATGCTTCACTTTTTGGGAGAATCTTTTTGCAAGTAGCCACGCGGGGACATCTTTAACAAAATTCTTTGTCATCGGGAAAACTTTTTCTAATTTTCTATGTGAAGTTCCCCAGTCCTGAAGTCACAACCGAAATCTAGTCCCGAATATCGGAATATATCAAGAGCTTAATAAAGGAAAAAGCAAAAGCTCGAAATCTCCCAGAACCTGAAAATGAAACGCTGTATCCCCTGCCAGAATTTATGCCTGCTCTTGTGACTGATTGATCAACCTAACATGCCTTTTGATTCCATCTTGAATTTGAGTTTCCAAGATGGCTTTACGGACATTGATTTTTGAGTGATGGAAAGGAGAAGCCTACTTTTTGGTTCTGATAGGGAGTACTATTCTTCATGCACCGTTGCTGAAGTTTCACTGAGGACAATATAAAATGGATATTCTCCAAGTATGGCTAGAGAATATCACGGGTCTCGAAAGGCCAAGAGAGAATTTTTTTTCGTGTCAAATAATGCATAGGAGAAAGACCTACTTTGGTTGTCCAGTTGTGTACCGACTCTTCAGGCTGCGGGTGAGATGCTGTGGTTGAGCCACTTTTCTAGTTAATGATTGGAAAGAAGCTAAAAAAAAGGATCGTGTGTGCATAATACATCATACTGAGACAAAACAAAACAGTGCGATGCCTCGTGAGTCATTGTTTAGCGCGATTTATTGATTCGTTAGTAGGCTTTCGGTTGCTTTGTTTAAGTCAATCAGCGATTGGAGAATCTAGGTAGGATGATGACCCTGGCCTTAAGAAATGGCGGTGCATGTGATTGGCTGAGAACCTTGACGTCATCGACACTTTATGCGGTTCAATCAATGGATAGTTTTAGGCGTGACGAATCCTTAAAGCCATAGCGTTTCTCATTACTTTTACTAGCGAATGCTCAAGAATTACTACAAATGTTGGGAAAATTATAGTCGCGGAAATCTTCCAGTAACCGAAAAATGGAAAAAGTTTGCGAGTTTTTCTCTTTTTCCTCCGATGGATTCATTGAAGCAGTGATGTGAGGCGGTGAGCAATAATGTGGGTGTGGTGAGCAGCGGAAGCGGCAGCATGAGAATTTGGACAATCTGATCACTGGTCTGAGTTCAGGATGGACTGCGGAGAGCAGAGATGGCAAGAAAGTGGATTGCAAGATAAGACTGAGTTGGAGGAGGTAGCAGACACAAAATTCATCTGTTGTGTGGCTTCTCTTGCAGTGCCAGATGTGTGTCTAGCATGAGCTTCCTGTGCATGAATTTGGCAGGGGACAGCCTGTGGCCCATTTCTTTTGCTTGATCAGGAACACTCCATCTCCCTCAACACCTACAAACGGATTCATGTACATAAATGCACGTCCCTTGTCTTTCTCCCCCTCCTTGAGATGGGAGGTGCCAAGTGCTCCTCCATTTTGTCGTCAGCAACTGAGACTACAGACTCGGTTTGAAACCAGTTGTTTGTGAGGTGTCAGTATTAGTGGTGTTCAGAAGGGGATGGAGATATGCATGATGCATCCACGTCACTGAGTCGTGTTGGAGGTCAAAAAGAATTGTCTCAGCTCTCACGATATCTATGGTCATCTCCATTGGGTTAAAACCCGGCTGAGATTTTCTCATTGCTAATATAGAAAGGCGCACACATTCGCCTGATAAACCGGAGCAACATTGAATCGAAATGATTTCGAAAGAAAGGAAGATCCAAAAATGGCGAAAACCGCCAACAATTTTTCTATTTAATGGAGGATTTTCCAATCTGTTCTAACAATGACCTTTTCTCCTTTTGTTTTTTTCCATCGTTTTTGCTGATAATTTCGATGGACTTGTTTGTGAAATTTTTTTATCGAAGATTGCGTCTTTGAAATTGGTGATTGGTCGCCTCAGAAAGAGTGCATCTAATATGAACCAACCCCCACGTGCATGATGCATCTACACTCTTCCTGAGAGAAGCAGCTCTCACCTAACCCAATCATTTCTCAATACACGTCATTAACGCTTCTCGCCAACAAAACCCTTTTTAATATGCGGGGGCTTATGACCACAGGATCACTTGCTGTTGTCCTCTTTCGGATTGTAATCTTCCTGTGATCCGAGCATGTCGATAGGAAATGCTGGAAAAAATTTGTCGTGATTAAGGCCAAGTTGGTGGAGCAATTATTGGAGGATAGCTTCTGCGAGTTATACGAATATGCCTATCTTGTCATGACAAATTGCTTTTCTTTGCCACTTTCCTTGCCGGCGAGGCCAATTTGGCTTATCCGGACTGAATGATATCATTAGCTAGTCAAGTACGTATAATTTTTTTCTTATTGAATAGTAGCCACGTAGCTGTTGGCTACTGGAACACGAGTATTATACGGATCGAGTTGACTAATTGAACCTTTCGCTTGTCGTTTGTCCATACCCTTTTGGTGGGGGAATTCTACAATTGGAAGTCTCCCCCGAAGGAGTCAAAACGACTCCTCTCATGTGCTAAGAATGACTTTTCGAAGTGACAATTCATGTGGAAAAACAAAGTGCTGAGTCTGCACCATGCAATATTCAAAAAAAAAAAATTCTGTCGTTTCTGATCGGAAGCCACTAGAGCGACTTCTTTCTGTTTTTAATGTCTAGGGTTGGAACTTAGACAATTATAAGGTAGATGCGAACTCTCGCAAGCGTAAATTTGAGCTATCCTCATATGGAAATTAACTCTGCTTTTTCCTTTCGAATTAGCTATGACAAGATGTTTGAGATTTTCAGATGGACTATTTTTAAGATGACTAGTTCGGTCATCACGAACAATGGAAAAACAAATAAGTTTGCACATTGCACTCCAAGCACAGAATTTCGAGTTTGTTAGTCTCAAGAGGAGAGTGAGAGCGACCCCTTTCGTAGGACACCAAACCAATAAGGACTCAAATGGAGGATTTCTTTATTGAATGGATACTGGTATAAACCATTTATTTGTTTCGACAAGAGTTATCGTCTTCTTCCAGTTAGGCAAACAGCTCGCTATAACTGGAAAACTCATTCGCAGGAGTGATCTTGGCGACAGCCCAAACCACCAAAGCAAGTGATTGGTTCCGCAGCTCGCGAGAGGCCCATCCTGCATGTTAAAAGTAGCACAGCAGTGAATAGGCCGATAAAATGTCCACTACAGTGAAAGAGGTGCATAAACTTCACGTCCTTACCAGTTGGTGAATCGACTTAACCAAAATTAATCCCTTGTGCCAACGGCAATTCACTCCCATAGTTGATAGTGCTGTACAGAAAATTAACATAGGTCAGACTGAATCGCGAAGTATGGGCACTTCTTAGGATTGACAAAAAGAAACTGACAACATCGTGTCATATGGAGAATCAGAAGATACCAAGTTGATCGTCGCATGTATTGCTTCCATGAGTCACTCCCAGCTTCACGACCGCCACCTGTTGCTTTCTCGCCACCAAAAGCGCCACCAATCTCAGCTCCATTTGTTGGGATATTGACATTTACAATGCCACAGTCACTTCCTTGGGGTCTGCAATGTACATAACGGACAGATAATAAAACTGAAGGGCAGGTGAAGAATGATGCCAAAATCTTCGACAGGAATGTTAGACGGAACAAAGAACCTAGATGTCTTCACAAATACTAGTAGGTGCTCTGTAGATTTTTCTTTTATAATCAATTATCTTCAAAAGGAAACCGCAAGAAATAGAACAAAGGCATCTCTTCAAAATTAACATCTGTGGGGTTCAAATACATACCCAATCCATTTGAAGATGACATCAGGTCTGCGGGAAAAAATGGAACTGCTTAATCCTTGGGGTACAGAGTTGTTTATCTCGATTGCTTCCTTCAAAGTCTGCATGACAGAGACATGTGCGTGAGTTTAATCACAACCAGATTGCAAATGGACAATGTCTAGATAATTCAACAAAAAATTATTTTCCATCCTGAAAGAGATACCTGAAATTTCATGACATATAAGACAGGAGCAAACAACTCTTCTTTAACAACAGCAGCATTTGGGGAAATTTCGACTATTGTGGGCTGCACAAAATTGCCTTCAGACTCTATAACTGAGCCACCTGTAAGGATCTTCCCTCCCTGCGAATAGCCAACCGCGTAGAGCTTCAGCATCAGGCAGCAAATAAAGAGCTACACCATTGCTTCTAAGTAGCAATTGGACAAAGGTTTAAACTGCAGGTGTTGTGAAAATAGTTGTAGAGGAAGATATCCATGCAGATATTGAGATAGTTGCTGAAAGTGGGTAAGGGGGTCAAAAGATAATATGTACCTGCGACTTAATGATCTCTATTCCCTTCTCAAAATTCTCCCTTGAGGCAGCAGTGTGTAATGGTCCAAGCAAGGTACCTTTCTCTAAAGGATCCCCTATTTTAACTTGCTTATATACGTCGACAAGTTGATCTAGTACTTTCTTGTATATGCTCTCATGGAGGAGCTTCAGTGCAAGCAAGCATACATAGTATTAGTCTTAAATTTATTCGAGGGTGTCTACAGCAAAATATTCGCAAGAATCAAAAAGTCTCTCAAATACCAGTCTACGGCATGTTGTGCAGCGCTGACCAGCTGTGCCAACAGCAGCGAAAACAACAGAGCGAACAGCTAACTGGATGTCTGCGTCATCCATAACAATTATAGCATTGTTTCCACTTAATTCTAGCAAACATTTACCATATCTTGCATTCACTGTCTGCTGAACCATCAAACCAACCTGTGGATGAGCATGAAAAAACCAGTTAAAAATTTCTAAAGAACGATCTCAGGTATCACCCAAGAAAAATAAGCAGAATAAATGTGATCATATCATGTTAGGAGCTGAGAATATCAACCCGCAGAGTAACCTAGAGAAAGGGATGAATTGTTTTGTTTAACGTTGCACCTCTACTAGAAGAGAACAAAAAATAATGATTCAAATATGCTAGTGGACCCAGGTTCTGATAGGGAACTAAAGAGATAGGTACCTTGCAAATAAGTGAGCAAGAAGAGAATACAGTGGTACCTTGGAACTTCCAGTGAAGGAAACCAGAGGGATTCGTTTATCCTCAGCTATTGCTTGACCAATTTCAGCCCCTCCACAAAGTGAGGTAAAAATAGAACGAGGTAAGTTGTTCTTCTCCAAAACACCAGAAACTAGCTTTGTCATTGCAATAGTCACTAAAGGAGTCGTTGGTGCACCTTTCCTATAATGACATTGAATAGGCAATTTTCATAAACTGGTGACCAGAAAAAAAAAAAAAAAAAATTATCCAACTTGGGAGATGTTCAACAAATAAAGCAAATAGTAGAATTAGTGCTTTTCTTTCTGTAGGTTTTCTTTTCTTTCTTTTTTTTCCCCCCTTGGGTTTTTTGAGGGATCATCAAAGCAACATTTCATTGAAGATACATAAAGATAAGGACACATGAAGATGGTGATTGTTGTCCAAAAAGTAGGAGAGAACAATGGCTGCTGTTGCTCCCCTATCAATTCATGTCAAATTCATGTCTTGAAGCCCTAGATTCATCACAAACTGCAGTTCCTCGTTGGAAACATCCAGTTATCCAAAATCTATGGGCGCAGTTAATTGGCAAATACCAGGGGGCAGAGAAAAGATCAGGCTGTATATTGTAAAAAATCTGAACAAGAGGAAACTATTGAGAATATCTGGCTGTTGAAGAACATGTGCACCAAGGAGCAGAAATTGGGCAGAGTATTCACGCAACGAGTCAATAACAACAATAACTGATAATTCCAAGCGAATCACATGGCAACTTCAGTTCAAGTACACATGCTAAAGTCCACACTTGCAGTCTAGAATACCCATGGAGTAGCAGTAGAAATTGAAGCCCCAGTTCTAGAACTGATAAAAAGTAAAAGATAAAAGAAATTGGAGCTCTTACCAAACAACACAATTGCCACAGACAAGTGCAATGCAAGCATTCCATCCTACAGAAAACATAAAAAGGAAAAATGGATGAAAAAGGAGAAATTGGAAATGTTCAGCACAAATTCTATAAAAGTAATATTATAAAAGCAAGAGCTGCATAAAAGTTAGTTAAAAGCAAATGCCTGGATCACAACAGCAAAATAAGTCTTAAGGTATGTATGGAATGAAATCAGTGGAATTTGATACATCCCAAGCTTAGTCTTTGATAGCAATAACAAAGTATATATACCTTCCACAGGTCCACCTTTCCTATAGCCACAAAATGATTAGCCATGCAACAATCCAGAATGTTGGCATTGTCCGAGCAAGGTATATTTCAGTTTTAGTTCTTCGTGGGTTAGTTAACAATTAATCCAACCCATCACCAAAAGTCAGCCTAAATACTTTAGATGGTGCACCTAATAGATATGAGACTATGCCTGCGAAAATTATTGAAGAATTTAGTAGTTATAACCATAAAACTTCCACATTTCAACATCAAGTACATTAAGGCTGACTTTAAAAAACCTTATTTTTCTCTTTAGTGCACCAGTTGACTGCTGACATTACGCCTAAATGATCTAACCTCAGCAGTATCAAACGCTTCGCCAAGAACTATGTCCAGGACAAACCCAACTAAATAGAATACAAAACATTTTAAGACTGAAATTGCAGGATGGATCCCGGTTGTATTCTTTTTCCAATTTCCATCTATTAAAATTTGGAAGCATGCAAAATATGAACACCAATTTAGAAAACAAGACACACTGCTCACCAAGCACTGCACATGGGAAGTTGAAAGCTGTAATTACTCCCACAACCCCAAGAGGATTCCACATCTGTCCAAATATTTCACATATGGCAAAGTTATTACTGAAGCATCCTGAAGCACTACACCAACTTCCAAGGTAAGATCACGAAGCTTACCTCCAACATCATGTGATTAGGACCTGCAAATAATGCGCGCAGAGTTATTTTGCAGTACAATGTTATCGTAACCTAGAGAAGCTCTTCTAAGCTGTTGAAGAAAAAAATAATCGAGCTCAATTTACAAAGGAAAGAAATGATAGCGATATTAAACTTTGAGCTCACGTTCTGAGGGTATGACTGATCCATTCAGTTGCCGACTTAACCCCACAGCAAAATCGCACATATCGATAATTTCCTGTAGAAAGTATGACACTTAGGGGATCAGAAACCAAAAAATGTAGATCCAAGTAACTCAATATAAATTAGTCCACATGGCATCGGATAGTCAAAACATGTCATATGTAGAGCCACATAGCTAAATTCTATGGGGGTCCACAATGTTAGATATGCACTGGAAATCAAGAGACAGACAGCGAGGCAAGAGGAATAGCATTGAGACTGAAACGAAGATGTCAACCCTGGTAAAAAAAACCTATTGCATGTGATGGTACCATAACACTAAGAAATCATGACCTCTAATACAGTTGATGTTATCTGCCAAAAGAACTAAACATTAGTTCTCGCATTTATCCTCTCATGCTATCTGATACGCCACCAATTGCTCCCGAAGTGGCTAACGAGAGACTATACACTGACAAATAAATGGATGAAAAGTAAAAATATGAAAAGCCAGACATAGAGCTAATGAAGAGACTTTTTCTTTTCAACACACAAAAGAGAATTTGATTTGTTAATATATTACGCACTTGAACTTCCCCTATTCCTTCAGGAAGTATCTTTCCCATCTCAAGTGAGACAAGGCGACCAAGTTGCTGTAGTTTGCCTCTCAATGCATCACCTATTTGTCTAACGATTTCACCTCTCTTCGGGGCCGGTACCTGAAATGAAGTGCCAAATTGTTTGTTAAAAAAATGGCATTTTCTTCCTGGTAAGCATTCCTATGCAGATATCTCAGGGAAAAAAACTAAAGATGCAAATATGTCATGCCAAGTGGCAGTCACATATCTAAAAAAAAATTAGACATATCTTTAGATAAAAGAGAGACAGAGATGGTGATTTTACTTGCATCCATATCTTTGCTGCATCAAAGCAAGCTTGCACGCCTTCCTCATAATCTTCAAGGGATCCTTCAACAACTTCAGCAATCACCTATATTAAATTCACGTGTTACAGACAGTAGATCCCATGTTAAAACAATGATCTAAAATCAACAATAATAAGAAATTACTTAACAGACATGAGCACTTTAAGCAAAGACCAAATTCAGTTCAATTGCTTCTATAACCCTCAATGATGCTCTGTTGTATAATACGGGGAAGAAACAAACCCATGCAGCCAAAATGCAACCGTAGGCTCAAAGTGCAACAATTTAATCAAAATGAATTATGCAATCCACTTCTTCCGGAAACAGTTCACAACTTCCAATGGTTTCTTCTACAACCCTGAGCTTCTTTGGCATCTATCTATGCAAGACGTCCCAAATACAAAACCATCAGATAAAATGCCCATTGATTTTACAAATCACATGGAGGAGATGTCGAATTATTCTAAACTGTGGAGCTAACCTATCAAAAATCACAAGTTCTAACTACCAAAGAAGAAAAAAATGACAATGGCAGTCTGAAGTTACTGTATCTGGACCAAATTGTGGCCATGCTTCTAATATTTAAAAAAAAGAAAAAAGAAAATTATTCAACATAAAAGAATTAAAGAAAAAAGGACCTTGCTCTCACTTTAGACAAAATGCTTATAAACATATACAACATAAATCATTACAGCACATTGCCTTATCAATTACCGAATGAATACTGTAACGAAAGCTACATCGCAATGATAGCATAGCAAAACATCGAAGTCACGCCACCAAAAGCTACAGCAACACTGGATGAATTCTAATCACTCGGGACAATGTAGTGCAAGTTTTTTTTTTCTTTTTTTTTTTTATCAATTTTACTCTATTCGTACTCTAACTCTCAGAGTCCCATTCCTAAAACTAAATCGTCCCCATCCCAACCCTCTTTTAAGATAGGGAATCCCCATGTCTCCCTTCCATATTGGAAGGATGGCCACTCGACCAACGCCAGTGGTTATGTAGTGCAAGTTAGACTGTCGCAAGATGTACAAGCATGCCAAGGTCCAATTTTGGCCTCACAGAACATATGTAGCAGCGCCATCAACTCGAATATAGTTTCCACGACTCAAATTCAACGCACAATAACACGCTCGCATCCAGTTCGGAAAATTTCACAAGCACGAGAAAGCGAAAGATCGCGCACGATCCACTCGAATTTCCAAAGGAGAAAAAAAAAGATGAAGGAAAGGAAAGGGACGGGTGCCAGCGCAATCCACGAGGAGAGGATCGAAACATTCAAACGCCATTGCTCCAAGCACCAGCTCCACCGCCATCGCCACGATATCACGGCCGAAGCGACGAGCTGGCGCGCGGGCGCGTATGGAAGGAGCAAGGAGGGGAGAGGCGGGGCCGCACCTGATTGCTGGCAGGATTGACAGTGCCGACCACGGGGCCGCGCCCCTTCCAGACGCCATTGACGTAGCATCCCAAGTTGCGAGGGCCGATGCCGATCTCCCTGAGGAACTCGTATCCTTTCTTTGCGAAGCTCATCCCTGCCGCCGCCGCCGGCCAGCCAACCAGCCGCCTATTTCAACACCGCGAAACGCGCGCGCGCCCGCCCGCTTGATCGCCGCCGCCGCCCCCCGCCGGAACACGTCGCCGGCTATTCGATCGTTAGCTGCGGCGAAATCGACAGAAGGAGGTGGAGGGAGGAAGGGAGGGAGGGAGAGTCGTGAGCGATTTTGGTGACGTTGAGATGTGGAATCTTTTTATAGAGAAGAGGGAGACACGTGTGGGGAACCCCGCCAAGGTTTCCCAGGATTGGATTGAGTTGAGGAGCTGCTGCTGAGTCGTCCTCACTTTGGTAGTCGCTCTCCACGTGTCGCCCGTCTAATGGGCCGAACCCGTGGTGACGTGGACGGGCCCGGCCTACCTCATATAATTGAGCGTAGCGTAGGGGTGGGCGTGGGCGTGGGCCCGGCTTAGTGCATGCATGATAAGTACGCTCGATAAAGTAAAAATACCTGATGATGACATTTTTGTGGGCCCGTTTGGGGATAAGGAAACTAATTTTTTTTGTCCCCTCTTCTAATCAATGCGCAAATTCATTATTATTTTATTTTACTATACTAATAAACAAGAGGACTGTGCGTCGAAAGTTTGTTGTTTAGGTCCCGCAAAAGTATTCATCTACTCGTTAAGTGGGGCGGAATTAAAAAAATATAAATAAGAGAGGGGAAAATAATTTTAAAAAATGAGTATATAATAATGAAGTAGAAGAGCCCAAGAATTCAAACTTGAGAAGGATTTTTCTGACGTAAAAGAATGAGTGCGAGAAGATATCTTTAGAAACGTATCCTTTCCTTCTCCTTCTCCTCCGTAACTCTCATTCGTATAAAGTTTCATAACTCTTCCATAATTCTTTGGTTTGCGTCGGAACTACTCCATGTAAACGACAAGAGAGTTCATAACTCTTTAATTCACGTTAAAGTTTCACGGAAGTAGCAAGAGACACTATACTTTTTGAAAACACAAAGATGGATGATTACACCATTTGTCTCTTATTAGATTTAGCATGATTTAGCATTTACTGACTAATTTCTCCCATCGATGTCGTTGTAGCCTGTTTGCATTCTTACCAAGGTCAAACTCACGACTCTAAAATGTTGCAATGAGCTCCTTTGCTAAACTATACAATAATCATTGATCAATCATTGGAAGTTGTCTCTATTTGTACATGTGATTTCTTTAGCAATGAATGATTTTTATCCATCCTTTTTTGGGTTTCTTTTACATTGATATGCAATTCTACCAAATAATTGATATAATATGATATGAAAATATCCTAATTTATTATTAAAATTCACTAAATAATGGATAGAAAATGACAAAACCTTGAATTTCATATTATATCCCATCTAATTCTATCATAATTAGAAATTTAGACAACCAAATGTAACATTTGAAGTTGGATATATTTTCAATGGAAAAAACAATTCGCAATCACTCATCTTTAAAATTTTTGAGGTTGGGTATGTTTTTAGAATGTATCAAGTTTAGATGATGAGTCTATCATACCTCAACTCAACAAAAACATATCATACCTCAACTCAACAAAAACAAGGACATGACATGGCCGTCCTTTCATCAAAAGATGCAGTATAAACATAACCAAAATTCAGTCTAATATTAATATATACACATCCACATATATATTTGACAAAAAAAGGCATTTTGTTACAATATTAGAGTTTTTCTATAATTCACCAAATATATATATATATATATATACACCCCCAACAAAAACTGACTCATAATTTGTCCAACTATATACAACTCATACCAAAAAAATATCCACTATAAAAAATATTCTCGTCCCACTTGCGACTTGCCAAAGAATCTATAAAAGCAAGTAGATAAAAAGAGTGAGCTATCACGGCTTAGTAAGTGATATTATTTCTTCTTATTGATCCCCCATAAGTTTTCTCTCGAATCCATGTCCGAATTGACATCAATGACCGCTTGGATCCAAAATGAGACACACATCCTAATATCTAACAAAAGATTAACGTGTTATAAACTAACATAGAATCTTACAATATCCCAAACATCTACACCCAAAAGATTACAACCTAAACTTTGATACCAATTAACGTCACACTCCAACTCAACAAGAACAAGGACATGACATGACTATCCTTTTTGTTCATCTTCCACACCATGCCATACATCACGTCAAATAACCATAACAACCCTTCCTCACTGTAACAACTGTATTAGAAGCCAGTAAAGGCTCAATCCTATTTCATGTAACAAAAATGCTCTATTTAGTTCAATATATGTATATGGTTATGCTAAAGTGAAGAAAGATGGGGTGGTGAACATTTGGAAGTAGGGGTGAGCATCACCTCAAAGTCAACCTTCAACCGGCCAACCCAATCGGTTTTGATTCTGCTCCCAAGGGACTAGATCTATCCTTAGTCATAAGACCCCTTGACATTGCACTATGCGGATTGGTCCTCATCTATTCTCTTCATAGTTTTGTTTGTCTTGTAAATTACAAAATAGAAAGAAACCCAATCCTAACTTGACCCAAAAAAAAACAAGGAAGCCCTCTTCTCTCTCCTCGGCCTTGCTCGCCTACTCACCTCGCTCATCACTCCCCTCGCCCCTTGCCCTGCTCCTCCTTATTTGTTTGTTTTTATTGTTTATTACTTTTAGTAAGTGTAAATTCCTATTGTTACGTTATCTTATATTTGTATTTGATATATATTGGTGTTTATAGTTTAGTTACTCAATGTCCCATTCTTAATGGATATGTAATTTGAAATAGTATGTTTATCTTTTTAAAAAAAATATAAAAATGAAATAAAAATTAATTTGTTGGTCTTAGATTGACATTGAAACCGGACCGGACCTATGAGGTCGGTTCGGTTCTCGATTCCAAGCTCAACGAGTTGATTCTCAATCCCAAAATTTGGGATTCAACACCGTGCGAGTTGGTGCGTGGGTAATATGTTGGGCCGGTCCAATTTGGACCTTAGCCTTTCTTATTTATTTATTTATTATTTTTTTCTTTTCCCCTTTTTAGTTTTTTAAAGCCCAATTTTATAGTCATTTCCTTTTCGATTTTTCTAAGCGCCATGAGATGAATGACCTTTTATTTCACATTCATTCTAATTCGGGTAACTGACTAGCAAAAACATAGCAACGCACATTATCGACCACATGGACGTGGCAAACTTGAAATTGAGAGTACCGTGACTTTTGTACCGTAGAAAACTTTCCAGAAAGATCATTTCATAGCTCGACTTTACTTCCATGCGCAATTTATTGCGAAAGAACGAGCAGCTATGACAAACGGAAACCCTTAGTTACGTAGAGTTGAGGGCAATTCGCCATCACCAAGAGATTGGGGACAAGCGTCGAGATCGAGATGACCGGGAGGCCACCGACTGAGGCCGACCATCAGACAGCGGTCAACGGTGGTGCCACATGCTGCCATCGCTCGTCCTCATAAGCGATCAAAGGAGAGCTGACGGTCGATCGCCATGTTAGTATCCCCTCCAGGCAGCCTGCTAATTACTTGTCCCGACCTTGGATTATGGAAAAGAAAATATCATGGTCTTCCAAAATTCTCTGTTCTTCACATTTCAAACACCCGGTCCAGAATTGTTCAAGAGAGACGCTTGGGCCATTGAGCCTTCAAACTTAGAAACCGCCGATCCACATTCATCGGGCTCGTTTAAGCCCAATCTGGGCAGGCCCTTGACTTCATAATCTTTATAAGAATAGCAACAAATAAATGTTTTACGTACACAAAGCACATCGAGCGTCGCTTTGGCCGAGTGGTTAAGGCGTGTGCCCGCTAAGTACATGAGGTTTCCCCGCGAGAGTTCGAATGTCTCAGGCGACGTCTCTCTTTCTTCCCCTTTTTGGTTTATTTTATTTTATTTTTTTCCCTCTCTTCCTCAATAATTCCTCTTATCTTATTTTTCCTTTAGGGTGGTTTCTGCGACATGTTTGATTTGTTAGAGAATGAGCTCTACGATTCGAAATTTAGAAGACACTCTCTTGTTTTTTTTATTTTATTTCAAATGCATGGATGATTTACTCATTTGTGTGAACATTCTTGAAACCGGACCAAAAGAGGGAACTGGGTATAATCAGTATTACAATATTCAGTATTTTTTTTTTCTGTAACGTAATTCAATTGAAGAAATATGAAGTGAGAGGTAAAGAATTAAAAGCAAAAAGCTCGTGTTATGATTTTTATGTTAAAAACAATAAGCGACAGCATTTTATTAGCTAATGAGAAAGTTGTTTGAGCCGAACGGCCATTTGTTTTGTTAGGTTTTCGGATGTTACTCATCGTGTGATTGGTTGCATGATTTTGGAGAAGAAATACATAGAAAAGTTGGAGAGCGCCAACATCAAGTCACTTGAGTTGATAGATGGACATCTTCAGATACCTCAATTGAATTGATCAATTTTGAATCCCTTTTTCCATGAATACTTGAAAGAATCAATTCAAATAACTAATGAATCTTGTTTGGATTTAAGTCAAAAGAAATTGCTTTGTCCTTTTTGTCAAAAAGAAAATCTTTTGCTATAGTCATAGTCCAAGAAAAATGGGGAGAAATTTATGAACGACCGCACTTAGAACTAGAGTTGGATTGATTATCAACTGTTCTAGATTTTGGATACCAGAAATCGAGATGGTTTCCGTGTTGGAACTGGACCAGTGTTCATCCCTAATATGCCAAGTACATGAAATCATGAAGTAGACGTATTTAATTTATGCCTTTTAAATGTGTTAATACTAGACACTCTCTTGTTATTTTATAAGGAAAAATTATAAATGATGGACTCAGTTGTTTGGAAAATCTTGAAACTAAACCAGAAACGGAGCTGTGCATAATTATATTAGTATGTCCAATATTTTTGGAAATTTTCTGTCACGAAATTAAATTAAAGAAATATGAGATGAAAGCTTAATAAATTAAAGGCACGAACCGCATGGGTTACGGACATTAATCATAAGAAATTGACAGCGGCACAGTTTATAAGGTTAAACTTCGGGCTAGATTAAATTTACGTAAATACCACCAGTTAAAGTCGTCGGTTGATAAGTATTGACTACGTAATCACAATTAATAAGTCAAACCCACTTTGTAATCTAACCTATGAATTGACACCTATCAATATCGTTGTCCACCTAATATGCGATCTGTCCAGTAAGATATTTCTTATACGACCTTTTTTTTTTTTTCAAATATTATGGGCGTTCTTCCTGTGTACTATTTTCATCTTGCTGTGGATATCAAATCAAAGAGACTCTCTCGAATTATCTCGACGCTTTTGTTTGTTGAAAGGAATCGGAGGAAACGCGACCTAAATCCAGAAAGAAATCAGAGCCATCCGATTCGACCTGCCTTTACATTCCAATTTAAATTGTATTTATTTTCGCAAACAAATAAACGATTCGATTTTTTTTTCAAAAATATCAATCATTTATATCACTCATAAAAATAATAATAATAATATTTTTCATTCACTAATTATTTTTAACGATACAAGTTATTATTTTTAGAAAAATACTCTTTAAATTATTTATTTTTCATGAGTTTAAGATCGTGAAAATCATATTGGGTGAAAATTCGAACTTAGCTCTCTCGAACATGTTACCCCTCAATCATTTGGATTGATCTAGGTTTTTTTCTTTTTTTTTTTCGATAAAAAAAGTTGGCTACAAGTCCCAAGTGGTTAGACGACCGGGCTACCTCACATATGATGACGCTAGGAGAATTACTTAAAAAGTCTCAAACTTATTATTATTATGCTGATTCAGTCTTAAACCTTTTACATTCGTACTAATTCAATCCATTCGATTAGATTTGGCCAGCCAATGCTTGACATAAACGTTGACGGTCCTACGTGGCGTAATTAATATTGATGTGGACATTTTAAATAATATTTTAATATTTTTCAAAGTTTTTTCTCTTTCATTTTTTTCCCTTTCTTCCTCCGGCTACTCGTTGAACCTCGGCAATTGACTAGACGTGAGGGCTAGCGAGGCATGGTCTGCCCTAGCAATGGTGAGGTCGGCCTCATTGAATCTAGTGAGGACTTGCCCAACCATGGCGACCTCTAGTTGGTTGCCAAGGTTTGAAGACCAGTTGGAGGAAGAAGGAAAAGAAGAAGAAGAAGAAGAAGATAATAATAATAATAATAATAATAATAATAATAATAATAATAATAATAATAATAATAGATCAAACATTCGAAAAAATATTAAATTGTTAATAAAAATGTCAATGTCGTGATGTTCACGGTACATGAGTGATTTTCAACTAAAATTGGTTGGATGGAATGATTTAGCATAAATATTAAAAAATATTTATACTTCAATTGGCAAAAAAATGTTTAGAATTAGATTGGCTTAATTTTAATAAGTTTATGACTATTTTTGTAAGATGATTGTGGTTAATCCCTTTGAGAGGTGGATTAAGATTTCTTTTTATCTCCATCCTAGTCTATTAAGGGAGGACATTGTGGGTATAGTCTCTCTTTTAATTTCCATAACAAGCCTTGCAACAAGATTTGAAGAAATAAATAAAATAAAAAAAGCATGCAAAACCCACCCCATTGTGGGCGTGTTGGTTTGGGCCTTTCCCTCTCTAATTGCGGAAGGGGGGAGGTTCAAATTACTGTCTGCGCATTAAAGCGCCACTTAAGTGGAGCACTGTGGGAGGTGGGTCCCCACGCTAGTGCTCCCTGGGGGTTTACGCCGAGAGCTCGTTGTGAGGCGGTTCCTCCGGTCCAAAAAAAAAAACACTCAAACATTGAGAGATTAATATGTCAAACAACCATCGGCCGTGGTGGCTTAGACGGGTAGGCTTTAGTGATCCCTTGCGAGAGAGGTGAAGAGTTCGAAGTTCCTGCAACGCAAGAAAGTCAAAAGAGTTACTTGGTGACTTAAAAGTGACGTCGTGGTGGTGGGTTTTGTGCTAGCGTCACCAGGGGTTTACGGCGCGGCTGTCAGCTGTAAGCTAGTTTCTTTTGTCAAAAAAAAAAAATGTCAAACCACGCATTTGCCGGTGCAAATGGTGGAGGAAATGGCATAGAGAGAGTGGATCACTTTCCAGCTCTCACATCCAACGATTGCTACCACTGACTTCTACCGTTTTCTCGGCAGACCTCCCCCCTAAAAATGCAAACGTTCTACACTCATTGGTTTTCTTCCTCTTGCATGAACAAATCGTACAAATAGTTGGACGGTTGGATTCTAAAATGAGTTAAAATCTTAACATTCACAGGACACTCATCTGCATCATACAAATTATTGGCTCATTTGGTTGGTAAGTCTTGAAATCAAACAAGACAAGGAACCGAGCATAATCACCGAGCATAATCGATGCCAACCGATTCGTTGTAAAATGGACGGAATACCTTTCGTGTGTAATGGAACGTTCAATACAAATCGATATTAGGTGCATGTGTTAGCATCTATTAATCTAAATAGACGGAGTTAATGTAAATACTTAATTGTATTTTTGTAAGTTTTATAATTTAATTATAATTTTATGATAAGTTTTAAGATTTTTAATATGTTTAAAATGAAAGGAGACAGCACTGGCTACGGAATGATTAAGGTTGGCTCAAGTACCTTTTCTTGTAATAAACTTTTCACGTGGTTTTAATGTTGATATTAGTAATGGATGAATTAGGAGTCTCGTCGATCAGTACGATTAGCTGGCATCCACACACGCTATTGCATCTGGAAAAACGTGGCTTATAAAAAAGCCGTGGACGGAAGTTTTTTTTTCCTTTGCTGTCTGCCACAGCGTTGGCAGATCGGGGACAAGAAGTCAGGCCCACTTGCGGCATTTGCTGAAGAAGATGCTTGCGTTCCATCCAAAACGCACGTGTATCCCAGCTGAACTCGTCCGTGAGCGTGAGGGACTTCACAAGACTTTTACTGTCAGACTCGACCGAAGCCAGTCCCTCCCCCCCAAATCTGCTTCTGTTTCAAGTACTTGGGAGCTTCGAGAACCGCTAGGGTTTCCAGCTGCAGAGCCGATTCCGTCCGAACTAGCTTGGTGAATCCGTCCACAAGGCTGCCGGAGGAGTCCCGGACGATGCAGGCGACAGCTCCTTCCGAAGACCCCTCGCAGATCGACCCATTGACATTAAGCTTCAAAGTTCCTGCTGCCGGAGCTTTCCAAGTTGAAGATGTCTCCATATCCTCTTCCTTTTCCAGGCCTTTGATCGATGCCCCAACTGTTGAGTTTGCTGTTTCAACTTTATAATATAAATAAGACGCATCACTTCAACCCAAAAAAAAAAAAAAAAAAATAGCCACGAACGGTTATATCAATTATTTTCACCCTTATTGCTTGCTTATAAATAGCCATGGACAGTTGGAAGCCTCACACTTCTTAAGTAACACGGACACACGACACAACACGATACGATACGTCCGACACGCCATTTTTTGAAAAATAGAGAATTAACACGTTATATATTAAATGAATATTTTATTTTTAATTAATTTGATTCAAATTTATAAATAAATAAATAAATAAATAATAATGAATTTACACTAATAATATTAATAAATCAATTAATTGATAATTCGAAAAACATATTCATAGTTAATGTGTATTATGCTTGAAAGCGTATTTTTAACTTTAACAAAAATTATTGATGAAACTAATGATTAATAAAAAATTAGAATTAATTAATTTAAATAAATCCATGTACCAAAATTTATTATTATTAAAAAATTAATGCTTTTATTTTTCATAATTATTTTTTAATATCATTTATTTATTTTGACGTTTAAAAAAAAGTCTCCACGCCCCACTCCCTACTTTCCCTCGCCCCCTCTCCCCGCCCCCCCCCCCCCCGGGGCCACCGCCACCGCCCAAATTTATTAAAATTTATTACACTTAACTTCCCTCCCTGATAAGCTGTCACTTCCACTCCCCCACACGCCTCTTTTTTTTTTTTTTTTTTTTTCTGAGTTTCTTTATAAAAAAACTCTACCCAGCCCTCCTTTTCCTTCTCCTCCTCGCCGCCCGCCGCACGCCGCACGAGCCCCCTCCCCTCTCCTCTTCCTCTCAATCCTTCTCCTTCTCCTCCTCGCCGCACGACCGCCTTCCTCTTCTCTCGCCGTCTCTTGCCGTCGCGGGCTTGCCGTCGCTCGCAGCTCGTCTTTGCTCCCTCGTCTGCCCCATGGACGCTCCTTCTTGGGCAGCATGCGGCATTGCTTGCCTTGCCGTTGCCTCCTTCCTCCTCCTCTCCGGCCTCCTCCACCGCCGCAAACTTAAGCTACCGCCTGGCCCAAAACCTTGGCCCCTCATCGGAAACCTCAATCTCATTAGCCCACTCCCGCACCGCTCGCTCCACGAGCTCTCTCGCATATACGGGCCCATCATGAAGCTCCAGCTCGGTTCCTGCAATGTGGTTGTTTGCTCTTCTGCCGACATGGCCAAAGCCTTTCTCAAGACTCACGACGCCGTTTTCGCCGACCGGCCCAAAAGCGCCGCGGGCAAGTATACGGCTTATAATAACTCCGGCATGACTTGGTCGCCCTATGGCCCCTATTTTCAACAGATCCGTAAAATCGTCCAAGCACAACTATTTAGTGCCGCAAGGCTTCAATCGTCTGAGTACATAAGAGTGGAGGAGATGAGGGTGCTCACGAGAAATTTGTTTGACGCGAAGGGCCAGTCAATAAATTTGAAAGACCATCTTTCCGATCTTAATCTCAACATGATCTGTCGCATGGTCTTAGGGAAGAAGTACACAGACAAGTCTGACAACTCCAATATTGTGTCGGCTGAGGAGTTCAAGAAGATGGTTGATGAGTTGTTCTTCCTCATTGGGGTTTTGAATTTGGGCGATTTCCTACCTTTGTTGGATTTTCTCGACTTGCAGGTCGTATTTAAGATACTGCGACATGATTTGATTGATGCACAAAATGAAATTTCCGGTTTTAAGCAATTAATTTAGCATGCCAAATTACTTGATATGATTTGTCCCGTGAATTTTTTAGGTTTATTATCAGTGTAATAATTAACATATGCACTGACCATTATTTTCTAGAGAGATCCGTAATCGATCCTGATTTCAATTGACGCTTCAAGGAAATGCTAGTGCTCTGGAGCCAACGTCTCTTCTCCTTCGCTGAGATGTTTGTTTCTTTGCCGGTTGTTCATGTTATGCCTTTCTAGTTTGTTGTTTGCCTTCTTTTAGGCGTTGCATTGTGTTTTACATCATGGTATACTTCCACTCATTATGTTTATTCATCTTGAGTTTTTGGTGGCATATTTTTTTTTTTACTTTTGATCTTTCCTCTTTATATTATTACCTTTACCAAAGAAAGAAAAAGACAAAACATATGCAGTGACCATCAAATTATTGACATGCACAAGAATTTAGTTACACAATTAAGTTTAACATTGGACATGTGAGGTCTTCATTACTAATAACAATCCTTCTCTCTTATTCGTCTCTTTTAGGGTTACATAAAGAGGATGAAGGCCGTGAACAAAAAGTTTGATAGATTCTTGGAGCATGTTTTGGGTGAACATGAGGCTAGGAAAGTCGAGGGTTATGAGGCCAAGGATATGGTGGAGGTCTTATTGCAGCATGTGGACGATCCTAATCTTGGGGTGAAGATTGAAAGACACGTGGTCAAGGCCTTCACCCAGGTAAAAGTTTTTGACTTTCCTTTCGACTTTATTCATTTCACGAAATTTTTTTTTTAAGAAAAATAGTTTCCTTATTCTTTGAATTTTGGATTAGCTTAGCAAAATAAGTCAACGGAAAATTTTTTCCACATCCATAAAAAATGATTTCCTCTCAAATTTAAATAATTAATTTTCTCTTTAAAAAATTGGAAATAATTTTCCAACACATGATTAGGTATCGAAACATAAACCAGAGACTTTCCACTTGAGTGTAAGAAGTCTAACACTTGTTCCTTAGCCTTGGTAGCGAGGCATGTCCCTGATGCTCGGGCCCGGGTCTACTGAGGCCGGTCCCAAGATCTTGATGCCTTGGCCTAGGACCATTTAAGCCACGCCTAGGTCCATTGAGTTAGGGGTCCTAAGACCCCAATGCCCATGCTTTGGTCCCGAACTTCCGAGCGTGAGTCCTCGAGGTTGAGCTGGGACTCCCGTGCCCTTGCTTGGATCCCTACGCTCATGCCCTAGTCCATTGATGCAAGGCTTGGGCTCGCATGCCAAGGCCTGGCCTCAATGGACTTAGGCTTGGGCACCAAGGTCTTGGACTTGACCCCTATAGATCGGATCTGAGTGTAATGGACCAGGTCTCGGGCATTGAGTTTGGAGCTCGACCTTGATTGACCTTGGTGCATGCCCTTGTACTAAAGTCCTAGGCCTAGGTCCTATCTAGTTCTAGGACCCTATCTCTACAGATCAGGGCCAAGACACTAGTGAGCAAGGCACAAGCATTGAGTTCTCATGCCCGGAAGTCAAGGATCCTAGCTTGAGATTCAATGCTCGTGCCAGATACCTTAGCTATCCATGCGCAAGGCACTGGCGTCTAAATAGAATGTCTATTTTCCTTATAAAAAAATGGAAAATATTTTCCAATTCATTTTCAAGTCTAGGTCAAATATCGAAAAATATTATCATTTTTTGGGAAATGATTTTTCAAAAAATATATTTTTTAAGAAATGTCATATTTTTCATGAAACCAATGGAGCCTTAATAATAAATAGATTTGTAGAAAAGAGTCATAATGACAATGCACATAGAGAGGTGCTACACATATTCCTTCCTTCAGTTATTTTTTTAGTATTGTCCTATATGTTTATGTTGATTTTCCAATATTTATGTATATGTGTATACCCCGAGTATGGTGGAAGTTCTTATCATTTATCCATAAAATAAAGTATGACCAAATCCTTTTTTGTTCATCAAACAATATGTGACAAGTTGCTTCAAGACTTGTGCAAAATTGTCGATGAAAAGTTTCATCATGTGAAAAAACAAAATTTGGTGTGATTCAACATCCCCACACACTCCTAATAGCATGATCGTGCTTTCACTTATCATGTAGGAGTTGATAGCCGGCGGAACAGAGAGCTCGACTGCGTCTGTGGAGTGGGCAATGTGCGAACTCCTAAAGAACCCTCATATATTTAACAAGGCAACACAAGAGCTCGACAACATAATCGGAAGGGAGAGATGGGTCCAAGAATCGGATGTCATGAACCTGCCTTATTTAAATGCTGTTATTAAAGAGACTATGAGATTGCATCCGGTGGGGGCATTGATCGCGCATCACTTTGCAAGCCAGGATTGCGAGGTCGCTGGCTACGACATACCCAAGGGCACGAGAGTCCTGGTGAGTAAATGGAGCATTGGTAGAGACCCCGAGCTGTGGGACGACCCTGAAATTTTTAGGCCTGAAAGGTTCATTGGAAAGGCGATCGACGTAAAGGGACAAGACTTCGAGCTCTTGCCGTTCGGGTCGGGCCGGAGAATGTGCCCGGGTTATAACCTTGGTCTAAGAATGAGTCAGACAAGTCTGGCCAATCTTATTCATGGGTTTTCATGGAATTTGCCTGACAACATGACAAGGGAGGAGCTGAGCATGGAAGAGGTTCATGGGCTAACCACGCCTAAGAAGATCCCATTGGTGGCTGTTGCTAAGCCAAGGCTGCCACTTCATCTTTACTGAATCTGTGTGACGGCGCACGTTTCATCTACTATGTTCTTTCTTTATTGCAATTTGGATTTAATGTCATTGTGGGTATCAAATCAAAAACCCGTATGTGGTTCTTTCATGCTTCATCTAAGTCTTATATGTGGCTGAAATGTTAATTTATTGTAAAATAGACTTCATATGCTAAATCATATGAATGTGTTGCACGTGGTATGAAATAATAGAAGCAAGAGAAGCAAGAGCAAACTCTCCTGGTTTGAAGTAATAAATTTTGTCGAGTTTCATGTGCTTGTATATGAAAATTTATTTCACAGTCTAGATTCGAGTGGGTCGTGTTACCTTTTCCATGATTTTCATGGCCGTGTAAATGGAGGTCGAGACTCCGCCTCTGACGCGTGAAAATGAGTGTGATGCAATCGAACACGGTGGTTCTCACTTGCAATGGCAAACATAGTATTTTACCTTCAATTAAATGAACTGAAAAAATCGACATAATACAAATATATGTCATATCAATGTTGAGATGTATCGTTGAAAGAAGTAAGAGAGCAGGCTCAGCTCGGGTACACATGATGAATCTTGATCACCTATAGATGTACTAACAAATTAGCTTTCAACCGTGCGATATAGGACACGTTTGTTTCTTTTTTTCAGAAACAAATAGTACAAATGATTGAATCATTTGTTGAGAAGTTATCCTGTACATGAGTTAAAATTCAACACTTCTAAGACACTATTTGCTTTTGTGTAGAAACAAATCGTACAAATTATTAGCTCATTTGGTTTAAAAGTCTTGAAATCAAACAAACACGGAACTCCCATAGTCAAAACTAGTTATTTTATGAAAAGTTGATAAGATTCCTTTGGAGTGTAATGGATCTTTCGATCAGAACTGATAAAGGGTGTGTAAGGGCCTTTATTGATCTTTGACGATGATTAAGGTTGTACCTTATCACAACCTAAGAGCCCAAGAGTTCCGCTAAGGGTCATCTTGCTTACCAGGTAACCATGGTGAGTTGATAGGTTTGTATTTATTATTTTAATGTATTGGTGTCTGTATGCTTAGGTTGAGTAAAAAGAATTCGGTCTACTTCCAAAGGGTGCTAGTCCGGTTATCTAAAATCGAAATCGATGAAATCGGTTTAGTTCTCGGCTGTCCGAACTAGACCTAATTGATTTTTTTTTTTAAACTTTAATGTTATTTGTTTAAATTATTAAAGAAATAATTTTAAATCTTAATTATTAATATTTTTTTAAAATGTTTTTTTTTTTGGTCGGCCCTACTCTAATTCTACTCTAACACTCACTCTCAGACTTTTGCCCTGCCTCGTTGCAAGGCGTGGGAGTCGAAACCTACTCCTGAAATGAAATCGTCTCCACCCAATCCCTCCTGAAAAGGTGGGGATTTGAAACCCCCACCTCCCCCTTCTAAGTTGGAAGGGTGGCCACTAGGGCGAACCCCTGGTGGTTTTTTAAAATGTTGTTGAGATGCAAACATTTAGACAAAAAGCCAAGAGAGGCATGCTTTGGTTAGTGCAAGTTTTGGTGGGTTTTATGCACAACTCATCTCATATTCTTTATGTGTCAATTCAATGTGGGACTCTTGGCATTCACTATACATAACAATAGAGACAAGCTAGGAGTCCTCCATTAAAAGTGTTTGCATAGAAGGTTTAAAACCACAAGAGACAAGCTACACACTAAGAACCTCGCATCAAATAGACACATAAAAATGTGAGAGGAGTTGTGCACAAAAGCTAAGTCATGCTCCAACTAAGGCATGCCTTTCTTTGCCTTTTGGCTAAGATTAAGTGTTATATCTATTAAGTGTATGAAGTTCAAACAATGTTTGTAGCACTTTGTTCTTTTCATTAGTAAAGAGCATTTTTTTCCCATAGGGGATGGGAAATAGATTATCATATGTTTCCTTGAGCTACTCGGGAATTGGAACCGAACTAGATCCGGTCCGATTCCTAGTTCTATGATTAGTTAGTCTGCTTCTCAATCTTAGAAATAGGGATATGGTCCTATTAGTTCGATTCCCAGTTCCTAGGTGGAATGGGATTGGACCGGGAATCAAGCATCCCTATTGCATGCCTCACTCCCCCAATTGGGAAGAAAGCTTTTCTTCTCTCTCCCCAAGAAATAACCTTGTATTTTACATCTCAAAATTTAGATTAAGTAGTTTACTCATAACCAATTGAATCATTTGTTGAGAAGTTATCTTTTAAATGAGTTAAAATTCAACATGTACAAGATTTGCTTTTGTATCAAAAAAAAAAATACAAATTATTAGTTCATTTGGTTGAAAAGTCTTGAAATCAAACTAAACACGGAACTCGCATAGTCAATACTAGTTGTTTCATAGAGAAGCCGACGAAATGCCTTTGGAGCGTGATGGATCATTCAATCAAAACTAACAATGGATATGTAAGGGCCTTTGTTGATCCTTGGTGGTGGTTGAGGTTGTACCCCTCCTTCATTGAGGGCCGTCTTGCTTGTTAAGTAACCTTAGTGGGCATACTGGACTACATTCTTTATTTTAATGTGTTGGTGTTCACATGACTCAACTTCCTCCCCCCTCCCTCCAACTAGGAAGAAAGCTTTTCTTCCCTCTCCCAAGGAATACTTGTATTTTATATCCCAAAGTTCAAGTGAAGTAATTTAGGGTCGTACTTAGATCCAATTGAATCATTTGTTGAAAATTCAACATTTACAATACATTATTTTCTTTTGTGCAGAAACAAATCGCACCAATTATTGGTTCATTTGGTTGAAAAGTCTTGAAATCAAACCAAAGACGGAACTTGCATAGTCAATACTAGTTGTTTCACCGAGAAGTGGATGAAGTACCTTTGGAGTATAATGGATCATTTGATAGTGTGTGTAAGGGCCTTTGTTGATCCTTGGTGGTGGTTAAGCTTGTACATCGCCACAATCCAAGAGCTCAAGAGCTCCGCTGATGGCCGCCTCACTTGCCAATTTACCCTATTAGGATGACCGGACTACATTCTTTATTTTAATGTGTTAATGTCTGCATGTTTCAACCCCCAATTGGAAAGAAAGCTTTTCTACCCTCTCCCTAGGGAATATCCCACATTTTATGTCATCGAGTTCACATGGAGTAGTTTAGGATCATACTTAGGTCCCATTGAATCGTGTGTTGAGAAGTTATCTTTTAAAGTGAGTTAAAATTCTTGCTCAAAAAAAAAAGTGAGTTAAAATTCAACATTTACAATAAACTATTTGCTTTTGTGTAGAAACAAATTGTACAAATTATTAGTTCATTTGGTTGAAAAGTCTTGAAATCAAACCAAACATGGAACTCATGTAGTTGATACTAGTTGTTTCACCGAAAAGTTAATGAAATACCATTGGAGCATGATGGATCGTGTGATAGGAACTGACTAAGAATGTGCATGGGCCCTTGTTAACTTTTAATAAGAAAATAAATGACGAGGACTTTATATTAGGATTTGACGCACAATCACAAAAAAAATCAGAAATAATACAAGTGGGACTCCACATCTTCCTGTCAATGGGGAGTATGAATTACATCTCAACTTTTTCAAAGTACAAGTACTAGGAACAAACATTGATAACGATGTAAATAGTAGAAGGATAAAGATAAAAATAAATTTGTAAAAAAAGGTTGAATTCTGTAATTGAGGAAGTTCCTTTATAAATAGTGCAATGTGGGTATTTATAACCAAAAATCGACAGTTACGATTCAGCAAAACTCGTCTCCAAATGGTTACAATTGAGATCGTCAAACCCACATACATTGACCAAACTACCTCGAGGGTTTACCTCGATCCCACTACTTTGATGGTTATGTTGACTCCATTAAATTGACTCCACTACATTGATTATTTCTAGTTGAAACCTCTACTGACTACATTAAATCTTCTTGTTGACCAGTTGCATCATATTGACTAATTGTTCTCAACACTTGGCCATTTTCCGACTCCTGTACCTCAAATAGGTTTTTGGGGATCAAATTGTCAATTACAATACCAACACTAGAATATTCAGTTTCTAATTTGTTGGAGCGAAGTTAAATTAAGGCTACATAAACACAATTAGATAGAGAAAGATTTTGTCGCTTTAACGTTGGCTAGTACCTTTTCGTGTAATAAACTTTTCATGTGGTTTAAATGTTGATATTTGGTCCGGATGAATTAGGAGTCTCGTCAATAAGTATGATTATCGGGCGACCAGACATGCTATTGCATCTAGGAAAACATGGCTATTGGTTTTAATCATATTTACCCTCATTGCTTGCTTATATATTGCCTATGGACATAGCAACCTCTCACTTCTATTGCAAAACTATGCCTCCCCGAAAGCTTAACAACTCTGCATAACTTCCCATGGATGATCCTTCTTGGGCGGCATGCGGCATTGCTTGCCTTCCTGCTGCCTCCCTCCTCCTCCCCCTCCTCCTTTTTGGTCACCTCTAGGGGTGTGCATGGTCCGAGTAGGTGGTTCCCGACCTAAAACCGGGAACCGCCCGCTAAGAACTGGTTTCGAAAAATTGGAACCGGGATCCACCCTTTTGTTGCATGGATTCACTCGGGAACCGAACCGCCGATTTGGTCTGGTTCCTAGGTGGATCCATGGAACCGATCTTGACGCGAAACAATTTTGGTTTTCAACATAGAACGACTACGTGACATCAAAGCAAGCCAACAAAAGAAAAACCAAATTTAAGTACGTGGAACAAAAATTCATTTGTTGCAACTATAAATGCAACCAATGAAGGAATGGATGTACGTAAGTTGATATAGAGGCGGAGAGAGTAGTAAGTGTTCAGGAAAAATGGGTCTCTCTTAAAGCTATGAACTGGACATATCCCTCATCAGGTTCGGCAAAATATCACAAGTCGCATAGACAAATCAAAGGAGGTGAAATGAGGCACCATCCAAACATAGAAAAACAAAGGAAGTGCAACTGAACAAGACTTTATTGAATATATCACCTTCATCATTATATTAATAAATAAACTAAACAACCAAAAAGTATAAGAATTCCCCAATATTCAGCTTTATATTCATCCTGTAGCAGAAACAATTGTCACAAAACAATTGCTTTGTATTCAATTTTAGTCATTTTTTTTAATATTAAAAGTGAACCAGTCCGGTCCAAGTGGGCGGGCTAGCGGATCCGCCCATGGAACTGGGAACCGGACTGGTTCCCTCAAGAACCGCCGATTATGGGCGGTTCCGGTCCGGTTCCGGGTGGTCCGAGCAGTTCCTGGGTATTTTGCACAACCCTAGTCACCTCCAACCGCGGCAAACTTAAGCTACCACCTGGCCTAAAACCTTGGCCCATCATCGGAAACCTCAATCTCATTGGGCCACTCCTACACCGCTCGCTCCATGATCTCTCTCGCATAACGGGCCCATCATCAAGCTCTGAGTCGAGTCCCACGACGTGGTTGTGTGCTCGTCCACTGACATGCCCAAAGTCTTTCCCAAGATCCATGATGCCGTTTCGCCTATCAGCCCAAAAACGCTGCAGGCAAGTATACAGCCCAAGTGGTTTTATATTGTAAAGTGCAGAAGTAGTCTTGTCAATAAGAACTGATTATCTATTTAATATCATATAATCTGATGAATCAATTTTTTTATTATTATCCAAAGCATGTCACTAGTAGCTTGCTTTTTATTCCCATATAAAAGTCTAGTTCCAATTGTAACATCCTAAACAACGTAGCTAGTCACACTCATTGCTTGGGGCACTCACTAAGCGCCTAAAAAGCGCTTGAGTATTCGACCAGGCAACACGACAACTAGACAATGCGATCAGAAAAGAGACATGGGTTTAAGAAGAGGATATTGCGAGCATGCCTTATACATATGCCATTGTCAAAGAGACGATGAGGTTGCACCCAGTAGCACCATCCCCAGCGCTTCGCTTAGCAAAATGAAGAATGTGAGATCAGTGGGTTACGGTATCCAAGGGAGGCCTCGTGAGCACATGGGCCATTGGAGGAGATTCCGAATTGTTGTAACGACCCAACTGAGTTTAGGTCCGAGATGTTTGATGAGGGGCATTCGATGTGATTGGATAAGATTTTGAGCTTTTGCAGTTTCGGTCTGCTAGAAGAATGTGCCCGTCTTCTGGACTTTTCCCTTTCATTTCTCTAAACCGATTTCTGAGAGCAATGGGTGAGAGTGATTCCGTCTAGTTTGGCTAATCTCTTGCATGGGTTGACATGGAAATTGCCTGAGGACACAAAGAGGGTGGATTTGAAGACGGAAGAGATTTATGGGCTGGCCATCGGAAAATCACACTGGTTGCTCTCGCTGAACCAAGATTGCCACTTCACGCTTATCGAACTCTGTGAAAAACGGCAGGTTTTGTCTACTACAGTCTTTCCTTTTGTGTTCGACGTCATGTATTTTATTTTGGGCATCAAATCAAGGGACTTCCTTAAATTATATTGATGCTTCTCCCAAGCATTTTCGCGTGGCTGTCGTTGTCTTTGTCAATCTACGCCAGGTATGATGGTAAAGACAAAATGCTAAAAGAAATCCGAGTAAATGCGACCCCAAAAAGGCTACGAAGCTATCGTCTTGCGGTTCAAAGTAAAATTGTGAAAAGCATAATGGGTTAAAAATTGAACTCTTCTCATTGACAACAAGTCATCCCTCAATCATATGTGCTCGCCCAACAAAATGAATGAGAGAGAGGGAGGGAACAATAGAGGGCTATGTTCCACAAAAGTTCAGCTCTAACAAATGGTTGCACTTGTTAAAAAATAATCAAGGAGTTTTAACTATTTTGTCGGTTCTCGAGAGACTATAAAAAAAAAAGGCCTACTTAGGAGACAAACCATGAGCGACCTATTTTAAGCGTGAGGAAATAGACAAGATTAGTTGACAGATTCGCAATATTGTAATTTAATTTTTGACTTGCCATATTTGTTCTTTCATTTTGGACTTTCTTTTGACGACTGTTAGTTGGCCATGTCCAAAATAGACAACTCGCGAGTAATTATCTTATCTAAACCTAATTTCATAGTACTTACATGAATAAAATCAGATATGAGGTACTTGTTACGGGCCGATCAATTGGGATCGTGACCGTGTGGCGACTCAAGCACTTTAGAATCGGACTGGATCGCTAAAGCACCTAAGCCAAGCCTTACACAGTCGAACGCTCACTCGCTCGCCTTACCCGGATCGTAGAGAGAGAAAGGATCTAGAGAGAAGAGCTTTGGAAAGAAGCTTTGCTTTGTATTGCGGAAGTAGTGGATGTTTACAAATGAAGGAGGACACCCCTTTTATAGTTGAGGGCCTCAAATTACATCAATTGATCTATAATTTTATCGGTGGACGGAATCGCACTACGTCAACTACCGACATAAATATTGAGCTACCGACATTAATGAAAGGAACAGACTTCTGTAATATGGCTCAATGATGGTTGCGCCCGCCCTTGCAATCTTCGGGGAGAAGGCTTGGTGGGAATCCAAGTGAGAATAGGAGGTCCACGGGCGAGTTGGGGTTGACTCTAGGGAACCTCTTGGGCCGTTCATCTTTTGGCCCGTGACATTCTCCCCCACTCAATCGAGCGACGTCCTCGTCGCTCTCAGCTTGGCGGTCGGCCTTCTTCGCACGAGCACGGGCTTTGGCACGAGCTTTGTTGTTCTTGTTTTGTTTCGCTCGGACGCTCATGAACGAAGGGCCACAACCTTCGATGATGAATTTGGATTTGTCATGCGGCTCCATCTTTGGCTTGGGAGGAACACGTGGTGAGCACTCGACCTCGGGGAAGAGTACTTGGATGGGCATGGCGTGCGTTGGAGTAGGATCCAACTCTACCTTCGGCTTCACCTCGGACAAGCTTGTTGAGTCGCTTCACGGACTTCAAGTCTTTGTCGAGGCGGCGGATAGTGGCGATGGTCTTGGTGTCGACCACCCCTTTGATCATGGGGATTGTCGTTGGGTATTTCGGGTCGAGGATCACGAGGTGCTTGGTCCTCATGTCGATCATAGATCTCACACTATGGAAAAATTGAATACCAAGGATGAGATCATAATCATCGAGTGGGATTACCTCGAAGTCCATCTTGCCCTTCCATGCGCCGATCTTGACAGCTACATCCGAAGGCAACCCTATGCCATGGACGCCTTCGAGTTGACTGGCTTGAAGATGTTCCCAGTCGGCTCCATGCAAAGCTTCAAGGCCTTTGCAACCTCGGTCGACATGAACATGTTCGACGTGCCAGTGTCAACCAAAGCGTAAAGCGTTCGGCCACACGCTTCGACTTCGACGAAGAACATGTTAGTGTTCGGTGTGATTCCTTTGGGCGGTGATTGAGCTTGGACGAAGTTGATTGTCTTCACACCTCCGAGTTGGGTTTGTCGCCGCTCTTCTTTAGGCTCCTCCTCCACCTCATCGATGGCCATGAGAGCGTTGATTCGTCCCCTCTTCGGGCACTTTTGGGTCCAGTGCGGATCTTTGCAAATAAAGTAAGGAGAGGGCGGAGGTTGATCGAACTTACTCACATAGTCCATCGGTGGTCGACCTCTTTGGAAGGATGGCTCAGAAGTTCCTTCTCCCCACGTCTTGGCTCGGCCGCTTTGATCATGCGCGCCTCGGGGAGTGCTTCTCGTGTCGTCTTCGGGTCGATCCGACCTCCAGTCTCTTGCTTGGTTGGTCCTCGGCTCAACCTTGGTGAGGTTGACGAGAGACTCTGCCATGCTCAGCGCATGCGCCAGACTACTCACATCCCACCGCTTCAGCTCAAGTTGTGCCCATGGCTTCAGTCCATCCATGAATGCTCTAAAAGCCTCCTCTTCGCTTAGGTTGTGAATCTGGAGTTTGAGCTCCATGAACTCTTTCACATACTCTCGGATCGTACCTCTTTGCTCGAGGCGATGGAGCATGCTTCGGGCTTCTTGTTGAGCGAAAGAAATAGTCGCGGAATTCCCTCATGAAGTCGTCCCACGTGTTCACGGGATCAACGCCGCGTCGAATCTCATCGCACCTATTGCACCACCACAGCATCGCCGTATCAGACAGGAACATGGAAGCGGTTCGTACCTTGATTGACTCGTCGTGTATGTTGACGGCACCAAAGTATTGTTCCATGTTCCACACGAAATTGTCCACCTCTTGGGCGGACTGGTTGCCCTTGAACTCTTTTGGCTTTAGCACCTCGATCTTTGTCACCATTTGAGTAGGCGCCGCACCGTTCGTGATGCTTAGCTTGCATAGGGTGAGTTCGGTCTTGAGCTCTTGGATCTCTGCCTTCATGGCTTCAACCTTGTCCCTATATGGGCTTACCTCCTTGATTATTTGGACGCGCTCATTCAAACCATCGATCGATGCTTCGAGAGCTTCGTCCTTGTCGAACAATGGAGCCGTGGCTTGGTTGATGCCGGTCGTGAAGTCTTCACGGAGTGAGCCCTCAACTTCCATAATCCGGTCTCACACGTCGTCAGGACCTTCCCGATCTTCTCATCGAACGTGGCCGCAACATCCACCGAGGTCTCCCTCTTCTTTGATCGGCCGCGGGTCTCTTTGACTTGCCCGGCCTCTCCAACTATAGCCGCTTCTTGGCTTGACATTCTCTCGAACAGTTGGTGCTCTTCAATCTCTTGAAAACAAATCTCTCTTTAGCTCTGATACCTCTTGTCACGGGCCGATCGATTGGGATCGTGACCGCGTGGCGACTCGGGCACTTTAGGATCGGACTGGATCGCTGAAGCACCTAAGCCAAGCCTTACACAGTCGAACGCTCACTCGCTCGCCTTACCCGGATCGTAGAGAGAGAAAGGATCTAGAGAAAAGAGCTCTAGAAAGAAGCTTTGCTTTGTATTGCGGAAGTAGTGGATGTTTACAAATGAAGGAGGACACCCCTTTTATAGTTGAGGGCCTCAGATTACATCTACTGATCTAGAATTCTATCGGTGGACGGGATCGCACTACCTCAACTACTGACATAAATATTGAGCTACCGACATTAATGAAAGGAACAGACTTCTGTAATATGGCTCAATGACGGTTGCGCCCACCCTTACAATCTTCGGGGAGAAGGCTTGGTGGGAATCCAAGTGAAAGCAGGAGGTCCATGGGCGAGTTGGGGTCGACTCTAGGGAACCTCTTGGGTCGTTCATCTTTTGGCCCATGACATATGCATCACGCTTTCGATAAAATATGAATTTTTAGTTCCCATTCCAGTCTTGTGATGTAGCTAGTATAAACACCTAGAGGAGGGTGAATAGGTGTAAAAACAATTTCTCGATATACGGAAGCAATATTAGGCAACCGATAGAAAGGAAGTACTCTTTTGCTTAACCAAAATGAATTACGATCAAAGCAAAGTAAGGAGTAGGGAAGAGAAGATTAAACACAAGGTTTATAGTGGTTCGGCTTATCCCAAGTCTATGTCCACTCTTCCGCACTGACAGCTTATCGGCTGGATTCCCTTATGAACAAAAGAGATGTTACAGCATAGCTTTTTCATGATTCCACAATGTAGATGTTCTACCACACTTCCTCAAGGTTTCTCACAAATATAAGCTCTATTTTGCGTATAAGTTTTCGCTCAAATGAATTGACTAAATAACAAGGAGCTTCAGACTTTGGAATTCTTCTATCGCGCACTTCTCGAATAACTTAGAACGTCTTCCTTATATACTCCTTTACACCATCATACCCGTTGGCACTTACCAAAGAAATTCCTCCAATCTATCCGTTGGACGGAATCAATTAGGAAGATCATTCGATCTATTAAAGGAACATGACGATAGCCCATCAATCATGTTCGCCCATACAATTAGGATCTTAGTTTCCATAAGTAGAACCTTCCACAAATATTTCGCCAATCAACGGATCCTTAATCTTCGAATCAATCTCGATCAATTAAAAGGATTTCTTTATGTCATATCTAGCCAAGAGATCTTCTCCAGTCGATAAGGTCATATCCTTAATAAAACATCCAGTTCTGGATAACCTTTCTTCAACGGATTAGTAACTGTCAATGAGGATAGACTTTGAATCTTGAGTCTGGCTGTCCGGAGGTCTTCAGACTTTAAACAGCAACCTTCAAACTAGACTGATGGAAACGTTTTGTCAGCTTCAAAACATTTCAAGAAGATTTCTCCAACATCTTGAAACGTCTATCGACATTTTCTAATGCATGAAGACAACCGGCTTGAACCACGTGGCTATTACTTTTAATCACATTCACCCTCATTGCTTGCTTTTATATTGCCATGGACGAGATAGAAGCCTATCGCTCCTATTGCAAAACTAACCTTCCCTCAAAGCTCAACGACTGAACCCCTGCATAACACCCCATGGATGCTCCTTCTTCGGCGTTGCTTGCCATGCTGCCGCCTTCCTCATCCTCCTCTCTGGTCACCTCCGCCGCCGCCAACTTAAGCTACCGCCTGGCCCAAACTTGCTGTAGGCAAGTACACAGCCTCCAATTACTCTGACATGCTGCGGTTGCCCTACGGCTCCTATCTTCGACAAGCCTGTAAAATCTTCCTAACATATTTGTTTAGTGCTGCAAGGCTTCAATCATTTGAGTATATAAGAGTGGAGGAGACAAGGATCCTCACAAGAAATTTGTTCGAGGGTAAGGGCCAACCCTTGGATTTGAAAGACTATCTTTCGGATCTTACTCTCAACCTGATAGGGGTGAGCATGGTTTAGGTTGGGCCGGTCCACCCCCTAACCCTAGAATCAACCCGCACAGTGCTGGTCCTAAATTTTTGGGACCGAAGACTGACCCTATTGAGTTTGGGATCGAGAACCGAACCGAGGACAGTACTAACCCAATGGGTTTGGTCCGATTCCAAAGTCAACTCAGGACCAACCAGTAATTTTTTTATTTAATTTTTCGTTTTCCTTAAAAAACGATTGAAGACCAAATTGACCTAATAGGTTCGGTTCGGTTTCAAGGTCAACTCATGACTAACCAATAATTTTTTATTTTATTTTTTGTACTCATTGAAATGGCAATTGAGGACCGTACTAACCCAATGGGTTCAATGATGAGCGAGGTCAGTTAAGAAAAGCAAGCAGTGAGGGTCAAGTGAGGTGAGCGTCGAATAGAATGAGCATCGAATGTCTAGCGGGAAGCAACAAGCCAAGCGAGTATCGAGTGGTGAGCAGTACAAGTGACCCAAAGCAAGCGAGGCGAGTGTCGAATGGCAAGTGGAGAAGTTGTTTCTTTTGATTTTGGTAAATTGAATACTAAGAGGACAAATAAGACAAAAGAGAACGAATATTAGAAGATGATGTCATAAAGAGTTATTTATACATTTTTTGGATGCCGTGAGAACTCCTCACAAAAACATTTTCCTCTTTTGTAGATTATGACTATTGACACCATAAAAGACATTAAAAATCTAAGTTATTAAAGAACAATATAGAATTACTTGAACTCCTCATTAAAGAGCTATTTAATGTTATTGATGCCGTTTATTTTAGGGGGTTTTCTCTATATAAACAAATTATAAATGATATATATATATATATATATATATATATATATATATATTGGTTTGGATTGAATCGACCCGGAACTCTTAGGACCGAGGATCGACCCGCACAATGCTGGTCCAAGAATTCTAGAACCAAGGACCAACCCAGTCTCCTTGGGAACCGGACCAAAACCGGCAGGGTTGGGCCGATTCAGGGTTGGTCCAGGATTGACCCTAGATTGATGCTCACCCCTAGTCTTGGGAAAGCAGTACACGAACAAGTTCGAGAGCTCCGATATTGTGTCGCTTGAAGAGTTTGAGAACATGATCGCTAAGTGGTTTGTGCTTAATGGGGTCACTAATATAGGTGATTTCGAATGTTGGTTGGATTTTCTCGACTTGCAAGTCTTAGTTTAGATGGTGCAATGTGATTTGATTCAATGAAATGAATTTTTAAAGTTTCAGATAATTAATTTAACATGTGGAATCAATCGATATAGTTTCTCTTTAAGATTTTTTTTATGCCAATTGTTAGTGTAACAAGTAACTACTATGCTTATATTTAAATTATTAACATGTGCAAAAATTAAAATAAACGCACATATCATTCACCTAACGGTTAATGTATGAGTTTTTTTATTTGTTCCTAACAATAATCCTTCTCACTTATTGGTCTCTTATAGGGTTATATCAAGAGAATGAAGGCCTCGAGCAAAAAGTTTGATAGGTTCTTGGAGCATGTGGTGGATGAACATGAATCAAGGAGAGTCGGACACAACGCCCAGAGGCAAAGGATATGGTGGATGTCGTTGAAAAAACTCCTATCAAGTTTTGAAGTTGATAAAACTTTTTGGTTCTTGCTCTTATTTTAAGGAACATAATGTTTCTGAAGTTATATCGAAGACTTTTGCCAAAGTCTATTATTTCCAAAGGTATTTCCCTCTCTAACAAAATTCAGACTAAACTGTATCCAGAATGAGGATGAAATCAGATTCAAACTTATTAATCTTGCAATAAGGATTTAGAATAGACTCATTAGGAATTTATTCTACAACATCTAGTTTTCTGGTGAAGGATTTTACTTTTTAAAAAAAAAAACATTAATGGAATCAATCACGAATTGATGAAATCAATCTTGAAGACAAGTTCCTTTTTGGGAAGTATTTACTTATAGAAACCTAGATTCTGATTGTATGACCGACCGGAATTAGTAGATTTTCCATCTCAATCTTCAAACGGTTGCAAGATCTTTTTAATCAATTCTTGCCAATGGGTTGATTGAAAGAAATTTCTCCTAAAAATGTCAACGGCTAGTATGGTGTAAAAGAGTATTTAAGGAAATCATTCAGTTTATTTGAAGAAAATGACGTGAAAACTAGAATTCCAAAGTCCGCAGGCTTTCCGACTACTTGTTCTTCTTTGGTGGTCCTATAAATTGTATTCAAGAGAGACAATCACAAAAAATGTGACTTAGTGAGTTAGAAGGGATCTTCCATAAGTTGTATTTCTTTGTTGATACTATAGTAAATTTCAGCCAAAAGGTTGTTAGCGTGAGAAAGTTGACGTAGGCTTAAACTAAAGCCAAATTACTATAAATTGTGTGTAATCTTCTCTTCCCTTAATTTTCTTTATTTAAGTCTGTTGCACTCTTATAGGTTATTTCAAAAATCTGTTTCATCGCTTAACTGATTTTGAACATTTACCTGAAGTCTAGTGACTCGTTTATTAGACTTTATTTTTTTTTTTTCGTGTTTATTCATCAAGATTTCTTTTAAACACCTATTCACCCCATTCCTAAATGTTCTTACTAACATCATCATATGTACTATTGCAACATGTGGAAGATCCTAATGTTGAGGTGAAGATTGAGAGACATGGGGTCAAGGCTTTGATCTAGGTACAATTTAATTAAGTTGTTATCACTATACTCCTAATCAAGTCGTTATATCGTCTTTCCTAAATAAATGATGGAATCGCTCCCACGTTTGGATAGACTTTATTTTTAACATTTCATTTAATTATGACATATGCACTTCGAATGTTTTTCTAGTTTGAAACATCTGAAATTTTCAAAATAGATAAATATCGACACTCAAATTCATATATAATTTTTTTTTTATAACTCATTGAAACTTCAATAATATTTTCACTTTTGACGAGAAGTGAAACCATTTGTACTTTCCCTTAATCCTAAACAAACTTCAAGAAAAGAATCATCACGATCATGCACATATATAGCTGCCTCCATATGTTCCTTCCCTCAACTATTTTTTTAGTTTATGTTTACGTTGTTTTCCCAATTTCCCTGTTTATGTATATATCTTCTGGAAAAATTTGGATGATGTGAGAAAAGTTATACCAGTTAAATTTCCTACAATTTATTCACAAAATAAAGTACGATTGTCCATCAAACAACTCTTGTCCTCATTGGTTCAGGACTAGTCCAAAAGAACTAATTTGGTTCCGTCATGTGAGAAAACAAAAGTTACTACAATTCAACATTCGTGATTGCTTTTATAATAGTGACCATATGTTTGTGCATCATGTAGGACTTGATAGTCGGTGGCATGAGGACCTCGGCAATGTCCGTGGAGTTGGCAATCTCTGAGCTCCTAAAAAACCCTTGGGTATATGACAAGGCAACATGAGAGCTCGACAGCAAAATCGGAAGGGAGAGATGAGTCCAAGAAGCGGACCTCACAAACCTACCTTATATAAATGCCATTGTTAAAGAAACAATGAGATTGCACCCGCTGGGAGCATTTCCTGCTCCTAGCTATGTAAGCCAAGACAACAAGGTTGCCGGGTACGACGTACCCAAGGGTACAAGAGTCATAGTAAGTGCATGGAGTATTATGAGAGATTCGAATATTGGGGCAAACCCAAAAAGTTCAGGCTGGAGAAGTTCATTGGAAAGGCGATCGATGTGAAGGGACTAGACTTTGAGTTCTTGCCATTTGGGTCCGGTAGGAGAATGTGTCTGGGTTATAATTTCGGGCTCAAAGTGACTCCTACAAGTCTAGCCAATCTCATACATTGGTTCACATGGAAATTGCCTAGGGATATGACGAGAGTGGACCTGAACATGGAAGAGGTTGCTAGGCTGTCCGCTATTACGAAATCGCGCATCGATTCCAGAAAAATAACGCTCGCAAACAATTCAGCAAGCATAATACAATAATAAAGGAACAGAATCAGAAGAACACGTTAGAAATTTTGTTAACGAAGTTTACCCAAACTTGGGTTATGTCTCTGCGCAGAGGCACTCTGCAAATCCACTAGACTTTGAAAAAAGTTGGAATACAATAATGATCTTCTTTTAAGATCAAGGTACAAAGAGATTGAGAACCCTTATAAAAAAAAAAAAAAAACTCACTTTTTTTCTTTTCTCTTTTTCTTACCTCTTTATTTTATTTTTCAGCGTCTTGACGGCTAGCATCTTGACATCGCTAATATAAATGTATAATTTTTAACCTACAAGCAAATCTAATAGAAAAGAGAAAAAGGCCCCTAAAATTATTTGGCTTCATCTATAACAATCTCACACTTTAAGACGAGTATACCCGAGCACTAAGCAACTTTGCATCCATCTTCTTCAAAAAATTAGTACTTGAAAAACTCGTGCCTCCGCGATACTCATCATCAATCAACATGGAGTAATACCAATGGTAGTAGTACTTCTCTATTTACTACCTTGGTCAACATATCAGCTGGATTCTTCGAGTTATCAAACTTCGTAACTTTAACTCATTATCTTTCAATGCTGATCTAATAAAGTGATAATACTTATTGATATATATATATAGTTCTTGAGTGATAAGCTGCATTCTTTGCTAAGTGAACTGCATTTTGACTATCACTCCACAATATACTGACTAGCTATTTTCGATGTAGCTCCTCCATGTAATCTTGTAATCATATGATTTCCTTGGAGGCTTCTGTGATCGCCACGTATTCTGTCTCTGTCATCGATAAAGCTACTACTTTTTGTAGTTGAGATATCCAACTCATTGATGTACCTGCAATTGTAAAGACATATCCAGTGGTACTCTTACTATTATCTCGATCACCCGAATGATCTGCATCTACATAACCCTACAACTTTAGAGATGTACCACCATAACTAAGTGAGTAATTGGAAGTACCTGCTAGATATCTCAATATTCATTCCACTGCATTCCAATACTCTTTACTTAGGCTTTGCATATATCGACTCACAACTTTCACTGCCTGTGCAATGTCTGGTCTTGTGCTCACCATGGCATACATCAAACTCCCCACTACTAATGCATATGGAACTACCGCCATCTCATCTTTCAAAGCCTAAGTACTTGGACACATACCTTTGAAAAGCTTGAAATGACTCGCTAAAGGAGTTGCAACCGGTTTTGTTTTATCCATGTTAAATCTCTTTAACACCTTATTTACATAATCTTCTTGCGACAACCATAATTTCTTGTTTCTCATGTCCCTATTGATTTTCATACCCAAAATATTCGTGGCCTTTCCTTAGTCTTTCATAACAAACCGTGATGATAATATCTTCTTCACTTCTACGATTCTATTCATATTGGAACTAGTCACCAGCATATGCCATCCACATATAAAGAGAGATACAAAATGTCACCATCATTCTACTTGCGAAAATAAACGCAATGATAAGACTTACAGTGTGCGAATCCTTTTTCTTTCAAATTTTAGGTACTATTGCCGCGGAGCTTGTTTCAAGCCATACAAGCTTTTCTTCAAGCGACATACCATGTGCTTTTTATCTTTGACTTCAAAACCCTTAGGTTGTGCCATGTATAGTTCTTCATTTAAGTCACCATGTAAAAACGTTGTTTTTATGTCTAAATGTTCAAGATGAAGATTTTCCACTATAATTATACTCAGTAGAACTCTAATTGATGTCATTTTCATTACGGGTGAAAATATCTTGGAGTAGTTGATCCCTTCTTTTTTAGAAAAGCTCTTGACTATAAGTCTTGCCTTGTATCTAATACTACTATTTGCTTCATTTTTAATCATGTGCACTCATTTGTTTAACAGAGTTTTTTTTACCTTTGGGCAACTTAGTCAACTCTCAAGTTTTGTTCTTAAGTAACGATCTCATCTCGTCTTTCATAACACACTCCCACTACAAATGAGATGTGTCTATCTTTGCCTCATCGTAAGTCTCTGGTTCCCCTGAATCTGTATATAAGACATGACTCAAAACGATATTAGTTGATGAATAAAAGAATTACCTTTGGCTTTCTCACACGTGTAGACCTCCTCAATACAGGTATTTCAGAGTCATTAGTTTGCTCCGACTCACTGCGTTTCTCTTGAACTACCTCCTCACTGATAATAAGCTCATATTGAACCTCTCTTTCAACTACATTTTGATTTATTGAAAACATTTTCATGGGCATTGTGTCTAATTCAATATATTATGGTTCTACTACATTCTCGTGCTTTCTTTGACAATCCTTGTACATCTTATTTTATTTTATTTTATGGAATACCATATTTCGATTACGGATAACTTTGTTATTCTCATAATCCCAAAGTCTATAGCCATACTCATCGCCACCATATCCGATAAAGACGCACTTTTAGGACTTAGCATCAAGTTTTTTCCTATCCTCTTTGTCAATCAAAGCATATGCAATACAACTAAACACCTTTAGATTTGAATAATTAATTTTTTTACCTGACCACCGTTCTTGTGATATTTCTTCATCCAACGCACTAGATGGACTTCTGTTGATAAGATAAACAATTACATCAATTGTGGCAGCCCATAAGTGTAGCGAGAGACCTGCGTGTAGCCTCATGCATCTCACACGTTCTAGAATAGTCATGTTCATTATTTCAGCTACACCGTTCTCTTGAGGAGTTTTAGAAACAATCTTCAACCCGTGTATGCCTTCTCGACTCAAATATTCTGCAAATTCCTTACTCGTGTATTCACTACCATTATCAGATTTCAGAGCTTTAATTTGATAACATGTCTCTTTTTCTACCATGGTCTTCTACATTTTGAACATCTCGAATACTTTTGAGTTTTCTCTTAAAGCATAGACCCAAGTTTTCCTTGTCACATCATTAATGAATGTGACAAAATATCTCTTACGGATAAGAGAGTTCCTGAGTAGGTCCCCATACATCAGTATGAACCAACTCTAACTTATGGCCTTTATTTTGTCGCTCATTCCATTGAAAACTAACAGCATTCTACTTTTTATAAATGCAACTCTCACAAAAATTTAGCTCAACTTTTAAACCCGGAAATAATTTCTTCGAGTATAACTGCTTTATACATTTTTCACCAAGATGTCCTAAACAATAATGCTAAAGAGTAGACAAGTCATGTGTAGCCATTGTAGTTGTAACCATATCATTGATATTGTCTCATTCGAGAAGGTAAAGGGTACCCGTACGCTTTCCCTTTGCTACTATTTTTTCCATTGAGCTTATTTTCCACGCTCCACATCCAAAAGTTGTTACCAAACCTTTTTAGTCAAGTTTACTCGTTGAAATTAGATTTTCTTTAATTCTAGAATATGCATAGTTTCATGCAAAACTAGATGTCCTCCACCTGAGATGTTCACAATCACAGTTCCTTTTTCAAATGGAACTCATGTGGCCATTTCTCACAACCACTTGTCTGAAATCTCCACTAGTATAATCATCAAATATGTCTATTTGCAATGTGCGATGAAAAGAAGCATCGGAATCAATAAACCATTTATCTATCGTCAAGTCAAATCCTGCAGACAAACACAAATTATCTAGCAAAGATTCATCACTAACCACATTAGCTTATTGATTCTCATCTTGCTGCTTCTTTTTATAGACTTCACACTGAAACCTCCGGTGTTTGGTTTAGTGACAAAATCAACACTCATCTTTTGCAACCTATCTCTTATTTCTTGATTGTGATCTGCCATGCTCGCTGAATTTTCCTCTACTTTTACTTCTTCCATGATTCTCCAATACGAGTGCTGTTAAAGATGTAGATGCCGAAAATTATCTCCACCCGAGACTTTCCTTCGCATCTCTTCATCCACGATATTACTCATAGCATCATCAAGAGTTGAATCATCATTCATAGTGCTCGAAATTCCCCACATTGCGGTAGTGTAACTTTCTGGAAGAGAACATCAAATAATAAGGCTTGAAGCTTCATATCAAAATTTATACTTGCGGATTCCAATTGACTACTTGAGTGAAACTATTAATATGCCCTACCATAGAACGTCTATTAGACAACCTATGTTGCATGGACACGTTACACGTGTTTCCGTGTCGTGTTCGACACGTGTCGGAGCGTGTCGGACACATTGACACACTCGGACACACGTTGACCACGTTTCGGATTTGTCGACACGTGGTCAACTTTTGTCGACACGTTTCGACACATGTGTCCAAAAGACAATGGAGGGTGGAGGCGAGGGCGAGAGAGCAGAGACGAGGCTGCAAGTGAAGGCAAGCCCGTGACGGTGAGAGACGGCCAGAGAAAGAGCAGAGACTGAGGTGAGGGCTGTGAGGAGGAACTTCACGAGGGAGGCGTGTGTGGGGGAGGGCGGCGTCATCGAGTGGGGCGGCAATGGCGGTGGTAGGGGGGAGGAGGAGGAGGAGGAGAAGGAGTTTGCGGCGGTGTGCATCCTCTCAACGCATAGGAACCGTGCATTCCATCCCTGGGAAGTCACTTTCACCATATTCAACGTGAGCCACCTTCTTTTCTGATCCCTTTTCACTAAAAAATTTTCTAGGTTACTCCTTTTTCCTCTCCTTCGGTGAATCTTGGTGCTTTTCTTGATTCAGTCTTCGATGCTCTTGGAGATAGGCATTGTGCGGCGAGGAGGAGGGGAAGAAGGCGCTGCTAGGGTTTTGAGAAGGAAAATAAAAGAATAAAAAAGGGACTTGGCGTGTTGGAGGGAGGGAGAAGTGACAAGAGGGAGGGGGAAGTGACGGGCAGATTACTTGTCAAGTGGTGGGGGAGGGGAAAAAAGTGAAAAAAATTTGGAGATGGGAAAGAGACGAGGGAAAAAAAGGAGTTGGGGGGGGGGTTGGGGGTGGACCCCAGGGGACTTTTTATGTAATCGAAAAAATTATTAAATAAAATTAAAAAGTAATTTTGAAAAATAAAAGTATTGTATATTGAATGATTAGTGTAAATTTATTGTAGGTTCTTTTTTTAATTAATTAATTATTTATAAATTTGAATCAAATTAATTAAAAATAAAAATATTCATTTAATATATAACGTGTGCTAGTGTGTAGGAATTTTCTATTTTTGAGAAATAACGTGTCGACATGTCGTGTCGTGTGTCCGTGTCACATGTCAGTGCAACCTAGCAATAACTTTATATTAACCAATTTCTTCAGCAAAAATACCTAATTTGATATGGACAGCTTCTCATAAATATTTGTTAGAATATCCATAGCCTCTTTTGCAGTTTTTGCTTTCATGATGTGATACCCTGTCTTTTTCGTCAACCTTAGACGAATTACACCTAATGCCTTTCGATCAAAAATTTTCCATCTGGCTTCTACTATCGGATCTACTTCCATCATCTCGGGTTTTCAACCCTCAGGTGATTTATAGGGATCTTTTTGATAAAGATAATCCTCGGTTTGTAATTTCTACCATCCGAAATTCTGCCCATCGAACTTATCGATTCTAATTTTATCTTCTGCCATTGTTTGCTTTTAATCAAATGTTATTGAAAAACCCTCGATGTTCTCGATTAGCCAACCAAGGCTTTGATACCAATTGTTATGAAATCGCACTCGCAAACAATTTACCCAAGCAAAATATAATAATAAATTAACAGAATCAGAAGAACACGCCAAAAAATTTGTTAACGAAGTTTACCCAAACCTAGGCTACATCTTTGCGTAGAGGCAATTTGCAAATCACTAGACTTTGAAAAAAGTTGGAATGCAACGATGATCTTATCTCAAGATCAGAGTACAAAGAGATTGAGAACCCTCATAAAGAAAAAAAAAAAAAAAACTCATTTTTTTCTTCTTTCTTTTTCAGCATCTTGACGGCTAGCGTCTTACCATCGCTAATATAAAAATATAACTTTTAACCTAAAAGCAAATTTAATGAAAAAGACAAAGAACCCCTAAAAATATTTTGCTTCATCTATAACATCTACTCCAAGGAAGATCCCACTTATTGTTGTTGCTGAGCCAAGGCTATCGCTTCATCTTTATTGGATCTCTGTGACATCTCTAGTTTCGTCTATTATGGCCTTCTTTCTTTTTTGCCTTTTGTGCCTATTTTTTGGTGGGCATCAAATCGAAAAACTGTTTTAAGCACTTTCGTGCTCCTTCTAAATCTTATATGTGGCTGAAAAAAATAAAGTATTGCTATAATGATTTCAATATTCTCAATAATATGAATAATTTGCCCGTGGAATGAAATGATAGAGGCATAAGCAAGCTCATCTCTCTTCAGAGCCATTAATTATGAGGAGCTTCATGAACTTGTATTTGATCATCTGTTTGATATATCAAGTCCAGATCTGACCGGCCCATGTTACAAGTTCCATGATTTCATCAGCATGGCAATGGAGGTCAACACCAGGCCTCCAGCGCGCAGAATCGAGTCCCTAGCAATCCAGCATGGTGATCGTCCTATACAATAGCGAATACAAATATTAAGTAGAAGTAAATAAATTAAAAAAAAAATTCAGACACAATGTAAACTTAGTGGGAAGGAAGAGAGATATACATATTTTATGTGAAATTCAAGAGATTTCAAAAAATTTCAGAAACGTTGCCGAGCAACTAACAGTTGGTCGCCCTGTAGCCATTGCTAGCCTCCTTTTGACCGTCCCTCTCTTGCTTAGGCCGCCCATGAACGGGTGGACTCGGTTTGAGTTGACTTTGATACACTGAATTCGAATTTCGTTACAAATTTTCTGGAAAATTGTCCAAAATTCATAAATAATTTGTATTTAACCAATTCAGTCATAAATTTTTTGAATATGCCAAGAGATAAGTATGTTGGAAATCACAAAACTTGTGATAAAAGTATAATTAAGTCCTAAAATTTTCAAAAATACAGTCAACTTCTAAAATTGCCTCGAAAGTGTAATAGAATTCAATAACTTTTTAAAAAATACACCCCAACTCCTGAAACTTGTCTTGAAAGAGCAATATCTTCTAAAACATTAAAAAAATACAATCAACTTATAAAACTTGTCATGAAAATACAATTAAGTTCTAAATATTTTAAAAATTACAATCATTAGAAAGACTTAATTGGACCAAGTTAACAAGTTTTTGGACTTGTTTGTACTTTTTGAAAAAATTTATAACTTAATTATACTTTCATGATAATTTTTAGGACTTAATTACACTTTTTCAAAGCTTTAAAACTCAATTGCACTTTTATGACAAGTTTTAGAACTTTTAATGTACTTATTTTATTGTGAAAATTGAGTCGTCAACCTTTTCATGTCTTGCTAATTGAGTTTATCTAATGAATTTTAATAAAAAATCACTGACAGAGGAATCAACTAATCTACGAGGTGTGGTTGATGATAACATTTTCAATTTTTAATAATATTTTAATATTTTTTTAAATTTTGAAGTTTCTTTTTTCTTTTTTCTTTTCTCTTTTTTTTCCCCGCTCTTTCTCCTCTAGTTGGTCGCTTGGCCTTGGCCACTAGCTAGAGGGGAGGGGTGACCAGGTCGACCTTCCCTCATCGGCCTTTGACCTTGGCAAGGGTGAGCTTTGCTCGACTCTATTAAATTGGGATTGGATCTAAATTATATGGCTTTATGAGACCAAAAGAAGTTTAAGATAGAATTTGGACCAAAGTTAATATTAGAGGTCTTTGGCAAAAGAACGCTTCAAGTGCCATAACTTTGACCAAAGGGACACTTAAGTGCCATAACTTACGAAATGTACACTTAAGTGCCACATTCGAAGAAAAACGGATTACTTAAGTGCCACTCTAGCCAAAGTCCGGCCAAAACACCAACGTGAAGTTTTTTCGGCGAAGCGTGCCTAAAACGACGTCGTTTTGCACGCTGATGTGGCCAAAACGGTGTCGTTTTGGGCTGACATGGTAAAAAAAATAAAAAATTAATTAAATTATTTTTAAAATTAAATCTAGTTAAAATATTTAAAAATAATAATTTTAAAATTAAATTTAGTTAAAATATTTAAAAATAATAATTAAAAAAAAAAAAGGGGGAGGCGGGCCGAGGGATTAGGCCTCGAGCCGCTTGCCGCGCCCCGCCGCCGCCCGAAGGGTCGGCAACGGCGGGGGAGGGTCATGGCCCTCGCCTAGATCCGGCGAGGGCGCGAGCCCTCGCCCGATCCGGCCAAGGGCCGCCGCCTCGCCGGGGTCGCCGGCGGGCGGCCCCTTGGCCTAGCCGAGCAAGGGTCAATGGCCCTCACCCGGTTGGGTTAAGGGCCACCGCCCGCTGGGGCGACCCCCGGCGGGTGACGGCCCTTGGCCCGGCCGGGTGAGGGCCGCAACCCTCCCCAGATCTATGGCGAGGGCCGTCGACCCTTGCTGGATCTAGGCGAGGGTTACAACCCTCGCCTCGATCCGGGGGGCTCGCGAGGGCTCGCCGGTCGGCCGGGGTCGGCGGCCCCTAGCCGGGGCCCGGCGACCCCGGCCGACCCTCCCCCGCCGTCACCGACCCTCCACTCGGGCGGTGGTGGCGGGCGGGCGGCTAAGGGCTAATCCCTCGCCCGCCTCCCCCCCTTTTTTTTTTAATTTTTTAATATTTCAACTAAATTTAATTTTAAAATTATTATTTTAAAATATTTTTAATAAATTTAATTTAATTAATTTTTTTTTTGCCACGTCAGCCAAAACAACATCGTTTTGGGCCACGTCAACGTGCAAAACGGCGTCGTTTTAAGCTCGGTTCGCTGGAAAAGTGCCACGTCAATATTTTGGCTGGATTGACACTCAAGTGATCCTTTTTATTCCGATTTTGGCACTTAAGTGTACATTTCATAAGTTATGGCACTTAAGTGTCCCTTTGGCCAAAGTTAAGGTACTCCAAGGGTCCACGCGTCGAGGTTTTTTATCAGACAAAAAAAAAATGTTTAGGTTACAATTGGGACTGAAGCTAAAGTTAGCAGCATTTTAGCGAATTATGCTCAATTTTGTCTCATTGGACTTCTTTGATGATTGGTTATATGAACAAAAGTGAACAATCAACAAAGCTTGAGTGACCATGGCTAGGATGGAGAGCTCGACGAAGCTCAAGAGCCCATGGCCAAACTCCCCAAGCTCAAGTAGCCGTGGCTGACAACACCTCAATTTAATGTGCACCTCTTTTAAGCCATGGCCGGGAGTACCTTCTTTCAATTTTCCCTAATTGCACCAATTTGATTGAAATTCATTTGAAGATTTTAGAACTTAATTCACTTTCTTGATAATTTCTAGGAATTCTAATACACATGTTGCATTTCTTTTTTTGATAATTATGTTTTCTAATGACATCGAAACAAGATGCCTCCCCGTATCTCATCTTGTTGTGCTTTTGCCTATTTTACATGGAATCCCGTCAATATTAGCGGAATCGGTAAATAATCAAAGCCCTCCACATTCGGGCATTATTACGAATCCCCGTCGTCATTAGTTATCACCACCACATGGACCATCAAAGGCCGCGTCTTTCCCATGAATCTATTATAAAAAAAGGGGGAAATCTCAAATAAGAACTCAAAGTGAGCTTACTTTCTCAAATAAGGATCCGAAGTGACCGTTGTTCCAAATAAGGACTCAAGGTAGCTAACAAGTCTTAAATAAGGACTTGAATCAGCCGGCTGGCCAAAATGCTCATCGGCCGACAAGCGTGTGACATTTCCGGTGGCTGAAATATGGGCAATTTTGTCACAAAAAATTATAGATGGAAATTGACAAACCCTAAAAACAAAACCCCCAAACTCTCCACGTTCTTCTTCTTCCACTCTTCATCTTTTACGTTCATTATCCCTCTCATTTGGAGAACCCAAATTCTCTATTGATGGAGCAAGATCCCTGTCTTCCTGAGTTCCAAAGGTACGTGCCCTCCCTCCCTCCTTCTCTCTCTCTCTCTCTCTCTCTCTTAATTTGAACGAAATTGACCTTGGTTGAATGGGAGTGTGAATCAAAGTGTATGACGAACCTAGGAAAAGATAATGAAGAATCAAGACCCTCATGTTACGCACGAGTGTCTCAATAAAGAAAATGTGGCTTTACTCAAGATTTGTCTTTTTCGTTGGAAAGAAACAAAGACAGAAAACAAAAGAAGAAGATGTGAAGAAACAAATGTAGGGGTTTCTTGTAGTGTTTCAATTCGTGTTCTTAACAAAAAGTTTCCGTGCTCCAAGCGAGAGAGGACAAAGAATGGAGAAGATGAAGAGTAGAAGAAGAAAAACGTGAGAACATGAAGAGTTTTTCTTTTTAGGTCAAAAGAACGTGAAGAGTTTGGGAGGTGATTTTTAGGGTTTGTTAACAAGCCACCAAAAATGTCACACTCTTGCCGGCTAGTGAACATTTTGACCAGCCAGCAAGTTCAAATCCTTATTTGAGACTTGTTAGCCACTTTAGATCTTTATTTAGGACAACAGTCACTTCGGATCCTTATTTGAAAAAATAGGTTCACTTTAGGTTATTATTTGAGATTTTCCCTTAAAAGAGAGCCTATCCAATCACCAATTTCCCAAAAATCGACAAAATCTACAAAAGTACGAGAGTCCTCCGATTGCTAGGGCCAGTCACGTCTTTTTGCTTATTTTTTATTTCCCTCTCTTCCTCAATAATTCCTCTTATTTTATTTTTCCCTTTTCGGTGGTTTCTACAACATGTTTGATTGTTAGAGAATGAGCTTTATGATTCCAAATTTAGAAGACACTCCCTTGTTTTTTTTTTTTTTTTTTGTTATTTCAAATGCTTAGATGATTTACTCATTTGCGTGAACGTTCTTGAAACCGGACCAAAAAAGGGAATTGGGCATAATCAATATTAGTATATTCAGTTTTTGAATTTTTGTAACGTAATCCAATTGAAGAAATATGAAGTGAGAGGTAGAGAATTAAAAGCAAAAAGCTCATGTTATCATTTCCATGTTAAAAACAAGAAGCGATAGCATTTTATTAGGTTTTCAACCCCAGAGCATAGCTCAGAGCTAGTGAGAAAATTGTTTGAGCTGAAGAGCCATATGTTTTATTAGGTTTTCAGATGTTACTCATAGTGTGATTGGTTGCATGATTTTGGGGAAGAAAAACACGGACAAGTTCAAGAGCGCCAACGTCATGTCACCTAAGTTGATAGATGGACATCTCCTAGATACCTCAGTTGAATTGATCAAATTTGAATCCCTTTTTTGTTGAATGCTTGAACAAATCGATTTGAACAGCTAATGAATATTACTCGGACTTAAAGCCAAAAGAACTCCCATCGTCCTTTCTGTCAAAAAAGAAAATCTTTCACAAATAAGAAGGGTTGGCTACCTATAGTCATAGTCCAAGAAAAATGGGGAGAAATTTATGAAAGACCGCACTTGGAACCAGAGTTGGACTAATTATCAACGGTTCTAAATTTTTTAATTGGAACGGTTTTCAGATTGGAACTGGACTAGTACTCACCCCATTATGCCAACTACATGAAAATCATGGAGTAGACATTTCGTTAATTTGTGTCCTTTAAATGACACTCTCTTGTTATTTTATAAGGAAAGATTATAAATGATGGACTTAGTTGTTTGAAAAATCTTGAAACTAAACCAGAAACGGAGCTGTGCATAATTATATTAGTATGTCCAATATTTTTTAAAATTTTCTGTAACTAAATTAAATTAAAGAAATATGAGATGAGAGCTTAATAAATTAAAGGCACGAACCGCATGGGTTACGGATATTAATCATAAGAAATTGACAGCGGCACAGTTTATAAGGTTAACCGTCGGCCTAGATTAAATTTACGTAAATTCCACTAGTCAAAGTTGTCGGTTGATAAGTATTGATTACGTAATTACAATTAAAAAGTCAAACCCACTTTGTAATCCAACCTATGAATTGACACCTATCACTATCGTTGTCCACCTAACGTGCGATCTGTCCATAAGATATTTCTTATACGACATTTAATATATATATATATATATTATGGGCGTTCTTCTCGTGTACTATTTTCATCTTGCTGTGGGTATCATATCAAAGAGACTCTCGAATTATCTCAACGCTTTTGTTTTGTTTTTTTTTTTTTTTTTTTTTTGAAAGGAATCAGAGTTTGAAACGCGACCTAAATCCAGTAAGAAACCACCACCCTTCAGAGCTATCCGATTCGAACCTTGGCCTCCACAGGGCCAAGGATCTCCATCCATTGATTGTGGTTTCTCGATTTTGTTTGTAGAAAGGAATCAAATAAATCCAAAAAGAATTCAGAGCTATCCGATTTGACCTGCCTTTACATTCCAATTGAAATTGAATTTATTTTGCAAACAAATAAACGATTTGAATTCTTTTCCTATAAAATCAATTATTTATATCACTTACAATAATAATAATAATAATATTTTTCATTCACTAATTATTTTCAACGATACAAGTTATTATTTTGGGAAAAGTATTCTTTAAATTATTTATTTTTCATGAGTTGAAGATCGTGAAAAGTGTATTGGGTGAAAAATCGAACTCGGCTCTCTCAAAACATGTTACCCCTCAATCATTTGGATTGATGTATTTTTTTTCTTTTCTTTTTGATAAAAGAAAAGTCGGCTTCAAGTCTCAGGCGGTTAGATGACTTGGGTTGCCTCACATATGACGACACTAGGAGAATTACTTAAAAAGTCCCAAACTTATTGTTATTGTACTGATTCACTTTTAAACATTTTACATTAATACTAATTCAATCCGTTCGACTAGATTTGGCCAGTTGATGCTGACATAGACGTCGATGGTCCTACGTGGAGTAATTAATATTGATGTGGAAATTTTTAATAATATTTTAATTTTTTTCAAAGTTTTTATTTTATTTTTTCTCTTTCTTTTTTTTTTGTCCTTCTTTCTTTGGCTAGTCATCGGACGACGACTAGACGTGAGGGCTAGTGAGGCATGGTCTGGCCCAGCAATGGTGAGGTCAGCCTCACCAAATCTGGTGAGGACTTGCCCAGCCATGAATAGTGTCGCTCTATGGGAAGGTCGGCGGGTCCTCACTTGTGGTCGGTGAGGGTCGCCAGTCTTGACCAATGTCCTAATGCCCTCGTCGGCCGTTGCAAAGCCCTTGTTAGCCCTTTCCAGCTATGGGGGTGGCAGCGGTAAGGGCTTGTTGCCCTTGCCCTTAGCTCTTTTTTTTTTATTTTTTTGGGTGTTTTTTTAAAGTTTTTATTTTTATTTTATTTCATTAAGACTTCGGTTGAAAAATTAGAATTTAATCCAATATGTCATTTTAGCATTGTATTTCGTGTTCTAGTCTATAAAGCACCAACACTCTCCAAAAGTCTTTCGTGTCATGTCGGACACTTTGACATGTGTCCGATACTTTCCGACACTCGATTAATACGTGTCGGAAAATACGACACCTGGTCAATTTTCTCGACACTTTCCAACATTCAAGTTGAAATTCTAACATATGAGTTCCCGACACATGATACCGATATCGATATCAATTTTAAAAATTTTAAAAATTTAATAAATGAGAGGTCAAATATGTGTGTGTGTGTGTGTGTGTGTGTGTGTGTGAAAATAAAACAAAATAATAAAAATAATAAATGGAAAAAGAAGAAAAACCTAATATTTTCTTATCTTCTTACTCGAACTTCTTGTGATATATAATTCACCCCTTAAGTTTTTTTTCTCGTCTTTCAACATATCTAATATGCAAGTCTAGAATATAGATTGCTTGTTACTTCTTCAAGTTTTATGAATTATTGAAATAAAATTGAATTTGTTAAATTGAAATAATGAATGATATTAATAAATGACGGATTAATGTTTTTAGTGTATATTCATTATAGGCTTATTTATTTATTTATTTATTTATGAATTTGATTCAAATTAATTTGATTGAAATAATCATAAAAATGATAATTTATTATGTATATAGAAAAATATATATTTAATATACAACGTGTCCAACGTGATGGAATTCTATTTTTTTTTGAAAAACGATGTATCAGCGAGTCGTGTTGCGTGTCAATATCGGTACTACTTAGGTTCTAGTCATACCATTATCCTCTAGAAGAGAGAAAATATTAAAAAAATTCATGTTAGCATATTCCATTAATCTAAATAGACGGATTTAATGAAAAGATTTGATTGTATCAATTTACCAAGTTTTAGAACTTGATTGCATGTTTGTAAGTTTTATAGTTCAATTCTATTTTTATAATAAGTTTTAAGATTTTCAATATGCTAAAAATTAAAAGAGACAGCATTGTAAAAGGCTATGTTATGATTAACGTTGGCTCATGTACCATTTGGTGTAATAAACTTTTCGTGCGGTTTTAATGTTGATATCACGACTGGATAAAGTAGGAGTCTCGTCACTAAGTATGATTACCTGGCGGCCCCACGCTACCGCATCTGGAAAAACGTGGCTAGTTATATTAATTATTGTCACCCTCATTTCTTGCTTATAAATAGCCATCGACAGATAGAAGCCTCTCATTCCCATCGCAAAACCATCATTACCTGGGAGCTTCACAACTCAAACCCCTGCATAACGCCCCATGGACGCTCCTTCGGCAGCATGCGGCATTGCTTGCCTTGCCGTTGCCTCCTTCCTCCTCCTCCTCTCCGGTCACCTCCGCCGCCGCAAACTTAAGCTACCGCCTGGCCCAAAACCTTGGCCCATCATCGGAAACCTCAATCTCATTAGCCCACTCCTGCACCGCTCGCTCCACGAGCTCTCTCGCATATATGGGCCCATAGTGAAGCTCCAGCTCGGCTCCTGCAATGTGGTTGTGTGCTCTTCTGCCGACATGGCCAAAGCCATTCTCAAGACTCACGACGCCGTTTTTGCCTACCGGCCCAGAAACGCCGCGGGCAAGTATACGGCTTATAATTACTCCGGCATGACGTGGTCGCCCTATGGGCCCTATTTTCAACAGGTCCGTAAAATCTTCCTAGCACAACTATTTAGTGCTGCAAGGCTTCAATCGTCTGAGTACATAAGAGTGGAGGAAATGAGGGTGCTTACGCGAAATTTGTTTGAGGCGAAGGGCCAGTCGATTAATTTGAAAGACCATCTTTCAGATCTTAATCTCAACGTGGTCTGTCGCATGGTCTTAGGGAAGAAGTACACAGACAAGTCTGACAACTCCAATATTGTGTCGGCTCAAGAGTTCAGGAAGATGGTGGATGAGTTGTTCTTGCTCACCGGGGTTCTGAATTTGGGCGATTTCCTACCTTTGTTGGATTTTCTCGACTTGCAGGTGGTAATTAAGATACTGCGACGTGATTTGATTGATGCATGAAATGAAATTTCTAGTTCGTGCAATTTAGCATGCAAAATTAATTGATATGATTTGTCTCTTGAATTTTTTAGGTTTATTATTGGTGTAACAATTAACATATGCACTCACCACCGGGTTATTGACATGCACAAGAATTTAGTTACACAATTAAGTTCAACATTGATAATGTAAAGGTCTTCGTTACTAATAACAATCCTTCTGTCTTATTCGTCTCTTTCAGGGTTACATAAAGAGGATGAAGGCCGTGAACAAAAAGTTTGATAGTTTCTTGGAGCACGTGTTGGGTGAACATGAGGCGAGGAGAGTCGAGGGTTATGAGGCCAAGGATATGGTGGATGTTTTATTGCAACATGTGGACGATCCTAATCTTGGGGTGAAGATTGAAAGACACGGGGTCAAGGCCTTGACCCAGGTAAAATTTTTTGACTGTCTTTTAATATTGGTTCATTTCACGAGAAACATTTTCTGGAAAGATATTTTCCTTATTCTTTGACTTTTGGATCAGCTTAGCGAAATGAGTTAATGGAAAAAAATTTCCCTATCAATAGAAAATAGTTTCCTACCATAACTTAAATTCAAATAAATAATTTATCTTTAAAAAATCAGAAATCATTTTCCTAAATATGATTAGGTATCAAAATTTGAGCTAGAGACTTTGCACTTGAGTGCGGGAAATCCAACGCTTGTTCCTTGGCCCTTGGCAGCGAGGCATGTCCACGATGCTCAAGCCCGGATCTATTGAGGCCTAGCCCAAGATCCTCGATGCCTTGGCCCATCTAGGCCATGCCTAGGTCCATTGAGTCTGGGGTCCCTAGATCCCAATGCCCATACTTTGGTCCCCAACTTTCGAGCCCGAGTCCTTAAGGTTGAGCCGGGATTCCCGTGCCCTTGCCTAGATCCCTACGCTCATGCCCTAGTCCATTGATGCAAGGCTTGGCATCGATGGACTTGGGCATGGGCACCAAGGTCTTGGGCCTAACCTCGATGGACCAAATTTGAGTGTAAGGGACCGGGTCTTGGGCATCGAGTTTGGGGCTTGGCTTTGATCAACCTTGGCGCGGGCCCTTGTACCGAAGTCCTAGGCCTGGGTCCTATTGAGGCCTAGGCATCGGGAACTTGGATCCAATCTCTATAGATCAGGGCCAAGGCACTAGTGACCGGGGCACGAGCATCAAGTTCTCGTGCCCGAAAGTCGAGGATCCTGAATTGAGATTTAGTGCTCATGCCAGGTACCTTGGCTACCCATGCATAAGGCACCAGTGCCCAAATAGTATGTCTATTTTCCTTAGAAAAAAATGGAAAATATTTTCTAATTCAGTTTTAAGTCTAGGCCATATATTGAAAAATATTATCATTTTCTTAGAAAATGATTTTTCATATTTTTTTTAGAAATGTCACATTTTTCGCGAAACCAATAGAGCCTTAATACTAAACTGATTTAAAGAAAAGAATCATAATGATAATGCACATAGAGAGGTGCTTACACATATTCCTTCCCTCAGTTATTTATTTTTATTTTTTTCAGTATTGTCCTGTGTGTTTACGTTGATTTTCCAATTTTTATGTACATGTATACACCCCTGGGAAAAATGTTGATGATGCAAGGGAAGTTATATGGGGGAAGTTCTCATCATTTATTCATAAAATAAAGTACGACCAAATCCTTTTCTGTTCATCAAACAATCTGTGTCAAGTTGCTTCTAGACTTGCGCAAAATTATCGATCACGTTTCATCATGTGAAAAGACAAAATACGGTGTGATTCAACATCCCCATACACTCCTAATAGCATGATTGTGCTTTCACTCATCATGTAGGAGTCGATAGCTGGTGGAACAGAGGGCTCGGCTGCGTCGGTGGAGTGGGCAATGTGCGAACTCCTAAAGAACCCTTATACATTTAACAAGGCAACGCAAGAGCTCGACAACATAATCGGAAGGGAGAGATGGGTCCAAGAAGCGGATGTTACGAACCTGCCTTATTTAAATGCTGTTATTAAAGAAATGATGAGATTGCATCCGGTGGGGGCATTTCTCGCGCATCGCTTTGCAAGCCAGGATTGCAAGGTCGCTGGCTACGACATACCCAAGGGCACGAGAGTCCTGGTGAGTAAATGGAGCATTGGGAGAGACCCCGAGTTGTGGGACGACCCTGAAAATTTTAGGCCCGAGAGGTTCATTGGAAAGGCAATCGACGTAAAGGGACAAGACTTCGAGCTCTTGCCGTTCGGGTCGGGCCGGAGAATGTGCCCGGGTTATAACCTTGGTCTGAGAATGATTCAGACAAGTCTGGCCAATCTTATTCATGGGTTTTCATGGAAATTGCCTGAGAACATGACAAGGGAGGAGCTGAACATGGAAGAGGTTCCTGGGTTATCCACGCCCAAGAAGATCCCATTGGTCGCTGTTGCAGAGCCAAGGCTGCCACTTCATCTTTACTGAATCTGTGTGACAGCGCACGTTTCATCTACTATGTTCTTTCTTTATTGCAATTTGGATTTAATGTTATTGTGGGTATCAAATCAAAAACCCGTCTGTGGTTCTTTCATGCTTCATCTAAGTCTTATATGTGGCTGAAATGTTAATTTATTGTTATATAGACTTCATATGCTAAATCACATGAATGTGTTGCACGTGGTATGAAATAATAGAAGCAAGAGAAGCAAGAGCAAACTCTCTTTGTTTGAAGTAACAAATTTTGTCAAATTTCATGATCTTGTATATGAAAATTTATTTCACAGTCTCGATTCGAGTGGGTCGTGTTACCTTTTCCATGATTTTCATGGCCGTGCAAATGAAGGTCGAAACTTGGCTTCTGATGTGTGAAAATGAGTGTGACACTATCACCTACTAGATTTGGATGAGGGTCACCAACCTTCACCCAGCTGTGGTGGTCCTTCGCCAAACCGTGTTGAGAGCGGGCAACTCTCACCTAGATTTAGGAGGAGGGTTGCGACCCTTGCCTAGATCTAAGCAAGTGTCACTTTGGGGGAAAGTCGACGGGCCCTCACTTGTGATTGGTGAGGGTCGCCAATCTTGGGCAATTTCCCAATGCCCTCATCGGCTGTCGCAAAGCCCTTATTGGCCCTTTCTAGCTACGGGGTGGTAGCAATAAGGGCTTGCTGCCCTTGCCCTTAGCTTTGAGTTTTTTTTTTAAAAAATATTTCATCAAGACTTTGGTTAAAAAATTAGAATTTAATCCAAAATGTCATTTTAGCATTTGATTTCGTGTTCTAGTCATGCCATTGTCCTCTAGGAGAGAGAAAATATTAAAAAATTATTAATTTAAATAGACGGAGTTAATGGAAAGATTTGATTGTATCAATTTAATAAATTTTAAAACTTAATTACATTTTTGTAAGTTTTGTAGCTCAATCTTACTTTTATGATAAATTTTAAGATTTTTAATATATTAAAAATAAAAAGAGGCAGCACTGTAAAAGGCTTCGGTATGATTAACGTTGGCTCAAGTACCTTTTTGTGTAATAAATTTTTCACGTGGTTTTAATGTTGATATTAGGAATGGATGGATTAGGAGTCTCGTCAATAAATATGATTACCTGGCGGCCACACCCTATTGCATCTGGAAAAACGTGGCTACTTATTTCAATTATTTTCACCCTTATTACTTGCTTATAAATAGCCATGGACGGTTGGAAGCCTCGCACTCCCATTGCAAAACTATCCTTCCCTGAGAACTTGACAACTCAAACCCCTGCATAACGCCCCATGGACGCTCCTTCTTGGGCAGCATGCGGCATTGCTTGCCTCGCCGTTGCCTCCTTCCTCCTCCTCTCCGGTCACCTCCGCCGCCGCAAACTTAAGCTACCGCCTGGCCCAAAACCTTGGCCCATCATCGGAAACCTAAATCTCATTAGCCCACTCCTGCACCGATCGCTCCACGAGCTCTCTTGTATATACGGGCCCATCATGAAGCTCCAGCTCGGCTCCTGCAATGTGGTTGTGTGCTCTTCTGCCGACATGGCCAAAGCCATTCTCAAGACTCACGACGCTGTTTTCGCCTAACGGCCCAAAAGCGCCGCGGGCAAGTACACGGCTTATAATTACTCCGGCATGACGTGGTCGCGTTATGGGCCCTATTTTCAACAGATCCGTAAAATCTTCCTAGCACAGCTATTTAGGGCCGCAAGGCTTCAATCGTCTGAGTACATAAGAGCGGAGGAGATGAGGGTGCTTACGAGAAATTTGTTTGACGCGAAGGGCCAGTCAATAAATTTGAAAGACCATCTTTCGGATCTTAATCTCAACATGATCTGTCGCATGGTCTTAGGGAAGAAGTACACAGACAAGTCTGAGAACTCCAATATTGTGTCGGCTGAGGAAATCAGGAAGATGGTTGATGAGTTGTTCTTGCTCATTGGGGTTTTGAATTTGGGCGATTTCCTACCTTTGTTGGATTTTCTCGACTTGCAGGTTGTATTTAAGATACCGTGACATTATTTGATTGATGCACAAAATGAAATTTCTGGTTTTGAGCAATTAATTTAGCATGCCAAATTACTTGATATGATTTGTCTCGTGAATTTTTTAGGTTTATTATCGGTGTAATAATTAACATATGCACTAACCATCGGATTATTGACATGCACAATAATTTAGCTACACAATTAAGTTTAACATTGAACATGTAAGGTCTTCGTTACTAATAACAATCCTTCTCTCTTATTCGTCTCTTTCAGGGTTACATAAAGAGGATGAAGGCCGTGAACAAAAAGTTTGATAGATTCTTGGAGCATGTTTTGGGTGAGCATAAGGCTGGGAAAGTCGAGGGTTATGAGGCCAAGGATATGGTGGATGTCTTATTGCAGCATGTGGACGATCCTAATCTTGGGATGAAGATTGAAAGACACGTGGTCAAGGCCTTGATCCAGGTAAAATTTTTGGACTTTCCTTTAAACTTTGTTCATTTAACGAAAAACATTTTTCAAAAAAATATTTTCCTTATACTTCGACTTTTGGATCAGCTTACCAGAATGAGCCAATGGAAAAATTTTTCCACATCCATAGAAAATGGTTTCCTACCGAATTTAAATAAATAATTTTCTCTTTAAAAAATTGGAAATAATTTTCCAAAATATGATTAGGTATCGAAACATAAATCAGAAACTTTCCACTTGAGTGTAGGAAATACAATCCTCATACCTTAGCCCTTGGCAACGAGGCATGTCCCCCATGCTCGGGCCCGTTTATTGAGGCCGGTCCCAGGATCCCGATGCGTTGGCCTAGGACCATCTAGGCCACGCTTGGGTCCATTGAGTCTAGGGTCCCTAGACCCCAATGCCCATGCTTTGGTCCCCAACTTCCAAGCCCAAGTCCTCGAGGTTGAGCTAGGACTCTCGTGCCCTTGCTCGAATCCCTACGCTCATGCCCTAGTCCATTGATGCAAGGCTTGGGCTCGCATGCCAAGGCTTGGCCTTGATGGACTTGGGCTTGGGCACCAAGGTCTTGGGCCTGACCTCAATAGATCGGATCTGAGCATAATGGACCGGGTCTCGGGCATTGAGTTTGGAGGTCGGCCTTGATCGACCTTGGTGCATGCCCTTGTACTAAAGTCCTGGGCCTAGGTCCTATCTAGTCCTAGGACCCTATCTCTACAGATTGGGGCCAAGGCACTAGTGAGCAAGGCACGAGCATCAAGTGCTCATGCCCGAAAGTCAAGGATCCTAGCTTGAGATTCAATGCTCATGCCAGATACCTTGGCTATTTATGTGCAAGGCACTGGCATCTAAATAGAATGTCTATTTTCCTTATAAAAAAATGTAAAATATTTTTCAATTCATTTTCAAGTCTAGGTCAAATATCGAAAAATATTATCATTTTTCGGGAAATGATTTTTCAAAAAAGATTTTTTTTCAGAAATATCATATTTTTCATGAAACCAATGGAGCCTTAATACTAAATAGATTTGAAGAAAAGAATCATAATGATAATGCACATAGAGAGGTGCTACACATATTCCTTCCTTCAGTTATTTTTTTTAGTATATGTTTGTGTTGATTTTCCAATTTTTATGTACATGTGTATACCCCGAGTATGGTGGAAGTTCTTATCATTTATTCATAAAATAAAGCAAGACCAGATCTTTTTTTGTTCATCAAACAATGTGTCAAGTTGCTTCAAGACTTGTGCAAAATTGTCGATGAAAAGTTTCATCATGTGAAAAAACAAAATTTGGTGTGATTCAACATCCCCAGACATTCCTAATAGCATGATCGTGCTTTCACTCATCATGTAGGAGTTGATAGCTGGTGGAACAGAGGGCTCGGCTGCGTCTGTGGAGTGGGCAATGTGCGAACTCCTAAAGAACCCTCATATCTTTAACAAGGCAACACAAGAGCTCGACAACATAATCGGAAGGGAGAGGTGGGTCCAAGAAGCGGATGTCATGAACCTGCCTTATTTAAATTTTGTTATTAAAGAGATTATGAGATTGCATCCCGTGGGGGCATTTATCGCGCATCACTTTGCAAGCCAGGATTGCGAGGTTGCTGGCTACGACATACCCAAGGGCACAAGAGTCATAGTGAGTAAATGGAGCATTGGGAGAGACCCCGAGCTGTGGGACGACCCTGAAATTTTTAGGCCTGAGAGGTTCATTGGAAAGGCGATTGACGTAAAGGGCCAAGACTTCAAGCTCTTGCCATTCGGGTCCGGCCGGAGGATGTGCCCGGGTTATAACCTTGGTCTGAGAATGATTCAGACAAGTCTGGCCAATCTTATTCATGGGTTTTCATGGAAATTGCCTGAGAACATGACAAGGGAGGAGCTGAACATGGAAGAGGTTCCTGGGTTATCCACGCCCAAGAAGATCCCATTGGTCGCTGTTGCTGAGCCAAGGCTACCACTTCATCTTTACTGAATCTGTGTGACGCACGTTTCGCCTATTATGTTCTTTCTTTATTGCAATTTGGGTTTAATGTTATTGTGGGTATCAAATAAAAAATTCGTCTGTGGTTCTTTCATGCTTCTTCTAAGTCTTCATCCAGTTCGGAAAATTTCACAAGCACGAGAAAGCGAAAGATCGCGCACGATCCACTCGAATTCCAAAGGAGAAAAAAAAAGATGAAGGAAAGGAAAGGGACGGGTGCCAGCGCAATCCACGAGGAGAGGATCGAAACATTCAAACGCCATTGCTCCAAGTACCAGCTCCACCGCCATCGCCACGATATCACGGCCGAAGCGACGAGCTGGCGCGCGGGCGCGTACGGAAGGAGCAGGGAGGGGAGAGGCGGGGCTGCACCTGATTGCTGGCAGGATTGACAGTGCCGACCACGGGGCCGCGCCCCTTCCAGACGCCATCGACGTAGCATCCCAAGTTGCGAGGGCCGATGCCGATCTCCCTCAGGAACTCGCATCCTTTCTTCGCGAAGCTCATCCCTGCCGCCGCCGCCGGCCAGCCAACCAGCCGCCTATTTCAACACCGCGAAACGCGCGCGCGCCCGCCCGCTTGATCGCCGCCGCCGCCCCCGCCGGAACACGTCGCCGGCTATTCGATCGTTAGCTGCGGCGAAATCGACAGAAAGAGGTGGAGGGAGGGAGGGAGGGAGAGTCGTGAGCGATTTTGGTGACGTTGAGATGTGGAATCTTTTTATAGAGAAGAGGGAGACACGTGTGGGGAACCCCGCAAAGGTTTCCCAGGATTGGATTGAGTTGAGGAGCTGCCGCTGAGTCCTCATCACTTTGCTAGTCGTTCTCCACGTGTCGCCCGCCTAATGGGCCGGACCCGTGGTGACGTGGACGGGCCCGGCCTACCTCATATAATTGAGCGTAGCGTGGGGGTGGGCGTGGGCCCGGCTTAGTGCATGCATGATAAGTACGCTCGATAAAGTAAAAATACCTGATGATGACATTTTTGTGGGCCCGTTTGGGGATAAGGAAACTAATTTCTTTTGTCCCCTCCTCTAATCAATGCGCAAATTCATTATTATTTTATTTTATTATACTAATAAACAAGAGGACTGTGCGTCGAAAGTTTGTTGTTTAGGTCCCGCAAAAGTATTCATCTACTCGTTAAGTGGGGCGGAATTAAAAGAAATATAAATAAGAGAGGGGAAAATAATTAAAAAATGAGTATATAATAATGAAGTAGAAGAACCCAAGAATTCAAACTTGAGAAGGATTTTTCTGACGTCAAAGAATGACTGCGAGAAGATATCTTTAAAAACGTATCCTTTCCTTCTCCTTCTCCTCCGTAACTCTCATTCGTATAAAGTTTCATAACTCTTCCATAATTCTTTGGTTTGGGTCGGAACTACTGCATGTAAACGACAAGAGAGTTCATAACTCTTTAATTCACGTTAAAGTTTTACGGAAGTAGCAAGAGACACTATACTTTTTGAAAACACAAAGATGAATGATTACACCATCTGTCTCTTATTAGATTTAGCATGATTTAGCATTTACTTGACTAATTTCTCCCATCGATGTCGTTGTAGCCTGTTTGCATTCTTACCAAGGTCAAACTCACGACTCTAAAATGTTGCAATGAGCTCCTTTGCTAAACTATACAATAATCATGGATCAATTATTGGAAGTTGTCTCTATTTGTACATGTGATTTCTTTGGTAATGAATGATTTTTATCCATCCTTTTTTGGGTTTCTTTTACATTGATATGCAATTCTACCAAATAATTGATATAGTATGATGTGAAAATATCCCAATTTATTATTAAAATTCACTAAATAATGGATAGAAAATGACAAAACCTTGAATTTTATATTATATCCCATCTAATTCTATCATAATTAGAAATTTAGACAACCAAATGTAACATTTGAAGTTAGATATATTTTCAAATGGCAAAAACAATTCGCAATCACTCATCTTTAAAATTTTTGAGGTTGGGTATCTTTTTAGAATATATTGAGTTTAGATGATGAGTCTATCATACCTCAACTCAACAAAAACAAAGACATGACATGGCCGTCCTTTCATCAAAAGATGCAGTATTAACATAACCAAAATTCAGTCTAATAGTAATATATATACATCCACATATATATTTGACAAAAAAAGGCATTTTGTTACAATATTAGAGTTTTTCTATAATCCACCAAAATATATATATACACCCCCAACAAAAATTGACTCACAATTTGTCCAACTATATACAACTCATACCAAAAAAATATCCACTATCAAAAATATTCACGTCCCACTTGCGGCTTGCCAAAGAACCTATAAAAGTAAGTAGATAAAAAGAGTGAGCTATCACGGCTCGGTAAAGGCTGCGCACGACAACGCTTCGTTTCCCGAGAAGAGTTTTTTTTTCAGAAATAGTTCTTTTCTATTTCTACTCCAAGGAACAATTTCTGAGTAAAAGAACCCGTTTAGTAACGACACAAAATTTCTACTCCTGGAATAGAAAAAGAATAGAAATGCGTTTAGTAACGCAACAATTTTTTTTTGTATTTATTCATTTTTTATTTTTGCCGACGGTGAGCGGCGGCAACCGGAGGCGGCGGCAACCGGCGGCGGTGGCGACCGGCGCGGTGGCTCCGGCGGTTGACAATGGTCGCAGCAAGAAAATAAAATTATAAAAGAAAATCAGCTTACTTCTAGAAATTATTCCGGGAACAAGAAGCAACTTTTTTTTGCTTCTCAAAACTGTTCCCGGAACAAAACGGGAACAAAAAATTGAGAAATTGTTCCGGAACAAATGTTTTACCAAACGGGTTTACGTTCTTTTTTTTTGTTCCGGGGAACCAAAGAACAGAAATTTTGAGGAACAGAAACGTTGTCATGCAGCACCTAAGTGATACTATTTCTTCTTATTGATCCGCCAAAGTGTTCTCTCGAATCCATGTCCAAATTGACATCAATGACCGCTTGGATCCAAAATGAGACACACATCCTAATATCTAACAAAAGATTAACGGGTTATAAACTAACACGGAATCTTACAACATCCCAAACATCTACACCCAAAAGATTACAACCTAAACTTTGATACCAATTAACGTCACACTCCAACTCAACAAGAACAAGGACATGACATGACTATCCTTTTTGTTCATCTCCCACACCATGCAATACATTAGGTCAAATAACCATAACAACCCTTCCTCACTGCAACAACTGTATTAGAAGCCAGTAAAGGCTCAATCCTATTTCATGTAACAAAAATGCTCTATTTAGTTCAATATATGTATATGGTTATGCTAAAGTGAAGAAAGATGGGGTGGTGAACATTTGGAAGTAGGGGCGAGCATCACCTCAAAGTCAACCTTCAACCGGCCCACCCAATCGATTATGGTCCTGTTCCCAAGGGACTAGATCTATCCTTGGTCATAAGACCCCTTGACATTGCACTATGCGGATTGGTCATCAATCCAAAGAGTTTAAGATTGATCTCGGACCAACCCTTTACATAATATATGTTATATATATTATATGCTTTTTTATTCTAAATTTTAGCTCCTCCTCATCTATTCTCTTCATAGTTTAGTTTGTCTTGTAAATTACAAAATAGAGAGAAACCCAATCCTAACTTGACCCAAAAAAACAAGGAAACCCTCTTCTCTCTCCTCAGCCTTGCTCACCTACTCACCTTGCTCATCACTCCCCTCGCCCCTTGCCCCTGCTCCTCCTTATTTGTTTGTTTTTATTTTTTATTGCTTTTAGTAAGTGTAAATTCCTATTGTTACATTATCTTATATTTGTATTTGATATATATTGGTGTTTATAGTTTAGTTACTCAATGTCGCATTCTTAATAGATATGTAATTTGAAATAGTATGTTTATCCTTTTAAAAAATATAAAAATGAAATAAAAAATAATTGGTTGGTCCTAGATTGACATTGGAACCGACTTTGGACCTATGAGGTCGGTTCGGTCCTCGATTCCAAGCTCAACGGGGTTGATTGTCAATCCCAAAATTTGGGATTCAACACACTTTGTGTGAGTTGGTCTGTGGGTAATATGTTGGACCGGTCCAATTTGGACCCTAGCCTTTCTTATTTATTTTTTTTTTCTTTTCCCCTTTTTAGTTTTTTAAAGCCCATATTTTATAGTCATTTCCTTTACGATTTTTCTACGCTCCACGAGATGAATGACTTTTTATTTCACATTCATTCTAATTCGGGTAATTGACTAGCAAAAACATAGCGACGCACATATATCGACAACATGGATGTGGCAAACTTGAAATTGAGAGTATCATGACTTTTGTACCGTAGAAAACTTTCCAGAAAGATCATTTCATAGTTCGACTTTACTTCCATGCGCAATTTATTGCGAAAGAACGAGCAGCTATGACAAACGGAAACCCTTAGTTACGTAGAGTTGAGGGCAATTCGCCATCACCAAGAGATGGGGACATTCATCGAGATCGAGATGACTGGGAGGCCACGGACTGAGGCCGACCATCAGACAGCGGTCAACGGTGGTGCCACATGCTGCCATCGCTTGTCCTCATATGCGATCAGAGGAGAGCTGACGGTCGGTCGCCGTGTTAGTATCCCCTCCAGGCAGCCTGCTAATTACTTGTCCCGACCTTGGATTATGGAAAAGAAAATATCATGGTCTTCCAAAATTCTCTGTTTTTCACATTTCAAACACCCGGTCTAGAATTGTTCAAGAGAGACGCTTGGGCTATTTGAGCCTTCAAACTTAGAAACCGCCGATGGGCTACACCACATTCATCGGGCTCGTTTAAGCCCAATCTGGGCAGGCCCGTGACTTCATAATCTTTATAAGAATAGCAAGAAATAAAATTTTTACGTACGCAAAGAGCATCGAGCGTCGCTTTGGCCGAGTGGTTAAGGCGTGTGCCTGCTAAGTACATGGGGTTTCCCCGCGAGAGTTCGAATCTCTCAGGTGACGTATCTCTTTCTTCCCCTTTTTGGTTTATTTTATTTTATTTTTTTCCCTCTCTTCCTCAATAATTCCTCTTATCTTATTTTTCCTTTAGGGTGGTTTCTGCGACATGTTTGATTTGTTAGAGAATGAGCTCTACGATTCGAAATTTAGAAGACACTCTCCTGTTTTTTTTTTTTAATATTTCAAATGCATAGACGATTTACTCATTTGTGTGAACATTCTTGAAACCGGACCAAAAGAGGGAACTGGGTATAATCAATATTACAATATTCAGTATTTTTTTTTTCTGTAACGTAATTCAATTGAAGAAATATGAAGTGAGAGGTAAAGAATTAAAAGCAAAAAGCTCGTGTTATGATTTTTATGTTAAAAACAATAAGCGACAGCATTTTATTAGCTAATGAGAAAGTTGTTTGAGCCGAACGGCCATTTGTTTTGTTAGGTTTTCGGATGTTACTCATAGTGTGATTGGTTGCATGATTTTGGAGAAGAAATACATAGAAAAGTTGGAGAGCGCCAACATCAAGTCACTTGAGTTGATAGATGGACATCTTCAATTTTGAATCCCTTTTTCGATGAATACTTGAAAGAATCAATTCGAATAACTAATGAATATTGTTTGGATTTAAAGTCAAAAGAAATCGCTTTGTCCTTTTTGGTGAAAAATAAATTCGTTTGGTAAATCCAAAGCAGTGGATCTGATTCTTTGTTTTAGAATCGTTTAATTTCGAATCACGCGTTTGGTAATTTTTTTGTTCCCGGAAACAAATTTGTTACCAGAATCAGTTTTGGACAAGAATTTAGAATAAAAAAAAAAAGGTGATTCTTGATTCTGAATCAGAAAAAAGAATCACTTTGCTCTCTCTCTCCGCTCAACGTATCCTGCTCCACTTTCTCTCTGTGCGAACGAACCCTTTCACTTTCACCGTCTCTGGTTCTTCTTCTCTGGTTCGTTCTTCTCCGGTGGTTCGTTCTTCTCCGGTTCGTTCTTCTCTGGTTCGTTCTCTCCACAACAACGGCGACGGCGACTGCTGCTTCTTCATTGTTGAAGCTGCTCGTTGAAGGTGAGTTCCCTTCACTCACAGGTAGAGTCATTGCCGGCTGATCTAGGTGACGGTTTGCATATTCCTCACCGTCGTTCGTCGTCTGCAACGGTTGGCAGGAGCGCCACCGAGCTCCAGTCGGCGGCGCTCGCGCGACTCTGGCCGTGGAGTCGCTCGCCGAGCGACCCCCAGGCCCGAATCGGCGGGCGCCAGCGCCGATCTGGCCGAGGGGTCGCTTGGCGAGCGACCCCCAGGCCCGAATCGGCGAGCGCGAGCGCCGATCTGGCCGAGGGGTCGCTCGCCGAGCGACCCCCAGGCTCGAATCGGCGCTCGCGACTCCGCCGATCTGGCCGAGGAATTTGGTTAAGTAGTGGGTTGATTGATGTGGGTTAGGTATTTCCTGAGGAAGCTGAAGAAGGTAAAGAAGAGCAATGGCCAGGTGCTCGCCATCAACGAGGTATGTTGCTTGTCGATTGATGTGGGATTTCTCTATGAATTGATTTGCCATGTTCTTATGATAATAGGAACTGCATGGTATTTGCTTGTGAGGTTCTGTTCTGATTTCTTAGGAATGTTTGCTTCCATATTTCTGAGTGATGCATTAGTCTGAAGACCAGAAGTTGAAGCTTGGTTTTCACCCCATTTTCCTTAATTGCTAAAATGATTGTTCTCAATATCATTTATGGTAGTCATCACTTGGAAGTCTTTTCAGACAGAAGGTGAACACTTCCCTCATAAATTATGTAGCTCTTAGATTGGGAACTGTCCTTGGTATGTATTGTTTAGAATGAAGAGAAAGCTGGATGTTTTTATATCGATTTCCTTTCAACTATGGAATGTAACCATCTCGTAGTTCTGGGAAGTTCCATCTTTCAAAGGCAGAATGAATCCTGTGGACTAGTTTCTGATCTGCAAAAGCTGGATTTTCAGTTTGTATGGTACAAGCCAAATCCACTTTCACTCTAAAAATTCCTTTGAATGTTTAAAAGCTGCATATGAACTAGGAGTTTCCAATTAGTAACCATGAACAGAAAATTTTTTCATTGGACTATAGTTAATTAAAGCTTTTATCTTTCATCAATTCCTTCCTTTGCGATGGGTAACAACTATTGTTTGACCATCAAATAGTCAGGATCTGATTTATATCAGTGAGATTTATTCTATTTTTAGGTGCTCTCCTTTCCAAACCTTTGTAAGAAAATTTCTTTGGGACTTGCATCCTGAAAATCTTCAGATAGGCTGGATTATGGTATATGATATGCATTATCAATATCTGATACTGTACTTGTTCATTATATCTCTCCCTAGATGCATGATAGTCTCTTTATAAACAAATGCATGATGGACATGCAAAAGTAGGATGCTTGCACCATTGGCAGCAACAGACCCTGGCAATTAGTCGCATCTCCTATATTGATTTTTAAATAGACACAAATATGCATAACTCTTTGACCAATGAACAAGAAGAGGTTTTCCTTTGCTCTATGTTTTACACTTTCAATTACTTGTCTAACCTTGAGGGGTGATGCCATATGCTCTAAGGTGCCTAATCATATGTGAGGTAGCTTCTCTGTTTACTTTATCTTACTAGAGTCACTTGCAGATTTTTGAGAAGAACCCAACAAAGATCAATAACTATGGGATATGGCTCCGTTACCAAAGCCGAACTGGATACCACAGCATGTACAAGGAATACAGAGATACCACACTGAATGGGGCTGTGGAGCAGATGTATACTGAGATGGCATCTCGCCACAGAGTCAGGTTCCCATGTATCCAGATCATCAAGACAGCCACTGTTCCAGCGAAGCTATGCAAGAGGGAGAGCACCAAGCAATTCCACAACTCGAAGATCAAGTTCCCGCTGGTATTCAAGAAGGTTAGACCACCAACCAGGAAGCTGAAAACCACCTACAAGGCATCAAGGCCCAATTTGTTTATGTAATCCCGGCATTTGTTGATATGAGTTATAGGATCGTCAATAGTTTTGGTGACTAAGCAGCCCCTCATTTTCCTCCGCTTTTTGTCCAAGAAGTTTGTCGTTTATCTTAGGACATCGAGCTCTTTGAAATTCCTATTTTTGTTTCGACTTTTGGTGATCAACGACTTGCTTGATGTTGGCTTTTTCCATAATATCGTTAGCTCACTTTACGCTTACCTGGATATCACGTGTGTGTTTCTTCACTATCCATGGTAGGTACTAGGTACTTAGTTCTTAGAACAATTGAAGCCCCACAAACAAGAAGATGATGGAATGCAAATGAAAGCTTTTTTGTCTGAGATTTTCACACAATGAGATGACATTTAGTTCGTCCTCGACTACCTGTTGATATCTGCCTACACGGGGAAGTACTTGATCTAACCATGAGGCCTTACGTGTTATGCTCACTTTTTAAGTGCCATGTCGGGGTAACAAAAGTAATCTACTTTGGCCTTGCTCACTGGATGCACAAAGCAGTAAAAGATGAAATTTAGCAACAACGTGAAATCAGACAATGTGGCTTGTCCATCGGTGGAATCAAAAGGTGCTTTCTGGACTAAGATGACTTGACAGACAGAAAACGAGAAAAGCGTTGATCCTCCCAAAAGCCCGACGCTCTTTTGCTGGAGATCAAGCGTTAATGCTCAGAGCCACGTTGACAACGAGAAATTCTCTCGACTCGTTGATCAGGGACGAGAAAAATGTGGAAACCTTACGACAATAAAAAACAAAGCGGATCTATCAAATTCTTGTCGTGTAAGTTTAATATGGTTCACTTGCTCCGAGAATCAATTCTAGTATTCTCTTATTCTTTTAAACGTTGGGTGTTCGGTTTTGGAGAAGGGAATATATATATATAGAGCGAGCGAGAGAGAGAGAGAAGAATCTTGGTTAAATTAAAATTAACATCCATCCATATTAAATTCAAAATGGATTAGATATTTAATCATAGAAATGTAAATATTTATTGAAAATAAGAAATCACCATGATAAAAAAAATCTTATTTAAATATAAATAATATTGAAATTCTAATAAGAAAAAAATTAAAATAACAACACATTTCGTTTTTATTTTTATTTATTTTTTTATTTCTATATTTTATTTTAATTTCCTCCTATTCTAAAATATATATTTGCTATATATATAATACATATTTAATTTTTCTTTATAAATTTAGTATTTATATTTATTACATATTTTAGGTATATTAGTATATTTTATACTATGGTTTATTATTAACTATTTAATAAAAATTGATTAGTTAATATTTTTATTACTTAGTATAAATATAATTAATCAATGAGAGGTTTATGAGAATTCAATATCAAATTTATATTTATCTAAAAATGAATTAAAAAAAAGAATTGGAATATAAATTTTATACGATTCTAAACGCATTTTCCCTTTTCTATTCTAGAATCGAAATTTTGTACATCTCAAACGCGTTCTTTTGCTTCAGAATCGATTCGAACGGAATAAAAAGAATCAATTCGATCGAATCGGCTCCCGAATGTAATCGTTCTAAACGCGCCCTTATAGTCGTAGTCCAAAAAAAATGGGGAGAAATTTATGAAAGACTAGAGTTGGACTGATTATCAACTGTTCTAGATTTTATATACCTCCATGTTGGAACTAGACCAATGTTCACCCCTAATATGCCAAGTATATGAAATCATGAAGTAGACGTTTTGTTAAGTTATGCCTTTTAAATGTGATAATACTAGACACTCTCTTGTTATTTTATAAGGAAAAATTATAAATGATGGGCTCAGTTGTTTGAAAAATCTTGAAACTAAACTAGAAACGGAGCTGTGCATAATTTTATTAGTATGTCCAATATTTTTAAAAATTTTCTGTAACGAAATTAAATTAAAGGAATATGAGATGAGAGCTTAATAAATTAAAGGCACGAACCGCATGGGTTACGGATATTAGTCATAAGAAATTGACAGCGGCACAGTTTATAAGGTTAACAGTCGGCCTATATTAAATTTACGTAAATTCCACTAGTCAAAGTTGTCGGCTGATAAGTATTGATTACGTAATTACAATTAATAAGTCAAACCCACTTTGTAATCCAACCTATGAATTGACACCTATCACTATCGTTGTCCACCTATCATGCGATCTGTCCAATAAGATATTTCTTATACGACATTTTTTTAAAAATATTATGGGCGTTCTTCTCGTGTACTATTTTCATCTTGCTGTGGGTATCCAATCAAAGAGACTCTCGAATTATCTCGACGCTTTTGTTTGTTGAAAGGAATAGGAGGAAACGCGACCTAAATCTAGAAAGAATTCAGAGCTATCCGATTCGACCTGCCTTTACATTTCAATTGAAATTGCATTTATTTCGCAAACAAATAAATGATTCGAATTCTTTTCCTATAAAATCAATTATTTATATCACTAATAATAATAATAATAATAATAATAATAATAATAATAATAATAATATTTTTCTTCACTAATTATTTTCAACGATACAAGTTATTATTTTTAGAAAAGTATTCTTTAAATTATTTATTTTTCACGAGTTGAAGATCATGAAAAGCGTATTGGGTGAAAAATCGAACTTGGCTCTCTCAAAACATGTTACCCCTCAATCATATGGATTGATCTATGTTTTTCTTTTCTTTTCTTTTTGATAAAAAAAAAGTCGGCTTCAAGTCCCAAGCTGTTAGATGACTTGGGTTGCCTCACATATGATGACACTAGGAGAATTACTAAAAAAGTCCCAAACTTATTGTTATTGTACCAATTCAGTCTTAGACCTTTTGCATTAATGCTAATTCAATCCATTCGACTAGATTTGGCCAGTTGATGCTAACATAGACGTCGACGGTCCTACATAGAGTAATTAATATTGATGTGGACATTTTTAATAATATTTTAATATTTTCCAAAGTTTTATTTTATTTTTTTCTCTTTCTTTATTTTTTTTTTCCTTCTTCCTTTGGCTGGTTGTCGGACGACGACTAGACGTGAGGGCTAGCGAGGCATGGTTTGGCCCAACAATGGTGAGTTCGGCCTCACCGAATCTGGTGAGGACTTGCCCAGCCATGATGACCTCTAGCTGGTTGTCGAGATTCGAAGACTAGTTGGAGGAAGAAGGAAAAGAAGAAGAAAGATTTAAAAAAAAATAAAAAAAATAAAAAAAAATAAAAAAAAAAAATAGATAAAGCATTCAAAAAATATTAAATTATTAATAAAAATATCCATGTTAGTGATGATCACTGTATGTCAACGATTTTCAGCCAAAATTAATAACTTAGCATAAATATTAAAAAAATGTTTATAATTCAGTTGGTAAAAAAATGTTTAGAATTAGATTGACATAATTATAATAAGTTTAAGACTATTTTTGTAAGATGATTGTGGTTAATCCCTTTGAGAGGTGGATTAAGATTTCTTTTTATCTCTATCCCAGTCTATTAAGGGAGGACATTGTGGGTATAGTTTCTCTTTTAATTTCCATAACAAGCCTTGCAACAAGATTTGAAGAAGAAAAAAAAAGCACGCAAACATTGAGAGACTAGTATTTCAAACAACACATTTGCCGGTACAAATGGTGGAGGAAATGGCAGAGGGAGAGTGGATCACTTTCCAGCTCTCACATCCAACGATTGCTGCCACTGACTTTTACCGTTTTCTCGGCAGACCTCCCCACTAAAAATGCAAACGTTCTACACATTGGTTTTCTTCCTCTTGCATGAACAAATCGTACAAATAGTTGGACGGTTGGATTCCAATATGAGTTAAAACCTTAACATTCACAGGACACTCATCTGTATCGTACAAATTATTGGCTCATTTGGTTGGAAAGTCTTGAAATCGAACAAGACACAGAACCAAGCATAATCGATACCAGCCGTTTTGTTGTAAAATTGACGGAATACCTTTCGTGTGTAATGGATCGTTCAATACAAACTGATATTAGGTGTGTAGGGGCCTTCGTAATTTTGGATAAGAAAGTAAATGACAAGGACTTTAAAGGTACAAATACTAGGAACAATCATTACTAACGATGTTAGTTGCGGGCGAATAAATATAAAGATTAATTTGTGATTTTTTTTTTTGAGTCAGTTCCTTTAATGTGGGTATTTATAACCCATAATCAACAATTACAATTCAACAATACTTACCTGCAAACAGTTACGTTTGAAATTGTCAACTTTAATACTAGATGGTTACATCAATTATACTACCTTGATGATTACCTGATTTCACTACTTTGATAGTTACGCTGACTCCATTACATCGGCTTCACTACATCGATTATTTCTCATTGAAACCTCTCTTGACTAAATTGAGTCTTCTTGTTGACTAGCTGCATTATATCAACTAATTATTCTCAACATTTGGCCAATTTCCACTATTACAATACCGCAAATAGGTTTCCGTCAACCAAATTATCAACTACAACATATGGACATTTTTAGTTACTAAAATTGCTATAGCGAAGTTAAATTAAAGAGATATGAAATAAGAGCTCAAACAATGAAAAGTGCAAACCCCTAGCTAATAAGAGATATGTGTACTAAAAATCCTAAGACTTCTCAAGAAAATGCAATTGAATGTTACAACTTATAAAAAGTGCAATCAAATTCTAAAACTTATCAAATTAGTATAATCGAATCCTTCCGTTAATTCTATTAATTTAGACTAAGGAAAAATGATGACGTGACTTTTTTTTTTTAATATTCTCTCTCCCAATGTAGTGACAATGTGGATTAAATTCTAATTTTTTAACCAAAATTTTAATTAAATAAAAATAATAATATTTAAAAGGGGGAAACGGAAGAATTCAAAGGCAAGGGCGGTAGGCCCTAGCCATTGTTGCCCCGTTGTCGAAAAGGGCCTTGCGGAGGCTCAATGAGGGCCGACGACCCTTGCAAACCATAGGCGAGGACCCATCGAATCACCAACTAGATTTGGATGAGGGTCACCAACCATCACCTAGCTGTGGTGGTCCTTCGCCAAACCATGCTGAGAGCGGGCAACCCTCACCTAGATTTAGGAGGAGGGTTGCGACCTTTGCCTAGATCTAAGCAAGTGTCCCTTTGGGGGAAAGTCGATGGGCCCTTACTTGTGGTCGGTGAGGGTCGCCAGTCTTGGGCAATGTCTCAATGCCCTCATCGGCCGTCGCAAAGCCCTTGTTGGCCCTTTCTAGCTATGGGGGTGCTAGCGATAAGGGCTTGCTCCCCTTGCCCTTAGGTTAGTGTTTTTTTCTTTTTTAAGTTTTTTTTATTTCATCAAGACTTTGGTTAAAAAATTAGAATTTAATCCAAAATGTCATTTTAGCATTTGATTTCGTGTTCTAGTCATGCCATTGTCCTCTAGGAGAGAGAAAATATAAAAAAATATTAATTTAAATATACGGAGTTAATGAAAAGACTTGATTGTATCAATTTGACAAGTTTTAAAACTTGATTGTATTTTTGTAAGTTTTATAGCTCAATCGTACTTTTATGATAAATTTTAAGATTTTTAATATATTAAAAATAAAAAGAGGCAGCACTGTAAAAGGCTCCGGTATGATTAACGTTGGCTCAAGTACCTTTTTGTGTAATAAATTTTTCACGTGGTTTTAATGTTGATATTAGGAATGGATGAATTAGCAGTCTCGTCAATAAATATGATTACCTGGCGGCCACACGCTATTGCATCTGGAAAAACGTGGCTAGTTATTTCAATTATTTTCACCCTTATTACTTGCTTATAAATAGCCATGGACGGTTGGAAGCCTCGCACTCCCATTGCAAAACTATCCTTCCCTGAGAACTTAACAACTCAAACCCCTGCATAACGCCCCATGGACGCTCCTTCTTGGGCAGCATGCGGCATTGCTTGCCTCGCCGTTGCCTCCTTCCTCCTCCTCTCCGGTCACCTCCGCCGCCGCAAACTTAAGCTACCGCCTGGCCCAAAACCTTGGCCCATCATCGGAAACCTCAATCGCATTAGCCCACTCCTGCACCGCTCGCTCCACGAGCTCTCTTGTATATACGGGCCCATCATGAAGCTCCAGCTCGGCTCCTGCAATGTGGTTGTGTGCTCTTCTGCCGACATGGCCAAAGCCATTCTCAAGTCTCACGACGCCGTTTTCGCCAACCGGCCCAAAAGCGCCGCGGGCAAGTATACGGCTTATAATAACTCCGGCATGACGTGGTCGCCCTATGGCCCCTATTTTCAACAGATCCGTAAAATCTTCCAAGCACAACTACTTAGTGCCGCAGGGCTTCAATCGTCTGAGTACATAAGAGTGGAGGAGATGAGGGTGCTCACGAGAAATTTGTTTGACGCGAAGGGCCAGTCAATAAATTTGAAAGACCATCTTTCCGATCTTAATCTCAACATGATCTGTCGCATGGTCTTAGGGAAGAAGTACACAGACAAGTCTGAGAACTCCAATATTGTGTCGGCTGAGGAGTTCAGGAAGATGGTTGATGAGTTGTTCTTGCTCATTGGGGTTTTGAATTTGGGCGATTTCCTACCTTTGTTGGATTGTTTCGACTTGCAGGTCGTATTTAAGATACCGTGACATGATTTGATTGATGCACAAAATGAAATTTCCGGTTTTGAGCAATTAATTTAGCATGCCAAATTACTTGATATGATTTGTCTCGTGAATTTTTTAGGTTTATTATCGGTGTAACAATTAACATATGCACTCACCACGGGGTTATTGACATGCACAAGAATTTAGTTACACAATTAAGTTTAACATTGATAATGTAAGCTCTTCGTTACTAATAACAATCCTTCTCTCTTATTCGTCTCTTTCAGGGTTACATAAAGAGGATGAAGGCCGTGAACAAAAAGTTTGATAGATTCTTGGAGCATGTTTTGGGTGAGCATGAAGCTAGGAAAGTCGAGGGTTATGAGGCCAAGGATATGGTGGATGTCTTATTGCAGCATGTGGACGATCCTAATCTTGGGGTGAAGATTGAAAGACACGTGGTCAAGGCCTTGATCCAGGTAAAATTTTTGGACTTTCCTTTAAACTTTGTTCATTTAACGAAAAACATTTTTCAAAAAAATATTTTCCTTATACTTCGACTTTTGGATCAGCTTACCAAAATGAGTCAATGAAAATTTTTTTCCACATCCATAGAAAATGGTTTCCTACCAAATTTAAATAAATAAATTTCTCTTTAAAAAATTGAAAATAATTTTCCAAAATATGATTAGGTATCAAAACATAAACCAGAAACTTTGCACTTGAGTGTAGGAAATACAATCCTTGTTCCTTAGCCCTTGGCAACAAGGCATGTCCCCCATGCTCGGGCCCGTTTATTGAGGCTGGTCCCAGGATCTCGATGCATTGGCCTAGGACCATCTAGGCCACGCTTGGGTCCATTGAGTCTATGGTCCCTAGACGCCAATGCCCATGCTTTGGTCCCCAACTTCCGAGCCCAAGTCCTCAAGGTTGAGCCAGGACTCTCGTGCCTTTGCTCGATCCCTGTGCTCATGCCCTAGTCCATTGATGCAAGGCTCGGGCTCGCATGCCAAGGCTTGGCCTCAATGGACTTGGGCTTGGGCACCAAGGTCTTGGGCTTGACCTTGATAGATTGCATCTGAGCGTAATGGACCGGGTCTCGGGCATTGAGTTTGGAGGTCGGCCTTGATCGACCTTGGTGCATGCCCTTGTACTAAAGTCCCGGGCCTAGGTCCTATCTAGTCCTAGGACCCTATCTCTACAGATTGGGGCCAAGGCACTAGTGAGCAAGGCACGAGCATCAAGTTCTCATGTCCGGAAGTCAAGGATCCTAGCTTGAGATTCAATGCTCATGCCAAATACCTTGGCTATCTATGCGCAAGGCACTGGCGTCTAAATAGAATGTCTATTTTCCTTATAAAAAAATGAAAATTATTTTCTAATTCATAGTCTAGGTCAAATATCGAAAAATATTATCATTTTTTGGGAAATGACTTTTCAAAAAAGATTTTTCAAAAATATCATATTTTTCATGAAACCAATGGAGCCTTAATACTAAATAGATTTGAAGAAAAGAATCATAATGATAATGCACATAGAGAGGTGCTACACATATTCCTTTCTTCAGTTATTTTTTTAGTATATGTTTGTGTTGATTTTCCAATTTTTATGTACATGTGTATACCCCGAGTATGGTGGAAGTTCTTATAATTTATTCATAAAATAAAGTATGACCAGATCCTTTTTTGTTTATCAAACAATGTGTCAAGTTGCTTCAAGACTTGTGCAAAATTGTCGATGAAAAGTTTCATCATGTGAAAAAACAAAATTTGGTGTGATTCAACATCCCCAGACACTCCTAATAGCATGATCGTGCTTTCACTCATCATGTAGGAGTTGATAGCCGGTGGAACAGAGGGCTCGGCTGCGTCTGTGGAGTGGGCAATGTGCGAACTCCTAAAGAACCCTCATATATTTAACAAGGCAACACAAGAGCTCGACAACATAATCGGAAGGGAGAGATGGGTCCAAGAAGCGGATGTCATGAACCTGCCTTATTTAAATGTTGTTATTAAAGAGATTATGAGATTGCATCCGGTGGGGGCATTTATCGCGCATCACTTTGCAAGCCAGGATTGCGAGGTTGCTGGCTACGACATACCCAAGGGCACGAGAGTCATAGTGAGTAAATGGAGCATTGGGAGAGACCCCGAGCTGTGGGACGACCCTGAAAATTTTAGGCCTGAGAGGTTCATTGGAAAGGCGATTGACGTAAAGGGCCAAGACTTCGAGCTCTTGCCATTCGGGTCCGGCCGGAGAATGTGCCCGGGTTATAACCTTGGTCTGAGAATGATTCAGACAAGTCTGGCCAATCTTATTCATGGGTTTTCATGGAAATTGCCTGAGAACATGACAAGGGAGGAGCTGAACATGGAAGAGGTTCCTGGGTTATCCACGCCCAAGAAGATCCCATTGGTCGCTGTTGCTGAGCCAAGGCTGCCACTTCATCTTTACTGAATCTGTGTGACAGCGCACGTTTCGCCTATTATGTTCTTTCTTTATTGCAATTTGAGTTTAATGTTATTGTGGGTATCAAATAAAAAATTCGTCTGTGGTTCTTTCATGCTTCTTCTAAGTCTTATATGCGGCTGAAATGTTAATGTATTGTTGAATAGACTTCATATGCTAAATCATATGAATGTGTTGCACGTGGTATGAAATAATAGAAGCAAGAGAAGCAAGAGCGAACTCCTCTTTGTTTGAAGCAATAAATTTTGTCGAGTTTCACGAGCTTGTATATGAAAATTTATTTCATAGTCTAGATTCGAGTGGGTCGTGTTACCTTTTCCATGATTTTCATGGCCGTGCAAATGGAGGTCGGGACTCGGCCTCTGATGCGTGAAAATGAGTGCGACGCAATCAGACACGACGGTTTTCACTTGCAATGGCAAACATAGTATTTTACCTTCAATTAAATGAATTGAAAAAGTCGACATAATACAAATTTATGTCATATCAATGTTGAGATGTATCGTTGGAAGAAGTAAAAGAGCAGGCTCAACTCGGGTACACTTGATGAATCTTGATCACCTATAGATGTACTAACAAATTAGCTTTGGCTCGTGCGATACAGGACAAAAGTTTGTTTCTTTTTTTTAGAAACAAATAGTACAGATGATTGAATCATTTGTTGAGAAGTTATATTGCACATGAGTTAAAATTCAGCCCTTCCAAGACACTACTTGCTTTTGTGTAGAAACAAATCGTACAAATTATTAGCTCATTTGGTTGAAAAGTCTTGAAATCAAAACCAAACACGGAACTCCCATAGTCAAAACTAGTTATTTCATGAACAGTCGATGAGATTCTTTTGGAGCGTAATGGATCTTTCGATCAGAACTAACAAAGTGTGTGTAAGGGCCTTTGTTGATCTTTGGCGATGATTAAGGTTGTACCTTATCACAACCCAAGAGCCCAAGAGTTTCGCTAAGGGTCGTCTCGCTCGCCAGGTAACCTTGGTGAGTTGATAGGTTTGTATTTATTATTTTAATGTGTCGGTGTCCACATGTTCAGGTTGAGCAAAAAGAAATCGTACAAATTATTAGCTCATTTGGTTGAAAAGTCTTGAAATCAAAACCAAACACGGAACTCCCATAGTCAAAACTAGTTATTTCATGAACAGTCGATGAGATTCTTTTGGAGCGTAATGGATCTTTCGATCAGAACTAACAAAGTGTGTGTAAGGGCCTTTGTTGATCTTTTGCGATGATTAAGGTTGTACCTTATCACAACCCAAGAGCCCAAGAGTTTCGCTAACGGTCGTCTCGCTCGCCAGGTAACCTTGGTGAGTTGATAGGTTTGTATTTATTATTTTAATGTGTCGGTGTCTACATGTTTAGGTTGAGCAAAAAGAATTCAGTCTACTCCCAAGGGGCGCTAATCTAGTTCCCTAAAATCGAAACCGGTTAAATTAGTTTAGTTCTCGGCTATCCGGTCGATTTTTTTTTATAAAACTTTAATTTTATTTCTTTAAATTATTAAAGAAATCATTTTATGTCACGCCCGATCCTCGGGCACGCACATATCCTTCTACTTGGTCGATAATTAAAATGCGATATCCCAGGACTATGTATCGCCGACCCTTTCAATTATTAAGCACATGCGGAAGCAGTTATAAATCCCCAGACAATAAAACAATGGGATAGAAAAGTAAGCCATATCTTTGATATTGAAATTCACAACCAAACCTTTTTATATGACATAAACCAGAGCACTCACAACTCTTCATAACTTTTTACTTTATCCTATTCACATCAAAATGGAGATTTCAAAAGAAGATAGAATTTTCAGTCCATCTGGATCGTACTCAAAATCCCTCTCGGAATTATCTTCTTCTTCCAAAAATACTTATCCTCAAGTTTCACCTCTGAGTTCTCCTTCTCAGACTCTTCCTCCTCAGCTCCTCAGCGGGGTCCTGAAATGTTTTCCCCAAACTGGAATGAGACTACATCTCATCGAATTCTACCTCACTAAGACTCAATTAGGGAACCAATACACTACTCGGTTGCCTAAGCACAACACGAGTTAGAGGACTTACCTTGGCCTCAGATCCTACCTGCATGTTAGCATAGATCAAATGGACACCCAAGCAATCACATCACAGATCGATCGAAGCATCGATCAAATCGACCCAGTCAATTACATGTCAACAAGACCACTCATGGTCATTTCCATCCAATCAATCAATTCACAGCATCATAACAAAACAATGATCGATCGACCTAATCGATTATATGACATCACGACCCATACTTGATTTGCATATTCAATACTATCTATAAAGTCCTATCAAATCATGACTATTCACCCAAAGCTGATAAATAGATAGCATAGCTCACCCAAAACTGATAATAAGGTATAATACTCACCCAAAGCTGGCATATCGCTCGAAGGCTGATATAGTATACCGGTATACTGCTTATCCAAAGCTGACATATCGCCCGAAGGCCGATATAGTATACCATATGCTCACCCAAAGCTGATAATATATTGCTCGCCCAATGCTGATAATAAGGTATACTGCTCACCCAAAGCTGATATATTGCCCGTAGGTCGATATAGTATACCGGTATACTGCTCACCCAAAGCTGACATATCGCCCGAAGGCCGATATAGTATACCATCTCCACCGTCCAATATTCCCATTATTTTTATCATACCCGATAAAATAGTCATGTGGTACACGATCGGCCTTAGCCAAAATATTATAATTTCCTTTTTCATAATTCCCACCATTCTCTATAGCCCACCAAAACACTTTTGGTGCTGTCAACCGACACTCGGTTATTTTCCAATTAATAATCAAAGATTATTCCATTAAAGAATAATTCTCAATTTCACAAATAATTCAATTCAGCACAAAATAAAGCTCAATTAAATAAACGAACTATGCCATGACAATCAGCATGAAATTTCGGTCGCTGGCTATCTCAGCCTTAATTTTCGAAAATAATTAATTAATTAATTAATCTCGAAAATTAATTAATAAATATTAAAAATTCAATTTAGCTCAAAATAAAACCCAATTAAATAAACGGACTTCACCACGGTCATCAGCATAATATTCCGGTCACTAGCCATCCCAGTTGAATTTTCGGAAAATAAATAAATAATTAATTAATTTAATTCCGAAAAATAAATAACTAATATTAAAAATTCAAGTTAGACCAAAATAAAGCCCGATTAAATAAACAAACTTCACCACGGTCATCAGCATAATATTCCGGTCACTGGCCATCCAGGTTGAATTTTCGGAAAATAAATAAATAATTAATTAATTCCGAAAAATAATATTTATATGCCAAAAATCCCACTTAGGCCTGAATCGTCAAATTGAAGCCCAATTAGGGGTCGGAAAATTCCCGAGATACTTCCAATAAATAGTAGACTACGTCTACTTGCTAATTGCACAATCAATTTATCTAATTCGCATAACAATTGACTAATAAACACTAATCCATACTAATCTAACCACATAAACCTAATTAATTAAAACTAAACAACCCTTAAGCGTAATTAGTCCACTAAGCAAGGATTAGTGAGATTACTCACCAAATCGCGCGCAAATCGGATCAATCCGACGGGGGCGACGCGAGGAACAAAACTCCCCCAAGCACGGCTCGGGTTCGAGGCCCAGAAACGGCCCGAAACGGCCCACGAACAGGCTGGATACCCACTCGGCAACTTGCTAAGTTGGGCTGGCCGGAGCTGCTCCGGTGGCCAAGACGGCGAGGGGAGGCCGGCAGAAGGTGAGGGGGACGCTGGGGGTTGGGACGGCGGCAAGCGGCGGCTGGACGGGGGCGGAACGAGGGTTGGCAGAGGAGGATTCGCTCGGGGGAAACACCTGGCGCGAGGGGACAGGACTAGCGACGCACAGTGGCGAGCAGCGGATGCACGAGCGCAGGCGCGGGCGGCGAGACGAGCGGCGACGGCTTCGACGAGCTGCTGTCTTCGTGCGCCTGCAGCTTCCACTCGAGCTTCTGCTTCCGCTGCTCCTTTTTGTTCGAATAGAGGGGGAGAGAGAGTGTCGAGGGAGAGAGATGAGAGAGAGGAGGAGAGAGGATAAGGCTTGACCGGTCAAAGAAAAGAAAAACAAAGAGGGAGACCACTGAGGGCAATCGGTGAGGAGGGCTGTCCGCATGAAGGGGGAGGGGAGAGGAGAGAGAAAAGAGAAAGAAAAAGAGAGAAAAGAGAGAGAGAGAGAGAGAGAGAGAAAGAAAAAAGAAAAAGGGAAAAGAAAATAATATTTTAAATAAGAAAACACCATTTTCTTATTACCTCTATTATTTTCCTTTTCTCATTCCCTTTTTAATTTCTTTTGGTCTTCAATTTTTCCACCGATAATTTCTTTATTGAAATTCCGGACTTGTCGATAATTTGACGGACGATGAGACGGTCTTAAAAATGAATTGTGACACACTCGAATATTCGATTCCCAAAATCGAATCAAATTTCATGGTTAAAATCGACCGGACGTGATTTTAGTCCAATCCAACAAATTATGTAGCTTTTAAGGATTTTACCGCGGATATATCCCTTAACGGCTTCACCCAATAAGTTAGTTAACTCGTGAGTGATCAACTCAGAGAAAAAGGACCATAAGTGCGCCGACGATATGCACATTTCATTTTATCGAAATGGGATCGAATTTCAGGATGTCACATTTTAAATCTTAATTATTAATAGTTTTTAAAATGTTGTTGAGAAGCAAACATTTAGACAAAAAGCCAAGAGAGGCATGCTTTGGTTGGCATAAGTTCTGGTGGGTTTTATGCACAACTCTTCTCATATTCTTTGTGTGCCCATTCGATATAGGACTTTTGGCATTCACTATACACAATAAGAGAGACAAGCTAAGAGTCCTCCATTAAAGGTGTTTGCATAGAAGGTTTAAAACCATAAGAGACTAGAGACAAGCTACACACTAAGAACCTCACATTGAATAGACACATAAAGAATGTGAGAGGAGTTGTGCACAAAAGCTAAGTCATGCTCCCACTAAGGCATGCCTTTCTTTGCCTTTTGGCTAAGATTAAGTGTTATATCTACTAAGCGTGTGAAGTTCAAACAATTTTGGTAGCATTTTGTTCTTTTCATGAGTAAAGAGCAATTTTTTCTTTTCAAAGGGGATGGTAAATAGATTATCATCGGTTTCCTTGAGCTACTCAAGAATTGGAATCGAACTAGATCCGGTCCGATTCCTAGTTTTATGATTAGTCAGTTCGCTTCTCGATCTTAAAAATAGGGAACTGGTCCTACCGGTTCGATTCCTAGTTCCTCAGTGGAACTGGATTAAACCGATAATCAATCACCCCTACGCATACCTCGTCCCCCAATTGGGGAGAAAGCTTTTCTTCTCTCTCCCTAAGAAATAACCTTGTATTTTATGTCTCAAAGTTTATATGAAGTAGTTTACTCATAACCAATTGAATCATTTGTTGAGAAGTTATCTTTTAAATTAATTCAAATTCCACATTTACAAGACACTATTTTCTCTTGTGTAGAAAAAAATCGCACAAATTATTGGCTCATTTGATTGAAAAGTCTTGAAATCAAACCAAACATGGAACTCGCATGGTCAATACTAATTGTTTCATTAAAAAGTTGACGAAATACCTTTTGAGTGTATGGATCGTTCGATCTAAACTGACAGAGTGTGTAAGGGTCTTTGTTGATCCTTGGTGGTGGTTAAGGCCGTACCTCACCACAACCCAAGAGCTCGAAAGCTCTGTTGAGGGGTGCTTGGCCTATTAGGTAACCCTAGTGGGCTTATAGAATTGCGTTTATTATTTTAGCATGTTGGTACCCACACAATTGGGCGCCCACTTAGGAAGAAAGCTTTTCTTCCCTCTTCTTAGGAAATACCCCATTATTTTACATTCTAGAGTTCAGATGGAGTAGTTTAAGGTTGTACTCGAGATCAATTGAATCATTTGTTGAGAAGCTATCTTTTAAATGAGTTAAAATTCAACATGTACAAGATTTGCTTTTGTGTAAAAAAAAAAACACAAATTATTAGTTCATTTGGTTGAAAGTCTTGAAATCAAACCAAACACGGAACTCGCATAGTCAATACTAGTTGTTTCACCGAGAAGCCGATGAAATGCCTTTGGAGCATGATGGATTGTTCGAACAGAACTGACAATGGATGTGTAAGGGCCTTTGTTGATCCTTGGCGGTGGTTAAGGTTGTACCTCACCACAACCTAGGAGCCCGAGAGCTTCGTTGAGGGTCGCCCTGTTGTCAAGTAACCCTAGTGGGCATACTTGGATTGCATTCTTTATTCTAACTTGTTAGTGTTCACATGACTCAACTTCCTCCCCCTTCCCCCCCCCCCCTCCCCCCAATTGGGGAGAAAGCTTTTCTTCCCTCTCCCAGGGAATACCTATATTTTATATCCCAAAGTTAAAGTGGAGTAGTTTAGGGTTGTACTCGGATCCATTTAAAAAAATTGTTGAGAAGTTATTTTTTAAATGAGTAAAAATTCAACATTTACAATACACTATTTTCTTTTGTGTAGAAACAAATTGTACCAATTATTGGTTCATTTGGTTGAAAAGTCTTGAAATCAAACCAAAGACAGAACTCACATAGTCAATACTAGTTGTTTCACCGAGAAGTGGATGAAATACCTTTGGAGTGTAATGGATCATTTGATTAGAACTGACAAAGCGTGTGTAAGGGCCTTTGTTGATCCTTGGTGGTGGTTAAGCTTGTACATCACCACAATCCAAGAGCTCGAGAGCTTTACTGATGTCCGCCTCACTTGCCAAGTAACTCTATTGGGATGATCGGACTGCATTCTTTATTTTAACACGTTAATGTTCGCATGTTTCAACCCCCAATTGGGAAGAAAGCTTTTCTACCCTCTCCCCAGGGAATATGCCTGTATTTTACGTCATCGAGTTCACATGGAGTAGTTTAGGATCATACTCAGGTCCAATTGAATCATGTGTTGAGAAGTTATCTTTTAAAGTGAGTTAAAATTCAACATTTACAATACACTATTTGCTTTTGTGTAGAAACAAATCATACAAATTATTAGTTCATTTGGTTGAAAAGTCTTGAAATCAAACCAAACACGGAACTCACTTGGACGATACTAGTTGTTTCACCAAAAAGTCAATGAAATACCTTTGGAGAATGATGGATCGTTTGATAGGAACTAACTAAGAATGTGTATGGGCCTTTGTTAACTTTTAATAAGAAAATAAATGACAATGACTTTATATTAGGATTTGGCACACAATAAAAAAAAAAAAAAAACAGAAATAATACAAGTGGGACTCCATCTTCCTGTCAATGGGGAGTATGGATCGCACCTCAACTTTTTAAAGGTACAAGTACTAGGAACAAACATTGATAACGATGTAAATAGCAAAAGAATAAAGATAAAAATAAATTTGTAAAAAAAGGTTGAATTATGTGATAGAGGAAGTTCTTTATAAATAGTGTAATGTGGGTATTTATAACCAAAAATCGATAATTACAATTCAGCAAAACTTGTCTATAAATGGTTACAATTGAGATCGTCAAACCCACTTACATTGACCATTACCTCGATTCCACTACTTTGATGGTTATGTTGACTCCATTAAATTGACTCCACTACGTTGACTATTTCTTGTTGAAACCTCTACCGACTAAACTAAATCTTCTTGTTGACCAGCTGCATCATATCGACTAATTGTTCTCAACACTTGGCCATTTTCCGACTATTGTACCTCAAATAGGTTTCCGTGGATCAAATTGTCGATTACAATACCGGCACTAGAATATTTAGTTTCTAAATTGCTGGAGCGAAGTTAAATTAAAGAGATATGAAATGAGAGCTCATACAATGAAAGCCCAAACCCCCAGCCTATGATGTCCATTAAAAAAATGAAAAGCGGCAGCCCTGTATAAGGCTACAGAAACACAATTAGATAGAGAAAGATTTTGTCGCTTTAACGTTGGCTCAAGTACCTTTTCGTGTAATAAACTTTTCATGTGGTTTTAATGTTGATATTTGGTCTGGATGAGTTAGGAGTCTCGTCAATAAGTATGATTACCAGGCGACCAGACATGCTATTGCATCAGGGAAAACGTGGCTATTGGTTTCAATCATATTCACCCTCATTGCTTGCTTATGTATTGCCATCGACAGATAGCAACCTCTCACTTCTATTGCAAAAATATGCCTCCCCGAAAGCTTAACAAGTCAACCCCTGCATAACTTCCCATGGATGATCCTTCTTGCGCGGCATGCGGCATTGCTTGCCTTCCTGCTGCCTCCCTCCTCCTCCTCCTCCTCTCTGGTCACCTGCACCGCGGCAAACTTAAGCTACCACCTGGCCTAAAACCTTGGCCCATCATCGGAAACCTCAATCTCATTGACCCACTCCTGCACCGCTCGCTCCATGATCTCTCGCATAACGGGCCCATCATCAAGCTCCAAGTCGAGTCCCACGACGTGGTTGTGTGCTCGTCCACTGACATGCCCAAAGTCTTTCCCAAGATCCATGATGCCGTTTCGCCTTTCAGCCCAAAAACGCTGCAGGCAAGTATACAGCCCAAGTGGTTTTATATTGGAAAGTTCGCAGTAGTCGTCTTGTCAATAAGAACTGATTATCTATTAAATATCATATAATCTGATGATTCAATTTTCTTCTTCTTTTTTTTTTTTTATTATTATCCAAAGCATGTCACTAGTAGCTTGCCTTTTATTCCCATATAAAAGTCTAGTTCCAATTGCAACATCCTGAACAACGTAGCTATTCACACTCATTGCTTAGGGCACTCACTGAGAGCCTAAAAAGCGCTGGAGTATTCGACCAGGCAACACAACAACCAGACAATGCGATCAGAAAAGAGACACGGGTTTAGGAAGAGGATATTGCGAGCATGCCTTATACATATGCCATTGTCAAAGAGACGATGAGGTTGCACCCAGTAGCACCATCGCCAGCGCTTCGCTTGGCAAAATGAAGACTGTGAGATCAGTGGGTTACGGTATCCAAGGGAGGGCTCGTGAGCACATGGGCCGTTGGAGGAGATTCCCAATTGTTGTAACGACCCAACTGAGTTTAGGTCCGAGATGTTTGATGAGGGGCATTCGATGTGATTGGATAAGATTTTGAGCTTTTGCAGTTTGGGTCTGGTAGAAGAATGTGCCCGTCTTCTGGACTTTTGCCTTTCATTTCTCTAAACCGATTTCTGAGAGCAAAGGACGAGAGTGATTCCGTCTAGTTTGGCTAATCTCTTGCATGGGTTGACATGGAAATTGCCTGAGGACACAAAGAGGGTGGATTTGAAGACGGAAGAGATCTATGGGCTTGCCATCGGAAAATCACACTGGTTGCTCTCGCTAAACCAAGATTGCCACTTCACGTTTATCGAACTCTCCGTAAAACGGCAGGTTTTGTCTACTACAGTCTTTCTTTTTGTGTTCGATGTCATGTATTTTATTTTGGGTATCAAATCAATGGACTTTCTTTAATTATCCTGACGCTTCTCCCAAGTCTTTTCACGTGGCTGTTGTTGTTTCTGTCAATCTTACTTCCTGGTGAAGACAAAAAAGAAATTGTAAGGGTCTTATATGTTAAAAGAAATCCGAGTAAATGCGACCCAAATCTAGAAAGGCTACGGAGCTACCGTCTTGCAGTTCAAGGTAAAATTGTGAAAAGCGTGATGGGTTAAAAATTGAACTCTTCTCATTGACAAGTCATCCCTCAATCATATGTTCCTCGGCCGACAAAATGAATGAGAGAAATAGAGAGAGACAGAGGGCTATGATCCACAAAAGTTCAGTTCTAACGAATGCTTGCACTTGTTCAAGGAGTTTTAACTATTTTCTAGAAAAAAGCCAATTTAGAAGGCTAGCCATGAGCGACTTATTTTAAGTGTGTGGAAATGGACAACATTAGGTGACAGATTCGCAATATTATAATTTAAATTTGTCGTAATTTGTTCACTTGCCATGTTTTTTTCTTCTTTTTGGACTTTCTTTCGACGACTGTTAGTTGGCCATGTCCGAAGGAGACAGTTTGCAGGTAATCATTTATTTAAACCTAATTTCATATTACTTACATGAATAAAATCAAACACGAGGCATGCATCACGCTTTCAATAAAATATAAAGTTCCAGTTCCCATTCCAGTCTTGAAAAGTCTATCAGCATTTTCTAATGTATGAAGACAGCCGGTTTGAACAACGTGGCTATTATTTTGAATCAGATTCACCCTCATTGCTTGCTTTTATATTGCGATGGACGAGATGGAAGCCTATATCGCTCCGATTGCAGAACTAACCTTCCCTCAAAGCTTACCGAGTCAACCCCTGCATAACACCCCATGGATGCTCCTTCTTGGGCGGCATACGGCATTGCTTGCCTTGCTGCCGCCTTCCTCCTCCTCCTCCTCTCTGGTCACCTCTGCCGCCGCCAACTTAAGCTACCGCCTGGCCCAAAACCTTGGCCAATCATCGGAAACCTGAATCTCATTGGCCCTCTCCCTCACCGCTCGATCCACGATCTGTCTCGAACATACGGGCCCCTCATGAAGCTCCAGTTTGGGTACTACGATGTGGTTGTGGGTTGCTCCGCAGACATGGCCAAAGCCCTTCTCCAGACCCACGACACCGTTTTCGCCTATCGCCCCAACCTTGCTGCAGGCAAGTACACGGCCTACAATTACTCCGACGTGTTGTGGTCGCCCTACGGCCCCTATCTTCGACAAGCCCGTAAAATCTTCCTCACCCATCTGTTTAGTGCTGCAAGGCTTCAATCATTTGAGTATATAAGAGGGGAGGAGACGAGGGTCCTCACGAGAAATATGTTCGAGGGGAAGGGCCAACCGGTAAATTTGAAAGACCATCTTTCAGATCTTACTCTCAACGTGATCAGCCGCATGGTCTTGGGGAAGAAGTACACAGACAAGTTCGAGAGCTCCGATATTGTGTTGCCTGAGGAGTTCAAGAAGATGATCGCCGAGTGGTTCATGCTCAATGGGGTCGTAAATATAGGCGATTTTGCACCTTGGCTGAATTTTCTCGACTTGCAGGTCTTAATTTAGATGGCGCGATGTGATTCAATTGATTTTTTTTTTTGGTAAGAATGATTCGATTGATTTCGTGAAATGAAATTTTAAAGTTTTGCATAATTTATTTAACCAGTGAATTATTGAAATGTGCAAAAATTAAAATAAACGCACATATCATTCACCTAACAGTTAATGTAAAAATTTTTATTATTTATTATTAACAATAATTCTTCTCTCTCATTGGTTATAGGGTTATATCAAGAGAATGAAGGCCCTGAGCAAAAAGTTTGATAGGTTCTTGGAGCATGTGGTGGATGAACATGAGGCAAGGAGAGTCCGACTCAAGGGTCATGAGGCCAAGGACATGGTGGATGTACTATTGCAACATGTGGACGATCCTAATGTTGAGGTGAAGATTGAGAGACATGGGGTCAAGGCCTTGATCCAGGTACAATTTAATTAAGTTGTTATCACTAGCCTCCTACTCAAGTTTTTATTTCGTCTTTGCCTAAATAAATGATGAAATCGCTCCCACATTTCGATAGATTTTAGTTTTAACATTTCATTTAGTTACAACATATGCACTTTGAATATTTTTTTAGTTTGAAACATCCGAAATTTTCACAACATATAAATATCGACACTCAAATTCATATATAATTTCTCTTTTATAACTCATTAAAACTTCAATAATAATTTCAATTTTGATGAGAAGTAAAACCATTTTTACTTTCCCTTAATCCTAAACAAATTTCAAGAAAAGAATCATCATGATCATGCACATAGATAGCCGGCTCACTATGTTCCTTCCCTCGACTATTTTTTCAGTTTATGTTTACGTTGTTTTCCCAACTTCCCTGTTTATGTATATATCTTCTGGAAAAATTTGGATGATATGAGAAAAGTTATACTAGTGAAATTTCCCACAATTTATTCACAAAATAAAGTACGATTGTCTATCAAACAACTCCTGTCCTCATTGGTTCAAGACTAGTCCAAAAGAAACTAATTAAGTTCCGTCACGTGAGAAAACAAAAGTTACTACAATTCAACATTCCCGAATGCTTTTATAATAGTGACCATACCTTTCTGCATCATGTAGGACTTGATAGTCGGTGGAACGGGGACCTCGGCAATGTCCGTGGAGTGGGCAATCTCTGAGCTCCTGAAAAACCCTCGGGGAAATGGCTTTGCATTTCCCCAAGTATCTTCATAAGAATGGGCATTTGGTGAATGCTAAAGTGTTTGGAAACTTTTATTTTGATGTAGCATTTTGCAAAATAGCTTTGAGGTGAAAAGAAAAAGGAAAAAAAGAAAAGGAAAAAGGAGGAGGAGCAGAGGAGGAGCGCGAGTGGGAGGGAATCGGAGAGTGGGGGAGGCGGCCGGTGGCTGTGGTGGGGGAGGTGGCTGGTGGCTGTGGTGGTGGGGAGGCGGCGGGTCGCGCAACCCACGCATCGCCGTCCTGTGGGTCGCACGGCCTCAGGGCAACCGGATCTAGCCGGCTGAGCACCGCTCAACCTGTCGCGTGGGTCGCGCGACGCCGCCTGAGGCCGCGATCCACGCGACGGCGGTGCGTGGCCACCGGATCTGGGTGGCTGAGCGGCGTGGGTCGCGCGACGCCGCCTGAGGCCGCGACCCACGCAACGGCGATGCGTGGCGACCGGATCTGGTCGGCGAGCACCGCTCAGCTCGTCGCGTGGGTCGCGCGACCCAGGCGACGCCGCTGAGGTCGCGACCCACGCGGCGGTGGTGCGTGGCCACGGCGGCGTGTGGCGACGGCCGTGCGTGGGCGACCAGCTCCGGCCGGTTGAGCTCCGCCGGCTTTGGTCTTGAAGAAACAAGGAAGACGAGGAAGATGATGAACAGTTAATTTTTGAGGGTAAAACAAGAAAACTAAATTATTAGTGAGGGCAATATTGGAAGAAAAAAATTCATTAAACCCCCCCTCAGCATTCTAGAGCATTTCAAATGCCAGCATTCCCCCAAGTATGGCTCCAAATGCTGAACCAAACAGTTGAAAATTTTCCCAAGGGGCTTTCGGGGCTGAAAGCCCCTTGGGAATGCTGAACCAAACAGCCCCAAAGCAACACGAGAGCTGGACAGCATAATCGGAAGGGAGAGATGGGTCCAAGAAGCGGACCTCTCAAACCTACCTTATATAAATGCCATTGTTAAAGAAACAATGAGATTGCACCCGCCGGGAGCATTCCTTGCTCCTCGCTATGCGAGCCAAGACTGCAGGGTTGCTGGGTACGACATCCCTAGGGGTACAAGAGTCATGGTAAGTGCATGGAGTATTATGAGAGATCCCGAATACTGGGACGAACCCGAAAAGTTCAGGCCCGAGAGGTTCGTTGGGAAGGCGATCGATGTGAAGGGACAAGACTTTGAGCTCCTGCCATTTGGGTCCGGCAGGAGAATGTGTCCGGGTTATAATTTCGGGCTCAAAGTGATTCCTACAAGTCTAGCAAATCTCATACATGGGTTCACATGGAGACTGCCCGGGGATCTGACGAGGGAGGACCTGAACATGGAAGAGGTTGCTGGGCTATCCGCTCCAAGGAAGATCCCACTGGTCGCTGTTGCTGAGCCACGGCTGCCACTTCATCTTTATTGAATATGTGTAACATCTTTAGTTTCATCTAGGAATGAATGTATTTGAAGTCCTAAAATTTGTCAATTAAATGCAATTTAGTTTTAAAACTTTCAAAAAGTGCAATTAAGTCCTAAAATTTATCACGAAAGTGTAATTAAGTCTTAAAACTTCCAAAAAGTGCAATCGAGTTCTACAACTTGTCAAATTGGTTAAATAAAATCATTTTGTTAATAGCATTTTTTAAAAAAAAAAAGGATTTGATTGCACTTTAGTAACAATTTTTAGGACTTGATTGCGTTTTTTGAAAGTTTTGCAACTTGATTGCACTTCTTAATTATACTTTTTGAAAATTTTAGGACTCAATACATTTTCATGACAATTTTTAGTACTTCAAATGCACTTTTATCCCTTTCATCTTTTATGGCCTTTTTTTTTTTTGGCCTTTTGTGTCTAGTGTTATGGTGGGCATCAAATAAAAAAAAACTGTTTTAAGCACATTCGAGCTCCTTCTAAATCTTATATGTTGCTGAAAAAAATAATATATTGTTATAAAGATTTCAATGTTCTCAATAATATGAATGGTTTGCCCGTGGAATGAAACAATAGAGGCAAAAGCAAGCTCATCTCTTGTCCACAGCAATTAATTATGAGGAGCTTCATGAACTTGTATTTGAAAATCTGTTTGGTATATCAAGTCTAGATCCGACTGGCCCACGTTACTTTTCCATGATATCATCAGCATGCTAATGGAGGTCAACACCAGGCCCCCGGTCCATAAAATTAGGTTCCAAGCAATCCAGCGCAGTGGTCGTCGCATACAACAGCGAGCACAAATATTAACTAGAAGTAAATTAATTAAAAAATTCAGACACGATGTAAACTTGTGAGAAGGAAGAGAGATTTACATATTTTATGTGAAATTTAAAAGATTTCAAAAAATTTCAAAAACTTTGCCGAGCAACTCGCGGTTGGTCGGCCTGTAGCCATCGCTAGCCTCCCTTTGACCGTCCCTCTCTTGCTTAAGCCGCCCATGATTCGATCAAGGCTTTTCCACCAAAGGACTTGGATCATCAACGGATGGAATCAGTTTGAGTTGACGTCGATACGTCAAATTCGAAGTTGGTTACAAATTTTAGGGAAAATTATCCAAAAGTCATATATTTATTAGATTTAACCAATTCATTCATAAATTTTTTGAATGTGCCGAGGGATAAATGTATTGGATATCATAAAACTTGTGATAAAAGCGTACTTGAGTTTTAAAATTTTAAAAGTATAATCAATTTCTACTGTAATAGAATTTAAGAATTTTCAAAAAATACACCCAAGTTTTAAAACTTGTCTCAAAAGAATAATAGATTTATATTACAATTAAGCTATAAAACTTATCACAAAAATGCAATTGAATCCTAAATATTTTAGAAAGTACAATCAATAGAAGGACTTGGTATGATCTATTTAATAAGTTTTGAGATTTTTTTTGCACTTTTTAAAAGTTTTATAACTTAATTATACTTTCATGATAATTTTTAGGACTTAATTGCACATTTTCAAAGTTTTAGAACTCAATTGCATTTTTATCATAAGTTTTTAAACTTTTAATATACTTATTCTATTGTGAAAATTGAATCATAAATTTTTTTCACGTCCCGCTAATTGGGTTTATTTGATCAATTTTAATTAAAAATCACTGACGTAAACACCAACTAATCTACGTAGCATGATTAATGCTAACATTGACAATTTTTAATAAAATTTTAATATTTTTCTTTCAAAATTTTTAAATTTCTTTTTCTTTATGTTCTTTTCTTTCTCTTTCTTTCTTTTCCCTTCTCCTCCTCTAGTTGGTCGCTTGGCCTTGGCCACTTGCTAGAGGCAAGGGCTAACAAGGTCGACCTTGCCTTACCGGCCTTTGATGAAGCTTGCCCCTATCAGCCCCCGGCAAAGGTGAGTCTTGGTCGACTTTGTAAAATTGGGATTGGATCTAAATTATATGGCTTTTATGATAAAAAAAAATTTAAGGTAGAATTGGGACTAGAACAAAAATTGGAAGTTTTTTATTAGACAAAAAATTGTTTAGGTTACAATTGGGACTGAAGCTAAAGTTAGCATCATTTTAGGGTATTATGCCTAGTTATGTCTAATTGGACTTCTTTGATGATTGGTTATTTGAGCAAAAGTGAATGATCGACAAAGCTCGAGTGGCCATGGCTAGGATCGAGAGCTCGAAGAAGTTGAGAGCCCATGGCCAAGCTCAAGTAGCTGACAACACCTCAATTTAATGTGCAACTCTTTTTAACCATGGTCGGGAGCACCTTCTTTCAATTTCCCCTAATTGCACTAATTCGATTGAAATTAATTTGAAAATTTTAGAATTTAATTATATTTTTTCGAAACAAGGTGCCTCCTCGTATCTTATCTTTTCGTGCTTTTGCCTATTCTATACGGAATCCTGTCAATATTAGTGGAATCAGTAAATAATCAAAGCCGTCCACATTCGGGCATTATTATGAATCCCTGTCGTTATCACCACCGCACAGACCATCAAATGCTGTCTTTCCCATGAATCTGTAATAAAAAGAGAGCCCGTCCAATCACCGATTTCCCAAAAATTGACAAAAATCCACGAAAGCGCGAGATTCCTCCGACCGCCAGGGCTAGTCCCGTCTTTTCCCTTCGGGCTCCTCGAATTACTATTTTGTTCACAATTTTTTTCCTCTCTGAAACTAAAACTATAAATGCCCCCAAAATCCTAAGCCCTCCTCCTGCTAACACAAACCCTACTCTCTTTCTCTCTCTCTCTCTCCAGCGCGCGATTCGCCATAAACCCTAATTCCCGACACCCGCGCGAACTGGGGGACGTCCCCCGATCGATCCGAATTCCCGATTCGGTGAAGCCGCTCGATCCGTCTCCGCAGCTACTTCGTCTTGTCGCGCATTTGAACCCCGAAAGTTGAATTTTTTCGCTGAGATTTCTCGGTTAGCTGAAGTAAAAGAGGACATCAAATGGTTATGAAGTTGTGAGGGTTTGGTTTTTCTGGGGGGAAAATGGACGATGTCGAGAAGGCAATCATCCTTAGTTTCGACGAGTCGGGCGGCGTCGATTCGGCGCTGAAATTGCGGGCCATCTGTTACTGCCAGCAAATCAAGGACGCGCCGACCATTTGCAGGGTCTGTGTGGAGAAGTTGCGGTTTTGCCCGATTATGCAAGTCCAGTTCTGGTGTCTCCAGACTTTGCAGGAAGCTATACGCGTTAAGTACGCTTCGATGAGCTCCGAGGAGAAGGAGTTCATTAGAAAGTCGGTGTTTTCTATCGCTTGTTGTTATGATGAGGAGAGCGGTGGCATTCTGGCGGGTCCTGCTTTTGTTAAGAATAAGCTGGCCCAAGTGATTGTCACTCTGATTTACTTCGAGTACCCCTCAATTTGGCCGTCCGTGTTTGTTGACTTTTTGCCGCACCTCAGCAAAGGCAGAGCCGTGATCGACATGTTCTGTCGCGTTTTGAATGCCCTGGATGACGAGTTGATTAGTCTGGATTACCCACGGAGTAATGCAGAATTGGCTGTTGCTGCTCTGGTTAAGGATGCAATGAGGCAGCAGTGTGTGCCTCAGATTGTCAGAGCCTGTTACGACATTCTGTCCATGTATAGAAATTCTGATAGTGAGATATGTGCCGCTGTTTTGGATACTCTGAGAAGGTACATTTCCTGGATTGATATCGGGTTGATTGCTAATGATGTTTTCCTTCCCTTTTTGTTCGAGTTGATGTTGTTTGATGGGTTATCGGAGCAACTCCGCGGGGCTGCGGCCGGATGTGTATTGGCTGTTGTTTCTAAACGGATGGATGCACAATCAAAATTGTCTCTGTTGAAGAATGTTCAGATAAGTCGTGTTTTTGGTTTGGTGACTGATGATAGCGACTCTGAGTTGGCATCAAGAGTTGCTTCCCTGCTCACGGGATATGCTGTGGAAGTTCTGGAGTGCTCTAAAAGGTTGACTGACGAAACGAAAGGAACTTCATTCGAGCTTTTGGATGAGGTATTGCCCTCTGTTTTTTACATAATGCAAAATTGTGAGGTTGATACGGCATTCAGCATTGTGCAATTCTTTTCGGGTTATGTTTCTGCTATGAAGAGCCTTTCCCCATCGACGGAAAAACGGCTTTATCATTTGAGTCAAATTTTGGAAGTCATCCGTTCTCAGATCTGTTATGATCCTATGTACCGGGATAATCTTGACACACTGGACAAGATTGGGAGAGAGGAAGAAGATAGGATGATGGAATACAGGAAAGACTTCTTTGTACTACTTCGAAGCATTGGAAGAGTAGCACCTGATATTACCCAGGCATTTATTAGAAACTCATTGGATGCCGCTGTCACCTCTACTGGTGGGAATATTGAAGAGGTGGAAGCTGCTCTTTCTCTTCTCTATGCTCTTGGAGAGTCATTAAGTGAAGAAACGATTAGAAGTGGGAGAGGACTTTTGAGGGACATGGTGCCTATGCTTTTGGCGAGTAAATTCGCATGCCATTCGAATAGGGTAGTTGCACTTGTTTATTTGGATAGTATTACGAGATATGCAAAGTTTGTCCAGGAAAATACCCAGTACATACCCATGTTACTGGCTGCTTTTCTCGATGAAAGAGGTATACATCACCCAAACATCAATGTGAGTAGAAGGGCGAGTTACCTCTTTATGAGAGTCGTGAAGTCGTTGAAATCGAATCTTGTGCCCTTCATAGAGACTATACTGCAGGTAGTGGCACTAACCTCCTTTTCTCCTTTGGAATTATTCTCATTTTATTATTGCCACATATAGATTGGCAATTCCCCTTTATCTGTTCTTTATTTGAGGTTTCTATTTGTTGACAGAGCTTGCAAGATACAGTAGCTAAATTTACAAATGTTGATTCCTCAAAAGGACTTTCTGGTTCTGAAGATGGCAGTCATATATTTGAGGTAGTTTTTCTGCCTCGATATTTTTTTTATTATGTGAAGACATGCGCAGATGTCCTTTGAATGTGCTTGACTTGGGGGAAATATACCCACCAAGCTTATTTTTCGTGTTCTTATTTCGACGAGAAATTTCACAGGCAATTGGTATATTGATTGGGATGGAAGATGTGCCTGTGGAAAGACAATCTGGTTATCTCTCTTCACTGCTGACTCCTCTTTGTCATCAGGTTATTTTCATAGGCTCTATTAAGGAGCTCTCTCCCATTGTTCTCCAGCTGAATTTCTCATTATTTATTAGTTCGTAGTTGGCCTTTGAACTTGTTATGTGATGATACCAGGTTGAGGGTTTGCTGTCAAATTCCAAAACACTGATTATAGAAGAGGCACCTGGGAAAATTGCCACTCTTCAGCAAGTTATAATGGCTGTTAATGCCCTTAGTAAGGTCTTTATTTCTTTTTCGGCCTCTTGATTTCAACTATCGAATCAATTCTCTCTTTGCAAAACCTCAGGGTATTTTTGATATTCTCATCTTGATTTAAAAAATCTGCTAGTTTTTGTGGACAGCCTGGTTTGTAAACGTCAATATTCTTACACCATTTCAACTTCTCTCCTATATTCTGAACTTATTTTCAGTGAATTTGAGCAAGCATTCAAGCTCTATAGCTTCTCTCTTCTGTGATGTTGGGATTTTCCTTAATTTGGAGTGGTCAATTTCAGGGTTTTAGCGAGCGCCTTGTGACTGCTAGTCGCCCTGGAATCGGTCTTATGTTCAAAAGGGTAGGTTGTATTGTTTATCTTCTCTTTTGCACTGTGTTTCCATTGCTGTATTCCATGCATGATGTGGAAATATTCTGATGTTAATGGTTAGAGGTGTATCGGGATTTTAGGATAGGTCCCATTTCTTGATTTTATATGTATATCCTTTGAGGGAACTGAGGCTGAATGTTGTACTGCCTAATCTTTCTTTTGCAGTGGGCTTTTATTTGCTCCTAAATTTTTCTGTACCTTCTTATAGAAGATTGTGGTTCGATAAAAGACCTCAACATGGCTGAAGATGATAGTCACTGAGTGCAATGTACTTTAGGCTGCATCCCAACCCATATATTGATGGCCTTTCTTTGCCTGGAAACTCACATATTGATGACTTGCTGAATGCAGACATTTACATGTCCTTTTCTTTTGACTATCGTATACTTATTTCACTTGAAATGCATTAGCACAGACAGGGTCGTGTATATTTGATATTAACAATATGACTTGTTTTGGTGTATGTCAATCCAGACATTGGATGTTCTCCTCCAAATTCTTGTTGTATATCCAAAGATAGAGCCTTTGCGGTCTAAGGTAAGATTGAAAAGTAGAGGTGAAAAGGCTTCATTCATCAGGTGAAATAAATGTGATGTAATTGTTCATTCTTACTCAGGTTATGTCATTCATTCACCGCATGGTAGATACGCTCGGAGCATCGGTTTTCCCTTATCTTCCGAAGGCATTGGAACAGTTGCTTGCTGAGATTGAGGTACAAAATATTTTCTATGGGCTGGTCATTTTTGTTTGCTTTTATTTGAATGGAGAACGTAATTGCAGTTTGTGGAATTTCTTCATAATTAAAACCTCAAGTGAGCTTGTATAGGGTGGCCATTGAGCTAGGTGATTTAATTATAACTGCAAATTGGTAAGCTAAGATTTGTTGGGTCTCCTCAAAAAATTAGTCGATTGGATACATTTACCTAATGACTAAGAGCTACCCCAGGTTGAGCTGTCATGGGAGATTTTACTAAAATTTATTCACGAAAGAACCGACTCTGGTTGTACACTTTGTATGACTGGTTTAGTTCCTGCTGGATTCTTTGAAGTTTTAATTTCAGGATACATTTCTTTTTTCTGTTTTGTTAGCTGTTCTCTTTAAAGGGGTCTGTTACAGTGGCTTCATTAAAGCTTTTGATGGATAAATGGAAACATCTGTCATGCTTTACTATGACAGATTGTGGAGATGCGAGTTACTTCATTGTTGGCATACACGGAGATTTCTCTGAATTAGATTGGGTTCATGTGTGATATGAGAGTCCTTGCTAGTCTATAGGGATTATTCTTTCATCTGTCTTAGTGCCTCAAACATGGCACAGGCTTGTGAAATCAGCTTGGAACCATCTCCATTATGTTTGCTCTGTGTTTTGTTGGTTTGTTTGTTTCCCAGAAGAACCTTTGCTGGGGTCTGAAGGTCTGTCCGAGGCAATCTAATCATGATCTATTGATTTGACTGCCTTAAAGTAATGCTATATTTATAATGGGGTTTGCATGGTTTTCTTACGAAGGAGCCCAAGAACCCTAAATCTGCACTTTCAATACAAAGTGTTGAAAATTGCTGGTTTTACCTTTGTTTCGTCAGGTGAACCTGAAATTATATAAACTGAATTGGATTGTGTAACCAGTAATCATTGGGTTGTGTTTGGCCTCTTGAAATTTGGAACAATTATTCAGATATCCACTGTTTTTCTCATGTACAGTTGGGCGACTATAGTAGCATAAAAAAATTGAAATATTAATATTCAGTTCTATCCTATCCGGTGATTGGCATATGCCATATGTACGCTTGATTACTTTTTTCACTGAAAATGACAACCTTACTAACTTTGCAGAAAAAGTACTATGCTATATAAATAGTTTCTTTTATAGGAGATCATGTAATTGGCCCATGACCAAGGTTCTGATTACTTTTGGTGGTTGGCTCATGATGGTACCCCACAGAAATCTGTGGGCTGTCAGAAAAGGAAGAATTTGTGGCGGGTTGCCACCAAGCTTGGCGACCTGATGAGTCTTTGTCGAAGAAAAGAGACTAGTGGTCGCATATAATCAATTTGAGAATAGGTGCAGTCACTGACTGGCCTGAGGCATAGCTTTAGCTCCAGGCTGGTGGAGGGAAAGAGAGAGGATTATCTATCCATATGATATGATATTCCCACACATCAATAGAAGATCTCACATCATAAAGTGTGCTGTTTATATGGCAATTTTGATTGGACAATGTCCGTGATTATACTGTTGCTATAAGACAGTTAAGCTCCCTCAGTTTTCTGTTCAAATGGGTTTGTAGACCCTTTTATTAACTGTTAATATTCACAATGTTTTGTCTCCATCTAAATTTCTCCTATTACGACTTATTTTCTACTCTTGGCTATGTATTTTATTAGGCATATATATGGGCTACATCCACCCTTTTAGTATGTCCAGCATTCACCAAACACTGGATAGGGATTTAGGGATGATATGTCTGATTTGTGAGGGACTACCTATATAAAATAGCTGAAAGCAAAGAAGAGACTTTGTTCTTAATTAGGCCAGCCTTGTGGTCAAGTAAGCCTGCTTATGATAAGTAGCTTCCACATGCTCATGCATTCCTAGTGAACACAGTTCATCTACTAAAGTTTGGGCGTTAGTCATTTCATTGTCATACTCAAGACGATTGATTTTAGTCTGATTTATCTTGCAGCCTAAGGAGATGGCTAGTTTTCTTTTGTTACTTAATCAAATAATTTGCAAGTTCAACAAACTGGCATATAATGTACTTGAGGAGCTGTTTCCTGCCATTGCTGGGAGGGTATTCAGCATCATCTCAAGGGAGGCAATTAAATCAGGCCCTGGCGTCAACACTGAGGTAGGGAGATGCATCACCTTCTGAGATTTTATGGATGTTATGCTCAGTGACATGGAACAGTCACAATCACTATACAATTTTTTTGGACTTCAAAATTGACAGTTTTAGCAGGTATACCTCTGTAGTGATTAATTTCTTCATGTTCTGCACCCCCTTAAGTTTGCAATGGTAGAATCTATTATTTGGGGGACAGAGCCACAAATGCAGTTAGTTCAGCAATCATAAGTGTATCACCTTTGTAAACTTCTGCACTTTGCATGGCAAGGGAAAGGTCTTTAAAATGTGGAATGATCATCTTTCTCGAGTAATGTCCTAAGTAAATTCAGTGCAATGCTATGGTAAAAGGAAAAAGGTAGGAAAAATAAAGTATCAAGAGGATTTCTTTTTTGGGACAAATTAATTGTTCCCTGAGGGGCATTTCCTTTGAAAGATAGGTTATTAGTTGAAATTGTTGTGCACTAACCTCTCTCTCTCTCTCTCTCTCTCTCTCTCTCTCTCTCTCTCTCTCTCTCTCTCTCTCTCTCTCTCTCTCTCTCTCTCTCTCTCAGGAAATCAGGGAAATTCAAGAGCTTCAGCAGACTTTTTATACCTTTCTCTATGATATTGCTACACATGATCTCTCTTCAGTTTTCATTTCACCCAAAAGTCGCCATTACTTGGAACAACTGATGCGGTTGCTACTCTACACAGCTTGTAATCATCAGGACATTCTTGTGAGGAAGGTATGTGATGTAATCTTATATCTCTTGTATTCACAGAAATGTGAAGACATAGAACTTTGAAATTCCAATCTCTATGGTTCAGTAATTAGAATCACGGCCAATGGGGCCATGACTCAATTCAAGTGCAATTTGCTTCTGTTTGTAGGCATGTGTGCAGATCTTCATCAGACTTATCAAAGATTGGTGTAGCAGGCCTCATGAGGAAAAGGTTCTTGCACCTTTTCTGCCAGTTTTATGCTCGTCATATTGTCTTTGGTGAGGTGCTCAAATTAATTCATCTAAAAAATGTTCAATTTTTTCAGGTACCTGGTTTTCAAAAGTTCATGATTGAGGATTTTACGGCCCACTGTTGCTTGTACAGCGTACTTGACAGATCTTTCGAGTTCCGAGATGCAAATACTGTAAGCTAATGTATTGTTGTTTCTTTTCGATGTTGTGCCATTTTTTTAGGGAAAAATTCCATGGCAATCACTGAGTTCATATACAAATCTCGAGTTACTCTTTATTATCCTGGAGCAATAATAGTTTAATAAAGGGATTGAATTACAAATGGATATATTAGGTCTTACCTGTTGTCAATACTTGCCTTTAATAATTTTATGCTCACTCAAAATGGGATCTTTGATAGAGCTTTTAAGACAAGCCCTTTTAGTTACTTTTACACTGGTAACTTTTGATAGGTTGTTTATTTGGCAGCTCATTTTGTTTGGAGAAATTGTAATGGCTCAGAAAATCATGTATGAGAAGTTTGGAGATGATTTCCTCAATTTTCTATCAAAAGTTTTTCTGACTACGGACTGCCCTCAACATTTGGTGCCTCAACATTTGGTGCAACAGTATTGTCAAAAGTTGCAGGTGAGGAATGTTACACAATATAAGTTACAGATTCTGCTGGAAATCATGAAAGTCGTCCACTTTAATGTCTGTATCTTTTTGTAAATGTGAATCTGTTTCCATTACCTCCATGTTCTATTTCCTTTTTCAAATTTGTGACTGTTTCGTGGCCTTCTAAGATTTTTTGTGCTGAAAGTTGCAATGTTGCATTTCATTTTCACCTCAAAACTTATGCATTATGATAATAGTATTCGTTCATCGAGAACTGGAAAAAAATAGGCACAATTATCAGCATTCCAATATAAATTCTGGGACATACAGCTGGTTTATTGCAGACTGTGGTGGAAGAACCAAAAGCACTCATTGTGCTTACTATTGCTAAAAAAACATTCTTGATGCATTAGATGTCTCTACTTTATTTGTAATGCATAAGAAGAAGAGAGAACATTGAGGGAGGTAATTTGGCTTCCCATGTTATTGGGCCTATGTTATTGAGAGGTTGAATTGAAGCATATCTTGCACAATGAGGATCCGTTAATTGCTATCCCTTAGGCACAATGGACAAGCTCAATTAGCTGGGCTATTTCCCTGTTTAACAGAGACTATAAATTGTTGGCCCTGGTTGAGGAAGCCTTGGTAGCCGATGTGTAGTGAAATTTCCTTTTTGATACTCCATTAGTTAAGTCATGCCTTTTCTGGACGCGCTCGGTGTTAGGAAGGATGATTCTGCCACATTTTTGTATTTGAAGAACCAAAGCTATCACTGGACATTGTTTACTATTAGAGTCTGGTTTTAGATGAAATTCATTGAGGAAAGAGCTTGACTTTTTCTGGTGGTACCTAAGGAAATAGGGCATGTGCTATCATTCAGTAGTGACACAATTGAATTATCTGACCTGTCCACTAGTGGGGTCCCACGGATTTTGTTGTTCCTATGGGGTGGGGAGGATTGGGTCAGTCCATGGATTTTCTTTCCTTCTGCTGTATTTCACTCAAAGGGTTGAAGGGAGATGGTGCGTCAAGCTGTTTGCAAGGACCAACTTAAATTCTCTTTACCTGGGATACCAGATGCGGGAACCCTAAGAGAGGCGCATCAATTAATTGTGTCAGTCATGCAAGTCATGATTAAGCTAGTATTTTGCTACCTGGTGATATTACTTGTTATCCAATGCCTCACATGTGTAATTTGATTATTATGGCACTGACTTCATCATGAGTGAAGAAAGAGGGTTTTGGGTTTTCCCTTGATGATACGCATGTATAGATAGCTTTTAGTAGAGGCCACCGCTTAATGATTGTAATCATTTTCCTGAGAGTCTGCTTTCTGCTCACCAATTGTTTTGTCCCTTTCCGCAGGGCGATGACATAAAGTCTTTGAAATCATCCTACCGTTCCCTCATTGAGAACTTAAGACTTCAACAGAATGGAAGTCTTGTTTTCAGATAGCATAATTATGGCTAGAGATATAGGTGGCTCTTCAAATCATTATTTCCACACGCTGCCCTTCAATGCGGTAATACAATTTTGCCCGAGGTTGGAACTGAACGTGGCTCTTCATGAACCTTGTCCGGTTTTCTCCAGCTGGAGATGGTGCATCTGGCTTCTCTTCTTTGTATATAGCTTTTGCTGTGACAAGTCCATGACAATGAGGTATACACTCAAGGGTTTGCTTCGAATTGGTAGTTTCCCGTAAACTGAAGAGTGAGGAGAGACTAATATGGTCATTTCACTCTATTTTGAACAGTTTGTACATATACGGGAGCACCGCCTGAAGGGTATATTCATCAGTGTTGAGCTTTTGAGCTGTGGGGCAATTCTTTCTATTTGAGGTGAAAATATAAGTTTATTGTATCAAATTCATTCCGATTAATGAAAGAAAGAAAGAGAGTGAGCATCTTTGTGGTTCTTTGTCGAAATCATTGTAGGCTACTATCAGTGATCCGATCCTTGTTCCCCACCTTATCTCTGGCAATTCGCCACGCATAGTGAATCTACTTTGATTTGATGAAAAGATGGGCTGGCAGACGATAAAATAGTGCTTTCCTTGATCAGGACTTCTCTATTGGATTTTCGGTTTTCGGTGTGCAATCCAAGAACATTCTGGTTTTTTGTAGTCATTTGAGAGTCGGGAGTGATGGAGAAGCTGATTGCATTAAAGAGCAGAGGATGGATAATGCTTGGGCTGGACCGTCGGCCTTGCTTACTAGGGTCGTAAAAAACGCTAGAATTTTTATGCAAGTCATCCATAAAAGCTGAGATAATATAGACCTATATTACTTCATTTGCTGAACACACCTTTCCTATATTTCAACACATGTTAAGCAACTCGCTTGTTAGCACCTATGATAGTCTCTAAAATAATCAATCTAAATATCTAACATGATAATCTAATGGCTCTATGATATACCTCAATATAGTTCAGTTACAGAACAATGTATTTACGTTGTAATTGCATACATAAAGGCATATAATTTTCATCTTCCTGTGAGCCCACGAAGCAATCGGATTTTAATTGTCATTAATATTACAGTAACAAATCATCTTTGTTGTTTTCAGCGAGAATTTTCTCTTCGGTTTGAGGATGATCAAAGGTATAATGCTGTAGATATTTAGAACATTAGAGGGTGATTATGTGGATGGGAAGGACTAAAGGATGCTTGATTTGTCACGCGAATGATACGTGGGGCATTTATTTATTTGATGGGTTGGAAAAGTGCGGTGCATTTATTTGATGGGGGTTGGTAAAGTGCGGTTGCTATTCATACTAATCCATCCGATGCATCTCTCTGAAGGAGCCGCTTGATGCAAACAATTTGGTCCGTTGCTATGTCCTAGCGCGTCCTAACGCGTGATATTTTGTGTAGGCAAATGCCAGCTATGTTCCTCCCAGAACACAATGATACACCCCCTATTCGGACAAACATTAGCGGATCTGACAAACCGTTTATGGGAACTGCGTTTTATGTCGCATGAATTTGATTAATTATTAGCGGAAAAGTGTATTGTAACTCTTAAAACTTTGCACGAGATACAATTTTAGTCCTAAACCATTCAATCGGTTGGATAAGTGTTAAAACCTTTTTTTTTTCCAAAATGCATAATCAAGTCATTTCAATGGAACGGTTTCTATCATGTAGCATCTCTAAAGTCATACTTCTCACTATAAATTTTAGGATTTAGTTGCAATCTTCTATAATACTTGATGGAACTAATCAAATGGTTTAATGGTTTAATACTCAATTGCATTCCGTACATTAAGGTTTAGTTCTAGAATGTGCAATTTTTCCATTCATATGTTGTACTATGCTACTGGCCACATGGTAGCTTTTAAGGTTGTGTGTGCTGTCCTGGGGAAACTTCTCAAAAATCAAGTTGACCCGAAGTCTCTTTTATGGCGTAAAGCGCCTGGCACCTATGGTTTGTCGTACGAGGGATTTGAAACTGCTAATCCACGTGCTAGTGTTTGGATATATATGGTAGACTTTGAAATAATTTGAAGAAATGATAAATTTCAGGAAATTTGCCAAATTTTTGCCAGACATTCCAATTTTGGGTCTTATCTTTATAACCTGTCAATAGCAAATGTTGATCTTTTGATGGCAAGATGGGTTTGACTTGACTCCAAATTTGCGTAGTGGCAAAGTCCCAAAGTTCATCCACAAAATGGAAATCGAGGGGCGATCATCGTTCATTGGCACCTTTCGGTTGACCGCCTCGTGCTTAGCAACTCGGCTAATTTCTACAGAACCTAGAGCCAAGTTCAGACTTCACCCGTTGAACTCGAGTCAATCTTCCCTCGCTTTTCCCACAGCACTTTCCCAGAAACTTCGCACCGCCAACGTTGTTAAGGTAGACTTCATCGACGAAGGACCTTGAGAGTACATGAAAGATCAGAAAAGGATTGATTGTCTTCATGCCCATGAACTGCATATCGACTGGCGCCTCGTAATTATGAGAGGACGTGCTCAATAATATATTTCTCCGCCGTGTTCTGCAGAAACTACGCCAATTTATATTCAGTACAATTTGGTCAAGTTTTAAGCATTTGAGACCACGGCTTTTTCTTCTTCTTTTTTTCTCCGGTTACGTGATCCAAGAACTTCTATTGTTGCAGTGGAGATTCATTTATGCAAAGAACGAATTCCTTGTATTTAAATGCACTTATGGTTAGCATATGAAAGTTCTTGTGAGAAATGATACTTCCTATCGACGGTGAACAGAATAACTACTTTATGTAAAACACTTCCTAATAAACTTGTCACCATAATCTAGAGCAAAAGCAAGTTGAATTAGCTTATGAATATAGATTGATCATGGTCATTCTATAAGAGAACATTAGTCGTCTGTTCATGTGGTGTCAAATATTCTGAATCAGCTTTCACACGTCAAGATTAGATCTGTCTTCTTCATATTTCAAAGTTGATTGGCACGGACTGACTCATCCAAATCACCGAAAAGGAACAGCAAGTGAACTTACCAAGAAGTATCGGCCGAAAATATCATTAAGTAGAATAAAATAATGGAAACAGAAATCTAACTTTTTGCTTCTGGAAAGCAAGGAAATAATTAGGCGGACTTAACTTGATTCTCCATCGGTAGGTGTATTCCATGTCTCAGGACTTCTGCTGCTGATTTTTCAAAGTCAACGAGGGGCAATTGTCCCCTAGCTAAATGAAGAGCATGCATCAATTGATACACATCATATGATAACCACATGAATATTACCTTTTATCGTTCACATTTTGATGGAGAGTTCCATGTTGAGATTGCAGACTTTTTATTGCGCTGCAAGGAAAAGAGTTTGTCGTTATGAAATGTTAGGCCATGGACTTCCTCTCCAAGTCATGGAATATCAGGCAGATCAAGATTTCCGCTGCCATTGGCATCGTTTACATTCAGAAGCAATGAAATGGTTCAAGTACACAATCTTGGAAGGAAAACTCAAAAATTCTCATAAAGTGAGATCAGTCTAATTCCACTCGATTTGGCCAATAATGTAAGGAAGAAAGAGATCATATTGAAATAGTTTAAGTTTAAAGGAGAAAAATGAATCTCACGTGATTTTCTGTGTGTTTTGGAGTTTGTTTAATGCCTACGCCAATAGGAAAACTCTTCCACCTAACCTTGGGTCTCCATCACTGCAAAATTAAGCCGAAAGAGACAAAACAAAAGACCGGACTTTTAATTACATCAGTGTTAAATATAATTCAAGTTGCTCCGCACGGAAATTATTCTAGACCTTTCTGAAATTTCATGTTGTCAATCTCTCTGTCATCACACACATCAACTGACAATAAAAGAAGGGCTTAGAATTTTTCTTTTTTCTTTAAGGTCCGTGTTGTAGACTTTGAAACAATTCACTGCGGAAGGGCAAATGAATCCTTACTGAGAAAGGAAACCGAGGTGGTAGGTTAGGATTACGCCAGGACTACGTTTGATTAGTCTGCAAATTACGGGGACAATATCGATCCAGACCCCACACGATTTTTTTCAACTTTTCTTAATTGTGTATCCAACATCTTTTCTTAACTATGTGAAATCTCTGTATAAATACCTCATGACTTGAGCCTTACTTTCCTCAGAAAAATTATGGCTCTCAAGAGGCTTTCGTGGGACTGTGTCGTCCCTGGCTGTCTCAAGGCTCAAACCACATCCACTCAGCACAAAAGCCATATCTCCAAGCAAACCTCTTTTCGGAGATTGTCACTTTCCGATGTTAGCAATCATGGTTCGTCGATCTCTCTGAATGATCTATCCAGTTCACTGGTTGGTTCCAACCTTCATATCTTCACGCTGGCGGAGCTGAAGACAGTAACTCACAACTTCTCAAGGAGCAATTACCTCGGTGAAGGCGGATTCGGCACAGTGTACAAGGGCATGATAGATGAAGGCCTGAGGCCTGAGATGAAGGCTCAAGTAGTTGCGGTAAAGATGCTGGATTTGGATGGCACACAGGGTCATAGGGAGTGGTTGGTAAGTCACTTTAGTCATATCGTCTCGTTAGCTGACATACCTCCATTTAAGTTGTGCATCACAAGTTAAACGAATTGGGACTGGATTTCTTCTTTGTACTTTCCTTAGGCTGAAGTTATATTTCTTGGGCAACTAAGGCATCCCCATCTCGTCAACTTGATCGGATATTGCTGCGAAGACGAGCATAGGCTTCTGGTGTACCAGTACATGGAGCGGGGAAACTTAGAAGACCAACTATTTAAAAGTAACCATCTTATCTTTCACTACCACAAATTTCACTTTTTACGAACGAGATCCCAGAAAGATGACCGTGAGCTACTGAATGTTTATAACTTTGAAATCACATAAAGTTTGGTTACAGAACATGTTCTTATTGCTCTTGGTTAACGCAGAGTACTCTTTGCCCTTGCCCTGGTTAACCAGAATAAAAATTGCGATTGGAGCTGCCAAAGGCCTGGCTTGCCTCCACGAAGAAGAGAAACCGGTCATTTACCGTGACTTCAAGGCTTCAAACGTGTTGTTGGACTCTGTAATGATCTATTCCTCCTGATTTCTTTTCACCAATTGGTGTGATGCTTCACTACTTGATATCCAATATTGATGATATGCATCCTGATAGTGTCATTGATTTGAAAATTTCAAATTAGGATTACAATGCCAAGCTCTCAGACTTTGGGCTAGCAGTGGATGGTCCTCTAGGCGATGATACACATGTCACGGCTCGAGTCATGGGCACCCGAGGTTACGCAGCCCCAGAATACATCTCTACAGGTGATGACTTAACTGTTCATTTCTAACAGTTCATCAAGCACACACCAATTTTTTATTTATCCAACGCTGCAGATACATTAAACTTAGATTGCTCAATAAACATTTTCAGGCCATTTGACGACAATAAGCGATGTGTACAGCTTTGGAGTAGTACTGTTAGAGCTAATAACAGGTCGACGGTCAGTCGACATGAACCGTCCGACCAGAGAGGAAGACTTGGTGAATTGGGCGAGGCCTATGTTGAAAGACACCCACAAATTAGACAAGATAGTCGATCCGAGACTCGAAGGTCTGTACTCGACCGAGGGGGCCAAAAAGGCGGTCCTGCTGGCTCATCAGTGCCTCAGTCGAAACCCCAAGTGCCGACCCACAATGCAAACTGTGGTGAAGACATTGGAGACAATTATGGACTTAGATGACATCCCAGTCAGGTCCTTTTTATACTCTGATCCTGCGGTATGCAAAGATGTTCGTGTAAACAATTATGAAGATGCTGCTGAGAAAGTCCAAAATGAACCCGGGGACGAAAACAGAGTCGAAGAGAAGGAGGTGGAAATAAAGAATGTGAAGGGTCACCGACGGCAAAAGAGAGCCCATAAGCACAGGCATCGAACAAGGGCCTCAAGGTCACGTGCCGTCTTCTCAGACACGGCTTTGTATTCTGCTCTTGGGACAAGTTTGTACTCTCCAAAATCCAAGAATGGATCAAAGGAAAACACAGAAGAATAGAACACTTGGTTAATGATAGAGTTTCTGCTACCTGATAAGGATAGAAGTTTTTCGATCAAGCTCACCAGTATAGCTTTTTTCTTGGCACCACGTCTAAAATTGTTGGTGCACGCTTAGAAATTATCTGAAGCGCCCTCTTGGAAAAGAAATGACAATGAAATTGCCCATCGTCTGGGAAAAATTCTTCTCGCAAGTAGCAACCCAGTTCGTGCAGGCCAATATGTGGGTTAACTGCTGTACTGACCTATACTGTAATTAACATAAACGGACCATGTTCGAAACTGCTAAAGTCATCTCATATCGATTTATTCATGGAGTTGATCCGCTCTTTATACATATGTATACTCTCTTCAGCAACTATACTGAACTTTCAATCTCATACTGATTATTTCAAAGCAAACATTCACAACGATTTTTGAATCCTCGCATGACTTTAATCCCAATGGAGGAATTTCATTACTTCATAAGCTTTCTTTGAAAAATGGAAGAGTCACCGGTCTGGTATTTAGTATATGGTCATTCCACATGTGAAGACTTCGGAAGGTGGCTGTTGATAAATCTGATCCTTGCTCATACCACAAAACTCGTCTATGCATTCATAAGTTCCCTGGGAATTGCTCTCTGGTCAAAACAGCTTTGTATCATGTCAATAGTGCCCCAGTCAAACAGATAGAATGGTTTGACTTTGAGCCCCTGGGAAAAGATTGCGTTTCTGATTTCATCAGCTTAAGACTTGTGATGTTCTATTTGACACTGAAAAAATATTCAGCCCTCTAACCACCCCACTATAATGCCATTACAGACCCAAAAAAACTACACTACCGTCGCTCGGCCTAACATTTTGATTTGGTTCATCTCCAAGGTTGAATAGACAACTTTGCACACTTAATGGGGTGCAAATGATGCTCCCAGGAGGAAAATATATAACGGATTCGATTATATGACGATATAATAGACAAAGTCAAACTAGTTCTGGGCTTCTGGGCTTCTTTTTTGTACCACGGAATGCGATTGGCTCGGTGCACAATGAGTTTTTACTTCATTTTTATTGTCCTACACTGAGCACGCTCAACGTAGTAGATTTAGCATAGCAATTTCTCGCCTCATACGTTGCAACATCTAGAAGGCCGATTGCATGTGCACATAGTACGGTCTGTTTGAACAAACCTTCACATTTGGAGAGATTAATGGAATTTCTCCTAATTTGGCTAGATCATGTGGTCAGAACCCATATTTCTTTTTTCTTTTATTTTTTGACAAGTGATCAGAACCAAGATTTCACTCTATTATGTCAGCAACGGGACTTGACTCCACAAGCAACGGTGGTCATTTTAGGCTCTGAAATTCTGTATTCTAGAGAAATTGGTGACGAGGAGTCAACTGCTATGAGTACATCTGACTCCTCAAGCAACTCAAGGCCCACAAAAAATTATGAATGGGAGGAAACTGAGAATTTCTGAGAATGACCCAGATTTTGGAGTCCTCCCCGTGATCAAGTGTTGGGGTCTGAATCATCATAAGCAAAGAGAAGCTTCCATGACCATGAAGCTAATGCTGATTTTATTTTGCTGGCTAGCCTTCAGTGTATGGCCCATAGTGACTAGTCTCTCACGGCCCAGTACATGAAATTTCAGGCTGGGCTCTATTCCGTGACGCTTTCTTCTTCTTCAATGCGTGAGATTACAGAGGCGTTCCTACTCTTTTCACTGCGCATTCACTTCTTTTGTCAACTGACAACAGTGTTTTCTTTGGTCAGAACCTTTCTACTAACTTAGCATGGAGATGTTTACAGTACCAGGTATGACAGCAAGCATGTGTGATTCCTTCCAATCCCCTTTCGAACTCTGTACCCTTTTCCAGTTCCTTCAAATCCCCAGCACACCCAATGCGTGAATTGCTATGGGAACAGGGGTTATAAACGATTTGTGAATATCCTCCCGTAGCGTGAAAGAAGGAAAATCACATACGAATTCCGGCAATCATATGTATACAAACTTCCGTATCGCATACAAATACATCAGTGACATACGTTACGACACTTGGAGTTGCTTGAGATGAGAGTATGGAGGATGAGGGCGACCTTTTGGAAGAATGTCCAAAATTAGTGAGGCGTGGCGTGTGAGCCAAGCCCTGTCGTTCATCCTCAACATCTTCCAAAGAAGCAACGAAAACAGCGTGTCGTTTTGGGGCTTGGCTTGGCTTCGCACGTTTTCCCTACGCCACACTCTACCGAGCATCGCACGCGATCTCGACGTCTCGCACCACGTGCATGCGCGTGCCCATGCGTCCTTAAACAACATGCACGCACGTGTCACACGTTAGCCACGGTCGTAGTTTCGACATGCGTACGCCGCCATGAACGTGAGCAGTCGAATATAACATAGTTACAAGAGAAATATCAAAGATATCATCGGACACGAGGATTGGCGCATTGAAAGTATTTTAATTCGGGAGTCAGCTGCACAGGCAAAACGTCCGAATTGAACTGATACACCGGGCCTGTCGATTGCTTCTTGAACCCCGTGAGGTAGCCAAGTCTCCATACTTGTTTGTCCTGAATTATAAAAATACGCAAATGATCATAAGAAAAGGAATCTGTCGTTTTCCTTGCATAGGGATAGGAACAAGAAAGATTGGGGCGTGGACCCATGCTGTGGACCTGCGAAATTAATTTGGCAAACGCTAATTGTAGAATAATTCGATGTAGATGCACGATTCTTACCTTGAATAATAATGCCCGTAGGTAAACAAAACTTTCGAGGACATATGTACAACTTTTCTTTTGTTTTACGTAATAAAAAAGAAAGGAAATGTAAAAATGAATTACTTTTATATTCGTTTCTCGAAAAATACATAATTTGGAAAACGTTTTCCTAAAAATGATCGTTCAGATCATCTACAAAAATGAATGAGCGAAAAAGATGTAAATCGTTTGTGACAACAATTTAGATTATTGTCAATAATAAAAATATTTATTATTGATTAATTATTTTGAGAGGCATAAACAATGATTTTTTATAAATATTTTTCAAATTATTTATTTTCTATAAAACAAATAAATCTTTATATATTATTCTCATACTAAAATTAGGTACGAATCTTTATATTTTCTATTACAGCATGGTTGCCCCATGTGGCGTGACGTGTGTGCACGAGCCCACCTAAAAGTATGGTTGCCCCACGTCGACATGGGTGTGCACGAGCCCAAGGGCGGTAACAGTCCCTTGCGGCAAGATTAATAATCCAAATCTTAATATGATCGGGATGATCAGTACTCGATTTGGTTTGGTTCCCAAAAATCGGAATTGAGGATCAAACTATTTGATCCTAAGATTGGGAACTAGACCGCACCATCGGTCTGGTTCAATCTAATGGAATTGGTCACTTTATTTTTTTATGTTACTTTTTTCCTGTTACTTTTTTTTCTACTACTTGGAACCGGATTGAGATAATATTTAGTTTAACTTTACTAATTTTTTTAAGAAATAATAAAATAAAAAACTATAATTAGTTGGTCTAGTCCAATTTTCCTTTAGAACTGGGAACCGGACTGCCTAGATATTGGAAACTGGAATCGGATCGACACTTCGAGGAGCTAGACCAAACAAGCCAATTCGATCTGATTCAAGCGATTCCCAGTTCGGACAATCCATTTTGCACACCCTTAAATATGATGCATCTATTAAATAAAATAACTAATAGCAATGATAATATTAAAAATGAGTGTTCTTAGAAAGTGTGGAGCTGGGTTGGAATAAACATTATGGGGAAAAGTGTTATAAAATTCCTAAATATTTTGCATTTGTGTTAATTTAGTCTAAACCTTTTGACTCAGTACCAATTCAATTTTAAATATTTTATTAATATCAATTTAGTCCTAAATATTTTGACTTGAAACCAATATAATTTAAAAACCTTTGACCTAATGCCAATTTAGTTCTTCCGATTACTTTTGGCTAGATATTACTAACGTGGATACCGGTAGATTGACATGGTATGGCCGGTGCTAACTTGGACAACTTTTAATAATATTTTAATAAATTTTCAAGTTATTTATCTAATCGTTTTTCTTTTTCCCCCTCTCCTACTTCCTCTAGCCAAAGGTGAGGGCCAGCAAGGTCAAGGCCAACCTCATGGGCTACTGGCAAGGCTTTAGCCTTCACCAATAGCTACGAGGGTGGCCTCGAGTTGGGCGAGTAAGCCTCACCCTGGCTAGATCTGGTGAGGGTCCAGCCTTGTTAGCCATGAGCGAGGTTCGGCCTTGCCAAATCCAATGAGGTCGAGCCTCACCTAGCCATTGATGAGTGCTTGAGCTCTTGTAGGTGCAACCCCGTGGCCTTTGGCTAGGGCTTGAGCCTCACTAGGGTTTGGGTGAGGCTCGACCCTCGCCAACCCAACATGAGGCCACTGATGAGGGCTTGAGGCTTGCTAGTGGCAAGCAAGGCTTGCTAGAGGCTAGTGAGGTTGACCTTGATCTTTGGTTGGTCGACTAGTTGGTGACTGGCTGAGGAAGGAGAAGGAGGGAAAAAAAGAAGAAAAGAAAACGAAAAAAATATTAAAATATTATTAAAAGCTGCATACGTCGGCACTAGCCGTACCGCACTAATCGATCGGCTTTTACATTAGTAATATCTAACCAAAATTGATCGAAAGGATTGAATTGACATTAGATAAAAAGTTTTAAGATTAAATTGGCACTAAATAAAAAACTTTAGGACTAAATTAGCATAAATAAAAGGTTTATGATTGAATTGGCACAAAGTAAAAAATTTTAAGATTAAATTGGCACCGATAAAAGATTTATAACTAAATTAGTACCAATACATAATATTTAAAACTTTTTTTGACACTTTTCCCAACATTCTAATATGGTATCGATGTCAAGTTCTACCTTCAGGTTATTTTGGATGTGTGGCCCATCAATCGTCAAATTCCACATGTTATGGCTAAAGTGGTTCGCCTAGTTCTGCCTTCAGGTTATTTTGGATGTGTAATGTGTGGTCCATCAATCGTCAAATTCCACATGTTATGGCTAATTCGGTTTGCCCATAAGAGGGGTGCTCAAATCTGTCACTTAAGTTTATATACTCTTTATATACACATGATCTCCCTTCACTCATTAATTTAAAACTTTTAGATTTGATATTTTAACAAATCTAACGGTGCTTAACCCCCCTTTTTATTTAATGAAAGCTCTTTTCGAAAACAACTTTCTCGTGTCTGCATAACTTCTTGACCGAAAACAACATGCTTAGACTGGATGAAAACGACTGCTCCTTCTAACAAGAAGAAAATCATTTTTATTAAACCACCAAGCAAATGAGAATTAACAATTTTTTTTTTGAAAATGATTTCCGTAGAAATATCTTTTATCATGAGATTTTTTAGCGAAATAAACACATCCTAAAATAAGATTAAAGGAGTAGAAAGTGCTTGGATTAGCTAATGCTCCTAATATAAGAACAGATGGTCCTCAGTTGGAGAGCATAACTAGGCCCCTTTTTTAAATCTAAGACGACTTCTCAAGTTAATTTGCTTTAAAAAGTGATGTGATGAACCAATTCAATGCTTTTGCCTCGTCAAGGACGTCGTTGAATTGTAGCCCGGCCCGAGCATCCTGGGAAGTGAACGAAGTCGGCCGGCTTTGACATTTGAACCCGGCCGTGCCAATTTCCACGTCCACAAAGTGGAGTTTTTGGGCGATCTGAATAGTCAGCCACTCGATCGACCGTCCAATGAATTGTTGTTTGGTAGAGGGACGAAGAAGAATTGCAGAAGCGCCAGGAAGAAGAGTCGGTCCCCGGTTCTTGGAGGAGCAAATTCCAACTCCAACTCTGATCAAAAGCCGTACCTGATTGAGACCTGTCGGCACTCCCGGCCAACGCACACCCACCGTGCTTGACTGGCGCGACACGGCCGTTCTTTCCGCAATCCATTCCGTCGCCTCACGCGACCTTTCAAACTTACAAATTATCAAGTTGGCTCGCACGGAACATCGGGGGAACGATATTGATCGGTTCCAACCCATGTCCTTCGTCTTATCGTTATGTAAAATACTCGATGCGACGAGTATAAGAGCAAAGCAAATATGTTGTGCGCAAAATTAAAGCAAAAGGCAAATGCTTGCCAATTCTCATAAGCCAAAGTAAAGCCAAAAAGAAATTTCTCTATTCTTAATTGCAAAATTCATAAAAAAAATTGGACTCATATCAAAAGTAGAGAGTTGATACTATAAGTCGATGAACATTAAGCTTGGGAGTCAAGGCCGTAAGTAAGAGATGAAGAAATGATTTAAATGAGATAATACTAAGACAAGATGAGTACTCAATTAATGGGTGTTGAGTTTCAAATGAGAGATTTTACAATTTTAATTTTTTTGTCGAAATTTTTTCTTAAAAATTAAATAAATATTTATATATTGCCAGTTCGATTCGGGTGGGTGAGTGGGCAATTTCAAACGTAAAATCGAGAATCAAAACATTACCCACCAATTTCAATAAATTAAAATCGAATATTGGACCAGTTCTTTTGGGAACCACCTATTCCGATCCGGTTCTTGGCATTTCGGGCAATTTCTGATTCTTTTGCACAGCTCTAGTGCTTATGTATATTTCATTTTCAGCAATATTGACTTTCAAGAAGCACGTTTTTTTTTTTCCTCTTTTAAACTCTTTTAGGTGGGTATATGTCACTATACATGCAGAAAAAGGGACAATGGTAGAGAGTCAACACATGTTTTTACTCTTCCAATTGTCATATTCATCATCAAATTCTCGATTAAATAATGAAACGAGTGATGACAATTTCTGCGCTTGCTACATTCATCGTAAAACTTCGCAAATTTTCAGAACATTGACTTTTGAAAACGCTGAGCGCCCCAAATTTCATTTTTTTTTCCTTTCCGGGTGCTTGAAAAATAATCAAGGCAGTCTTCGATTTGTTGTGGTGAGAGAGAGAGAGAGAGAAAATGAATCAGCGACCTAAAACGAACAGAAGGGAGGGGACATTAGTTAAGCGACAGTTGTGGGGGAGACAAAACACGTGTAAGCCGCAGTAGCTGACCAGATGGCCGCAGAAGCTGCTGGTCATTCGCCACGTGCCGAATCAAAAACTGAATCTAACAGAAAATCCAAAAAATTGCGAGAGAGCGGGAGGGGGGGTGGGCGGAAGATGCAGACGTCCTCATCATACTCCTTCTAGACCTTCTTCCCGACAATGTGGGTCGGGTTCAGTCGGGTCGGGTCAGACTATTGTGTGTGGAGTGATAGAGAGATTTCGTTTCTTCCATTTTACTCTTCCGTTTTTGCCCCCACTCCCGTTCCTTTTTCCCTTTCTTTTCATCTATCCGTTATATATCTTTTTGAATAAAATTTAGATTTACATGACCCTTTTGTTTACACATCTCACATCTAATTTGAGATGTAGATAATTATGCTCGAGCGAGTGACTAATTACTCATTCAATAGCTAGAAATGTTCGATTGGAAAAATGTCATATAGACTGTATAAACAAAATTAATCCGTATCTTCTTTTGCTTTCTCCCTTGAAATTTTGACAATAAAAAATTTGATTCAAATAAGTTTCAAATTTTGCATGAAATCCCTAGCTTTTTCTTCTTTTCTTTTTTGGTTGTCGAAACAGAAAAATAGAAGCAAAAAATGCGCGTGTTGCTCAAACCTCCATGAAGATTATTTCATACGAATGCAGAAAATTGACGTGGCTTACTTGCAAAAGATACTATTGATTTTTTTGAGCATGTACATTTTTATTTTTCCAATCAAGTTCTTGAACTTTTAATTTCTCACGTGTTGTTATGCCTTGGAAAACTTGACAATAATAGCAGCCTCATTTCTTAAGCTGTGAATGTGGTATTTATGTTTGAAAATTTTTAAGTCCCACTACTTACCTAATGATCCACGGTAATAAAGAAAAAAATTCCTCTTCAAATTCTTGCCAACAACAATGGATATGTTGACTCTACTAATCACATCTTGCGTAAAAGGAATTTAATTAGAAAAGTCACATAAATTCACACAATCATTTAGAAAAATGCATTTGTATTAACTTTAAGTGGTCGTGTTTTGAAAAGATTCTTAATTTGTTTTGAACTGTACTAATTGGTGAACGTGCATGATTATAATTTTAATGTGCTTAGCCAAAGGAAAGTATATATCATCCACCCATTTGTCGTCCATTCGCTTCTCCAAAGAACCGCGATATTCCGGAAATCAACTTTACCAAAATTAATTCCCGAAAATCATACGACGATTCTTCTTTAGCAGAAAAAGAAAAATGAAAGGTGGAGAAATTCCTTTTAAAATATCAACGTGGTGGGATTCTTGCTCGCCTCATCCCGAAAAGAGATTCCATTCTCGGCGGAGGGAATAAAAAAAACGCAATAATAATGCGCACAAAAAACAAATATCGAAAAAGGTATAATCCAATAGCCTTTTGAGGCCTATCTATTTATTTATTTATATTAATTGTCGAACTATTGTGTCTATTTAAAGCAAAAAGTAAAATCATATGATTAAGGGGGCACGCTCATCTCTTTTTCCATGTAAAGCACCACATCATCATCATCATCATCATTATCATCATCTAATCTTATTATAATAGTGGACGCCATTTCGTTCGTCGGTCGCTGTCTTTTCAATAGTAGATCCCAAAATTTCTTTAAAAAATAAGAAAAAATTAAATTAAAGGAGAAGATAAGTATTGCGATCCGCATTAATTAATATTTTGGGCTACTAATCTAATCCCTACTTTGAATTTAGCAAATATTCATCGTTATCTCTAAGCAGCCACGGTCTGTGCAGCCCACCTTTCAGAATCCCCACTTCCCCAAATTAAATACTCCACAGAATTCCTCGGACATATTAAATATTAAACTACGCCATCCCCTTCCGTGATTTAATTAAATTATATCTTATAAAGTCTTGCCCTAATGTCCGTTTCTAGCTCCCCACATAGGCAACATGTGAAAAGGTCAAACGGAAGAAGCCTTCCCTTCTTCTAGAATGAATAATTGATATTTATTCATATGAATTCATCCAAGATTATTCTTCATAATACTTGTTTCGTTCTTTCAAATGCCAACATTGGTCTAGACAGTGCAATAAAAAGAGAAAAAAAAATTTAAAAACCTCCAAAGAGTTCTCACTAGTCATGATCACAATATGGTCATCGTCATATGAACGGCTTGTCGATGCTTGATTTTGATTATCTCGAATGATTTATCTTAAATAAATAGTATGAGCACATCTAAAGCAAAAAAGAAAAGAAAAGAAAAGAAAAGAAAAAGATGTGATGGTACGAACAAAATTGCAATGATCATTATAGAAAGTCATATTTTTGCGCATCGAAACTATATGCACATACGATATAAGGAGGCTATCATCTTTGCTCTCAAATGTATTGTGGAATCAAGAAACGCCTCCTTTTTTAGCAATGCTCGATTAGTAGTGCTCTCATATTAATCCGAATCAAAATGTTTGGAGATTTCGATTTCATTAAAAAAAAAAAAGGTTGAAAAATACTTTAAAAAAATCTAGAAGATGACAAAAACCACTTGTGATATTTAAATTCATGAGATTGTGTCTAATGATCCAACAACTTTCACTTATCTAAATCTGGCTTTTCATAGTTAGCACCAACATTAAAATAACGAAGAAACAAGACAACACTAACATAAATCAATTGGAGGATAAATCGGGTGGTCCGATACTTGATCTAGATCAAAAGTCACGGGTTCGATTCCCTAATTTATTCGCGATCTTATAAATCCATCAGATGTGTTTTTTTTTTTTTTTATAGGAAAATCCAAAAAGAAAAGAGAGAAGATGTACACAGCAAACGAGCCAAATGCCGAGAATGCGTTCCTTTCGTACGAAGCAAAGGCAACTGAGAATTTTGGCGTGCTCCTCGCGAGGGCAACGGCGTAATTTCAAGTCCTCCCTCCTCCTTTCCCCCCCATGCGGACTGCACGCAAAGCGCAGTTTTTTAAGAACAGAGGAGCATTAACTTTCTCAGGAAAATCAAACGCCAAGAAAATCTATCTCCCTCCCTCCCTCTCTCTCTCTCTCCCCATCGCTCTCTACAGAAAAGATCGAGGTTCCCCCGAATCTCCTTCCAGATTGGTTTCGGGTCCGATCGGATCACCTCTCAGGAATCGAAAGTCGTGTTTTTTCCTCTGTTCCCGTCCTCGATCGGTCGTCCTTTCGTTGTGATACCCCGAATTGTTCATACGAACTACTTCATGTTTGAGTTTGCCCACATCGATTCATTTTCTCGGGAAAGCTCTGCGTGCAAGCTCTTGTATCCAAACTCCATTACGTTTGACCCTATTTCGCTCGTAAAATAACGGTCGCGGAGGGGGAACCGCCGGTTTTCCTGGAAAAGCTGACGGATTTTCCAGGAATACTGTCGATCTCGGGAGGGGAGCGTACTCCGGCCGGGCTGATCGCTCGGGATTTTTTCCGGGAACGGAAAATTTGAGATTCGTTTTGGTGCGATTTGATCTGGGTAGAACTCGGTCAGCTCTAATTTTTTTTTAGTGATCGATTAGAATACGAAGCTCGACGTCGGAGTTTGATGATTTTGATCTGAAACCCTACGGGAGCTGAAATTGAGCTCGCCAGCACAATGGCCGGCCCGACGATCGCTTTGTACGCGAGCCCGCCGGGCGGCGTGTGCTCCGCGGCGCACCAGATCAACGCGCACGTCTCCTGCGATCTCGAATTGAGCTCCAGGTCGTCGCAGGCCGCTTCGTCGGCGGCGCCTTCATGTTCTTCGTCACCGTCGCAGAAGATTGTCGGCGGCCTCTCGTGTCTCTTCTCATCGCCCTGCGTCAAGCAAGGTTCCAGCTCTAGCTTCTCTGGTGGAGGAGAAGAATTGGGGCAATTATGGCACGATAAAAGCGACGAATTCAGAGAATTTAGTGGCTCTTTCCGTTATTCCCCGAGTAAATTCAAGGGTTCATTGAAGAGGGATCATCAGAGTCCGGTTTCGGTTCTTCAAGGTCCCGTCTTGTGTGGAAATGGGTCGATAAAGAGTCCTCCCACAAGGATTCCGCGAGAAGTTAGAGGTGGGTCGAGAGTTATGTATGATGGTTTTGTTAGGAATGCATTGGGCTCTTGTGTGGACTATGATTCTAATACTTTTGAGTTGAGAGATACCGTTGATGTGGAGGAGTTGCCATTCAATTTGGAGGAGAATTCATTGGAACTTGATACTGAGCCTTATGTGAAGGAGTTACTGGTGAGTGCACAGTCGAAACACAAGATCTTCGGTGAAGATTTCGTGGTGAAGGCTTTCTACGAGGCTGAGAAGGCACACCGAGGGCAGGTATCCTGTTAATTTGAGTTATCTGAGTGCTAAAAAGTTTGGAATTGTTTGAGATTGATTGTTGATTATTTCTTATTGAGTTCTCTGTGGTTATGTTGAAGATGCGCGCGAGTGGTGATCCATATTTGCAGCACTGTGTGGAGACTGCGGTGTTATTGGCACTGATTGGCGCTAATTCTACGGTGGTTGCTGCGGGCCTATTGCATGACACACTTGATGATTCCCATATGACATATGACGACATATGTAGGAATTTTGGTTCTAGCGTTGCTGATCTGGTTGAAGGGGTAAGAGAGAATATATGTGCACTGAATCTTCCCAGATTTGTTTTATTTTTGAAGAGTAACTGTAGCCCAAGACATTTCAGTTTGTCTTTCGAATGCTGCACTGTGATATTTTTCACTGTGTTCTTGTGCTATAGTATATATAGAGTCCTAGTTTTGCACCATAAAGCGATGGAGGACAGGCTCCTTTATGTCTGATGTTGTAAGATCTGTGAAAATACCATTTTTAATTTCTTTTTTTCTCCAGTTGATTTTTTTGTGATGATTGGATTCACAAATAATCATCTGTATGGAATGCGATTTGTTCTAACCAATGCGGCAATGTCCTGGTCTTAAAGATATCATGACTTGTGAGGCAGGCCTAGATTTGGTACGCACTTCAAGCAATTTTATCATATCAATCAGTGAATGATTTTTGAATAATGTCAACAATATTCGGAGTGTAACTTGAATTGAGCAGTTTCCTCAGAATGTCGATAAATCAGAACTAGAGTTTACTCTCTATTTTTGTGTCAACCTTCATTTCTGGGATATTTGGTAGTGGATAGATCTCCACATAATTGACCGCATTTTGGCAAGGAGATGTATCCTGATTGTATTATGAACCCGACATGTCTTCTCATCTGTACCTGCTCCTTTCTTTGCAGATGCTATGCATGTCTGCCAATGCTACAGTAAGATATTATTGTTTACTAATATTTTAATAAATTCCACGATGTAGGTCTCCAAGCTAAGTCAATTAAGCAAGCTTGCACGGGAGAGTAATACAGCAAGCAAGACTGCTGAGGCTGATCGATTACATACCACGTTCCTTGCTATGGCAGATGCAAGGGCTGTTCTCATCAAATTAGCAGATCGTCTGCATAATATGATGACACTGGATGCATTGCCTCTTGTCAAGCAACAGAGATTTGCTAAGGAGACATTGGAAATATTTGCACCCTTGACCAACCGTCTGGGCATATCTAGTTGGAAGGAAGAGCTAGAAAACCTGTGCTTTAAGCATCTCAACCCTGACCGACACAATGAACTGTCCTCTCAGATTTTAGAGTCTTACGATGAGACGATAATTGCTTCTGCCAAAGAGAAGCTTGAGCAAGCTCTTAAAAACCAGTCAATTTCTTATCATGACCTTTATGGGAGGCACAAAAGTCTGTATAGCATTCATTGCAAGATGTTGAAGTAATCTCTCTCTCTCTCTCTCTCTCTCTCTCTCTCTCTCTCTCTCTCTCTCTCTCTCTCGGGCACACGTCTGTAGGCATGCTTTTTTGCACTGGCATTTACTCAATGTTAATCTGTGAATGCCAATACCTTTAAGTCTCGAATCCTGATCACATTTAAATTTAGGGAAGCATGGACCTAAAAGTTGGCTATACCTCTTTAATGTCCTTGCACTTCTGAAGTGATTACTGAGACTTGAAAGGATATTGCTGCCATAAGTGTGAACAACCGTGATAATTGTGATATGAGATGTTGCAAAATACTGGAGCAAATCCTTTCAATTCTGTACACGAGAGTTTTTTAGTTGGAGTAGTGAATTGGTAATGATGAATAATCTCATTCTAAACCTCTCTATTTTTTTTTTTAAGTGTTGTGATAGTACTTATGCAGATTTTCTTGTGCAGAAAAAACCTGACTATGGATAATATCCATGATGTACATGGCTTGCGACTGATTGTTGAGAAAAAGGAGACTGTTACAGAGCTTTAGAAATTGTTCACCAATTATGGTCTGAAATACCTGGAAAGTTTAAGGACTACATAACTCATCCAAAGTTCAATGGGTATGTCTTCGACAAATTCTGCAGATTGTATATCCTTATGCTCGTTATGTTTCTTATCCAAGATCCTACATTCAGGTATCAATCCCTCCACACAGTTGTGATGCGTGATGGAATGATACCGCTTGAAGTTCAAATTCGGACAAAAGAAATGCACCTGCAAGCTGAATTTGGATTTGCAGCTCATTGGAGATACAAAGAAGGCGAGTGCAAGCACTCTTCCTCTGTTCTTCAGATGGTTGAATGGGCACGGTGGGTCATCACCTGGCATTGTGAGACAATTAGCAAAGACCATTCATCTATTGGATATTCCCACTCCTTCAAGCCTCCATGCAAGTTCCCTTGTCATTCTGATGATTGTCCATACTCTTACAAGCCTCACAATGACCAGAGTGGACCTATCTTCGTTATCGTGATTGAAAATGATAAGGTTGGTTCAGATTGCTCTGTTTTTTTCCTTTAACTGGCAAACAGTCTATAATGCTTTTTTAGTTGGGCATGTGCTTGGTTTCTTGTTGAAGTCAGGCCATGATTGATGTGTATGCTTTCTTGAGAATGCTTTTATCTGGTCAATGCAGATGTCTGTTCAAGAATACCAAGCGGATTCTACAATGATGGACTTATTAGAAAGAGCAGGGCGAGGAAGCATCAGATGGATGCCCTATGGTTTCCCTCTGAAGGAAGAACTGAGGCCGAGGCTGAACCGCCAGCCAATTGTTGATCCAACCTGCAAACTGAGGATGGGGGATGTAGTGGAACTAACGCCAGCCCTACCCGACAAGTCTTTGACAGAGTACCGGGAAGAAATCCAGCGCATGTATAACCGTGGCCCAACAGTGTCGAGCACAGGTCCTGCTGCTAGTACTGTGGTCGGTTGGACAAACTAACACTCAGCCTGTTGCACCAACCATATGTGATTTTTAAATAGTTATGTAATTATGAATATGATAGATACATGTACAGAACAAGATCTGTTTGGTCCTGGGATGAGAGAAGGAGGACATTGATCTGACCATATGGATTCAAAATTCAATGAAGTTATGAAATGATTCTTTCTCTAAGATGAGGACTTCAAGGTCACTGTGTTCTGCTTAGTGTTGATTTCTGCCTGAATAGATCTGTTTCTAAAATGGGAGCCTTGCCTTGTGCGGTTTGCACTATTATGGCAAATTGCAGATGGTTCTCTCTTCGTGAGATCTGAAGATCTTTTGGCTTCGAAAGCATGCAAATCACGAATATGGTTCACTGAGTAACTCGTCTGAAAGATGTGCATGTGAGTTGTCTGCAGTCTCGATCCAATGTGGAGTTCTAAATCTCTATGCATGATCTGCAAAAACAGCTTAGCTTTTCATGCTTATTCGTAAATGTTAATGAAAGAAAGACAATTGAATCGTCTTGGACATGATGGGATGACTCCTCATCCGCTCAAATTTAAATCTAATGAGGTGCGGAATAACTTGCTTCATTGGCTATAATATGCTTCATTGGTTAAAATCCTTGAAGTGATATTTCTTGGTTTCTAACGCCTGCGATTTTCCTTTCCAATATGTCAAGTGACATTCCTTGGATTGACTTTTTCCAATATGTTTTCATGGGAGAGTCAAGTTTCAAGAGAGGTCCCGCGTTCGGGTGCGCAGAACCACCAAGAAAAGAAGTTCAGCTGGTTTCCACGAGCTCATTGTATCCAAATTATAAATGCCTGCATCGGTCATTTTGAACCACGTCAACTAATCTTATCTACACCTCAGTCGCCTTCAGCACCTCCATACCAGAGACTCCGCGATCCTCCGACTCAAGATGAAGGTAAAGACATTGGTTGAATTTTCCTTTGAATTCATACTCTCCTCTCACACACAAATACACTAAAAGCACTCATTTGCTCATTTCACTTTTCACTTTAACCATTGGTTTTGGTTGATTGCAGCTCTTAAGCCGGATGCAAAACAAGTTAAACATGAGATAGGAGAAGTATGCTCGCAAAGCTGATGCAGTTTTCAGCAACCTCTCACCATAAGTACTATCGTTGGAATGCCTTCGTAATGGATGATTCTTGACTGCACGATCTTGATTGCAGTAACTAGGAATCTACTTAGAGCCTACAACTTTTGTACCATCATACAAGGTGCCTACTTTTCCAATCCACTTACTTTATATTTTGGAGGAATTCAGAGGAATCTGTTCTTAATTTCACTTCTAGGATATGGGTTTTATTGTGAGTAGACCACATTGATGTAGACATACATGAACTTCATGTCGTCTCTTGCATTGGCGGAATTTAATATCTTGTTAAACCGTAATGGTTCAGATCAGACAAAACTAGAGCCTTGAGAAGAGTTCATTAACCACCACATGGATTACTTTCAGGTGGGACTTTTGGGAAATATGATTTCAGGGGAAGCCGGGGAAACCAATGTCTCTTGGAGACTCATTTTCATCCGACAAAGCTACAGAAAGAGCTAACCAAGCTTTTGTCCCTACAAACAAGCAGCGAAACAGAAAAACAAATCATGGACCTCCCTCTGGATAGAATCCTCTACTGTCCCTCGAGTTTGGAGGTGAACTGCAGAATTGTCAGTTTGTTTCACAGTGATTGAGATGACTATGATGATGATGGGATTGATATTGAACGGACCATCAGTGCAATACTTCGTAGATGCAAGGAAATTTGCAGAGACAGTAACAAGAACGATCGGCGAAAGAGTAATTTTCTTTCATTACCAAGAAGATGTTCGTCTGCAGAAGTGGATTCATGCCAGCACCCACTTGGAGAGGTACAATTTTTGATAAATCTAGGAAGCAGAAGGTCTGTAAATGGTTCTGAGCTTTCTTTAATCAATATTTGAAGGTCCCTGCATTAAAACTGTGAATTGAACTTTATGGTTGTTAGAAATTCGTGGATTATGGATATTGTAGAACTCTTTAGTTTGTACTAAACCTTGCACATCAGTTTACTCTCCAAAACATAGCCTTCCCTACTCATGATCCAATTTCATGCTTGTCTGTTGCGGTTTGAGTTGGCTTCCAGATGTAACATTTAGTTAGAGATTCTTGCAAAGCCTTGTCCTGTACAAGCAGATGAGAATGGGATCGTTTATCTTTGTACTCAGTTTATTATCATAATTTTGTGCTGTTTCATTCTCAGCACAAAGTATCATTGTGAACTAAATCAAATTAATTAGTTATCCCTTCTTCATGGTACAGCTTTTGAGGACAATAATTCACCAGAAATCCCATCCCTGAAATGCATCTCGAGCATCATTGGTCAAGAAATACTTGGCATAAACGAATGCCATAATTATTAGAGGAAAAAACAACAGGCAAGATATCCGCAAATTGGTCAAAACAGATTCTGAACTTGAGGAGTTGCATTATAAGGAGCAGTAAATCGACCAATTTCGTAATCTTAGCAGTACAGCCACTCTTAGCTTCCTTGTGACGCTGCGACTTCCAGTGCGCTGCATTAATGTTTTAACCAAAAGCCGTGTCTTGATTGCAGCGACTTCCCTAGACGAATAGAAGCCCTACATTCAGGGAACCACTTGGGCCAAATATGTTTACTGAAGATGAAACGTAATGTCCACGTTCCTGAATCAAGCATAGCCATATGTGCCTGATCGAATAGCAGAATCCTAAAACAGTTAGCTGACCAATTGATCTGTCAACCCTTGGTTTCAGATATCGTTATGGAGAAGTAGAACTGCCTCATCCACTGCCGCCTTAAAATCACAAGGTGAGAGGACACCTATAGTTTCATTCTCAAAAAAGGTCAAAAGATAAACTCGTTTCTCTAAACTGTTTATAAGTTTTTACATATCAATACGTATCTATGTGTGTACATTTTAGTTTCATAGAGATATAATTCTAGATCATCCTGAAAATATTCGCTTTTTAAGAGGTTTGCCAAAGTATCCAAAAATAGCCAGCATTGTCGATAAGAGAAAAAAAAAAGAAAAAAGGAAATAAATAAATAAATCGAAAAAACATCTAAATATTATCAAAAATTATCCATGTTAGTGTCGGTATGTCATGTAAGACAGCCAGCGTCCACTTCAACGAATTCTAGCCAAAATCATTTAGATGTACTCAATTCGTAAAACATGGAAAGATTTGAAGACTCAATTGACAAAATTGAAAAGTTTAAAATTGAATTGACAAAAGTGTAATAAGTTTATGACGTTTTGGACAATTTTCCCTCGGCAATGGAGACTGTAGCATGAATTGATCACAAAGGAACAACTTTTCAATACACAGATTTTGCTGCTACCTCTACCTCTTGCTCTCCCGTTTTTCTTTTCTTTCTTTTTTGTGTTGTCAATGGAGCTAGGAGTTTCATTGGCAAAACATATCTCATGCAAGAGTCAATTTTGGTCATGACTTGGCTGCAATTCGAAGTGTAATTTTTATTTGTCATTTGGGAGTATCAAAGTCGTGACCATTTAATACTCCACTTTATTTTATGGAGTACTAGAGCAGCGGTGTGGGCTCCGAACTAATTGATTTAAAGATAAACGTCTCAATAGCAAGGCTTCTCTCAAATTTCCACCCCAAATTAAGGGACATGCTTATACTAATCATGGCCCATGATGAATCATGCACAATCATAGCCATTGATCATGGCAAAACATATTTCATGCAAGAGTTAATTTTTGTACACGACTTGGCTGTAATTCAGAGTGTAATTTTTACTTGTCATTTGGAAATATCAAAGTTGTGACCATTATAGACTCTACTTTGTTTTATGGAGTACTGAAGTAGCGGTGTGGGCACCAAATTGATTGACTTAGAGTTAAACGTCTCGACAACCAGGCTTCTCTCATATTTCCATGCCAAATTAAGGGACCGCTTATACTGATCAAGGCCCATGATGAATCGTGCATAATCATAGCCATTGATCATGGCAAAACATATCTCATGCAAAAGTTAGTTTTTGCACTCGACTTTGACTGCAATTCAGAGCGTAAATTTTACTTGTCATTTGGGAGTACAAAAGTTGTGACCATTATAGACACTACTTTGTTTTATGGAGTACTAAAGTAGCGGTGTGGGCAGATAACTGATTGACTTAGAGATAAATGTCTCGACAGCTAGGCTTCTCTCAAATTTCCACCCCAAATTAAGGGACATGCTTATACTGATCATGGCAAAACATATCTCATGCAAGAGTTAATTTTTGCACATGACTTGACTACAATTCAAAAAATAATTTTTACTTGTCATTTAAGAGTATCAAAGTCATAACCATTTGAAAATCCATCGATGGTTGATTGTTTCTCATTCACTGAATGAATAATACTTGTTGTGACTTGTCTGCAAAAAAAAAAAAAAAGAACGAAAGAAAAGCCCTTCAAGAGCTCATCTACAAAATTGGAACCTTCTTGTAAGTCTCTTCACAGTTTGCATCGACTAATGTTCTGTCTCTTGTCTCTTCATAGTTTGCGGTAGTAGTTTTGCAGGCTAAATGCTATACGTATATGAAGTCTCTTCCTTACATGTTTTGAAAAATATTTGCAATATATATAAATTCTCGCTTATATATGTGATATATAAAGAGTTCATTACAAATTAATTATATATGTCAAATAATAAGTACTTACATATTTTTTTATATTAACTAATAATAAAAAAAAATCTGAATTGGTTAAAAAAAATGTGATTTCTTATTTATCAGTGCTTGAGCATGAATTCATGTGGTTGCGTCATTCATGTGACATATATGTCCCCCAAAACAGATGATCATTAGTGATATTTTATTTGGGTTATTACATAAAGAATATGGTATAATATATGATTGCGTATAAGTATTTTGTGTTGATTGTATCAATTAATTATTAATCATTATTATAGTATGGAAAAAAATCAATTCTATAATACATACATTAAATAGAGTTTTGCCAATAGATATGATTACTGAATGCTTAATGAATATTAGAGGGAAAATGCTAGCTAAGTTTTGTCTGTGGCTAAGAATATATATGTGTCTAATATCTTATAGCCCGAAGAATTCTACACCTCCTAAAAAATCATTGAGAGTAAAAATCCCTATTCCAAACCTATTAAATATCTCGATTCATTGTCGGTGGATGAAGGGAATCGATTTGATCATTTAACTTCTTTTGTTCTATTTATGCTAGAGGAACATATAATGTCGCCATTATGATTATCTAAAAGGAAAATGGTTGTTATAAAAATGGTTTTGTACACGAGTGCTTTGAGATGCTAACATTAAAATGACAAACTTATATTTATAAGGTGTTTAAGGGTGTCTTATTAATAAAATCCTTATTGAAACAGGTATAGATTTGCTTGACTCTACTTGGTGGGAGATCCACATGGCTCATTGGTGCATAATACACTTTTTTGGTATTTGTACTTGCTATATAATTGAATTATCATTACTTTTTCCATGGGATGTGATGAAAGTGAAGATTAAGGTTGAGGTATGCATATTTTGTTTCTAAGTTAAATTTTTTCCTAGATGTAATGATGGTTTACTCATTTCAATAAGTGAATAATGAAATTAACAATTAGGATCGACAAATTTTACAATGCCATAAATTTGTAGTTTTCAATCGATTCATATTGACTTTCTCATGTGCTACCTTTTTAAACCAAATTAATAGTCGATGTTGATCTTAATAAGATACTAGAGGTGGAAAAAATTGCCTATATAGACAATGGGGACAAACATATTTCTTGCTTTAGCATCCAATTAGGTTTTAATTTTTACATTTGGATCTATTGTCATTAGTGTCTTTGCAATAAAGTCATCTTTCATAGAATATTGTAGATTACATATGTGCACTATGATTTACAATTAAATCGAGTTTGTTTCTGCATCTTTATTTTCATTTTCCCTTAACCCATTGATATTGATGGTTGAGGATTAAAGCAACTAGGAACAATATTTGCATCCAAGAGAGAAAATTATATGAATGCAAATTGCCGAGAGAGTAATATTTTGCTCCCAAAAATTACGCAAAATTATGCTATAATAACAAAAGTTTACTTACCATAATAACAAATATTCCTTTCAAGCGATTCTATTGAAACCAATTACGTCCAAAAGTACTTACTATTTTCTTCCTAAAGGAAAAATGAGCATGGATGAAGTGAGCTTAGATTTCAAGGTGAGTAGCTAACATTAAAATTAATTAAAACAAAAAGGAAAAATAAAAAAATGTGTCTCCAGTGCCATTTTAATGGGAAGAATTTACATTCCCCAATACAAAGAATTTACATTTTCAAGATTATCTTGAGAAGTCTTCATTCTCAAAAGAGAAAACCAAGCCAAGCAAAAAGCTAACTCATCGCATATCAGGTAAAAGAAAATGGCCCTCAAACTCTCAGTCCATTTCTCACCTTCATTTAAGTTGCCTCCAATTGTCACGTCCATGTCCTCCAACCAAAGTGAGTTTTCAACATTCCCTTCTTCCATTCACTCCAGCCCCCACAAAATGCGTAGATGGCAAGGCAAAGTCTTCTCCAGAGGTAGAAAAACCCTTCAAAAAGAAAGAAAGCGCTTCAATTGCGATTGAGTCAAAAAGGAAAAAGAAGAAAAGTGCTTCAAATAGCTATCCTGAAAAAAAATAAAAGAAGAATCGGCATCTTCTTATTAAAAGATAAGAATAGCACTTCAAAATTGACACCCCACTCTTATAAAGCTCTTCAAAGTTTCCAGTAACACTCATCCTGCCCTTTGTTTCTCAAATCTACCTGCTTCCGGGGGCTTTGAGTCATGAAACTTGTGGGCATTAGTTTTGCAGAGTTTCCATTATGCCCCTTGCTTCTTTGTATCGCTCTTGCACTGTGCTTTAACCAAGTCTCTTCCACCACCAATGAAATAGACAAACTCACACTCCTCGCATTTAAGATTGGCATAACCACATATCCTTTTAGTGTGCTCAACCCATGGAACAATAACATTGGGTTTTGCTAGTGGTATGGTGTTACATGCGGCCGGAGGCACAGGAGGGTCATAGTCTTGGACTAGTCATCACAAGGACTTTTCAAATCAATTTCTCCTCATATTGGGAATCTTAGCTTCTTAAGGGAAATGAAGCTTGATAACAACAGTCTCGATCATGAAATCCCTTTGCAAGTCCACCAATTGAGCCGCCTTCGTATCTTACTACTAGACAACAATTCACTAGTCAGTGAAATTCCCAAAAACCTATCAAGTTGCTTGGACTTGTTCTTGCTTGCGATGGCACATAATGAACTAATCGGAGAAATTCCTTCGGAGATCGGTTCATTGACAAAGTTACAGGAATTCACTTTGTGTGAGGATAATTTAACTGGAAGCTTGCCTTCCTTCATTGGCAACTTATCTTCCGTGGAGATTCTTGCTTTAGAATGGAATAACCTTGGGGGGAGCATTCCCCAAGTTCTAGCCCACCTAGCAAACTTGATATTCATTGGCCTTTGGGAAAATAAATTGTCGCGTACAATTCCATCTTCCTTATTCAATCTCTCTTTGCTAATTATGTTTCAGGTTGGGTTCAACCGAATATTTGGGAGTCTTCCAACGGGTATGGGCCTTGCAATCCCAGATCTTGAAATTTTTGGTGTTGGGGCCAACCAATTTGAGGGGCCAAATTCTCCCTCGATATAGAATTGCACAAAGCTAAATTTGCTTCAAATTCATCATAACAGATTTTCTGGGAAAGTATTATCTTTGGCATATTTGTATAATCTTAGTTTGTTTCTAATAGATAGAAATCAGCTTGGAAGTGGAAAACCTAAAGACTTGAGCTTCCTTTGCTCATTAACTAATAGCACCAAATTAGATGGAGTGAATATTGCCTTTAACAAGTTTGCTGGAGTGTTACCTAAATGCATAGGTAATTTATCCACCTCTTTCATAGAATTTGTCATAATGCACAATCAAATATATGGTGTGATTCTAGAAGAAATCGGGAATTTCATCAACTTGTAAGCATTATTTGTGAATCGCAACTAACTTTCAGGTGTTATCCCCTCAAATTTGGGGAATCTACAAAATCTAAAGCTATTGCAGTTGAGCTATAGCAACCTCAAAGGGACTATCCCATCTTCTTTGGGAAATCTAACCAAGTTGATTCAATTAGATCTTCATGGGAACAACTTTCATGAGCAAATTCCTTCACATCTATCAAACTGTCGGTCTCTTGATGGACTTGATCTATCTGACAACAATCTTAGAGGTGCCATGCCCCCACATCTTATTGGTCTCTCATCATTAGCCATTGTTCTAAACTTGTCTCATAACCATCTAATTGGGGTTCTACCTATAGAAGTTGGCAACTTGAGAGCTTTGTCCAACTTGGACATCTCTGACAATTTATTGGTAGGTGAAATTCCAAGTAGTCTAGGTGATTGCACTTCGTTGGCATATATGAGGATGCAAGGCAACTTCTTCCACGGGTCGATTCCGCAATCAATCATATTGTTAGGAGGCATTGAAGAAATAGATCTTTCACACAACAATTTGTTAGGTCGGATTTTAGAATTCTTAGTGGTATTTTGATCCTTAAAACATTTGAATTTGTCGTACAATAAGTTTGAAGGCATGCTACCATGTGATGGAGTCTTTAAGAATGCTACCAGTACTTCTGTTGTTGGAAACAATGAGCTCTGTGGAGGACTAGCAGAATTTCATCTCCGCAACTGCATTTCCAAAAGCCAAAAAGGCAGGAAGATCAATATAATGATAGTTGTTGCTTCTATTATTTCTAAAGTTCTTGGATTGGCTCTTATTGTAGCTTTTATATATTTGTTGAGTGAAGAAGAAAGTAAATGAACCAATTCCAATTTCAATGGATGATTCACATCTAAATACATCTTACGGGACACTCTTAAAAGCAACAAAAGGTTTTTCTTTGGCAAATGTGATTGATGTTGGAAACTTTGGTTTTGTTTACAAGGGGTTACTCAAGGACAATGGAACAATTGTTGCCGTGAAGGTGATTCATTTAGTCCGTCATGGTGCTCTGAAGAGCTTTGTAACCGAGTGTGAGGCATTAAAGAATATCAAACATTGAAATCTTTTGAAGATACTAACAGTTTACTTTGGTAGTGATTGTCAAGGGAATGATTTTAACGCCTTAGTCTGCAAATTCATGGACAATGGAAGCTTGGAACAATGGCTACACTCATATGCAACATCATCTTATGGGAATATGCTCTTGAAAAAGTTGAATTTCATTTGGAAAATGAATATTGCAATTGATGTTGCTTCTACACTAGATTATCTTCATCACCAGTGCCACATCCCCTTAGTTCATTGTGATTTAAAGCCAAGCAATATCCTCTTAGATGTTAATATGGTCGCACATGTTGACGACTTTGGATTAGTGAAATTCCTTCTTAAATCATCCTTTGATATTGTAGATAATCAGATGAGCTCAATGGGTCTTAGAGGGACGATGGGTTATACTCCACTAGGTACTCCCCCCAGACCCCCCTCTCTCTCAAACCAGGAAAGTTTATATACCTAAAAATTATTGATCAGTCTTCTTGTGGAAAGCTTGGTAGCTAGTGATAAGTCTTATAGTCTTACACACATCACATTTTTATTTGATGACCGCACATTAATATGATTTGGACTATGATTAAAATATGTGACAGAGTATGCAATGGGATGTGAGGTTTCAAGAGAAGGCGATGTCTATATTTTTGGCATTCTTTTACTAGCGATATCACAAGTTTGAGTCCCACTGATGTCAAATTTAGAGACGATTTGACTTTTCATAGTTTTGTCACAGAAGCTATGCTTGAACGAGTGCTAGAAATCGTGGACAGGCTTTATGCTTCAAGAAAGAGCCATTTAGGCCCCTATAGTCGCTGGCGTTGGTCTTCCAAAAGGGATAACATATTTCAAGAGTGTTTGGTTATGGTGTATGACATTGGAATGGCTTGTTCGTACCAAGTGCTGGGAAGACGAATGAGCATCAATGAAGTTGCAAATCAACTGGGCCGGATTAGGAACAAACTCTTTGCATTGGGTTTGCACGGACAAGATGAACCACCAATAGCTTAATTAGCTATCCGACATGTGATATCTTTATTAACAATAACTCAACTGAATAGAGCCCGATGGCCCTTTTGCTTCGGCTTTGACCAAACAGGGTGCAGCTCTCCTGACGTGATATTGTCCAAAGATTGGGCTTGGCCCTGGATTGGCCCATCAAGCTCATTATCAGTTTCAGTCCCCCAGATATTTTCATCGTGTCGCAGCAAGTTCTTTTTCCGCACCGCCGGGAGCCACTCCATCCCGGCCTTAACTCCGATAGCAGTCGCCACCATCACCAAGGAACACCAGCCCATACTACCACCACCGAAATACCAAGAACAGCACCATGTCCTCTCTCCTCTCCCACTTCGACGGCGCTGTCCTCGGCCTGACCCTTGCTGACGCTGCCGTCCGCACGATCGTCAAGTTCACCTCCAGCTCCTCCGCTCTCCGCAAGCTCCGATACGCCCCGTCAGTCGGAGTTTCTGACCTTCGATGTGTGCTCTCTCGCGAAGGCGAAGTCTGATTCGTCGAGCCTGTCGGGAGAAGAGGAGCTTGTGGTCTTGTGGAGGCGAAATCGGCCGTTGAAGGAGGGACGGGCGGTGATACAAAGGACTCAAACTGTAAGTGTGTGCACACACAATGCTATGGGTTGGTTTACTCGAGTGTGCGACATAATTTGATATACTTTTTGTTACGTGTGATGATTGACTTACTATAATTATGTGTTCACTTGGTGTTTGCATGGGCTAAATGTATGTCTCATGTTCGGATGTTTTATCTGTGTGCTTTGCATCAGTGTAAGCAAGTCATGTCTTGTATTGCCAACTTCAGTCAATGGATATTTCGTCTTCTCTTTCAATACCACAAGACTGCGAAAGGGCAAGCGAATTTGATTGTTGAAGTATTGAGATGTCGAGGAGCCCTTGTGCATTTGGTGTAATTTGTCTTGGAAATGTCATAGTCGTTACTGCTTCTTTTTTGAATGGTTGGTCTCATTATAAGTGGCTGTCGAGACAATGGAGTATTTTATGATTTGTAGGGAGGCTGCATTGATGACTTAGCTGCATCATCTGGCATAAGAGCATGCCCATCCTATAATGGAGAATCCACAATGGACTGGTGATTATTTTGTGTTAGTAACTATGTTTCGTAGGTCTCTCCAACTGTGAAAACTGTGTTGTTTAGTAAATTGAGCCTTGTTCAGTTTGTTAGCTCAAAGTAGCTTTCAGTGTGGGTATTAAAATCGGATGTGAGTGCAACTCATCTTTTATTTGAATTTGTAAGTTCCATTTTCGTCTTTGGAGAGTGACAAAGATTATATCCATTATTAGTTATGAAATGCATAGCATGGCATCATATTTATAAAAAGGGAAAAGAGATATTTAGGGCATTTTCATTGCATAAATTTAGATAGAGCATTTATTACCATCTCAAAAATAGTTTGTGAATTGATTAATTGTGAAATAACTTGAGAAATGCTTAATGAAAGGATTTGTAAAAGATAGGGTAGGCGAGCCTCATGCAACCCTTGACATTCCAGATCTCACTCAATAGACTGGCGATACTTGGCCCTCAGTGACCATCGACTCTGGGTTTGCAATGACCAAAATCTAGAGTGGTAGGGTGTGTTTGGTTCAAAGAGAGACGATGAACAATAGGATAATGGCAAAACAAGAATACAAAAGTATAAGCAAAGGTAAAGTTGGAAAAGAAAATTCATTACCCCCAATAGCATTTGGAAAATGTGGAAATGCAAATGTTAGGTGGAAGTTATTTGAGCTAAAGGATTTTTAAAATGCTAAATTTGGTTCAAAGGCTTTTAGGACCTCAGCTTTGGCACAAGGGTCCTTGAGGCCCGAGATTCTTTGGAAAAGCGAATTAAAACACACCACCTTCCCTGACAAAACTCACTAGTCATACGGGACTACCAACGGAGACCCCTTAAATCTTATGCACAAATGACAAAAGTAAACATGAAAGAGCAAATCACTTCAATAGTACTCTCAAGATCGGCATAGCTGCCTAATTTTGCATAGACAAAAAGATTTTGTAAACATGAAATGGAAAATTATTGCTGCACTAATCACAAGATAATACGGCCAACGTTTAGTAAATTTCATATCTAAATTTTCTCATCCCTAACATAATCACAGGACACTAACAATACTCCCACCCTGACAATAGGAATGTACCATAATGTTGTGATGCTGTTAAGTCCGCTCTAAAGATCCTAAAGTTTTAGGTAATTTATTCACGTTGCCCTATCCAGAATTTCTTGTTGTGCTTTTTTACCTTTACTCTGTTTTGGTTCTTATGTACATAATCTTTGGAAAATATACGCATGCTAAAACTAGACAAAATTGAAATGGGTTAAAAATTCAAGGAACCACAAGATTTAAAATGTGGCGTCGTTAAAAAATAACTCAATATAATTGTATGGTATTTTTCTGGAAAAGCAAAGGTTAGAAGAGTTTTGTCCTTCTTGTGAGTATTCACGCGATTTTACAAAGAACACATTTACCGTGATAGGAGAAAGCTCTCTCTCATAATTTTTCCATTTGGCATTCATAAATTGACAAACTTGTGTTTCCTCATAGAAAATAGCTCTTTGCAAGTAAAAGAAAATTTCATCATGTGAAAACATCAATTCGAAATAATCAGACCAGAATCACTCTATAATCAAAATCCCGCCATTCTCCTTCAAGCCCTACATTGGAATCAGTTCTAAAGATCCTTATGTATCACCTGGCTTTTATCAACCCAATTATCAATTTCAGTCTCCCAATATGAAGCATCATCGTCTAGAGTCAAATACTTATATAGTCACGACACGTCTTTTTTCCGCTCCGTTGAGAGCCACTCCCTGTGTCCCCATGCGCCACTGCCTTAACTCTGATCGCACTCACCACCACCGACTCCGCTCACATGTCACTGCCAAGGAACACCACCCCATGTCCTTGCACGAGGAACTATTAAAAGGCCGAGCGTTAATTTTCCTCCTACGAAGTTACTACTCGCAATATTAACTGATTAAACTGTTGTTAGTCAAGTGATATTTGTTAATGACAATGACCAGCTCAATCAATCAGGCTTGATCAGTCTTCGCTTCATTTTCCAAAGTGGGGTTGATTTTGTGGGCATTGGTTGACTTCAAGTCAACCCCCGGGAAAGCCATTTAGCTGAATCCATCATCTAGATGATCTCGCAGCAGGAAGCGGTCCTTTGCAGGGAGGTGCCTTAGACAAGTTTACATCTGGTCATACAAAAGATGGCCTGAAGTGGCCTCTCAAGTGGCTAATTCATAAGGTGACTGCATGGTTCGTTGCAGCGTGGCAGTGAATTTGGATTGGCATCATGACCATCTTCAAGCTACTGTTACTTTCAACCTACTTAAATTTTCATGCGGTGTCTAATGATAGGTTGCAAGAACGAGCATACAATCGGGGGGTTCCATCGGACTACGTGTGCACGATCTTACTTGGAGCTGTTCGTGAGAAAATAACATTCGATATTATACGAGACGTACTTTCAAGCACTATGTGAACTAGTAGTTTCTACCGTTGTCCTATAGGCTCAAACCGTTCCTCCATCAGGCCCAAAAATCTGCTTCTGCTATACCTGAGGTAAATATAAGCATGACTCCTTTCACCAAATATATATATATATATATATATATATATATATATATATATATAAGCATGACTCCTGCAGTACTGCTAAGGTTTAACATTTTTTCTGTGTAGCCCATCAGTTGTATATCTTTTCCCTTTGTACTTTTTGTGAAATATTTACAGGGTGGTTTTTGGTATCTGGAAAACTTCGTCCGCCTCTAGTTTTGCGGCTTTCATTACTAATGACACAGAAAGCGGTCAAATGCATCTAGCTTACCCTGCTTTTGAATTTTGTGGACAATTGAAAAGTAATTTTCTAAAGAAGTACAAGGCAACAAAATGTTATTTTTCATTGTTTGTAAGTAGAAGAGGGAGGAACCTGAAATTTCAGGAAAGACTTTTAATGTTGAATCCTATATAGGGCAAGAAACAGACAAGATATTCTGTTAATGATACCGGACATGTCCTAAAAGTGAAAATCAAATAGAAGGAATTTATATATCTATTCTTTTAAATATTTATAGTGACAATAAGAACCAAAAAAGACTTTTAATGTTGAATGTCTTAACCAAATGCACCTTGAGATGCTCCAATCTCATCCATTTACTTATATGTCGCGTACTTTGGCATAAATTAGAAGCGATGAAGATGATTCCAAATTTCTACTTCTCTTCATTAACAAGAAGCTTTAAATAGGTGCCCGAAAAAGTGAATTTCCAGAAAATCTAAATGCAGACAACGTGCGTTTCCTACTCAAGATCTGATTTCCATGGGTTTTCTACTCAGGATCCGATTTCATGTTTGTCTAAGTTGCGGTTTAAGTTGGCTTCCAGATGTAATATCTAGTTAGAGATTCTTTCAAGGACTTTCGTCTTGGTTGTCCTTCTTAATGAGCTTAAATTAATTGGCTAGCCCTTCTTTCTCACGGTACAGCTTCTGAGGACGATAATTCACAAATCAGTGGAGGATGAAATTCGCGATGGAAGCAAATGGGTCAAGACAGATTCCAACTGTAGAGTTTTTTAAGGAGTAAATTGACAAACTTCGTAATCCTAGTAGCACAGCCACTCTTAGCTTTACTTGTTCATTGGTCGTGCTGCGCTTCCGATACTGCATAGATGCTTTAATGCTTTAATTAAAAGCAGCATCTTGATCGTCAGCCACTTTCCCAGACCAAAAAAGGAAGTCATGTTACTTTCGGGACCACTTGCGTCAAGTATGTCTAAAAAATGAAAGGCCCTTCCATGTTCCTAAGTCTCCTATAAAGTTACTGACGTATTTACATTTCAATCCATGGTTTCAGGTATTGTTTTGGAGGTGTAGAATCTGCCTTCATCCGATGCAACATCAAAGTCAGAAGGTGACAGGACCTTTTAAGCACCTTTTCGAAAATGTTAATTGCAAACTCGTTTCTGTGATCTATTGCTACGTTTTTATGTATGTACATGAATCCATGTATTTTCATTTCAGTTCCTTGGAATGAGTATGTATCATGCTGGAACGGTTCAAAGTTTCAGAGGCTTGCTGGAGGACCAAGAATAGCCGGGACCATCGACAAGGAATGATGTGCTCCAGCAATTGAAAGCACCAATAATTTCATTAACCATGCCATTGCAATTGGAAGAGCTTTACAAGTTGTTCGGGGTTCTTCCATGTTGCTCATTGTCTCATGCATCGATGGACTAGCGGTGGTCCTCCTCACTGTATGCTACCGAAGCTAGAAAAACAAATTTTTATCACCTAATTTTCTTTGCTGCAAATTTTTGCTATATGTGAGGTACTTTAGATCGGTAGTAAAGAGTAGCATAAATTCATCACATGAAACAATTTTTCAATGCAAAGATACGGCCTTTGCCTCTTGTTCTCAGATTTTTCTTTTTTTTTTCCGCTGTTCTCTGTGAGTGGAGCAAGAGTTCCATCGGCAAGATAGTATCTTATGCAAGGATTAATTTTTACAGATAACTCGACTGCAATTAAGAGCTTAATTTTACATGTCATTTTTGAGTATCAACTTTTGGAGTGTCAAAGTCGGGCCATTTGAATTTCCTTCAAAGTAGTGTCGTTGGTGCTGCAATGATTGACTTAAAAGCAAACATCCCGACAGGCAAGCTTCTTGCAAATATCCAGCCAAAGCATGAGAAATACTAGTGCGGACCATGGCCCATAAACCGTGCAATTATAGCCATTGAAATTTGGGCGATTTGTGTGAAATCCACGTGACTGACAGCTGTGATCGGCCCCAGTTCACACTGATTATGATTGGACTGTGTCAAGACAAGAATTTAACCCCAAATGATGTATATACATCAACATCACAGCGACTCCCGTTGAATATATGGCCAGACAAAAAGTCTCCTGCATAGTCAATGAAAAAAAAAGTTTCCATGACTAATGATACTTGGAAACTATTAGAGACGAGGACAAGTAGCGCAACTCGATGAATGGGCAGGGCAGTCAGGGTGACCGATGGTTGATGGTTTCTCACTCACTGGTGAGTACTCATTGTTGTGACTTGTCTGCAGAAAAATCATGGTTGTGACTTTGCAGAAAAATCAAATCCCTTCTTGTTAATCCTTTCACGGTATGCATCAGCACTTATCCCATCCCTTTTCTGACCTTGCAATCCTCTCTACCCACTTCCGCTTGGGGTCATGACTCTTGTTAGCAGTAGTTCTGCAGAGAATGTACAATTAATTATGTGTTGAATGATACAGAATTACTTAATCATTTATGGTAACTAATAAAAGAAAAAAAAAAACTGTGAAATCTTTTATAAAAATATCGTGTAGTTTCTTGCGTCTGTGGTTGCGCACAAATTCATGTGGTTAACCTTGCAATCCTGTCTACCCACTTCCGCTTGGGGTCATGAATCTTGTTAGCAGTAGTTCTGGAGAGATTGTACAATTAATTATGTGTTGAATGATACAGAATTACTTAATCATTTACGGTAACTAATAAAAGGAAAAAATAACTGTGAAATCCTTTATAAAAATATTGTGCAGTTTCTTGTGTCTATGGTTGCGCACAAATTCATGTGGTTCCGTTATGTGACATGAAGTATATGTCCATTTCACGTAATGTGGCACCGCATGGCACCTTATCATTGGTGAATCTTAATTGGATAAATTAAATATTATTTACTTTAACATGATTAAAATAAGTTATAACCTATATAACTTCGCATATTTATAATATCTTAGAATCTATAATCACATGTAAGTAAGTAGTTTGTGTTAATTGTATCAGTTAATTATTACTCATTATTATTATATGAAATATATTCAATTCCATTATATGTGCATAAAAAAGAATTTTGCCAATAAATATAATTACTAAATACGTAATGAATATTAGAGGGAAAATGCTTCCTAGGTTTTAATGCTTCCCGTATGGCCGTGGCTAAGAATACAAATGCTTACGTAATAAATTAACGCCAGAAGATTTCTACAACTCCCTCAGGAATTTATTGAGAGTAAAAGTTCCAATTACAATTTGATTTTGCCGGTGGAACCCGGGGGGGGGGGTGATTTTAGCTTTAATTTTATTTTATCCTTTTCCGTACAAGAAAGAATATATAATGCCACTTTGATAAAAAAAATGACCATTATGAAATTTTCTTAATTAATTCCTAATAAGTTTCCTAATTGCAGTGGTTGGACATCTCAATTTCTTATCATTTGCTAACACAACAAATAGCTAACACATCAAAATTCAAATAGCCTCTCTCTCTCTCTCTCTCTCTCTCTCTTTCTTTGCAGCTGCCCATCCAGATTGGAGAACCTGATTTTTAAAAGTAATAACTTTATGGAGTCATTTGAAGAAACCGTGGTAATCTTTTCTCTGCCTTCTTGTGGTAATTTCCACTGAATAAGCTATAGAGTAGTCTGTCCATGTATGTACTGACATAATAACAAATTTTTGCTCTTTTCCATATCAAATGCGGGAAAGAAACTTCCGGTGGGAACTTTAAATTTCATTTGCAATGAAGTTACATAAAATTTATTTCCTCAAATTCGATATGACAAATTGCAATCAGTCATAATAAAGGTTCTTTAAAGGTGCAATTTAAATTGATAATCTGTTTTAAAAAAAAGGAAACTTTGTAAAAAAATTGTTTGCAAGGTCCGAAGGTAGAATAATTGTATAATGCTTTCCTTTGATATATTTTTCTTCCTTGTATTTTTTAAATAACCAAAAACTTTGCTACTTTTTCGATGGGTCATAATGAAAGTGAATATTAAGATTGAGGCATGCATCTTCTGTTTTAAAGTTTTTTCCCTAAAGGAAATGGGGATCTACTCATTTCAACAAGGGAAAAGCCAAATTGACGATTAAAAATTGCACATTTTACAATATCATAATTATGTACTTGTCTATCAACTCATATTGACTTTTTCACATGCCGCCTATCTTGACCAAATTAATCGATATATAGATGTCGTCTAATGAAGAGTAATGTGGAAAGATCAAGTTGATGTCGATCCTAGTGAAGATTCCAAAGGAGAATATAATTGCCTATATTGACAATAGACACAAACATATTTCTTACCTTAGCATCCAATTGGGTTTTAATTTTGTATAGTTGGATTTAATGTCGTTGATGCTATGAAGCAATGTCTTTTCATGGTTAGTGTCTTTGGAGCAAAGTCATCTTTCGTACAATATTGTGGATTACACATGCTCACTATAATTTCAATGATATCAAGTTTGTTTGTGCATCTTTATGTGCCTTTACCCTTATTCCATTGATATTAACGCTTGAGGTTTAAAGTGACTAGGAACGACTTCTGCACCACAGAGAGAATTATGTGAATGCACGGCCAATGAGAACAACATTTTCTTTGCAAAAGTTACACGAAATTATGCTATAATAACAAAAACCCACTGACCATAACAGCGATTTTTCCTTTCAAACAATTCTAACGAAACCAATCAGGTTCAAAGGTATTAAATGGACAAAAGTCATTGACTATAGCGACTACGTTTTGCTAAAGGCAGCGTGGATGAGTATGTTGAGATTTCAAGGAGGGTAGCTGACTAATCGTGCATGACCAAAGAATGACTAAAAAGAAAAAGGAAAAACAAAGTGCCACTAGTGGCCGTGGCCCTGCTGGGTGTTTGTAGTGGAGATCATAGCATTAATCACAAGAAACCACTTTTAATGCAGGGATATTTGCCTCGGCTTTGTCCATGGAGCAGAGAGTTTCATTGTCATAACACTATCTCATCATGCAAGTGGTAACCTTTGGAGTCTCCGTTTAATTTCACAGACCAGTAGTCTCTATTTCAAACCAGACCAGTCAGGTTTCTCACATATCTTTCACCCTTAATAAAGGGAATACTCCTGCTTGGATTCATGAACACGAGCAATCATAATCGTTGAAATTTGTCGGACTTGGGGAACGACGATTTTGACTGATCTGCCAATCAACGGTTGTCGTTGATCTTATCCATGTGGGCGCGGATCGGATCGTGCACAAGCAATAATTCCAACCCCCAATACGCGCTGATGGATATTTATCAGATTTTTGACTATCATGCGCATGTGACAAGACAAAGTTTTTCTCCGGAGGCAGAAAAGCTTTTCAATGACTACCAAGTCAAAATAATTATAAAAAAAAAAAAAAAGGAAGGGAGAAAAAGAACAAGGAAAGCGCTTCAAAAAGCCATAATTCTCGACAGTTTCCATAAGCATTGATTCCCCCCTTGTTTCTTCTTGCCTTGCTTTCATGTCTACCCGCTTCCTTGGGCTTTGAATCATGAAACTCGTAAACATTAGTTTTGCAGAGTTTCAATCATGCCACTTGCTTCTTTGCATCACTTTTGCATTGTCCTTTAACCAAGTCTTCTCCACCACCAATGAAACAGACAAATTTGTGCTCCTTGCATTTAAGGCCGGCATAACTGAAGATCCTTTCGGCGTGCTCAACTCATGGAACAACAGCATCGAGTTTTGCCAATGGTATGGTGTTACCTGCAACAAGAGACGCCATAGGGTCACAATCCTCGACTTGCATTCACAGGGACTCTCTGGATCAATCTCTCCTCATATTGGAAACCTCAGCTTCTTAAGGGAAATGTTGCTCCAAAACAATAGTTTCAATCAAGAAATTCCTCCACAACTCAGCCGGTTGCATCGCCTTGACGTCTTACAACTAGACAACAATTTATTGGTTGGTGAAATTCCCAAAAACATATCAGCTTGCTTTAACCTTGTTCACCTTAGCCTTGGATTCAACCAACTAACTGGAGAAATTCCTACGGAAGTCGGTTCATTATCAAAGCTACGGATTTTTTCTGTATATGGAAATAATCTCGTTGGGAGTGTGCCTTCCTCCATTGGGAACTTATCTTCACTAAGGCAGCTATATTTAACCTTGAACAACTTAAGCGGGAGCATTTCTCAAGTTCTCGGCCATCTGACAAACTTGCAGTACATTAGCTTTGGAGGAAACAGATTATCGGGTACAATTCCATTTTCATTACTCAACCTCTCTTCGCTAATTGTGTTTGATGCTGGATACAACCAGATACAAGGGACTCTTCCTATAGGTATAGGCCTCAAACTCCCAAATCTTGAATTTCTCAGCATTTGCAAGAACCAATTTGAGGGGCTAGTTCCTCCGTCAATATCGAATTGCACAAAATTACATGTTCTTCAACTTAGTGATAACAGATTTTCTGGTAAAGTACCATCTTTGGAAAAATTGTGCACGCTTAGATGGCTTACTATCTATGGTAATAAGCTTGGAAGCGGAAAACCTGAAGACTTGAGCTTCCTTTGCTCGTTAACTAATAGCACCAAATTACAATATGTGGGTATTCATCGAAACAAGTTTGGTGGGGTGTTACCTAAATGCATAGGTAATTTATCCATAGCTCTCACACAATTTCTCGTGAGTGAGAATCAAATATCTGGTAAGATTCCAAAAGAAGTTGGGAATTTGGTCAACTTGGAAGTATTGTTTATGAATCACAACCAGCTTTCAAATGTAATCCCCTTAAATTTAGGGAATCTACAAAGTCTAGTGAAGCTGCAATTAAGTGATAACAACTTGAGAGGGATTATACCATCTTCTTTAGGAAATCTAACCAAGCTGGTTGAGCTACATCTTGGTGGGAACAACTTTCATGGGCAAATTCTTTCACATCTTTCAAACTATCGGTCTCTTGACTTGCTCGATTTGTCCAATAACAATCTCAATGGTGCCATACCCCCTCAACTTATAGGTCTCTCATCATTAGCGATTATTTTGAACTTGTCTCATAACCATCTAACTGGGGTTTTACCCACAGAAGTTGGCAACTTGAGAGCTTTGACTGCATTGGATATCTCAAATAATTTGTTACTAGGTGAAGTCCCAAGTAGTTTAGGTGAGTGCACTGAATTGACATCACTAAGAATGGGGGGCAACTTCTTCCATGGGTCCATTCCTGAATCAATCAGATCATTGGGAGGTATTGAAGAACTAGATCTTTCATGCAACAAATTGTCGAGTCAGATTCCAGAATTCTTAGCAATATTTCGTTCCTTGAAACTTCTAAATTTATCATACAATAATTTTGAAGGTATGTTACCATGTGAAGGAATCTTTAAGAATTCTACTGGTACTTCCATTATTGGGAACAATGAGCTCTGCGGTGGACTTCCAGAATTTCATCTCCCCAACTGCATATTCAAAAGCCCCAAGAGTCGAAAGATCAATATATGGGCAATATTCGCTTTTGTTGCTTTCGGAGTACTTGTAATAGCTCTTATTGTATCTTTTATATATCTTCGTTGGTTGAAGAAGAAAGAATCGGTTTCAAGTTTGATGGATGATTAATGTTGGGACATATCTTATGGAACACTCCTAAAAGTGATCGATTATTTTGCAAGTAACAATTGGGTATGCTCCACTAGGTACTCTCTCTCTCTCTCTCCCTCCCTCCCAAAAAAGTTTATTTTCCTAAAAGTTATTGATGGGTCTACTTGTGAACTTTGTTGGCTAATGATAACTCTTATAGTCTTATACATCTCACATTATGATTATACCTACTTCAATTTGATATGCATTATGAACTAAATGTGTCGCAAAATATGCAATGAGATGCGAGGTTTCAAGAGAAGGCGATGTCTACAATTATGGCATTCTTTTATTGGAAATGTTCATAGGATTGAATCCCACCGATGATGCATTTAGAGACAATTTAACTCTTCATAGTTTTGTCATAGAAGTTTTACCTAAATGAGTGCTTGAAATGACAAACAGCGTTTTACTTTGAGAAATAGAGTGTCATTCAAGCTCCAATAATCATCAGCATTGGCTTTTCGAAAGAAACTGCATATTTCAAGAGTTTTTAGTTATGTTATATAATATTAGAGTTGCTTTTTCGAACAAAGTGCCCACAAGACGAATGAGCATCAACGCAGTTGTGAGTTTGTTACATCAAATTTGCGAGGAACTCTTTGCACTGGGTTTACATGGACAAGATGAACTATTAACAGTTTACATTTAGCTGCTATACATTTAGGATTGTTTTTGCGATCGAAAGCAGATAGGTAAAATATATAAATTGAAGAGAGAATAAATCATTCTTTTTTCCTTAAAGATGATAGTTGATAATTATTTCCCATGTGTATCTTGACATATTTAAACTAGCAGAAGGCATGTTTTCTACCGCAATGTATCTTGACATATTTAAACTAGCCCTGGTTGGTAAGCTTCTCAATAATCCAACAGTAAATTTTCCGGCTTTTCAGACGACCATGAAAAAAGCTTGGCGCACTGAACTTGTGGACTTCTCACAAGCTGATTCCGGACTTTTTATTATCAAGTTTAAATCATCTGATGTCATGCATCGAGTTATTGATAACGGACCTTGGTTGTTTGGTAATCATCTCCTTATCTTGAAATCCTGGATAGCCAACACGCCACTATCTTGTTATGATTTTAGTACTTGTGCGTTCTGGGTCCAAATAGTTGGTTTGCCTTTGGAACGCTGCACAGAAAATATCATTCGTCGGGCAGCAGGTCATATAGGAAAAGTTACAGAAGTCAGTATTCATAATAAAGATGGAATTCTGCTTAAATCAATGAGAGCAAGAGTAGAAGTGGACCTCCAACAACCGCTGAAAACAGGGATTATCCTTAAGCTTGAAGGGAAAAACTTCTGGTTGGATTTTAGATACGAACGCCTATCATATTATTGCTACTCCTGTGGTATACTGGGACACTATGCTACGGCATGTAAAACCTTTCCCTGTGATGAAACCAAATTAGATGAAATCAGCTTTTTATATGGATCTTGGTTGAAAGCTGAAGCACGGGAATATAGCCCTTTTTGGCGTACCTTTTATGATACAGAGGTTATCCCTGAAACCCCTCAAAGTTCTTCTGCAATTAATCCTGTGTTGGAACCGGTTCATACCGTTCTTGTAACTTCATTGCAACCATCGATTCCTGTTGCACCTGATATTTCAGCATCAAAGAATAAGGGTAAACTTACTAAGGACACATCAGTTAGGGATCATGATGTCCCAGCAAAAATTCACGTTACAAAGGAAGGTAACTCCCTGGAGCAGCAACCATTTTCGGTTCATTCCCCTGCTACTACATCTACTCACGTGAAAAAGAAACTCAAATCCACACATCTGAATGCAAGATCAGGTCCTCTTAAGAAGATCAAACGCTCCCTGCATCAAGAGGTTCGACTTCAGTTACAGGAGCAGTTTGATGAATCCACTTTACAAGACACACCTATCTCTGAGGCAGACTCTTCTTCCTGTTGGGCCCTAGTGGCTGGCCCTAAAAAGCCACCAGGGGTACAATGAAGTTTATAAGCTGGAACTGTCAGGGGTTGGGCAACCCCCTGACAGTTCAAGCACTTAAGGTCTTAGTGACCTAGGAAAAGCCCGATATTGTTTTTTTGATGGAAACTAAAAACCACTCTAAGCAGCTCTTATCAATTCAACGTAAACTTAACTTTTCAGAAGGTTTTTTTCAAGAGCCCACAGGTATGGCGGGAGGCTTAGCTCTTTTTGGAATAATAAAGTCTCTATGAACATTACTTACCGGTCTTTTGATATGCTAGATTCCATCTCGCACCGACCTTGATTCTCCGGCATTACTATGACGTGACTTGCTTACATGCTCCTCCTCGATATCCTCTTTGACAAACCCCGTGGACAGTTTGAGACGCATTAGTAATTTCAACTCACTTCCCTGGTTATGTACGGGGATTATAATGAAGTTTTATACCCTTGGGAGAAAGTTGGCAAATGTCGAGCGAGTCTTATAGAATGAGGTCTTTTCGAGATGTTATTAATGACTATTATCTTATGGACCTTGGCAGCAAAGGTTGTGCCTTCACATGGTCTAACAACAGACAGGGAGATGCTATGGTAAAAGCAAGATTAGACAGAATGCTTTGTACAAAAAATTGGAGATTGGCTTACCCTTTTGCTGAAGTTCTTGCCCTTCCTGCCCTCGGCTCTGACCACAGTCCTCTGCTCTTGTCCACTGAAACACTTTCCAGCTGCAAACGGCGAAAGTCTTTCTACTTTGAAGCTTTTTGGCTCCAAGATACGACTTGTCGCTCCATAATTACTGAATCTTGGAATTCTTCTCGGCTTGGCAAAGTGACGCTTCCTCAAAAGCTACTTTCTGTTTCTATTGCTTTATCTCAATGGAGTCGCTCTAAATTTGGGAATGCTCAAACCCAGATTTCTCATCTTAAGAACCAGCTTCAATCTCTTACTAATCGGCCTCATTTTCACCCAACTTCTGATGAGATTTCAGACCTGAAAGTCAAAATATATGAGTTATGGCAGCAAGAGGAAAAGTTTTGGGCAATGCGATCTCGGGTTAACTGGCTTAAATGGGGAGATAGGAACACTAAATTTTTTCATGCCACTACGATTAATAGACGTCAGCATGACAAGATAAGGATGCTTCAGGATGATCAGCAGAACTGGATTCGTGACCCTACTGCTCTTAAAGATATGACTCTCAACTATTTTCAACAGTTATTTACATCTTCAAGGCTTAGAGATTATGGTCCAACTCTACATCTTTGTAATCAAATTGTGACAGCGGATATAAATGAATCTTTAATGGCAACAATTACCTGAGGAGGTCCATGATGTAGTATTCCAGATAGGTGAAACGAAAGCTCCCGGTCCGACGGCTTGAATGGTCGGTTTATCGCGCCCTTACATCAAATTTGCGAGGAACTCTTTCATTGCACTGGGTTTACATGGACAAGATGAACTATTAACAGTTTACATTTAGCTTTCAATGCTATACATTTAGGATTGTTTTTGCGATCGAAAGCAGATAGGTAAAATATATAAAACTTGAATGAGAGAATAAATCATTCTTTTTTATTCCTTAAAGATGATAGTTGATCAATTATTTCTAAAAAGGAGTTATTTTCCATGTGTATCTTGACATATTTAAACTAATTAAAGCAGAAGGCATGTGGTGCAACACGTTCGAGTACTGTTGGTTGACTTAAAACTCTATTCTGGTGCCATACGACTTTAAAATGAATTCAAATTAAATTTCCATGCTTTTTTTTTTCATTTCTTTTGTATCATGCTTATTAAGACAAATTGCAATCAATTAGTCTATTGGAGTCTCATTTAAAGGAAAGCTTCTTTTTTGCAGATTGACTACGAATGATTTCTTGCATGATTTTTTTTAGGTTGACTAGATAAGCCAATGTCAGGAATTAATCTCAACTCCTAAAACTATGTTCAGTAGCTACATGCAATACCGTCGCTCTGGTGGGTCAAATAAGGATGTGTAGCTTCTGGATTCAGCATTCTAGCATGCAATAAATTCAAAGACATATTGACACTTGATGTGCATAGCAGAAATTATCCGAGAATGCTTTTGTAGAGTAATTTAACCTGTGTGTACTGGATTTCGGACCAAATATGCAAATTGGCAAAAAGGTCTAGGACTTTAGGGGCAATTATCTCCTCTATAATAGTTAAATCCATTTAGTGTTTTATTGGGCTAAATGATGGTCAAATTTATGATGGATAACCACAAGTACATATGATTCCAATTGCCATTACAGGAAGTAAAAAGTATTAATTGCACTGAAAGATATTATTGGAGGGTAGTCATTCCAAAGAATACTATCCATTACGCAAGAATCTTCTCTCTTCCACTCTACTGCCTCTAGATTTTGATACGAGGCAAATACTCCTATGCGCAGAGAATCGTAGCTTGTTTAGATCATTAAAGAAAGGAAAATTCACGCAAGCGAAAAAGCAGGCACCACAACATCGGCTTCTTAGGTGGGAGAATGGTTCTCAAAGGAAGATTTTAAAACCAAACATATTGTGGTAAAAGAATATACTTGTTGATTTCCTATTATGAGAATTCGTTGCTGTCACAATTATAAATATGTATGTAATAAGAAATCCAAGAGGAGGTATCAAGAGAAATGAAGCCCATATAGCTTTCATGCTTATATCCACCACAAGTCCCTAAGATTACTGAAAAGAAAATTCCCTTTGAAAATCTTGGAAGACTTACGTGGCAATACAACTTCTACATTTTCAGAGATAAAATGAAGGTCTTGCTCTTCTCGCCCAAGCTTTACTACAACCGAAGTATCCACTCATTCATCCTCTTTTCTCCCCAAATGAAGAAATCCTAGAAAACTCCGATAGTTTTATGGGTATATGTTTAATCTCTATATCATCACCATTGAGTTTCCATCGGCCAAGATGTATCACTGGCAAGATTATCCAAAGAGCAAGTAAATATAATTATATCAGGAAAATGCTCACTTGGTTTAAATCATTAGGAGCATGGAAAAGTATATTCCATTAACAGCTCAGAACATACAGGCTTGACTCAAAACTCCATACAGTTCTTGTTCTACAAGCCATGGTTATTTATCAAACCCAGCAAAGATGTGTAAAACTCCTACAAATGTTGGAGTTTCCGCATATAAACTCTGTTTCAAGTGAGATTTTTATGACTCTTTCCTGCAAAATGTCAACCTACCCTCAAACTATTAGGAACTCCTACAAATGTTGGAGTTTCCACATATGAACCCCAATATGTTTCAAGTGAGATTTTTACGACTCTTTCTCGCAAAATGTCAACCTACCCTAACACTATTGGGAACTACAAAGGATATTGTACCAAAGCAATCGAGTCATTCCACTAAAGCATAGCCAACAGAAGTTGATATGTCTCTTGGGATTATCCCGACGACTACCGCAAAACCCAAAGAATGATCAATAATTGCTTGGGAAGATACTATGGAATTGACATACAGGTTGACATGGACCATCATGAGTTACAAACATCACCACAAGATCCATAGGGATAACCATTTGTCACAAGATCACCCTTTTGACTATAGTAATTTAAAATTTGCACTCAGTCTAGGCCTCAACGGTGAAAGCCCATCACTCCATCTCGAGGATCTACCATAACCAGACATTTCATCAAGCTCCACTGATGCTCCGACAAGTCCTCATCAGCCTTCAAAAAGACAAAAGTAGTCTAAATTAAAAGAAGTTTAGCTCTAGAAATTGATATTAAGTGGAGAAGCTCATCAAATGACAAAGGCAACAATATAAAGATGATCCTAACAAAAACACTTTGTGATTCTACTAACATCCTGACAAGCTCTCATCAACATCTAGAATCCGAAGAACATAGCCAACTCAAAGAACTGGAAGTTTAATGAATTTTCAAAGCTTATCAGCGCAATAAATTTGGATATAATTCTAACATCTCTGATGAAGACTAGTGGCTCCATGCCCTAGGATTTGATTGAAGATTGACATGAAGCTAAATTATTTGTCTTTACTGGTTCTTTGTTATAAAAAGTGTGCTTGAATACTCTTCAAGGCTTTGGGAAACAAAATCAAAATACTCTTCAACACAGAACTTTTAAAGAAAAGAATACTATTCAAAAGGAAAAAATTGAAGTCATTTGACATGTTTTTTGGGAAAAGAGACTTCAAACAACTTGTGGGATAATCTAACATAGTATACATAACAAAAGAGTACCGGAATTATCTTCTTGTGTATTTCTTTCTAAAATCGGGATACAAGAATCCGATAGCCTCAAATGAATTTCATCCATAAAGTTTGCCAAATCATTATCTCAAATAATTTGCCTCAAATGAATTTTATCCATAAAGTTAGCCAAATCATTATCTCAAATAATCATCCAAAATTAAATAGAATGGCTTGCAAGCTATTTGCCATTATTGGAAAAGACCACGAGTTTTACTCTTATTATTTCAGCAAGTGAATGTCTTACGATCAGTTTTAAGTAAAATATTAAAAAGTTGTTAAGACACCCAATTCAAAAATATATTCTAAAGTTACAAGAAGCAATAATTCAAACAGAAACATAGGACATTGTACAAGAGAAAATTATTGTAGATATGGATCCAAGATGGCAGAAAATTTTTAACAAAGGCAAAGTAGCAGATGGCTCACAAAGATGATTTGCCAAAAGCACGTCTGTCTTAACTATCGTAAAACTTTTCTGGACAAGAAAAAAGGTAAAGAAAAGCACCAGCGAAATATTATAGCAAAACGACAAGTAGGGTTGATATGAGTAATAACCAATAGGGGAGACAACATATGAAAAGGTACTTTCCCCAGATCGGTATACAAATAATAATATGATCATCGCAATATGTCGATCTCTTTATTATCTCAGATATGTTCCATGTTGCACGACCAACAAACATGTTCATAACCACAAGAATCTGGGAAACAAAATCAAAATACCCTCGAACAAAGAACTTTGAAACAAAAAGAATACTATTCAAAAGGACAAAATAGAAGTCTTTGACATATTTTTTTGGGAAAAGAGAGACTTCAAAACTTACTGTTAATAAAGCCACTGACAGATAGATTCAAAAAACTCGTGGCAGAATCTAACATAGTATGCATACCGTTCTTTCTAAAACCAGATTTAAACTCCAAACGTGATTGAAAAATAATAGTTCTTGTAATTAACAGAGTAAAGAAGAAAATTTCCATTGAAAAGGACTTTGACGGAAAAACTTTTAATCTGGTTATTCTTTTGACAGAAAACTTAAAATCAAGAAGTTAATCCTTAGAATGGACAAAGCAAAAGTCTCACAACTCTTCAAAAGATAGAGAGATTACAAAATCACTTTAAAAAATAACTTTAGAAAAGGGTATTTATAATAGCTTTGGGAGCAGTAAGTTTTTAAATCTCTATCTTGCCAAAAAAGTTGAAGTTTTGTTTTGTTCTTCTGAATATATTTCACTTTTTTTTTTTTTCTCTTCCTGATTATAGATCCCCTTCTTTTTAAGTTCTTTTTTAAAGTGATTTTGTAATCTACCTCTCCATCTTTCGAAGAGTTGTGAGCCTTTTTTTTTTGTCCTTTCTAAATATTAACTTCTTGATTTTAAGTGTTTATCAAAGGGTAACCAGATTTAAAGTTTTCCATCAAAGTCCTTCTCAAATGTTTCTCAAATGTTGCAAATGATGAGAATTTTCTTCTTTACTCTGTTTTGTGCAGAACTATTATTTTTCTATCATATTTCCTTCTTTCATCAAGACCAAAATTACATTGAGACACAATCGTAAAACTCATCGTACGTACAGAAGAAGAAGGAATTCACGTGCTTTCCCAACACTACTTGCTATAAGGTAGAAAACTCTCGACTTTGAAAATGTCAGGTTTACTTCACATTACAAAAAAAGAATAGAAGTAACACAACTATACTAGCAAATGCACTTATACCAGATGATGCAACTAAGTTATCAATGCAGCCTCCCGACAAATCATAAAATCCTCCATTGTCTGGACAACCACTCATATTGAGACCAACCATTCAAAAAGAAGCAGTAACGACTACGACATTGCCAAGACTAATAACACCAAATGCAAAAGGCTCCTTGATACCTCGATACTTCAACAATCAAATTCCATTGCCCTTTCGCAGTCTTGGGAGTTTTAATTTGCTTTCAAAGTATGTCATGCATATTTTTAGATCACATCACGAGTTTGTCGTATCTATTTCTCAATAGCTTTGAGTAGCAAGTTTTCAAATATCTCTATTTTGCCAAAAAAAGTTAAAACTTTTGTTTTCTCTATTTGAATGTTTATATTTTTTTCAAAATTTGATCTCATAATATTACTTTGTTTTAAAGTAGTGTGAGACTTTTTTTTTTTTTTTTGGTCGTTTGTAAATTTTTACTTATTGATTTTAATATTATATGAAAGAGTCACCAAATTTAAAGTTTTCCTCTAAATTCATTTCAAAATGTTGTAAATGATGGCAACTTTCTTCCCTACTCTGTTTTACAAGACCTATTTTCTTCAAATAACATTGGAGTTTTAAATTGCTTTTAAACAACGTCATGCATATTACATCCATGTTTGTGGAACCTTTTTTCAATAGTTTCATGTGCAGTAAATCTTCGAAGATCATTTACTTGTTCAAAAAGTTGTAACTTTTGTTTTCTCTTGTTCAATATTAATCTCTCTTTTTTAAAAGTTAGTTATTAAAGACTTTCGTAATATCTCCCTCTGTGTTAAATAATTCTGAGGCTTTTGTTTTGTCCTATCTAAATTTTAACTTCTTGATTTAAAATTTTCTTTCAAAGAGTAACTCGATTCAAAGTTTGACGTCAAAGTCAAATCCCAAATGTTGCAAATCATAGTTATTCTGTATATACTCTTTTATGTACAAGAACATTTATTTTCAAACAAAATTGGGAGTTTAAATTTGCTTTTAAGAGATGTCATGCATATTTATCACTAGTTTGTCAAATCTATTAGGCAATAGGTCTGTAAGTAGTAAGTTTTCAAATACGTATTTTAGGTCAAAATGTTGAATTTTTTTTTTTTTCTTTTTTTTATCGTTTTTCGCAAGTTCTTTGTTAGAGAGTCCATATAATATCTGTCTCTATTTTAAAGTACTGTGAGACTTTTGCTTTGTCTCTCTAAATATTAACCTCTTGATTTTAAATTTTCCAAAGTAATGGAATTTAGAGTTTTCTGTCAAAGTTGTTTTTAAATGTTGCAAATGATGGCAATTTTCTTCCTTACTCTATTTTATACAAGTGCTATTATTTTGAAACAACATTAGGAGGTTAGCTTTTAAAGAATGTTATGCATATTGTTAGATTATATCATACGATTTCTAAAATATCTGCTGCTTTATATGATTATCAATCCCACAAAAAGTTATTCTATGTATCAATCCTTACATCTCGGCTAGTTTTGGGATGTTTTGAGAAGTTGGGGGATATTATCATTGCCAAACCTAATGCTTACATTGCATTCGTGGGTAAAAAGAGTAATTGAACAAACATTGAATAAGACAATACCTGAAGGTACACAAAGCAGCTGAATATTTATTCCATAAGGAATTATTTGATCCAATCGTCCCACGTAATCCTTTAAAGGGTATTCTGAGTGAGTTATTTAAGCTTCTCGCTTTTTTTTTCCTGGAAAAGGTAAAGTTCTGTTTTCTCCTTTTCAACATTTATCTCTTTTTTAGAAGTTCTACATTAAGGATATTTCACAAAATCTCTTTCTGTTTTAAAGATATGTGAGACTTTGTTTTGTCCTTTCTAGATACTAACTTCCTGATTTTAAGCTTTCTGTCAAAGGACTATATAGATTTAAAGTTTTCTTTATTTATGTTCTGTGGAAGAGTAAATGGATTTAAAGTTTTTCACGAAAGTCGTTTCCAAATTATGCAAATGATGGCAATTTTCTACCTTACTTTGATTTGTACAAGAATTATTGCTTAACAACATTGGGAGTTTAAATGCGCTTTTAAAAAAGTCAAGCATATTATGTAAAATTTTATCACTAGTTCTTGGATGTAATTCTCAATAGTTTTGTGAGCAGGTCTCAAATATATATATACATATATTGCCACAAAAGTTAAACTTTCGTTTTCTCCTTTTGGATATTTGTCTCTTCTTTAAAAGTTCTTTGTTTAAGAGGTTTCTTAGTCTCTCTTTTTCAAATGATTGTGAGGCTTTTGTCAAAAAATAACCAAATTTAAAGTTTTCTTTAAAAGTCGTTTCCAAATATCGTAAAATGATGGCCATATCCTTTTTTACATTGTTTTGTACAAGACCTATAATTTTCAAGCGACATTGGGAGTTTTAATTTGCATTCAAAAAGAATGTCATGTATATTGTTTGATCATCTTTCAAGTTTGTTAAATCTATTTCTCAATAATTTTATGAGCAGTATATTTTCAAGTATCTATTTTTTGCCATAGAATTGACACTTCTGTTTTCTTCGTTTTAATATTAGCGATATTTTATAGTGTCTTTGATTCAAGGTATTGTGAGACTTTTGTTTTGTCCTTTCTAAATATATACTTCTTGATTTTAAGTTTTATGTGAAATGGTCACCAGATTTAAAGTTTTCCTTCAAAGTCATTTGTAAATGTTGCAGATGATAACAAATTTCTTTCTTACTCTAGTTTGTACAAGACTATTTTTTCAAGAAAGGATTGGGAGTTTAAATTTGCCTCTAAAGAACCACGCATATTTATCATAAGTCTGTCGAATAAGCAGAGTAAGTTTTCAAGTATCTCTATTTTGCCAAAGTAGTTAAACTTTTGATTTCTCCTTTTGAATACTTATCTGCATCTCAAAAGTTCTTTATTACATAATTTAACTCTTTTTCAAAGAGTAACTTTATTTAAAGTTTTCTGTCGAAGTTGTTGCCAAATATTGCAAATAATGGCTATTTTCTTCCTTAAAATGTTTTGTACGAGACCTATTATATTCAAACAATATTGGGAGTATTGAATTTCCTTTATAGAACTTCGTACTTATTGTTCACGATAGGTCTATAGCAGGAAGTTTTCAAAAATCTCTTTTTGTTGCCGTAAAACTTAAACTTTTGTTTTCTCAGTTTGAATATCTCTCTTTTTGAGAAGTTCTTTGTTAAACAGACTATTTTAAAGAATGGCGAGACTTTTGTTTTGTTCTTTCTAAGTGTTTACTTTTGGATTTTAAGTTTTCTGTAATAGAGTAACCGGATTTTTAGTTTTCCGTTGCAAATGATGGCAATTTTTTTCCCTTACTCTGTTTTATCACAACTGTGTTTGACTGTACATTCCATTATCTTTACGAGAAGTAAGTTTTCAAATATCTCTTTTTTGTCAAAAAGGTTAAAACCTTTGTTGTTTTGAATATTTATATGTTTTTGAGTTCTTTGTTAAAGAGTTTTTCATAATATCTCTCTCTGTTTGAAAGCATCTTGAGACCTTTGTTTTTTCTCCTAATTATTTACTTCTTGATTTTAAATTTTCTGCCAAAGGGTAACTGGATTTAAACCTTTCCGTCAAGGTTGTTTATGAATGTTGTAAATGATGGCAATTTTCTTCTTTACTCTGTTTTGTACAGGGCATATTATTTTCATAAAACATTGGTTGTTTAAATTTGCTTATAAACATCATGCCTATTTTATTAGACAATATTTCAAATTTTCTAATCTATTTCTCAATAGATTTGGGAGCAGTAAGTTCTTAAAATCGAGAAGCAATACTTAGAAAGAGCAAAACAAAAGTCTCACCGTAAACAGGCAGATTTTGTGAAATTTGTTTAAGAAAGGACTTCGGAAAACGAGAGAAATATTCAAACTGAGAAAACAAAAGTTCAAGTTTTAAGGTAAAAAAGAGATCTTCGAAAACTTCCTGCTCTAAACCTATTGTCAACAATAACCATGACGCTTTATAAAAGGAAATTAAAACTCCCAATAATGTTTGAATATAATAGGTCTTGTATAAAACAGTTCAAGGAAGTAAATAACCAACATTTGCAACATTTGGAGACAACTTTTACAGAAAACTTTAAATAAGGTTACTCTTTGAAAAAGAGAGAAATTATGTAATCTTTAACAAAGATCCTTTGACATGCAAATAAATATTAAAAAAGAGAAATCAAATGTTCACTATTTTAGCAAAATAGAGATACTTAAAAACTTACTGCTTATTTGACAAACTTATGATAAATATGCATGGTTCTTTAGAGGCAAATTTAAACTCCTAATCCTTTCTTTAAAAATTAGACTTGTACAAACTAGCGTAAGAAAGAAGTTTGTTATCATTTCCAACATTTTCAAATGACTTTGAAGGAAAACTATAAATCCGGCAACCCTGTCACATAAAACTTAAAATAAGGAGATAAATATTTAGAAAAGACAAAACAAAAGCTGCACAATACCTTAAGAAACAGAGAGAGACTATAAAATATCTCTAACAATTTTTTTTTTTTTAATAGACAATATTCAATCAAAGAAAACAGAAGTGTCAACTCTACGGCAAAAAATAAACATTTGAAAACATATTGCTCGTAAAATTATTGAGAAATAGATTCGACAAACTTGTAATATGATCAAACAATATACATGACATTCTTTGAAAGCAAATTAAAACTCCCAATGTTGCTTGAAAATTATAGGTCTTGTACAAAACAGTGTAAGAAAGGATATCGCCATCATGTTGCAATATTTGGAAACGACTTTTAAAGAAAACTTTAAATCTAGTTACTCTTTGACAAAAGTCTCACAATTATTTGAACTCCCAATGTCGTTAAGCAATAATTCTTGTACAAAACAGAGTAAGGTAGAAAAATGCCATCATTTGCATCATTTGGAAACGACTTTCATGAAAAACTTTAAATCCAGTTACTCTTCCACAGAACATAAATCAAGAAAACTTTAAATCTAGGTAGTCCTTTGACAGAAAACTTAAAATCAGCAAGTCAGTATTTGGAAAGGACAAAACAAAGTTACACACATCTTTGAAACAGAAAGAGATTTGTGAAATATCCTTGATGCAGAACTTTTGAAAAAGAGATAAATGTTGGAAAGGAGAAAACAGAAGTTCACCTTTTCTGGTAAGAAAGAGATATTTGACAACTTATGCTCATATAGCTATTAAGAAATAGAATCGTGTGATATAATCTAGCAATATGCATAACATTAAGCTAAATCAACCTCCTACTGTTCCAAAATAACAGCATTTGTACAAAATAGAGTAAGGAATTGCCATCTTTGCAACATTTAAAAACAACTTTGACGGAAAACTCTAAATTCGATTGCTCTTTGCCTGAAAACTTAAAATCAACAAGTTAAATTTAGAGACCAACAAAGCAAAAGTCTCACAGTACTTTAAAATAGAGACAGATATTATCTAGTCTGTCTAACAAAGAACTGGCTATGGTATCTGGTGTCTTTCAAAACAATTGGCTATTTTTGAACTCTTATTGTGCTCCTCACAATGCAATATCATTCTATAGGACATTTAGGCTCTACAGATTACGGACTAAGTTAATCAGCATATTAAACTCGTAGAGAGAAGTGCAGAAATGATTGGCCCGGAAGCCTAAATTAACCACTCATGCTACTCCAGGATAGACAGACAAAATGATGTACTTAAATTGCATTTAGATTATCTCCCCAGGTACTTAGCTCATTAAAAGTCACTTGCAAGCAGCACTTAACATAACTCACGAGAAGAGGCAACAAGAGGAGGATGGATAAAGATGGGTAAAAGCAATATATGTTCACCCATGGCCGACTGACAAGTTTAAGATTTGTCATACAATCAATCCATCCATTTCATTGAGAAGAAATGGAAAAGGGCAAAACTGAAAACTACATAGACTCAACACATAGAATAGACCGCCAAACTTCACATAAAGTTAGGCGCAAAACAGAAGAAAATAGAGAAACAAGGAACTCAGCCAGATCACAACTAGCACACATGTGACGGATGCATCAATTACTAAGACAGACTATGAAGCCTTATGGAAAAGGGAAGTTTGCGATCATGTTTAGAACCTTATTACTATGGTCTGCTAGAGTCGTATTACACTAGGAAATGGATAGCATCCTTGGATACTGACCTTGAAGGGTTAGAAAGAAGATTTTTGAAGGCCTCCACTTCTGCCAGTGTATCTTGAGGAATAGTTGAGGGGAATTTTCCTTTCTGCTTCCTTAAAATTTTTGTTACGGAGCATGTTAGGTACATTTCTTTCTCTTAATCCTATCATAATATGATAACATCCTAGAATTTATGATGATAACTTAGCCAAACATATACAATACCAAGGACTAAGAGGACAGAGGATAAAATGATGGCAACATGTTTGTCATCCTGATTAGCTTGTGCTTGTTCAACCAAAGGATAATGGTAAGTAGGAGATTGTGCTTGTAAATACTAACAGCGATGCCATTTCCAATATACTGGTCAGAGATCCGTTCTCCATTGTATGTTGTAAATACTGAGCGTAGCATCAATGTTGTAACAGAAGAAGAGTCCACTGTGTGCTTAAGTCCCCAACATATCGACAAAGGTAGAGTAATTGGCCTATAGCCTGGCACATATATAGATAAGATGGGTCATGTGTTACTGGGAAAATTCATCAATAAGAAAAAGTATTTTCATCTCAAGTGAATTCGCGTCAAGTAAACCAGTAGGCAATCAACTAGAAGATCATTGCAATCAACTAGTAGATCATTTTAAAAGACTTTTCCCAAGTTTTATGGCTATGTTATGTATGAAACCCTGATAAGCCCAGATCCCATTGCTGGCACACCATTAGGGCTCTCAGAAAACAATATCAAACAGAAATACTTCCATTCAGTTCATTTATAGTTGCTTTTTAAAGAACTGGTCACACAAGTATGTAAAATATCTCACAAAAGAAGAGAAATGTGTATTAAAATCCAAACATGCAGTATTTACTGGAACAAAAATCAGAAACAAAAGAAGCCACGAATCTTCCTCGCATGCTGTAATTTTACTTTGGCAATGGTTAATATAATTTTGCGTGCCAGTTAATTAAGTGCTTGCCTGTACTATGGCAAACCCGACTGAAGCAAAGCAACTATACCAGAGAACTTTCTCCCAGCTCCACCTTCTCTTTATTTCGGGTCTTGCAACTTCCAATATATTTGTGCCGAAAGCGGAAACACAATTTGCACATTCATAAAGGGAACTATACCAAGGGAGCAAATCCCAAGTCTACTGATACCCAGAAAAAGAATCCAAAGCACTCAACAAACCATTCTGATCCAAATTCCCAGCAAAAGCATCCCGATTTACCCCTACCAGGGGACCATATATGCCTAGTCGGGATAGGGCCAACTATCCCAACAACTTCAGGAATTTCCAAGGCAACGGCCCTTTAAAGAAATAACCAAAACCAATATAACTATCCTCAGTTGCAGCTGCTGCAGAAAGAAAGTTTGTTAGCCAAGCTAATGACAGCCAAACTATGAACGACAAGCAATGTAAGAAGTTTGACCTTGCCACTCCAAGCCACGAGACGATGTCTTTTTCCCTTCTTGTGCTTCACGAGCTCTCAGATATTGGAGAAAACAAACCTAGAAAACTTTCCCATGTGGAGTTCAGCCCAGAGGAATGACGTGAACCTATTCCCAAAGAATCAAAACTGTGCCCTCAAAGCTGAGGAGTATTTAAGGAACAAAGTAAAATAAAGAACTCAACTACGATGAATTTTCTGAACAGGAAGCAATGACTGGACTCAATTTATCATTGATTTGAAAACTGACCACTAGTGATAAAATCCTACAAAACTATAGAGAATTACATCTTAAGACCTATTGATAATTATTTGCATAATATGCATGACGTTCTTTAAAAGCACCCTCAAACTCCCAATGTTGTATCAAAGCAATAATTCTGGAACAAAAGAGACAAAGGTAGGAAATTGTCATTTGGAAACGGCTTTAATATTAAAATTTAAATCCAGTTACTCTTCCATAGAACATAAAATCAAGAAGCTAATATTTAGAAAGGACAAAACAAAAGTCTCACTATTCTTTAAAACGGAAAGAGATATTAAAATTTAAATCCAGTTACTCTTCCATAGAACATAAATCCAGACTACTGTGGTTTTGGCAAAAACACATATATTTGAAAACTCACAGTAATACATTCAGAAACTTGTGATATGGTCTAAAATATTATGCATGACGTTCTTTAAAAGCAAATCTAAACTCGCAATGTTCTTTAAAAATAGTAGGTCTCATACAAAAAAGATTCAAAAGGGTAAATTACCATCATTTGCAACATATGGAAATGGCTTTGATGGAGAACTTAAAATTTGAGTAGTTCTTTGAAAGATAACTTAAAATCATGAAGGAAATGACAAAACAAAAGTCTCCCAATTCTTTAAATCAGAGAGAGATTTTATCAAATCTCTTTAACAAAGAACATTCACAAAAGAGATAATATTGAAAAGAAGAAAACAAAAGTTCACCTTTTTGGTAAAAAAAAGAGATCTATGACAACCTATTATTGCTCACAAGCTATTGAGAAATAGATTTAACAATCTTGTGAAAGTATCTATCAAAATGCATGGGGTTCTTTAAAAGCTAAGCACAATTCCCAATGTTACTTGAAAATAATAGGGACTAGTACAAAATAGAGTAAGGAAGAAAATTGCCACCATTTGAAACATTTGAGCCGATCACTCTTTGAGAGTATACTTAAAATTAAAATCAAGAAGTTAATATTTAGAGAGGACAAAACAAAAGCTTCACAGTACTTTAAAACGGAGAGATATTTGAGATATTTATGTATTCTCTTTAACAGAGAACTTTTGCAGAACAGATAAATATGAAAAAAGCTAAATGAAAGTATTGAACTTTTTTTGTCAAACAAGAGATATTTGAAAGACTGCTCCTCATAAAGCTATTGCGTAATAGATTAGACAAACTTGTGATAAATATACATGACAGCTTTCAAAAGCTTGTTTGAACTCTTGATGTTGTTTGAAAAAGGAACAACATTGCGATGATGACATTTGGAAACTGACTTCAACATAGAACTTTAAATTCAGTCACTCTTTGACAAAAATTTTGAAATCAAGAAGTTAATGTTTAGAAAGGACAAAACCACAGTAGTCTCATGATTCTCTAATAACAGTATGCATGAGATTCCTTGAAAGTAATTTAAAACTCTCAATGTCATTTAAAAATAAAAGATCTTGTATAAAAAAGAGGAAGGAAGAAAATTGACATCTTTTGCAACATTTTGAAATGTCTTTAAAGGAAAATTTTAGATCTAGTGACACTTTAACAGAAACTTAAAATCAAGATTATCTCTTTAACAAAGAGCGTCTGAAATAATATTCAAAAGAAGAAAACAAAAGTTTTGACTGTTTTGGCAGAAAAAAGATACTTAAGAACATACCGCTCATAAAGCTATTAAAAAATAGATTTGAAAAACTTGTGATAAATACGCAAGAAGTTTTTTTTTTAAAGCAAAGTTGAACTCCCAATGTATGTTTTTTATAATTATACGTCCTGTACAAAACAGGAAGAATATTGACATCATTTATGATCTTTGGACATGACTTTCACGGAAAACATTGCATCACATCATTTAAAATCAACTTTCAACTCCCGTTCTTATTTGAAAATAATACGTCTTGTACAAAATAGAGTAAGTAATAAAATGTTTGATGTAGAACTTTAATCCAGGTACTCTGTGACATAAAACTTAAATTCAAGAAATTAATATTTTGGAAAAAGAAAAAACAAAAGTCTCACAATTCATTCAAATAGCTCGAGATATTATGAAATCTCTTCAATATCGAACTTTTATGAAATTGAACCGAAAAAGGAGAAAACAAAAGTTTTTAACTTTTTTTCGCAAAAAAGAGATATTTGATAACTTACTGCCATGGAGCTTTTGAGATATAGATTCAAAAACTTTGCTCTGACGACAAACTTTAAATCCAATTACTCTTTGACAGAAAACTTAAAATCAAGAAACTAATATTCAGAAAGGACAAAACAAAAGAAGCGCAATTCTTTAAAACAGAGAGATTTTACTATATTTGTATAACATTTAAAAAGGAGAACTTGTTGGCAAAAAAGAAATTATTGGAAAACTACTCATAAATATGCATGACAGTTTTTCATAGCAAATTTGAACTCCTGAAGTTTGAAAAATGATAGGTCTCACAAAAATTAGGATAAGGTAGAAAATTGCAATCATTGGCACCATTTTGAAACGACCTGGACCGAATACTTTAAATCCAATTACTCTTTGACCAAAAAAAGACAATCAGGAGGCTAATATTTAGAAAGGACAACAATAAAATTGAAATTCTTTAAAACAGAGAGATAAAACAGAGAGATATTACAGAATCTCTTGATTAAAGAACTTTAAGAAAAAAGATTAAAATTCAAAAGGAGAAAACAAATGTTCTTTTGGCACAAAGGAGGGATTTAAAAACTTACTACTTATAAAGTCGATTGAGAAATAGATTCTAAAGCTAACGACTTATTTGCACCATTTTAAAACAACTTTGACGGAATATTTTAAATATGGTTACTCTTTGACAAATTAATATATATGCATATATAATCAAGAAGCTAATATTTAGAAAGGACAATAACAGAATTAAAATTCTTTAAAACAAAGAAATATTATTGAACCTTTTTCACAAAGAACTTCAAGAAAAAAGATTAAAATTCAAAAGGAGAAAAAAAGTTGACTTTTTTTCGAAAAAAAAAGTTGAAGTTGACTTTTTTCACAAAAATAGAGATATTTGATAACTTACTGCCACGGAGCATTCGAGAAATAGATTCAAAAAACTTGCTTTGATAACAACCTTTAAATCCAGTTTTCTCCTTTTTTTTGGGAAAGAAATCCACTTTTCTCTTTGACAGAGAACTTATAATCAAGAAGCTAGTATTTAGAAAGGACAAAATAAAAGACTCACAATTCTTTAAAACAAAGAGATTTTATGATTTGTTTAGAACTTTTAAAAAACAGAGAAATATTCAAAAGGAGAAATAAAAGTTTTAACTTTTTTAGTGAAAAACAGATATTGGAAAACTGCTCATAAAATGCATGACATTTTTTGCACATGCATTTTATGAAAGCAAATGTGAACTCTCGATGTTTGAAAAATAATAGGTCTTGTACAAATCAGAGTAAGATAGAAAATTGCAATCATTTGCACCATTTAAAACGACTTTGACAGAATACTTTAAATAGAGTTACTTTTTGACAAAAAAAGACACAGTCAGGAAGCTAATATTTAGAGAGGACAACGATAGAACTGAAATTCTTTAAAACAGAGAGATATTGTGGAATCTTTTTAACAAACAACTTTAACGAAAAAAATTAAAATTCAAAAGGAGAAAACAAAAATTCTGTTTTTGCACAAAGAAGGGATTTAAAAACATAATGCTTAGAAAGTCTATTGAGTAATAGATTATAAAACTTGTGACTCATTTGCACCAATCTGAAACGACTTTGACAAAATATTTTAAATCTGGTTAACCTTTGAGGGAAAATATATATATATATATATATATATATATAATAAAGAAGCTAATATTTAGAAAGGACAACAATAGAATTAAAATTCTTTAAAACAGAGATATATTAAGGAATCTCTTCCACAAAGATCTTTAAGAAAAAAGATTAAAATTCAAAAGGGAAAAAGATTAACTTTTTTTGCAAAACAGAGATAATCTTATAACTTAATGCCATAGAGCTTTCCAGAAAAAGATTCAAAAACTTGCTTTTAAAACACCATAAATCCAGTTTCTCTTTGACAGAAAACTTAAAATCAAGAAGCTAATATTCAGAAAAGACAAAACAAAGGACTCACAATTCTTTAAAACAGAGAGATTTACCATATCAATAGAACTTTAAAAAAAGAGAGAAATATTTAAAGGAGAAATAAAAGTTTAACTTTTTTTATGACAGGTATTGGAGAACTGCTCAATAAATGCATGACTTTTTTCCAAAGAAAATTTGAACTCCCAATGTTTGAAAAATAATAGGTATCGTACAAATCAGAGTAAGCCAGAAAATTGCAATCATTTGCACCATTTTCAAACGACTTTGATGGAATACTTTAAATCCGGTTAATCTTTGACAAAAGAAGATAAAATCAGAAAGCTAATATTTACAAAGGACAACAATAGAATTGAAAGTCTTTAAAAAAGAGATATATTATGGAACCTCTTGAACGAAGAACTTTAAGAAAAAAAATTAGAATTCAAAAGGAGAAAACAAACGTTATTTTCGCTCAAAGGAGGGATTTAAAAACTTACTGCTCATAAAGTCTATTGAGAAATAGATTCTAAAGCTTGTGACTCATTTGCACCATTTTGAAACCACTTTGACAGAATACTTTAAATCTGGTTAATCTTCAACAAAATAATATATATAATCAACCAGACAATATTTAGAGAAGGACAACAATAGAATTAAAATTCTTTTAAACAGAGAAATATTACGTAATCTCTTTCACAAAGAACTTTAAGAAAAAAGATTAAAATTCAAACGGAGAAGAAGAAGTTTTTAACTTTTTTTTTTTTTTTTTTTTTTAAGAGAGATATTTGATAACCTACTGCCATAGAGCATTCGAGAAATATATTAAAAAACTTGCTTTGATAAGAAACTTTAAATCCAGTTTCTCCTTGACAGACAACTTCTAATCAAGAAGCTAGTTTTTGGAAAGGACAACACCAAAGACTCACGATTCTTTAAAACAGAGAGATTTCTGCTAAAATATGTGCAGATTTCTCAACATGAAATGATAGAACAGATCAGGTGAAGACCAAAGAAGCTGGGAAATCTTGGACTTAGTAGAGTGTAATAACTCAGAGAGAGAGAGAGACCAGGATCTGAAAGTAACAGAAGTGAAAATATCCATGACATAAAGAGGCATTGGTTTGCTAACAAATTTGGTAAAAAGGTGGTTCAACTTCTTAAAAGATTATTTCTCAAGACATATACAGGTCATTATGCTTAACCTAAGGGAAAAGGTCAAGTATTGACAAATGCCAGGCAAGAAAACCACGATGCCCCTGTCCCACTAGCCAGGACACATTCAAGGAAACACCAAAGATGCCTTTCTCCACAGATATGAAATAAATGGCATATAAACACGAGGAATTACTACCAAAACACCTGAATAAAAAAAATATAGCAATTTTTAATCACTGGAAAAATACCGTTTTTCTTGAATGCAGCTGTAGTTTTACCCAGTTGAACAAGGGGTATTGATACTCCTTCGCATTTCAGCTGTTCACTCATATCATCAGGGCCCAAGTGTAGGAAAGTGTAGTAGTAGTTGAAGAAGGCTATTAATAGCATGTTGGTTGGAAGGTATAAAGAACCTACAATAGTTATTTATCACTATTAGACCATATCACATGTCCAAAATGAGAAAAAACAAAACAGTCCACCATCAGCATCATATGCCTCAAGCTAAACAAAGTTTTCACTTTCCTACAGTAAGAGCAGAGAAGTTTCCAATCAAGCATGATTAGGAAGCATCACACACGAATAGAAAACATATCTTACTTTGGAACCTGGTAGCAGAGAGAGATTTTCTTAAGGTGAGACAGAGGATATTAATAGTATGTTGGTTGGAAGGTATAGAGAACCTACAAGAGTTATTTATCACTATTAGACCACATCACATATTCAAAATGAGAAACAACTGAACAGTCCACCATCAGCATCTGCCTCGAGCTAAACAAAGTTTCTACTTTCCTACACTAAGAGCAGAGAAGTTTCCACTCAAGCATGATTAGAAAGTATCATGCACAAATAGAAGTTTCAACATACATTACTTTGGAACCTGGTAGCAGAGAGACATTTTCTTCAGGTGAAACAAACAGGATATAGAAACATCAATTTGCTAATGTGATGGATACTCAGATAGCAAAAGCAGACTATGATTAAAAAAAAGATGATTGCCAAGATCTCTCCCACGTAAAATGAAAAACGTGAGCATTTAATCTGCAGCAAAAATTGCATTGAGTGGACCCCGAGTATAAAAATTGTCAATCAAACCTTACATGCATCTATAGCGCAGGAGTTGGCACCGATCTCACTGAGATATTGCCACGTGCAAAGCTCTACTTTAATGCATTAGTGAAGAATGGCAGTTCACTGCAACTGCCAGAGAATTTACGTGTGGTTTTAGATTCAATACAGGTAAGCCATGCAAAGTCCAAGGGCAATAAACAGAGGGCAATAAACATTTACAAACAAGATGATACCAACAGAAGTTCACTCTCGAGTTATACTACCTTTTGAATGTTGAAATCTTAATGAGGTGACACACCCAAAACCTATTTCATAAATTTTACTTTAGTAACAAATAACTTGTCATGCCATACAATATGCTAAAATGGATTTGACAAATCAAACTTCCCATAGCTGCTTCTAAATTATTATGCATCTCTGAAAGCAGAACCATACTAGGTAAATAAATTCAAAAGATACTTCAGCTCAAATAAATAATCAGGTGTTTCATCACATCCTTCTGTAAAAAAGGCAATAATAATTCTATTAGCAACATCTCCATCTTAGATGTTTTCTGTTCCCATGATTGATGAAATTATGGGTCTCTGAGATCATGACCACCATTTCTACATGGAAGGTGATGTATCAAAGCATAGGAAGGAACAATTCTCATGATATTTAGAGTATATTATAATTTCCGTTTTAAGCAAGTCAGTTATTAGCTGTTTCTCTTACTAGTCACAATCTTCATTAAATATGAACATAAACATACCCCCAGGATTCAGAGCGACAGCAGCTTTCTTCAGTGCAGCTAAACCCACGAAGCGTGCAACAGTGCTGGGGAGAGGCAATGAAGATGCAGAAAATACAATGGGCATCACCCCCGAGCTATTCACCTGTGACGGAAATAATGAACCATATAAACATAGCGCTAATTGGTTCAACATTTAAAGCTAATGAGCTCACTCCAATTCCAACCAAAAGGTGGATAACAATTGCATATCTGCAAGCAGTACACCCATGTAGGTACAACTTTGTACAATGTACTGACTATAGCACATAAATGTTGACATCAAAAAGTAGTTTCCTGGGTTGGCAAACAGCTATTGAGCTGTATACATGAGCTAAGGTATCAGGTATCTTTCAAAATAAATGTCTATGCTCGAACTCTTGCTGTGCTCCTCTCAATGCAATATCATTCTTTAGGATATTTTGGATCTACAGATTACAAAATATGTACATGTTGACCTTCCCCCTTATATTAATTACTTACTTTCACCACCAAAAAAAAAAAAAAACTATGTTAATCAGCATATTAAACTCGTAGAGAGAAGTGCAGATATAACTGGCCCAGAAGCCTAAATTATCCCGTCATGCTATTCCAGGACAGACAGACGAAATGAGGTACTTAAATTGCATTTAGATTATCTCCCCAGGTACTTAGCTCATTAAAAGTCACTTGCAAGCAGCACGGAACATAACTCACGAGAAGAGGCAACAAGAGGAGGATGGATAAAGATGGGTAAAAGCAATATATGTTCACCCATGGTCTACTAACAAGTGCAAGATTTGTCATACAATCAATCCATTTCATTGAGAAGAAATGGAAAAGGGGAAAACTGAAAACTACACAGACTCATCAATACATAGAATAGACCACCGCACTTCACATAAAGTTAGGCGCAAAACAGAAGAAAATAAAGAAACAAGGAACTCAGCCAGATCACAACTAGTACACGTGACGGATTTATGAATTACTAAGACAGACTATGAAGCCTTATGGAAAAGGGTAGGTTTGCGATCATGTTTAGAACCTTATTACTCCAGTCTGCTACAGTCCTATTAGACTTGGAAATGGATAGCACCTCCGGATACTGACCTTGAAGGGTAAGTAAGCAGATTTTTGAAGGCCTCCACTTCTGCTGGTGTATCTTGAGGCATAGTTGAGGGGAATTTTCCTTCCTGCCTCCTGAAAATTCTTGTTACGGAGCATGTCAAGTACATTTCTTTCCCTTAATACTATCATAATATGATAACACCCTAGAATTTATGATGATCACCTAGCTGGACATATATGATACCAAGGACTAATAGGACAGAGGGTAAAATGATGGCGACATGCCCCACACATCCACCTTCCAAGGTAGAGTACTTGGCCAATAGCCTGGCAGATTTTTGAAGGCCTCCACTTCTGCTGGTGTATCTTGAGGCATAGTTCAGAAGAATTTTCCTTTCTGCTTCCTCAAAATTTTTGTTACGGAGCATGTTAGGTACATTTCTTTCTCTTAATCCTATCATAATATGAAAACATCCTAGAACTTATGATGATAACTTAGCGGAACATATACAATACCAAGGACTAAGAGGACAGAGGGATAAAATGATGGCAACATGCCCCCACAGAGTTGTCATCCTGATTAGCTTGTGGTTGTTCAACCAAAGGATACCAGTAAGTAGGAGATTGTGTTTGTAAATATTAACAGCGATGCCATTTCCAATTTTCAAGTCAGAGATCCTTTCTCCATTGCATGTTGTAAATACTGAGCCAAGCATCAATGTTGTAACAGAAGAAAGAGTCCACTCTGTGCTTAAGTCCTCGACATAGGGACAAAGGTAGAGTACTTGGCCTATAGTCTGGCATATATAGATAAGATGGGGATACAGGTTACCAGGAAAACTCATCACTAAGAAAAAGTATTTTCAACTGAAGTGAATTCCCATCAAGTAAACAAGTAGGCAATCAACTAGAAGGTCATTTTAAAAGACTTTCCCCAAGTTTTATGGCTATGTTATGTATGGAACCCCACTAAGCCCAGATCCCATTGTTGGCACACCGTTAGGGCTCTCAGGAAACATATCAAACAGAAATACTTCCATTCAGTTCATTTATAGTTGCTTTTTAAAAAACCGGCCACACATGTATGCACAATATCTGACACATTTGTAGAAATTTGAGAAAGATGAGAAATGTGAGTAAAAATCCAAACATGCAGTATAGACTGGAACAAAAATCAGAAAACAAAGAAGCCACAAATCTTCTTCGCATGCTGTAATTCTACTTTGGCAATGGTTAATATAATTTTGTGCGCCAGTTAATTAAGTGCTTGCCTGTACTATGGCAAACCCGACTGAAGCATAGCAAGTATACCAGAGAACTCCCCTCAAGCTCACCTTCGCTTTCTTTCAGGTCTTGCAACTTCGGATATATCTCTGCCAAAAGCCGAAACACAATTTGCGCTTTCATAAAGGGAACTATACCGAGGGAGCATATCCCAAGTCTACCTATACATCCCCCAGAAAAACAATACAAAGTGCTCAACAAACTATTCTGATCCAAATTCCCAGCAAAACCATCCCAATTTAACCCTCCCAAGGGACCATTAATGCCTAGTCGGGATAGGGCCAAATATCCCAACAACTTCAGGAATTTCCAAGGCAATGGCGCTCTAAAGAAATAACCAAAATCAATATAACTTCATCAGTTGCAACTGCCGCAGAAAGAAAGTTAGTTAGCCAATTGGCTGTCTGAGCTAATGACAGCCAAACTATGAACGACAAGCAATGTAAGAAGTTTGACCTTGCCACTCCACGCCATGAGACGATGTCTTTTTCCCTGCTTGTGCTTCAGGAGCTCTCAGATATTGGAGAAAACGAACCTAGAAAACTTTTCCATGTGGAGTTCAACCCAGAGGAATGGTGTGAATCTATTCCCAAAGAATCAAAAACTGCACCCTCAAAGCTGAGGAGTATTTAAGGGACAAAGTAAAATAAGGAACTTGACTATGATGACTTCTCTGAAACAGGAAGCAATGACTGGACTCAATTTATCATTGATTTGAAAAATGACCACTTGTGATAAAATCCTACAAAACTATTGAGAATTACATCTGAAAACCTATTGATAATTTCTTGCATAATATGCATGATGTTCTTTAAAAGCACCCTCAAACTCCTAATGTTGTATCAAAGCAATAATTCTTTACAGAAGAGAGTAAGATAGGAAATTGTCCTCATTTGTATCATTTGGAAACGATTTTAATGTTAAAATTTAAATCCATTTACTCTTTCACAGGACAAAAAACTAAGAAGCTAATATTTAGAAAGGACAAAACAAAAGTCTCACTGCTCTTTAACACGGAGAGAGATGTTACAAAATCCCTTTTAACACAAACTAAAAAATATATCTATAAATATTCAAAAGGAGAAAACTAAAGATCAACTTTTTTGCCAAAAACACAGATATCTGAAAACTCACTGTGATACATTCAGAAACATGTAATATGCTCTAAAATATTTTGCGTGACGTTCACTAAAAGCAAATCTAAACTCCCAATGTTCTCTAAAAATAGTAGGTCTTGTACAAAAAAGATTCAGAAAGGAAAATTACCATCATTTGCAACATGTGGAAATCGCTTTGACGGAGAACTTATAATTTGGGTAGTTCTATGAAAGAAAACTTAAAATCAAGAAGCTCGCATTAAAAATGACAAAACAAAAGACCCATAATTCTTTAAATCAGAGAGAGATTTTATCAAATCTCTTTAACAAAGAACATTCACAAAAGAGATAATATTCAAAAGGAGAAAACAAAAGTTGGCCTTTTTTTGGTAAAAAGAGAGTTATATGACAACTTACTGCTCACAAAGCTATTGAGAAATCGATTTAACAATCTTGTGAAAGTATCTATCAATATGCATGAGGTTCTTTGAAAGCAAAGTACAATTCCCAATTTCGTTTGAAAATAGTAGGACTAGTAGAAAATAGAATAAGGAAGAAAATTGCCATCATTTGCAACATTTGACCTGATGACTCTTTGACAGAATACTTAAAATCAAGAAGTCAATGTTTAGAGAGGACAAAACAAAAGCTTCACAGTACTTTAAAACAGGGAGATATTTATGTATTCTCTTTAATAGAGAAATTTTAAAGAACAGATAAATATGAAAGAGGACAAACAAAAGTATTGAATTTTTTTTGTTAAAAAAGAGATATTTGAAAAATTGCTGCTCATAAAGTTATTGAGTAAAAGATTAGACAAACTTGTGATAAATATACATGATGGCTTTAAAAAGGATGTTTGAACTCCTGATGTTTGAAAAAGGAGAAAAATTGCGATGATGACATTTTGAAACTGACTTTAACATAGAACTTTAAATCCAGTTACTTTGACAAAAATCTCAAAATCAAAAAGTTAATGTTTAGAAAGGACAAAACCACAGTAGTCTCATGATTCCCTAATAACAATATGCATGACATTCCTTAAAAGCAATTTAAAATCCTTAATGTTGTTCGAAAATGAAAGGCCTTGTATAAAATCGAGGAAGGAAGAAAATTGACATAATTTACGCATTTTGAAATGTCTTTAAAGGAAAACTTTAAATCTAGTGACTCTTTAACAGAAACTTAAAATCAAGAAGTAAACATGTAGAAAGGAAAAGGCAGAGAGATTATCTCTTTAACAAAGAGCTTCTGAAATAATATTCAAAAGAAGAAAAAAGTTTTGACTGTTTTGGCAAAAAGGAGATACTTAAGAACATACTGCTCTTAAAGCTATCAAAAAATAGATTTGAAAAACTTGTGATAATATGCAAGAAGTTTTTTTCAAGCGAAGTTGAACTCCCAATGTATGTTTTTATAATAATACGTCTTGTACAAAACAGGAAGAAAATTGCCATCATTGACCACCTTTGGACACGACTTTCACAGAAAACTTCAAATCTGGCTGGTCTTTGACAAAATTTTAAAATCAAGAAGTTAAAATTTAAAAAGACAAACACAAAAGTCTAACAGTACTTCAAAACAAAGATAGATACTATAAATCCTTTAACAAAAAACTTTTGAAGTACAAATAAATATTCAAAAGGTGAAAACAAAAGTTTAACTGTTTATCCAAAAAGGAAATACTTGAAAACTTAGGTGAAAACAAAAGTTTAACTGTTTAGGCAAAAAGAAATATTTGAAAACTTACTGCTGAAAAGCTGTTGCGAAATTGGTTCGACAAACTTGTCATAAATATGCATGACATTATTTAAAAACAACTTTCAACTCCCGTTATTATTTGAAAATAATACTTCCTGTACAAAACAGAGTAAGGAACAAAATATTTGAAGTAGAACTTTAATCCAGGTACTCTGTGACAGAAAACTTAAATTCAAGAAATTATTATTTCGAAAGAAAAAAAAGTCTGACAATTCATTGAAATAGCTGGAGATATTATGAAATCTCTTCAATAACGAACTTTTAAGAAATAAAACCGAAAAGGAGCAAACAAAAGTTTGCAACTTTTTTCACAAAAAAGAGATATTTGATAACTTACTGCCAGTTACATCTTTTTGCAAAAAAAGTTTGTAGCTTTTGAGAAATAGATTCAAAAACTTGCTTTGATAGCAAACTTTAAATCCAGTTACTCTTTGACAGAAAACTTAAAATGAAGAAGCTAATATTCAGAAAGGACAAAACAAAAGACTTGCAATTCTTTTAAACAGAGAGATTTTACAATATCTGTAGAACTTTTAAAAAGGAGAAATAAAAGTTTTAACTTTTTTGGCAAAAAAGAGATATTGGAAAACTGCTCCTAAATATGCATGACGGCTTTTCAAAGAAAATTTGAACTCCCGATGTTTGAAAAATAATGGGTCTCGTAAAAATCAGAGTAAGGGAGAAAATTGCAACCATTTGCACCATTTTGAAATGACTTTGACGAAATATTTTAAATCTGGTTACTCTTCGACAAAAACAGAGATAATCAGGAAGCTAATATTTAGAAAGGACAAAAATGGAGTAGAAATTCTTTAAAACAGAGAGATATTACAGAATCCCTATAACAAAGAACTTTAAGAAAAATGATTAAAAAGAGAAAAGAGAAAAAAGAAGTTTTTTTGCACAAAGGAGGGATTTAAAAACTTACTACTCATAAAGTCTATTGAGAAATAGATTCTAAAGCTTGTGACTCATTTGCACCATTTTGAAACACACTTTGACGGAATACTTTAAATGTGGTTACTCTTTGACAAAATAACATATATATAATCAAGAAGCAAACATTAAGAAAGAACAACAATAGAATTAAAATTCTTCAAAACAAAGAAATGTTACAGAATCTATTTCACAAAAGGAGAAAGAAAAGGATTAGCTTTTTTTTTTTTTTGCAAAAAAGAGATATTTGATAACTTCCCGCCACAAAGCTTTCAAGAAATAGATTCAAAAACTTGCTTTGATAAAAAACTTTAAATCCAGTTTCTCTTTGACAGAGAACTTATAATCAAGAAGCTAGTATTTAGAAAGGACAAAACAAAAGACTCACAATTCTTTAAAACAAAAAGATTTTATGATATCTGTAGAACTTTTAAAAAGGAGAGAAATATTCAAAAGGAGAAACAAAAGTTTTAACTTTTTTTGGTGAAAAAGAGACATTGTAAAACTGCTCATAAAACCCATGATGTTTTTCGAAAGCAGATGTGAACTCCCGATGTTTGAATAGTAATAGGTCTCATACAAATCAGAATAAGGTAAAAAATTGCAATCATTTGCACCATTTGAAACAATTTCGACATAATACTTTAAATCCAGTTACTCCTTGACAAAATAAGATACAATCACGAAGCTAATATTTAGAAAGGACAATAATAGAATTGAAATTCTTTAAAACAGAGAGATATCACAAATCTTTTTAACACAGAAATTTAAGAAAATATATTAAAATTCAAAAAGAGAAAATAAAAGTTCCTTCTTTTTTTTTTTTTTTTTTTTTTGGCACAGGATTTAAAAACTTAATGCTTATAAAGTCTATTGAGAAATAGATTCTAAAGCTTATGACTCATTTGCACCATTTTGAAAGGACTTTGACAGAATATTTTAAATCTGGTTACACATTGACAAAATAAAATATATATAATCAAGAAGCAAATATTTAGAAAGGACAACAATAGAATCAAAATTCTTTAAAATAGAGAAATATTACAGAATCTCTTCCACAAAGAGCTTTAAGAAAAAAGATTAAAATTCAAAAGGACAAAAAAAAATCAACTTTTTTTGCACAAAAGAGAAATTTTATAACTTACTGCCAAGGAGCTTTACAGAAATAGATTCAAAAACTTGCTTTGAAAACACTTTAAATCCAGTTTCTCTTTGAAGGAGAACTTAAAATCAGGAAGCTAATATTTAGAAAGGACAAAACAAAGGACTCGCAATTCTTTAAAACAGAGAGATTTTACCATATATGTAGAACTTTAAAAACAGAGAGAAATATCCAAAAGGACAAATAAAAGTTAACTTTTTTGGTGACAGAGATATTGGAAAACTGCTGATAAAATGCATGACGTTTTATTAAAGCAAATTTGAACTCCCAATGTTTGAAAAATAATAGGTATCATTACCAAAAAAATAATAATAATAATAGGTATTGTACAAATCAGAGTAAGTAGAAAATTGCAATCATTTGCACCATTTTGTAACGACTTTCACGGAATACTTTAAATCCGGTTACTCTTTGACAAAATAAGATAAAATCAGGAAGCTAATATTTACAAAGGATAACAATAGAATTGAGAGTCTTTAAAACAGAGGAATATTGCGGAAACTCTTGAACAAGGAACATTAAAAAAAAAAATTAAAATTCAAAAGAAGAAAACAAAATTTTTTTTCGCACAAAGGATGGATTTAAGAACTTAATGCTCATAAAGTCTATTGAGGAATAGATTACAAAGCTTGTGACTCATTTGCACCATTTTGAAACGACTTTGACAGAATATATATAATCAAGAAGCTAATATTTAGAAAAGGACAGCAATAGAATTAAAATTCTTTACAACAGAGAAATTGCTACGGAATCTCTTTCACAGAGAACTTTAAAAAAAAGATAAAATATCAAAAGGAAAAAAAGTTTTAAACTTTTTTCACCTAAAAGAATATTTGATAACTTACTACCAAAGAGCTTTCAAGAAATAGATTAAAAGACTTTTCTGATAACAAACTTTAAATCCAGTTTCTCTTTAACAGAGAACTTGTAATCAAGAAGCTAGTATTTAGAAAGGACAAAACAAAAAGACTCGCAATTCTTTAAAACGGAGATTTTACAAAATCTATAGAACTTTTAAAAAACAGAGAAATATTCAAACGGAGAAATAAAAGTTTACTTTTTTGGCAACAGAGAGATATCGAAAAACTGCTCATAAAATGCATGACATTTTTTCAAAGCAAATTTGAACTCCTGATATTTGAAAAATAATAGGTCTCGTGCAAATCAGAGTAAGGTAGATAATTGAATTCATTTGCACCATTTTGAAACAACTTTGAGACAAAACTTTAAATCTGGTTACTCTTTGACAAAGACACAGATAATCAGCAAGCTAATATTTAGAAAGGACAAAAATGGAGTTGAAATTCTTTAAAACAGAGAGATATTACAGAATCTCTATAATAAAGAACTTTAAGTAAAAAGATTAAAATTCGAAAAGAGAAAAAAAAGTTTTTTTGCACAAAGAAGGGATTTAAAAACTTACTGCTCATAAAGTCCATTGAAAAATAGATTCTAAAGCTTGTGACTCATTTGCACCATTTTGAAACGACTTTGACAGAACACTTTAAATCGGGTTACTCTTTGACAACATTCTATATGTATGTATGTATGTATATAATCAAGAAGCTAATATTTGGAAAGGAAAACGATAGAATTAAAATTCTTCAAAACGGAGAAATATTATGGAACCTCTTTCAAACAGAACTTTAAGAGAAAAATTAAAATTCAAAAGGAGACAAAAAAAAGTTTTTAACTTTTTTCACAAAAAAGAGATATTTGATAACTTACTGGAGCATTCAGGAAATAGATTGAAAAACTTGCTTTCATAATAAACCTTAAATCCAATTACTCTTTAAATCCAATTACTCTTTCACAAAACTTAAAATCAAGAAGCTAATATTAGAAAAGACAAAACAAGAGACTCGCAATTCTTTAGAACAGAGAGATATTACAATATCTATAGAACTTTTAAAAAGAGAGAAATTTTCAAAAGGAGAAATAAAAGTCCAACTTTTTTGGCGACAAAGATATTGGAAAACTGCTCATAAATATGCATGACTTTTTTTTTTAAAGCAAATTCGAATTCCCAATGTTCGAAAAATAATAGGCCTCCCAAATCAGAATAAGGTAGGAAATTGCAGTCATTTGCACCGTTTTGAAAAAACTTTGCAGGAATACTTCAAATCTGGTTACTCTTTGACAATATATATATAGATATATATATATATATATATATATATATATATATATATATAATCAAGAAGCTAATATTTAGAAAAGACAACAATAGAATTGAAATTCTTTAAAACAGAGAGATTATGGAATCTTTTTTTAAAAAAGAACGTTAAGAAAAAAGATTAAAATTCAAAAGGACAAAACAAAAGTTGTTTTTGCACAAAGGAGGGATTTAAAACTTACTGCTCATAAAGTCTATTGAGAAATAGATTTTAAAGCTCGTGACTCATTTGCACCATTTTAAAATGACTTTGATGGAATATTTTAAATATGGTTACTCTTTGAAAAGATTATATATATACATATATAAAACAAGAAGATAATATTTAGAAAGGACAACCATAGAATTGAAATTCTTTAAAACAAAGAAATATTACAGAATCTCTTCCACAAAGAACTTCAAGAAAAAAAGATTAAAATCCAAAAGGAGAACCAAAAAGGTTTTATATTTTTTTTTTTCACAAAAAAGAGATATTTGATAACTTGCTGCCACAGAGCTTTCAAGAAATAGATTCAAAAACTTGCTTTGATAACGAACTTTAAATCCAGTTTCTCTTTGACAGAGAACTTAACATCAAGAAGGTAATATTTAGAAAGGACAAAACAAAAGACTTGCAATTCTTTAATACAAAGAGATTTTACAATATTTGTAGAACTTTTAGAAAACAGAGAAATATTCAAAAGGAGAAATAAAAGTTTAACTTTTTTGGCGAAAAAGAGATATTGGAAAACTGCTCATAAAATGCACGATGATTTTTCAAAGCAAATTTGAACTCCTGATGTTTGAAAAATAAAAGGTCTCGTACAAATCAGTGTAAGGTAGAATTGCAATCATTTGCATCATTTTGAAACGACTCTTACAATAAAAAGATATAATCAGGAAGCTAATATCTAGAAAGGAGAACAACAGAATTGAAATTCTTCAAAACAGAGAGACATTACGGAATCTCATGAACAAAGAAATTTAAGAAAAAAGATTAAAATTCAAAAGAGAAAACAAAAGCTTTTTTTGCACAAAGGAGGGATTTAAAAACTTACTGCTCACAGAGTCAATTGACATATAGATTCTAAAGCTTGTGACTCATTGCACCATTTTGAAATGACTTTGACAGAATACTTTAAATCTGGTTGCTCTTCGACAAAAAATATTTATAAAATCAAGAAGCTAATATTTAGAACAGACAACAATAAAATTAAAATTCTTTCAAATAGAGAAATACTACACAATCTCCTTTTCAAGAAAAAAAGATTAAAATTTCAAATGAGAAAAAAAAAAAGTTGTTTTTTTGGCAAAACGGAGACGTTTAAAAACTTACTGCCCATAAAGCTACTGAGAAATAGATTCAAAAGCTTGTGATACAAAACATGAAAATCCCCAATGTTGCTAAAAAATTATATATCTCATACATAACAGAATAACAAAGATAATTGCCATCATTTGCAACTTTTGAAAAAGAGTTTGATGGGAAACTTGAAATCCAGTAACTGATTGATAAACTTAACATTAAGAAGCTAACATTGAGAAAGGATAAAACAAAAGTCTCACAATTATTCAAAACATTAAAATCTCCTTAATCAAAAAATTTCTTAAAATATTGAAAAAGAGAAAAAGTTAAAACTAAGAAAGATATATTTGAAAACTTACTACCCAATGCTTGTAATTCTATGGATTAATAGATCCAACAAACTTGGGATATAATCTACAATATGTATGACTTTCTTTTAGGAAAAAAAAAAGTTTAAAACTCCTGATGTCGTTTCAATTATAGGTCTTGTACATCACAGGGTAGGAAGAAAATTGCCATAATTTGCAACATTTGGAGACGACTTTGACAGAAACTTAAAACCAAGTAGTTAACTTTTAGAAGAGACAAACGAAAAGTCTCAAAGCACTTTAAAACAGAGAGAAATATTATGTAATCTCTTTAACAAGGAACTTTTGAAAAATGGACAAATATAGAAAAGATTAACTTTGTTTGGCAAAAGAGAGATCCTCATAAAGCTATTGAGGAATAGATTAAACAAACTAGTTATATAACCTAACATCGTATGCATGATGTTCTTTAAAAGCAAAATTAACCACGCAATTTTGCTTGAAAATTATAGGCCCTGGACAAAACAAAGTGAGAAAGAAAATTGCAATCATTTGAAACAGTTGAAATTGATTTTGATGAAATCCTTAAAGCCCGTTAGTCTAAAACAGAAAGTTAAAGTCAAGAAGCTGATACTGAGAAAGGACAAAACAAAAGTCTGAAAATTCTTTAGGACCGAGGGAATTTTACAAAATCTCACTGTTCAATAGGACATTGACAAATAGATTCAAGAAATACGTGAGATACTCCACATGATATGGATGAGACTCTTTGAAACACATTAAAATTCCAAAGCGCTGGAATTTAAAGATGCATTGGAAATTATGTCTTTAATAAATCAGAATTGCGTGCAGGGTTTGAAAAGAAAAGTGGTCGTAAGACAACAAGGATTCTATGGATAAGCAAAAGTGAGTCATCAATTAACAAGGTAATTTCCCAAAACTGAGATACACCAAACAGTATGACCGTTGAGGCATATCAATCTCCTTATATGTTTCACTATTATCTTAATATGCATAAATAAAGAGGCTAACGATTCTATAACACAGATAGATATTACCGCTCATTAAGACATTGACTGAGAGGTTCGACAAACTTTCGGGATCTTACTACATAAATTCCAAAAGATATATGAAAAACAGTAATTCCAGTCTAAATCGATGTAAGGGCAAACCGCTACTCAGAAGTCAAAAGGTATATGATTCTTAAGCTCTTACGACAGGTTTATCACTAACGACGGCATCAGCACCCAATCACACAAGCCAAAAGGAGAAAAAATTCGAGAAAATTTACCGATCCACCTCGAACTCCAACAAGCCCTCGCACGCCGGTGATCAGCCTCTCGCCTTCGCCGCCACCATGGGCGACCCCGTCCCCGAGCCCCGACCAAAGTGCCCCCGACGCTGCGGCGTCCGTTCGCCGATCATCGGCCGCACGCGGAGCCAGAAGGCGGTTTCCGCCCGCTCCGATCGAGAGAGAGAGGGAAAAAGGGACATAAGCAGATGGAGAAGACGAAGAGAGATGATGATGTGACGTTGCGTGAGGATTTCTTATTTTTATTTCTAAATTTCTAACGGATAATTAGCCCCTTTCCCCGTTGTTCCAAATATACCCCTCGTAAATTAGGAAAGTGGATAGCACGCTGGAGGTTAAAACGGTAAATTTACGATTTTGAAAAATAAAAAAATGGGATATGTACTGTAGAAGTCCTAAAACTTGTGCAGAAAGTGCAATTGAGTCCTAAAACTTACAAAGAGTTTAATCAAGTCCTAAAACTTGTTCAGAAAGTGCAATTGAGTCCTAAAACTTACAAACAGTTCAATCGAGTCCTAAAACTTGTCCAGAAAGTGCAATTGAGTCCTAAAGTTAACACCGTTAAAAAAGTTAACGGAAATTGCCGACGCGTGCAACGTCATATTTTAAATGATTTTTTTAATTTTTCAATGGCTTTTTAAAATTATTTTTTATTCAAAATCTTTAAAAATTAGATTAAAAAATAAAAAAGGAAAATCTAAATTTATTTTAAAAAAGAAAAATCTTAATTTATTTAGAAAAATAAAATTGTTCAAAAAAAAAAAAAAAAAAAAAAAGGCCGGTGGACTTCGGCCGCCGCCCATCGCCGGAGGGGCCGGCGACCGTCGCCGCCCCGGGGTCGGGGTGGCCGGCCCCTCACCGGGGGCCGGCGACGGCCGCCGGCCGGGCGAGGCCTCGTCGGCCCTCGCTCGGCCGGCGAGGCTCGCGCGATCTCGGCGAGGCTCGCCCGATCCGGCGAGCCTCGCCGGCCCCGAGCGAGGGCCGACGAGGCCGCGCCGCAGCCGGCGACCGTCGCCGTCCCCGCCCGGGGCCGAGCGACCGTCGCCCGCCCCGGGCGAGGCCTCGTCGGCCCTCGCTCAGGGCCGACGAGGCTCCGCCAGATCTGGGGGAGCCTCGTCGGCCCCGAGCGAGGGCCGACGAGGGTCGGCCCCGGATCCGGGAGCCTCGTCGGCCCTGAGCCTTGCCCAGGGCGGGCGACGGTCGCTCGGCCCCAGGCGAGGGACGGCGACGGTCGCCGGCTCTGGGCGCGGCCTCGTCGGGCCTCGCCGTCGCCCAGATCTGGCGAGCCTCGCGGCCCCGAGCGAGGCCCGACGAGGCCGCGCCCGTGGCCGGCGACGTCGCCGGCCCCGGTGAGGGCCGGCCACCCCGCCTGGGCCGGCGACGGCCGCCGCCCCTCCGGCGATGGGCGGCGGCAAGTCCACCGGCCTTTTTTTTTTTTGAACAATTTTATTTTTCTAAATAAATTAAGATTTTTCTTTTTTAAATAAATTTAGATTTTCCTTTTTATTTTTTAATCTAATTTTTAAAGATTTTGAATAAAAAATAATTTTAAAAAGCCATTGAAAAATTAAAAAAATCATTTAAAATATGACGTCAGCGCCACGTCAGCAATTTCCGTTAACTTTCTTAACGGTGTTAACTTTAGGACTCAATTGCACTTTCTGGACAAGTTTTAGGACTCGATTGAACTGTTTGTAAGTTTTAGGACTCAATTGCACTTTCTGGACAAGTTTTAGGACTTGATTGAACTCTTTGTAAGTTTTAGGACTCAATTGCACTTTCTGCACAAGTTTTAGGACTTCTACAGTACATATCCCTAAAAAAATCCGTTGCGCTAGGGTATTTTGCTGAAGTTGGGCGCTGTAGTCTATAAACCGATTGGATTTAAAGTCGAAATAATATATATATTTCAATAACTCGAGGTAATTTGTTATTTCCAAAGGTAGATTACTACCCACCATAAAATTTACGAGTATAGAGTTCGGTTATTTATTAGAAGTTGTGCTTCTTGCGACAATTTCAAGTGCTTTACTAACTCATTAGTTTAATTTTTTGTCAGAAATTAGATTAATTAATTAGCAGCTGATAGGCATTTATTGTTATGAATTGTATTGCTAAATTGCTACAAAAAAAAAGGAAAGTACTAAATATAGGTGCAATTGAGATCACAGCAATTTCAGCAAATTACAATTGTTGGAGGTATAATTACCAAAGATATGGACCACAAATTATGACTTGTTGAGGAAAATTACGCAATAGTAGGATAATTAGCTGGTAATACTAATTTTATCATTGAATTACGAATTTTAAAGAAAAGTTTATAATAACAATAGGAAGAGTGTTAACACTGATAGAACTACCAATCACGATTAATTGTAGAAAACTATAATATTACTTAATAATTACTTGTAAGAACATCTCTAACTTACAAAATGTAAAGTCATGTTGCTATTTTTTATAATTTTTTTCAGACAATCAATGCAATCAAATTATGAGGAATTTAGCAATTTACCAAAGATTTAAGTTAGTTACGGTATATTTTGTCACCAGTGATAATTTGGGATAATCTACCGAGCTATAATCAAATTACCAAGTATTATGTTATGGAAGGAATAATTTACTTCAAAATAGTAACATCTTTTAAGACAAGCAATGCATCTTCAAAGTAGTAATTTCCCTTGTAATTGGTAAATTGAGCAAGTGCTAATCCCTGATGATCTTAGCTATACTTATTCTTAGTAAATCGCTAACAGTCCTATTGAAGTAATATACCTCATTGTATCATAAAAGCAAAAGGATGTTCATGCTGGTAAAATTAGTTTCGCCGCTATTAAATTACATTTAGGCTCTTGCGTTTTTATAAATGTAGAAGTTATCTTACAATTCCTAAACTACCCATTAATAATTGTTAAAATCCTTCTATGGCGGTAAAACATGTAATTTCATTGTTAATTTTATTGTTACAGTATCATTAACAATACCTAAACTCAATTTTTATCGATACATTCAGAAGTTTGCAGTACTCTCCCAATCATGAACCGTCATCGTTGAGAGTTGGATACTTTGTATTGTGGCAGAACGTCTTTTTTTCCGAACCGCCGAGTGCCACGCGCCGCCGCCTTAACTCCGATCGCGCTCGCCACCACCGCGCTGCGCTCACAAGTGTGCCTAGAAACACCACCCCATACCCACCGGCGCCGAATTCCCAAAACCGCACCATGTCCTCGCACGAGCAAGCCATAGTCTCTCTCCTCTCCAACTTCGCCCTCTCCTTCGACGGCGCCGTCGTCCTAGGCCTGACCCTTGCTTACGGCGCCATCCGCACGATCGTCAAGTTCACCTCCAGCTCCTGCGGTCCATGCTCTCTGTCGAAGGTGGTTCCAATTCGGAGCCCGATTCGTTGAGCCGGTCGGGAACGGAGGATCTCGTGATCCTGCGCGGCCTCGTGGAGGCGAAATCTGCTGTCGAAGGAGGGACGTGGAAGAGCTTGAGGCAGAATGTGTTGGTCTCGCAGGACTCCGGCGATAGGGCGGTGATCGTGCAGAGGACTCAAACGCTAAGTGTGTGTGCACGCGCTGTTTCGGATTATTCTACGGGAGTATGTAACGTAATTGAGCGTGGTCTTTGTCTGACAATTCGAGGTAGCGTTAAAACATGAATTATGTGCACAAGGGGTAAATGTATGTCTCATGTTCAGATATTCTAATCGGGTGCTTTGCATCAGTGTAAGCAAGTCATGTCTTTTACTGCCAACTTCAGTCAGTGGATGTTTCGCCTTTTCAATATCACAAGACTACAAATGGGCAATGGAATTTGATTGTTGAAGTATTGAGGTATCTAGGAGCCCTTGTGCATTTGGTGTTATCAGTCTTGGAAATGTCATAGTTTTTACTGCTTCTTTTTGAATGGTTGGTCTCAATATGAGTGGCTGTCCAGACAATGGAGGATTTTATGATTTGTCGGGAGGCTGCATTGATGACTTAGCTGCATCATCTGGTATAAGTGCATTTGCTGGTATAGTTGTGTTACTTCTATTCTTCTTTTGTAATGTGAAGTGAACCTGACATTTTCAAAGTCGAGAGTTCTCTAGCTTATAGCAAGTAGTGTTGGTTTAGCACGTGAATTCCTTCTTCTTCTGTACATATGATGAGTTTTACGATTGTGTCTCAATGTAATTTTGGTCTTGATGAAAGAAGGAAATATGAAAGAAAAAATTTAACAAAGTAACTTGTTGCAGTAGGATAGACACGCCACTTTTATCTTCTCAGGATATCCTTATTTGGGAAATTAAAATGCATTGGAGATGGATGGACTAGTGCTTTCGGGCCTTAAAAAGGATATACTAGTCCGATTTGGGAAGACACAATCACAATGTTGATTTGGTCTGCATATCTAGAGAATAAGCAAGAAGAAAGTGTTAAAACCAAGGAGAAGGTCAATGTTTAGAAAGTAGAGAAAGAAGTCTAGGATTCGGGGTCTCCCCGCTTTTAGGTGTCCTCTCATATTTGAGGGGCTTTTACATGCACCGGGTGCCTATACCCTTCTCTCGCACAATTGTGAGTTCCAATTGATAACATCAGTGGTTGCTCTTAGTTTGCGAAGTCTTCATAATGGAGCAAATTGCAGTTCATGCGTTAAAATGTCATAATTACTCGTGTCAATCATGGCTTTTCTAAAATGGATTTTTTTCCTGTTTACCTCAGGTTTGCATGATCCTTTGATAAGCTTGATCTTCTGTTTTCATTATGAAGTGCATATACAATGAGTCGAAGGGATTTTTCGAATGGAGTTCAGATCTAGAGGCTATATTGTCAGATTATTGTGGGAACAAAAATCTCCATCGCTAAGAATGGTAAGCAGATTTTTTCCAGAAGTTGGATCTTATTTTTAAGCTATATTTCACTGAAAAGCTGCTCTTAGAGCTTTTGTTACTCATTCTTTGAGTGGGCTTCCATTACATATTGTTTGTCTTCAGCTAGGAACCATGTCCCTCCTTCTGGTTTTAAGGCGTAATCTCACATTTTATTTTTAGATTGGAAATGTCTAGGAGACTATACATATAATTGTGATGGTAGACACGTCAAAATTGGTTTTGCCATGCGGCATCACATGGTGTTCATGTCCTGATCACCAGATGGTGCATGATAGTCTATACTTTTTCCAAATTGAGAGGCAGGGAAAGTTTTATTCTTTCAGAAGAACTGAGTTTCTTGATAGCAGGCTAAGGTTGATTTGTTCTATCCTGGTAGAAGGAGTCTATTGCTTTCCTCACATATAAACACATGGAGAGTTGGTGAATCTAGTAATATTGAGAGATATGAGACAACTTTACAAGGCTTCACTTTTCAGTCTTGAGCATTCAGTAATCATGCTTCTTTACTCGCATTGTGTATTGGAGATTTGAGATTTCCGAAGTCAAAGATTCCTCTTTCTTTGGCTGACAGAACTGAAGGTTCCTCAAGAAAAGTTTTTATACGATCATCTTATTGAGATTGTCTTTACAAATTAATTTCTATAACACTTTTTCCCACTCTTGATGGTCATAACTATGCATGACAAGAAACTTTGCTTTGATGTGTCAGAAGAGAGCAGTCAATTATTAGCTTACACTTTAGTTGTCGAACCTACTTACATCTATTAGTTTTACTGCAGGTTCCTTTTGTAGTCATTGATGGCAGTCAGTGGCCAGCAGCGAATTATGTTGTTGTGATCATGGATGGTTCAAGGCATCATCTACCTCTTACCACATTATGTCACCAACTGCAGCTGATGAATTCTTCTCTCCTTACACATTCCTCCAAGCACTTTTTGTCATGAATACCCTGTAAGTCTGCCACATATATACTTGATGCATATGGTTAAACCGCAATGTTTCTTGCACCTTGAGATTTTTCTGATTATCTAGACCTTGCGGTTCCTTTAATTTTGTGATGATGCATTTACTTTGATACAAGTATCTTTTAAGGTTGGACTACTTGATGAGAGAAAATTCTTCCATTTGGAAAGTACGTCAATTTTGTTGACCTTTGCCTTTTGAAAATGAATTCCAGAGATCAATTCATTCCAAGATTTTCCATGTTTTCTGTAAGTTTTCCTCTCAAATATATTTTAATGGTGATGGATGGACATTAGATTAGTCTTGATGCTTGCTTGAGGAGATTCTTTTTCCATTCGTGGACTTATTGCCCATGTAAACCATCACTATAAATCAACACGTGTATGAATTTTATTCACTCTAATCTTGATCATGGGTTGTAGCAAGATGTGGATATGTAGTGAATTGCCTGTTTGGAGGTCCATGTTTTTGCATTTTGCATGACATGGAGAGTTCCACAGGTGTGTGATTTTATGAATTTTTGGGTGATCTGCACAACCTACTATTATTTTAGTATTTTTCCCCTTACCTATCAAAACATATTGTGGCTCCTCTTCCTTTGATGCTTGTCATTTATTTATGTCATGATTTGTAAACAAAGAGCCCGCTTCACATGACTCAAGTCATTGAGAATTGACCATCTCATACTTGTAGGATGGTTGACATGATTATGTTTTAGGGTCTATTACTTAGAAGTTAGATCTTGGGCAAGCAGCTCTTTTTTGACCATACTTGTCTATTATTGAATTGACTGATTTGACATTTTCCAATACCAAGATGACAAAAGATCATTTGGTCATTGATCCTGCCTTCCGACAAAGATACTCTTCTAGAGTAGTATTCTTCTTGGAAAGGTATCAATTGGTATACTTGGATTTGCTTTTGTAAGGTTGATAGCTATCAACCAAGTAAACTGGTAACCATATTTTGTATCCTATTGAATACAAGACATTATAATTTTTTTACTTTACTGGGCGTATGCTAAATCTTTCCTCATAAAATGGAACAGATGGAAAAAGTGGAGGTGGCATAGACAAGATGAGCGGGAGCAACAGCAGCAGCAAAGCCATGCTGTAGTCGACGAGCCCAACAGTCTCACAGAGGATGAATCGGGAGATGTGCCAAATGGATGTAATTTGTCCAATGAGGAGGAGATCCGCTTTTGTTAAATGTGGTCAACTTGTGTGTTGTCAGTGATCTTGAAGAATTTAGAGAAAAGAATTGTGATAATTCTCTATATTTATGTACCAGGATTACAAAGCTATTTATAGGACTTCTACAAGTACTAACTAGGAAAAAACAAATCTGTAAAATACAGCTATAATTCCACAAATCAAGGGATACTAATAAATCATTTCCTAACTAATTATTTACAGCTATTTCCTAATAATTAGGACCCAAAAATCAGGATTGAATATTCCTAATAATCAAATCCTAAAAATCAGGATAATTCAACACTCCTCCTCAAGCTGAGGAATAGATGTCTTCCATTCCTAGCTTGGAGATTATTTCGTGAAAGATCCCACCGTTAAGTCCTTTGGTTAGCACATCAGCTAGTTGATCTTCGGAAGATATGTAGGACATGCAAATCAACCCCTCTTCTATCTTTTCTTTGATGAAATGCCTATCAATTTCAATATGCTTCGTCCTATCATGTTGTATAGGATTATGAGCAATATTAATTGTTGATTTATTGTCACAATACAGCTTCATAGGACCCTCCCACTTGATTTTCAAGTCTTCTAAGATGATTTTAAGCCATAATAGCTCACATATTCCTTGGGCCATTGCTCGAAATTCTGATTCAGCACTTGATCTTGCAACTACTTTCTGTTTTTTACTCCGTCAAGTCACTAAATTTCCGCCAAGAAATGTGCAATAACCAGATGTTGACCTTCTATCCACCATGGACCCTACATAGTCAGCATCGGTATAAGCTTGTAGCATCAGTTTTTGATTTCTTTTGAATAGGACTCCTTTTCCGAGACTTCCTTTTAAATAATTTAGCACTCGATTGACGGCTTGTAAGTGTGATTCTCTTGGGTCATGCATAAATTGACTAATCACACTTACTGAATAGGCAATATCAGGTCTAGTATGGGCCAAATAGATGAGTTTCCCAGCTACTCTTTGATACATTTCTCGATCAACGGCAGGTTCTTCCTTTGCATCTCCAAGCCTTTAATTAGGCTCAATAGGTGTGGCTATTGGTTTACAACCAAGTTTTCCAGTTTCCTTCAAGAGATCAATCACATACTTTTGTTGTGAGACAAAAATTCCTTGTCTAGAGTAAGAAACTTCAAAGCCAAGAAAGTATTTGAGTCTTCCTAGCTCTTTTATTTCAAACTCTTTAATCAAACACTGCTTTAGCTGCTATTTCTCCTCATCATCATCACTTGTAACAATAATATCATCGGCATACACTAGAAGTGCTGTCACTCTCCCTTTTGCCGAATGTTTAATGAAGAGGGTATGATCACCTTGGCTTTGTTTGTAGCCTGAAGCTTTCATAACTCTGGAAAATCTCCCAAACCAGGCTCTAGGTGATTGCTTGAGCCCATATAGTGCTTTCCGTAACCTACATGCTTTGTTTGTTGTTTTTTCTCCTTCAAATCCCGGTGGAATACTCATGTAGATCTCCTCTTCTAGGTCTTTATGTAAGAATGCATTCTTCACATCATATTGCTAAAGTTGCCAATTAAAATGAGCCGCCAAAGAGAGTAGAATTCTCACAGTGTTCATCTTTGCCATTGGAGCAAATGTCTCCTGATAATCTACTCCATAAGTCTGAGTATAACCCTTTGCCACCAATCGTGTTTTATATCTCTCAAGAGAACCATCAGCTTTGTATTTCAAGGTAAAAACCCATTTGCAGCCCACAAGATTCTTTCCTTTAGGTTTTTCGACAATCTCCCAAGTCTGGTTTTTTTCTAGTGCTTTCATTTCTTCTCTCATTGTATTCCTCTATTCTTCTTTAGACAATGCCTCAGATAAAGTATTTGGAATTGAAAAGGTGTTTAGACTCACAATGAAAGTTTTTTGAGATGGTGATAGGCAGTCAAGTGACACATAGTGAGATAGTGGATATAAGGGTCGCTTTGTGCATTCTCTAGTACCTTTTCTAACAACAATGGAAAGATGTGAGTCATTTTTAGGCATATCAATTGACTGTTTATGCAAAGGAGAGTTAGAACTTACCAGAAATTCATTTGCAAAACTCGGATGGGAATCTTGAACTTGTGTTTGGTCTAGAACAGTTGTCTTTCTTGAGTATACCTAAGGAAATCTCATAGAGTCATAAACACGGGGAGATATGGGAGTGGACTCTTGCTCCGGAATAGACTCCATCGTAGAGAGAGTCCGGGATCGAAGTAGAACAAATTGAATCATCCGAAACTGATTCATGAGGAGCCCGTTGATCATAGTTGGAGGCTGAATGGTTAGGAGTTGATTGATTAGAGATTGGTTGATTAGAAGTGCGACCTTGGATTGGAAGATTATTAGGAGGTAAGTCAAGATTAAGGACCTCAAAATCTTTATCTTCAACTAATGACTTCTCTCCCTGAAGATAAGATTGTGGAAAGTAAGGTTTGTTTTCTACAAATGTAACATCAACTGATATATAGGTCTTTCGAGAAGGAGGATGATAACATTTATACCCCTTTTGTGTAGCGGAGTAACCAAGAAAGACACACTTGATTGCTCTAGGATCTAATTTTCCCCTTTGATGATTATGAACATGTACAAAAGAGGTGCAACCGAAGACTCTAGGTATGAGATTATTTGTTGTCCAGAAATGGGGATAAAAGCTAGAAAGAACTGCCATAGGAGTATTGAAATCTAATACTCTTGATGGCAATCTATTAATCATGTATGTAGATGTAAGGACAGCTTCCCCCCAATAAGACTTAAGGACATTTCCATGAAACAACAATGCTCGAGTAGTGTTGAGCAAATGACCATTTTTCCTTTCAGCCACCCCATTTTGCCGTGGTGTGTTTACACAATATGACTCATGGAAATAGGTTGACAAGATCTGATTAAAGTAGTCTCTAGCATTATCTTATCTAAAGTTCTTAATTTTAACTCCAAATTGATTTTGAACCATAGAATTAAAATTATGAACAATATTACTTACATCAGATTTGTGTCTGAGTAAGAATATCCATGTGACCCTAGAGCAATTATCGATTAGAGAAACAAACCAGCCAGCCCCCGAGATATTTGGAATTGTCGAAGGACCTCAAATGTCACTGAATCAAATCAAAAGGATGAGAACTTCTTTTGTTGTTTATAGGAAAAGATACATGGGTGTGCTTAGCAAATTCACAAGTATCACATTGGAATTGACTCATATCTAATCCTTTAAACAGAGAAGGAAACATGATATTTAAGACACGAAAAGATGGATGACCAAAACGAAAATGGTAATGCCAAATAACATCCTTATTTGAAGTACTAAGAAATGACAAGGGTGAATTGTTCATGACTTTTTTTGAAATCCTCGATGTCTCAAGATAGTACAACCCATTCTTTTCCTTAGCAAGTCCAATCTTCCTCTCCGAATCCTATTCCTGAAAAACACAGTAGATAGGGTAAAAAATTGCATAACATTTGAGATCATTGGTAAGCCTTTGTATGGAGACTAGGTTGGGTGATAGTTTTGGCACATGGAGAACATCTTTTAGAGTGAGAACAGGCGTAATATAGATATCACCAACTCCAGCAACAGTGGCCAAAGAACCATCTGCCACCCCTATTTTTCTATTGCTTAGACAAGGGGTGTAGGTACTAAAAAAATGTGAAGTATGAGTCATGTGATTAGTGGCACCTGAGTCTATTATCCAAGCTTCACTTGAAAGTTTTTATGAGGCATTTAAACTAAAAGAGAATGGAGACTTACCTGAGAGTGCTAAGGAACATGCACTAGAGGGTTTATCAAGAGATCCTAAAAGCCCTTTAATTCTTTCTATTTCCTCATTGCTGAAGGATTCTTTCACATGTCCTTCACTGTGATTGATTTGTTGGCTGGTCTGTTCAATTAGATGAGCTTGGGGCCTTGGCCGTCCTCCTTTGTTTCCCCACTCTCGGCTTGAGGTTGCTGGTTTGCCATTCAGTTTCCAACAATGTTCCTTTGTATGCCTTGGCTTCTTACAGTAGGTACACCACAAACTATCTTGATTATCCCTCCATGTAGACCTTGAAGCATCCACCTTTCCTCTTTCTTGTGTTGATGCGTTGCGAGTTACTAATGCTGAGCCTTCCACAGCTTGAGGCTCTAGCATTATTCCCCTTCGACTTTCTTCTGCCCGGATTAGGGAGATTGTCTATTCCAAAGAAGGGATTTCTTCTTTTCCAAGTATCTAAATTCTGACTCGGTCAAATTCAAAGTAGACCTGCCAGGAAATCATATACTCGATCCTTTTCAATGAAGGTTTTTAGAGTTGCAGCATTATCTGCACACTTCATCTCAAATACTCGATAATGATCGAGTTCTTGCCATAGATTTTGAAGGGAATTGGCATATTCTGTCACCGTTTTGGTCCCTTGTTTTGTTGCACTTGTCTTTACCTTGATTTCATATACATTGTGCTGCATCTCGAGCTTTCGAATAAGTCTTGTGAATAGAATCCCAAATCTCCTTTGCAGTTTTGAGAAACATACATGTATCACTTATGGCCGGATCCATTAAATCCCAAAGCCATGACATGATCATTGAATCTGCCTCATCCCATGCGTTAAACATGGGATCTTCTGGTGTTGGACCTGTTCCGAGAAGATGGCTGAGTCTTCCTTTGCCCTTCAAATAGGTCTTGATGAATTGTGACCATTTGAGATAATTCTTTTCATTCAGCCTATAAGTTGCTCTCACATTTTGTAGATCTCCAGTCATATGGTTGGTGTTGGCCTCCTCATTTTGACCCGAAGTATCGCCAATCAATTTTCTCTCAGACATGGATAATTCCAGGCACAAAGAAAGTACTTGGAAAGGAAGAGCAAAAGAAAACAGAAGCAATAAGGGCTACTACAAGTGGATGAGGTTTTAGTGCAAAAGAAAAAAATTGGGACAAGTTTAGAAGCGAAGAGGGAAAAATATAGCTGAAGGGATCACAACAAAGATAGTTGCAATCAGATTGTTAAGAACAAAGACAAATCCAGCAATGAATGTTGTGATTGGAAGATTATTGCATCAATGACGGATGCACTGCAACACTATCTCAGAAAAATGAGCCTAATGCTTTGATACCATGAAGAATTTAGAGAAAAGAATTGTGATAATTCTATATATTTCTGTACCAGGACTACAAAGCTATTTATAGGACTTCTACAAGTACTAACTAGGAAAAAACAGATCTGTAAAATACAACTATAATCCCACAAATCAAGGGATACTAATAAATCATTTCCTAACTAATTATTTACAGTTATTTCCTAATAATTATGACCCAAAAAATCAGGATTGAATATTCCTAATAATCAAATCCTAAAAATCAGGATAATTCAACAGATCTGTGTTATCCGCGGAAGGGGAGGTTTCACCAAAATGCTCTGTTTGTAGGAAGCGGATCTCTAATTCAGTCCGAATTCTTGAGTATAGCAATGATTTTGTTTCTGTTAGATCAAGGGTGGGAAGTTGAAATTGTTAGCTTTTCTTCTTTAATTTATCCATGGAACAAAGCATGCCCATCCTTTAATGGAGAGTCCACGATGGATCAGAGATTATTTTGCATTGGTAACGATGCTTCATAGGTCTCTCCTACCATTAAAACTACATCATTTAGTAGATTGAGCTTTATCGTTGAGTTTTTCACCTCAAAGTAGCTTTTGTTGTTGGTTTTACAATCGTACTTGACTGGTGCTCCTCTTTTCTTTGAATTTGTAAGTTCCATTTTTGCCTTTGGAGAGTGACAGAGATTATATGCATTATTAGTTGCAAAATGCATAACATGACATCATTTTTATGAAGAAGCAAAAAGAGATATTAAAGCAAATTCATACATAATTTTGGATTGAGCATTTATTATCATCTTGAAAATAGTTTTTGAATTGATTAATTGTGCAACAACTTGAGAAATGATTTATGAAAGGAATTTTAAAAGACTATAGGTCGAGGGTAGGCAAGCCTTATGCAATCCTTGACCCTTCAGATCTAACTCAATAGACTTGCAATAGATGACTCTTGATGATCTACCCTTGAAGGTCATCAACTCTAGGATTGTATCAACAAAAAAAAATCTACAACAACAATGCATGTGTTTGGTCTGGTTCAAAGAGATGATGAAAAATAGGAATACAAAAGTATAAGTGAGGGTAAAGTTGGAAATAAAATTCAGTACCCCCAATAGCATCTTGAAAATGTGGAAATGCAAATGTTAGGTGGAAATTATATTGAGTCAAGGGACTACAAAATGCCAGATTTGGTTTCAAGGCTTTCAGGATCTCAGCTTTGGCACAAGGGCCCTCGAGGCCCAAGATTCTTTAAAAAAGCGATTTAAAACGCTTCACCTCGCCCGGCAAAACTCACAAGTCGTATAGGACTACCAATGGAGATTCCTTAGACCTCATGCACAAACAACACAAGTAAACATGAAAAAGCAAATCACTTGAATAAAACTCTCAAGATTAGCATAAACACCCAATTTTCTATCTACAAAAACATTTCACAAACAGGAAAAAGGAAAATTATTGCATCAGTAAGCCAACCTTTACCAAATTTCATTCTATATTTTTTTTTGTCCCCAACATAATTACAGGACACCAGCACAATGGCTCATGTTTTATCATAACAATGCTCCCACAGCCATTCTTCCCTATTTTTTTTTTATGATATCTTGATGATAAGAATATACCATAATATTGTGATATTGTTAGGTATTTGTTCACATTGCCCTATCCAGGATCACCTATCGTGCTTTTTAACCTTTACTTTGTTTTGATCTTATATGCAATCTACAAAAAATGTGCACGTGCTAGAAACAAAAAAGTAACCAACTAGAGAAAATTGAACTGAGAGAGGACTATCGAGTTAAAAAATCTAAGGAACCACAAGATTTCAGATATGGCATCGTTCAAAAATAACTTAATATAATTGTTTAATATTATTATGTAAAAGAGAAGTTAGAGCAGGTTTTTTCCTTTCTACAAGTACTCACACCATTTTATAAAGAACACATTCCCCGTGATAGGAGAAAGCCCTTCCGATATCGATTGAAAGATACGTAATTTTTTTTCCATTTAGCATGTGGCTGGCTCATTTCATAAATTGACAAACTTGTGTTTCTTTAGAGAAGGAGCTCTTTGCAAGTAGAATGAAAATCTCATCACAGGGAAATATCAACTCAAAATAATCATATCAGAATCACTCTTTAATCAAAACCCCATGATTCTCCTCCAAGCCCTACATCGGAATCACTTCTAAAGATCCATATGTCTCACATGGATTTCATCATAACCCAATTATTAGTTTCAATCCCCCAATACGAGGCATCATTGTCTAGAATTAGATACTTACATAGTCACGGCACATCTTTTTTCTGCACCGTTGAGAGCCACTCCCTCCACCTACCTTAACTCTGAACGCACTCACCACCGTTGACTTAGCTCACATGTGACCGCCAAGGAACACCACCTCATGCATGGAACTATTAATAGGCCAAATGTTAATTTTCCTTGCACAAAGTTACTATCCAAAAATTTGACCATAATAAATTACAACTTGCACTCAATCTAGGCCTTGACAGTGAAAGCCTATCACTCCTGCTTGAGAATCTACCCCAACCAGACATTTCTTCAAGCTTCACCGATGCTCCGACAAGTCCTCATTAGTCTTCAAAAAGACAAAATTGTCTACATTAAAAACAGAAATTAACTCTGGAAACTGAAGAAGTGGATAAGCTCATCAAATTACACAAGCAACAACAATATGGAGATAATCTTGAGAAAAGCACTTTTAGTGGTTCCACTAACATCCTAGTAAGCTCTCATCAACATCTAGAATCCACATAACATAGCCAACTCAAAGAAGTGGAAGTATAATGACCCATCAAATGTACCAATGCGAGAAAATTGGACATAATTCTAACAGCTCTGATGAAGACTAGTGGCTCCATGCCCTAGGATTTGATTGAAGATCACACATGAAGCTAAATTATTAGTCTTTAGTGATTCTATGTTATAAGAAGTGTGTTTGTATAATTGGCCATAGCAATACTATAGTAGTCACTATTCACTACCGTAGCAATAGTGTAACAGCTACTGTTCACTACTACAGCATTGTATCAAAAGAAAAATTATATTATAAGTCTGTTGGTGTAAAAAACAAGAATATGTCAAGATTATTGGTCATTGTTGGTCATAAGGAGTCTTCGTATAATTATTTGTGATCTCCAAAACTTCACCAATAATTCGACATTTACTCCGTGCCTATATAAGGCAATATTTGTAATATTAATGGGGAGCACGGAGCTTTGTAAAGTCAGTGTACGTGAACTATGAATCTCTAATTTTTTTCTACCTTTCTACTCGATATGATTCTTAAAAACTATAAATGTTCTGATTAATCTTAATGATATGCTCTACACTTGCCACAATATGACACTTATGCTATTGTATAATTTTCTATAATATGAACCAAAATATGGAAAAGGATTTTAGTGTCAAACAGACAATCTCTATTCTGATGCTTGGAGAGTCGTTTATGTGTGATAGCATAACTGCCACAATTTTTTGTTTTCATTTTCCTTGGTTCATATCAGTGTAATTGTTTAATTGAGAAAACTGATTTCTCTGCCCAAACCCACTTTTCTCTTAATGTATTTTATCTGATGGAAGAAAGAATTCAATATTTAATTGTTATTCAAGGTGGAGAGAGGATCAGACTCTTCATATATACTATCAATAGATGTCTTCAATAAGTGCACTCATTAGAGTATTCAATGAATGCCTTTAATATGTGCCGTCCATCAAAACACATTCTATCTTGGACATTTTATATATTATGCGCTTTTCAGAACTTACAACAGTTAATTGATCATCAATCAATAAGTGCCTTTAATGAAAGCACTTTATACAAAGTCACCTTTTAGCCTTCCATCAGTTTTTGGCATTAAACCATTAATTATATCAAGTGGGCCACATTGACACCTCAAATATATTAATCCTTATGTGTTTTGCCAAACATAAATCTTAAATAATAGCTCGAGTTATAAAACTTGTGATGCGATCTAAAAATATGCATGACATACTTTAAAAGCAAATTAAAACTCACAATGCCGTTTCCAAGAAATAATTCTTGTACAAAACAGGGAAAAGTAGAAAATTCCCATCATTTGCATCATTGGGAAACGACTTTGACAAAAATCTTTAAATCCAATTACTCTTCCACGGAACATGAAATCAAAAAGCTAATATTCAAAAAGGACAAAACAAAAGTCTCGCAATTCTTTCAAACGGAGCGAGACGTTACAAAATCTCTTTCACACAAGTTAAAATAATATGTGTGACTTTCTTTAAAAGCAAATCTAAACTCCCAATGTCATTTTAAAATAGTAGCTCTTGTACAAATTCATAAAGGAGAATTACCATCATTCGGGACATATGGACACGACTTTGACAAACAACTTAAAATCTAGGTAGTCTTTTGAAAGAAAACTTTAAATCAAGAAGCGTATTTAAAAATGACAGAACAAAAGCCATACAATTATTTAAATCAGAAAGAGATTTAATTAAATCTCTTTAACAAAGAACTTAAAAGAAAGAAAAAAAGATAGATATTGAAAAGGAGCAATTTACCTTCTATAGTAAAACGGAGATATATGGCAACTTACTACGCACAAATCCATTGAAAGATAGATTCATAATCTAGTGACATAATAGAACAATATGCATAAGGTTCTATAAAAGCTAATTAGGGCTGCGCATGATAAAATTTCTGAAATAGAAATTGATTTCTTAATTTTTATTCCCTAGACAAGTTTCTAAAGTAAAGAAACCCGTTTGATAACAATTCAAAATTTCAATTTCTATAACAAAAATTCGTTTGATAACAAAATAAAATCTCTATTTCTAGGAATAAAAATTGGATAGATAACAATATAGGAAATCCTCAAATACAAAATAATAGTCGAAATAATACTAATACATTATAAAAGTTGAAAATACAATTTCATGAAATTTCCGACATATTATTATCTTTTGCCATTTTATTGGCAATGATTTTCCTAAGCGTATTTATTTGATTTCCCTTTTCGGTCATCTAAACATTTGCAAGCTCATCCTACAGGTTTAACCAAATACATCGGATCTCTATATGAGGGAAAGTTCTTATCCATCTTGTCTTGATCACAGATGTAATTATGGATGGCACAACATACAATTACGATATATGCTTGCTTTCAAATTGCAAATGAGGGCATGTGTCTCAAAATGAAAAAACAATTCTTTAATGCCCCAAATGATCTTTCAATGACATTCCTTAAAGAAGAATGCCTATAGTTGAACAATTCTCTTGCAGTTGTTTGCTATCTCGCTCTACCCCTATACTCATTTAAATGATACCAATCACCTCTAAAAGGAGTTAAAAATCCCGGAGTTGATACATAACCAAAATTTATGACATAATATTTGCCTACAACAATGTATTCATACATTAGTCATAATTTATAAACTATAAATATGATCATAAAAAAAATTACTATACCTAGTGGTGGCTAAGGAAATTCCAAATGAGGAGTCTCCAATGTTGCCGCAAGCACTCGACAAGCGTTGGTAGAGCCTTCCCAACCAGCATATACAGAAGTAAATTTCATATCAAATGAGCAAACGCACATCATATTCCGAGTGGTGGTGCCTTTCCTACCTCTAAATGGGATTTGCTTCAATACAAGTATAGAAGCATGAATATGAGTGCCATCAATAGAGCCTATACAGCCCTGTCATTTTATCAAAAACTAGTATTATACAAAATTATCAACAAAATAAAATTGATGGTGTAAAGGAATATATGAGAATTCTATCTTGAAGTAACGTTTATGTGGGACATCTATCTTGAAGTAACGTTTATGTGGGACAAAATCAAAGGAAGGTGGTATGATAACCTCTTTTGCCAATTTGAGAACAAAAATTCTATTTCTATTTCTATTTCAGAAACAGAGAAGCTACAATTTCTAGCTTCTGATTTCTCTTCCAAATTAATTTATGGAATAGAAATCTGTTTTAGAAATAGAGAAATCAAATTACGTTACCAAACGGATTTACGGATTTCTGTTCCAAATCTGTTCCGAGGAAACAGAGAAATAGAAAAATCAAAAAAGAAAAATTTTATCATGCGCAGCCTAAAACTCCCAAAGTTGTTTTAAAATAATAGGTTTAGTACAATATAGAGTAAAAACGAAAATTGCCATCATTTGCAACATTTGAAAACAGGTTTGATGGAAAACTCTTGAATCCATTACTCTTTCACTGAAAACTTAAAATGAAGAAGTTAATATTTAGAGACGACAAAGCAAAAGCCTCGCAGTGCTTTTAAACGGTAAGAGATTATTCTATTTAACAAAAATTTTGAAGAACAAATAAATATGGTAAAGGATAAAAAAAAAAAAAAAAAAAAAAGGTTCAATGCTTTTTTTTGCAAGAAAAAAAAGATATTGGAAAACTTGCTGCTCATAAAGCTATTGAGTAATAGATTAGACACATTTAAAATCTCAATATTGTTTGAAAAGGAGCAAAATTGCAAAGATCTGCAACATTTGGAAACCGACTTTGATGTATAACTTCAAATCCGGTTACTCATTGACAGAAGACTTGAATTCAAGAAATTAATGTTTAGAAAGGACAAAACAAGAGTCTCAAAATTCTTTAATAACAATATACATGACATTCGAAGCAGTTTAAAACTCTCAAATGTCGTTTTATAATAAAAGGTCTTGTACACACAGAGAAAGGAAGATTGACATCATTTGCAACATTTTGAAGTGACTTTATTGGAAAACTAGATATCCAGTGACTCTTTCACAGAAAATATGATCAAGAAGTGAACATTCAGAAAAGAAAAGACGAGTTTCCCAGTAATTTAAGAAAAGAGAGAAAAAATTGCAAGGTACTCAAACCTAATCCGGATAAATATGCTACACTCCATACCAACAAATAGTAGAGGATATGGCATGGAGATACATTAAAAGACTTCTGCTAAAATCTGTGCAGATTTATCAACATGAAATGATAGAACAGATCAGGTGAAGACCAAAGAAGCCGGGAAATCTTGGGCTTAGTAGGGTGTAATAACTCAGAGAGAGAGAGAGAGAGAGAGAGAGAGTAAAATCCGAAAGTAACAGAAGTGAAAATATCCATGAAATAAAGAGGCATTGGTTTGCTAACAAATTTGGTAAAAAGGTGGTTCAACTTCTTAAAACCTTATTTCTCAAGACATATGCAGGTCATTATGCTTAACTTAAGGGAAAAGGTCAAGCATTGACAAATGCCAGGCAAGAAAACCACAATGCCCTTGTCCCACTAGCCAGGATACATTCAAGGAAACACCAAAGATGCATTTCTCCTCACATATGAAATAAATGGCATATAAACAAGAGGAATTCCTACCAAAACACCTGAATAAAAAAATGTTGCAATTTTTAATCACGGGAAAAATACCAATTTCTTGAATGCAGCTGTAGTTTTACCCAGTTGAACAAGGGGCATTGATACACCTTGCCATTTCAGCTGTTCATTCATATCATCAGGGCCCAACTGTAGGGAAGTGCAGTAGTTGAAGAAGGCTATTAATAGTATGCTGGCTGGAAGGTCTAGAGAACCTACAATAGTTATTTATCCCTATTAGACCACATCACATGTCCAAAATGAGAAAAAACAGAACAGTCCACCATCAGCATATGCCTCGAGCTAAACAAAGTTTCCTCTTTCCTACAGCAAAAGCAGAGAAGTTTCCACTCAAAGCATGATTAGAAAGTATCACATATGAATAGAAGTTTCAACATATATTACTTTGGAACCTGGCAGCACAGAGAGATTTTCTTGAGGTTAAGCAAAGAGAATATTAATAGTATATTGGTCGGAAGGTAGAGAACCTACAATAGTTATTTATCACAATTAGACCACATCAAATGTCCAAAATGAGAAAAAAATACAGAACAGTCCACCATCAGCATATGCCTTAAGCTAAACAAAGTTTCTACTTTCCTACAGTAAGAGCAGAGAAGTTTCCACTCAAGCATGATTAGAAAGTATCACACATGGATAGAAGTTTCAAAATGTCATTTTGGAACCTGGCAGCACAGAGAGATTTGCTTGAGGTAAAACAAAGAGGATATTAATATTACGTTGGTTGGAAGGTATAGAGAACCTACAACAGTTATTTATCACTATTAGACCACATCACATGTCCAAAATTAGAAAAAACTGAACAGTCCACCAACAGCATATGCCTTGAGCTAAACAAAGTTTCTACTTTCCTACACTAAGAGCAGAGAAGTTTCCACTCAAGCATGATTAGAAAGTATCATGCACAAATAGAAGTTTCAACATACGTTACTTTGGAACCTGGTAGCAGAGAGACATTTTCTTCAGGTGAAACAAACAGGATATACAAACATCAATTTGTTATGCGATGGATACTCAGATAGCAAAAGCAGACTACAATTAAAAAAAGAAAAAGATGATTGCCAAGATTTCTCACATATAAAATGAAAAACGTGAGCATTTAATCTGCAGGAAAAATCGCATTGAGTGTACCCCAAGTATAAAAATTGTCAATCAAACCTCACATGCATCTATAGTGCAGAAGTTGGCACCAATCTCACTGAGATATTGCCATGAGCAAAGCTCGACTTGAATGCATTAGTGAAAAATGGCAGTACACTGCAACTGCAAGAGAATTTACATGTGGTTTTAGATTCAACACAGGTAAGCCATGCAAAGTCAACATGGATGACTGAGGGCAATAAACAGAGGGCAATAAACATTTAAAACAAGATGATACCAACAAAAGTTCACCCTCGAGGTAACCACCTTTTGAATGTCGAAGTCTTAATGAGGTGACACACCCAAAACCTATTTCATAAATTTTACTTTAGTAACAAATAACTTGTGATGACATAAAATATGCTAAAATTGATTTGACAAATCAAACATCCTACAGACGTTTCTAAATTATTATGCATGTCTGAAAGCAGAACCATACTAGGTAAATAAATTCAAAAGATACTTCAACTCAAATAAACAATCAGGTGTTTCATCACATCCTTCTGTAAGAAAGGTGATAATAATTCTATTAGCAACAGCTCCATCTCAGATGTTTTATGTTCCCATGATTGATGAAATTATGGGTCTCTGAGATAATGACCACCATTTCTACATGGAAGCTGACGTATGGAAGCATAGGAAGGAACAATCTTCTCATGATATTTAGAGTATATTAATATTTGTGTTTTAAGCAAATCGGTTATAGCCATTTCTCTTACTAATCACAATCTTCATTAAATATGAACATAATCATACGCCCAGTGTTCAGAGTGAGCGGCTTTCTTCAGTGCAGCTAAAGCCATGAAGAGTGCAACAATTCCTGGGAGAGGCAATGAAGATGTAGAAAATATAATGGGCATCACTCCAGAGCTTTTCACCTGTGACAGAAAAAATGAACCATATAGATATAACTCTAATTGGTTCAACATTTAAAGCAAGTGAGCTCACTCGAATTCCAACCAAAAGGTGGATAACAATCGCATATCTGCAAGCAGTACACTCATGTACGTACAACTTTGTACCATGTACTACCTATAGTGAATAAATGTTGACATCAAAAAGTAGTTGCCTGGGCTAGCAAACAGTTATTTAACTGTATACACCAGCTATTGTATCTGGTGCCTTTCAAAACAATTGGCTATTTTTGAACTCTTATTGTGCTCCTCTCAATGCAATATCATTCTATAGGATATTTTGGCTCTACAGATTACAGACTAAGTTAATCAGCATATTAAACTCGTAGAGAGAAGTGCAGAAATGATTGGCCCTATGCCTAAATTATCCACTCAAGCTACTCCAGGATACACAGACAAAACGAAATACTTAAATTGCATTTAGATTATCTCCCCAGGTACTTCACTCATTAAAAGTCACTTGCAAGCAGCACTCAACTCACGAGAAGAGGCAACAAGAGGAGGATGGATAAAGATGGGTAAAAGCAATATATGTTCACCCATGGCCAACTGACAAGTTTAAGATTTGCCATACAATCCATCCATTTCATTGAGAACAAATGGAAAAGGGCAAAACTGAAAACTACATAGACTCAATACATAGACCGCCGCACTTCACATAAAGTCAGGCGCAAAACAGAAGAAAATAGAGAAACAAGGAACTCAGCCAGATCACAACTAGCCCACGTGTGATGGATCCATCAATTACTAAGACAGACTATGAAGCCTTACGGAAAAGGGTAGTTTGCATGTTTAGAACCTTATTACTCTGGTCTGCTACAGTCGTATTACACTTGGAAATGGATAGCATCCCAGGACACTCACCTTGAAGGGTAAGTAAGAAGATTTTTGAAGGCCTCCACTTCAGCTGGTGTATCTTGAGGAATAGTTGAGGGGAATTTTCCTTTCTGCTTCCTCAAAATTTTTGTTACGGAGCATGTTAGGTACATTTCTTTCTCTTAATCCTATCATAATATGATAACATCCTAGAATTTATGATGATAACTTAGCCGAACATATACAATACCAAGGACTAAGAGGACAGAGGATAAAATGATGGCAACATGCCCCACATAGTTGTCATCCTGATTAGCTTGTGCTTGTTCAACCAAAGGATACTGGTAAGTAGGAGATTGTGCTTGCAAATACTAACAGCAATGCCATTTCCAAAATTCAGGTCAGAGATCCTTTCTCCATCATATGTTGTAAATACTGAGTGTAGCATCAATGCTGTAACAGAAGAAGAGTCCACTGTGTGCTTAAGTCCCCAACATATGGACAAAGGTAGAGTACTTGGCCTGTAGCCTGGCACATATATAGATAAGACGGGTCATGTGTTACCAGGAAAACTCATCAATAAGGAAAAGTATTTTCATCTCAAGTGAATTCACATCAAGTAAACCAGTAGGCAATCAACTAGAAGATCATTGCAATCAATTAGTAGATCATTTTAAAAGACTTTTCCCAAGTTTTATGGCTATGTTATGTATGAAACCCCACTAAGCCCAGATCCCATTGCTGGCACACCATTAGGGCTCTCAGGAAACATATCAAACAGAAATACTTCCATTCAGTTCATTTATAGTTGCTTTTTAAAGAACTGGTCACACAAGTATGTACAATATCTGACAAAAGAAGAGAAATGTGTGTAAAAATCCAAACATGCAGTATATAATGGAGCAAAAATCAGAAACGAAAGAAGCCATGAATCTTCTTCGCATGCTTTAATTTTAATTTGGCAATGGTTAATATAACTTTGTGTGCCAGTTAATTAAGTGCTTAACTGTACCATGGCAAACCCGTCTGAAGCAAAGCAACTATACCAGAGAACTTCCTTCCAGCTCCACCTTCTCTTTCTTTCAGGTCTTGCAACTTCCAATATATTTGTGCCAAAAGTGGAAGCACAATTTGTGCATTCATAAAGAGAACTATACCAAGGGAGCAAATCCCAAGTCTACTGATACCCAGAAAAAGAATCCAAAGTGCTCAACAAACCATTCTGATCCAAATTCCCAGCAAAAGCATCCTGATTTACCCCTCCCAGGGAACCATATATGCCTAGTCGAGATAGGGCCAAATATCCCAACAACTTCAGGTTCCAAGGCAATGGCCCTTTACAGAAATAACCAAAACCAATATAACTATCCTCAGTTGCAGCTGCCACAGAAAGAGAGAACTATGAACGAGAAGCAATGTAAGAAGTTTGACCTTGCCACTCACGCTATGAGACGATGTCTTTTTTCCTTCTTGTGCTTCAGGAGCTCTCAGATATTGGAGAAAACAAACCTAGAAAACTTTCCCATGTGGAGTTCAGCCCAGAGGAATGACATGAACCTATTCCCAAAGAATCAAAAACTGCGCCCTCAAAGCTGAGGAGTATTTAAGGAACAAAGTAAAATAAAGAACTTAACTATGATGACCTTTCTGAACAGGAAGCAATTGCTGGACTCAATTTATCATTGATTTGAAAAATGACCACTAGTGATAAAATCCTACAAAACTATAGAGAATTACATCTTAAGACCTATTGATAATTACTTGCATAATATGCATGGCGTTCTTTAAAAGAACCCTCAAACTCCCAGTGTTGTATCAAAGCAACAATTCTGGAACAAAAGAGACAAAGGTAGGAAATTGTCATTTGGAAACAGCTTTAATATTAAAATTTAAATCCAGTTCCATAGGACATAAAATCAAGAAGCTAATATTTAGAAAGGACAAAACAAAACTCTCACTTTTCTTTGAAACAGAGAGAGATGTTACAAAATCCCTTTAACACAAATTTATATATATATTCTAAAGGAGAAAACTAAAGATTAACTTTTTTGGCAAAAACACATATATTTGAAAACTCACAGTAATACATTGAGAAACTTGTGATATGGTCTAAGATATTATGCATGACTTTCTTTAAAAGCAAATCTAAACTCCCAATGTTCTTTAAAAATAGTAGGTCTCATAAAAAAAAGATTCAAAAGGGTAAATTACCATCATTTGCAACATATGGAAATGGCTTTGATGGAGAACTTAAAATTTGGGCAGTTCTTTGAAAGAAAACTTAAAATCACGAAGGAAATGACAAAACAAAAGTCTCCCAATTCTTTAAATCAGAGAGAGATTTTATCAAATCTCTTTAACAAAGAACATTCACAAAAGAGAGAATATTGAAAATGAGAAAACAAAAGTTCACCTTTTTTGGTAAAAAAAGAGATCTATAACAACTCATTGCTCACAAAGCTATTGAGAAATAGATTTAACAATCTTGTGAAAGTATCTATCAATATGCATGAGGTTCTTTGAAAGCTAAGCACAATTCCCAATGTTACTTGAAAATAATAGGACTAGTACAAAATAGAGTAAGGAAGAAAATTGCCACCATTTGCAACATTTGAGCCGATCACTCTTTGACAGAATACTTAAAATCAAGAAGTTAATATTTAGAGAGGACAAAACAAAAGCTTCACAGTACTTTAAAAACGGAGAGATATTTATGCATTCTCTTTAACAGAGAACTTTTGCAGAACGGATAAATATGAAAAAAGACAAACAAAAGTATGACTTTTTATTGTCAAAAAAGAGATATTTGAAAGACTGCTGCTCATAAACCTATTGCGTAATAGATTAGACAAAGTTGTGATAAATATTTATGACAGCAGCTTGTTTGAACTCTCGATGTTGTTTGAAAAGGGAACAAAATTGTGATGACATTTGGAAACTGACTTCAACATAGAACTTTAAATCCAGTTACTCTATGACAAAAATTTTGAAATCAACAAGTCAATGTTTAGAAAGGACAAAACCACAGTAGTCTCACGATTCTCTAATAACAATATGCATGACATTCCTTGAAAGCAATTTAAAACTCTCGATGTCATTTAAAAATAAAAGATCTTGTATAAAAAAGAGGAGGGAAGAATTGACATATTTTGCAACATTTTGAAATGTCTCTAAAGGAAAACTTTAAATCTGGTGACTCTTTAACAGAAACTTCAAATCAAGAAGTAAACATTTAGAAAGTAAAAGACAGAGAGATTATCTCTTTAACAAAGAACTTCTGAAATAATATTCAAAAGAAGAAAACAAAAGTTTTGACTGTTTTAAAAAAAAAAAAAAGAGATACTTAAGAACATATTGCTCATAAAGCCATTAAAAAATAGATTTGAAAAACTTGTGATAAATATGCAGGAAGTTTTTTTTAAAAGCAAAGTTGAACTCCCAATGTATTTTTTTTATAATAATACGTCCTGTACAAAACAGGAAGAAAATTGCCATCATTTACGATCTTTGGACATGACTTTCACGGAAAACATTGAATCTGGCTAGTCCTTGACAAAATTTTAAAATCAAGAAGTCAAAATTCAAAAAGACAACACAAAAGTCTAACAGTACTTCAAAACAAAGAGAAATACTATAAAATCTCTTTAACAAAGAACTTTTGAAGTACAAATAAATATTCAAAAGGTGAAAACTGAATTTTAACTGTTTAGGCAAAAAGGAGATACTTGAAAACTTACTGCTGAAAAAGCTATTGAGAAATAGATTTGACAAATTTGTCATAAATATGCATCACATTATTTAAAACCAACTTTCAACTCCCGTTATTATTTGAAAATAATACTTCTTGTACAAAACAGAGTAAGGAACAAAACGTCTGACCTAGAACTTTAATCCATGTACTCTGCGACAGAAAACTTAAATTTAAGAAATTAATATTTCAAAGAAAAAAACAAAAGTCTCACAATTCATTGAAATAGCTCGAGATATTATGAAATGTCTTCAATAATGAACTTTTAAGAAATAGAACTGAAAAGGAGAAAACAAAAGTTTTTTAACTTTTTTCACAAAAAAAGAGATATTTGGTAACTCACTACTATAGAGCTTTTGAGATAGATTCAAAAACTTGCTTTGATAACAAACTTTAAATCCAGTTACTCTTCGGTAGAAAATTTAAAATTAAGAAGCTAATATTCAGAAAGGACAAAGCAAAAGACTCGCAATTCTTTAAAACAGAGAGATTTTACGATATCTGTAGAACTTTTAAAAAGGAGAAATAAAAGTTTTAACTTTTTTGGTGAAAAAGAAATATTGGAAAACTACTCATAAATATCTGAAGAACTTTCAACTCCTGTTATTATGTGAAAATAACACTTATTGTACAAAACAGAGTAAGGAACAAAATGTTTGACGTAGAACTTTAATCCCACTTCTCTGTGACATAAAACATAAATTCAAGAAATTATATTTTGGAAAAGAAAACAAAAAAGTCTCACAATTCATTCAAATAGCTCAAGATATTATCAAATCTTTTCAATATCAAACTTTTAAAAAATAGAACTGAAAAGGAAAAAACAAAAGTTTGAACTTTTTTTCGCAAAAAAAAAAGATATTTGTTAACTTACTGCCAAAGAGCTTTCAAGAAATAGATTCAAAAACTTGCTTAGATAATAAACTTTAAATCCAGTTACTTTTTGATAGAAAACTTAAAATCAAGAAGCTAATATTCAGAAAGGACACAACAAAAGACGCGCAATTCTTTAAAACAGAGAGATTCTACTATATTTGTAGAACTTTTAAAAAGGAGAACTTGTTGGCAAAAAAGAAATATTGGAAAACTACTCATAATATACATGACGGTTTTTCATAGCAAATTTGAACTCCTGAAGTTTGAAAAATAATAGGCCTCACAAAAATTAGAGTAAAGTAGAAAATTGCAATCATTTGCAGCATTTTGAAATGACCTTGACCGAACACTTTAAATCCAGTTACTCTTTGACCAAAATATATATATATAATCAAGAGTCTAATATTTAGAAAGGACAACAATAAAATTGAAATTCTTTAAAACACAGAGACATTACAGAGTCTCTTGAATAAAGAACTTTAAGAAAAAAAGATTAAAATTCAAAAGGAGAAAACAAAAGTTTTTTTGGCACAAAGGAGGGATTTAAAAACTTACTAATCATAAAGTCAATTGAGAAATAGATTCTCAAGCTTACGACTCATTTGCACCATTTTAAAACAACTTTGACAGAATATTTTAAATATGGTGACTCTTTGACAAATTAATATATATACATATATAATCGAGAAGCTAATATTTAGAAAGGACAACAACAGAATTAAAATTCCTTAAAACAGAGAAATATTATGGAATCTTTTTCACAAAGAACTTTAAGAAAAACAAAGTTAACTTGCTTCGCAAAAATAGAGATATTTGATAACTTACTGCCACAAAGCATTTGAGAGACAGATTCAAAAACTTGCTTTGAGAACAAACTTTAAATCCAGTTTTCACTTTGACAAATTCTAAATCCAGTTTTCTCTTTGACAGAGAACTTATAATCAAGAAGCTAGTATTTTTTAGAAAGGACAAAACAAAAGACTCGCAATTCTTTAAAACAAAGAGATTTTATGATATGTTTAGAACTTTTAAAAAAGAGAGAAATATTCAAAATGAAAAATAAAAGTTTTTAACTTTTTTGGTGAAAAAAAGATATTGGAAAACTGCTCATAAAATGCATGACATTTTTTGAAAGCAAATGTGAACTCCCGATGTTTGAAAAATATTAGGTCTTGTACAAATCACAGTAAGGTAGAAAATTGCAATCATTTGCACCATTTCAAACGACTTTGACAGAATACTTTAAATAGAGTTACTCTTTGACAAAAAAAGATACAATCAGAAAGCTAATATTTAGAAAGGACAACAATAGAACTGAAATTCTTTAAAACAGAGAGATATTGCGGAATCTTTTTACCAAACAACTTTAACGAAATAAATTAAAATTCAGAAGGAGAAAACAAAAATTTTCTTTTTGCACAAAGGAGGGATTTAAAAACATAATGCTTAGAAAGTCTATTGAGTAATAGATTATAAAACTTGTGACTCATTTGCACCAATCTGAAACAACTTTCACAAAATATTTTAAATCTGGTTACCCTTTGACAAAATAAAATATGTGTACATATATATATAATCAAGAAGCTAATATTTAGAAAGGACAACAATAGAATTAAAATTCTTTAAAACAGAGAAATATTAAGGAATCTCTTCCACAAAGATCTTTAAGAAAAAAGATAAAAATTCAAAAGGGGAAAAAAATTAATTTTCTTTTTTGCAAAACGGAGATAATCTTATAACTTAATGCCATAGAGCTTTCCAGAAAAAGATTTATAAACTTGCCTTTAAAACACTATAAATCGAGTTTCCCTTTGACAGAGAACTTACAATTCAAAGAGTTAATATTTAGAAAGGACAAAACAAAGACTTAGCCGGGCTTAATTCTTGAAAATAAGCAATTCAAATACTTGGCAGATTTATAAACTTGCCTTTAAAACACTATAAATTCAGTTTCTCTTTGACAGAGAACTTAAAATCAAGAAGCTAATATTTAGAAAGGACAAAACAAAGGACTCGCAATTCTTGAAAATAGAGCAATTTACCATATCAGTAGAACTTTAAAAAAAGAGAGAAATATTCATAAGGAGAATTAAAAGTTTAACTTTTTTGATGACAGAGATATTGCAAAACTGCTCATAAAATGCATGACGTTTTTTCAAAGCAAATTTGAACTCCTGGTGTTTGAAAAATAATAGGTATCATACAAATCAGAGTAAGGTAGAAAACTGCAATCATTTGCACCATTTTAAAACGACTTTCATGCAATACTTTAAATCCGGTTACTCTTTGACAAAAGAAGATATAATCAGACAGCTGATATTTACAAAGGACAACAATAGAATTGAAAGTTTTTAAAAAAGAGAGATATTATGGAACCTCTTGAACAAAGAACTTTAAGTAAAAAAAATTAAAATTCAAAAGGAGAAAACAAAAGTTATTTTTGCACAAAGGAGGGATTTAATAACTTACTGCTCATAAAGTCTATTGAGAAACAGATTATAAAGCTCATTTGACTCATTTTGAAACCATTTTGAAAATACCACTTTGACAGAATACTTTAAATCTGGTTAATCTTCGACAAAATAATATATAAAATCAAGCAGCCAATATTTAGAGGACAACAATAGAATTAAAATTCTTTAAAACAGATAAATATAATGTAATCTCTTTCACAGAGAACTTTAAGAAAAACATTAACATTCAAAAGGAGAAAAAGAAGTTTTTTAACTTTTTTTCAAAAAGAAAAAAAGAAAAAAAAAGGAGATCCTTACCAAAAAAAAAAAAAAAAAAAAAAAAAAGAGATGTTTGATAACTTACTGCCATAGAGCATTCGAGAAATAGATTAAAAAACTTGCTTTGATAAGAAACTTTAAATCCAGTTTCTCCTTGACAGAGAACTTCTAATCAAGAAGCTAGTTTTTGGAAAGGACAACACCAAAGACTCACGATTCTTTAAAACAGAGTTTCTGCTAAAATATGTGCAGATTTCACAAAATGAAATGATAGAACAGATCAGGTGAAGACCAAAGAAGCTGGGAACTTAGTAGAGTGTAATAACTCAGAGAGAGAGAGACTAGGATCCCGAAAGTAAGAGAAGTGAAAATATCCAAGACATAAAGAGGCATTGGTTTGCTAACAAATTTGGAAAAAAGGTGGTTCAACTTCTGAAAAGATTATTTCTCAAGACATATACAGGTCATTATGCTTAACCTAAGGGAAAAGGTCAAGTATTGACAAATGCCAGGCAAGAAAACCACAATGCCCTTGTCCCATTAGCCAGGACACAATTCAAGGAAACACCAAAGATGCCTTTCTCCACAGATATGAAATAAATGGCATATCAATACGAGGAATTCCTACCAAAACACCTGAATAAAAAAATATAGCAATTTTTAATCACAGGAAAAATACCGATTTCTTGAATGCGGCTGTAGTTTTACCCAGTTGAACAAGGGGGTTGATACTCCTTGGCGTTTCAGCTGTTCACTCATATCATCAGGGCCCAACTGTAGGGAAGTGTAGTAGTAGTTGAAGAAGGCTATTAATAGCATGTTGGTCGGAAGGTATAGAGAACCTACAATATTTATTTATCACTATTAGACCACATCACATGTCCAAAATGAGAAACAACAGAACAGTCCACCATCAGCATCATATGCCTCGAGCTAAACAAAACTTTCACTTTCCTACAGTAAGAGCAGAGAAGTTTCCACTCAAGCATGATTAGAAAGCATCACACACGAATAGAAGTTTCAACATATCTTACTTTGGAACCTGATAGCAGAGAGATTTTCTTGAGGTGAGACAGAGGATATTAATAGTATGTTGGTTGGAAGGTATAGAGAACCTACAAGAGTTATTTATCACTATTAGACCACATCGCATATTCAAAATGAGAAAAAACTAAACAGTCCACCATCAGCATATGCCTCAAGCTAAACAAAGTTTCTACTTTCCTACACTAAGAGCAGAGAAGTTTCCACTCAAGCATGATTAGAAAGTATCACGCACGAATAGAAGTTTCAACATACATTACTTTGGAACCTGGTAGCAGAGACACATTTTCCTGAGGTGAAACAAACAGGATATACAAACATCAATTTGCTAATGGGATGGATACTCAGATAGCAAAAGCAGACTATGATTAAAAAAAAAAGATGATTGCCAAGATCTCTCACATGTAAAATGAAAAACGTGAGCATTTAATCTGCAGCAAAAATTGCATTGAGTCAACCCCAAGTATAAAAATTGTCAATCAAACCTTACATGCATCTATAGCGCAGGAGTTGGCACCAATCTCACTGAGATATTGCCACGTGCAAAGCTCGACTTTAATGCATTAGTGAAGAATGGCAGTACACTGCAACTGCAAGAGAATTTACATGTGGTTTTAGATTCAATACAGGTAAGCCATGCAAAGTCCAAGGGCAATAAACATTTACAAAAAAGATGATACCAACAGAAGTTCACTCTCGAGGTATACCACCATTTGAATGTTGAAGTCTTAATGAGGTGACCCACCCAAAACCTATTTCATAAATTTTACTTTAGTAACGAATAACTTGTGATGCCATAAAATATGCTAAAATTGAGTTGACAAATCAAACTTCCCATAGCTGCTTCTAAATTATTATGCATGTCTGAAAACAGAACCATACTAGGTAAATAAATTCAAAAGATACTTCAGCTCAAATAAATAATCAGGTGTTTCATCACATCCTTCCATAAAAAAGGCGATAATAATTCCATTAGCAACATCTCCATCTTAGATGTTTTCTGTTCCCATGATTGATGATATTATGGGTCTTTGAGATCATGACCACCATTTCTACATGGAAGGTGATGTATCAAAGCATAGGAAGGAACAATTCTCATGATATTTAGAGTATATTATTATTTGCGTTTTAAGCAAATCAGTTATTAGCTATTTCTCTTACTAATCACAATCTTAATTAAATATGAACGTAAACGTACCCCCGGGGTTCAGAGCGACAGCAGCTTTCTTTAGTGCAGCCAAACCCATGAAGTGTGCAAAAGTGCTGGGGAGAGGCAATGAAGATGTAGAAAATACAATGGGCATCACCCCAGAGCTATTCACCTGTGACAGAAATAATGAACCATATAAATATAGCTCTAATTGGTTCAACATTTGAAGCTACTGAGCTCCCTCCAATTCCAACCAAAAGATGGATAACAATTGCATATCTACCAGCAGTACACCCATGTAGGTACAACTTTGTACAATGTACTACCTATAGCACATAAATGTTGACATCACAAAGTAGCTTCCTGGGTTGGCAAACAGTTGTTGAACTGTATACACGAGTTATGGTATCTGGAATCTTCCAAAATAATTGTCTGTGTTCGAACCCTTGCTGTGCTCCTCACAATGCAATATCATTCTATAGGTTTTGGATCTACAGATTACAAACTATGTTAATCAGCATATTAAACTCATAAAGAGAAATGAGGACATAATTGGCCCAGAAGCCTAAATTATCCATTCATGCTATTCCAGGATAGACGGACAAAATGACATACTTAGATTGCATTTAGATTATCTCCCCAGGTACTTAGCTCATTAAAAGTCACTTGCCAGCAGCACTTAACATAACTCATGAGAAGAGGCAACAAGAGGAGGATGGATAAAGATGGGTAAAAGCAATACATGTTCACCCATGGTCTACTGACAAGTGTAAGATTTGCCATAAAATCCATCCATTTCATAGAGAGGAAATGGAAAAGGGGAAAACTGAAAACTACATACTCATCAATACGTAGAATACACCGCCGCACTTCACATAAACTTAGGCGCAAAAAAGAAGAAAATAAAGAAACGAGGAACTCAGCCAGATCACAGCTAGCGCACGTGTGACGGATCCATGAATTACTAAGACAGACTATGAAGCCTTATGGAAAAGGGTAGTCTGCAATCATGTTTAGAACCTTATTACTCCAGTCTGCTACAGTCTTGCTACACATGGAAATGGATAAAATCTCCAGATACTGACCTTGAAGAATAAGTTAGCAGATTTTTGAAGGCCTCCACTTCTGCTGGTGTATCTTGAGGCATAGTTGAGGGGAATTTTCCTTCCTGCTTCCTGAAAATTATTGTTACAGAGCATGTCAAGTACATTTGTTTCCCTTAATCCTATCATAATATGATAACACCCTAGAATTTATGATGATCACCTGGCCGAACATATACGATACCAAGGACTAAGAGAACAGAGGATAAAATGATGGCAACATGCCCCACACATCCACCTTCCAAGGTAGAGTATAGCCTGGCCATATACATTAGATAAGATAGGGATATGGGTTACCAGGAAAACTCATCACCCATGAAAAAGTATTTTCATCTGAAGTGAATTCCCATCGAGTAAACCAGTAGGCAATCAACTAGAAGATCATTTTAAGACTTTTCCCGAGTTTTATGGCTATGTTATGCATGGAACCCCACTAAGCCCAGATCCCATTGTTGGCACACCCTTAGGGCTCTCAGGAAACATATCAAACAGAAATACTTCCATTCAGTTCATTTATAGTTGCTTTTTTTAAAAACTGGTAAAACAAGTATGTACAATCTCTGATACATCTGTAGAAATTTGAAAAAGAAGAAAAATGTGAGTAAGAATCCAAACATGCAGTATAGACTGGAACAAGAATCAGAAAACAAAGAAGCCACAAATCTTCTTCGCATGCTGTAATTCTACTTTGGCAATGGTTAATATAATTTTGTGCGCCAATTAATTAAATGCTTGCCTGTACTATGGCAAACCCGACTGAAGCATAGCAAGTATACCAGAGAACTTCCTTCCAGCTCCCCACCTTCTGTTTCTTTCAGGTCTTGCAACATCGGATATATTTGTGCCAAAAGCTGAAACACAATTTACGCTTTCATAAAGGGAAATATACCAAGGGAGCATATCCCAAGTCTACCAATACCTCCCCCAGAAAAACAATCCAAAGTGCTCAACAAACTATTCTGATCCAAATTCCCAGCAAAACCATCCCGATTTAACCCTCCCAAGGGACCATTAATGCCTAGTCGGGATAGGGCCAAATATCCCAACAACTTCATTAATGACAGCCAAACTATGAACAACAACCAATGTAAGAAGTTTGACCCTGCCACTCCACGCCACGAGACGATGTCTTTTTCCCTGCTTGTGCTTCAGGAGCTCTCAGATATTGGAGAAAACGAACCTAGAAAACTTTTCCATGTGGAGTTCTACCCAGAGGAATGATGTGAATCTATTCCCAGAGAATCAAAAACTGCGCCCTCAAAGCTGAGGAGTATTTTAGGGACAAAGTAAAATAAAGAACTTGACTATGATGACTTTTCTGAAACAGGAAGCAATGACTGGACTCAATTTGTCATTGATTTGAAAAATGACCACTAGTGATAAAATCCTACAAAACTATTGAGCATTACATGTGAAAACCTATTGATAATTTCTTGCATAATATGCATGATGTTCTTTTAAAAAGCAACCTCAAACTCCTAATGTTGTATCAAAGCAATAATTCTTTACAGAAGGGAGTAAGATAGGAAATTGTCATCATTTGCATCATTTGGAAACAACTTTAATGTTAAAATTTAAATCCAATTACTCTTTCACATGACATAAAACCAAGAAGCTAATATTTAGAAAGGACAAAACAAAAGTCTCACTATTCTTTAACACAGAGACAGATGTTACAAAATCCCTTTAACACAAATTAAAAAATATCTATAAACATCAACTTTTTTAGGCAAAAACACAGATATTTGAAAACTCACTGTAATACATTCAGAAACTTGTAATATGATCTAAAATATTATGCTTGACATTCTTTAAAAGCAAATCTAAACTCCCAATTTTCTTTAAAAATAATAGGTCTTGTACGAAAAAGATTCAAAAAGGAAAATTACCATCATTTGCAACATGTGGAAATGGCTCTGATAGAGAACTTATAATTTGGGTAGTTCTTTGAAAGAAAACTTAAAATCAAGAAGCTAGCATTAAAAATGACAAAACAAAAGTCTCATAATTCTTTAAATCAGAGAGATTTATCAAATCTATTTAACAAAGAACATTCACAAAAGAGATAATATTGAAAAGGAGAAAACAAAAGTTCACCTTTTTTGGTAAAAAAGAGATAAATGACAACTTACTGCTCACAAAAGCTATTGAGAAATAGATTTAACAATCTTGTGAAAGTATCTATCCATATGCATGAGGTTCTTTGAAAGCAAAGTACAATTCCCAATGTCGTTTGAAAATAACAGGACTAGTACAAAATAGAATACAGAAAAAAATTGCCATCATTCGCAACATTTGAACTGATCACTCTTTCACAGAATACTTACAATCAAGAAGTCAACGTTTAGAGAGGACAAAACAAAAGCTTCACAGTACTTTAAAATGGAGAGATATTTATGTATTTCTCTTTAACAGAAAACTTTTGAAGAACAGATAAATATGCAAATGGATAAACAAAATAACTTTTTTTGGTCAAAAAAGATATATTTGAAAAATTGCTGCTCATAAAGCTATTGAGTAATACATTAGACAAACTTGTGACAAATATAAATGACGGCTTTCAAAAGCTTTGAACTGTCGATGTTTGAAAAAGGATTAAAATTGCGATGATGACATTTCGAAACTGACTTTACCGTAGAACTTTAAATCCAATTACTCTTTGACAAAAATCTTGAAATCAAGCAGTTAATGTTCAGAAAGGACAAAACCACAGTAGTCTCAGAATTTTCTAATAACAATATGCATGACATTCCTTAAAAGCAATTTAAAACGCTCAATGTTGTTTGAAAATAAAAGGTCTTGTATAAAACTGAGGAAGGAAGAAAATGGACACCATTTGCAACATTTTGAAATATCTTTAAAGGAAAACTTTAAATCCAGTGTCTCTTTAACAGAAACTTAAAATCAAGAAGTAAACATTTAGAAAAGAAAAGACAGAGAGATTATCTATTTAACAAATAACTTCTGAAATATATTCAAAAGAAGAAAAAAAAGTTTTGACTGTTTTGGCAAAAAAGAGATACTTAAGAACATACTGCTCATAAAGCTATTAAAAAATAGATTTGAAAAACTTATGATAATATGCAATGAGTTTTTTGTCAAGCAAAGTTGACCTTCCAATGTATGTTTTTTATAATAATACGACCTGTACAAAACAGGAAGAAAATTGCCATCACTTACCACCTTTGGACATGACTTTCCCGGAAAACTTCGAATGTGGCTGATCTTTGACAAAATTTTAAAAACAAGAAGTTAAAATTCAAAAAGACAACACAAAAGTCTAACAGTACTTCAAAACAAAGAGAGATACTATAAAAATCTCTTTAACAATGAACTTTTGAAGTACAAATAAATATTCAAAAGGTGAAAACAAAAGTTTAACTGCTTAGACAAAAAGGAGATACTTGAAAACTTATTGTTGAAAAGCTATTGAGAAATAGGTTCAACAAACTTGTCATAAATATGCATCACATTATTTAAAAACAACTTTCAACTCCCATTATTATTTGAAAATAATACTTGTACAAAACAGAGTGAGGAACAAAATAATTGAAGTAGAACTTTAATCCAAGCACTGTGTGACAGAAAACTTAAATTCAAAAAATTAGAGTATTTCGAAACGAAAAAAAAGTCTCACAATTCATTGAAATAGCTGGAGATATTATGAAATCTCTTCAATAACGAACTTTTAACAAATAGAACCGAAAAACAGCAAACAAAAGTTTTTTAACTCTTTTCGCAAAAAAGAGATATTTGATCACTCACTGCCATAGAGCTTTTGAGAAATGGACTCAAAAACTTGCTTTGATAGCAAACTTTAAATCCAATACTCTGACAGAAAACTTAAAATCAAGAAGCTATTCAGAAAGGACAAAACGAAAGACTTGCAATTTTTTAAAACAGAGATTTTACGATATCTGTAGAACTTTAAAAAAGGAGAAACAAAAGTTTTAACTTTTTTGGTGAAAAAGAAATAAATATGCATGATGGTTTTTCGTAGCAAATGTAAACTCCCGATGTTTGAAAAATAATAGGTCCCATAAAAATCAGATTAAGGTAGAAAATTACAACCATTGCATCATTTTGAAATGACTTTGATGGAATATTTTAAATCTGGTTACTCTTTGACAAAAATATATAAATATATATATACTCATGAAACTAATATTTAGAAAGGACAACAACAGAATTAAAATTCTTTAAAAAAGAGAGATATTACAGAATCTCTTGGACAAAGGACCTTAAGAAAACAGATTAAAATTCAAAAGGAGGAAATAAAAGTCTTTATGGCACAAATGAGGGATTTAAAAAGTTACAGCTCATAAAGTCTATTGAGAAATAGATTCTAAAGCTTGTGACTCATTTGCACCATTTTGAAACAAACTTTGATGGAATACTTTAAATATGGTTACTCTTTGACAAAATAACATATATATAATCAAGAAGCAAACATTAAAAAACAACAACAATAGAATTAAAATTCTTTAAAACAAAGAAATATTACAGAATCTCTTTCACAATGAACTATAAGAAAAAAGGTTAAAATTCAAAAGAGGAAAAAAAAAACGGTAAACTTTTTTTTTGCAAAAAAGAGAGATTTGATAACTTCCTGCCACAGAGCTTTCAAAAATAGATTCAAAAACTTGCTTTTATAACAAACTTTAAATCCAGTTTCTCTTTGAACTTATAATCAAGAAGCTAGTATTTAGAAAGGACAAAGTAAAAGACTCACAATTCTTTAACACAGAGATTTTATGATATCTGCAGAACTTTTAAAAGAGAAATGTTCAAAAGCAGAAATAAAAGTTTTTAACTTTTTTGGCGAAGAAGAGACATTGTAAAACTGTTCATAAAACACAACGTTTTTTGAAAGCAGATGTGAACTCCCGATGTTTGAATAATAATAGGTCTCATACAAATCACAATAAGGTAGAAAATTGCAATCATTTGCACCATTTGAAACGACTTTGACGGAATACTTTAAATCCGATTACTCTTTGACAAAATAAGATACAATCAGGAAACTGATATTTAGAAAGGACAACAATAGAATTGAAATTCTTTAAAACAGAGAGAAATTAAGGAATCTTTTTAACAAAGAACTTTAAGAAAATAGATTAAAATTCAAAAGAAGAAAAAAAAAGTTTGTTTTTTTGGGCACAAAGGAGGGATTTAGAAACTTAATGCTTACAAAGTCTATTGAGAAATAGATTCTAAAGCTTGTGACTCATTTACACCATTTTGAAATGACTTCGACAAAATGTTTTAAATCTGGTTACACATTGACAAAATAAAATAAATATAATCAAGAAACTAATATTTAGAAAGGACAACAATAGAATCAAAATTCTTTAAAACGGAGAAATATTACGGAATCTCTTCCACAAAGAGCTTTAAGAAAAAAGATTAATTCAAAAGGAGAAAAAAAAATTAACTTTTTTTGCACAAAAGAGAAATTTTATAAATTACTGTCAAAGAGCCTTTCCACAAATACAATCAAAAACTTGCTTTTAAAACACTATAAATCCAGTTTCTCTTTGACAGAGAACTTAAAATCAAAAAGCTAATATTTAACAAGGGCAAAACAAAGGACTTGCTATTCTTTAAAACAGAGAGATTTTACCATACCTGCAGAACTTTAAAAAAAGAGAGAAATATTCAAAAGAGGAAATAAAAGTTGAACTTTTTTGGTGAAAAAGAGATATCGGAACACCTCATAAAATGCATGACGTTTTATCAAAGCAAATTTGAACTCCCGATGTTTGAAAAATAAGAGGCATTATACAAATCAGAGTAAGGTAGAAATTGCAATCATTTGCACCATTTTAAAATGACTTTGACTGAATACTTTAAATCCGTTTACACTTCGACAAAAGAAGATAAGATCAGGAAGCTAATATTTACAAAGGACAACAATAGAGATATTACCGAAACTCTTGAACATGGAACATTGAGAAAAAATTAAAATTCAAAAGGAGAAAACAAAAGTTTTTTTCGCATAAAGGAGGGACTTAAAAAATTACTGCTCATAAAGTCTATTGAGAAATAGATTACAAAGCTTGTGACTCATTTGCACCATTTTGAAACGACTTTGACAGAATATATATAATCATGAAGCTAATATTTTGAAAAGGACAGCAATAGAATTAAAATTCTTTAAAACAGAGAAATACTACGGAATCTCTTTCACAAATAACTTGAAAAAAAAAAAAAGATAAAAAATCAAGAGGAGAAAAAAGTTTTGAACTTTTTTCACCTAAAAAATATTTGATAACTTACTGCCATAGAGCTTTCGAGAAATAGATTAAAAAACTTCTTTCATAACAAACTTTAATTTCAGTTTCTCTTTGACAGAGAACTTGTAATCCAGAAGCTAGTATTTAAAAAGCACAAAACAAAAGACTCGCAATTCTTTAAAACAGAGATTTTACAATATCTATAGAACTTTTAAAAAACAGAGAAATATTCAAAAGGAGAAATAAAAGTAAAAATTTTTTGCCAACAAAGAGATTGAAAAACTGCTCACAAAACGCATGACGTTTTTTCAAAGCAAATTTGAACTCCCAATATTTCAAAAATAATAGGTCTTGTGCAAATCAGAGTAAGGTCGATGATTGCATTCATTTGCAACATTTTGAAACAACTTTGACAAAAAACTTTAAATCTGGTTCACTTTGACAAAAACAGAGATAATCAGGAAGCTAATATTTAGAAAGGACAAAAGTGGAATTGAAATTCTTTAAAACAGAGAGATATTATGGAATCCCTATAACAAAGAACTTTAACAAAAGAAATTAAAATTCAAAAAGAGGGAAAAAAAAAAATTTGCACAAAGGAGGGATTTAAAAACTTACAGCTCAAAAAGTCTATTGAGAAATAGATTCTAAAGCTTGCGACTCATTTGAAATTTTGAAATGACTTTGACAGAGCACATTAAATTGGGTTACTCTGACAACATAATATGTATACATACATATATAAAGATAATCAAGAAGCTAATATTTGGAAAGGACAACCATAGAATTAAAATTCTTTAAAACAGAGAAATATTTAATATCTCTTTCACAAAGTACTTTAAGAAAAAAAGATTAAACAAAAGGAGGAAAAAACAAGTTTTAACTTTTTTCACAATAAAGAGATATTTGATAACTTGCTGCCACAGAGCATTCGAGAAATAGATTCAAAAACTTGCTTTCACAATAAACTTTAAATCCAATTACTCTTTCACATAAAACTTAAAATCAAGAAACTAATATTTAGAAAGAACAAAACAAGAGACTCGCAATTCTTTAAAACAGAGAGATATTATGATATCTACAGAACTTTTGAAACAGAGAGAAATATTCAAAGGAGAAATATAAGTTCAACTTTTTTGGCAACAGAGATATTGGAAAACTGCTCATAAATATGCATGACTTTTTTTAATGAAAATTTCAACTCCCAATGTTTAAAAAATAATAGGCCTCCCAAATCAGAAAAAGGTAGGAAATTGCAATCATTTGCACCATTTTGAAACAACTTTGCCATAAATACTTTAAATCCAGGTACTCTTTGACAGAAAAGATATAATCAGGAAGCTAATATTTAGAAAGGACAACAACAGAATTGAAATTCTTCAAAACAGAGTAATTACGGAATCTTTTTAACAAAGAACTTTACGAAAAAAGATTAAAATTCAAAAATTCAAAAGGATAAAACAAAAGTTTTTTTTTTTTTTTTTTTTTGCACAAAGGAGGGATTTAAAAACTTACTGCTCACAAACTCTATTCAGAAATAGATTCTAAAGCTTGTGACTCATTTGCACCATTTTAAAATGACTTTCACAGAATATTTTAAATACGGTACTCTTTGACAAAATAATATATATAACCAAGAAGCTAGATAGAAAGGGCAACAACAGAATTAAAATTCTTTAAAACAGAAATATTACAGAATCTCTTCCACAAAGAACTTAAAAAAAAAAAAAAAAAAAAGATTAAAATCCAAAAGGAGAACAAAAAAGGTTTTCACATTTTTTTCCACAAAAAAAAAAAAAAAGAGATATTCAATAACTTGCTGCCATAGAGCTTTCAAGAAATATATTCAAAAACTTGCTCTGATAGCAAACTTTAAATCCAGTTTCTCTTTCACAGAGAATTTAAAATCAAGAAGCTAATATTCAGAAAGGACAAAACAAAAGACTTGCAACTCTTTAATACAAAGAGATTTTACGATATTTGTAGAACTTTAAAAAAAAAAAAAAAAAGAAATCTTCAAAGGGAGAAATAAAAGTTTGACTTTTTTGGCAAAAAAGAGATATTGAAAAACTGCTCGTAAAATGCTTGACGTTTTTCCAAAGCAAATTTGAAATCCCAATGTTTGAAAAATAAAAGGTCTCATACAAATCAGAGTAAGGTAGAATTGCAATCATTTGCATCATTTTGAAACAACTCTTACAAAAAAAGATATAATCAGGAAGCTAATGTCTAGAAAGGACAACAATAGAATTGAAATTCTTCAAAATAGAGAGACATTACAGAATCTCTTGAACAAAGAAATTTAAGAAAAAAGATTAAAACTCAAAACAGAAAACAAAAGGCTTTTTTGCACAAAGAAGGGATTTAAAAAATTACTGCTTACAGAGTCAATTGAGATATAGATTCTAAAGTTTGTGACTCATTGCACCATATCGCACCATTTTGAAACGACTTTGACGGAATACTTTAAATTTGGTTGCTCTTCGACAAATAATATTTATAAAATCAAGAAGCTAATATTTAGAATGGACAACAATAAAATTAAAATTCTTTAAAATAGAAAAATACTACAGAATCTCTTTTTCCAGAAAAAAGATTAAAATTTCAAAGAAAAAAAAAAAAAAAAAAAAGTTTTTTTAAAAAGAGAGATTTAAAAACTTACTGCTCATAAAGCTATTGAGAAATAGATTCAAAAGCTTGTGATAAAAAACATGAAAATTGCCAATGTTGCTTAAAAATTATATATCTCATACATAACAGAATAACAAAGATAATTGCCATCATTTGCAACATTTGAAAAAGAGTTTGATGGGAAACTTGAAATCTAATAACTGTTTATTGATAAACTTAACATTAAGAAGCTAAAATTGAGAAAGGATAAAACAAAAGTCTCACAATTATTCAAAACATTAAAATCTCCTTAATCAAAAAATTTCTTAAATATTGAAAAGGAGAAAAAGTTAAAACTAAGAAAGATATATTTGAAAACTCACTACTCAATGCTCGTAAAGCTATGGATTAATAGATCCAACAAACTTGGGATATAATCTAACAATATGCATGACTTCCTTTTAGAAAAAAAAAAAAGTTTAAAACTCCTGATGTCGTAAAGCTACTGATTAAATCCGGTTTCTCTTTGACAGAAAACTTAAAATCAAGAAGCTAATATTTAGGAAGGACAAAACAAAAGACTTGCAATTCTTTAATACAGAGACATTTTACAATATTTGTAGAACTTTTAAAAAACAGAGAAATATTCAAAACAAGAAATAAACGCTGAACTTTTTTGGTGAAAAAGAGATTTTGGAAAACTACTCATAAAATGCATGACGTTTTTTGAATGCAAATTTCAACTCCCGATGTTTGAAAAATAATAAGTCTCATACAAATCAGAGTAAGCTAGAATTGCAATCACTTGCACCTTTTTGAAATGACTATGACAGAATATTTATAACCGGTCACACTCTGACAAAAAAAGATATAATCAGGAAGCAAATATCTAGAAAGGACAACAATAGAGTTGAAATTCTTTAAAACAGAGAGATATTAAGGAATCCCTTGAACAAAGAAATTTAAGAAAAAAGATTAAAATTCAAAAGAGAAAACAAAAGTTTTTTTTGCACAAATGAGGGATTTAAAAACTTACTGATCACAGAGTCTATTGAGATAAAGATTATAAAACTTGTGACTCATTTGCACCATTTTGAAACAATGGAATATTGTAAATCTGGTTACTGTTTGACCAATAATATTTATAAAATCAAAAAGCTAATTTAGAAAGCACTACACTGAAATTAAAACTCTTTAAAACAGAGAAATATCGTAGAATCTCTCACAAAGAACTTCAAGACAAAACATTAAAATTTCAAAGGAGAAAAAAAAATTGGCAAAAGGGAGAGATTTAAAAACTTACTTCTTATAACGATATTGAGAAATATATTCAAAAGCTTGTGATAAACATGAAATGCATGACTTCTTCAGAAGCAAATTTAAATTCCCGATGTTGCTTGAAAATTATATACCTCATACATAACAAAATAACAAAGATAATTGCCATCATTTGCAACATTTGAAAAAGAGTTTGATGGGAAACTTGAAATCCAGTAACTGTTTGATGGTAAACTTAACATTAAGAAGCTAACTTTGAGAAAGGATAAAACAAAAGTCTCACAATTCTTTAAAACATTAAAATCTCCTTAATAAAAAAAAAAAAAAAAAAATTGTTAAACTATTGAAAAAGAGAAAAAGACAGTTAAACTTTTTTGGCAAAAAAAGATATATTTGAAAACTTTTGTTCAATGCTTGTAGAATATTGCAATCGTTTGCACCATTTGAAACAACTCTGATGGAATACTTTAAATAAGGTTACTCTTTGACAAAATATGATACAATCAGCAAACTAATATTTAGAAAGGACGACAATAGAATTGAAATTCTTTAAAACAGAGAGATGTTACAGAATCTTTTTAACAAAGAACTTTAAGAAAATAGATTAAAATTCAAAAGGAGAAAACAAATTTTTTTCTTTATTTGGCGCACAAAGGAGGGATTTAAAAACTTTATGCTTATAAAGTCTATTGAGAAATAGATTCTAAAGCTTGTGACTCATTGGCACCATTTTGAAACTTTGACAGAATATTTTAAATCTGGTTATGCATTGACAAAATAAAATATATATAATAATCAATAAGCTGATATTTAGAAAGGACAACGATAGAATCAAAATTCTTTAAAACGGAGAAATATTACCAAATCTCTTCCACAAAGAGCTTTAAGAAAAAAGATTAAAATTCAAACACAGAAAAAAATTAACCTTTTTTGCAAAAAAGAGATATTTTATAATTTACTACCGTAGAGATTTCCAGAAATAGATTCAGAAACTTGCTCTTAAAACACTATCAATCCAGTTTCTCTTTGACGGAGAACTTAAAATCAAGAAGCTAATATTTAGAAAAGACAAAACAAAGGACTCACAATTCTTTAAAATGGAGAGATATTACCATATCTGTAGAACTTTAAAAAAAGAGAGAAATATTCAAAAGGAGAAATAGAAGTTTAACTTTTTCGGCAATAAAAAGATAATAGAAAACTGCTCATAAAATGCGTGACATTTTTTCAAAGCAAATTTGAACTCTTGATGTTTGAAAAATAATAGGTATTGTACAAATCAGAGTAAGGTAGAAAATTGCAATCATTTGCACCATTTTGAAACAACTTTGACGGAATACTTTAAATCCGGTTACTCTTTGACAAAAAAAGATAAAATCAGCTAATATTCACAAAGGACAACAAGAGAATTGAAAGTCTTTAAAATAGAGAGATATCACGGAAACTCTTTAACAAGGAACATTAAGAAAAAATTAAAATTCAAAAGAAGAAAACGAAATTTTTATGTCTCACAAAGGGGGGATTTAAAAACTTACTACTTATAAAGTCTATTGAGAAATAGATTACAAAGCTTGTGACTCATTTCCACCATTTTGAAACGACTTTGACAGAATATACATAATCAAGAAGCTAATATTTAGAAAAGGACAGCAATAGAATTAAAATTCTTTAAAACAGAGAAATATTATGGAATCCTTTCACAAAGAACTTAAAAAAAAGATAAAAAATCAAAAGCAAAAAAAAAAGTTTTTAACTTTTTTCACCTAAAAAAATATTTGATAACTTACTGCCATAGAGCTTTCAAGAAATAGATTAAAAAACTTCTTTGATAAGAAACTTTAAATTTAGTTTCTCTTTGACAGAGAACTTGTAATCTATTTAGAAAGGACAAAACAAAAGACTCGCAATTCTTTAAAACAGAGATTTTATGATATCTATAGAACTTTTAAAAAACAGAAAAATATTCAAAGGGAGAAATCAAAGTTTAACTTTTTTGGCAACAAAGGGATATTGAAAAGCTGCTCACAAAACACATGATGTTTTCTCAAAGCAAATTTGAACTCCCAATATTTCAAAAATAATAGGTTTCGTGCAAATCAGAGTAAGGTAGATGATTGCATTCATTTGCACCATTTTGAAATGACTTCGACAAAAAACTTTCAATCTGGTTCACTTGGACAAAAACAGAGATAATCAGGAAGCTAAGGACAAAAATGGAATCGAAATTCTTCAAAACGGAGAGATATTACGGAATCCCTATAACAAATAACTTTAACAAAAAAGATTAAAATTCAAAAAGAGGAAAAAAAAAAGTTTTTTTGCACAAAGGAGGGATTTAAAAACTTACTGCTTAAAAAGTCTATTGAGAAATAGATTCTAAAGCTTGTGACTCATTTGAAATTTTGAAACGACTTTGACGGAGCACTTTAAATCAGGTTACTCTGACAACATAATATGTATATATACATATATAAAGATAATCAAGAAGCTAAATTTGGAAAGGACAACAATAGAATTAAAATTCTTTAAAACAGAGAAATATCCGAAACCTCTTTCACAAAGTACTTTAAGAAAAAAGATTAAAATTCAAAAGGAGGAAGTTTTAACTTTTTTCACAAAAAAGAGATATTTGATAATTTACTGCCACAGAGCATTCGAGAAATACATTCAAAAACTTGCTTTCATAATAAACTTTAAATCCAATTACTCTCACATAAAACTTAAAATCAAGAAACTAATATTTAGAAACAACAAAACAAGAGACTCGCAATTATTTAAAACAGAGAGATATTGCGATATCTATAGAACTTTTAGAAAAGAGAGAAATATTCAAAAGGAGAAATAAAAGTTCAACTTTTTTGGCGACAAAGAGATATTGGAAAACTGCTCATAAATATGCATGACTTTTTTTAAAGCAAATTTGAACTCCGATGTTTGAAAAATAATAGGTCTCCCAAATCAGAAAAAGGTAGGAAATTGCAATCATTTGCACCATTTTGAAACGACTTTGCCATAAATACTTTAAATCTGGTTACTCTTCGACAGAAAAAGATATAATCAGGAAGATAATATTTAGAAAGGACAACAACAGAATTGAAATTCTTCAAAACAGAGTAATTACGGAATCTTTTTAACAAAGAACTTTAAGAAAAAAGATTAAAATTCAAAAATTCAACAGGATAAAATAAAAGTTTTTTTTTTTTTTTTTTTTTGCACGAAGGAGGGATTTAAAAACTTGCTGCTCACAAAGTTTTTGAGAAATAGATTCTAAAGCTTGTGACTCATTTGCACCATTTTAAAATGACTTTCACAGAATATTTTTAATATGGTTACTCTTTGACAAAATAATATATATAACCAAGAAGCTAAATTGAAAGGGCAACAATAGAATTAAAATTCTTTAAAACAGAAATATTACGGAATCTCTTCCACAAAGAACTTTAAAAAAAAAAAGGATTAAAATCCAAAAGGAGAACAAAAAATGTTTTTAACATTTTTTTCCTCAAAAAAAAAAAGAGATATTCAATAACTTGCTGCCATAGAGCTTTCAGAAATAGATTCAAAAACTTGCTCTGATAGCAAACTTTAAATCCAGTTTCTCTTTGACAGAGAATTTAAAATCAAGAAGCTAATAATCAGAAAGGACAAAACAAAAGACTTGCAACTCTTTAATACAAAGAGATTTTACGATATTTGTAGAAATTTTAAAAAATAGAGAAATATTCAAAAGGAGAAATAAAAGTTTAACTTTTTTGGCGAAAATGAGATATTGAAAAACTACTCATAAAATGCATGACATTTTTTCAAAGCAAATTTGAAATCCCAATGTTTGAAAAATAAAAGGTCTCGTACAAATCAGAGTAAGGTAGAATTGCAATCATTTGAATCATTTTGAAATGACTCTTACAAAAAAAGATATAATCAGGAAGCTAATGTCTAGAAAGGACAACAATAGAATTGAAATTCTTCAAAACAGATAGACATTATGGAATCTCTTGAACAAAGAAATTTACGAAAAAAAAATTAAAATTCAAAAAAGAAAACAAAATGTTTTTTTGCACAAAGGAGGGATTTAAAAAATACTGCTCACAGAGCCAATTGAGATATAGATTCTAAAGTTTGTGACTCATTGCACCATTTTGAAACAACTTTGACGGAATACTTTAAATCTGGTTGCTCTTCAACAAATAATATTTATAAAATCAAGAAGCTAATATTTAAAACGGACAACAATAAAATTAAAATTCTTTAAAATAGAGAAATACTACAGAATCTCTTTTTCAAGAAAAAAGATTAAAATTCCAAAGGACAAAAAAAAAAAAGTTTTTCGCAAAAAGGAGAGATTTAAAAACTTACTGCTCATAAAGCTATTGAGAAATAGATTCAAAAGCTTGTGATACAAAACATGAAAATTGCCAATGTTGCTTAAAAATTATATATCTCATACATAACAGAATAACAAAGATAATTGCCATCATTTGCAACATTTGAAAAAGAGTTTGATGTAAACTTGAAATCCAGTAACTGTTTATTGATAAACTTAACATTAGGAAGCTAACATTGAGAAAGGATAAAACAAAAGTCTCACAATTATTCAAAACATTAAAATCTCCTTAATCAAAAAATTTCTTAAAATATTGAAAAAGAGAAAAAGTTAAAACTAAGAAAGATATATTTGAAAACTTACTACTCAATGCTCGTATGCTATGGATTAATAGATCCAACAAACTTAGGATATAATCTACAATATGCTTGACTTTCTTTTAGGGAAAAAAAAAGTTTAAAACTCCTGATGTCATTTCAATTATAGGTCTTGTACATCGCAGAGTAGGAAGAAAATTGCCATAATTTGCAACGTTTGGAGACGACTTTGACAGAAATCCAGTTACTCTTTGACAGAAACTTAAAACCAAGTAGTTAACATTTAGAAAAGACAAACGAAAAGTCTCAAAGCACTTTAAAAGAGAGGAAATATTATGTAATCTCTTTAACAAGGAACTTCCAAAAAACAGACAATTGGCAAAAGAGAGATCCTCATAAAGCTATTAAGGAATAGATTCAATGAACTTGTAATATAACCTAACATTGTATGCATGACGTTCTTTAAAAGCAAAATTAACCATGCAATGTTGCTTGAAAATTAGAGGCCCTGGACAAAACTGAGTGAGAAAGAAAATTGCAATCATTTGCAACAGTTGAGATTGATTTTGACCAAAACTTTAAATCCCATTAGTCTTAAACAGAAAAATTGAAGTCAAGAAGCTAATACCGAAAAAGGACAAAACAAAAGTCTGAAAATTCTTTAGGACAGAGGGAATTTTACGAAATCTCATTGTTCAAAAAGACATTGACAAATTGATTCAAGAAATATGTGGGATACTCATGGATGACAGCTCTTTGAAGCACATTAAAATTCCAAAGCACTGGAATTTAGAGATGCACTGGAAATTATGTCTATTATAAATCAGAGAAAGGACAATCACATGCAGCGTTTGAAAAGAAAAGTGGTACAGAAAGCACTGGCGTAAGACAACAAGGATTGATCTAGGTATAAGCAAACGTGAATCATCAATTAAAAAGGTAATTTCCCAAAACTGAGATACACCAAACCGTATGACCGTTAAGGCGTATCAATCTCCTTATATATTTCACTGTTATCTTAATATGCATAAATAAAGAGGCTAACAATTCTATAACACAGGTAGATATCACTGCTCATTAAGACATTGACTGAGAGGTTCGACAAACTTTCGGGATCTTACTACATAAATTCCCAAAGATATATTAAAAACAGTAATTCCAGTCTAAATCGATGTAAGGAAAAACTGCTACTCAGAAGTCAAAAGGTATATGATTCTTAAGCTCTTGCGATAGGATTTATCACTAACGACGGCATCAGCACCCAATCACACTAGCCAGAAGGAGAAAAAATTCGAGAAAATTTACCGGTCCACCTCGAAGTCCAACAAACCCTCGCACGCCGTTGATCAGCCTCTCGCCTTCGCCGCCACCATGGGCGACCCCGTCCCGAGCCCCGACCAAAGCGCCCCCAACGCTGCGGGCGTCCGTTCGCCGATCATCGGCCGCACGCGGAGCCAGACGGCGGTTTCCGCCCGCTCCGATCGAGAGAGAGAGAGAGAGGGAAAAAGGGAAATAAGCAGATGGAGAAGACGAAGAGAGATGATGATGTGACGGTGGGTGAGGATTTCTTGTTTTTATTTCTAAATTTCTAACGGATAATTAGCCCCTTTCCTCCTTGTTCCAAATATACCCCTCGTAAATTAGGAAAGTGAGTAACACGCTGGAGGTTGAAACGGTAAATTTATGATTTTAAAAAAAATAAAAGATCCGTTGCGGTAGGGTATTTTGCTGAAGGTGGGCGCTTTAGTGTATAAACCGATTGGATTTAAAGTCAAAATAATATACATATTTCAATAACTTGAGGTAATTTGTCATTTCCAAACGTAGATTACTACCCACCATCAAAATTTACGATTATAGAGTTGGGTTATTGATTATAAGCTGTGCTTCTTGCGACAATTTCAAGTAATTTACTAACTCATTGGTTTAATTAGCATGTGTACGCATTTATTGCCATGAATTGTATTGCTAAATATAGGTGCAATTGAGATCACAAAAATTCCAAGCAATTTACAATTGTCGGAATTATAATCAATAAAGATAGGGACTACAAATTAATGACTTATTAAGGAAAATTATGCTATGGTAGAATAATTACTTGGTAATATCAATTTCATCATTGAGGTTCGAATTTTAAAGAAAAGTTTCTAATAACAATGGGAAGAGTATTAACACTATTAGGACTACCAATCACAATTAATTGAAGAAAATTCCAGTATTACTCAATAATTACTTATCACTACATCTCTAACTTATAAAATGTAGAGGCATGTTGCTATTTTTTATTAAAAAAAAAAAAAATTCAAACGACCAATACAATCAAATTATGAGGAATTTAGCAATTTACCAAAGCTTTAAGTTAAATACTGAGTATTTTGTTGCTGGCGATAGTTTGGGATAATTTACTGCATTATAATAAAATACCAAGTATTATGTCATGCTGTGGAATGAATTATTTGCTTCAAAATAGTAACATCTCTTAAGATAGGTAACGCAACTTCAAAGTAGTAATTTCCCTTGTAATTGGTAAATTAAGCAAGTGCTAATCCTTGATGATCTTAATTATACTTACTCTTAGTAAATTGTTAACACGGTCTTGTTGAAGTAATATACCTTATTGTATCATAAAAGCAAATGGATGTTCATAATTGCACTCTGGTAAAATTAGTTTTGCCACTATTAAATTACAATATTGCCAATATTAGTTACCGTATTTACAATAATATTGCTTATCTAGCATATCAGATATATTGATCCACATTTTTTTTAACAATGAGTTGCTAATGTTATTAAAATGTTTTAAGAGTTTTTGTTAAGTATAGGGGTAAGCACTAGAACCAAACCAAATTGGTCGGTTTTGGGCGATTTTTGGTTTCTAAAATTTGGAATCAATGATTGTCCATCCAGTTTCCATTCTAGGTGTTCACCAAACCACTTGAACTAAACCAAACCGATACTATTTTTTTTTTAGCATGTTAATAATACTTGATTATATGTTACCACACCTTTAACATCTTTCCATTGAGATTTTTAGTGATTAACATTGAAATATTATCCCACATCATTGACAACAAGTTTTAAATACTATTTATATTTATGTACTCTTTCTCTACTTATTTGTTTAAGCTTTTGTGGATTTTCCTAACAAGATCCAAAATACTAAAAAAATGAAAGTTTAAACCATGCAACAACACTTGCAATCTCCTAGGAAATAAGAAAAATGAAAGAAGATATCATCATTTGTGCTTGGCTCCAATCCAATTCCAAGACTAGCCGAGTCAATTCGACCCCCTTTAAAGCCGATCACTTAGATTCAAGTATGCTTAATCAATGATAAATTAATTACACTTACAATAAGAAAGATAAATCCCTGAAAATTAATTCTTTCCCATTAATTTGAGCATGGGCAAAATTATACATTTTTCTAAATAAGATGGTAGGAGTGTTAGAAGAGAGTTCTAGTAAATGATACGGAGAAATGTCTACTTTTCTTCTATTTGTTCGCAAGCGAAAGCTCTTTTCTTGAAAGTAGAAGAAGCCAGAAGAGGTGAAATATGAGATAACAACTACTCAATTTTTCCCCTTTGATGACTAGAAATGGTAGAAAGGTCACGACCTTATGAATTATGTAGGCACGAACTCATTTCATAAATTACGTAGGCATATAGCAGACAAAAACAAATGCCTTTCTAAAAAATATCATTTAACTAAGAATCAATTACGACGAAGAAGGAAAGAGAGTGATACCGCATGTTATACTAGCATGCAACTCTCAAATCATTTAAGTGCTCCTGCCATTGAATCAAATCGATTACTCTTCAAAAAGTAATATGATCTCGGCTTCTAATCCTCCAGAAAATAACTATATCTTAGATTTTGGTTAATTCTATTGATCTCATGGATAGTAAAACTAATGAATTCAATTTTTGGAAAGGTATGTATTTGGTTGCACGAGACAAAATAGCGAGGCCGCCTGTTTCGATTTGTGTTCCGAAACAAGAAACAAGTTTTTTTTGTTTTTGTTTCGTTTTTTTTTGTTCCTGGGAACAAAAGAATAAAAAAGAACAAACAAAAACGTTTTTGTTCCTTTTTTGTTCCCAGGAACAAAAAAACAGAAATTTTTGTTCCTGGGAACAGAAACAAGGTGCAACCATGCAGGCCCTAATCCTCCAGAAAATAACTATATCTTAGATTTTGGTTAGTTCTATTGATCTCATGGATAGTAAAACTAATGAATTCAATTTTTGGAAAGGTACGTATTTGGTTGCGCGAGACAAAATATGTCGAAGACAAAACCTTTATTTTATTTTGAATAATGAGATTTGTCGACATGAACAAGCACTCGAACTTTCTACACCAAAATCCTTATCAGCTCCATTAGGCTCGAAGTCAGGAATTTGATTTAGCAAAAGTTGTATCAGTTAAAGGCTTAATATGCAACTAAAAAGGTCCAAGATTTATTTTTAAAAAATGCTTAATTCAGGGTTAGTGCAATTGGCTGAAGCATTGAATGATCTTTAGCTCGGAAACTAGAAGTCATCCGTTCGAATGATACAAATTGCATGCAAGATGTTTTGGATTAGGGCTATCAGTTACAGGCAAAAAATATAAACTTAATTGGTTGATAATACTCGTATAATGTTTCTCAAGCCTTTAGAAAGCATCGAGTCTTTGCGCTTGTAGCTCTAGATAATACTCCTGCTTTCTCCTCACTTCATGCTTCTGTGTTGCATAAACCAAGTCCAGATAAGAAATCATTTTTCTTCCCCATGCCACGTAAACCAAGTTTTCCTGAGATTTTTGGTTCCATGAATTCAAGTTTCACACCCTTCAGCGAACCGTTGAAAGCCCGCATGGGCGTGTAATAGCCCATGTTACGGGCTGATCTCGGGCCGGCCAATGCCTTCGGCCCACCTAATTGTCTGATTGGAGTCCATCTGAAATGACATTGCCGGCTTTGTTTTGCCAAGAATTTCTGCGGTCTAAAGCCCATATTCATTAAATTTTTTCATCAATCACCAATCAACTCAACAAGCCGAATAAAGAATAATAGTTAGCTAAGCGGAAGGATTAATGGTGTGCTCGACCAAATGTCCATAGTGATAGTATTCCTAATTATACCTATCAAATAGGTGAATCGAATCGAAAATGGTATAACTCAAATTAATTCATTTAACTTATTTTGACCCATTGGTATGTAATGTAAATCTAGTGATTCATACCCAACCCAACTTATATTGTTAAAATCTTCTATATTTAACCCAATTTAAGAAAACTCATACCTTAACTAAGGAAGAGTGAAGAGTGGATGAGTACAATATTAAGTGAGGGCAAAAAAGAGTAAAGAAAAAGTCATAGAAGTGAGTTGGATCTTAATAAGGTGTAAACTCATTTAACACTCATATAATTTTGGGTTTTACCATTCTAAACCCGTTTGTGACCCATTTGCTGGACATAACTAACCTACATAACAACTCGGCATATCTAATATGGGTTAAGAAATAAGTCTATGACCTATTGATCTAGTCCTAATTAAAAGCCCAAACCCTTTTGAATAGAACAAGGCATATAGTCACATATATATTTTCTCAATATATTCAGGTATATGTGAGCACACCTAAATCGAACTCTTTACTTTGTTCGACAACGTGGGTTAGAATTAAGAATAGAATTGGGCCATCGACGTCCAACTAATTTCTTAACTTGGACAAGTGGGAAATGCGGGCCGAGATATATAGGGCCAGCATAAGCCCATGACTGTCTAGTGGGCTTGGGTGCGGAGCCCCGCCCCGCCGGGGTTGTGGTGGTTTGGTTAGAGCGAGAGTATTCTGTAACCTGTAAAATCTGGTTTCTTGGGATACGGCTTGGGAGGGGAATTGGGGATGACTCAAGACCACACATCAATTCCATGGTTCACATTGAGGAATGACAACCAAGAGATGCTTCCAACGATAGTTACATTGCGGAAGAAGAAGACCCGGAGAGGGTGGGGGCGGGGGGTGTTTGGCTTCTCTCTTTTAATATGATTTGAGCTGGCAAAATGTCTTGTTTCGAGCTCATGCATTCCCTCTTCACGGGCCTCCACTGGACCACTCATGCAATTCCCCTCCCAGTTTGTTCTTTGTTCGTCTCCTTTAGCGGCACTCCTTATCGTTATCATTCCTTCTCTTTTTCTCATGATTTATTTGATCTTTCTTTCCCCAGCATATATTAGCAACGAAAGGTCCAACCTACTCTGTGCTTTAACCCAACTAGTTAACAATTAATTGACCACGACATATTCTGATCATTTTATTCTCCTAAATTACAAAGAATCACAAAAGGCATGAGCCATGTTCAAACACTTATAGAGCTCATTATGCCTGACTCAAAAGTGTCGCACAATCGGACATTTTACTTGTTAATGGGAGATATTAGCAAATGAACACCAATGTAGACATGTGCAATCTTTCTTTTGTTAATCTCCTTTAGAAGTTTGAATAGTTTAAGGTTTTACAAAAGTTGGCAAAGGTTCTACAAACTCTCACAATCTTTGGCCAAAATTGTACTCTTCTTTCCATGTGCACATCTCATTTATTTTCATTCATGCTAGGATCAACATCAGATTAGGGAAGGCATTAGGTCCTAAATGGAGTATCATTTCAGCTAAGATATCCAATGAGACCCACCAAAATGATTATCCTTCAATATTATGCTTTTTCCTTGTTTGACATGAGAGGGGACTTTCAAGAATCAATTGGCTCGTCGATGCATTGCAATCCCTAACTACCAAAAGAGCCTTGCTGTTTTCATCCTGTAGCTACAATGGACCACCAATCTCTCCAACACGGTATAATCCCTAACCACCAAAAGAGGCTTGCTGTTTTTATCCTTTAGCTCCAATGGACCACCAATCTCTCCAACACGGTATAAGCTTTGTGCATCTCTCTCTCTCTCTCCTATCGTTTGGGCTCAATGAAGATGCCTTGGCTCTTCACAGTCCAAAAAACTTGTGGCTCTCTTTCAATGTTGAATAATCACTATGTCCCGCTGGGTCAAGTCTTCTCGGTGCAACATGCATCCTATTCGTGCAAAACTCCTATATAAACCTTATGTGACTTAGGGAACGTACCATATCTTGTGCCCTGAAGTAAAAAGCACCAACCAAAATGCTTCACATTCTCTTCCTTTTTTCCCTCCTCTTCTCCTCTTCTCATGCCTCGGTCCAGGACTTCTGCGTCGCAAACCTCAAAGGCCCAGACACCCCGGCAGGCTACACTTGCAAGAGCCCTGCAAAGGTCACTGTCAAAGACTTTGTTTTTTCAGGACTCGGAGTAGCTGGTAACACCACCAATATCATCAAAGCAGCTGTGACCCCTGCATTCGTAGGCCAATTCCCAGGCGTCAATGGGCTCGGCATCTCAGCAGCCCGATTGGACCTGGCACCAGCGGGCGTCGTCCCATTGCACACCCACCCAGGTGCATCGGAGCTCCTGTTTGTGGTTCATGGGAAAATATTGGCAGGGTTCATTTCTTCAGCCAATGATGTCTACTTGATGACCCTGAAGAGAGGGGACATTATGGTTTTCCCACAGGGGTTGCTTCATTTCCAAATAAATGCAGGCGGGTCCAAGGCCATAGCTGTGGTCAGCTTCAGCAGCGCAAATCCTGGCCTCCAAATCCTCGATTTCGCGTTGTTTGCCAACAACTTTCCATCTCCATTGGTGGAGAAGACCACTTTCCTGGACGATGCCCAAGTGAAGAAGCTCAAGGCTGTGCTCGGTGGAACTGGCTAAACAAAGCCAAGATCCGCTTCAGACTGATTTTCTAGTGTAATGACATTTGTGGTCGTGGATGTGTTTTCTTGTTGTTGCTAATGTGGAAGCCATTTGTTCATGTTTAATAATGCAATTGAAATATTGTAGCTTTGTTTTGCCTGGAAAAATGTTTATTTGATGCTGTACCTCGTCAGTTGTATGAACAAAGGAACAGGACCAGCTCAACTAGTAGCTCAATTTTGACCCATAAAAAAAGGAAAAGCTAGTAGCTCAATTCAGCTGAGGTTTGATACATTTTTAGTCAATTCAAAATGTTGTGATCCTATGGTGATTCACCGAGCAAACTAGCAGTTGAAGCATTGGTTGTATTGAACTGCTATCTGAACAGAGAATGCAGTCGTTGTAGCCTTGGCATAAAGAGAGGTAAAAGATTGTGTAAAAAGGTAGAATCTGCTAGCCTCAGGTGCACAGACCATTTTCAATTCCCTGGCGACCAGGTTTCTACTTAGGCGAGCAGACAGAGCAGGGCACATCTTGGTGAGAAAGGACTTCTTAGGCTCTTGTGGTTATTTACGCAGAATCTCGAATTGCTCATACAAATTGAGATGCATAATAAGGAACGAAATATAAGCTGTCAACTCTCCTCCTGGTCCTCAAGCAAGCTGCTGTGCGTCCTGCTTCCACATGTTCCACCCCGCAACGTCACCCCATATCTACACCCAAACACAACATGTGGACTCCCATATTTATTTATTTTTCCATGCTTTATCTCCTCTTTGATACACGGAATCATAATGGTTTGACAAGCTTAGATGCGTCAGAGACTTAAGGATAGCATGAGCCTCCCATGAGGAGCTAAAAAATTGAAGCAATTCCCTGCAAGCTGGATTATTCCCTGAGGTACGGGAAATTTGTCCCATTAATACTAGACACCTGCTCTCCGCACTACCTCTTGGGAGCATAGTCGGTCACATCATAAGAAGGTGAAGCATCTAATCAGAGAGGCATTTGCTAATTTTGGCAACGCGATCTTGGGTTTCTGGCTTTTTGATTGTTGTTTAGGTTTAAATCATTGTGATAGCACAAATCTGTTGCCATGTTGCTGCTGAAAATGCTTCCGTCACATTCATAATCCCTTATGCTTCAAGCCATTTCCTTGGAGTTTTAGTCCGGACTGCATAATTGCCATGGCCATCCATCATTTGCTAAAATTGTCATATTCCCCTTAAGACAAGTCCCCCGTGTTTGTCCAAGAGCTGGACAACGATTAGCTCTTTCGCTCTATTGTTCACCTCAGCACAAGTCATTTACCGCTTCTCTCTTGACAATGCAGCTATACTGAAGAGATCAACATCTAGAGACTTTCCTGCACCTCCTTGAGACAGAGACTTACTAGACCTAGCTGTGACATGGATCCTGACCATCTCTGTATATTACTATCGGGAAATGCTGGTCTAAGATACAAAAATGGCTAGAGTAATCATATTAGGTCGTGAACGGTATTGATCGGCCAACTGAGACAATGTCGAATCAGAAAATGTCAATAGTACTGCACCATAGATCTCCAGAACAATAGCCTCAACTAGAAGTGAGAGAGTTATGCCTCTGTCAACACTTGAGTAACTGAGCTTGTCGTCAAGGAATGTCGAGGAAACTAAAACGAAAAACAGGGAACAGGAAACTAACGAAATGGAGAAAGAAACCTTTAATCGAGTGTACTGAAGTTGCTTCTGTTTGGAGGATGCACGAGAAGCCTAGCTCTGTTTCAACTGGCTTAATGGCTGCGGCCCCTACCTCATTGCATATGATTGAGAACCCATCTTGCATTTCTGAGAAGTTTACGTTCCCACCAGCTGAAAAGTATGTGAACATGAACAAGTAATAAGCTTCACGGACGTCGCTTGCCTCAGAACTGAAATGAGCACCACATTCAATTTGTCCTGGGGTCCTTTCTTAGATGAATTTATTGTAATGGCGGGATGGATCATAGAGCGAGAGTGAGGCCCTCATAGATTTTCTTGAGTTACATGTCCTTTCTCCTTACTTAAAAAGTCTTGCTCTAAACACTGGAGGCAAGCAGACGCAAGAGCATTGGCTTTTTAGGACGGATAGAGCATGTAACCAGCGATACCAACCTGGTAAGCTCAGCCAGGTCATTGTCTTCCAAGGAGTAAGCCGTGACAATGTTGGTACCACTGAGGTAGAGGAGAAGGTAGAGGCCCAAAATGCCTGTAGGAGGCTCATCAGGTGATCACCGGGATTTCTTGTGCTTTCTCCTTGTTGCCTCGAGGCATGTCTTAAGAGTCGGCTAGCAGGCAAGTCGGCCAGAGGAGAAAGCTGAGCCAGGCTCATAACATGTGCTAGCAGTGAGAGCCAAATTGTATAAGGATGATTTGTTGAAAAATGCTGAGGAGGACCATCATGCGCATCTCTCCTCCAGCACTCTTCGACAAGATCTCATTGATGCTTTACTTGATCTGGTAACTGAAAACGAATGAGGAAGACAATCAAGGTTCTTCTGCTAGATTATGGCACCGTCATACATCATCTTGATTCGGATTGGATGTTCTTTGTGAATATTACCTATGATCAGAATGGTAAAGCTCATTCTTAATCTGACAACCGCAATACACCCACTTCCATGCATTTGGATTAGTCTACATGTCAGTGAGAGGGTGACATTTTCAGCCATTTATTCATACTTGACAGCGAGGGTCTGAGTTTATCCATGAGAGAGCCATGGAAGTTAGCTGGAAATTTTTTCAGAAGGGGTTTAGCAAACATCAGATGCCTGTTTGCCACAAGAGTTTGCCAGTCGAGTTAATGGTAATGCTTTTGAGTGGTTACTAATGCCAATTTTGCTTTTGCCAGCAACAAAAATTCTTTCTTTACATTGCTTGTTTGAACGTACCATTTGAGCCTTTTAGCAATGTTAAGAACTAAACCAATCCGTTGAAGCAAAAGACGAGATATCTAAATTAGAAGAAATTTTTTTTCTTCTTTTTATGATCGTATAAAAATTGAAAGAAGTTGCCCTCCAAGTTACTTGATGAATTTTAGCTCTTCAGTCTTCACAGGCAGAGAAAGAGAAGGCAATTCGTCTATCTAATATTTTTCCCCCTTGAAAAAGAAAATGAAGGCGCTGGAAAAGAAGAAAGAAGGAGCCAAGTGCAACAATCTCCATGCGATGAGTATGAGATCAGCCTCATGAATGCTTGCCAACAGTATTCATGTCCAATCAGTAGCATGGATTGCATCCTCCTGACTTGCCTGCTGGTAAATGTACAAAGAATCAACAAGGCTCAATTTACAGAACAACACCGTACTCATGGTAGGGGAGACCTTCGGAGCATCGTTACTAATTTACACAGGAAACAATCGACATTTTTTTATGGTCTGTCCATGGATGGGTATGCTCTCTTTCCGAGAATATTTTAAAGAAGAAACGCTAACAATTTCGTCTTCCCATCCTTTGACTAACAGAAACAGAATCAATATTATACTCAAGAATCATAGATCCGGACTGAATTGGAGATCGTCTGCCTACAAACGGGGCATTTTGGGGAAACCTCCCGTTCCACGGATAATGCACATCGCTGACAACACACAAGATGACCGCATGGAACAAAAGCGGATCTCCTCCTCCTCATTAGACAAATTACGCATAGCTGTCCATCTGGTACATCTGCCAATTCATCCTCTGCAATGTGAGCGGTGGCCTCATCGACTGCAGCATGGCTCTGCTGCTCATCCCGTCTACGCTGCCTCCACTCTTTCCATCTGTTCCAATTTCTGAGCAAAGAATATTCAGCATAAGTCCAATAAAGTCAAAGATTATCGTGTCTTGAAGTCGACAAGATATAGAATATGGATTACAAATTACTTGGTTCATAGCTACTAACCTTACAAAAGCAAATCCAAGGATACCGATTGATGCCGATCCAAGAAATATACTACTCCAGAAGAGTATCTTTGTCCGGAAGGCAAGATCAATCACCATCTGATCTTTTGTCATCTCGGTACTGAAAAATATCAAATCACAGACAATTCAATAGTAATTGACACCGTCAAGGAAGGGCTGCCAGCACAAAATCTGAAAAGTAGACCCTCAAACATAATTATGTCAACTACACTAGAGGAAAATATGAAATGGTTGATTCTTAACAACTTGGGTCACATGAAGCAGACTGTTCGTTTACAAAACATTTCACACTCAAACAAATGACAAGCATCAAAAGGAGAGGTGCCGCCACGATTTCTTTTGACAGGTAAGTGGAGAAATACTGGTTAATAGGTGCTTGTACAGATCACGCAAAAATTTATGAAATCATACGACTGTTGAACTCTCCATGTTATGCAAAATGCTACCAGCAAGACTTCCAAACGGGAAATTCACTACATACTCACATCCTTCTAGAAACCTTGACCATAATTAGAGTGAATAAATTTCTACACACGGGTCAATCTATTTCAAAAGAAAATAGTGCACATGGGTAATAAGTCCACAAATAGCAAAAGAATCTCCTCAAGCAAACATCAAGACTAATCCATCACAATGAGAGGAACACTCACAGGAAATATGGAAGATCTTTGCATGACTTGATCTCCAGAATTCCATTTTTCAAAAAGCAAAGGCCAACAGCACTGACATCCTTTCCTATTGGAAGAATTTTCTCCTCATCAAGCAGCCCAACCTTGAAAAACAGAGGAAGAAGAGCATTGGGTCAGACACTTGTATCAAAGTGAATGCATCAAATGTCCAAAATTTAAGACAGCAAGGTCTAGATTATCATAAAGGTCTTCAAGGTGCAACAAACATCACAGTCAATCATGTGCATCGAGAAGTATATGTCATTATATGTGGCAAACTTACAGGGTATTCATGACCAAAAAGTGCCTGAAGGAATGTATAAGGAGAAGCATTAATCGGCTGCAGTTGGTGATATACTGTGGTAAGAGGTAGATGATGCTTTGAACCATCCATGTTTACAACAACATAATCCACTGCTGGCCACTGACTGCCATCAATGAGTACAAAAGGAACCTGCAGTCATACTAACATATGTGAGCAAGTCCAATGACTAAAGCAGAAAGCCAACTTTGACTGCTCTGTCCTAAAACATCAAAGCCAAGTTTCTCATTGTACATAGTTAAGACCATCGAGAACAGGAAAAAGTGTTACAGAAATTATTTTATAAAGACAATCTCACTAAGATGAATGTATACAAATTTTTCTTGAGGAATCTTCAGTTCTGTCGGCCAAAAAATGGGAACCTCTGACTTCTAAAATCTCAAATATCCAGTGCACAGTGCAAGAACCGAAGCATAATAACTAAATGCTCAAGACAGAAAAACTAAGCCTTGTAAAGTTGTCTTATATTTCTCAATATCTTTAGCTTCACTAACTGCACATGTATTTAAGGACATCAGTAACCTCCCTTGTACCATGATAAAGAACATCAACTGTAACCAGCTCTCAAGAAACTCAGTTGTTCTAAAAGGATAGAACTCTACCTGCCTTTTAATTTGGAATAAAATATAGACTCTATAGTGCAACTCCCGTTATTGAGGACATGAAAACCACGTGATGTACCATGGCAACACCAATTTCGACAAGTCTACAATCACGGTTGTATGAATAGTCTCCCAGACATTTCCAGTGTCAAGGGCAAAAATAAAATGTGATACTACCCTAGAAGGAGGTCCATGGTTCCTAGCTGAAGACAAACGATGTGTAAAGTAAACCCACTCGAACAACAAGTAATGTAAGCTTTAACAGCAGTTTTCCAGCAAAACTATAGAGTAAATACAAGAAGCAACCTCTGGAACAATTCTACTTACCGTTCTTAATGATGAGGATTTTCGTTCTCGCAAGGATCGTGACAAGATAGCGCGTAGATCTGAAGTCCATCCAAAAAAGCCCTTCCACTCATTGTATATGCACTTCATAATGGAAAATAGAAGATCAAGCTTATCAAATGATCATGGGAGACTGAGGTAAACAGGAACAAATCCATTTGAGAAAAATCATAATTGGCAGGAGTAATTACAACAATTTAATGCATAAAATGCAGTAATAATGGCTCCATCATGCGGATTTCACAAAACTAAGTCCTGTCCTTTCACTGATGTTATAGTTCTACGAAAAAAGAAAAATACAAAAGAGAAATTATTGTATAAGTAAGATCCCTAGAACAGATAACAGGATATGTGGACCCACTCGACTAGAATTCACAATTAGGGGAGAGAAGGGTATAGGCACCTGGTGCATGTAAAACTTCCTTAAATACGAGAGGACACAGAACAGGAGGGAGACTCTGCAACCTACTATACTTCCTAATATTGATCTTCCCCTTGCTTCTAGCATTTTTCTCTAGGTATGCGCACTAAATCAACTTTTTCTGGTGGTGTCTTCCCAACCAGACTGGTACAAGGCCCAAAGACACCAGTGCATCCATCTCCAATCCATTGTAATTCCCCATATAGTATCTCAAAAAGAGAAATGAAAGTGGTGCATGTGTCCTTTACTCCAACAGCTTACTCAGTTAAAGTCCTCATCTTTTCCTCCTTTCATCATGACCGAAATTACATAAGAGTCCACTTTATCATAAATTGCATCGCACTTACAGAAGAAGGTTTTAACTAGCTAAGCCAAGACTATCTGCTATATGCTTGAAAAATCCCAACTTCCAAAATGTCAGGTTTACTTCATATCACAAATGAAAAATTGCAGTGACACGGCTATACCAGCAAATGCACTTATACCAGATGATGTAGCCAAGTCATTGATTTAGCCTCCCTACAGCCTCCATTGTTCAATATCCACTTATATCGAGACCCTTCTTGAAAAAGAAGCAGCAGCAACTATGACATTTCCAAACTAATTACACCAAATTCACAAGGACTTCTTTGATACCTCAACGATCAATTTGCTTCCTTTTCGCAGTCTTGTGGCATTGAAAGAGAAGTCGAAACATCAGTTGGCAATACGAGACATGACTTAACACACAGATAGAATTTCCGAACATGAGACATACATTTACCCCTTGTACGCATCATCATGTTTTAACGCTACCACGAATTGTCAGACAAAGTCCACTTTCAATTACGTTACATACTCGAGCAAAATAATCCAAAACAGCGCGTGCACACACACTTACCGTTTGAGTCCTCTGCACGATCACCGCCCTATCGCCGGAGTCCTGCGAGACCAACACATTCTGCCTCAAGCTCTTCCACGTCCCTCCTTCGACAGCCGATTTCGCCTCCACGAGGCCGCGCACGATCACGAGATCCTCCCTTCCCGACCGGCTCGACGAATCGGGCTCCGAATCGGAACCGCCTTCGAGGGAGAGCACGGACCGGAGGTCGGAAACGCGGACCGAGGGGGCGTCTTGGAGCTTGCGGAGAGCGGAGGAGCTGGAGGTCAACTTGACGATCGTGCGGACGGCGGCGTAAGCGAGGGTCAGGCCGAGCACGGCGCCGTCGAAGGAGAGGGCGAAGTTGGAGAGGAGAGAGACTATGGCTTGCTCGTGCGAGGACATGGTGCGGTTCTGGGGAATTAGGCGCCGGTGGTATGGGGTGGTGTTTCTAGGCGATCACATATGAGCGGAGCGCGGTGGCGGCGGCGCGTGGGGGCGGCGGGAGCGGCTCTAGGCGGTGCGGAAACGAGACGTTCCGCGACCATAAAAATCTCCGACTCTCCGCGATGACGGTTCATGCTGGGAGACTGAAACTGATAATTGGGCTGATGGGCCGATCCTGGGCCCCATGATCAGGTTGGGCCAACCCCAATTTAGGGCAATCATGGCTTGATGATCTGTCTTCACTTCAGAAGAGCTAAGTCAAATTCAAGTCCAGGCTGTGTCCTATTTGGTAAGCAAAAAGGCCCTTTTCGAATTTTAACAAATTCATTTGTAGTTTTAGGAAATTGATGGAGAGATTCAAGGTGAATTTGAATGCCAGTATCTAGACTAAAGTCTGATCTCCAATCTCTAAATGTCAAGAGAAAAAGTTAGGAACAGAAAGCAAGAGATAGATACAACTTAAGAATGCATTAGGCTAAGGAGAGTATTGCGAACTTCTCAATGTATTGGTAAAGTGCTGAAGGCTTTCAGTCGTTAAGTATAGTTAGTTGACAAAGTGAGTAGCCTTAGCCAACGGAAGAGGTAACACGGAAAGACAAAGTCCTGAAGCATTTGTCAATAAATGACGGTCGATTTAATCAACAAAGGGCCACGACTTAAAATGAACCGGATGCAAAATAGCTTTTTGAGTGATGGACACGATAATCTCAACCACAATTTGCTTAAGCTCATCGGCATAACTATGAAGTGAAATCAACACAACCATTAGGTAGTAGATGCCTTATATTTTGGAAGCCATTAATGATAGAGGCCAAGAAGTATGGATTATGGCAATTGTCTAAGTAAAGGAGAATAAGGGATTTCAAAATAACAAATGATACCGCACATGAAATGTGAAGAGAGAACAACCGTTGAAGTGGTAGGTGTTGATCAACCGTTTGCAAATACAAGTTGTTGAATTCTAGTAGTCACGGTAGATACAATTGTTTTCTTTGTTGTTAATTATAGGAAATAGTTATAAAAATTAGACTTGCCATTAGCGCAAGGTACCATCAATCATTTAATGTACAGTTCTTTGACTTTCAATTTATCTTTACATTTTAGTACCCTTTTGTATGGTTGAATGTGATTTTCTTCAATTTTGTACTTTTAATTTTCTTGTAAATTATGTTTTCTGTCCAAGAAACAACAAAGGGCTCTTCACATTTATTGTCAATATTCATATCGATGTATTTTTCGAAAGGTTTTTGGTCGACACTTTTTAGCAAAATAGAATTTTAGATTATCGAATATACACTACCATTTTATTCTATCAAAATTTCTTATGATCACAAAAAGACACATCTTCCTATCTAATCATAAATACGACCCACATCCCAATAATTAAATTGACCTGGCTATTGAGGAAGAGGGAGAGTTTAAAAACTGAAGACTAACCTTGGGTGGCAAAAAATTGTTTGGATTCACATCAAAAAAAAAATTTTCTCCTCAATTTAAACCTTAACAGAAAAAATGTCATCATCCATGAGGGGCCAGGCACCCACTTCAAGGACCATGATGGGGAAACAGTGCAGGAGAAATACATAATAGCCCTCCCCTCAACCTTTAATTTCTTTTGCACCCTTCTCATGTCCTCGCTAGCAAGCACTGACTTCATATGTCCTGTAAAATTAATATATCAGAGCCAAAAAAAATAGCACTGACGGGGGAGGCAAAGAAATGGCAGAAGTAGCAGAACATAACAGGACCCACCAAGAATTCAGAGGTTGAGAGAGAAAGAAAGAGAGAGAGAGAGAGAGAGAGAGGACACAGCATACAACACATATCAAGAGACTCTTTGCACGATTCATGCATAAGCTTGTACAAACTATACCGACCTGTAATGACTGATTAGCATTGAGTCAGTACTGCTATCAAAGTGGTCAATCCCAAAGAAGGGGAGCAAAAAGAAGTCCCTCCCTCTGTTTGGTGTCGCTGAGGATTTTTAGTCAGCTGAACCCAGAGAGGATGAGTGGGAGTGGAAGTGGAAGAATGATGAGCAGGTATTATCCATTCACAGAGGCACAGTGGCAAGAGCTAGAGACACAAGCCCTTGTCTACAAATACATGGTGTCAGGACTCCAAGTCCCATCTGAGCTCATCTTCAACGTTAGAAGGAGCCTGGAGTCCAACTCCTCCTCACTCTCCTTTGGCCCATTCCCTCCTCATCAGGGTAAGCTCTATCCATGTCCAAGAGCAAAAACAAATGTATTATTCTCAATTTTTACCGATATGAACATATGTTCTTGATGAAGAAAGAGAGTAAGATCCTTTTTTTCTTTTTTTTTTGGGGGCCAGTGGGTGGGTGGGGTGAATTCCAGGCGGGTTATGGCAGGAAAGCAGACCCTGAGCCAGGGAGGTGCAGAAGAACAGATGGGAAGAAATGGAGGTGCTCCAAGGAGGCCTACGCTGACTCCAAGTACTGCGAGAAGCACATGCACCGAGGCAAGCACCGTTCAAGAAAGCATGTGGAACAACAGCAACCGCCGCCAGCCTTGTCGATCGGCGCCGCCGCTTGTCCACCGACTACTTCATGCATTATCTCGGCTAGCGGTGAACATGAATACCACCACCCAACACTCCATCCCTTCATGACTACTACTTCTTCCTCCTCCTCCGCTAGGCCTGCTCCAGATGCGGGTCCATTCCCTCATCCGTATGAAGCAAGCAGCCACCACCTTCAGCACAACTACGTGCTGAATTCTTACTCTCAGAACTATAAAGATGGCAGGTAGGCCTTGTCGGTTCGTGCTCAATTGCCAAAAGTCATCCCGTTCGAATCTTTGCAACATATAAGAAGTTTGATTGAGCATTCTGACGATACGTCATTTTCGAATGCTTTTGCAAAACCGTCAGGCTCCTGTTGAAAACCGACTGGTTTATGCAAAAAAGATTAAATTTGTTTTCTTTTGAAATCATTTCTCCAACTGCTGTTCGATGAATTTTACTAGTCTTGCGAATAGGTATTTTATCCATGGGAAGCTCGGTGAAGTGGACTATGAGAGGTCTTTCTTCCCAGAAGCTTCAGGTGCTGAATCAAATTACTCTCAAGCTCACGATCAGTATCAGGGCTCAATCCAATTCTCTTCACAATCACAGGACCACAGAGAAAGTCACTCCTTTGTTCTGGGTCCTGATTACAAATCAGCTGAGCCAATGAAGCCAGAGAAGGAAGACCAACCCCACAAGCCATTACACCACTTCTTCGGGAAATGAATGCTCTTCTATCTTTTCTTGTTTCCTTCAATTAGACTGCTATATGCAAGTTGCTCGAGGCTCACTGACGGGGTGACTTGGAGCGAAGGAACGCAACAGTAGGTGATGAATTCAATTCCTCTGCAGAAAAGAGGTAGGGTCCCATATCAGGAGGAGGACTTGAAGTTTTGTTCCCACTTTTAATTTTATTTTGCTTTCATTGCACTTTCTCTTTCCCCTATGAGCAAAACATGTCTCAGATTTGCAAGGCTTGTTTCTTTGACTGGAAGCAACATTAGAAAATGCTCCTTGAGGGACTTTGTCCACTTTCTGTAATCAAAGCACCACCTACTTTTTGCTCCTGCTGGTTCTCTTTCGGACATCATTCATGGGCCCAACAATACTCAGAATGCAGTGCATTATTTGCACCATGTATGATCGAACATGATGCGCAGTGGTCATCCGGTACTGGTAGTCCCAACGATTGCTTGTACTACCTGGGTCCAACTGAGGCCCATCGTGCTCCGTCTTTATCATCTTGCCTCTAAAAGCATTTCACATGTTCAGTTTGACTCGGCAGGGATAAAAATAAGTTATACTATCTGCTTTTCTTTTGCCACCAAGTTAGGTGATCATGCACAATCACTTAGGTGCATCGGTCATCGTATCTATGACATTTCATCGGTAATGCGGACCTTGTATTGAGCAAACCTTGCTGATTGTACTTATAAAGACGCACGTGTCAATTTTTGCGTCGCAGATGGCATATTCATATGTAAAAAGTAGTAGATACCAATACCAAATTACAGACGTGCAGTCAGCTTTTATTGGGTACTTCTCTACTTTTGTCAAAGATTTCTCTCGAATACTTGAACATGAATTTGTTTGAGTACCTACTTACATGTTCGTCGCAACCATTGTAATGTAGATTAAATTGTTCTTTGTAACCCTAGCCATCGGCATTAGTCTCTATTTATTATAGTTGGCATGATCATAGATATATGTTGAGAAAATAAAATACAGATGAACAGGGATTAGGAAAAAGAAAAGACTTTGAAACTAAATTACTTGAACCTGTAAAAGGAAAAGAGAATTCAAATTTGAAGTATATTGGCTCGAAGATGAAGAGTGCTGCCAACTTGTAAGTTTGGTACGGAACATCCAGGAATGGCAAAATGAGCATTTGTTGAAAAAATTGCAGAAGGTAACAGAGGCCCTAAAGAAGTGGAGCAGGGAAAAGTTTTCCAATGCTCAGAGCCAAATCAATTCCCTGAAAAGGGAACTCTAAGAGATCATAAATGAGTAAACTTTGCATCGTAATCGGGATAGAGTACAGTAATTGAAGATACGTGGAAACAAGAAGAAATGTAACGCGGTATGTGCTTTAGAATAAACCGACTGAAGTGACGTAATAAAAATATTGTTTTTCATGCAACCACAATTCGAAGGCACCAGAGAAACATGATCTTTATGTTGAAAACTATAGCAGAGGAGTGGAGCCAAGACCCTACATGATTGAAGCAGATCAAAATGGACTTCTTTAGGTCATCATACAGCTAGGTGGGTTCCAGCGACTTTCAGCTAGTGTTAGATCAATGCCCCAGCTTGGTTTTGGACCCTATGAATCAAAGCATGCTGTAAAATATGAAAATGCAGGAGGTAAAGAGAGAAATTTTCCAATTAGGAAGGTAAAGGCACTAGGACCGGATGGTCTTAATGAACAATTCCATCACGATCACTAGGAAATCATTCAACATTATATCTTCAATATGGTGAGATCTTTCTTTGACACTAGCATTCTCGACCAAATATGAACCCATATTACCCTTATCTCAAAAATCCCTAATCTAGAGAAGTTAGACCAATTTCAACCCATTGCCTTGTGCAACTTTGGTTACAAAATTATTTCTAAGGTAATTGCAAATCACATTTGACCTTGATCTGATAAATGTGGAGTAAAGTGCATTTGTGAGTGGCAAGCAGATTCAAGATAACATCTTAGTCATTCAAGAGTTACTACACCAACTCAAAGGCAAAGGCCAAAGGAGAAATTTTAGGTTATTTTAAAATTGGAAATAAAAAAAAAAAAAAAAAGGCTTATAACTTAATAAAATGGGATTTCTTGGAAGCAAAAAAAGGGGATTTGGTGAGAGATGGGTTTCATGGGTATGCATTGTGCTACCTTGGTCTCTCTTAATGTTAAATTCAATAGAGAACCTCATTCATACTTCAAACCTTCAAGAGGAGTTCATCGAAATGATCCAATATCCCCATATTTGTTCATTATTGTGGCCAATGTACATTCCTTCCTTATGTAGAAAGTAGTTGCAGATGGTAGCTTTGTATCGTATGTATCAAATTAAATAGTCATTACCCTACATTAACCCATATATTATTTGCAGACAAAATATCACTTCAAGTGCCAAAAGTTACGAAATTGACACTTAAGTGCCACATTCGAAGAGAAATAGATCACTTAAGTGCCACTTCGGTCAAAATTCAGCCAAAATGCTGACGTGCACAATTTTTGACAAAATAAGTGCAAAATGACGCCATTTTGCATGCTGACGTGGCCAAATAATGCAAAAATGGCGTCATTTTGATGCTAACATGGTAAAAAAATAATACAAAAATTAATTTAATTAAATTTATTTAAAATATTTATAAAAAAATATTAATATTAAAAAAAAAAAAAAAAGGGGAAGAGGCCAGCCACCACCACCACCTCCTCGCCATTGCCAAAAAGGGCTGGCAACGGAAGGGGGAGGGTCGGCTGAGGTCGACAGGCCCTAGCTAGGGGCCAGCGACCTCGGCCAACCGACGGCGAGGGCGAGGGTCGACGGCCCTTGGCCCGGCCAAGCGAGGGCTCACAAGCTCTCGCCCTAGATCAAGGCGAGGGTTAGGCGAGGGCCGCAAGCCTTTGCCCAGATTCGACGAGGGCTCGCGGGCCCTCACCGCTAGTTGGCCAGGGTCGTCGACCCCTGGCCAAGGCCCGGCGACTCCAGCCGACCCTCCCCTCCGTCGCCGACCCTTCCCGGCGGCGGCACCCTCAGCCACCTCCCCCTTTTCTTTTTTCTTTTTTTTTTTAAATTTTTTTAATTTTTTAATACTAAAAATTTATATTTAAATATATTTAAATAAATTTAATTTAATTTAATTAACTTTTATATTATTTTTTTATCATGTCAACACCAAAACGACGCCGTTTTATACTTGCTTTGCTGGAAAATCACCACGTCAACATTTTGGCCAAATTGGCACTTAAGTGATCCATTTTGTTCCAATTTTAGCATTAAGTGTCACTTTTGTAACTTTTGGCACTTAAGTGTCCCTTTGTGTCAACTTTTGACACTCCAGAGGTCTTAATGTCATTGTTTGCAGATGACTATCTTTTTTCTTGAGAGAAAGATTTGGTAATGTTAGCATTCACCTTCTATCCTATATCAAAATTGTTTTGCCACAAGGCAGGCCATCAATTAGAATAAGTCAAGAATCTACCTTAGTGCTGGATTTTCACAACCTTTGAGAAGGAACACGAATTAGGAAATGAGAGTCCTAGAAAATAATAAAACGGAGAAGTACTAAGAGATTTCACCAGACTAGGCCAATCTAAAAAGCATTCACTCAAATCATGGCAAGGGTGAACATGAAGCTTGAATGCTAAAAAGAAATGTTTATTTTGAAGGCGGGAAAGGAAATTCTAATAAGGGATGAGTGTTGTAAAAGTCCTAAAACTTGTCACAAAAATGCAATTGAGTCCTAAAACTTGCAAAAAGTGCAATCAAGTTTTAAAACTTATCAAATTGTTTCAATCGAGTCCTAAAATTAACATCATTAACATTTTCCGTTAAAAATGCTGAAGTGGCCATTTAAATAATTTTTCATTTTCCAAGTGGATTTTTAAATTATTTTTTATTTAATTTTTTAAAAATATATTTAAAAACTAAAAAGAAAAGTTAAATTTTATTTTTAAAATTAGTTTAAAAAAATAAAATCAATAGCTCCTTTTGCCGCCGCCTATCGCCGGAGGGGCTAGTGACGGTCGGGCCCTAGGCAGGGGTGGCCAACCCTCGCCCGACCAAGGCGAGGCCTCTCTAGCCTCGGTAAGGGCCGGCGACCATCGCCCGCCCTGGGTGAGGCCTTGTTGGCCCTTACTCGGGGCCAGCGAGGCTCGCCAGCCCTCGCTCGGGGCTAGCGAGGCTCGCCAAATCTGGGTAGCCTCGCTGACTCCGAGTGAGGGCGACGAGACCTCACCTAGGGCAGGCAATGGTCACCGGCCCTCGCCTAGGGCTAGGCGAGGGCCAGCCACCCCCACCTAGGGCTAGCGACCGTCGCTGGCCCCTCCGGCAATGGGCGGTAGGGGAGGAGTCGTTGATTTTTTTTTTAAATTTAAAAATAAATTTCAACTTTTCGTTTTAGTTTTTAAATATATTTTTTTAAATGAATAAAAAAATTAAAAAGCCATCTAAAAAAAGAAAATTTATTTAAAAGGCCACGTCAGCATTTTCAGTTAAAAAGGCTAACGTTGTTAATTTTAAGACTCAATTGAAACAATTTAACAAGTTTTAGGACTTGATTGCACTTTTTGTAAGTTTTAGGATTCAATTGCATTTTCATGACAAGTTTTAGAACTTCTGCAGCACTTATCCCTTCTAATAAAAATAGTGGTGCAAGCTTTGACCACAACTTGCAATATCAAATTTAAAATTTTCAGGGTCCATCTATAGAGCCATTGAGCAGAAGATAGCATCATTTTGGTGGAAAACAAATGCATCTCAAGCTGGCCTTCATTGTTAAAAAAGGGGAGACATCGAAATAAAGGAAAGACGGGAGGAGCGGGGTCTATGGATCTCTTAACTTTCAACAGAGCTATGCTGGACAAACAAAGCTCAGAGACTCAATCAAGCTCCAAATGCTCTTTAGAGTAGAGTGCTGAAAGGATTTATTTCTCTTATAGTGACTTCTAGCATGTTTGGAAAGAGCTTTTGCCCATTGTGGGGATGACAGAGCTTAATTATGGGTCGGGACGCTATTTCAAAGGACATGAAACGGTTGGTTTGGTAAAAGACAACAAGGGGATAGGTGGCTTAAGAAGCAAACTTGGGGGTCTAGCAAGCCAAAATGAAACAAGGTTAACGGAGAAACAAATCAACGCAAAGGAACAGAATGGAAAGAACATAAACAGCATACTCTGTACGACAAGCAAACTATGAATGATATTCTTGCTACTCTTCTCCCAACAACATCAGCAGCAGATAAGCAAGTAGGGACATGCAATCAATCAAGATGCTACTCAGTCAAAAGTGGCTATGCAAAGTTTAGAGATATTGAGACGAAGAACAATGCAAAGCAAGCCTCATCTCTCTGTCAAACCACCATGGCCCTTTGAAAAGGTATGGAATCTAACACCTCTACTGAAAATCAGACTACTTATGTCGAGTGTGTGTCAAAATGCCCTACATAGGAGGAGAAAATCTATTAGAAAGGAAGATAGTACCTATGCTGACATGCTCTATTTGCCAAAAGGAGCCCAAAACTATCGGAACACTTATACCTCCTATATCAATGGACGAAAAAAGTAGAGATGTACAAAAGAGTCAGGAACCACCAGAACCGGACCGAAACTAACGGTTTTCAAATGACTGATCCGATTCTCGATTTCAATTATTGGTCCAAATCCTAATTCTAGGTGTGGAACCGCCCACCCACCACTCGAACCATACCAATTATTATATAGATTAGATTTTTAAGAAAAATTTCTGACCAAAAAAAATTTAAGAAAAATGAAAACCCTAAAATCCCTAATATAAAGCTCAACACCCATTAACTAAATGTTCGTTTTGTCTCGTTCTTACCTCACGTAAGTCATTTCTCTATCTCTTACTCATGGCTTTAACTCTCAAGTTCAACACCCACGAACCAACAACATCAACTCTCAATTTTTTATATAAATCCAATCTTTTTATTAATATTGCAATTAAAAATAGGAAAGTTCTTCTTCTTCTTTTCGCTTTACTTTGACTTGTCAAAAAATATTGCACGGAGTGCATGAAATTTGATAGGACCAGTTCCATGGATCCATCTGAGAATCGAATTGGACCAGTGGTTTAGTTTCCAGTGGATTCATGGAACGAATGGGTGGTTCCCGATTCCAATATTTTGGAACCAGTCTTTAGTAGGCAATTCTCGGTTCCGGGATGGGAACTACCCACACGGACCATGCTCACCCTTTGAAAAAAGTGTGGTTGGTCCCCGGACCCAACATTTGGATCTTGAATCAAGAAGATACTTGAATTGAAGAATGGTTGTCGAAGATCAGAAACTACCCCAACAACCTTGTCCTTTGAATAGGCCACGGTCGCTTTCTGGAACATATAGACAACAAGAAATTCCTCTATATTTAAGCATCATCTCCCAAATCCTACATTAATAGCAGCTTCCACCATGGCTATGCATCAAAACGTGTCGAAGTGGAATGGCCGAGAATCAGAGAGAAGATGAAACCCGGGTGACTAACCCATGAGATGACACCACTGAGCAAAGGAGTACCGAAGCCAAGCATCGACGGATATTTTCATGACGGATCATCCAAAGGTTCCTTAGCTTGTGTTTGTCTAGGCTTTCAGGGGGGATTGATTGATGGGTTCGCATGGACAGTGAAAGTACTTCAACGCTTCGAGTGAAAGCCTTGCCTGTCTTCAAACACCCCAGTAATTCTCATCAAAATCTTAGCTGAACTCTACTTTTGAGTCAGACAATCTAAGTCTGATAGATTCTCACACATGCAACGCTCTCTGCTCCTGAGATGTCCACGCGCTCATCACCGACTGCAAGACACTTCTAGCCCAATATCTAAATCTAAAATTAGCCCATTACCCTAGAGAAAAGAATAAGCTTGCGGACTAGGTTATTAAGGCTTATAGATATAAAGCCCTTCCACAAAATTGGTATTCTAATCCCCCTCCCGCTCTTTGGGAGCTTATTTGCAATGAAGCCCCTTTATTATGTAATTGGGCCTGTACTTAATGAAGTAGAAAGTATTTTTTCGATTTTTTTTTTTTTGAAATGAGAAAGTATTTTTTTTTATTAAAGAAGAAAAAGATCTTGAGCTCAACTAGTTTGAATACTCGAGCTACTTCAACTCAACTCAAACTTAAGAAAACTGAAATAAGCACAAGAAACCTTCCAGTCTGATGCCTAAAACTCCTCCATCCATTCTATGCTCAAGATTTGGTGGGTGTAGGAGCATTTTCCATTAGAACCTGGTTTTTCTATGGATTTACAGAATATCTTCTATAGCTGGCTCTTTGGAATTACCATTTAATTCCACATGATGTACCGAAGTAATCACTTAGGAGTTAAGCGTTCTTATTACTTGCACCTTGGATAGTAACTAATGCACATTTCCCCAGAGAAAAGCAATTACTAATTTTGAGAATACGTTGTTGCATGCCACAAGACCATCGCCTTGAACCTCATCATCCATTCCCAAAAAGACGCACACGAATCGTGTTATTCATTAGATACTGGAACCGAACACAATGAATGCTTGAGCTGTGCTCAATTCTTCTCAGAGTTGGAGGCAAATTCGGGTAGCTCGAATGCCAAATCAAGTCGGAGCTCAAATAGAGCTCTATCAAGTTCAAGTCAAGCTAAGCTCGAGTGGGAAAGGAAGTGTCGTTGGAATAAGAGGTCGATAGACTTCACGATAAAGATGTCGATTCGTTCACTCCATCCCCCGTTTCTCTTTTTTCGGTTTTCTGTACTACGGTCTTAACAAATTTACCAGTTGTTTTCTATAAGGAAGCTTCACAACGCCCCCAGATAATCAAGCCGGCAATGCCGCTTTACGCGTGAGAATCTAGTTTGACTTGGTAAACAAATTCTTGAGACGTGTCTTTCCACGTAGGAATTGTTTAGGAGACCGAATAGATAATGCCAAGTGAGTTAGGTCCTAGACGCGGAAGACAAACCATAAGATATATCCGTCCCTATAAGAACAGTCTGTAACCTGCTTTATTATTTATTTGTTAATCTTTCTTTTCTTGAAGCCAGCCTCCAATCTAAGACATGACTGTTGGACAATGGAAAAAGAATACACCTTTACAACGCAAACATGGCCTAAAAGGCTGCAACTTCTCAAGTCAACCCAGTGGATGTACTTCATTAAACAATCAACCCATCCAATGATAGAAGCAACTGCATATTTTTTTCACGCCCTCTCTGAAATTTGAACTTGAAGCATTCACAGTCAAATCTAGAACAAACCCAGTATTTCTTTTTGAAAATCCCTTTGGATGCTAACCATAATCAAGTTCATCACTTCCCAATTCAGCAAACACACGCAGCTGGCAACCAAAGCGAGCAAAATGTTCATTCCCATCATACCACCCATATTCTACCGCCTAGTAAGAACACAAAATCTAATGGATGACTACGCCACGCTTCCCGACCAAAAGGAAAAATGCAGTAAACCACATGACTGGCTAGGAGATTGAAACAAACCCATTGACATCTTAAAAACGTATTGATGATGCCACAAGACATTCACAGACAACAGTGGTGCTTAACCGTCATTTCTGTTGGGAGTGTATATCTACATGGAGAGTGTGTCTCAACTAAGCAATACATCTGAAGCACAATGACAGGTGAAGGAGACGATGGGATGGGACAAAGACGAATGTTGCTAAAACAGTTGATACAGTAACCCCGCCACACAACAAATTTCTTGCGAAAGCACACATGCAGACCTCGCCCAGCGCACACTCACGCACAAATAGAGGATCATAAAGCAGTCAATGATATGGTATTCCACCAAGAATGGAGTGCCATAGGAAATTACCCAGAAATGACGATGAAGCAGTTTGCAGTAGCTCCAAAGTGCGTTTAAATGCATTGATGAAGGATTTCCCTATAACGGCTTATAGTATACCGAATGTTGTGCTCAGAAATATGGACAAATCCTGTCTAATTGACAGCTAATAAGAAAAAGAAACTGCATCATTTGAAATTCAGAAACAAATCTTACAGCTGAACTACTGCAATAGTGCAAAGGCTGTATTTCTACCGCATTCCTACTACGGCCGACCTATCACTTCTATGTTTCATTCTACTCAACAATTTTGTAGATGGGGCTAGCTAAGTGACAATAATTACCATAAGTTTCATGAGCAACAAGGATGGTAACTAAGAAGGCAGGCAATATTATACGAATTAAGGATGGAGATTCAAATCAGTAATGACATCCAGCGCAACATAATCTTGCTGACCAGCTAATTTCTCTTTCTAAATTGTCGACTGCAACTGCACAATTGAATCTCAGACGATGAGTAAATGATAAGAAACAGCTCCATTAGCGTCAATAGATAGCAATAACATCATTGGGAATGGCAATGTGATGTTATTTCTCTTACCTCTGTAGCCCAACAAAATTCTCATCCTATCCATAAGTTTTCTAGCTTTCCCATGTAAATGATACCGGCTCTGATGGAATTCAGAGTCAAGCATTGACTACCAGGGCTAGCAACAAATCTTCACCTCTCTGCCACTACATAATGCATGCAAGGAGAAAATGGTAGAAGATCATATGTGAAGAATGAAGATATCGAGACAAAGCATAAGAAAGCGGCAATCACCAATTACAGATACAAGGAATAAAGAAAAAATTCAAGGACTCCGATGCTGGATGTATGCTACAGTCAATCTGCAGTTGCTATCTATCCACAAGCTCTCGTCTCAATGGTTCCTCTGGCCATTCACAAATGAACTCCTCCTGTTAGTCCTCCAACGAATCTCATCAATGAGCCACACATTTCCATCATTGTTCTTCAATTGAACCAACGTCGAACTCTCATGTAAACGTTTCATATCTATCCTTGGTTTTCATCAGCTGCCGTCTCTTAAATACCAAAAACCCCGCGACGAAAATCTGCAATATCGAAGCTATGCCAATAAATAACAACCCCAGCTTCTTGCCTGAATTGATCTTGTCTTCACGCGGTGGCGGGGGCCTCCCGCTTCGGTTATTATGCCACCGATGCTGATCCGATTTCTTTGCGGCGTCGTTATTTCCTGAATGGCGGCGCGGCGGCAGAGCCTGCGGTGGCGAAGGCAATGGAGGGGGAGGAGGAGTTGATGGAGACGGCGGCGGCGGCGGCGACGATGGCGGCGGCGGGGGTGGAGACGGCGGAGGAGAAGGAGGCGGGGGAGGAGGAGGAGGAGGAGGAGGAGGAGGAGGGGGAGGGATCACAGTAGGCGGAGGTGACTGTTTTTGAACGCTGGGTGCATTTGGCGATTGAGACTCAACCACAATGGCGCAGATTGCAAACACAGACCCCAGAATCAGAACAAAACGAGCTGACAACAACGACTCCATGGGACAAAAACCAGCACAAAACGACCGAAAGCCAACAGCTTTGGGGGGGAGATCCTCAATGCAAATGCAGATTCCTGATCGCCCGTCTCACGCCGCGCGCTCGCGTATGGCTTCGAGAATGCCCCCACTTCATGGATCTTCTCCCCCGTTCAGCTCTCGAAGCCCGGAACGCAAAAATCTCACCTTTCTCCTCGAACGAGACGAGATTCGGGGGCGATCGCGCGGAATCGATCGACCCTCTTCCTCCGGACGCCGAAGCTCCGCGTTCCCGGCCTCCAATTGGGAAAGGAAGGGAAACGAAAGGAGACTCCCTCGATTCGGAGGCTGGGAACCGGAGGATTAGGGTTTGGGACGGCGGGGGCGATCCAGGAACGCTGCCCTCGGGAAGCATCAAACGGAACGGCGTGATGGGTCGAGCCGGTAAGCTGATTCCCAAAGAAAAAAAATCCGATCTTTCGTCGGGAGATGGATCGATGGATCGATCGAGGGACTGCTGAGTTTATCAGGGGAAAATGGGAAAAGGATCTTTGGAAATAACGGGGGCCGCCCGGTGCCTTGCTCGGGGTCCTTCCACCGATCTTCTTCAACCTCAATAATGGTGGTGGGGGGACGAGGAGGGGCGAGGTTTCACCGAAAAACCGACAGCCAAAAGGAAAGAGAATAATGTTACTGTCTAATTTTGGGGGCGCCTAGGAAAGGGAATCTCGAAACCCTGTTTTGGGGAGGGGTCGAATCCAGAGAGGGACAGTAACAGAACAGAGAGGCAGGGGAACAGATATGAAGAGAGAGAGAGAGAACGAGAGAGAGAGATGATCATGTCAAAGCTCTCTCGAGCATTGGGAACGCGATTTGACCATCAGATCGAAAGGTATGAAACGGCTTCTTCTTCTTGGATTCCACGGTGTTTCCGCACCCGGGACCATCGTTTGTTGTACCCGCCGGGGATCGTTTTGTTAACCATAGCTCAGGTGTGCTCGTCTCACTGAAGAGGCAGAAAATCATCCAGCCACCCCTAAGATGTATTGCATTTTTATCGATTCAGTCTTCAGTTTTTTAAGTGTACCAATTGGCTTTATAAATATTTTCACATTTTATCAATTTAGTCTATTCAATTAATTTTACGCAAAAATCATTGACATAGATAGTAGTCGAAAATCATTACGTGACATAATCGATGATGGCATAGATAAATTTTAATAACATTTTTACATTTTTTTCCAATTTTTTAGTATTTTTATTCTTTATTTTTTTACAACTATGGTTGATGAGATTGTTGGCCGACCATCACCGGCGACAAGCAAGGGCCGCGAGCCCCTCACTTGTGGTCAAAGAGGCGTTATAGTCCTCAACTAGATTTGGGTAAGAGCCTAACGACCTTTCTTGTAGCTAACGAGGCCACGGAGGCCCTTGCCTATGCCTGCCAAGGATCAAAAAGGGCAACTATGCCCTCCCTTGGGCAGAGTTGTAAAAAAAATACAAAGAAAAAGATAAATTCAAAAAAATAAAAATATATTTAAAATTTTTCTACATCAACACCAATTATGCCACTTAGGACAATAGGCATCCACCGATTCCCGACCAAATTGGCCAAATTGACTCAATCAACAAAATGTGAAAATATATAGGATTAAATTGACACGATTAAGAAGTTTATGATTTAATTGGCAAAAATGCAATACATTTAATTTTCCCAACTAAAGTGTGTTTACTATGTTTTGGGGTTATTCCCTTATTATGTGTAATTATTGTCATGAAAATTAAAAGATTTATGATCAAATATACTTACCATATGCAGAAGAACATGAATTCCTCGAAGTTTTTACACACAAACTTTGAAATTCATCCTAAATTGATTAGTAGACAATTTTTCCTCTGTTTTTTTTTATGGATTATAAGACATTTGCTGAAATTATTGGAGAATAGTCGATAAGCACCTTTTAAATTGAAATGAGACAAATCAAGCATATCTATAGCAATATCTAGTGTTTAAGTACGTGATAGATATGCATTTTCTTCTTCAAATGCAAATTTTTTAATTGTTAGAACTTTGATAGAAAATAAGACTAATAATAGCTTCTAAAATTGGACATGTCTTGGAATCAACGAATGAATAAAAGATTGAATGAATTTGAACGGATGACTTTAAAGAGTATAAGCATCGCTTTTTGTTTATTCATATTCACAACACCGCGTTTCTTTTGCATCGTGCCAAACCCACTCCCGCCATTCAAAAAATTCGCCTAGTCAGAAGAAGCCAATGCTTGTAATTTCGCTTTGAGTTATTTTGAATCGTGTCCTAATTAAAATAAAAAGGATGAAAACGATAGGAAGTTGAAATTTAACCATGATCAGGTAGTTGTTAAAACATTTTTATACCTGTATCCATATAATGACGTGTCGGAGACATCTCCAAATCAAAAAGAAACTTGAAAGAAGATTTTCGAATGGATAAGAGTGGACTTTTTCAAATTTTTTTTTTTTTTTTGGTCATAAGAATTATTTGGATAAGATTTCGACTTTTTTTGACTCCATTTCTTTTTGTTGAAAAATTTCAGTTGCAAAAAAAAAAAAAAATCTTCAATCGTTTAGAAAAATGAGTCATAAAAAAAAAAAAACATTTTTATTGGCAACAAAAATACACATGCTTTTTTTTTCATCGAAAAAAGGCGCATGCTTAAGTTCATGAAATTAATGGTCAATGAGGTCAAGGTCAACCTCACCAGCCTCTGACAAGCCTTGCCAACCACTAGCAAGGCTCAAGCCCTCGCTAGAGGCTATGAGGCCTAGTAAGGGTCAAGACCAACAAGGGTGAGCCTCTCTACCCAATGCGACGAGGTCACATTGGCGGCATGGGTAGCTTGCTAGAGACCGAGCGAGGCTCAACCTCACTGAATCTAGCAAGGTCAAGTCTCACTCGTGGCCGATGAAGCTTGACCCTCGCTAGATCCAACAAGGGCGAGCCTCGCTAGCCTAGTGCGCAACCGCCCTTGCGGTATGGGCAATCTTGAGCTGGCCTTGCCCATGGCAAGCAAGACTTGGCCCTTGACAACCTAGTATGAGGTAGCCCTTGCGGCCATTGGTGACAACTTGAGCTGGTGAAGCTTGCTAGTCGTTGCCTCGGGTAGTCGCCGAACCGACCAACTAGAGAAAGGAGGAGGAGAAGAAAAAGAAAAGAAAATAATAATAAAATATTAAAATATTATTAAAAATTATCCACATTAACATTGATCATGCCACGTTAGTCAATCAGTGTTCAGTTAGTAAAATATGGTCAAAATTAATCGAAAATGATTGAATTGACATAAAGTGAAAATGTTTATAATTAAATTAGCATAAATATAAAATGTTTAGGACTTCTTTAACATTTTTTCCATTATGTCGAGCGTCTTTTAACACACAAAAGTCAATCAAAGCTAACCTCCCGTGCATAATTGTGACTCTATCGCTTTATCTGCAATGACTGGTGCCAGAAATCACGACTCCATAATCCCAAAAACGATCTTTTGTTTCATAGGGGCCAAGCCAAATAGATAACAACATCGTAATAAGACCGGATTCGAACATAGTAAATTATGGACGATCGATTCTCTACTTCATAAAGAATTGCCTCCTTCTGCCCGTGCATCCTTAAATGAGAAATTATAATCAAAGAGTCTGTCCCCTCTTTTTTTCCCCCTTTTGACCCCAAAAAAAGAAAAAACGCTTTTTTACACGTTCATGCCAGCTACCCTCCAATTAAATCTCCGACTGCTTTGACCAAAGAAAAAGGAAAGAGTTAAATCTCCGACTTCAAACTCCAAATTATTTATTTATTTTTGCATTTGTGATGTCGGCAATTCTCATGCTTATAAAATGAAAATTTTAATTTATTCCATCCACGCACGTTTCCATCCGCATCAGCAAAGAGCAAAAGGGCTTTACCCTATTTTAGTGGATCTCACTTCCTTCCTTCCTTCCTTCCCTCCCTGCAAAAATCCACACGTATTCCTCAATTTTAAAAAATTAATCAGACAAACGCCATTGTCCTATGTTTTGCGCGTCGGTCCATTCTTTATTCGATTACCTCTTAGTATTTTCATTTACATAATCGACAGCTCATTCCTACAGCCCACGATTATGTGTGTGCCAGAGCTGCTCCGGGTCCAGCGATGTGAAGAGATCATGCCATAAAATATTTAGTCCTCCCTCAAGCCCACTCAATAGGGAAACATTATATTTACAATAAATCTATGTAGAAGTGAAAAAAGGACATAAATAAGCAAAATCCAAACGCGTATATACCATATAATTGTCCATTAAATGCTAGTATCCATCATGCATATTATCAAATATAGCTTTTCTATAGCAATGTTTAAGAGTTTAGAGAAAACCCATTACATTTGAACAAATTTAATTCTAAACTTTTCAATTATGCCAATTAAGTCATAAACATTATGATAATTTGTCAATGTAGTCCATCCGATCAAATTGGTTGGAATTTGCTAACACAAATGTCAATTGTCATATGTGACACAATCCAAGCTATAGGAACAAATTTTATAATATATATATTTTTAATTTTTTTATTCTTTTTTTTTCTTTTATAACAACAATATCACCCGGTCTAGGTGAGAGCCTCCACGCCCTTGCTAGACATAGGCAGTGGTCGTAACTCTCTCCTGGATCTCATACGGTTAGAATCCACATTAGTGATTCTAGACCAAAATTTGCTGAATTGACTAAATTGGTAGATCGTCAAAAGATGTAAGACTCAATTGTAAGTTTAGGATTGAATCAGCACAAATACAATAAATTTATCGCTGTTTTTTTAATCCCAATTTTTCTAGATTTAGTTAAATATATAAGTGTTTTAATAATACAAGTTGAGTCGGGTATGAGTTTCTAATTTGTATTGCATACAAATGGATCAATTTGAATAAGACCATTTTTTATACCCATTTGATAGGTCTAGAGAAAATATTCTACCTCACTCGACATGAACTTGATAAGCCCGCGACCGTGGCAACTTTATGTAACAGAACATTTTCGATCTTGTCATTTCCAAGCTTTTAACTCTTTAAATCATCGTCTAAACATGAAACTCAAAGAGAGTCCGAGAAGGGTTTTACTGGGCTATGAGTTGCGGGCCTCCATCGTCGGCCCAAGTTTTGACTTCGGCTGTAGATGCATGTCACGGCCCAATAATAACCTGCACTGGTCAAAGTATTCAGAATGCCAGGAGTGAGCACTAGAATTATCACTCCATAATGTTGACGAAAATTCTTTCTCCCTTAAGTGTATATAACCGTATCAAAAGGCCGCTAATGACAGGATTTTATATTGATTCCACATTAATTAACATCACATTCGGAACTAGATTCCTTAAAAGAGATATCGCTAAGTGCAAGAGACGGTGGTAGTTTACAACTTAATAAACTTTTACGAGACACTAGAAATCATATTTCCTTTCTTTCCCTTTACCGATCAATTAGGTAACGATCCATTTCATATCGAGTGGTTGTACAAATTAGCTTTCCTTGGCAATTGTCTGCACTTGTGACGCTCCATGATCATTTTTAAGTAGTGTCAGACGTAGGTTCACGCCCTTATCTAGTTCTCATCTATGCAATGAACAAAAACGGTAGAGCTTTTGGAATTAACATGTTAGACCATATAACTCCACGTCCCAACAATAACAGGCCTTCCATTTGAGTTTTCTAGTTTGTACCGAATAAGGTAGGCCATCATTTGATTCTGTGATAGAAACCCATTGGAGATTCGTACACGAGAAGAACATAGGAGATCCATACATTTACACAATTTGAGAGTTTGAGCTTGGGGACTTGGGGGGGACAGACGCAAAGATGAAAAGGAAAGGAGAAAGAAAGCCAAAATGAAAGAGCGAGAGCATGATGGGACATCGTTTCCTGATTTCACATTCCTCTCCATCATCTATTAACACCGAAAGGATCTTTATCTATCTACCCATCCACACAGGGAGAGGTGGGGAAGGGGACTTTTCTTGCTTGTCTTGTCGCGTCATTATCAGAGAGACTCCATGTGTCGATAAATAAAAGAGACTGTGAAAAGGATGCTAGTGGCAATATCGTGATTCTCCCCTCTGGTCCTTTTCTGCTGGTATCTAAATGCATGAGAGTGGCGCTGTTGGAATTGCAGAGACAGAGGATGGGAATGAAGGAAGGGGATGGGCCAGAGAGAGAGAGAGAGAGAGTTTCCACATTATTGTTATTAAGATCGTGTTACTTTTTTCTATGTGGGGTATTTTTGCCTTGGAAATTGATCTCCCCTTTGCTCTTTTTTGCCTTCTTTTAGCCTGAAGTTCAGATATCACTCAACAGGCACGCCACTGCCTCTTGGTGGAAACCAAAAAGTTTGTCCTACAATTCAAATAATTCCTTTGGTCTAGATATTTGAATAAGATTAGAATATTAGAGATCTATGGTCATTTTCAAGGCTTCACAATTTTTCCCGGGAGGATACAACCACCACTTCTAACTCTGCACTTAAACGAGAAAATGGAAAGGGAATAGAAAGGAGAGTTTTACACTAGAGCTGATATGGGAATTATAGAAAAGATTTAACTATTTGTCTGCAGTTGTGATAATGCTCTCACCCATTTTTATAGTCTAATAAACTCGTATTCTTTTGAACCCATGAAACAATCGCAACGTGGCATAATCGACATGATTTTATATAATTAGAAGTGTTGTTATGATGCGTAGAGTTCATTTGAGTTTCAAATTTCAAAACTTATGATGGAGAGTAGATTTAAGATACAGAAACATACCCCTAATTCAACCCATTCATCCGTGAATAATACAATTCCCTTTTTTGCCAGTGCAAGCACAAGGCGAAGGCGATAAAAGTGTCTGGATAATGCGGGTGTCTCTAGGGTTTCTAAAAACCGTGTAAAAGGTTGACCACATGAGGCATCATTATCACCGTAAAAGTGGGGTTGACAAAGCAGAAATTGGGAGTTACAAGCTAATTATTTCAGAGTGGTTTTGGGAATGGAGAAAGCATTTCGGTCCACCGATGCTGCGATTTGTAATTACTCCTCAATTATTAGGAGAGTACACACAAAAATCGTCATCTTCACTCTCTCTCTCTCTCTCTCTCTCTCTCTCTCTCTCTCTCTCTCTCTGTGAGTGCCTGTCAAAGGAGCGAGTCAAATTAAGCGAGAGGGCACGTCTCGTGCATGCAAATTTTAGCAAAAGGGCACGACTTTGTCCTCCATCAAAAGCAACTAAAGAACACGTTCCAAGTAATGCCAGCGGCTGTTAATCAAGATGGTCGTCGGATGGAACAAGACCAACAAATAGTCATCCAGAAACCCCAACCCTAGACCCTAGATCTGAACCCTAACACTGTAGCTCAAAAAAAGTATCTGCTCTCGAAAAGGGTTCCTGCGTGATGGAGAAATGTCCCTGCGCTGCATGGAGCATCTTGTCCTTTCAAAAAATTTAACTAGTCTTGTACCGGGTGATTATTTATCATCTTTGACAGATCTCTCTGTGCCAGGTTACGTTTTGCTTTTCTGGATGATGTGGATTTGTAACTGGATCCTCCTCCTTCTGTTCTGCCCTAAATCTATCTCTAAATGTCCTTTGCGGCAACAATTTCAGATTTTCGTACGCCATCAGTTAGACTTACATATACTTGCGGAGTATATTTGGAAAATTCCACTGATTTGAGTCTTTTTAAATGTAATTTTCATTGATTTAAGTATAACTATCCTCTATCTTAACAATTTTATTGAGCGTACCAGCAGTATAAAAACCTTTCCGCTCATTCACGATTGGATAGGTGACATGTGAAATTTAAAGTTGGTTGTTACAATTATCTTTTAAATTATTCATAAAATTTTGTTTTAGTAAAAAGAGAATGATTCATTTAATTTTAAATATTGACATTAATGCAGCTTGTCTGATACTACATATTAGGCCAAACTTAAATCGTAGTGCTGGAAGTGAAAAAGAAAGCATGAATAAAGAAACTATTCAAAAATAGAAACGAGTGTTTTAACTTCGATGTTAACCATTGAAATAAATGTTTTGTAAAGAGTTGACAAGGGATTTTCTTTCGATAGCTTCTTTCTGAAAGTCAACTTTTCTTTAACTTTTATTGGTCTTTATTTTTCAGAAATTTGCCAAACTCTTTCCTGAAGCTGTATCAGTTTTTTAAAAAGATTACCAGTTAAAAATAAACGAATGGTATAAATGAAATGTAAAATGTTATTCATAATGAAGTATCCAAGAATTTTAAACCAGGAGATATTAATCTTTTTAAAGTCAATACTCGAGCAAGAGTCCCACTTCGAGTCGGCAACTTTCTATTTTGGGATAGCACTCAGCAGGCAGATCTAGGCCAACAGTCCCACTTCTGTGTTACCTGGTTTTCCCCGTCAAATTTCATAAATCTGTTCGACAAAATTGATATCGCGGGCCTATTCACATGATGGGAGAGTGGTCGAAATATAAATGTATTGGAATTGAAGTTCATCGGTATAAAAAGTCCATAAAACGAAATTCCAAGGAAAGCAATAGCAAAAGCTCCATTTAATTCTTGAAATATGAATGACTTAAAAAAACAAAAATTCCTTAAATGATCACTTATATTGCTTTTAAATTTGTACGAATGAAAAATATTTTCATCACCCACAATAATGACTAAATATGTTGTCAATAATAAGAACGTTTTTATCAACTAATTATTTCAAACAACTTGCATAATTATTTTAGGAAAATGTTTTCATCCGTAAAACAAGTGCACCCAATCATATGCATTCTTCCATCTTGAGCACTTGTTTGTCGTATTTTTTCAATACACCTAATATTTGTAATTGTAAAAATAATCTTATTTCCTTCATGCTCTTTAGTTAGGTTACCTAACAAATGTTCACAATTATTCTAAGCCTATCGGAGTTTGGAATGTTACATGATAGGTAAACTTGAAACCCGAACTCAATAAATCGCTTACCAAATTACTCGTGCTCTATTAAAATACTCAAGCTTGCTTGTATACTTTTTAGACACCTAGAGAATTACTTGACAGTAAAGTTTGATTTCTCATTTTAGGATTGTCAGATTTTAGATATTTACAATTATTGAGCTTCCTTTGTTTTGTTTTTTTTTTTTTTTCAATTTTCAATTTTTATTCCGTAGGTTTTCTAATAGGAAATTTAGAATAAGTTCTGAATAATTGGTTGTGTATGCAAATTCAACGTTATTTATCTTGTGTTTATAATAAGATATTTATTGACTAAAATAGGATGCGGGTACCTGACAATTTTAAAGAGATGGGCTTGAGATCTTACATCAAAATCCATAGGTTGGGTTTTATAAATGATAAAAAGTTGATAAGACAGGTTTGGGAGGAGGTTATTTAGTTTTCATGCTTTCTTCCCCTTCTTTAACAATTCATGAAAAGCGATGAAAAATTAGACACGATGACAGGCGTTTCGTAAAATGGAGAGCTGAAAATGATTCAACTATTAGCTAGAACCAATAACAAAGATAATCTCCAGGATCATTTACAGCGTTTCAATACAATTTTAATCATGGTGATAATCTTGACGTGCATCGAATTCCAATTCCTCTCTGGAGCTTCGCTTTACTTATAAAAATAATCGAAAAACCGATGAGGACAGACACTTCTCGCCTCGCTGTGTTTTTGTCTTTTAGGTAGAAAAAGAGCGTCTCTGGGAAATGACTCCAAGCAGCAGAAAACATAAAGATGCTACGGCTATACGAGGGCACGCAATTTAAGGCACATCTTCAACAACGGCAGTGCACATCTGACTATTACCCTCTCTCCATCTCGAACTCCACATTATGACATGCGCCTCCGTTTGTATCTGCTGGAAACTGCTTGTGAAAAATTTTCCTCGACTCGGCCAAGCATGCCCTATTCATTACAATATTTTAAGTATTGTTTTGTCCAGAAAACATCACTCAGTGACATGATTAATCCTCGTTACATGTTGAAATCGTAGTGTCTTAATAGTCGCTTTGCCCGCAGGAACAGGAGCATAAGCATGGGGGAAGCAAATCCCAGCTCCAATTCAAATGTTTTTATCTGGTCAACGCCCACAGCTTTTTCTGCACTTAAGTACAAGCCAATAAATAGAGTAGCTGTGCATGCACGAGTAGTAAAGATCGTCATCGATCTTGTGATGGCCATAAGTGCGCGTACGTTGCTCTGAGGAAATTCATTTAAAGATCGTCGAGGACAAACACGAGAATCCACTTATATATTATTTCACCAAGTCAAGGTATGTTGGTGGGCAAATTCGATATTTGACATCAGACATGTGAATGCAGCTATTGCAGATAGCATGAAATTCTTGACCATTTAAAGTCAAACCTACTAATGGAAACAAATCCTTTCTGGACATTCTCTACCTTCCAGCTTCCGCCATGTCCTCTTTGATTCGAACCACTTTCTGCGTACTAAAATCTTTTATTAGCCCCCCTTTACTCATTCCACAAAGCAAACATCGGAACTTGATGAGCCAAGCTCAAGTTTCCCAGCCTATTCTCCCCGTTATTATCGCTCCCGTTGCTTCCGTCTTCATATTTCTGATCCTGCATTGAGAAATAGGCATGAGAGTAATCTTCGCCGCCACTGTCGCCTCCGCCGTCACATCCGTAATCACCGGAGCTTCCATACGAACACTTGTGCCCCGCCACCGCGATCGGCGATTCTTGATGATCACTCGAGCCCATGATCAAGGCATGGCCATCGGTAGTGTTTGCGATCGTCGGAGGATCTTGACCTTCAGGCATGTTGGAACTCCACACCATATTGGTAAAATCCTCAGACGTCTCGCCATTGGTTATTGCAAGAAGTGCTTGCGGAGACGATGAGGAGGCGCACGAGTTGTAGTCATGATCGAAAAGGGCTGGTGTAGCCTCTTTTGGGGAGCGTTTTGCGAGATCGCTTGCTATTAGAGTGGAGCTCGAGCAAATTCTCTTCACGTCGTAACGGCTAATATCAAAGTTTGTGACCGCATTCGTTCCCCTAAATTTGATGGCTGCAATGTCATAGGCTTCTGCGGCTTCCTCTTGGGTACCTAAATTAAACAAAGAAGAAAGCGCGATGTAAATAATTGAGCAATGATCGTACTAGGTAGGATACAAAATTTTCAATCAAAAGGACAGTAATGCATAATTTCGACATGTCAGATCCTCCTCGTGCTTTTAACATATTCAGCACACAAAGGTCGAACAATGGAAGTAAACGGATTGATAATGTACAAGACATAAAATTCAGTAGTAACTAACACATTGATTATCCGATACAGTCAAAACTTGAGACAAATAGAGCCAGATAGCACTTCCTAAATTCTTGAGTGGGTAAAAGCTCTTGTTAACAGCCATCTCATGAATAATTGTTAAACGAATTTCATAAAAGGGCCACCGACGTCTCATTCTTGGGCCAAACATCAAAAGCGATTAGAGTGCAATAAATTCATTCATTACTAGAAAAAGACAACTGAAGAGCATCGAACATGAGTTACCTAAACATTAAAAGAATGTACAAGTAATTTCGATGCTTTTCCCGACAAGAATCCCGTATCGAGATAAGAAAATCAGGAAGCTGGGAACTTAACTGAATGTGCCGAGGTACAAGTCCTTGTTACCAGCAACTCTTCCGATTCTAGCTTGCCACCGTCCATGTTGATGGTGTCTGACAATCAAGAAAGACAACTTTTGACAGATAAGAGGAGAGGGGAAAAAAGAAAAGAGAGATTGTTTGATAGATTGATGAGACCCTCTCCAATAATGGCACCAATTGATTTATGTCATATGGCAAATTGCACCCTTTATGTTTTGCCTATTATTGCAAAGGATAATTTATAAAAAAGAAGAAAAAGAAAAGAAAGAAGGTGCTGCAAAAGTGCAGTAAATAACATGCACTTTACAAGTCCTGCCTCCATACCTGGTCACTCCTCTGTATACAGATGCTCCTCTTGAAAATCCGCTGCTTTTCCTGTTAAAATAAATACTTACAAAATGTTATATATAAACCCGCGCTAATTGATCATTTTTCTAATTATTTTTGGCCAAAAGCAAGATTGACCTAAACCTATTATTACCTTCTCAAGTGGGCAATGAATTCTTGACGAGTCATGTTCTTCATTTCCTCGAGTTCTTTCTCATAAGTGCTTAGCTGAGCAATTCACAAGATGAGAAGAGTTAATGCACATTAAAAATTACCTTTCCTTGTATAGTTTTTACAGCTACAGAAGAGTACTTTCCTAGGGATTATCCAACAAAAACTGACCTGGAAGTTTATGTGGGTAGTTGGACCCCAATACTTCAGTGCAGCTAAATCATAAGCCCTGGCTGCCTTTTCTTCCTTATCATACCCCCCTGATAAACATCATCGACACGATTTATGAACTGTTAGTAAAGACAAAAAATGCACATCAAATCAATCATACTTAAGAATTGAACTAGAGTTGCTAAATCTTTACTAAAACTCTTTACAAAGGATATGGCCCTCGCCGTAGGTTCCAAAGGTAATGCGCTTGTTTTGTATGCATTTATCAATGGAAATTTGTCTTTTCATTCTTCAGAAAAAAAAATCTAAGTAATTTTCTCTAATTACACGAGACAAGCAAAAAAAATAAGAGCAACGGTTCAGGAGCAGTTTACCTAGATAGACTGCCAAGTTGGTTCGGTGAAAGTAGAATCCCCCAAGCAAAGCACAGTGAAAGTACATTGATAACACCATCATCATTAGAAAAGTCTTCGAGATGCAGAAACCTTGGGAAAGAAAAGAATAATAAGGATGTGAAATGATTACTCCTATTAATTGTTCTCTTACCTTGCCTCCCTTTTCTGGTTTGCCCTTCTTTCCTGCAACTGTTATCCCACAGATGAGCCTCATATCTCCCCGTCCACCTATGCCTGCATAAACAATTACACAAACCCAAAAGCTGAAAAACAAAACCCCAATCTTCGATTAATTCAACAACTGGAATGCAAACTGCAGATGCATAGAATAAATAAACTAAAACGCAATCGTAAATGTTATCTTTTTGGAGGGGAAAAAAGAGTGAAATTGGCATCGGCAGCACTCAAAAATGAAGAAAGACTGCTGCCTTTTCGAAAAATTTGTAGCTCACCTGGTGACACCTCGATACTGAGAGGTTCTTTGCCCAAAAGTGTCGATAGACTTACGAGGAACGACACACTTGTTATTGTTGCTGTTGCTCGCAGATGATGCCCTCTTGGCGATGCTACCATCACCGACTGGTGGTGCCTGAGAAATCGGTGCGCCAACACCCGCGTTGCTGTTGATGTTGTTGTCACTATGAGAGCTAGGGCTCATCATGGTGAGAGAGAGGCCGCCACTACTACTTGTAGCAGTCCCGTTCGCTTGACGCAACCATAACTTGAACCCAGAAACTGAACAAGTTGTTGCACTCGCGCCGCCATCAATCGGGACGTGTTCTTGGTGGTACATGCGATCATCGACATTACATCTGTGGTCGTTGCTGTTGTGGTGAGCAGATGGAACTATTAGGGCTTGCGAGTTCTCGATGTAACACTGATGATGATGATCTGGGTGGTTGCCGGTGTTGAAGCAGCTCGGAGCTACGTTCACATTGATCCCCGCACCAGCTGAGCTTGTGGCTTGGTGGTTCTGATTTTGGGGCTCATCATCGCCATGGGGAGAGCCTGAGTAGCAACAGCCCAAGAAGTCTTCAAGCTTCGGGCCTCGATGATCTTCCCCATCATCGGCATTCTCATAGCTCCAATCTACACAAACAAACAAACAAGCCCATGAGCAAACAAGGAAGACTGAAAAACCACCATAAAATGTCAACTTTGCCAGTTATGTTAGCAGGAAAATGGACACGAGAGAATCTCGTGGAACTTGGCCAAACAGATGGAAAGCACGACCTGACATGCGTAGAGAGATTCGATTCCTATTTCTCTTTTTCAGGACAAACCTCAGTTAGAACCTATATGTTTATTTCCATTATAAAGGGTTTTGGAGATCAGTGGGAAATGAGACATGCAAATAGTTTAGAATACCTTCACTGCCAGGAGCACGCCTGAAATGAGGATCAAGAACGCAGAGGGAGCCATCGGAGCGCAGTGGCATGACGGTAATATCAGGAGGAAAGCCACCGCCACCGCCTGCCCCGCCACCTCCTCCTCCACCCGCTTGGCCTTCTCTGCAGATGTCTTCGTTGATTTTCAGGTGCGGAGTCAGAGAGAACCCCAGCCAATTGCTCATTTTTCTCCCTCCTTCTATCTTTTTCTCTCGGAAACTCGGGGGGGAAAAAAAAACTATTTTATCTCGAACCACACGACCTGAAAACCCCCACGAAAACAAAAGAGTTCTCTCTGTGTACTCTCTCTCTCTTTCAAAACGAGCGAAAATCTCCTCTCTTTACTAGTTTCTTGCAACTTGGGATCTTTGAAGGGATTTTGAGCTCGAACTTCGAAGTGGGGTTCGTGTTTTTCCTTTCTTCTCTCTCTTTGAAAAAGAGAAAAATTCAAACTTTTTGCACAGGGAAGGACTAAAGAGAAAAAACTTTCACAGGGTCGTCAAGAAGCCCTGTTTTGTCTGTTCTGCGAAATGGGAAGAAGAAGGGAAAGCATTCCAGGGATTTACGAGCATTCTCTCTCTCTCTCTCTCTGTCTCTCTCTGCCTGTCTGTCTCTCTCATCTCTCCTCTCTTGTCTCTCATCGTCTTTATAGTCTCAGCTCTGATAGTCTCCGCAGAGCGTCGTCTGTTCTGTACAATGACTCCTCGGTTTTTGTGCCCATCCTTCCATTTCTTTCTCAGATTTCTCTGCAGAGGTGCCACAAGACTATTCGAACAGATCATATTACTCCAGCAAAATTAAAAATATTCTGAATGCGGCAAAGGAAAATAAAAAAAATACATTATATGCATCTTTAGTTATCCTTTGTTTTTTTAAAGTGCACTCTGATAGGTAATTAAAAATTACAGATGCTTCGGAAAGTTCGAATATTTCACATACAAATTGAAAGAAAAAATCGAAAATTTCTTTTACTGGCGATCACAATGGTTCTAAAAATTTAAATTATTTAGTAAAAGCACAATTGAATAAGGGAACACTCTAATAATGGCCCAGACCTCATGGTAAGGGCATATTTTTGCAAATACCAGGTTAGTGACCTGTAACATAACTTGTAGCAATGATGCATGTATCTCATTTTGATTAATAGCAAACGGACCTCTAGCACTAGGGGCAAGCAAAAGAATCAGACCAGTTTGGGAACCATTCGAATTGGGAACTAGTCCAGTTTTCTATTTCACTAAATTGGAGCTAGTGAATATCACTCCGGTTCCTAGTTTCAGGCGTAAATCCATCTACTCATACCATTTGAACCAAACCTACATATATATATATATATATATATATATATATATTAAATTCTTATATTTCAAAATCCTAATTAGAGTACCCTTCAGGCCTTCCCTTTTTCACTCTTGACTACACTAGCAAAAATCCAGCAATTCCAACTCGCTCAAGTGAGTCAGCATCTTCTCCACCATGTTTCCAAGTTGGCCAGCGCCTTTCAACCTTCATTGGGTAGTTTTAGCGACAGTCCCATAGTCCCCAATGCCTCCCCACCGGTATTACTGTGTCGTTGTCGCACTTGAGCTTTTTTTTTTTGGAGGTTGTCCGATGACTTCCAGTAAGAACTAGCGCCCAGACTTCTTTTGCCAGCTTCAGAAAGCGTCTAAGCGTTGTTGCTGTAAACTCCAATCCTTATTAGCAATCCCGACGAGATACAGAAAAGTTCCTCGCACGTTCCAACGCGCTACGGTGCTCCAGTAGATCCCCATGGTGGTCTTGGTCTTTGCCGTCACACGCCGTTACCCTTTCGCTTCAGAAAACTTTACCATTGAGGCTGTTTTGCCCACACTCCACCAACTTTCACTGGAGTTACCAATTGCCACTTTTGCCCATTGTCACCAATTTGCAATGTAGAGCAGATACTCACGATTGATTCCTAGACCCATTAGGGAACCAGTGGGCTGGTCCCAGGTGGGTTCAGAAATTAGCGGGTAGTTCTTGGTTCTTAGTTTGTGGAACTATCCTTTGTGGCAGTTCCTGATTCCAAGATAAGTTTGGCCCATTTCAAAACCAATCACCCTATTTAGCACCACGGTAGGACTATTATGAATGACCTAGCCCATTAGACTGACGAGTGGACGTGTGATGTTGAATGGTGATCTCTCCATGGTTATTTACTCCGCTCCACTTTATCAAAAGGGAAAAAAAAAGAAAAAGAAAAAACGGAAGGGGTACCGACCCAAGCCGTATGTTTCGAGTATTAGAAAAGTATACAATGTTGTTTAGATCGAATTAGTCCAAGACCCGGGGGCTTAACAAGTGAGCACCAGTAGGCCTAGACCACTGGTATTGATCTTTTAAGGATATGAGGCCCGACTCCAAGCCCAACAAGAACGGTCTATTGCCATTGTCTCTTTCTTTGTTTACAAATTGTAAGATAAAGGATCTAATTATGTAATTAGTTGTTAAATAATGCAAAATTTTGTTTTATGCGGAGACTTTTTTGTTAAATGAGAATTCAATGTCTCTAATAAGGACGAGTTTCCCAAACTTAAGCAATAATACTATTCTAGCCAGTGGGTTTTGGTTGCAAAGTAAGTACATTCGTCAAAATTACACTCTCACACATTTACTTCTCAATCATGATTCTTTTTTTTTTTTTTTTATGTTAGATCTGCGATTCTTTTTTTTTTTTTTTTTTAATGTTATAAGATCAAACGATCTATTTCACGGACATCTTATTCTTTCATCATCTTAGACAATGAATTTATCGTGTTTGGTTTCATGGGACACATCGTTGAAACAAAAACCTTTTGCTATGGCCCAATCAAGAAAAAGAGTTCCGTTGAAGATCATGGGCTGTCCGTCCATATGAAATCTTGAAGGCCGAGGTAAACTCACATTAGGATAATCTCATATTAATCTTTTCTCAAATGAACTAACGTGGCTCTACAGTAAACTAGTGCAAATTTTGAGAAATTTTTCGTTTACCTCCGTGGACTCAAATCCGCCCCATCACAAATTTCTTGAAGCAGCAAAATAGCTAGATATATTTCAAAGCCCATCATAACATATTAGCGTTCACCTGCTCTCTGATCTAATGAAAAAAAGCCCCATTATTCAGTTCATCTCCATCTTGTGGCGCATTTGAAGAAAGCAATTGTAAATGCTCATGAACATGTTCAATCTTCATCGTCAACCTGCATGATGTGGATAGTTGAGGCTATGATATTACTATGCTAATTAGTTGAGAAATAGATGCTAAGGCGAGAGAGAAATAAAATAAGTAGAAGAAGAAGAGAAGGGGAAGACAGAGATAAATTAATGGAAAATATAAAGAACAAAGTTGCAGAGAGGACAAAAAAAAAAAAAAAAAAACGCATCCTTTAATTCCTGTGACCCTACATAAATCTGGGATGGGGCATTTCATTAATTGATTCGATTAAAGTATTAGATATGATATTCACAACAGTTAGCACGTCTCCCCCAATAATTTTTAATAATCTGAATGGCTATTAGATCTGACTTTGGAAAAGAAAATATATAGGGCGGTCCAATTTAATAAAGTTTAGTTAACATGCACTTGCCCTCGCAATAAGGCTTTTGATGCAAGTGGAGAATTTTATTATCTTTTCTCAAAGAGGGTTTGTTTATAGCGTCATGGGCAGAATTGTGTTTTGACCGGTAGGACGACCTAAAAGGATCATCCTGATTTGGCTTTATGTTTAGCGAAAGACAAACATAAGAAGCTGAGGCAATGCTGCGACGCTCTGGCCACCAGATTGATCCTTTACTTCCTTGGAAATAGGCTGGAGAACAATTTCATGTTTGGACGCTACATACTGCACCATGAGAAACTTTGAAAGTTCCTCCAGTCATTCCCAACCCTACTTCATGTCGTGCATTGATGGACAATGTCGAAAGAAAACAGTAGCTCATTGCTAATTGATTTAATCGAGTAGATATTCAATTGCTCGATTTCGAAAATTCATCTATAGAAGATGTTGACGTCACGATATATTCTCATTGCTATATATATATATATTAAACCTTGAAAATATGTTGGTATCTTGTGACATAAATTTTTAGAGATATAATTGGAAGATGGCATTGTAGGATATATTCCATTATGAAACATGGAGATATGATTCTGGCATCTTTCGAAGTACGATTTCCTTTTTAAACATCCTCACAGGTCCTTACAAATAGGGATGCTCATAAGAGAGAATACACGTTCAAAAGAAATTCCAAGAAGCATCAAAGCTTTCCACATATACTAAAGCTCTCGACTTTCGAAAAGCAAGAAGGAAATCTTGGAGCTTGAAGAACATGGAGATCGCGAAACACGAAGAGCAACGAAGTCCAGTCAGATCAAGCGTCGCCCCTTCGTCATTGTCCACACATTATGAGGTTTCGTTGGATCAAACTTCCAAGCCTCATCGCCTTCAGAGGCATATGTCGAAGTCTCATCGGATCACGCTTCTAATGCCCTCTCGTTCTCGTCGTTATACACCGAAGTCTCATCGGATTACACTGACGAACCTTATCGCCTGCATAGACATTTATTGAAGTTTCGTCAAATTATGGTTTCATGCTTGTTTCTCAGCCAGCATCTATTAAATTTCGAGTTTCAGCACCCTGAAGAGTTTTTAGATATCGAGTTTCAATGTGTGTGCGAAGGATAGAATCGGAGTTACCTGTCAAATAAGTAACAAATTAGAGATTGTTCCCACTTTTATGATATTCAATAAATTTGGCACCGATTTTCTCGTTCGAAATTTTTGATTTAAGAAAAAATTAATTTGTGCAAATCTCCTATTGGCAACAGTAGTTTCCGACTATTTCATATAATAGAGAGGGTCATAATCAAACAAAATGAGAGTAAGTCGCTCTCATAATCAGGAGTATAGTCTCCGACACCCATCTCGTGATTGAAACTATTACGATTCCAGCATCATTCGTGCAGCTCACTTTATCTCACAGAATTGTCCCTTATGCATAAAAACAAGACATCCTCTCCTGAATTTTATGACTAGTGTACAGAACACATATCTCTTGCTGGGTCCTCACTAGAGATCGCAAAGTCACTTTCACCTTTCTTTATACATGGACGTGGGTCATGATCAAGACGAGCCTCCTCTTTGATCCCTTTCAAGACCTAAAAAAAGATGAACCTCCCATGTAATCATGCACAACTTTTTAGCAAAATAACAAGCGGCAATAGCATCTCTTTTTTAAAATCCCCTCAATGCCATCGCTATGGTCCATAAAGTCGATGTGCTACTATAGTTATCTAAGACCAGGTCCATGAATTTAAAGGTTATTTTTCATAAAAAGGAGAGAAGAAAAGGTTCATATCTATATGTTTCAAGCGTCTACTTCAGCAGCACGACTGCGAGTGGGGAGAGCCCTTTGCAAAAAGCAGCGTACTCTATAAAGTGTAACATCTTAATTAGACGAGATCTTTGGCTTTCTTCGTTTGTCCTCAGACATCTTGTCCTTAAACTTTGTCCTCTTATCAAATTCCTTCTGTTAATTACTCCACTTAATCATTCTCCCTCCCCCGCTTTCCCTTTGTACCCAACCCATGCATGCATATTTGCATGTGATTCAGTGAACTGTTCTAATTGAAATGAGAGGCATTTTGTCAGTGAAATAATTAAAATTATCTTATTTAGTGCAGGGAGATCCCACACGCCGTGCCGTTACAAACTAAAGAATCCATGAAGAATGGGATTGTTGACTTGAGGCCACGTGGCGAATTCGCCTGTCAAGTTTGAATGTGTTTCCTGGTCTACGTTTCAGAGAATACAGCCCTCTTTTCACCTACCCCTTTATTAAATCATTGATTTGTGACCTAAGCTCCCTACAGGCTTTCGCCCCTTTTTCCCGTGCGCATGATTCGTCAAGAAACACATGTTGATTGGACAGTACAAAAATTAACGAAAGGGGTCGGAATTATTAATTTGTTGGTCGTGTGTACATAAGTCGCTTGCATTCGCGCATTGGACAATTTGATCTATATTCTAGAATGATTAGGTAGAGACCCATTATCAATGCATTCACCTGAACAAAACCAGTGTTTATTTACACGTGAAAGCTCATATATTTCTTTCCTTGCGCAATGATCAGCCAACTTTGAAATCATTTCCACGAGAGCTTCCTGCCACTTTTAGATTCACGGGCAGGACATCATTTGTTGGCATCAAGAGGGAGAGTGACTAGTAGTGTAATTAACACCCAGCAGAAATAAAACGAGATAAATGTCCTTAATATTCTCAAATATATATAAGGTCAAAGAACTTATTATAACTAGGGTTGTAAGGGATAAAAAGGATTAACTAGTTTGTAATTACAAAATGGCGCAATTTTTTGAATACACGAGAAGGTAATGAGTCATTTTAAAGTATCGATTATATGGATACTCTTGTACTAATATTGTGATTACTCGACTAGACAACATGAGCTTAAATGAATTATATCATTGTGGAAATTGTTAGGATTAGGCGTACAAACATAACAAAATAGAGATTAAATGTGAAAAAAAGAAATTAAGGCTTATCCTAGTTCACCCTTAAACGGGTATTCAATAGAGGAGTTCATTATAATTAGCACTTCCCACCTTTTTGTCACCACTCTTAGTTATAAGAAAAAGAGATTGCGAGAGCCTTGCCCCTAAGACTCCTATCGGGGTGGCCCTCCTAGACCTCAACAGAAATGTGTGACGAACTATTATTCTTCTTGCCTTTGTCTGGCTTCATAGTTTTGGCTAAAAGAACTTGGAAATTATATCCCGAGGTGGGCACTAAAAATTAGGAAAATGCTTCTTTACATAGCAGCCTTTCATAACGTGCCTTCATTGCTCAATCATAGAGCCCATAAGGACCGCCTCTTTCTTTATAATAAAGGAATTCAACGTTGCCAAAACTCACTTCATCACTGCGAGATTTCTCAGGCTCCCGACCCTCTCCCTCTCCCTCCCTCCCTCCCTCTCTCTCTCTCTCTCTCTCTCTCTCTCTCTCTGTAAAATGGAAGGTAGGATTAAGAAGATTAACAAGGAAGCATGGACTGCGGAGGAAGACAGAAAATTAGCTGAGGTCATTGCAGTTAGCGGAGCTAGAAGATGGCAGGCCATTGCAGCTAAAGCAGGTAACTCTCTCCCTCCCTCCCTCCCTCTCTCTCTCTCTCTCTCTCTCTCTCTCTCTCTCTCTCTCTCTCTCTCTCTCTCTCTCTCTCTCTCTCAGAGTCTCTCTCAGCATGATGTTGAGAAAAGTTTGCCATCCTCTTCAGGCTTGAATAGAAGTGGAAAGAGTTGCAGACTAAGATGGATGAATTATCTGAGGCCCAACATAAAGAGAGGCAACATTTCAGACCAAGAAGAGGATTTGATACTAAGGCTTCACAAGCTCCTCGGAAATAGGTTTGGTTTTGTTTCTTTCCCTACCTTTTTTTTTTTAATTACAAAAAGAAAACCTATTAATGATAACTTAAATTCTCTCTGTCTTGCATGTATAGGTGGTCTTTGATTGCAGGGAGATTGCCAGGACGGACAGATAACGAGATCAAGAACTATTGGAATTCTCATTTGAGCAAGAAAATTAATAACCGAAAGGAGAAACAAATTAGTCAAGCTTCGAGTGAAAGGGATGAGATGGAACAGGTAAGAGAATTAGAAGAGAAGAAATCATCAGAGAGTAGTGAAGACCACTTAAAAGCCATCGCCAGCTTTGATATGGATGATCTCTTCGATTTCTCCATGAGAACCCCTCTAAATCTCGGCTGGCCAAGCGAGTTTCTTCTATCGGAGGACGACAATGGTTTGAAAGGATCATGCTCATGTATCCACGAAACTCTTCGAGAATTTAGTAAACAATAACTGTTTATTTCCACACGGTCAATCTACTGCTGTTTGAAGTCGATGCAGTTCAAAAATGTTGATCCGTCGTGTTTAATCTGGTTCTGCCTTGATCAGCAAAAGTGCCACTTTCTCATTCCTTTTCCAACTATTTTCAGCGCGTGACCTCTGCCTGTTCTTAGAAATCTGGATGAGAAAGAACAAAAAAAGGGGAGAGAGAAATTTGAAAATATTTATAAATGGTATTCTGATAAAGGCAAAGAGAAGAGAACAAGAGATTTTCCGGGCGTGGGACGTTTTTATATCACGGGCAGTCAGGCATCGGGATAAAAAGAGAGAAGGAGAGAGATGGTGATGAAAGTGCTAAAAAGGACTCTTGTCTGCATGATAATGTGCAGAAGACTTGAGACGCATTCCCATGATGAGACATAAGGCGATTCAGGACTTTCTTTTCGCAGATCAATTCAGCTCAGCCCTCGAGAGACGTCGAATCTTTATTCCTCTTTTTTCCTTTTAAATTCTTAACGCTGTTAGAGTGCACTGCCCAATTCACAGAAACTAAAAACATGCAACATGGGTAGACCTCCTGAGCAAGTCATTGCACGTAGGACTACTGGGAAAAAGCATTATACCTGCGCACAGGCTAACACATTAATACTTGGCTACTATCTTCTTTCTAATCAGCTTTTATATAGAACTTATTTCGCCTAAGTGGAATGACATGTGCAATAATGTATGAAAAGGCTATGAATTGTCAGACTTAGAGGTTTAGGAATGCGGGACAATTTATTTTTTAGTTCATTCATGCGAGTGATTTCTCTTTTGAAAAAGTAGTTGATAATTAATTAAAAAAGCTTTTGGGCTTAACGAAGGAGGGCCACCACCGGTCTCTTGACTTGCCATGAATAATATCGTCGAGTCCTCGTAAGAGTTTTGGGGGCGGCAAGGGAGACTATTGTCGTCCCAAACCACGTAAATATAGCGCATGAGAAAGGTGAGCCTGTAACTTTTGACCTATTAGGTTAATCGGGATGAGGACGGTATAAATGCCATAATTTTTATACGGCGTTCATTTAAGTGTTAAAATGTCTAAAAACGTTTACTTTAACTTTTAATTGGCCACTTAAATGTCATAACCTATAAAAAAAACATTCACCTAAGTATCAGATGTGGCGAACTTTTTTTTTATATGATATTCAAGTGATCGATAAAAAAATTATGTGGCATTCAAGTGATTGGAAGGAAAAGTTATGGCACACAAGTGAGTGCTGCACAAAATTATGATATTCATTATATTTTCTTTCCCTAGGTTAATTGGATGGTCAGTTGTACTAGTAACAAATTGGATGATTCATGTTAAATAGTAGACCAAAAGAATATCAAGCTTGTTGAAATGAGTCAAATCTCCCCCGGTAGGAATTGAACCTACGATTAGTCATTTAATAGCAGGATTGCTCTACCACTAAGCTATCGAGGAACAATGGGAGATGAGATTTCATAAGTTCAATTCCCTTCTCAATTCATAACCATTGTGACCTTGAAATTTCCTTTGTAACTCTCGGAATTTCTTCAAAGTGGCTTTTTTCGATGTCTCATTTAATAAGGAACCTCAAAGTTGCTCTATTTCATAGTATTCAATCCGCATCACATTTCACTTCATGTAATATTCCTTTGGTGTCATTGACATAAGAGATGTTGTTTCTAATCTATATCTCTCTTATTCGATTAAAAGCCATCATATAATAATCTAGAAATGAAAATAGAAAAGAAAAAGAGAAAGGTTTGTAATGATTTTGAACTTTTTCTACTAGGTAATCTAATATCTTGATGCATGAAGATAATAAATCAGTCGTTTTGGTTGGACTCTATAATAATTTCTGACCACCTTCTCTATAGGGCCCACTTATCTTTTTCTTCTCCGGACTTGAGTTAGGAAAGAAGGAGAAGAAACAACCCGGAAGAAGGTATCAATAATGACAGGTTTTAATGTTGGACAACTCATGATGTTCATATCGATCTGATACGCACTTTTGCATTTAGCATTGGGTAAACCTTATACACTAACTGTCTAATCTATGTTGTATCTTTGGAAACAATCTTAAAATTTTTTGATTATGGATCTACTATCGGAAATTCAATATGTAATTGTAGTATTTGATGTGTATTCTTGAATAATCTCATTTTTCAATTATCCCTTCATGAATATATAACACAAATAAGTAATTCATTTATCAAAATTAAGATATGGGTAAATGTTTTACCTAAACCCTTTTTGCATTGTAAGGAAGAAAAGCCGATGATAAACGAAATTGTAACGATGAACGTAGAATTAACTGGAGAGAAGGAGAGGTAGCAAAGCATATTTTGTAGATACCAACACCGCACAAATCACAGACAATCAATTTGAGTTTTGTAATGTTTTGATGTAAAATAGTAAGGAAGTCAACGAGCAAAATTCTTTTTTCGCTTTTGCCCCTGTGGCCATCCCATCACTCAATCACAACCCCAAGTTGGGGGTGGAAACGAAAGAGAAAATACAAAAATAGAGCAAAGTACGGAGATTAAAAATGAGACAAAATAGAATCATGAAAAAGAGACAGGGGGAGACAGCAAAATAATTTTTTTTAGCCCAAAGTCTAGATGCTGTTTTGCTTTATTTTCATATTTTAAGTATATATCACATGCATCAAAAGGAGAGCCGCGGGACAATATACCTCAGTCAATCGCCATATAATTATCTTGTTGGTGGCTACAGAATAGGGTTTGTAAATTGAGAGGACGTCCAGTGGGAACCACACGTTTTAGCTCAAATGGGTAAACTTTAAGTAGTCGTATAACAATCTTCACGGATTTAAAATTAATTAGATTAGTGAGCTTCAATTTCAAACCATCGATCTTTCCGGTTTTCATTTATTTACAATCGATACATTTTAATCAAATCTAGGCACTTCTCTAGTAAAATCACTGCCTCGGTGGACACTTGATATTGTCATGTTATCTAACTATGCACCAAGTTAACCCTAACTAAAAAAATTGACCCAAAATAAGAAAGCCCTTGCTAAAAAGAATTTAAGGTTTTCTTGGACTATAAATATATGCAAACTAATATAAGGAAAAAAAGAAAAAAAGAGGAGAGGAATGGATCCTAACTTTTCTTTACTCAGGGTCATAGTCAGTTACCCTAATTTTAAGGAAGTTTCCATCGTCTCCTGAGGAACCAATATGCTTTCCTAGAAGGGTCATAGTGCGATCCATTTTGTCATCAATTCCTTAAAAAAATTCGTACATCACAAATTTTTCAAAAAATTTTACTAATGACCGACCGAGATTTATTCTTTTATAATTCAACAGTTATTGATTTTTGAGAATCGGATACTCGAAAATTCACAGGAGTGCCAGCAATTATGAGGACTGTTTTCCATCGAAACTTGTCTTGTTTCTTAATGTATCTCCTCAATAGAATGCTCCCTTTCAGATTTAAATGCTTTCCAACTAACTAGAAGCTGAACCCATTAAAGGGTTGTATTCAGAATGATGTTAGCCCGCAACACGAAAAAACAACACAAGTGAAAAAAGGCTCGAATTGCAGATACCAGATCGGGGTGCTAAGGTCAAGTTGTGGCAGAGGCAAGAATATCTTCACCTTTCCGTGGAGTTTCTCAATGCTAATACTATTTCGTTTAAGATCCCTACACATTTCAAGCTAAAAAACGTTGTACAGCCATTTTATCTCAGAGATTTAAAATCCACGACATTTAATGTAAATCTCATGGCACAAATTTCTATCACCAATCGGCTAAATTCATCATCAAGTCTCTTTGCATTTCACAATTGGGAATTGGCGGATGGTCATGGGAGCACCGACAGTTTTAGGAGTTCACACGTGAGCGGTGTCTAAAAGGACGGAGCACATATTCTGCTTTCAGGAAAATATCGTGTTGCCCCACACACACACACACGTATATATTGGTCCAAGTGTTGCCATATTCAATGCCCGAGTTATCGTCTCCGCACGCGTGACTAGAGCTTTACAATTGGAAAAATTACTAAAAAAAGTCACAACTTTATTATACCTATGCTAATTTGACCATAAAAATATTGATTTGGAGAATTTAGTTTTAAATATTTTGTCATTTACCAATTTAGTTATTACTATTGATTTTGGTCGAAAATCACCAGCATAAATATTAGATGCCTTATGCGATACAACTGACATTGGCTTGCCTTTTTTCTTTTTTCATATTTTTTTCTCTTCTTTTCTTTTTCTTTTTTTTTTTTTTTCCTTTCTCTACCGGTTGCAAGGCCTCAATCATGGCCGAAGGCCGGTAGTGAATGACAACTGGGGAGGGCTGAACTTGGGCGAGATTGGCCCTCGTCAAGAACCTTGCCAGCCTTGAGTGATACTTGCCAGCTCAATGACACCAGCTTCTGGCGAAAGCGATCCATGTCGATTGCGGAGGAAGAACAAAAAATAAAAAATATATAAAAATAATAAAAAAATTATTCATATCAATGTTAATTGTGCAGCACATGTAAATCGCACTCTGAAGGTGATGTGATTCTAAAACGTTGATATTAACAACGATAGGTCCAACTTCCTATTTGCAATGAAAGTATACGTACATGTTTCAAGAGGCAACATGACATTTGCCCGTTCAGAAACCTGAGGAGGCGCGATGCTAGAAGATTCACCGAAGACGTATGGTCCTGTTCAGACATTGACTTTCGTTATAGTTCCCTTTTGCCCCACAATCATGTCACAAAGACTTCGACAAAGGGCCCCGGCACACGTGAGTCATGCTTCGTTATTCCCTCTTAGAAAATTAGTTAACCTACCTAGTATATTATTCAGTATGTACATAATTCTTATACCAAATAAATTACTATCTATGTTTTAACCCCCCAAAAAAAAGGTTATGTCTCAAATAATGCTATATAAATGCATGACTTAACACTATCGGTGGTGATTACCAATCTTTTTTTATTTTCAAGTAGATTCTTTTCAAGCATTAGGCGTGAGAAAGTTAAATTCCCACAAACTGTCATGACCACGTCTTTCTGTATGGGTTCAAATTCAAGGTACCAATGTCGATTTACAAAATAATTTTCAAAAAAGAAACAAAAATGCAAACCCAAAATATTACGAGTGTAAGCTGAATGTGTTTTCAGCTCTAGTGCTGAGTAGAAAATCGGGAAAAGAGAGACAATTTGACCGGTCACTTTGGGGAGAGTATCACGTATATACACGTTCCCGTTACTTTAGGAGAAAGAGAACATTTAGAGATATTATACGTTTTATGTCCCCCACGCAACTTTAACATATTCAAATTAGTATTGATCACATCAAATCACGACTTTCTTTTCCGTTTTCGTCCACATGTGTGAGACCAATCAGTCACACAACCTTGTCCTTCTCTCTTTCCATCTTCTGCTATTTCAACACATCCTTGTTAGGGACTGCCACTTCACTCCACCCATTTCTCACGTCTCTCTTTCGATGCCAAAAAAGTTCAACCCTGAAACTAAATTTTGTCAAATGACGTCTTGACTACGTTTACTCTTTCTCACTAGGGTTTTTCTTTTTTTTCTCAAAGCGTCACGAAATAAGTTATGTCTTGAATTTCTCACTTCAAAATAATAACTTCATTTTGATAAGCTGCATTTGTGATAGAAGAAAGGATTATCTTACTTGACGATGTCTAGGAACCAACATATGTGTATTAAAAAAATATATTAGGTGATCCCTCCAATTCTTTAGACAAAGCAATCGCAAAGGAGATGCGATTTTGGAACAACTACAACAGCGATTTCGTAAGTTAGTTTGTCTTTGCTTTCCTCGGTGGAAGAGCAGCGGTACTTTTCCTGTTTTCACCTAATGCTTCACTTATTTTAGACAAGTCTCTGGCTTTATTGCCACTTTCTAATCAACGAATTCGATCCACCAATTTAATCCACAAAATCGAAGACAAATTACGCTCCACAACGAATTATTCGCATAAGGGTCCATAGATCAACGAGCCGCTGTCACTGACAGCCAGGTATAGTATAATAGGAAGCTGATAATGACAGCTTTGTCTCTTAATTTAAGCAAATACACGGTCCATGTTCTATCTAATCATTTGAATTAAATATAGGAAATTTACTAATCTAGAAGAGTGTCACGTGGTCCGAGACTATTGCTGTATAGACGTGCCAGATGCCTGAAACTGGTCACTGAACCAGGAAGTAAATCTTTCCACCAATGATAGAAATTCTTCATGCCTTTCACTAAGTGGAAAACATATTTTTATGTGGTTGTTTTTTCGGGGCTATGAAAAGCTCTTATAATTATACAAAGCTGTTGCAGTGTTGCCAGCAGAATCTGATATATAATATTGTCACTATTATATGTGTGCATGCCCTATGTTATAACCCCTTTTAGCATGAGATTTCGAGCCCTGAATACTGATAATAAATTGGCCATGCAAAAGGAAAATACTCATGGTCGTAAACTTTGACCCTATGTAACTCCATGGACCTCTCAAAAGCTAACCTCGAAGGTAATGACTTTTTCCCATGTGATGTCTATACTTTTGCCCTCCGTTATGTCATCTTCTTCTTTTCTTTTCTTTTCTTCCTTTCATGATTATTATTTTTCTGAATACATATTTTAAAAAAAATTTCCATTGATCAAATCAATTGCATATCAAGAATCCGTGAAACTTACATGAAGTTTCACATAAAAGACACCATGTCTCTTGCAGATTTTGTAGATTTTGCACTATATTAATTCTGTTCAATTGTCCATAAAATAGTCTATATATATGAAGTTTTTTAAAATTTAACTTTTCTTTTTGGCATGTAATTAAAAGCACTGTAGCCGCACTCAGTGATTAAGAAACAATTTCTTTTCTTTTTAGCAGCCTTTGGATTAGCACGTATTGGTTGGTGGTAGTAGGAGTAGGGTTCAAACTTTATAGCACTCTTGATTGCTCAATCATAAAGTCTCATAAACATTAAAACTTTTCTTTTCGCAGTATATGATGTGTTTTAAATGCGTGCATATATACAAGTGGTACTTCGTTGCTTTTCTCTTCCACCAAGAAGGGTAGGCGACACAGCACCCAGTAACAGAAAACCCTCTCAGATATAGAGAGATCTTCCTCAAGTAACAGTTCAGAACACCCATCCTCTCTCCAAGGCCTTTGAACTCCTCTCTCTCTCTCTCTCTCTCTCTCTCTCTCTCTCTCTCTCTCTCATATGGAGAAATCATCAGCTGCAAAGGAATATAGTAAAGGAGCATGGACACCTGAAGAAGATAGAAAGCTTGCTGAGGTTATTGCAGTTCATGGTGCAAAAAGGTGGAAGACAATTGCAGCTACCGCAGGTGATCTTTTTCGATACGTTTATCCAGGTTTTCTAGTTGGCTTTGAGAGAACAAAAAGAACATTTCGATTCTGTGTACATCTTAAAAAAATATGGTTCCTTTGTTGTCTTCTCTCGTTTCCAGGTCTCAGTAGATGCGGGAAGAGTTGCAGGTTGAGGTGGTTGAATTATCTAAGACCCAACATCAAGAGAGGCAACATCACTGACCAAGAGGAGGACTTGATACTGAGGCTTCACAAACTACTAGGGAACAGGTTCGCATTTAGCATATGTCGATCGCTTTCTTGATAAATCGTTCACTTTGTTTCGCAATTTGCCTGGCATGGGTGGCCTGATTTTTTCCGCTTTTTCTGGGTGGAAAAAATTCAGGTGGTCGTTGATTGCTGGAAGAATACCAGGTCGAACAGATAATGAGATAAAGAATTACTGGAACTCTCATTTGAGCAAGAAAATAAAGCAGAAGGAGAAGCAAAGTGAAGCCCCCAAAAGAGAAGGCAATGAAGCTCAGAGGAGGAGGGGAGCAGAAAGGGTGAGCGTGGAAGTGAGAGAGGAGAGTTCATCTAACGGAGGCGAAGAATCCAAGACGAGCGTCGATTTTGACGTGGACGAGTTCTTTGATTTCTCCAACGAGAGTCCCTTGAATTTGGAGTGGGTCAGCAGATTTCTTGAATCAGATAAAGGCATTTGTGATGAGAGATCATGAGAGCTCAAAGATATAAAAATTATATGTTATGTTATTGTCTTCAGCTTGTGTGCATGATGAGACCGGAGAAAAGGTAGCGAACTTTGTCATCTGCTAATTAAAAATTTTCATTTGTGTCTGCGGGTGAAAACTTCAAGCTATGATAGCTACTAAAATATACTGGTCATGATGAGCTAAAGAAATGCAAATCACTCCACTCGGCATGCGTCGCTTTCTCTCTTATTATTTTCTGGCTATTAAATAAAATCATCTGTCGACCAAAAAAAGAAAAAAAACAATTAAATCATCTATTGCTTTACCCAATTGAATAACTTCTCTCACTATAGTCGGAGAAAGCAGGAGGGTAAGTGGAAAATCATAGGGTATATTTTGGCAACGAGGGAAGAAATGGAAAGATGAACAATGTTCAAAAGCACTCCGTTTTTGGCTTGTAGCTGTCATCGTGCTTCCTCAGATCCTCGCGAAAAAGAAAAGTGCAAAGGCATACGGCAAAGAGGGATGGTTTTTAAGGCAAGAAAGGACCTGTCTGCAATGCTGTGGAAAATTGGTGGTGGATATAAATGCGATGATGCAAAAGTCTAGTTTGACTAAAAGGGTTTTTAATCATGCGGTGTGAAAAGAGGTCTTTGCAAAAGATGCGCCTGTATCATCCTCATGATTATTTATGGATTCGCCTGCAATAGATTAGGAACGCATGAAGATAAAACGTGCTGTAGCGAATTAACTTTGTTAAGTTTAAGGTGACTAAAACTCATTTTAGTTTATCTGTCTACTTCCATAGTACGTTGTTGTCAATTCTCATTATGTCACTCCAAGAACTACCCGTTAAATAGAAACAACCTGTCACTTCCAAGCATGGAAGTATTAGATAGGTGGCCCCGATTCTATTAAAAAGTAAGGGATAAATCTATTAAAAATCCTAAAACTTTAAAGAATTGCAATCAAATTTTAAAATTTATCACGAAAATACATTTTAGTCTTAAAAATTTCAAAATATGTAATTAATTTCTAAAATTTATTAAATTGGTCTAATTAAGTTGTTCTATTAATTGTACATTTTGAAAATTTTAAAATTCGATTGTATTTTTGTAATAAATTTTAGGATTTGATTATACTTTTTGAAAATTTTAAGACTCAATTATACTTTTGTTATAAGTTTTAAAATTTCTAGTACCCAGGTTAAATATCAATTTTAGCCTTTTTCATTTCATAAAAAGCTCTAATTTTATGTTGGATTCTATTTCATGCCTTCATTTTTTTTTTTCATTTATCTAAAGCACCAACTTTATCCAATATTTTGTTCAAATCTCAAGACCCAAACTTTTTTTTCATCTTATAAAAAAGCACAAACTCTTACTTAGTATTCAAATATGATCTTCATCAAGTTTCCATCTATTGATGTCATTAAAAACCCGACGTGTCATTCTTGTTGAGAGAGAGATGACATGTTGGATCTTTAATGACAACATCAAACACAAATTTGATGGGTTCAGATTTGGATGGCAACTAAAAAGTTGATGACTAAAAAGTTGATGTTTTTTATGACCAAAAAAAAAAATTCATGTCATAGTTGGGATAGATATAAAGTTGATGTTTTTTATGACAAAAAAAAAAATTCATGTCAAAGTTGGGATAGATTTTTTTTTTTTTTATGAAACAAAAAATTTCGGATTAAAATTGAGACCCGATCTAAAGTTAATACTATTACATGAGACGTAAAGACCTAGTTCAAACCACAATCGGAGTTCAACCTAAAATTGGTATTTCTTTAAGGGAATTGAGTCTTGAGTCGACAAACGCATCTAGCTTTCCATCGCTTTTTACTTAATGGTCGAAGGAGCGGTCGGACACGAGATCACTTTGAAGTACAAAGGTTGGATCGGAATTTCTGGGAAGTTCAATGGTGTACAAGTGGGTTCAATCTTGACCAAACACCTCCTATTATTGAGCACATGCATGCCAAGGAACGGCAAGTATAGATGGACAAAAGGGTCTCCATCAAATTAACTACACCCATCTAACTTCAAAAATAATAGCGAATGCTCAAGAGTCAAGACTAGGAGGGTGCATCAGCTGTTATTGCACCACCTACCCCACTCAATCAAGCCATGAGAAATATTTCGAGGCCAAATAGGCTTCGATTGAAATCTGAACGATTCCATGATTTTAGGAGATACAAATTAAATCGATATCGACTTTGTTAAATCACGATTCCAACTTTTGACTTCACTGGCCCCTTTTCACATTTATTAACATGTTAATTGAGGGGAAACACATCCATGTGATCATTGACATGTGTCAAAGCCAATAATTAGACCATAGGACGACAAACATTGTTGAAAACACGTGAAGAAGATATCAGGGTATTTAGGCACAACAAAGCCATACTCTTGTTGATCTAGTTGAACTCATAAATGTGTAGATGAGTTAATAGCAATCTCATACAATGTACCACAGGACCATCAATCCTACATGCTTGTGAAGCTCTTCACTCCAACCTAACATATTCCTAAAGGAAAAATCTCCGGCTTTCACTGAAGATTGCTAATCTCTCCCTGGCCAGTTCAAAGCTTTGAAATGGATTATTCACCGCACCAGATCGCTATGAAACCATCTCCAGAGTAAGTTTCCTAGAGAAGAACCTTTTGCCACTTCTATATCCTTGTAGTTTAAACTGGTGCAGTAAAAGCTAAAAAGGCACCTCGCAATGTCATTTCAGTGTCCGGCCTTAAAGCTCCATAAGGTGATAAAGCAATACAAAAAGAAAAAAGTAGGAATGATGACAATTTGCCTCCACATCAAACATGAAACCAAAAGTGCGAGGCCAGCTGACATGAACAACATCAATACCAAAATCATGTGACCCAGTACAAGTCGTGTCAAATCAAATCGCATTTTTTGTTGGAATCCTTGGCTGAAAATATTCCCACTCAGCTCTGTTTATCAGCCAAATGATGAGAAAGAGACAAAAACATGTAGGAAACATGCGAGTTCTGTACTTCAAGCAGATGGCGTCTTCCTGAGTGCAATGAACTGCGAACTTTGAATTTCTGCAAAACAAGACAAATCGATTGAGTAAAAATGGAAAAACAGGACTTCAACTATTTCAAGTCACTGTCGAACAAGGTTCAATGAATACCTTGCTTAAATCTCATCATAAAAGAAGTTCGGGTGCGTAACCCATCAGAGATGACAAATGTTTGAAGAAATCAAGAGTTGAATTTCCACCACGGCGGCAAATGTTCAGTTGAATTCCTCCAATAGAAAACCCATCAACAAAATGACATTTCTTGATTTGCAATATTTTAGAATTGTAATGTGGAAATTGGACATTCTAAAATGATATCATTTCAATTGCCAACAGATCTGTCACCACTGAAAGCATATATCACGTGACTCGAAATGTTTTGCCATGTCAAAGATTTGCCATGACACAGCCAAACTTTTGTGCATTATGAAACAGGCTATGCTACTTGGCTAGATCAACACGAGAGCAAGGGAACATATAATTATCATTATATAACTTGTGTTTTTCTTCTACACACTTATTATGCAAAGGAGAAAAAGGACTGATCATATGCTATGAGGAAGTTACTTACATGTACAGATGCATCAGCAGAGGTTACTGATACTTAAGTGCTGTGCCATAGAACAATCATAATAAAAAACGAGCTTACCAACAAAGCCATTCTGCACCATTAAGATTGCCACAAATCAGGTGAGAAATACAGTTAAAAAGTTTTTCACATTTAAAATGATAATTTATCCATGTAACAGTGTAATTAGGTGAAGCCTTTGAAACAAAAGACTTATACAGTCAGCAATAACTTAATTTTGTTGGTGTAAAGAAAGGAAAAAACAGAAAGCGCTTATTAGAAACAACAGTCGCTGGAATAAATGTAGGACTTGGGAAGGTACCTGCTATATTAATTCTCTAAAATTTGACAGTTTCTGTCAAAGATTGCCAAGAAAGTTTCGATCTTGACCAAACACCTCTTATTGAGCACATTCCTTCCAGAAAAAAAGGCAATTCAGATTCTAATCGAAATATAAGTGCTTCCCTGTTGCTTGGGTACATGAAAGCCAATATAGATGGACAAAAGGTTCTATCGAATTGTAAAGCACCTTCTAACTTCGATAATAATAGTGAATGCTCAAGACCAAGACAGTGCATCAGCTGTCGGCGCACCACCTACCCCATGCAGCCAAGCCTCAAGAATTATTTCAAGGTGAAATAGGCTCTGCTTGAACTATAAATCATACCATGATTTTAGAAAAAAGAAATGAATCTAAAATCATGCTTACAACTTCGCTGGCCACTTCTCGCATTTAACATATTATGCAAGGCGACACATACGTATTTGATTGTTGACCTGTGAAAGAGCCAATAAAATGGCGCCTGATTTAGGCCTAGGACGTCAAACATTTTGAATACACATGAAGAAGATATCAGAGTATTTAAGTACAATAGAACCATACTTCCGTCGACCTAGTTGAGCTTATAAATGTAAAAATGAGTTGGTGGATATCTCATGTAACATATCACAAAGCCAATCAATCATGCATGCCTGTGATGTTCTTCGCTCAAACTTAATATATTTTTAAAGGAACAATCTCCAGCTTTTGCTGCAGATTGCTTGTTTTTTCAGTGAAGTATTTTCAACCGAAAACTACTGTGAATACGCGTCTGTGGACAGCTTTAGGTGACTGGCTGTCATGACTTACATATTTAGCAGATAGATGCTACTCGTCGTGAATCAGAAGATGAAAACAACTGAAGAACCATGTTCACTAGTTCATGCTTTCTTAAGAAGGGGAAGGACTGATCAAGAGTCTACATACAATTACTGCGGAGTCTATTGAAAGTGACAGCTCATAGCTTTACATTCATGTTTGCGTACATTTCAGTCTGAAGCTTTACTTCTGCAGTAGACAGTACTCATTTCAGGCCCCAATACTTCTAAGGTCTTTAATCCATTCCATTTGCAGGAGATTTAGCTATCAATTGGCTAGAAAATTAGTATTCAGCATCCCAAAGGTTACCAGCGTAATTCCAATACTCTTTATCAAATGTTAATCAGTAATCGTCATGAAAAGGATCCGAGCAGAAGATTATCATAATTGCATTGGTCGCTTTGTGAAATGACCGAAAGCCCCTGCATTGATGCGGCCGGGCATGTCACTTGGCAAAATCACTGCAAATTGTGTACTGTCAAGCAAACGGAACAATCCATCTTCAAATGCCAGCGCGTTACTGGACTGCGCGACAGTAGCAGAGCACAAAAGTTCCCAGGTAAGCACGCTTTGCAGTTTCTCCGTTTTCTCCTCGTGGATCATCCTTAACTTCAAAACTTGTAAAAAGAATTGCTTCAGACTGCACTTACATGAAAATCTGCTCTTGGCAATGTTTGGTAAACAGAAATCAGGAAGGGAAGGGGGAGAAAAAAATTGGAAACTTGAAAAGCAGCCTGGGAAATGCAAATTTCCCTGAAGATGACAGCAAAAAGAAATGCAGAGTGGATCAAAATGAGTAACTCGATACCCGGAAATACACTTGAAAAAAACTAATTCTAACTGTATGCCGAAGGGACATCACAAAGAAAAAATAAAGCACTGATGAAAACTAAGGTGTAGAGCAATGCAACCGTCCTTGTTGATCCTGTTGGTTCTAACAGTTGCAGGAGAATGCAAATCATAGCTTGTCCTCGTACGCGGAGGGAGGGGTCATCGACCCTTTCAAGCCCTTCCTCTTGCGAATGTCAGAAACAAGCTGTGCGGCCCGAGACCCAGCTTCCATTGGATCTGAAGGCCCCAGTAGTCGAACACGCACTGTGGAGAAAGCTTCCTCAGAGGTGGCAGCCCTGAGGGTGCCGCTGAATCCAAACGACTCTATGACAGGTAGATCAGCCTCGATGTCAGAGAGTGGGAGTTCCGGGCCTTTTGCATCTCTTCATACGCATGACCACGGTTCTGGCTAAGAAGAACACTGCAGATCCCTCCAAGATTTTGCTCCGGAGCTTGAATCTCAACGAAGTAAACTGGGTCTAGGAGCCCGTTCTGGCCCAACCCCATTTGCTTCAGCCCACGACACAAGTAGAATCCACCTCCAAAAGAGAGATACTCTACTTCTGGGTACTCTGTTTTGGTTTCCCATATCCATGGCACATCTTCATCACTGAACTTCGCCAGATATCAATCATCCGACCCCGAACTACATATGCCTCGTCAATAAATAACGAACTAATGTAATGTTCTGGCAAAACACCGAGGGGTCATTTTGAGTGCCATCCAGCATCATGTGTGAAACAAAACAAGGACACAGAGACTAAGTCATTCAGGAAGCTTTCAACAAAAACTTTCTTCGAAGTGATTGATGACATAACACTTGTATTATGTCACTTTTGTTCATTGGAAATTCTGAATTGAGTTTTATGCTGGTCTAAAGTAGTGGGCTTTGGTAACGTCCAAGAAAATTCCTTAAAGTGCCGACACTGTCAAATTTTATTATCATGATACCATATAAATAAATCATAGATTTATTTATATATATTCTTATACAATGAAGATCATCCTTATCTTATAAAAACACATGATGAGTTTTTTTACCATGAAGAGCATCCTTATCTTGTAATCCATTGCATGGTCAAACCAATCATTGTGGTATTTATAAAAAGAAGTAAAGAGGACACAGATTGATTGACTTCTGACCTCCCTAATCCTGATCCTCAAGGAAGCTATTGCTTGAGGATTTTACCTTGTTTCTTCAGCTAGCTATCATTTTGTTCCCCTTTGACAACACCCCCATCCACCTGGGCCGCCCAACCACAAAAAAAAAAAAAAAAAACCTGTTGGTCCTCACTTATGAAAATTCCTCTTTTTTCCTCACTAATGAAAGCTATTACCAACCCCCTTTTCTATGACTAAATAATAAACTAATATTGCATTAATAACTAGATAATCAATTTTTTTTTCCTAAAATACCAACTTTCCTTGACCTTGACCAAAAAAAAAAAAAAAAAAAAAAAACTTCTCTTATCTTTTATGTACCTTTCTTACCAATAACTTAAAATTTACTGACCATTATATGAAATTATCAACTTCATATGTTAGTGACTTACCAACTTTATTTGATTAAGTAACCCAATTCCAAAAGTTGGTAGAAGACAAAAAATTAGATAAACATTGATGACTAACTTAAATGAGAGTTGGCAGCTTAGAATTAGTTGATCATTTGAAATTGGTAAATCATTTAAATTCAAGTAAGTAATTTCATAGAAGAGGCGGTAAATATAAGGTGTTATTAAGAAAAGCAAATAAAAAGGGTAAAAGATAACCAAAAAAAAAAATTGTTCATTTAAGGTAAAGAAACATGGTAATTTCTAAAAAGAATTAGTAAATTAAGCATTATGAAGAGATGCAAACAATATTCATAAACAATACGAAAATTTTTTTTTTTAAATGGATATGTAACTCAAATGAAAGTTGGTAATTGAATTCCATTTAAATGGAGAAAATTTTATGAGTTACACTAGTTTAGGTGGCAACATTTGAAAAGGGTTAGGAAATATAATGGATTGCTAACCAATAAGTAAAGGTTGATCATTCAATAGAAAAAGTTGCTAACTTCAAAGAAATAATTAATCTTTTGTAATTAAATAAAATAAGAGTTGTCGGTCCAAAACTAGTTCATAATGTAAAATGAGAAATGTTGCTAAATTGGTTTAATTTAGGTTGGTGATTTCATTTAAGAGCAAGGCTCCGCTTGTTTTGAGGAAAATGAATTATTTGGAAAACACTTTCGTAAAAATAATTACCTATATTTTTTTAAAAAATAATTAGTCATTGATAATTGTTTTTATTATCAATGACCATTTATATTTAAACATTTTTCAAATCATTCATTTTCCTCATAATAAATGGAGCTTGAGTAAGTAAAAAGCATTTATAATTAATCCACATAGGATGATGAATATATTTTTCATTGAAAAATTATTTCAAGCCGTTTTTCTATTCCCGGAATAAGTAATTATTTTCAGAAAAATAGTTTTCAAATCATTCATTTTCCTCATAATAAATGGAGCTTGAGTAAGTAAAAAAAAAAAAGAATTTGCATTTATAATTAATCCACATAGAAATCAGTAAGTCACTACAAAAAATGGTAATTTTCAAACTATAATAAAATATTAATAATTTCACAAAAGTGTCTATGAGTTACCAAGAAGTTATTTGAACAAAAATAATCATTTCTTTTTGTTACTAACATTGAAATCTGTCAACATGGAAAAGGGAAAAAGTATTAAAAAATTCTAAACTTATTGTATTAGTATCAATTTAATTCCAAACCTTTCAATTAAACTAATGTGATCTTAAATCTTTTCACGTCTTACCAATTAAATCCATCTGGTTAATTTAGGTTGGAAATTACCAACGTCTTATGTCTTATGTGATAGGCACTAACATTAATTTTTTTAATAAATATTTTTTAATTTTTTTTTTTAATTTTTTTTTCCTTCCATGGCTTGTGCTGGTGACTGGCGAGGGCTAGTCTAGCCTAAGCTAGGGTTGATACTTTTGCAGGAAAGGGAATGTGCGCCTTCTTTTTACGGAAGAATAGGACTGTTCTCTAGGACTTTAGCAAGCATCTAGATTTATTTTCATAAGAAATGGTGACGTTTTAGCTGGCATTATTGACAATAAGATCCACCTCAAAGATCCAATACATCAATAAGTCTCCACCAGATATCTGTCATGTCTAAAGGTATTAACAATCCACAAAATATAATTATTTAATTTCCGTCGTCCATTTTGGAGTTGGCGGGGTCTCCGCATATTATTAAAGCCCATTAAGTAAGCATCAGTCACTCGTATTGATGTTATATGTCTGTAGGAAAGATAGCTTAAAACAGTCATCTCTAAAATAGCCCCCTTCCGGAAAAAAAAAAAAGGAAAAAGTAATTTAAGGAGCCACTATCATTCTCTTAAAGTAGTGCAATGCCAGACCCAAAAAAAAAAAAACAAAGTAGTAGTGCAATGGCGTGGTCTTTAATATTATTGACTAATATAATGTCACGGATATAAAGAATTCTCAATGATTTTTTTTTTTACTAGTATAAATGATGTGGCAGAGCTTAATTAGATATTTAAGTCGGGTGGCTAGTGAATAATGTCGTCTACGCAAAGCACTCCTCTCGACCAAGAGCGTGATTCACAAGTTTAATGCTAAGGAACTATTTCTGCCGTGTTATGATTTGTTAAAAACTTTATTGTTTACCGTTATGAGAACGTGTATGAACATATGGAAAGGTATTCAATATTTTTTTTTCTTTTTTTTTGGGAATTATGTCTTCTTCCTTCTCTAAATGAAACGATATTTACATCGATTAAACATCTACCCATTGCTCATATTATTTGTGCTTTAGTTTACACGTGGATCATGTCCGTGTTTTTTTTTTTTTTTTTGGGTAAAAGGTGTCCGTGTTTGTTATCCACTAAAGAAACGGACACCTTTTTTTCTTTTGAAATATATATTTAGCACTATTTCACAAAGTAATTACTAATTATACCCAAACCTGAAGTTATTTTTTTTTAATATATTTGGAGTACATAGATAGAAGTGTTTGTAAAGAAGTGTTTGTAATCCCCTATGGAAGTGCCATCTTTTGATAAAAGTGAATCACATCAAGATGATAAAGTCGTAGGTGTACACCCCATTGAAATCACATCATTTCTTCTCTTTATCTTCCGACGGCCATGATCAAGATGACAAAAGTCATGGATGTATAAACCCCATTGAAATCACATCACTTCTTCTCTAATCTTCCGACGGCAATGATCTTTGTTCTTGGGGGTTCTATGATTCGTCGCGACTCCACTTGGATGCAGAATGAAGCATGGATAGCAACAAAAAATCATTCTAGGGTCCCTTCATGCTTTTGTTTCCAACACTCAATAGACCTTGATTCCCCAAAAATGGATTGAGCAAAGCAATACATATAGATTGAGAAGAATTGTAATCCACCTAATTGTATTGTTGGCGGAAGACGACTAACCTCTTTAATGCGCAATGAACAATTTACCTTGAAACAAATGTTAAATTACAGGTGAATTTCAAACAATATGACTTCATGATAGCTTGAATGCAATCACGGGGAAAACATCTAATTTCCATAGCGTTAATGTTGATTGTCTTCGTAAAGGAGTAATGGAATGTCTTTTTTTCTTTGATGGAAAGAGGAGAAGAAGAGAAAATAGTTTTTATTTATTTTATGAACATTCTTTTTGCTAAGCCCAACCCAACGGTTATCTTTTGAAGTTATTTACATGACTTCCCTTGTATGGTGTCTCTCTATCATACATATCTATTGAATATATTACCACCTATCTTTCGTGACTCTTCATGTTTTGGTCAAAAGGCGTTTTAGTTTCCAACGGAAACCATTTCGGCACACATATTAAAGTGTCTTTATTACTATTTAGACATGTTGTCTTTATTACTATTTATTAAGACGTGTCTCAAGAGTTGTGCTTTAAGCCTATATATAAACTAGTCTTGTAATCGTTTCAAAATAGAGAGCGAAAAGTTTTTTTTTTTTTTTTCAGCAAGTAGTATATTCATCTCCTTCCTTAAAGAGCTTCTCTTGTGAGAGTGTTATCGGAGCTGTGCGATTCCAATATTCAATAATTAGTATCAGAGCAAAGTTATCTGGGACCGAAAGCATGGTTGTCAAGGACTGTGAGTCAAGTCTTCCGGAGCGTAGTTCGTGAAGACGGTGGTCAAGGACCACTGTTCGTGCGCAGGCGGTCGAGGACCGGAATACTTTGAAATTCTGCCGATGTACAGTCAGGGACTGTGATTGATTGGTCAAGGGTCAAGGTTTCTTGGAGTAGTGCTGGGCATTATTTCAAGTCAGATGGCAGATATTTCAAATTCGACGAATGGCATTGAGAAGCTCAACAACTCCAATTACAATAATTGGCGTGTCCGGATGCAGTTTTATTTGCTGGGTCAGGATTTGTGAGATATTGTTGGTGGCAACAACACCACGGCACCCAGAGACGATGATGCACAGAGGAGATGGAAGATAAAAGCGAGTAAGGCTATTACACTCTTGCTGTAATTGTCGAAGATGATTTATTGCCGCACATTAGGAGCGTGCAGAATCTCGGGAGGCGTGGGATGACTTGGCATCATTATTTGCAAGGTCAAATGATGCCAAGCTACAAAAGTTGGAGAACGAGCTGTTGTCGATGTCACAACAAAATATGACGGTGAGTTAGTATTTCTCCAAAGTTAAATTTATTTGTGAAGAAATTTCAAAGTTAGATTCCGCTAATGCCATCTCAGAAACAAGAATGAGAAGAATTATTATTCACGAGTTAAAGCCGAAATATAATGGTATTATTACGGCTACTCGTGGATGGGCATCTCAACCAACGTTGACCGATCTAGAGAATATTCTGGCTAACCAAGAGATTTTAGATAGTCAAATGTCTAAGGTTTCGATTAAGGAAGAAGAAAGTGCCCTCTTTAGTGATAAAAGAGGGTTCAAGGGCCAGAGGCGAATTGGTGCTGACAATAAAGATGGTAAGTCCAGGAAAAGCCATGTCAAATGGCAAAAGCAACCAACTCGTGAAGGATGGCAAAAACATCCAGGAGAGTTGAGCCTTCGACTAGGGGGAGTTGGGCGACGCGATGGCCAAAGACGTAGTGGACGATGTTACGTCTCCGGCAAGGAAGGCCACTTTGCTAGAGATTGTCAAGCGAAGAAAGTTGAAGGAAATGTCGCAGCATCATCGAAGAGGAATGATTTCGATGAAGATAAGGAGTGAGATTTCCAAACGTCTATTGCAATAGTGGTGTCAGATGAGTTCGTTGCCTCTTTCACAGTCGAGTTAAATGATGCGATGGCATTAATCTCTGTAAGTGAAAAGTCGACTGGATTGTTGATTTAGGGTGTTCGAGTTATATAATTGGAGATCAAGGCAAACTGTCGAACATGCGTAATTATACCGAAGGACGTGTTGTTATTACTGCAGACAGCTCGAGGTTGCCGATTACTCATATCGGTGAGACGATAATAACTCCTTGGTTCAATTCACAGCAAGTTGAATTGAAAAGTGTGTATCACTTGCCAGGAATGAAGAAGAATTTATTGTCTGTGTCCCGGCTCACAGACTCTGGTAATTATGTGGTGTTCGGTCCACAAGATGTTAAGGTGTATCGAAGTTTGAAGCCCACTGGTCAATCAATCATGGAGGGACGTCAATTGGAGTCCGTTTATGTGATGTCTACTCAAATGGCATACATAAACAAAACTCAAAGGAATAATACACCCGATTATGGCATGCACGGCTTAGGCATGTAAGTTCTCACAAGTTGAAGGTGATGATGCAAAAGAACATGCTAAGGGGTCTTCCCCAATTGGAAGTGCAAGAAAATATGGTTTGTGCCGGGTGCCAGTACGGGAAGGCATATCAACTTCTATATGAGGAATCGTCGTTCAAAGCTCAAATGCCTCTCGAGCTCATTCACTCGGATGTGTTTGGTTCAGTGAAGTAGCAATCTATTAGTGGATTCAAGTATATGATTACTTTCATCGACGACTTCTCCAAGTACGTTTGGGTTGATTTCATGAAGGAAAAATTTGAGGTGTTTATTAAATTTAAGGTGCTTAAGGAGAATGTTGAAAGTGAAGTAGGTAGAAAAATTCATTGCCTATGCACCGATAATGGGGGAGAGTACACTTTCTACGAGTTTACAAAGTATTTGCAAGAGTACAAGATACATCGACGGTATACTTGTCCATATACATCGCAGCAGAATGTGTTGCCGAAAGAAAGAATCGACATCTAGCTGAGACATGCAGGAGCATGTTGCATGCAAAAAATGTTCCATCGAGGTTTTGGGCTGAATGTATGAAGACGGCGGCTCACGTGACTAACGGGCTGCCACAAGCAAGGCTTGGTTTTATGTCACCATACGAGAAGCTATGGAATCGCAAGCCTGTGGTAAGTCACTTTAGAGTTTTTGGATGTGTATGTTATGCATTTGTGCCTGATCATCTTCGTAGCAAATTCGACAAGAAGGCGGTCTGCTGCATATTCGTGGATATGATGATCAACGAAAGGGGTGGAAGTGCTACGACCCTACAATAGGGAGGTGCTATACTTTAAGGAATGTGGTGTTCAATGAAGTGTCGTCTTGGTGGTCATCTTAAGTAGTCGAATTGCCAAATTCACAGCATTTCGACGAAGAGGTCGAAGAAAGGCTGAAAGAATTTGATGAGAATCAGCCTGTGGAAAAAGATGTCGAAGGACAATCACCAGGATTGACAAGTTCATCTAGTGAGCATCCAAGGTCGACAGAAGAACTTCGACCAAGTCAGGTCGAAGAACTTGAAGAGGAGGAGCCTTAACTTCGGAGATTGATGAGGCAAAGGAAGCCGAATCCCAAGTATGCCAATGTAGCATTGACTGAAGATGTTGGCATGGTTGAGCCTTCAACATATGAAGAGGTCTCAAAGAGTACATAATGGAGGAAGGCCATGGAAGAAGAAATCATCGCACTAAAGAAGAATGAGACATGGAACTTGGTACCGAAACCTGAAGAGGTACGTCTTATTTCTTGCAAATGGGTTTATAAACTTAAAACTCGATCAAACGGATCAATTGAGAGGTATAAAGCACGTCTAGTGGCTCGAGGATTTTCGCAAAAATACGGGGTTGATTATGAAGAGACCTTTAGCCCGATGGCAAAGGTTACCACTGTTTGAGTTCTATTAGCACTTACAACAAGCAAGTCGTGGAATGTGTGGCAGATGGATGCGAAGAATGCTTTCCTGCATGGAGAACTTGAGTGAGAGATATACATGGAGCAACCGGATGGCTTCAACAGCAAAATTCATCCAGAATATGTATGCAAGCTAAAGAAAGCATTATATGGCTTGAAGCAAGCCCCGAGAGTGTGGTATGGAAAAATTGTAGAATTCTTGTTGAAGAACGATTATAATGTAGCTCCAGCAGACTCGAGCCTGTTCGTGAAGGCAGAAGATGGAAAGGTTGCAGTTGTGCTAGTTTATGTGGATGATCTTATCATTACTGGAGATGATGAAGATGAGATATGTCGAATTAAAGCCAATCTCTCTATGCAGTTCCAGATGAAGGAGCTTGGAGAACTAAAACACTTTATGGGGCTCGAGATTAATAGGACAAAGGAAGGATTATTTCTATGTCAACAAAAGTATGCACGAGATCTCTTGAAAAAATTCAGAATGCTTGATTGCAAACCTATATCTACTCCGTTGGATGGGAACGCAAAGCTATGTGTTGAAGAAGGTCAAGAGCTAGAAGATTTGACTATGTATAAGCAACTGATAGGCAGTCTAACTTACCTTACCCTAACTCGGCATGATATCTCTTTTGCAGTGGGAGTAGTGAGTCGATTCATGGAGAAGCCAAGGAAGTCTCACTTGGATGTAGCCAAGTGTATCATGAGGTATGTAAATAATGAAAGTGTTAGTATGAACACCTAGAGGGGGGGTGAATAGGTGTTTAAAATAAACCTTGGCAAATATATGCGGAATAAAATAAACTTCGAGCAAAATAAATGGGTTAAGGAAGAGAATAAAAATACACGGTTTATAGTAGTTCGGCTTAATCCAAGCCTACGTCCACTCTCCCATGTTAACAGCCTTCTTGGTTGGATTTCACTATGCAATCAACAAGAGATTGCAACTTTGAGTGCAAACACTTAGTAGTAGATCACACTATCTCACTAAGTCACTCTTTTGGTATTTCTCTCACGATCACAAACGTTTAAGCTCAATAAAGACAAGTGTATGAACAAAGATCGCTTGGACTTTGGAATTATAAATTCTACATTCCGTCTCTTATTTGCTCATCGGTTCTTCATCTCCTTAAATACTCCTCCACTTCCAAACTAGCCGTTGGACAGTATCCCAAGGATCGTCTTCCAATCTACCCATTGGACAGCTCTGTATCTAGAAGATTTGGTAGCCGTTGAGTGACAAAGGTAGAATCCCAAATTGATTCCGATCGCCCATACAAATAGAATATTGGTTTCCATAAGTAGAGCTTCTTCGTATAGAAAGTTCTTGTCTTCAATATCCAATTGTCAATCAATTAGATTGAGTCAATCAAATCAATCTTGATGTGGAATCCAAACCAGATCACTAGCCGTTATATGATTGGGCTTTGTTACGTTCTGTTGAATCTAGATGTAAAGTCGGTAGCAATAGACTTTACAATCTAAGTCGAGTGTAATAGACTTTACAATCTGAGTCTGAACATATTCTGCTTCTGAACAGATTTAGCTTTAAGGTCTGAACACAGTCTGAATAAGTTCAGCTTTTAGAGTCTGTCTTTTGGTTCTTCATTCACGTTCAGTCTGAATTTGTCAGAGTGGACAGACTTTTGATATAGAACAGACTTTGACACTAAAGTCTGGCAATCTTCAAACTTTGACACAGAAGTTTGAAATCTTTAGAATATACTTTGGACATGTGCTACATTCAGTCTTCTGGCAATCTTTTGACTTTGACAATATCCTTTACATTTTCTATCATCTGCATGATCTATTACTTAACCATTAAACATGTTAGTAGCCTTTGATTTATTTTGTCATCTTCAAAACATCATAAGGGATTTCCCTAACAAATAAGACTTTTGATTTTGGGCTTTTGTATAAAAAGGGATCACCGAGTGAATTGGTTAGTCATTGTGATGTCAACTATGCTGGAGATCAACACACACGATGATCAACTATTGGATACTCGTTTAATCTTGGATCGACAATAGTATCTTGGTGCAGTAAAAGACAGTCGATTGTGTTTTTGTCTACAACAGAAGTTGAATATAGAGTAGCAGCAATGGCATCTCAGGAGAGCACGTGGCTAGTGTAGTTATTGGATGATCTTCATCAGTCAATATGTTATTCGACAATATTGTATTGTGATAATCTATCCACTATGAGCTTGGCAAAGAATCCAATTTTCCATACTAGGACTAAGATGTGGAAGTCCATTATCACTTTCTGCAAGAGAAAGTGTTGGAGGGCGAGATCAAGATGAAGTATATCAAGATAGGTGATCAAGTTGCTAATATCTTCACCAAAGGTCTTGGAGCTACAAAGTTTGAAGAGTTTCGAGCTCAGCTTGGTATGGTCGCGAGGACTATCCTTAGAGAGAGTAGTCGGTGAGGGGGAGTATTGATTATATCATCGCCTATCTCTCATGACTTTTCGTGTTTTGGTTGAAAGGCTGTTCAATTTCCAACGAAGCCGTTTTGGCACACATATTAAAGTGTCTTTATTACTATTTAGACATGTTGTCTTTATTACTATTTTTTTAAACATGTCTTTTCATATATCTAAGGAATGTCAAGAGTCGTGCTTTAAGCCTATATATAAACAAGTCTTGTAATCGTTTCAAAATAGAGAGTGAAAAGTTTTTTTTTTTTTTTTTTCAGCAAGTAGTATATTCATCTCATTCCTTAAAGAGCTTCTCTTGTGAGAGTGATATCAAAGTTGTGCGATTCTGATATCCAATAATATCAAGATGAAATTGTGTGTCTTAATTGCGCCCCATCATGGACATACTACTAAAGTACAATATGTATAAACTTCAACTGATGCAATCGTCATTGAGTAAAAGCTGAGTTATGAACTCTCAAATTTAGGTGTTATCCTCTCCCGATATTGATTTGAGAGTTTAATATACATACATACATACATACATACATACATACATATATATATGTATGTATGTATTTGGGGATTTAATACCCTTATGCTTTGTCCATGTACACGTACATGTACTTTGCTTTTGGTTTCAATAATGATCATAGGAGTTTTGACGTCTTGTTCAATTATGAAAGTATATTCCTTCACATGTTAGATCTGTGTTTGTTTAACTTATTTTAGTTGTCTCCATACGGCGATGGTTTAGAGAAAGTTGAATATAGGTCATATACATGTACTTTGCTTTTGGTTTCAATAATGATCAATGTCATATGAAAGTTTTCCTTTTTAGATCTTTTTGTTTAACTTATTTTAGTTGTCTCCATACGGCGATGGTTTAGAGAAAGTTGAATATAGGCATATATTGTCAATGTCATAGGTTTTTTTTTTTTACCGGGTAGGCGCCAACCGAAGGAGAACTAGCTCGGCCTCACAAATTAGCCTCCATGTAAGTCAAGGATATCGTAAGATGGAGGGCAGAAAGACTCGAACTTGGGATCAATCACCTAAAAGCCCAAGCCCTTGCCACTCCACCAACCTGGCAACCTCTTGGAGGCAACTACGTTATAGTTATTGGAGAAAGAATTTCCGGTGTATACTCATCATTGACAAAGACACAAGATACAACGATCAGCCGCTAATTATTTTGTTTGACGGATCCATTGTTCTTGAACAAGTGTGTACTTAACTTTGCTGGATTTGGTTTTACTTTTCAGTATTTTTGCTATGTTTCAATTTTTTTTGTCATGAAAATTACGCATTTCTTATATATTCTTTTGAGTAATGAATATAATTTTCTTTCAATAAAAAAAATGGAAGTAAGGTATATTTTACCATATTCCCTGTGAGTTAAACCGAGCGATGAACTCAAACACTCGAGCCGGTTTCATTTTGTCTAGGCTTTTTTTTTTAATGGGAAAGAGACTGAATTACGACAATTTGCGAAATGATGACATATGGGTACCATTCTGATCTATCATATTCCATGCTTTTCCTTTTGTTTGCTTTCCAACAAACGTTATCGTGGCCATCCATGCGTCTATCAATCCAAAAGAAGCGGTCTCCATCGTTTAATATGGCAAAAATCTTCAACCACTCATTTATAAAATTAATCTTTCTCTCCCTAATCTCTGGTCACAGACATTACATATCATCTACGTCAAAGGTGGATCCACCAATTATTTGAATCCGTGGCATTGAAATCTTCTTATTTACATCTTATCACGCCAATTATTGCATTTTAGAAGTCATTTCAGAACCATAGTTTGGAGATCACATTGCATGCAATTGATGGTCGATGAATTAAAAGAAGAGTTGCTCCAAAAGAGTCCATCCTCACGTGCAAGTTGCAAACAGACGGCATTACTGATTCACCTACTACTAATCAACTAGCAAGTTTTGTGGCCCTCCCAGATTTAAAAACTTCTTCACTGAGTTTTTATAATGAAGAAAAGTACAAATACGTGACCAAACTTGCACGAAACGCTTTGAAAGAAATCCGTTTTCATGCTGCACTTAGAAATTGATTAGTTGTCTATGCTAATATATAAATTAAAGAGGACCTCCTACTTTTTAGGGATCTCAGATATTTTTCTGTCTTCCTCTAATATCCTCAAGTACTTATTTTATAAATATTGTAACCCATAGACATATGCGTAAGTTAATAATTTATGAATCTCTTGCATGCTTCGGTATTAAAGTTTGAATATTACATTTCTTTTATAACAGCCCTAAGAAAACTCAAATCTTGACATTTTCTTGTCTTTCCTATATACAATTTCTTTGGATACTGTTGTTCTACCAATAATTTATTTCTGCATTGATTTTTCAGGCATTTCATAATAAAATGATTTAGCTAATTGTGCATATGTCAATTTTTTACATGCACATACGCGCGAGCACATTTGCTAGTTTGCAATAGAAAAGTCAACCGGGTCCCGGCAATCCACCTGGCCCTAAGTGAATGTGAGTGAGTTTGAGTAGATTGAAAACTTAAAAACTTTCATAGATCATGATTTATGAACCATATGCTATCACAATAGATTTTTAAGGTGTGTATTGATTTTAAACGACTCATGTGAGTCTCCGAGATAAAATATTGTGGTTGACCCTGTCACATTAACCGAAATCCACAAAAATCGAGCCTAAGCAAAGAGCGTTTGCAACAACTTGACCTAATTCAATCATCTAGACAGTACCCATTTAGGGTGGCTCTTTGCCTATATATAAATCAAATCTCAAGACTCTTCCCATCTCATATGGGATGATTAAGGGCACACATGACAACGATTCTGTTCCAGAAATAGTTTCTTGAATAGAAATAGATTTTTCTATTTCTATTTCTAGAAGAGTTTCTAAGCAAAAATAACCATTTGATAATGACACAAAATTTCTACTCTAAAAATAGAAATTCGTTTGATAACGACACAAAATTTCTTCCTTTTGGACGGCGGACGGACGGATAGCGGATAGCGAACAACAAGCGGCGGCGAATAGCTATGGCGGTGGTCGGCCCGCGATCGGCGACGACAGCGACCAGCGGTGGCGGGGCTGGCTACCGGTGGTGGCGGGGGCCGGCGGGCGGCTGGCGACCGACGGACAGTTGTCGGCGGCAACGGATGAAGGATCGATTGACGAATGATGAGAAAATTTTTTATTTTTCATTTCTGTTTCAGAAATAGAGAAGTAGAAAATTTTATATTTTTGATTTCTATTCCAAACTTATTTCTGGAATAGAAATCTATTCCAGAAATAGAAAAATGAAATAAGTTTATCAAACGGATATCTATTCTAGAAACAGGTCTGGAATATAAAAATTGTTCTGGAACATAAATAGGCAGTTATCATGCACCCTTAAGAGTGTGTCAAACTTCTTACACTTAAAGGATAGACATCCTCATTAGTGATTGAGTCACTAAAACCTGACGGAATTTTTTATGTAAAATGTGTAATTCAAATAGTTATGGATTTCATTCACAACTTGTTCAAGCTCTTTTGACCCTTCTATCATTACCTGCCCTTATTGAATTGTTATGGACTTGGTCCATCATTGAACCGCACATAAATTGCTGGGAATCCAGCTTTAGTTCCATTTCTATCTGCTGACTTGATGATGGAGGCTATATTCGAGTATTGATTATTTAGGCCGAGTCTTTAGTTATAAATGACTCGTTTAATCATCTCAGGTGATATCCAACCCTCCTAGACAAACTAGACATGTCTCCCTAGTAACTTTACTTTCCACCTAAATCTTCATTCGCAGGCTTTGTGATCAAAGTTCTTCTATGACTACCTGGACATGTCTCCTTATTCTTTTGGCCCCCAGCAAAACATAAGAGGTACGAAAGTGTAAGTAACCAATCATGTACTTTGACCATGATATGAACGATAAAGACAAGAAGGAACCTTGTACGTATTGGTTTGATAGCCTCACCATTCGTGAGGTCTTCGACAGGCATTGCAGTTGATTGGGTATTCATGATTCGATGGATTTTCTGGGTAACCTATCAGCCTATAAACTATTCGAATACTTTATATGCCATGGAAACTCATGCCACACGAAGCAACACTTCTTTGACCAATGAAAACGATGGAAAAAATCTTATTATTGACTTCCAGCCGAAAGCTTCGAATACATATTGGTGATACTACGCTTGAAATGATGAATATTGTAATGCCCTGGGAATTTAAAGTAAAGGATAAAATAATCTCCAATCATAGTTACGTGCCCAAATATCAAATCAACTCTTTATCGATGAGATCAGCAATGAGTTGCATCAAATGGCTTTTAGTAATACTATCCACCAATTAAAGTCTCGGTTCGTGTACTCCACAATAAATTAGGGTTTTGATTCAAAAGTCTTATCGTGCAAATCTTGTCTCATCAATCGTTTTCTACTAATAAATCATTAATTAAACATCTACGTTACTAACTCTAATTTGAATTAATTATCAATTTCTATTTAACTTTTTCAAATTTTTAACTTCGTTTTCTCTAGCAATTTTTTTTTATCTTATTCCTTCCATTTTTTTTTTTTTTTTAACTTTCTTACCAAACTATGAAATTTACTGCCCATCACATGAGATTACCAACCTTTATTTGATGATGAAACAATTCTATTCCTAATGATGAAATCCAATAGAATGTTGTTAGGTAAAAAAAATTCAAATAAACGTCGGTAAATAGCTCAATTGAGAGTTGGTTATCCATAATTATTTAATAATATGATCAGAAAAGAGTTGATAAATCACTTAACTTAAATGTTAATTAGTAATATCATATAAAACCTGGTAAATTTAAGGCATAACTAAAAGAGATAAATAAAAGTTGGTAAGTTAATAAAGAAAGATCGATAAGTAACTCAAATGAGAGTCGATAACCTCAAATTGACTGTAACTTAACTAGAGAAAAAGTTGGTAAGTCACTCTAACTAAGACTAGTAATAATATTTTTTTTTTTATAAAAGTTGGTAAACTTAATCCATATGATAAGACATGCAAATAAAATTTGTTAATAGTAAGAAAAGTTGCCAAATAAAAAAATCATATAAATGTTGGTAAGTAACTCAAATGAGAGTTAGTAATTTAATATTGTGAGAAAAGTTGGCCGGTCACCGTAATTTAGATTAATAATCTCTAAAAGAAGTGTGTAAACATAAGTGTTGCTCCCAAGACATATAAAAATCGGCAACTTAATAGAAATGTTGGTAAATTAAGGATAGCAATACAAATGTTAATACGTAAATCAAATGGGAGTTGATAACCCTATATTAGTTGGTAATTTAATCTTACAAAAGTGGTATTTAGTAAATTCAAAGTGTTGACAAGCGTTGGTAAACTACTGGCTAGCTATATAAAAAAGAAATAAATGGTCATTTTCTTTATAAAAGTTGAAAGTCACCGACATTTATTTAAATGTACCTGCAGAAAAGAACAAAATCCGTGGCACGAAATTAAAGAATTGTGCCCACTTAAAATGAAGAAAGATGCCGAGTATAACTGAGTTTGTCTTTTTACTCGTAGAACAGGTAAAACTTTTATATTGATGTACAAAAATACTCATAATAATAACCCATTATACCAAAGTCTCTTTCAACTTTAATTCCTTTTCCAAAGAGGAAAAACGAAAAAGGACAAGGGGAAAAAATACGATACCTGGAGGTGGGTCCAAATAATCTTAATGAAAAACGATGTTCGGTGCCCCAGCAAAATCTAGGGTTTTTCCTTTAGGAGGACCCTCCAAAGATATGCTGTCACACTTCAATTCATTTTAGCTCTATAAAAGAAACCATCAGCACAACCTTCAGTTCCCCCTCTTCTACTACTTTCTTCTTCTTCCTCTTCTTTTCCTCCTCCTGTCTCAGTTCATACATCTTTAAGCTCCCATTAGTACCATAGTTTGGTTGCTATCATAAATATTATTTAATTGGCTTAATTTCCTGAAAGGATCAGAGAGAGAGAGAAAGAGAGAGAGAGAGAGAGAGAGAGAGAGAGAGAGAGAGAGAGAGAACCATGAAAGAGAGTGGAAGAAAACAAGGAACGCTGTCGCCATGCGCGGCGTGCAAACTGCTCAGGAGGAGATGCGCTCGAGACTGCGTGTTCGCTCCTTACTTCCCAGCTGATCAGCCCCAGAAATTCGCTATCGTTCACAAGGTCTTCGGTGCCAGCAATGTCAACAAGATGTTACAGGTTTAGCTTATCATATTCCCCCATTCTATGGCTTTTGCATGCCTGACTTTCTGCTCTAATGTCCTTCCCCAATTTTAGGATGAGTGAAAAACATAGGCTATCACTATATCCAAACTCTGAATACCCAAAATCAAAGCTATCTTACATTATGTGGAGGAAAATTACATGAACATCTATGAAACCATTATCAAAACCCCGTCTGTCTTGCAGGAAACTTCAACATGCATACTTATCTAGAAATGAACGTAATTACAGCTCATGAGGAATTACGATACTGGTTCTTTGTTGATTTCCCTCTTCTCTGGATGCATGCACTCCCCTCTCCATAAGTGGCGGTGATTCATTTTCGTTCGTTCAATTCGGGCAAAGATCAACTTAATCAGTTGTTACGGAAACAAGAAGATCGACTGCAATGACCATATCCATTTCTCATGTCAGTTATTGTGGTTAATTTCTGTTGGGCAAAAGCTAAAGCAAAGGAGACCCCACCATTACCGAGGTTTCTCCGTCTTTTTTTTTTTTTCATCCAAAAGGCGACTTTTTGACCAATTTCCATTTAGCATATGGGATGACTAGGCTTTAATTGTTTTAAAAGATCTTCACATCATCAAGTATAGAAGTGCTATATGCACTAAATATTCTTTATTGTTTTTGTTTTCTTTATGCCGACGAAGTTCAAATTCGTAGATAAATTTTAAAGTAACCCTCAAACATCACGACCAAAAAAAAGTAGATCTCTGCAAGAAAAAGGAGAAAAAGAGGAGAAATAAGAAGAAATGATTTATAACTTGTATAATTTGGAAACTCGTACTTGTTAATGGAATTGATACAATTGCTAAATTAAAAGTCTTAGTGCTTAAGCCTCAGTTGTGTAAATATGATCGCTTATGGTGATTTGGAGAAAGGAAGGAATTAGGCGTGATCATCAAGGATTTCAAAGAGAAAAAGAAGGAGAGCGGACGCCTACTTTTTGTGACCATGAGGTGAGGCGCTAGCCTTTTCTTTTGGTCATGTCTGCTTATTTTCCAACTTTAGAATGTAAAAGTGGTGTGGACCGTGGAGAGCCGTTCCTGTCATTTTGCTTTTAAGTACATGATTTTACGGAGATAAGGTCGGGAAGCCACACGAAGTTTTACTCTGGTGAGTCGTTATCTGCTTGTTGGAGCATAAAGAGCTATATCGCCATGAGGGAATCCAAGCCAAAAAGAAAAGTCAGTATTGCGTAATCATGACCCGACAATGACGACCTAAGTTATTGGTTTAATAATGGAGGAGCGTTTCTCTATTCGGCAGGTTAACCATGTGTATAATTTTGGGCTATTTCTTAATTACTTGTACTTATTTAGATTATGTACGAATTTGCGTGTCAATTTAAGAAAATTTTGAAAGGTTTAGGAGCATTTCGGATTTAGTAAACCCAAGTATTTCATCGATCGCTAACGTCACATTTATATTCTCAGGAATTAGCAGAGCACCAGAGGAGCGATGCGGTGAGCTCCATGGTGTACGAGGCAAATGCAAGGATGCGAGACCCTGTATATGGCTGCGTTGGGGCCATATCGTCGCTGCAGCAACAGGTCGACGTGCTTCAGAACCAGCTCGCGCTCGCGCAGGCCGAGGTCGTCCACATGCGCCTGCAAACACCTCAGCTCCCTTCGACCTCAAGCTCAGTCATCGCGGCCACCAACAACGATAGCTCGCATTCCAGGCGGTCATATTACCCTTTGAACGGGGTTGAGCAAGCCGATGTCGAGGACTCTTTGTGGTCATGACATGAATCATTTCTGATTCTGCCTTCACTGTTCTCATCCATTCGTATGCAGATCTTCTGATTTTCCTCGCTAGCTATAAAGTCGTGGTACTTCTCATGCAGGCGATCTCTCTTATCTCCTCGGATTTCCACCTGACATCACGGAGCATATGATTGTTCATCGGAATGTATAGCATTAGAGAGACGTTTTTTTACGGGTGTTCAACTTCTCTATGATCATGTCTAAAGGTTTTATATTAAATTTTCAGAATGGCTTCATTTTCTCTCGTCTGATTTTACCCGTGTGTGCTGTTAACGAGCTGTTATCGATTATGAGGCTAATGGAGCCGAAAACATGTCCGATCTCTAAAAATGCTGAAGGTACTAGAAGTCTTGGGAAAACTTATTTATCAAGTGACATGACAAATTTCAATCGAACGTTGAAATAATTGCGCAGACATCGAATCAGATGATAGACTTGTGTTTGGAGCATTTAATATAAAAATTGCTATGCTTGTCCCTGAGTGAGATTTCTTAGTCGTGGTACACCGCGTGTCGCTCGTCTTCTCTTGTGCTTTCACCGCTGCAACACTTGACATTAGGAAAAGCTGGATCTCGAGATCAGGTGATAAAGAGTCCAAACTCGGCATTCGAGTGCGTGCGTATTAGCTAATGATTAAGATGCATGCATGGGGAAGTTTGATGTTTTGTCCACTGCCATTGTATTTCTAAAGTGCCGATACGAACCCACGAGGCTTATATATGAAAGGTAAAACAAGACAACAACACCACACCTAACCCAATCATGATCTCCAAGCATTGACTAGTTTATTACAGGATGTAAGGCTGGAGGGTCACCTGCGCTAGCAACTGGGGTCGAACGGATCTCAATAGTGCCCGGGAATATGAAGTTGAAAAGAGCATAACGTGGACTTACGTGGGCAAAGATTTATGCCATCAAAAGGTACTATGCATCATAATTGTCGTTTGAGGATGGGGTCCTGCGGCCGGCACGCTCCTTTATTTAATTTAGTCATGAGAACGAACCCGTTCCTTACTAGGCGATATTTTCCTCCCTCCCTCGAGTGGAGGGAAATTTCATTGAATCTTGACTTTTGATGACACGAAATAGATCCTAATGTCACCTACATGATTGTAAGTTTGATTTAAATAACATGCGTCCAAAACATCCTAACAACACTACCATTGGTGCCTCGCTCTCTCTCTCTATTTTCCCTTTTTTCTCCGCTGCCATTAGCCGCCTCGCCAGCCCACTGTCATTTCTGACTTTTACTCGAAGGACGAGGCAGCTAATGGTTTATTAAAAGACATTAGCTAGAAAATCTGTAATACAATCACTTTCATGGAAAGAAAATCTTTTATACAAAAAAGGTAAAAATTAGTTTGTCAGTTTTAAAAACTCTCGTTGCACTTGCCAAAAGTACACGAACTGCTTGACTGGTCTTAACTTGATTGAGAGGTAATTTTAGGAATCGTTTTGTGGTTGAGAAATATTTTCTATAATTCGTCCCCACAAGGGAGGCGTTCCATTGCAAATGCCGATATTGGATGGTAAATGAAGAAACCGTTGTCATGCAAAAGGTTTTGTCAGTGCATCCCAGAGTTGATCATGAGTTGACACACTTGTAATAGATTTTTATTAACCATGTTGCAAACAAAGTGATAATTAATGGCAATGCATTTCATCTTAAAGTGAAAAATAGGATTAGTGCACGCATATGTAGCACCGATGTTAATGTGATGAATACTAGTGTGGTCGAAGAAGATACTATAAGTTCATGCATGAGAGATTGAATCCATGTGAGCTCATAAGCTATTGTTGAGCAACAAATTGTTGCTTTCGAGAGCATCATAATATCATATTCTAGCCAATACAAACTATGTAGGTGGTTGTAGACTTACGGTCGTTTGGATTGCCTGCCCAATCAACATCAAAAAGTGCATGAAATGATGGAGAGGGACTACTTTGCAAGTGCATGGCAAGATTGATAGTCCATTTGAGATAATGTAAAATTTGTTTAATAGCACTCTAATGTAACTCTGTTAGTCGATCCATAAATTGACAGAGCTTGTTGACATCAAGCCTTGTGAATATAAAATATTATAGAGCATTGACAATCATCCTATATATAGTTGCATCTATATGAGGTGACCCATCGACAAAAGTGGGAGAGCTGTCGACATATGTAATTAGGATGTGACTAATCGACTAAACTCAATGATTGATGCATGTGGGCTTAATTTATTAGCATGTCATGTAAGAAGGCCTTATTGACGTCCCATTGTAGAATGGGCCAACTGTTTGATGAGGCCAGACAAATGACACCCATATTGTGGCGGGATTAAATGGTCATAATTAAGTCATGGCCATCAGTGAAACTCCTTGGCAACAAGTTAAGTCTTGTATTGAGGTATGCTACCAATTGAGTTTCTCTTTACTTAAACTAAATACTTGCGACCAATGGTATTATGATGAGGCTCAAGTGGTGCAAGTACCATGTACCATTTTGGAGAATTGCATTAAATTTCTACCAATTGTGTGGGCATTGATGGAATTATGGTGGAGGGGCTGAATGAAGTCTTTGAGTTCGTGTAAGGCATAGATAAAGCTTTTAGGTAGCGCATGAGAACGTTTTTGTTTTCATTTTTTTTGTTCTTTTGTTCCCCAGAACAAAAAAAGAATAGAAACCCGTTTGGTAACGTCAAGTTGTTTTTTTTTATTTTCAGGAATAGAAAGTTAGCCTGGAGAATAGATTTGGAGCGAAACAATAAGCAAAAAAAATTGCTTCTTGTTTTTGGAAATAATTTCTAGAAATAAACTAATTTTCTTTTTTTTTTTTTATTTCTCTTTCTTGCCGCGGCCACGTCAACCGCTCGGAGCCACCACCCACCGCCGGTTGCGATCGCCGGTTGCCGATTGCCGGCTTGTCGCTGTCGGCCGTTCGCCACCGATCCTCATGGCCGCCAATTGCGGTCGCCAATGGCCGCTGCATAGCTAGTCGTGAACAAAATAAAAATTGAATAAATACAAAAAAGAAATTGTTGTGTTACCAAATACATTTCTATTATTTTTCTATTTCAAGAGTAAAAATTTTGTATAGTTACTAAACGGGTTCTTTTACCCAGAAATTGTTCCCTAGAACAGAAATAGAAAAGAATTATTTATGAAAAAAAAAACTGTTCCCTGAAACAGAAGTGTTGTCATGCACAGCCAGTGTCTCTAATGTATCTGCACTATGGGGAGTTAAATTGGTGTTTCCATAAAAGTTGTGAGGCCATTCAAATGTTGATCCGGAACTTCTTCAATCATTGAACTCGAAGCACTTGATTGACTATGTGCAGTATGGCTTAGCTGTCTGTTGTTAGAAGGGGGACTGAACTGCATATATATAAATAAAAAATGAGATGGTGCATGGGTAATCTGACGTGGTGGAGAGAGGGGATTGAGAATAAGTAAGACGGTGCGTGGGTGGCCCATCACACGACTTCTCTCGTTACTGGGCTCTTCTTCGACTCCGGCCCAAATGAGGCCCTCCGACATCAGCCCAAAGGCCCGTTGAGCTCGCGCGCGAAACGGAAGCTCGGAGGCGTGGCCCAAACCTAGAACGCCGTCGATCGTTAGGGTAAACGAGGGAGACGGACGGAGGAGGGGTTTTAGCAAAATTGCCTATTTGCTGGACAGCAGAGAATCAAGAATCCGGAGAACACGACCACCACCACCACCACCTCCGCCTCATCTTCACGCGTACAGCAACCGCACTTGGCGTCGGCCTCCCGCCCCAGGAGGAATCTCTCCCTCTCCATCTTTGGAACAGAGGCCGTCGACATGGTACGTTCGGTTCCGTCGTCGCATTTTCTTTGGATCTTTGGCTTTTTTATGGTATCGGTATCGAATGATCTCGTGTTCATTCGACGGGCGATTGGGTATTTTATTTTCTCTGTTTGTCGAACGTAAATGCATTTTGATCGTGCAGTCTCAGCAGCCGGATAACAAGCCCGAAACCGTGGAGGACTTGGAGAGAAAGAAGAAGAAGGAAGAGAAGGTCTCCCTTCTTCCCTTTTTCTGTTTCGCCTTTTTGCAAATTCAGTTACTCGTTCGTTCTTTTTCCCCTCCCCTTTGTGTTGTGCATCGGACCTCATTCGAGCAGTGATTGAGCGCGGCGAAATGGGACTGGAAGGGAGTTCGATCTTGTTTCGCTCGCGACCCACGAGTTGTTGCAAATTGCATTCCGCTTCGCTCTTCGTTGCTCATCCCGCCGTTCGTGCGAATGTGCTTATCCATTTGATCCTTCGGCTTTGCTGGATCAAAAAGGCTGTTCATTTGCCTAAGTGAGAATACTCTCTCTTAATATGTTCCATTTTGATTTTATGTTTGAAGGCAAGAGAGAAGGAAATGAAGAAACTCAAGGCTGCTGAAAAAGCAGAACTGGCTAAACTTAAGGTATCTGTTTTTGCCCGACAGAGTTCTTGCTCATCGTATTATTGATCATTTGCACTTGCTCTCATGCGTGATCGTTCTCGCTCTGGTAGCAAGTTTTCAGTGTTGGGGGTTGATCATTTGTCTGTTGTCTCGTATGGGGTCTTTTTAATGCCATTCGCACTTTTCAAACTGAGGGGTTGATATTTTTTGTCGTGTTATACTTTGAAGGCTCAACAAGGTGCCAATGCCCCTAAAAAGAGTGCAAAAAAGAATATAAAGCGAGATGCAGGTGAAGAGAATCCGGAGGATTATGTTGACCCAGAGACTCCTCTTGGTGAGAAGAAAAAGCTATCCAGCCAAATGGCCAAGCAGTATAACCCAAGTGCAGTTGAGAAAACGTGAGAATTTAATTTCTTTGTTGTTTACTCTAGATTTGACTTATTGTCGTGTCTTTAGATCTATTCTCAGGCCAACTTCTTGTTGATTTAGATGGTACGCATGGTGGGAGAAATCAGGATTCTTTGTGGCAGATGCCAGCAGCTCAAAACCGCCATTTGTAATTGTGAGTACGTTTTACTTCTGGAAACTTCTTTACAGCATAATTAGGATTCTATTACATCTTCTTGTTCGCAACTTGATATGAGTGACTGACTGGGGTTTTCTAAGATTGAAAGCAGTCAGTTTGTGTTCGCTAGTTTGGCTTCTACTGCAGAGTCTATTAATGCAATTACTAATAGTAGACTTTGCTTTTCCAATGTGCACTCTATTCTTTCCAAGGTTTAAGATGGTGGTTTTTAATTATCGAATCCCTATCCATTTAACACCATGGACCTTTATAAATGCCTAATAGTTGGAGGAACAGCTTTAGCATGGAGGCAGTGTCATTAGTAAAACTACAATGGAAAAGGCAGAAGGTCAAAATAAGAAAAAAACCGTCTGTAGTAGTGTGTCTTGATTGTCTTTTAGTTGTGTGAATTTTATGTACCAAGTGACTTTTCTGTTTTGTTCTACTGAAAGTATCATTCTTGCTTCTTCTTACTGCTAAAATATGGAGATGATCTCGAATTGAATTGAATCGTCATTTGCTTGTATACTTCTTTTTTGTTGCTAATGTGTTGATGTTTCTATCTTCTCATGAATGTTGCTTAATATGAACTAATTGGGCTACTACATTCTGGGTCGTAAAACTGTCATTGTATATTTATCAAAGTGCTTTATGGGGAGTTGTGCTGCATTTTCAATTTTTCCACGTGGAAAATTGTTTTGTAGATTGGAAAAGTATCAGCCTGCAATCTCAGCATATTAATCTCTTTTCTAAATTTTGTTTTGCAATATGCTTCTCATCATGCAGGTCCTTCCCCCTCCCAATGTGACAGGGGCCCTTCACATTGGGCATGCCCTTACCTCTGCTATACAGGTTGCGTCACTGTTTCTGCAAGTCTCTTCTTGCTCATTCATGAAGACTAAGTACATCCTTCATGTCCACATTGTCATCATGTGCAGGACACCATTATCCGTTGGAAGAGAATGTCTGGATATAATGCCTTGTGGGTTCCTGGAATGGATCATGCTGGGATTGCAACACAGGTGATGTTGCTATCATCTTCTACTTTTTTAACGTTCAGATGGGATATTGGGGTTACTGTGGTAGGTTGCCTGTTCAATCCTCACTTATTGCAAGAACTTTTGTGGCCAATAGCTCAATGTAGAAAAAGCCAAAACTGTTGTCAAGACCTCCATTTTTTTATGTCTATTTTTGCTGTCATAGTACATGACCTTGATAATTCTTTCTACCTTTGCCCTAGAGTTTTGGCCTTTTACCCTGTTCTGTTCCATGAGTATCTTAAGCTTGGTTATCATTTGGTTGGATTGGAGGGGACATTCTGATCATCTGAAGAGACTACTAATATGGCTTCTGTCTGATCATCTGTATGGTTGGACGACTGTATTAGCATCACTTCATTAGATGTGTGCTTGTTGATAGTGGAGACACTGCACCGAGGTTGCAACCATGTCAATATTGGGGAGGAAAATTGTCATGATTGGACCCTAATTAAAATGTTTATACCAATTGCGTTGGTAGTTGTCATTGGGGTAGGGTGCAATCAGTTCAAAGTCTTATCCTTTTACTGCTATGCTAGCATTCATTTAAACATTTCAATTGAGCGAGTCATGTCTAGTTAATTCAGGCAAATGTAAGTTGGAAAAAAGTGAGTTTAAGGCTTCCTGCAAAATGTAGTGGATCTCACCAACATCATTGAATAGTTTCATAATATTCTGCTATATATTGCAAGATTTCATGAAGTGAGATCCTTGTTTTCCCTGGATGTGGTCATTTTGGCAAGTACAGGATCTGATGACATTCTCATTTTTCCCATTATATAGATTTTCTAGTTTCATGGATCTGGTATGTAGGAAACATTATAATTGGAATTCTTGCCTTTTATCCAGTAAATTCATCATATACCCACAATTACCAGCAGTATATCGTGGCAATATTATTGAGATGACAATGCTAGATCTTAACATGCACCACTCGAGGCAACGGAATTCGTCATCTTTCCTTTTGGCATGTACCATCTTAATATATACCACCTTAATCGCTTTTATCTAAATAAGAAAATAGTCATGTTTGGTCAGTTTTGTGGTTCTGGTCGAAATTGGAGGTTATTCACTATGCTGAGATGGTTTTGATGGAATGTTTTGCAGGTTGTTGTGGAGAAGAAGCTAATGCGTGAACGTCGTTTGACAAGGCATGATGTTGGTCGAGAGAAATTTGTGTCTGAGGTGAAATTCCTCTTGCTAATTGGACCTTTGTTGGTTGTACTTCACTGTCCACGTGGAAGACATTGTGCTTGATGAATCTATTTGTTGTCTGGTTGTGACTAGGTATGGAAGTGGAAGGATGAGTATGGTGGCACTATATTAAGGCAGCAACGACGTTTGGGTGCATCGCTTGATTGGTCGCGTGAGGTAACTTTTTTAAATTCATGAATCTTGTGATGAGGTTTTGGACTGGAATAGATTGTGCACTTGAGTTTGAAGCTGATGAAGACATTAGTGTCTATATCTCAGTTTACCTCTGGTGATTTATTGACTAGAAACTTATTATCCTGAAATATCTGTTGTTCCTTTCTTTTTTTTTTTAAAGTGCTTTACAATGGATGAGAGAAGATCAAGGGCTGTTACTGAAGCATTTGTTCGACTGTACAGAGATGGTCTTATCTATAGGTATTTGAGAAATACTTTTTCCAGCCTCTTTTCTTCTCCTGTTGTTCTCTGCTTTTTTCTACTTATTAACACACTGTCTGCATGTATTTTTGGTACAATAATGTCAAAAAAGTAATGGGTTTCTTATGGGAACTAGTCAACTGAACAAACATTCTATGATTCTGATGGTTGATTGTCATCAACTGGATGTATAGCTACCATGTTTTAACATATTTACTGTGAGATGTTCGGTATCATTCTTTTGATGTACCTTTTGCTTTTCTGAAATATTGAGGTTTACCTCTTTGATTTTTATAATGACCAGTATTAACAAATTGGCTAGCAGATTTGCATATTAAATTTTCGTATTTTTTTAGAACTTTTGCACATATGTTCAAATCTTAGGAGGTATGTTTTATATTTGCATGCTCATATTTTTAATTAAGATGGCTGCTTTTTATACCTTCTTTGTGCGGTTGAATTCTCTTCATGTTCAATTGAATCAATGGAAAATTTTGTCAGGGATATCCGCCTAGTGAACTGGGATTGCATCTTAAGGACCGCAATATCGGATATTGAGGCAAGTGCTGCCCTTAGGATTGCATAGTCATTTAATGCCATTTTCCATTGCTTAGCTGGATGAAGCTGTTTGTAGGTAGATTATGTGGATATCAAGGAAAGAACACTTCTAAAGGTTCCAGGCTATGAAAATCCTGTGGAATTTGGAGTTTTAACATCCTTTGCCTACCCACTAGAGAAAGGCCTGGGAGAGATAGTTGTTGCCACAACAAGGGTGGAGACAATGCTAGGTGACACTGCTATTGCAATTCACCCTGATGATAAAAGGTATACTCATCTGCATGGAAAATATGCATTTCATCCGTTTAATGGAAGAAGACTTCCCATTGTCTGTGATGCAATCCTTGTTGATCCAAGTTTTGGTACTGGTGCTGTTAAGGTACAATTTTGACCGATTGCAATTGTAAGCCTTATATGTCTGTTCCTACGATAGCTTTTATACCCTGTTCCATCTTTTTCAGATCACCCCTGCACACGATCCAAATGATTTTGAGGTTGGAAAGCGTCACAGTCTTGAATTTATCAACATTTTTACTGATGATGGGAAAATAAATAGCAATGGTGGTTCGGATTTTGTTGGCATGCCACGTTTTAAGGCCCGTCAAGCTATTACTGAGGCACTGCAGCAAAAGGTACTATTATATGGACTGCACAATAGATGTTTCCAGTTATTTTGTAGGTTGTCATGGTTATACAACTCTCAATTTTGTTGATTTTTATTTTATTTATTTTGACTTCTAAGATTTGTTTGACTTCTTATCACTTGTTTGATGTGGTTAATTCCTCTGTAATTATATTGGGAGAGGCAAATTTGATTGAATCTTTGAAGCCCACAGAGTCGGGTATTTTTTATATCAACATTTCTGGGTCTGCAACCAAATTTTTCTGAACAAATGGAACGGGATTATCAGTATTACATAAGCATATTCAAGTTGCCAAAGTTGTAGAGGGAGGAATCCATTATAAATCGTCTTCCCTTAATACACATGCATCTGTAACTTATATAGACTGACCATCAGTTTTTCTGTCATGAGTTCTTAGAACTCAACTCACGTTGAAAGTCACGAGTCAAAGTCCATCACAGCTTCTCCCATACACAAGAATGGGGTATGTACTAGATGATGGGGCAGTTCCATCAAACCCATGCGATGTATTAGAACGGACCTGTTTCTTGCAACATTTTATCAAGCTCCTGGGCCTGTCATCAGACAACAGCCTTCCTACATCACCATGCCCTCAAAGCCCACTTGGAAATGTCTTGCCCAGCTGGAACTCCTAAATTGGTTAGTAAAATGGGTGTAGCGAGGGAGATGCCTGCTGGGCTTGCTTCTTGTGTAGATCTGTTCAGAAGTTTGACCGTGGACTAAGGCTGTATACTGAAACAGTTGCATCCTCAAATTGAAGATATTGGCAATCGCCTAACTTTGACAGAGGCTTAAACAACTGATATGTTATTTGACTTTCCATGCACTACATCTTTAATCTCTTTTATTGGATGATATGGTTGACTATATGATGTAGGACAATTAGTCCCGATGAAGAATAAAGCTTTAGGCTTCACACCCAAAGCTTCCTAAGCATCAGACCTAGGGTTTCTTAAGCATCATTGCATCACACAATCCCAAAACAAAGAATTGCCAAATTCAAATAATCATCAACTCTATTCAAAAGAAAGAATCACAACCTGATACGTAGACTCTCTAATGTACTATTTTAGTCAAAATAGTGAACCTGATGTATCAAAACTAGGAAATGCATATCCACTACCAGCTAGGAAAGGGAAACATTAAATTTTATTCCATCTAGGAGAAGGAAACATTTCAAGATCCTAATAGACTCCAATCACGTAAGAAGATTCCTGATTAATCAAATAGAAAAAACAACACACTTCATTTGGCGCGCTTTTGTAAGTCTTCAGAGGCTGTTCCCATTGTCCTCCATCACTACAGTCAGCTTTCAATTTGGTTGGAGAATGCCCTGGCTATTTAGGTTGAACTCACTCCTATTGATGTTGGTGTGAGGTTAATGCGCTTTGTCACACAAGACAAATACTTCTACAAAACTCTGGATCTTTGACTTTTTCTCTGCTTTACACATCGGTACTCCAGTGCATTTCTCCCTCTGATTCGGAATAATATTGACGTGGATGCTTAGCTTATACTCTTTTACATATCCCTTCTTATTCTCTCCAGCATGTCCAGTTGTTGAGCTATTTTATTTGGATGCTTTTAGGGACTATATAGAGGTTCCAAAAACAATGAGATGAGGCTTGGAGTTTGTTCAAGGAGCAATGATGTTGTGGAACCATTAATAAAGCCTCAGTGGTACGTGGATTGTAATGTTATGGCGAAGCAAGCTCTTGATGTAGCAATGGACGCTGAGAATAGAAAGCTTGAAATCATCCCTAAACAGTATGCTGCCGATTGGAAAAGGTGCTGTCATCTACTCTACAGTATCGGGAACCATATCTATAAAGTGCTTGCTGTTTATTTTTCCACCCAATATTTTACTCTGATGTGCTTGCTGTTGTGATGGGCTAATCATGAAACATGTTTCCTCTGATAATTTTTCCCTTTGGTTAGCTCCTAGCAATTTGCATAGATGCAGGCTATTTTATCGGGTAAAAACTGGTTCCTCATTTTTGGACAGTGTGGTTATCAATTGTCTGATGTCCATGTGTTTTAATGCATTTCATTTGACTGTAAGCGTTTTTGTGAAGTTATAGCAAGTGTTTTTGAACTAAAGAAATGTTTCAACATCCCAGATGGCTTGAGAATATACGTGATTGGTGCATTTCGAGGCAGCTATGGTGGGGTCACCGGATACCTGCATGGTATGTCACGTTGGAAGACGATGAACTGAAGGAACTTGGTGCTTATAATGATCACTGGATAGTTGCTAAAGATGAGAGTGAAGCTCACAAGGAAGCCAGCAAGAAGTATGCAGGGAGGAAATTTGATTTGTGCCAAGATCCTGACGTGCTTGACACCTGGTTTTCATCTGGCCTTTTTCCGTTATCTGTTCTTGGATGGCCAGATGATACAGAAGATTTGAAGGCATTTTATCCTACTTCTGTCCTTGAGACTGGTCACGATATTCTCTTTTTCTGGGTTGCCCGAATGGTAATGTTGGGAATTAAACTGGGAGGAGACGTACCTTTTAGGAAGGTGAGTAAAATCCTCTTCCAGCTCATATGACTTACTATTATCAAATGAAGATATGGTGCTAAATTTACGATAATTGCTCTTTTATTTTCCAATAGCTCAGCTTGCTAGCACTGGCTCTGCAGGAGATTTTTTTCCAGGAAAATGCCTGGATTGAGCTCCTTTCTAAACCTGGTAGAAATGTGATGTGTCTATCGATTGGCATTTAGTTTGATTCTTCAGAAATATCCTTTTGAGTTCTTGGTTGAGACTTACCTAAAACTGCATTGTAACACAAATTTCTAGATTAACTTCCCCTAGAGGATCTGGAATAACTTGAACTGCATAAAGCTTGCGAGTGATATGAATATATAGTATAAATGCTTGAAAGCAACAAGCTTGTTTCTTTGTTGTCATAGGCACTCAGAAATTTGCATGGATGGTTATTTTCTGTCAAATGTTGATGTGACTCTTGCTTTTGCGATTAACTTGTTGAGTCCCCATTGTCAGCATCTTAATAGTTCTAGTTGGTATAGTCAAGAGTCAACACTCAGTCTGATTGCTGTGATTAAAATTTAATGAGCTGCTGCAGCTTGGGAAATGAAGAGTTTTTGTCTGTGCTCGTGGAATTATTTTCTGCTATAATTATGGTTTGATCCATGATTTGTCTTTGCAGGTTTATCTACATCCCATGATTCGTGATGCACACGGACGAAAGATGTCTAAGTCTTTAGGAAATGTCATCGATCCACTTGAAGTAATTAATGGCGTAAGCCTTGAAGGTCTTCATAAGAGATTGGAGGGGGGCAATTTGGACCCTAATGAGCTGGCTGTTGCAAAAGCAGGACAGGATAAAGACTTCCCCAATGGTATTGCTGAATGTGGTGCAGATGCTCTCCGATTTGCACTTGTCTCTTACACAGCTCAGGTTCATGCTTTTTGCCCGCCTATTTGACCTTGATATAGTACTTACTGTCTATGGGACTTAATGTCATTCTACAACTGCTAAGTTGCAATTTCAGTAAAATCTCCTTTGTATTTCTGTGTTAACAATTTTTCCCATCTCCTTTTCTAGTCTGATAAAATAAATCTGGATATCCAAAGAGTTGTTGGCTATCGTCAATGGTGCAACAAATTGTGGAATGCTGTTCGATTTGCTATGAGCAAGCTTGGAGATGATTATGTTCCTCCTGTGGAAGTTCATCCAGAAACTATGCCATTTAGCTGCAAATGGATAATATCTGTGATGAACAAGGCTATATCGAAAACAGTATCATCACTAGATTCGTATGAATTTTCAGATGCAGCCACTACAGTGTACTCATGGTGGCAGTATCAGTTCTGTGATGTTTTTATTGAAGCAATCAAGCCCTACTTTGCTGGTGAGGACCCAACCTTTTCCTCTGAAAGGAATTCTTCACGAGAAGCTTTGTGGCTATGCCTGGAAACTGGGCTACGGCTACTTCATCCTTTCATGCCTTTTGTCACTGAAGAATTGTGGCAGCGGCTGCCTTCATCGCAGGGCAATCAGAGAAAAGAATCCATAATGATATGCGATTACCCATCCTATGTGGAGGTAAATCTAGGTTGATAATCTAATGAAAGTTCGTTTTTGACAGTGTAATTTTTATATGCCATTATATATTATAACTGGACAAACCATTCTTGTGATTCTATTATAAATCTATGATTCTAAAGATTTGATTTAAAATTCGATGAGTTGATTATCACTGTGATTTTATTTTTTGTGCAGTGCTGGACAAATGATAGGGTGGAGCTTGAGATGGATCTTGTTGAGTCCACGGTAAAATCTCTTCGGTCACTAAGGTCAGGGGTGCTTACAAAACACAAAAATGAAAGGTATGGGTTTGCTTTTTCTCCATTTTGTTTGCTGCCGTGTATTTGCTATTATGTGATACCATCATTCATTTGCTAGGCTGATGTCGTACTCGGTTATCCTATTAGTAAAGGTCCACTGAGTTTTTTGATTTATTTTTCCAGCTTTGATCTGAGGTCTTTGTTTTGTTTTCCTGTATCTTCTCTCCCCTGGAGAATTAAGATAACATGCTTCCTTCCTGGGCATCTTATAACTGTTAAAGGTGCTGCTTGAAATTTGTAGTGCTTGCTTACCATGCACTCGACATTGGGGAATCCCATCACTATAGCACCTTCATTCCACAAACGTGTGCTTAGGTGAACATGTGGCGATAGAAATTTTAAAGTTGTCAAAAAAGGATCTATCAGGTGAAATGGACACATACCTTGCCGTTTACCTGGGGGTCTTACCTGATCAGTATTAAGTCCTCAGATATATTCCGAGTTAGGAGATTTTCTATAAATGATTATCTAATCTGCTAGGTTGTTTAGCTATTTCAATTCTCTTGTGCGTTTTCTTAGGTACCTATGTTATAATAGTCCAGCTCTGTGGGGGTAAAAATATCTCAAAATAAGATCAACAGAGTTCGCACTTAATGATTTGTATGTTTTATTGTTTCTTTGTTTATTACCCCTTTTTTCAGGTTACCTGCTTATGCGTATTGTCAAAATGAGGAAGTTGCAGACATCATTAAAAGCCATCAATTGGAGATTGTAACTCTTGCTACTTTATCATCATTAGAGGTACGGTGTGTTTCATTTTTAACTTGTGAGTAGAGGTGGCAAAATGGGTCACTTGTTTTTTGACAAAAAGTAGTTAAATGGGTTTAACAATTAAATATTTTGATAGATGGGTCTTAAGTGGGTCTTAAATGGGTTGGATTTAGAATTCATTTTCACCCGAAACCTCACAATCTCTCTCTCTTTTTAATTTACAAAAATATTTTTTTATAAAAACCGAATTTATAATTATTTTTTTATTTTAAATTTTTTTTTTCTTTCTTCTTCCTCCGGTCGCCGGCACAACAATGGCCGGCGACCAGCCAAGCGAGCCTCAAGCTTGTTAGCGTCGGGCAAGGTGGAGGCTCGAGCCTCGCTGATTTGGCGAGACTCGAACTCGCCGGCGTTGGGCGAGGCTTGAGCATCGCTAGATTCGACAAGGGGCAAACTCAAGCTTGCTGGATCTGGCGAGGTGGAGGCCTTGCTGACGTCCGGCGAGGCTCGAGCCTTGCCGATCTGGCGAGACTCAAGCTTGCCGGCGTAGAGTGAGCTCGAGGCTTGCTTGTGGCTGGCCGCCAGCCAAAGGAGAAGAAAAAGAAAAAAAGAAAAAAGAAAAAAAAAAATATATTTTAAAAATAAAATAATAATAAAAAATTTAATTTTAAAAAAATTAATTTTAAAAATAAAAAATAATTAAAATTCGATTTTTAAAAATAATAATTTTAAAAATTATAAAAATTGTCCATTAAATTTTTGTTGTATAAAACTATTTTAGCAATACCATTTATATATATAAGAAATAAGCTTTCTTAAATTTAGTTAAATGGGTTGGATATGGGTAAAAAATTTTGTATTGCAATAAATGGGTCTTAAACGGGTTAAATAGGTAAAACCCGACCCGACCCGACCCGACCCGACCCATCCGTTTGTATTGTAATACATTTTAAATATGGTTCACCTTGGATATGGGTAAAAAATTTTGTATTGCAATAAATGGGTTTTAAACGGGTTAAATGGGTCGAACCATTTATGACCCGACCCAAACCCGACCCGACCCGACCCGACCCATCCGTTTAACGGGTCTACCTGTGAGTGCTCATTACATTTTAAATATGGTTCACCATTTCATCTTAAGCTTAGTTCGTTGTCAAAAAAAAAAGTTGGCAGTCTTTCTTTTTAGGGTCCAAAGGATGACTTGCCTCTAATCATTATTGTTCTTGAATGTTGTTTAGCTGCCCATTGGGGATAAAAATCTAGTCAATATGATGAAGATCTGCTTTTAGTCCTACTGTATAAACTTGCCAGGGTTTCACTGCTTAATCTCTAGGTCAAATGCTTCAAATATTAGTCATTAATTTCGTAAAATGCCTCTTGTTTTCCTTTGGTTCAAGTGATGACTTCACTGTTAATTTACAGGTTTTGCTGAGTGAAAGAGATGTTGCTCCAGCAGGATGTGCTTTGGAGAATGTTAATGAAAATCTCAAAGTGTATCTTAAGGTTCAAGGAAATCTCAATGCAGAGGCAGAACGTGAAAGGATCAAGAATAAGATGGAAGAGATTCAAAAGTAAATCCACTTAAAATGGAGGCGTCCACATCTATCTCTGTGATTGCACGTGTGTTTGAATGTGTGTACTGTGCGCATGTGCATATGCTTGAATCTAAACAGCACTTGGCTTGAAAAGTTACTTTTAGCAGCTCAGAAGTATTTGCACACATCAACTTGTCTACTGATAGCTTATCAGGACTAATGTGCATGCTCCTTTTAGCCTCAATAGAACTTATTCGTTAGACAAGAAATGTTCATTTAAAGAATCTAATTGTCCTATGATAACTTTACTGAGAGCTGGTATTTCCTTCTCCCCTGTTATTTCCGTGTGAGCATCATTTCTAGGAGAAGTCCCATGGTGTTTCACTTGTCCTTGACCTCATCTATCCACCTGGTGTCATCAATTGTTATGGTGATGCATGTTATTTTTTATTTTTCTTGTGAATTGGAGCTACTTTTGGCAAATTTTCATATAAGAAAGCTTGTTATTACCTTGGTTCTCTAGAGTTTTATTGAACCTTGAAGAAATGGCTTGATTACATGGCTAGGATCTAATAACTTGGTGTGACTTGTCTACTTATGCAGGCAGCAAGAGAAACTTAAGAAGACCATGAATGTATCTGGCTATGAACAGAAGGTCCCCCTTCATATCCAGGAAGATAATGCTGCGAAGCTGGCTACGCTCATCCAGGAATTTGAATTTTTACTGAGGGAGAACTCAAGATTAGATGCTGAATTGATGGATAACAATTAAACAGCAGGTTTTCTCATTCTTTACTGGCCCTGGACTGCTTGATGGCGACATGAAGTTTGATGCAACAAAAAGCAGAAAAGGATATTCTGAGCTTCTATGACCTTGAAGCCCCAGCTAAGACTAGGAAATGTTGTTCCAAGTGATTTGTTTGGTTGTTCTGGAGGAGTTCTTTGGGACGATATACTGCCGTTGGGCCTTATATCTATATAATGATTTCTTGTTTCCATAGTACGAATTGATCTCGCTTATTCAAGGGGGGAAGTGCGTTTGGATACTGCTTGATCTTTTTCAAATCAGAGAGAGAATGCGCTTGCAATTGGATCCTTTCAAATGTGACGCAAACTCAGGGCTTTATTGCAAGGTTTCCGAGGTGTATGATAACAGGCATGCATGCAAAAGTTCATTTGCCTTCGATCCGACTTCAACATGGCTGCTTACACTGATCTTCTGAGCCAGTTCTTGCCTTGTTAAATGAGTATTGGCCTAAAAAAAAAAAAAGAAGAGTATTGGCCTACCAAAATTCCACGATGGATATGCTCGATTACCTTCATATCAATGTGGTAATGAACTGTAAATTATCTCATGACTTTTCTAATAATTTTACCAATCAAATTAGTCTTCAGGAACTTTGGTCCGTAATGAACGCAATTGTCTTGATCGAACGAAATAGTAATACCGTTGGTCGATCGTATACTTAATTATGGTAGGTGTGGGACCAATTTTCTAGGTCAAGTCCCATCGTGAAAAAAGTGAGAATTTATTGGCTCTAAAGCTGCCACGTCGAAAAGGATGTTTGACTGCTTTCCACTTCGTAAACCAAAGTTATCCACCACCTCGCTCGTACGCACAGATATCCAATGTCGGAATAGCCCCGGGAAGCTCTAATACTAAGATGATTTATAAATTTTAATTAGGAGCTAAGAGAATATTCAGTACCTCAGGCATATATGTTAGCGATTCACTCACCAAAAGCCAGCACTTCTTGTTTATCCCGGGGCCTGAGGGCCACGCAGTCGAGAACTCTACCCCCTTACCAGCTGAATAAATAAACATCCACATTCATTCATCACAAATGATTCATGGTGAGTGAATTGCTCCTAAATTACTGAATATTCTCTTAGCTCCATATTCATTCATCACAAATTATTCATGGCGAGTGAATTGCTACTGATTTACTGAATATTCTCTTAGCTCCTAAATTTCAATTAGGAGCTAAGAGAATATTCAGTAAATCAGGCATATATGTTAGCAATTCACTCACCAAAAGCCCACACTTCTTGTTTATCTCGGGGCCTAAGGGCTACGCAGTCGAGCACTCTACCCCATTTGCCAGCTGAATAAATAAACATCGATATTCATCCATCACAAATGAGTCATGGTACCAACGTTCATGCACATTGGCAGAGTGAACCTACTGATTATGGGTATATATGATAACTTTCCAGCTTTGATGTACCTCGACAGTGTCAGTTTAGAGCATGAACTTTGTTTCATTCGGCGACCAAAATCCATAAAACACATGATATTGTAATGAACTACATAAAAATATGGAACCCCATTATTTTTGGTTTAAAGAAAAACCTTTGAAGAGATGCTTAATATAAATATCGTTGGTCCTCGCAGCGGGGGAAAAGGGGGGGTGGTTAGGGGCACATTTTTGCGACGAGACTTGCAGTAAACGTTCCTCCCTACATTGCACACTCTACAAATTTACTGCCTGAGGTGGCATTGTACAAGCAAGCTACGATGTACACAGACAACAGCAAACTATGGAAAGCAGTGATACCAAAATTGGCCTTCCTCTTAGCTTGACTAACCACCCTTGAAATAATAGTGAGTTGCAGAGAAAGTATAGTCCAGTGAATATGAGCGACAGTTGGTGATGAGCAATCCCAGTATGACAATGATATATATATCAGCTCCTGCACAGTATGAATTCTTTGTGTAAATAGCATTCATTAAACTCCAAACAGAGACAAGTGAACTTATAGTTATGGGATAGCAAAAGAGAATCATAAAACCGATTATCTTTCCTAAGTAAAAATAACTTTTGGAATTCAGTCATTCCCATCAACAAACAAACTTCAGAAAAAAGGTGGATTTTACACACCAAAAGCAGCTTATGCTTAAATAAAATCCAACCATCAAATCACTGTATGGAATGGCAGACTTCTTTGGTAACAGAAAAATCACCTAAAGAAAGGTTGGTCAAAGACTTGCACAAAAAATGCAGCAACAGCACCCAGGGGAATTAAGAAAGACAAGCAGCAATACCAAGGATGATTTTATATGCTTTGCAGAGTGCTATCATGTATAAATTCATTAAATGCATCGGTAAAACGATATATATATAACTTCCTCCAAATTTTGGGTACATGGCTAGTCCACCATACGTGTTCAAGACCAACTTTGACAGGGCTGGAGTGAACTTATTTACAGTTAGGTAGAGAAGCAAAAGTACCTTTCATTATGTCAAGTAAAGACTTTCTCCTCACCTAATTAACATTGCGGTTAAGCAATCCCTGGAATGATAAATAGAGATCTTTTTGTCAGTCCCAAATATTTCCTCTGCTTTCCTCAAAGTTTCCTGGAAAGATGAGTATTAAACCACATCAGTTCACAATATCTGAAAGCTAACAAGCCAATCTCAACAATTAAAGAGATTGTTTTCTCTAAGAATGTCACCTCTCGAGTTTGCTTTTGAGCATTAAGCTCCTTAATGTTTGCCAAAAAAGCACTGAATTGCTCATACGATAGACGAGTCCTGCATTAACCCAATACCAAACAAAGCATAGCCTCATCAGAAATGTTGCAATACTATAGGTATCTCACTCAATTCAAAGTTGCAATGGAGTTGGTGCAAACGTACCTTGCTTGACGAAAAAATTCTTTTCCATCAATTCGAGGAGTGTGACCTATGGTGATTTTTTAAAGGAAGATGCACTCAGTTGCCCGCCAAAGGAACACAATATTCTATAGCTAACATAATCTACACTGGTGTTGGCTTATACAAGAGGAAAAACAGCATCAAAGTGTTGGAAAGAGAATATGGCTCAACAAAAGTATACAGTAGAAGACAAACACAGTCAACAAGCAGATCTAAAGTTCAAAATTATGAAAACAAACAGTTATAAAATAAAATAACAATCACTCTTCATCACAAACCTGGCAAAGAGCGTCCACGAGGAGGCGAGTTTGCAGCTGATGACTGCTGACTTGATGGGTACCACATAGAGAGTGCATACTGGGATTTTGTAGGAGTTGTTGCACCTGAAGTTTTTGGGGTGATCCAGCAGCAGAATATCCTCTAGGAGAGCCATTTTGAGAAAAAAATTTTGGAGTCCCAGTTGGAGTAAGTTTTGGTGTAATATATGGAGTTATTGAAAGTCTTTGTGCAGCCTGCCGTGAAGCTGTGAGGAAATCAAAGAAGTGCTTAACAATGTTTTTTCTTTCTACTTTTATAAAGTAGAGATAGATAACATGGCATGATATCAATCTGCAGTATGCCCATCACATTCAATTGACACTTCATTAGAAAAGTTCCAGAGGATCCAAACAAAGTTAAGACATCTCAAAAAGAAGAAAGCGTGTATAAAGTGAGAGCATGCACACCCCAGTTATATGCTTCACATGCTTTGACATCCACCACCTTAAATTTGTGCAACTACTATACACCATCCCAAGTCCTCATTTAACTCTCAATGGTGTGTAAATGGTAGAGGAACCCATGTCACTCTGATTAATATTTTGAATAATTGAGGACCAGTTTTGAAAGTGGTGATCAGTTGGTTCTGCGTCCCAGCTTATGGTTTTTGGTTCATTTCTATTTGTCATCACAGTCCAAGCAAGATTTCTTTGGCCTATACCTTCCGATGCAATTGGTTGTTTGCCATAAAAAAGCCGACCAATATATATATGTATGCACAGAAACCAGAAGCAAAATAAACTGTAGCTGAGATTCAGTCTGTGCTTTAAGCTTCAATAGAGAAATGTAAACATAAAAGAAGAATTACTTTTTGAAGTGCTCAGAGCAGAATTATAACATGCTTCACCTATGCCTTTGGTATTTGTAGACTATAAGCTACAAAGCAAAGTTCCACAAACTTCATAACCAAAATCACGAAGTAAAAAATCTAAGCCACCCCAAACAAGATCCAGCATATGCAGCTACAGTGTCATATTTAAATCAATGTCCCTGACCCAGTATTTGAAGTACTTGGATAGAACGAACTTGTGTAACTATGCATTCAATTTACCATAATGTTAGTCAAATTTAACAAATGGCTTATAATGCCTTGAAATCCTTGATCATTCATTCAGAAGTATGCCTGGGACAAATTTAATCACATGATATCAATCAAAGAGAAACAAATTATTAAACTATAGAATAAACAGAAACAGTTAGAAATGCTCAAATGAAAGTGATTCCCTCATTATCTACAAGTACTTTAAAGCCTTGAAATAGTCAGTGTTCTTTTATGCAAATGTTGAAGAAATACCTCCATCCATGTTGTTGCCAACGTTAGCAGAGCCACTGTAACCATTTGCATCTACATCACAAGTCAGGCGTTGTGAGTCAATTCCAAAATAGTGGCTAAATGCACGAAAAAAAAAAAAATTGGTCATGGAAATGGATGGACGAAAAATTGATGGACATGAGCAGCCTTTCATTTATACAACGACAAGCTTCCTCAAAGCATGTTTCTCATACCCTTAAATGGATAGGAGTTTGAATTTGACTGATCACAGGTCCCAATATCAACGGTTTCAGCAGGCTGTGAAGAGTTAAATCTCCATCAATAAAATTGAAATTGTAAGAGAAGAAAATCACAAAAACGAAAGACGTCACACCAGCAAAAAGTGATGAAAACCATGGACAATATAAATGGAAGCTGAGTATTGGAATCTTACCAATGCATTTTCGTCATTCAGCGACTGCATTAGTTGTCTTTTAAATGTTTCCAGCTGTCAATAGGAGATGTACATCAATATCGAATATTTTGTGATTATAAAAATGCACATAATGCACAGGTTTCATCACTTTTGATGTTAGCAGCAGCAAGTAAGGAGCATATCATGCCTGATGGCAAGGGGCAAACTCATCAAGAACAGCGAAGATATTTCAACTTAAGGAAAATCCATGACAGGCGTCAAGTGTAGAGTAAAAGGCTGCACTGACTGACTTTACTGTGAAAAAAATAATTTTACTCCATAACTGCATTCCTTGCGGGAAAAAAATATATACTGGGAGAAACCATGTGTTTGATTTGCCAAAAATTCAACAACTTGGAAAATGTTATCCTAAAATTGACCACTTCTATCACTTACAAAAATTAGTCAACAGTAAACATCTTTTACTATTATCAACAATTAATGCCCAAATATTTTCTTAAACGATGAAAATAGCATTCGCCAATTCATTTTCGTAAGTGATACGAACAATCATTTTTAAGAAAATACTTTCTAAACCATTGATTGTCTGCCAAACGAACACAGCCAAGCAGATTAGTCTTTTTTTAAGCCTTTTAATCAGAAACAAGGTGAAAGACATTAACTCAGAAGTAAAGCAATATCACCTTTGCCAGATCACGACTGAGCTTCTTGACAGTCACGCACAAGGAATCGCGTTCTTTCGAGAGCCTCATCTTCGGCAACAGACAAGACAAACAAAAGTATCAGCTCCAATTTAGCTTCAACGAGACATGAAAGAGACAATTTTTCAAAGCAGGCGAAAGCTTTTCATACAATCTCGTACGCACATAAACCGGTACCACTAAATAGATGGCTTCATGATTCTCCAATAGAATTAACATCTCGAGAATCGAATTCGTCAATTCAGACATAAATAACAAGCTTGAGCACGTAAACTCGACATCAACGAAACCAAAGCAGCTACCGTTCCATTGGTAGTCAAAGGGCAAATGAAACTGTTAAAAAATAAAAAAATAAAAATTGAACCTACATTCTCATCGAGGACAATCTTGAGACGCGAGTCGGCCTCCTGGTGGGAGCGGTCGAGGTGAGCGACCTTCTCCTCGAGCTCGTAGATGATGCGGTCCTTGTCGTGGAGCTTCTGCTTGGAGCGGGAGACGTCGGACTCGAGCTTGGAGACGCGGGAGGCGATGGCCATGGAGGTGATCTTGCGGGCCAGATCCAGCTGGTCGTAAGGGTCGGTCGGCATCACCGCCAGTATCTCCTCGGCCAGCTCGAAGTCGGGGCCACCGCCCCCATTGCCGACGCCGCTCCGCGACATCATACCACCCCAATTCCAATCGCCCACCCGCCCACTCTTCCCTCTCAAGGCAACACGAAACCAAGAATCGCGACCGCGACCGCGATTGCGAAGGAAGGGTGTCGGTCGAGGTTTGCGGAGAGGATGAAAGAGACGGAGACCGACCTCGGACGAATCGATTTCGAAGAGAGAGAGAGAGAGAGAGAGAGAGAGGAGGGGGTTAGGGTTTGGTGAGAACGGGCGTGCAACGTAACGTCATGCGGTGGGGGTGTCCTGTCGTTTTCCGCGTTTTGAAAGTTGCAGGTTTTCCCTCCAAAACGGGAAGTCCTTTTCCAGGAAAAGAGAGACGCCAGCAGAGCTGGCCCTGATTTTGATATTTTCTTCTTCACAATTATGAGGAAGTTTTCCGCTCCACCGCTGGAAAATGCCAAAAACTTGTATAGTGAAGGGGTTTGTTGAATATAATGACAAACGGCGAGCGGCTGTTTAAATTAGTATGTGGATCTCAATAATTTTTGCTTTTATTCATATTATTAATAATCGAAGTGTTTGATGTTGTAGTGTAAAACCAAACCTACATTTCGATTGTTGAAGACTTAAGAATGAAAGTAGCTCAAAAGAAAGGCATAGATTGCTTTTGAAGAAAAATCATAGATTTCTGATTTTGGTCTAAAAGTGACCCAAAAGCAAAGGGAAAGAAGATTTGACATGATGAAAGTGAGAATGATTCTATAACGAGAATGATTCTACAACCAGCTTCTTTCAATCGAATCAACGCAAGATGGACGATTCCAGGTTAACACTAAAGTTATATCACTATTACAATCAACAGAATAGACACGCATCATATTAATTAGTTCAGGTTGATCATTAGTCCTTCCGATCTTCTAATGGATCTGAATATGGGATCCTTATCCAGTAGTCTTTGGCCAAAGAAAGAACCTATCCAACAGTCAAAACCCCGACAGTGACAGGTGGTTCCGCTTCGTGCTTTGTCAAGAATCTGAACTAGAAAGTTGCTTCATTTGTATATGAATTCAGGCACTTGATTACATGAAACACTTCAGAAGCTTTGATCAAATGAATAGACAAGTTTCTGATAATTCAACATCCAGCTAATCAAAGTCAACACAATGCAACATCTCAATCACACTACAATAACTTCCCCCTTATTTACTGTACAAGAACGTAACTGCACAGACGATCAAAACAGATTTGAGAATCTGGTCTAAAAGATTGATCTCCATTTTGTACACCATGGGAATTATAATGAATATTGCGCACATCACTCAAGGGGACTGAAATCGGGAAAAGCTCTTTTTTATCTGAATAAAGTCACCTGATCTGCACAGCTATGACTTGATAACCTCTTTCCCATGAAAAATGTAGGGATCAGATACGTCTTTGAGTAAATGGGAAATCATTTCACTGGACGGACACCCACTGTTCTTACACGGAAGCGATACTGACACTCATCATCATCGTCGTCATCATCATCTTCACTAGAATTATCTTCAACACTATCCCAACGAGCATAGTCCAGCGTTGAGTGTCCCTTTGGTTTAGGGATTGCTTGCCATCCCTTAGAGTCATCCTTAGTGCCTTGGGCATTAGGTACACTGACTCCTGTGGCAGGAATAGTATCAACGTGAACAGCCTTTTCATCATCTCTTTGTTCAAATGATTCCCTCTCAGGCTGTATTTCACTAGAGACAGACTGAGCAAGATATGTCGTGTCAGACTCATTTTCCCAATATGTTCCTTGAGCTGCACTGGCGGAATTAAGTCCTACATGTCGACGAATTTCTGCTTCATCTCCTTTGATATCAACTTGAATTTCTCCTTCTCCTTCTTCTTCATCTTCTTCTAGCTCTACCTCAGATTCAGGTATTGGAGCCAATGACTTTCCTTAAAACAGGAGGTAGAAAATATTTTTCAGTGACAAAAGGCTGATGACATGAAACCAACAGCAACTATTAGGACAAAAGAAACAGCTTGCATGATATGTATACTCAAAGTTGCAAGAAATCGATCCTCAAGCATAATGCTTCCTTCATTGATGAAAAAAAGAGATGACTGCAAAACTAGGCTTTCGCTTCCTCACAGGAAAAGAAGTGTGGAATTGTGTTCACCTAATGAATTATCACCCTATCTAGACGCTGCACTATTCCTGATCACTCTAAATGGATAAAAACATGAACACTGCTGAGAGCAAGAAACAGAAAGTATATGTCTACCAGTTGGGTCCTCAAACGAGATTCAAGGTTCCTGTACACCTCTGATGAAGGATCCAACTCAATGAGTCTATTCACATCAAAGAGCGCCGAGTGATACTCCTTCAAGGTAACCAGGGTCTGTGACCGTAGCATCAGTGCTCCTGTATGTTTGTGATCAAGCTCAAGCACAGAAGTACACTCTTCAGCCGCCTAAACAATGAAAATAATGTCAAATATCCTGAAAAGCCCAAACACAAAAGAGGTAGCAACAGTATCCATGGAAGCGACAGCAGAAAGAATTTGAGACAATATCAAGCAACATTCCAAAAAGAAAGCTTTGTGAGCCATGCTGCTTGTAGTAGAAGAACCAAGTAGATGTATGAGATGCTCTAATGCTCCCATCATATACAAAGAACATTCCATCATGATCTTGTTTCTACTTCATTAGTTGCAAAAAAAACAAGATCATGTATACTATGGGAGAAAATTTTCCTTTATCAGCCTCAAGATTTTTCACTCCAGCTCCAAATAGCTATACAAACCAAATATCTCCAATCATATCATTACCAATAGTGACATTGAATAAAAACCATCTCAGATCATGTTGTTAAATGCAAAATTCAAGAGGTCGTGTTAATTTTTTTCAAATGCATAAGTGACTCGTTATTTCATTGATAACTATGTAAGCGCATCAACAGACACGTATTCTTAATTTCATAAGGGCCTAGATAGTTGATATCTGTACTAGACTGGAGCTTTTTTTTTCTTTTTTTTGTGGGTAAAGGTAAGTAATATATAGATTTTGCCAAAAGAATGTACAAATAAGGAGGCCCGGCTTTACCAAAAAAAAAAAAAAACTTTACAAAAAAATAAGGAGGCCCGGCACCAACAAGGACAAACACTCAAAAGACAAGGAAGTCAAAAGAGTGTAGGGGTGCCGTGGAAACACAAGAAAAGCACCAAAAGCCAAAAGGAAAGAAAAACAGCAACAAAAAGGAAAGAACGAACAATCAACCAAAGATTGTCGAAGGCAATCCCCAACTTTGCTGCAGACTTCTATTCCTCGGAGTGTCAGACTGGAGCATTTTGGATGGGGAGAAACGCACAACAAGCTCATTCGAAGAGAGCTGTTCACAATACTTATTCAAATGAACTGGAAATGAAGATCCATCTTGCAAAGACTAAACATTCCCAGGATTCAAAAAAAAAAAAAAAAGCAACTGCCTACTGCATCAACTGATCTTCCACACAACAAAGTTATCCATCTTCCGGAATCACTCACACCCTCGGAGCTCTACATCCTCGGAAGCGAATCACGAGACAGGTCATAATCCTAAATCCTAATGCCGATCCGGTGTCACCACGAGTGCCGCCAGGCTCGCCTCAAGAAAAGAAATTCAAGACGGTTTGGAATCACCAGCAACCTTCCATCATCAATCAGTAAGATTTCGTGCACTCGCATGAGTCATGCATCACTCAAAACACGAAACAGCAGATCCCATTCGTTACTCAACAAGCCTCCCCAATCAAAAGGACCTCAAATACATCCACACAAACAACGGGATTAGGTTTCCGCGTCAGCAGAGACGGTTCGATCGTGACAGAGGGAAGCGAAGGAGGCCGAGATGCGGACCTTTTTGAAATCGTGCAGCTTGAGATAGCAAGCGGCCCGGTTGCTGTGCAGGGCGATCCTCTGGGGCTTCGTCTTGGCCATGGCGAGGGCCTCCGTGTAGAACCCCAGCGCCACCTCGTACCGCCCGTCGCGGTACATCTGGTGGGCCCGCTCGATCAGGTTCAGCGTCCCCGACGACGCCATGGCCCCTCCCCCCCCTCTCTCCGGAGGCGTATCTCGCCCCGCGCTCGATCGGCGAGGAGGCCTTTCAAGAGACGGCGGAATCCGGAGGAGGCGCGAACGGCGGTCGCCGGGGGAGGGATCGGATTCGTCGGAGGCGATCGGGCCGATCCGCATGAATGGAGTGGAATCTCAGGATGTCGTGGGACGGGAGAGAAAAGGAAGGTGCGGGAGAGTGTGGCTCTGGTTTTAGGTTATGCGAGTCCTAATGCGACAACGACACGTCGTAATTTACGAGATTTGGGGACAAATAATTGGTCTGGGATTAAATAAAATAAACTCATTTTTTCCAACTGACGGCGATGCCTGGTCCCAACCGCGGACTTGAGTCACGCTCGCGGCCAAAAAGAAACGTTGTAGACAACATCTTTTCCAGAATATGATGAACATCATATTCGAAAAGTCCGATTCTACTTCCTTCGTTTCAAGTGAATCATTTGAACAAGAAAGTGGAAATGCAAAAGTGTGTTCTTCTTTTCCTTTCTGAGGAGAAAGTCGGATGAAGTTATCATATGCTGATCCAGAGACAAACGAACCCATCACGTCTTTGGTCGAGAAACATCATACTACTTTCTTTTTGGCCAAAGCAAAGTTCGCTTCCTCGTTAGACAACGTAATAAAATAACCTCAAAAAGACCCTTTTTTTTTTTTTTTTTTTTTTTCTCATGTCCCACAGTGTCATTTGCCTTTCAAAGGCTGGGAAAATAATCTGTCTTTCCATGATGCGAAAAAGAGTTCCATCATTTAGTGCAGTCTCATGTCTAGAAACATCAAACCAAATGCAACCGAAATCTGGGTGATTTCATTATGTTCCCTTTCCGAATACAAAAATTCCAATAAAGAACGCTCCCGTGCAAATGAGTTCTTGGTATCTGATAACAACAAACGCCGAGGGGCAAAACACCTAATGAAGGTGTTGGCTCATCTCAAGACTAAGGAATTGAATCTAAGGATACGCATTGAGAAGATTTCATTTCCCTGAGTACTAAAATGGCCTTTTGTCATCTCCACGAACGTGTCATTGACAGATAAACAAGATAGCAATGCAATGATCATTTCAATTTAAATGATTCGTTTTTAAACATACAGAAGCACTAGAATGATTCTTCTCACATCATTTTCAGAGCATCTAAAGTTAACAATATATAGCTTTTCTAGAAGCACATTCACAATTTCTGCTTTTCCTAACGTCAGAACGAGTAATCCTCTGGGAGCTTCTAGTCTGCGGTGACTGCCCCGCTAATTCGAACTGTTCTCATCAAGTGCGGGCAGAGCATTGAACAAGATCTCAACTGCCTCATCCAACTCCTCCACAGTTATAATCAATGGAGGTACAAGCCTCACAACGTTCCCTTTTCCAGCAGTGAGAACTAAAAGGCCTGAATTTCGACAAGCGTCAACTAGTGGCGAGGCAGGTACATCCAACTCAATCCCAATGATTAACCCAAGACCGCGCACTTCTTTCACATGGGAGTTCCCTCCAAGTTTCTGCACTAGCTTTTGCTTGAAATATTCTCCGTTCTTCCTCACGCTGGCCAAGAAATCGGGTTTCGAGATTTTATCTAGGACAGCTTGTGCAGCTTTACATACGAGAGGCGAACCTGCAAATGTGCTCCCATGATCTCCATATTTCATGGCAGAAGCAACTTCTTCAGTAACCAGAACGGCACCAATGGGAAGCCCTCCAGCAAGAGGCTTAGCAAGTGTCATTATGTCAGGATAAACACCATAGGCTTCGTAGGCCCAGAGGTAACCACTGCGACCCAAACCGCATTGAATCTGCAGATAAAAAAACCACCTTTATAGGATAAGGTAAAGGAATAAATAGTTGAAAAGTTATGCAAAGCATGAATTCTGAAAGACTATCTTCTTCATTTGAAGTCAAAAGATGAAAGAAGGGGTAAACAGGGTAGACTTAACTGCTGTGACAATGTAAATTCAGAAATCAGATTTAGTGGAGGTGTACAGATCAACGTTCAAAGTCACTTGTAGGAGCAAAAACAGAATGATTATTGTGAATCCAAAGCTATCCCAGAGCGGTAACACGTATATGTATAATTACAAATAAGCGTGGAATTGAAGAGACTACATGCTTGTCCAAAGGTTGTATCAAATGGCTTCTCCAAATTATGATAAAAAAGCACACAAAAAAAAGCTATCAACAACTGTTCCAGTTGGAGAAAGCATTTGAGAAGCACTCTCCCATAATTTTAATCTTCAGACTTCAGGATTTCATTTCATGCTCTTCCCAATCTTCCATGCACGCACAGCAAAAAACCAAATCAACAAAAGAGGGAGAGAGAGAGAGCCAATAATTATGTCATTTTTTATGCTTTTCTTGCAGTAACTCATGCTGCAACCAGCATAATACATAAGACATGTCTAACTAATAATCATGTTTATCACAAAAAGCAGAACAAAGGACATGAAACAAATGACAACAGACATCTTCACAAGCAACATATTCTTTGAGACATTATAGATTCTGGGCTCAACATTCAGTGGAAAAGGCTTTACCTCATCAAAAACCAAAAGAGCACCAGCATCATCACAAGCACTTCGCAGATATTGTAAGAACTCCCTGGTCGCACTGTATATGCCCCCTTCACCCTGGATCGGTTCCACAAAAACAGCTGCAGTCTTCCCACGCTTAATTTTCTCTTTTGTGGCCTCTATGTTTCCATACTCCACAAAAGTGACTCCCGGCATGACAGGTTGGAAAGGTGTTCGGTAATTCTCTTTGCTTGTCAAAGCAAGAGCGCCCATTGTCCTTCCATGGAAACTGTTTGTGAATGAAATGAACTCAGTGGCCGGCTCTTTTTCATCAGGGTGTGTGTGTCTCTGAAATTTCCTAGCAAATTTTATGGCCGCTTCATTTGCTTCCGTCCCAGAATTTGTGAAAAACACACGGTCAGCGAAAGAACTGGCGACAAGATGCTTAGCAAGCTCTACCTGCAGCAACCATAAACCATTCTTAGCTCAGGGGTAAGGATCCCTTAAAGTACCATCGTGTATCATTAGATGATAAAGATAAGTCTTCTTACGCAACAGACAGTCTAAACCGCCTGCACTATGCATATCCCAAACCGAGCAACCATTTCACTAGTATGAGATTTGAATCAGCAAAAAATCTGACCGATGTTTCCCTTTACTAACAATTTCCATCAATCCACCATGGAAACAAAAATTCTGCGCAAATTTTGCAACACCTCTACCTGAAGGCGCGTAATGATAAAAAAAATGCACCTTTTCTAGAACGCAAGTGATTATACTCATCATAATCAAGTCTCATAGAGCGCAAAACCATTCAGCATGTAAGCAAAGCTCATCATCAGAAGATGCTAACCTGAGGAACAGAGTAATACACGTTGCTGACATGAGTCAGGGTGTTGGCCTGCTCCACCACAGCGTTCACCCAGTCCGGGTCCCCGTGGCCGAGCGCGTTCACCGCGATCCCGGAGCTCAAGTCCAAGTATTCGCGCCCCTCCACGTCGTACAACTTACAACCACGGCCGCTGGCGAGCACGACGGGAGCTCTGGCGTAGGTGCCCACGAGGACTTCGCCTTCCGCCGCCATCAGCCCCTTGTTGTTGTCACCAAACCCTACATTCCGAGGCGGCGCGCGAGGCTCCTCCACCTCCAGGTTCAGGCAAGCCGAGATTCCCGCGCCGCCGCGGGGGAGCTTGACAAGCGACGACGGCGGTCGCTCCCAGACGGGGTTGCGTCGGCGGAAGAGATCGGGGGATTGGAGGATCGATCGGTCGAGGGAGGCGCGCGCGAAAGCCATGGTTCCCTCGGCGCTGCGATCGAGCGGATCGGGAAGTGGGGTTGGCCTCGACTGGCAGCGAATTATCGCCGGAGGCGAAGGAGCGAAGGGGATTCGGACAGCGTACGACGGCTGCGCTGCGCTGGGTTGGGGGCGGCTGCAAGAACGCTATCGCTCTTGTCCTTGCCCTGCATGCGGGAGCAGGGTTGGTGGGCCACGTGTCGCTTTTGGATACGCCTGTAGTTGAAGACAGTGCTGCATGGACCCCGCATGTCGGGCGAAAGCAATCGCGACCGTCGATGCACGTGGACCCGGTCCTGCGCAAGCGTTCGCCGCGTGATTGAAGAGCCGCCCCCAACTTTTCTCCCCGTCCGTATTTTCTTCGAAAACTTATGAGGGCGCATTTTGAATTTCCCTTTCCTCTCTCATCAGTTCAACGATTTTCTTGTTATTTTTCAGACCAACCATCGGTCCCTCTTCCCTTTTCTCAAGCTTTTCAAATTAAGCATCGCAATCTTAACCCAATTGATGATGTCCTACATATGCTAAGCCATATAGCATGTTCTATATCACCATATCAAGTAGTTATGGAATCCCACACATTTTAACCTTTTGAATGGGATGGAGGAATTGACAAAATAAAATTGAACTTGTCACCTCCCACTCTTTACATCAAAGTACCTAAATTGTATGTAGCAGTAATTTAGTTGACGAGCTGCACTTTTTATGTCACGACCCGAACTCGGGGTACATGCACAACCCTCAATGGTCGATTAAAAATTTGCAACGTCCCAGGAGCTGTTGCCGACCCATTTAATTATTTTGCACATGCGGAAACGTAAAACAATCTCCATACAACAAAACAATGGGATAGAAACGTAGTATATTATTTTCAATAAGCCACACCTACAACATCACATTACTCATACATATAGACCCGGTTTAACACCCCGAAGTCGATACAAAAGTGAAGGCGTTTCGATTTCCTATAACTAAGCTTCTACCTATAAGACTGGGGTTTGCTACTACAGTACCGTACTTCTCAATATCTCGGGGGTGAGCTGTCACCCTACATCCAGTCTTGACGGAAAACCCATCATCACTTGGAAGGAGATAGTGAAAATCCTATTCTTCCTTTACTGCTACCGACTGTACACGATCCGGCCTTCTTCCATTTAGGGACCTGAAAAATGTTAGCCCTCTAAGGGATGAGATCACATCTCAGCGAGTAAATCCCCTAAATCCAGAGTAGGAGAAGGGTACATCATGCATGCAATCTAATCACGTTTCTCATACTTTCTTAATACTAGTACTTTCCTGCATGTTAGTGTCAATCAAATCATGCATAAGATATCGAGATCACATATCATCAGAATACTTTTAACATATACATATGTAAGGACATAAATGTCACATAATTGCACGGGCCCCAATTACCAGACTAAACCGTTGTAGTACGTCCCATACCGCACCACACAGTTCCGTCTTTTAATTAGGTCCCTCACTTTCACCCATTCATGTGTCACAAATGATTTCAATGCTCAGATAACAGTCTTCCGGCATAACCGGGCATCGCCGCATCGTCGAGCGCGGCATCGTCACATCTAGACGGCATTCCATATAGGAGCATCGGTCCCAGCCTCCACTGCGACCTGCATTCGTTGACGTGGGGCATTCCCGAAGGAGCATCGCCCCCCCCAAAGGCACGTGACGGAATCATGTCGTGAATGCATATGCTCGATGTCACATTTCAATAATCAATTATATACAGCATCCACAGCATCAATTGGGCACTTTCATAGCAAAAATTCTTCAAAGCAAGCATATATTCTTATTCATCCAAATTTACAGAGAACTGTCCAACAACGCTCTCCCAACTTCGAAGTCAGAAACTCATCCATACGATTTTGAAAAATTCTCAAATTTGGATACGTGCTAGAAAACATATAAATAAACATTTTTCATGAAGACACCGAGATCCAGATCCCTCTGGATTCGGCCCAGAAATCGTTTCTATCCAGCACAAAAATCGGGTCCAGTTCCAGAGAGCCTAACTTGTCAAAATCAGTTCGCTTTTGGATCGAAATCTGGTCCGTTTGACTTGAAATTTAAGTATGTTAAACTAAAAGTTATAATGAACAACTTTCATGAAGGAACCGATTGAAAATTCAACCTCTAAAGGTCATTAATAGCCCTCGGCATCATAACAGGTCACTGGTTACAAAACTGTCCGAATTACTGTTCCGAACATGACGTCATTAAAATCATCATCTTTTTAATTTCTAAAAATTAAGAGAAAAATATATGTTACTATTTAAGATGTTCAAAACATTTCTTCAGAACAAAATTCCTTTAAAATCGCAACACATAGTTGTCTACAAAATTAGTAAAATACACACGTCCTGAAAACTGTTTCAGAAACCAGCTACTGTTCTAGTCCGAATCTTCCTCCACGACCTTTGTTTTGCTTTCTAAACCTTATCTAAGCTTTTCTATGTCTATCCTAACATCTCTAACCAACATCCATCCATATCTAACGTCATTTACATATTTTTAACTTGTACGAATCCCTAATAGAGGTACTCAACCCCTAGTCCAGATTTAGAAGACAACTCACCTAATCACCGCTAACGGCGGCTCTCGTTGGTGGTTGGACAGCACACAGAGAACAGCCTTGGTCCTTTTGGTGATGGTGTTGAGCCGAAGCCGCAGAAGATTGTGATGTGGTATGATGGCAACAGCAACACAAAAACTTATAAATTTTTCGGTAGAGGAAACTAAAAATGGAGTTTGGTCGGTTGTGCGGTTCTTGAGCGGGTGAGGGAGGTTTTTCCTCACTGAAACTATACGACTTATATTTAAAAACCATGATGGTAGGCGGTTGACGTTTATGTGGGTCCAAGAATATTTTTGGTAACGTAACGTTCACGTCTTGGTTTGTTTTGTTTCTTATTCTCTGGTTTGTCGTTCAAGAGGGAGCAAGGATGGAAGTGGCACGTTCAAGGGAAAAGGAAAACAATGGCTTGTACGTTGAAAAAGACAAGAAAGAAGAATAAACTAAGAGGAAGAAAGGGAAAGATGGAAGTTGTCGTAAATTACAGCAGACAAACTTACAGCAGAAGACTTCTATGCGTGAGAAAAAAGGTGGGGAAGGAGAGTGAAAGTTGCCGGGAAGTTTCATTGAAGTTTCCTTCAACCTTTGGCCTGATTTTCCATGGAAACTTTGGCCACCCATCACCCTCATTGGTCCCACAAAGTTTCCAATGTTTTTTTCTTCTAAAGGAGATGAAAGAAGAGGTTGGAGTCCATGTGCACTGCTGAATCCGAATTTTGGGAGTGGATTCTCGTAGTTTTTCCCATGGAGGTTGAGTCCTTTCCCTATCAAGTGGTCCCCCTAACTTTTCCAAGTCAATTTCCATTAAATACTAAGGAAATTGATGTGAAGTTGTAGGAGAGAGGGAGTCCTACGAATTTCCTCTTTTAGGAGACCTCTCTTCTTTATTTAATTACCAACCTAACATTTAATTCAATAGGGTCAAGTCACTTAGTAACAACTTATAATATCTCTTAAATTGTTTCATAGTAAAGGTCTTAAAATCCTACTTAAAATGTGGCAATTCCCTTGCTCTTTTTGATTTGCTAATCTTGCACATTTCATGAATAATTCCCATCATCAATAAATTTTGAGAAGACGTAACAATGTCCTTGGGATGAATTGTGACACGTGACAATTCTTAATTTCTGTAATCGGCATCATTTCCTGGTTAATTTCAGTCAAAATGTGATTTTAGCGCAACTTAAACTATCGGTTAGTTTTTTGGGAATTTTTGGTGCACTAACCCGTGGTCGATTATTCCCGAGCCACAATGTACATCTTCGACGCATTAATGACTCTCGATTGTCGTGAAAAATCTCGAGGTTTCAATTTCGAGCACGGTACCAAAACAACAAAAATCGGTTTAGTATCGATCGACGAGAATTCGTAATTAGTTGGAATCACCCAAGCCTAATTTTATTTCTATCAAATCGACCTATTTCCGATTTCGATAGATTTTCGATCTTGCGAAATGATCCTTGTAGACTAACACGGTCGAGCAGCCGATTCCTGGTCAAATTCTCAAGTTTGTTGCATCAAAATCCTTTAATAACTTTCCCGATTAGTTAAGTTATCTCATGAGTGATCACTTTCGAGAAATAGCGCTTATAACCACGTCGATGAAAAGCCCGAATTATTTAATTGAAAAATGCGAAAAATCGATTGTCACATTTTATGTTACACATAATTGTTGTATCAAATTTTTTTTTCTTTTGGTATAAGTAAATGGTTTATAATTAGGGCTAATACCTTGAAAAACCCCAAACTGGTACACTTGTGACAAATTTACCCCAAACTATTTTTTTGACCACCAAAAACCCCAAACTGGTATACCTTTGACAAATTTACCCCAAACCGGTACACTTGTGACAAATTTACCCTCTATTAGTTTTCATTAAATTTTATTCTCAAATTATTAAGTTAAATGACACGTGACAGTTGATCGGTATATCAATTTAGGATTTTAAGCTCCGTTTGTCACCGTTTACAATTTTTGTGATTTTTTTGTGGTATTAATCCAATTTAGCATATGGTATATTTGTCACAATTTTACTATTTTAGGGTTTTTTGCAGTCAAATAAATTAGTTTGGTGTAAATTTATCATAATTGTACTAGTTTAGGGTTTTTTATAGTCAGTCGGGGTAAATTTGTCACAGGTATACCAATTTAGGGTTTTTCATGGTCAAAAAAATAGTTTGGGGTAAATTTGTCACAAGTGTACCAGTTTGGGATTTTTTAGGGTATTAACCCTAAATTATCCATAAATTAAAGAGAGAGATCATCCAATTTCAGAGGGATAACTCATTATCTTTACAAGAGTAATAATAGATATACAAAATGAGTTGGATATATAAAAAATTGGCTTATTACATTTTGCAAGATAAATAGGATTTTCATAAAACGATTTTCCTATGGATACATGTAAATTGGGGCATTACATTTTACAAAGTAAATAGGATTTTCGTAAAACGGTTTTCCTTAGCGTTAACTCTTGCTGGAAATCACGCGATGTTGTCAGAAGGAAGAGTCTACGACGGTGGCGTATCATAATCACCGACCGAAAGGGGCGCAGAGCGGCGAGGTTTCGACCCTTCCTCCGCTCCCCCATTAAAATACGAATCCGACCGTTGCCCAGATTTAAAAAGCCCAGTCGACCGTTCCGCTCAATTCGCTCCTACTCTCTCTCTCTCTCTACACTCTCTAATCTCTCTTGCTATACAAGTGCAGAATCCATGGCAGATCAAGCACCGGACCAGTCCATAATGGAGTCCAAGCCGCCGCACCCGCTCTGCCAGATCGCGGAGACCCCGACCCACAAGCTCCTCCTCAAGCAGTGGCTCAAGGAGGAGGAGCTCATCCTCTCCCGCATCGCCCTCAAGGAGACCCAGATCGACGCCGTCCGCGGCGAGATCACCCACCTCCACATCTCCTTCTTCCTCTTCCACTCCCTCTCCCTCCTCCTCCTCTTCGCCATCCCCCGGGACGCCGCCGCAGCCGCCTGCCGCCGCTCCTGGATCCCCTCGCTGTGCTCGCTCGCCTTCTCGCTCGGCATCGTCTGGGCCGTGAGGTACAAGACCGACGTGGAGGTCCACCTGGAGAAGTTGCTGGAGCGGGAGAAGGAGGACGCCAAGTTGCTGGGGAAGTGCGTGGAGGAGTTGAAGAAGAAGGGCGTCGAGTTCGATCTGTTGAAGGAGGTGGACGCGCTGCGGAGGGCGAAGAGCTTGCGCGTGGAGGCGAAGCCAGTGAGGAAGTGGTCGGCGAGGGACTTCGTGACTCTGTTTTTATTCGCCGTGTCTTGCCTTGTGCTGGGGTTGATGAGGGTCGTTCTTTGCGATTAGGAAATTTATGCAGTGTCATAGTCAGGTATTTTTTTTTTTGGATGGGTCATTGGCAAATGGGTTTGTTGAGGAAGAAATTACTTGCTTTGTTGCCAAATTTCGTTGGAATTGGATGTTGGGCAGATGCAGAATATGCTATTCTGCTTTTGTAATATGGATTCATATGACAAGTTGAATAAGCATTTACCCAATCCCTTTGCTCTTTTGCTTTTTGGGTGATTTAATTTGGACCAGAGGATTCTCAGCTGGTAGAAAGATGTGATTCATGATGCACTTATTCTTGCAAGTTTTATAGAAAGAAAAGCATAGGAGTTATCTGCAATTTAACTAGACACATGCGGAGGTGAACTGGTTCATGTTCTCTTGGGTTTTGAATTGATTCTTTGCAAATTTACCTATGTAGAGCTTTAATCCACAAACTTTTACATAATGGCAGAAATGGTTGACAGGGAGAGTCATATTTTATAGGAAATTCACCTACATGTACTCGTAATTAATTACAGAACGAAATGTTGGCATAATCGACTGATGAGGCCTGATATGGATGTAGCAGAGATCGATCCATCCAGGTAAAGTCCATGTTCACCTACCTTATTTAATTTATCTCATCAAACATGGGCGTTGTAGCAATTTCCTGTGAAAGATTTGCACCTCCAACAGTGCTTACAGTGGACAGTGAGTTGTAATGGCTCTCGTCTGTGCTCTTACCAGCAGCCTCAGTCAAGAAGCTAGTGGTATCATTGAATCTCCAATCAGTCAAGTAGCCTGGCCTTGTGGACACGGTCGGCACTTCAATATCTCCAGAGAGCATTGCCACCACACGGGACATTGGTGGTCTCAGCGCTGGTGATGCTTGAGTGCACAAAAGCGCTATTGCAACCATGCGTTTTGCCTCTTCTTCATTGAACTCTGATAATCTAGAATCAACCAGCTCAGAAATGCGGCTGGTTTTCTGCAGTTTCCAAGCCTGAGAAGCAGGAAAAAAAATTGACAAAGAAGTAATCAAGCAACCTCATTGACTGAACTAAAAATAGGAAGAAAGAGAAAAGACGTTTCTTTATTTAATGGCCATAAAAAAACTGTAAAAGTGGGACAATGTTCAAGCGTGTACCCATCCAAGAAGATACACTTTTTCTTCTTCCAAGCTAAGGTCTGAATTTGGCCTCCCACTGACAGCCTCTAGAGCCACCACACCAAATGCAAATACATCAGCTTTCTCCGTAAGGTGGCCATGCATTGCATACTCGGGAGCAAGATATCCACTACAAAAACCATGGGTAAGCAGAATTAGAGTCTCAGCAACTGGATGCGCAATGAACTAATGCATATGGCTCTGTGTGCATGTGACAGAAGAACATGGAGCTTACAAGGTTCCCGCCACACAGGTGCTTATATGGGTCTTATCATCATCATAAAGTTTGGCCAAACCAAAGTCTGATATTTTAGGTGTGAGATCAGAGTCCAGCAAAATATTACTAGCCTTCACATCCCTATGCACGATTCTCAGCCTTGACTCCTCGTGAAGATAAGTAAGACCCCTTGCAACACCAATACAGATATCATAACGCGTTGCCCAATCAAGATTCAAAGCTTCTTTGACCTGCACAACGGAAGCAATATATCATAAGTCCAATCATCACTTTTTACAAGACAAAAAGACATTATTGAGGTGAAGATTCTGTCACCTACCAAACATTGCCTGGTCAAGACTCTTCTTTGCTAGATACTCATAAACAAGAATTCGATTATTTGCATTGATGCAGCATCCATACAATTTAACTAGGTTGCGGTGTTGCACTGCAGATATAGTCGCAATCTCTGTCACGAATTGATTCTTTCCCTGGTGGGATGACACAGACAGTTGCTTAACAGCAATCTCCTCCCATCATCAAGTGTTCCCTGTTCTCCTTGATATAGTCAGTACTTACGACATAAAAGATCCTCAGCAATTTTAAGACCAATAATGCGATTAGCATAATAATGTATACTCCAGTTCCTGGACTATCCGAGAGCTCCACTTAAGTTTGACTATCAAGAAATAACAAAGAACCTATCTTCTTGAACTACACTGTATTAGCATGTAGATGACAAATGAAGGACGCGTCAACATATATCATGCTTTTCAGTCTGGACCCCAGCAGATATAGCCAATAAAACTGTCCATTCATTAGTTACTTAAAAACACACATCACAACATTTAGTTATACAACGCAGGCATGGGTGGGTGTTGGTCGTTACATTTCTTTCTTTCCTGGACGTAATTTAGGATCTATTACAGTCATTTCCAATGCCAAAGGACGATTGCCTAAAGGTGGAAAGTGAGGAGTTCCTTTTCTTTTTCTCTTTTGGGAAGGAGAAAATCTAGTAAAATACAGTGTATTTGTTTCGGAAAAATGCTTTTCATGGAAATCAATTTCGGGGAAAATGTTTTCTGTTTTTCAGACTAGGAAGTTCGTTTGCCTTATTTAAAGCACTGATATTTTCTTTGACCGTAAATGGTTTATTGCTGACTAATCATTTTTAGTAAACCAAATAGTGAATGTTTTTTTTTTTTTGGTAAGGTAAGAATATATTGAGCTATAGCTAAAATGTACAAAAGATCTGGCGCCAAAAACTTGCACTCATAACGACAACAAGTCAGAATGAGTGGAATGCAAAAGCAGCTGTGACCAAATAGTGAACGTTGGGAAAAGTAATTTGCCAAAAATTCTTTCATTCAAACAAACACACACACCCTTAGTAATAAGTTTCTCTTTTCTTTTTCTGTTCTTTCTCCAAGAAACACTTTCAGAAAGATAAACCATTGACTAAATTCTTATGACAAGCTAAGATTAGAGCAGCTACAATAGTGATAAGATGAGCATTTGCAAGCAGCCAAGCACTTCAATTCTGCCATGACATTTAATTGTGACATCACTGCATCTACATCTACTTTTTTTGCGTTATCCAACGGATTATAACAAACCTTAAAAACAGGGCCAAATCCTCCCTCCCCAAGCTTGTTATTGGGATTGAAGTCATCTGTAGCAGCTTTTAGTTCCGCATAGCTGAAAGTGCAAGGTCTAGCACCCATGCCAAGGAACTCTGTAAGACACAATAATGTAGATAAGATTCCGGCTCTTGGAAGATTTTGCAGAACCTTCGTTACTTAGTTTTTGACTTTTTGGAAATATATTAGCCGCTTAAATTAGTCAAAATGCATTCGTGAAATTTAGTTCAACTAGAAAACATGGAAATTCCACTTCCCACCACCAGTGGGCAATGGGCTCAAAAGCTCCCTAGAATAGCAGCATTTCGATGTGCAGATTTCTCATTTTTTTTACCTCTGCAGAACATTGTTTTAATCTTTTATGCAAAAACAAAATTAGCACACAAGATTATAGATAGGAAATTATCATGAGGAAGCTATTGGAAGCTTATGATTGGGTGGTTTACCTTGATCTTCAATCATGCGTGCCATTCTCCTTCTCCAAACAACATAGAACACCAGGAGAACAGCCATAAAGCCGACCACTCCAACTCCAGTAGCGACTCCAACTATCAAGCCAGTACGATCCTTTTTGTGGGTTGGGGGATTGTTACTGACAGTGGGTACGAAGTCTGCACAAAGTCTGCCAATTAAGTAATTTTTTAAAAAATGGTGCTGGAACTATGAGCAAGTTTTTATCATAGTACCTGGGACAGCCTTAATGGCTGAAATTAAAGGTCCATATGTGGCTTGATTTGGTACACAGCAAGTCCCTTTTCCAGCCCAAAAAAAGTGTATTTCAAGATAGTTTGCTGTTACCTGAGCCTGGTACACTCTTTCAACAGATGAAGGAGTGGCGCTGCCTGCCTCTTTTCGTATGTCAAAGTCCTTTGCAACAATGTTTCCCTGAAATAAGCATAAGTGGCACTGGTAATTGATCGTGAACTTTCCAGATTAAAAAAATAAGCCTGTCAAAATATGACCCTACCTGTATGTATACATCGAAAACACGCCTCTTAAGACTTCGCCATCCAGTAACCTCTATTTGTATTTCAGCAAACAGGAGAGTGACACTGTAGTTTCCATTTTCCAGCCCTAATCCATAGTATCGTAGAGATGAAGCAGATACCCGTGCAGTCTGGAGTAGCTCTGATAGCAAGGCTTTATATGACGTTTGGTTTTTCCCAGTGAAAATAACCAACATTGCTCACTGCCCACCTCTCTGAGTCGGTCACGTAGCAGGCAGCAGGACCAAGACTGCTATTATCCTGCTCATACACAATATTACTGGTAATCTGAGGGCCACCGCATTTAACTGCAAAATTAAAATCTGCATGACAAACATAATAGAGCGGATCATGATGAGTTTACGAAATGTACTTCCATTACATAATCTGCCACAGGACATGCATTTTGTACAAATTATACTTCCATAATCAGCCCGTTTGAACTTGGAATATACATATGGCACATGCTTATCTTCAAAACTTACTTCCAACAGTCTGTTGCATAGCATCTTAATATGCAGTTTTAAATGTAATAATAAATTAGTTCTCTCAGAATCTAGTGAAGAGACCCACAAGGTCCTGATAAAAATAAAGTAAATTCCTGTCTAGGGAAATCAACATCACAGATAAAGGGGGAACCTAGAGAGGCAAGTAATGAACATAAAGGCGGCCTGCCACATACCTGCCATTTATACCCTGGACCAGAGACTGAATTACTTAGGCCCTTCACAAATGGTGAAATTAAAAATCTAAATAGCATGTTTTTAATGGATTGAGCAACCTTGCATGTTCAGCATCATATTAGGGTTTTTGCAAAACCGGATGGCTATTGGATCTAATGACAAAGACATTGTTGAGAAAAAGATGGATTTTCCTTGATGAAACGAAAAATCAGATTCATTACTTAGCCACATAGATCGATGGATCCACATATCTCAATTGAAAAGAATCAATAGAAAATGAAAGAATTGGAATCGATCGATATACTCCCCCAAATAAACCAAAATGAAATGAAAGACAACATAAGTCATGGATCAACTAAGCCTTCTAGGGGACTTGCAAGAGCTGAATGGGACATCAAAACTACATAGCTATCCCCTTTCTAAAAATAACCTAGAAAAAACCGTAACCTAGCATAATCTAACTTACGGAAACTAGTTCGACCAATCTGTCTTCTACTACATTTTAAGTTACCATCACTTCACGTATCAGGATGCAAACAAGCAGAATACGTAAGGTAACTGTAAAGCAGATCTCCTGTCCTCCTCTTGTTGAGGCATTCAACAAAAGGATAGCATATTAAGAGGAAAAGGTTACATGGACTTACAGATTCCTTTCCCTCTATTGCAAGGAAAATTCCGCTGAAGACAGTTTAATCCTGAAGGGAGAAGGCTAAGATAAAAGAAGAAAATTTTACTCAGTTGACCAGCATGGCAGCATGAGCTTATGACTAAATCAAAAACAGATACTTCTATTGTAAGAAAAATTCCTTTATTTTTATGACTTTCACTGAAACATTTAAGATCCTTCATGGATGATGCAATTGTTAATTAAATGCTAAAAGTTTTTAAATCATTGAAGCGGTGATAGCTTCTCCAAGTCATAGTTCGAACTGTATGCCTTGATTAGTGAATGCTAATACTGAGCTTTGCAGAATTGCTGATCATCCACAGCATCAATAACGAGAATTGAAAGATGGTGAAGCTGCAGTATCAGTATTTATTCAAATTACTGACAGCCACAATGGCATATGAATAAGGACAATCATATGAAAGTTGATACCTATGACAGCTCTTTTGTAGGCAGTGTTTAAGTGATTTATATTTGGTCCAAGCAATAGAATTAGCGACCAAATGTGAGAGTGAGTTTTAACATAAATTCAGCATGCACTTATGACCTCAATTATAGTAATTAGTATGACAAAGGACAAAATTGATATTTAAACATCCAGAATGCCCAGCAAGGTGGTGGGATCGGTGATTATCCTCATAAAGTGAGGTAGGCATTCAAGCCAAGTCTGAGGACTTATCAGCTAACCGTTTTCAAACAAATTGATTACCGTTTATGTAATAGCCTCCTCTCTTGTCCCACATCGCCTAGGGAGGGAGGTCTTGGTGCACCGTCATCCCAACCACGGTCTCTTCCCTCATGGCTTTAAAACGCGTTACACAGATTAGACCTAAGCCTTATAAGCTAACCAAGACCTTCCTCCCTAGGCGATGTGGGACAAGAGAGGGGGTTGTTACACTCTCCACCTCTTAATAGAAGAGCGTCCATTACACTCTTCACCTCTTAACAGAAGAGCGTCCTCGTTGTGGCCCCATGGGCGTCAGAACAACCTCGTTGTGGCCCCATGGGCGTCAGAACAACATTCGAGCTGTGGTCCCACACGCGGTCGGGGGAATCGGCTCTGATACCAGAGTCCGTTTTGGGTCACTCGCCCTGGCGCGGACGAACCGCCATCCCAGCTACGGGAAAGAACATTCGAGCTGTGATCCCACACGCGGTCGGGGGAATCGGCTTTGATACCAGAGTCCGTTTTGGGTCACCCGCCCTGGCGCGGACGAACCGCCATCCCAGCTACGGTCTCTTCCCTCACGGCTTTAAAACGCGTTACACAGGTTAGAGGGACCCACGCCTTATAAGTTAACCAAGACCTTACTCCCTAGGCAATGTGGGACAAGAGAGGAGGTTGTTACAATTTATGAGAGATTCCAAGCCTTACAAGCTAACCAAGACCTTCCTCCCTAAGCAATGTGGGACAAGAGAGGAGGTTGTTACAGTTTATGATCTCTCAAGCATCATGAGCAAAAAATCGCTAGGGCATTTACCTTTTGTCAGAGTTGTCCAATGCAAAGTTGTTGCCAACCAGATTACTGCAAAATGCATCATGAAAAGTTGTGATCACAAGTCTCCCCAAAAAATTGGAACACCTACAGCTCGTCCTGTAGCTAGAAAATGACTTCAAGTACTATATAGCATTTCTCGAGCAACAAAAGATTGATAAAGCGCAAAAGAAGAGTCCTCACTTTAGATATCTAACTAAAAGTATAAATTATCATTTTTCGAATGACAGAAATACATACAGTCGTAAGTCATTGCTGACCCAAGAAGGAAAGCTTCCCATCAAGTTATTGTATGACACGTCTCTGCAAAAATGGCACAGGAGAAATGTCATTTAGTTAACCAACAGGGTAGTTGTCTGTCAGTATCGAATAGCATGCCGTGATATGTCAAACAACAAAATGGTGACTATATTCTCCATGTTCACGGGCGCAAAATAGATGACTTTGAAAGAAACTATATTTACTACTGAGTTAGCTATAAAAGGGAAAAAGAGAAAAATCTATTCAAATAGCTATATCCTCTTGTTGAACCTTCAACCTATGACGGAACATGGAATATTTTGACTGCACATCCTCTTTGCATTCAAACTCCATAAGTGCCCATAAAAACTTGTGTGTAACTTCATGCTCTTCTCAATTGATCAGTGACAGTTGTGAGCATCATTACGGTTATCATGCAATGGAGATCTTTCAGGTGTTTCTTACATGTTACGAAGGGATGCACTTTTCTGTTCAGGCAGTGTGCCATTCAAACTATTATTTCCAAGAAACCTGAAAAATGAATCAAAGAGATTTGCAAAGCATTAACAAAGAGAACATATCTGTGGGAACACGTATGAAATCCAGAAGAGGTGCATTACAAGTAAGTGAGTGAGCTCAAACTGAAAAGAGAGCCTGGAATCTGTCCCGTTAACTTGTTGAAGCTTAAGTCCCTGGTCCAATATGGACGCAACAAAGTTACTCTATGAATAAATTGAGCAAACAAGATATAGAAGTTTGAATAAATAAAAAAAGAAATGCCTTCGGGAAGATCAAGCTAATTACATGTGAAAAACATCATAATACCCAATAAATATAACATCTTGTCAATTGAAGTCTAGAGAAGAATCGTGGAGGCAAATGCTCCTTTGAAGTACTGTACTATGAATGAGGGCACAAGATGGTCTTTAATTAAAATATGATCATCCAGATGATATTAAATAAGTACAAATCATTTAGTAACTACTATTATAAACCGTTAATGAAGTGTGACTTATTCATCCCTTTAAATATTGCTTCTGAGTCAATGAATATATATAAGAATGCAAATGCCTACAACTCATATCCAGGTTGATGATAATGAAAGACAGACACACTTCGGCATATTTTCAATCAATCTCGACCAAAACAATGACTTACAGCTGAATTAAACCTTGGTATCCTGAAAAATCTGATGGGAGCGAATCTGAGATATTGTTATTCCTCAGTATCCTGGAAACAATTGGGTAAGCCCATTTCACATACGGGCCAAAAGAGAAAAAGAAAGGAAAAGAAAGTCTGCTATGAGCTCTGGAATCACAATGTCTTACAGAATAGTCAGATTCTTCATATTTTTGATGAATTCCAGTGAAGAGCTCACATTAGACACATCACTTATTCTCCTGCATTATGTACTCAGCTCATTGTCAGTTTGTTCAAGGCTGTGGTAAGTTATTTTTTATAAGCATAGAAACAGAAAGTACACGGCCCACTCACAAGTCTGTCAAAGTCGTTAAATTGGAAAATGTCAAAGGAATCGAACCTTCCAAAGAATTTCCTTGAAGAAACCTATAAACAAAACAAATTGAGAAAAAAATTGGACAAATTTATCACGTACTGTTTAATGATAACATAATACAGAATTAATGCTATAGAACTTGTCAAATTTCTATTTCCAGATCCTGCAAACTGTTGTCAAAGGTAGACCTTCATGGTCCTAGGCATGGTTAAATGAAAAACAAACATATATATTGCCTTACAGCTGTGTAAGCTGCGACCAATTTCCTATGAATTCTGGAATATTGCCAGTGAAGTTGTTATCCGATGCCCACCTGCAGCCGGAAAAGGTATTTCTCCTGATAAATCATATCACAAAGCTTTTCCTGTCATTAGTTTTTTTTTCTAGTATCAATGGAGGAATGAAGCTCTTACACTTTTTGAAGATTTTTAAGCTTGGAAAATGTTGATGGAATCTCACCACTGACTCCGGAACTATCCATGTAACTGCACGATAGGTGACTTCCATCAGCCAAGGGAATTTTATTAATTTAACGCAACTCAAATAACTCAAAAGTTTGTCCTTTTGAATAGTTGAAAGCAGAAGTGATGCCAAGAGGAGAGGGTGACGCATTGTTACGGAACATTTGCACAACATCCACGAGACTTGAGAAGGTTTACACCCAGAAAGTACACAGCCAAACATTGCGGGAGTCTCTAGCAGTTGAAATGTCAACAAAAGGATGACAGTGAAAGTGAATATGAGGTATAAGGGTTAGGGTATGCGATGATGGGCAGAATGATAGTAACAACAACATGCTACTGCAAGTCAGAAAGGCTAAAAGAAACTAATCAATTTGAAAGGATGCACGGAAAAATTTACTTAGTCCGTTTGCCAACTATTTAGACAAAACTGGCCCATGCCAAACTCCAATACCTGCAAATATTTTAAAAGGAAAAATCCATGTTTAAGAATGTTAAGCAGGCAGGACTTACAGTTGCTGCAATTTGGACAGATTTCCAAGCTCAGATGGCAGAGAGCCTTTGAAGTTATTGGTGCTAAAGGACCTACAATATTAAACTTGCATGTCAAATTTCATTGAACATTTGTCTGAACATCCAATGGACCTAATTCAGTTGAATCCTTCTGCTTGACATTACAAATCCTGTACTGGAACTGTTACTTACAACGACAATAGCTCTGTAAGTTGCCCAAGTTGCAGTGGGAGCTCCCCCGATAATGCATTGATGCTCAGACTCCTGCAGTAAATCAGCAGAGTAAGCATCAGGAAAGAAAGAAAAATACTTAAAAAAAGGAGCGGAGAATCGTATAAATTTTGAGACTAGAATTGAGTTGTGCTCACAGATACTGCATGCAAGTTAGGTCGCCAATGGATGGAGACAAGGAACCAGTCAAGAGATTTTGGCGCAAGTCCCTGTATAAAGTACATAATACCATCAGAACAATGGAAAACTAAGTAAGATTTTGAAACCTTGGTGAGTAAAATCAATATGGAGCTTCAGCAAATGAGAGCATGTGAGTGTTGCATACACAAGCTCGAACTTAGTGTTGCTTAATTATAAGGCATGACACATGGCACACCATGAAAACTCCAGTGAAATGAGAAACTACCAGAAAAGACGGAACAAGTGGAATGGGTCCAATACATACAGATTGTAGAGGTAAGTCAAGTTCCATAACTCATCAGGGATAGGACCAGCAACGCTCAGTGCATAAACCTTGCTGCAACCAAAGAAAAAGCACCCGGTCATGAGAAGAGACGTACACATGGTGGGCGAGATGCTGTCGATACGTACAGCTGTGTAATGTGGCAAGTAGTGGAATTGAAGGGGCAGTCGCATTTGATGAAAGGGTTGTAATCAATATTGTCGAAGGAAACAGAGGGGTCGATCGCAGCTCCGCTGCATGGCTCTCCACTTATGTTCCATTTTAGCGTCTGTGAAGTGAGTCCCCATGTTGACCATATCGAGTTCAGAATCGCCACTACATTCACATAACCATCATCGACTCACACGTGTTCAGCTTCATGCTCAAACGAAATGCATTGGTATATGATTCATATCTTAAGTAAATGGAGAATGATTTAGACAATTAAGTGCAAGTAATAATACAGGTTTTCACATGCTGTCCATCCAGTTGAATTGCACAAGCGGGGACAGCCGCTTACCTGGGGAAGCGTCTTTACAATTCTCAGACATGGTTTTAACGGTATCGATTTTACTTTTTTGATTATACCACAAGCCGTCAAATAAAAGTGAAGGTGAAAATGGGACCGCAGGCGTCCTTGCGATCCCATAACATAATGCTTTCTGGATAACAAAGCGAGGTAATGATAAGTTTCTGAAATGTTTTAAAGAGGAAAGGGGTAGAGTCTGGGTTGGATTATGATTATGTGACAGCACTGTTGATTCTTCCATAAAAAAGACAGCAAGATCTCCACACTTTTTAACCAAGGCAACCGGGTAACCTGTTTACCATATATATATATATATGAAATTAAATAACCCAAAATAGCTAATCACTGGTATGAAAAAATTATTTCTAAATAAAATTTATTAATATTACTAGAAGGATCTATTAAATTTCAAAAATGGAAAAAAAAAAAACCACCCCAATGCTCTATTCCAACATTAATTGACATATCGTCTTGTATTTAAATGGTTCGTGATTCTCTGTATTCAAGTAGAGTTGTGAGGAGTTGAAGACCTTAATTCAAGGTATTGGCAAATTAAAAAATGCATAACAACAGTGGCAAAAATACAATACACAAAAATTAAATGAATAGTGTGATATTGCTAGGTGACATTATCACCTACCGAATCAAATATTGTAGAAAAAGATGCATATGCATATAACCACATAATACCCGATCCTATGCCATTCCATATGATTAAGTAGTCAATGTATGATCGAGTATTTTTCTTGAAAATAAAATGATAATTAGGGTGTGTTTGTGCTGGGAGAAAACTTTATGAAAAAGGAAAATACTTTCCGACAATTATTTTTCAGAAAAATGGTTTTATTTATTTATTTATTTTCTTTGGTGATATGTGACCAAAAATGTTTAATGTTTGGATCTCATTTACAAATGATCTTAATCTCATGCAAAACAAAATCTTATTTAAATAATTTTTATTTTTGAGTTTTCTTTTCTTCTTTTCTTTTCTTTCACTTCCCTTCTTCCTCCTTTGCTAGTCATCAAGCCTTGCTGATAGCCACGACAAGCCACCGGCACCGTCGTTGAGGCTTGACAAGGGTCGACTTGGCTAGCCTTGGGCTTAAGGCCGACCCTAGCCAACTCGCACCTGTGGCCGGTCACCAAGGCCCAACAATTGGCAAAGGAGGAAGAAGGAAAGGAAAAAGAAAAAAGAACAAGAGAAAAAATGTTTAAAAATCAATGTTTAATAAAAAAAATATTAAAAAATTCAAGAAGAGCAATTCTTCAAAGTGTTTTTACTTTATGAGATTTTAGGAACTCATTTTCCTTATTTTATGTATTCTTATTTTCCTCAACCAAAAAGTGCTTTGCATTAATTTATCATTTTCGACAAGCCAAACAAGTGAAAGTTAAAAAAAACAATTCTGGAGAATACATTTCCAAAAACAAACGCACCCTTAGTACTAGTTATTATAGAAAAAAAAAAAAACAAAGAGATTTTGTAGATGCATAAATTAAACGAATTTCGGTATCCTTTTCCAATCCATTTTGGGGTTATGTCCATCATTTAATAATGGCATTTCATGAATATCTTATTGCTTAATAATATCATGTTGTGAATTTAAATATATAAAAAAAAATTCCAGTTCACTGCTCGTTGCTTGCTCAAGAGGTCGCAACTCTTTTAGCTCTTCCAATGGTCCATCTTTTTTGACCAAAAAAAAAAAAGGTCCATCTCTTACAATTTAAATTGTGTCGCCAAATCACTGCTGTCATTAAATTAAATAAATAATACATTTACACCAACGTGATTACTGTTTAGCCAGCGATGAGAAGAACATTCAAGTCGTGGTGTCTTGAAGTGTTTTTTTTTTCCCAAATTTATAATTTAATAGATCCTTTTAAGAAGTTTTATTTAGTAATAACTAATCGTACAGGTGATCAGCCATACTTAGGTATTTAATATCATTCAGAATTATTTCTTTCTTTATTTTTTTAATATATAAAGAACCCCACTTTTAGGGATTTGCTTTATGCCAGCAAATCCCACCGAGGACTAGGCAAGAATTTTCAAACCAAACGGGGCAAACTGATTATCGGGTTGCCCTGGTGAAGTAAGAGGACACCGTCCTTCGAGGAAGGATAACGGTGCCGTCACCTAATCACTGTAATCATACTTTAGTAGGAAGGAGATGATTTTCCATCATCAAGAAGGATGCTTACGATCTTGCGCACTCTTTAAGAACAGCAAACTCGTTAAACACATGAACACGTGGAGAGAAAAGAGGGGAAGAGGGTTTGTGTTGTACCTTCAGAAGGGTCGGTCGTAGCATTTTGGCTCTGAGCACGAGCGACGTCTGCAAGTAGTATGCAAGCTGCTACATGCAAGGCAAGGATCACCCTCGAATTCGCCATTGTTCAACCTGAGAGAGAGAGAGAGAGAGAGAGAGAGAGAGAGAGAGAGAGAGAGAGAGAGAGAGAGAGAGAGAGAGAGAGAGAGCCTCAGAGCTGGAAAGTCACCATGTCAATTCTGACCAACCGCACTCCCAGATATATGTATATATATGCGTAGATATAGTTTGATGAGAAAGCCAAGTGGTGTCTGAGATAGAGATCAGAAATGCTCCCCTTACCTTCACTAAATTTTCCGTGCCGTACGAATGTTTGAAATCAGCCTTCGAAAATTCTGGTCGATAACCGTGGATGAGAAATTGGCTAAGCTATATCTGGGTCAAATGTCTCTTGCTCGTTTTACACTTCAAAGACACTTCACTGTTAGAAGAGTGGGATTTTTTTTACCACTAAAGAGAAACGATTAGTTCTTTTTGCCTGCCGGGCATAGCTGCTAGTCTAATTAAGAAGAGATCGAGTACCCATTTGAAAACATCTACGAAAGGTTGTGGAATTACATAGTACGTCCTCAACACATATTTTGGGATCACCATTTGGAAACACTGATAAACTCAATTTACGCAATTTAGTTGCTAGTTATGCATTTTTATTTGGGCGAAAAGTCACTTTCCTGCACAAAAAAGTATTGCAACTTGCAAGCCGACGGCTTATGGAAGTCAATATCATGTGAAAAAGTATAAAAAAGTCTTAAACATATTGTATTTGTGCCACTTGAGTCCTAAGCTTATTGACAATTTACAAATGTAGTACATCTAGCTATAGTTGAAAATCACTGACATGGACACTAATCATTATACATGGCACGATTAGTGCTAGTTTGGACTTTTTTAAATTTTTTTATTACTTTTTTTCTTTCTTCTTTTCATTTTTATAGTTCTTTCCTTTCTTTCTTTTTCCTAAATTGTGGGCCAGGAGAGGTATGGGCGAGGGCCCAACGCCCTTGTCGGACTCGCTTGGATCTAGATAAGGGCCATGACGCCCTCAACCAAACTCCCTGACCCTCACTTGTGGTTGATGATGGTCAACGGACGACTTCGCCGGCCAGAGTTGTAAAAGAGAAAAAAAACAATGAAAAGAAAAGAAAAGAAAATAATAACAAAAAACTCAAAAAATTTTTAAGATCTCTATCGGTGTTGACTGCGCCACGTAGGATAACCAATATTCACGTCAATAATTTTTGATCAAAATTGACTGAATAGACTATATTGGCGAATCATGAAAATGTTTAGATTTTAATTAATATAATTGAAATGTTTATAATTCAAATGTCATGTGTGGTGTTTAAAGTCTCGTCCTTTGTGATGACAGGGAACTGTTTCATTTTCTCAAAATGCATTGAATGGTTTGATAGAGGCGCGTGATGAGACATGGGGGGAAAGAGCTAAAGAGAAAAGTTTCCGCACATGCTAAGATCAACATGGACGTTTAGAGTTGACAGGTTCATCCAATTTGTTGTGGCACCTCCACATCCACTTTATGTCGAATTAGACGTGAACGGGCTGAAGATTTTTGTGAATCTAGAATGGGAAATTAAAGGAAGAAAATAAAGGTTGATGTGAGGAAAGACCAACAATGGGAACTTTCATAGGGAGATTTGTAAATGTCATGACATAATTTAAGTAGAAAGAACCCCTTGAATTTTCTCTCATGGATATAGTGTTGCGTCTCTTGCCTTTTTTTTTTTTTAAATTATTACCTTGACAAATAATTATATAGCCAATATATATTTTTTACAATTTGTTAGTTTCCATCCAAAATGAGATGACAAATTTTTTTTATTTATATGCACAGACAAGATTTTAATTGAGGTCGAAGAAAACCTAGATTCATGATTGGAATAGGGATGAAGGAGAAAATATCAACGTGTACGGACCGTTACTTGCACTTCAACATGGAATTTTCACAATTTGCCCACGTACATTGTACAAGACCCAGCATGAACTCCGTGGCAAGTGGGATATAAAAAATAGCGATCCCCACATCAACGCATTTACTCTTGGAAAGAGATGTTCGTCGTTTATAGCGACCACCACGTCAACGCATTCACTCTTGGAAAGAGATGGCCGTCGTTTGTGGGTGGCGTTGGTCATCCTGTCGCACCCACTTGATGCCTCCGTGCAGCCTCCTCTCTCCATAATTCAATCTCGATACACGTCCTTCCAAAGCCTGAAGGCAGCTTGCAGAGCGAGAATCCGAACGAACCTTTTCCCATTTCTTTTGTGGTAACTGGTTGATCCGACTGTCGTCTTCTCTTTGAATTGACCAGGTGAAGTGAAAATGGGTCCAAACAATATAAGAGACACGTCAGCTTTTCCCCTGTTCTTTCCTCGTACCGCGTGGTTCCAAGATTGTGTAATGGGATCAAGAATCCAGACAATTTGATGCCAAACCGAATGTGGATGGATTGATTGATTGGTCATTATTCAGGTGGAGTCCGAGTTTTCGGGGGAGCTGCGCACCAAATTCAATCGTGATCAAACAGCATGACTCAGTCATAGTAAAGGTTTTGGAAAAGTGCTAAAAAAGTCTTAAATTTTTTGTCTTTTGTCTTGAATTTAGTCTTAAATCTTTTTTTTATGTTGATTTAGTCATAAATCTTTTTATATTGTGTTAATTCAGTCATTTTCGGCCAATTTTATTGACTGGACGCAAATCGGCTGACGTGATTTAATTAGCTGACGTGGATAACTTTTAATAATATTTAAATATTTTTAAATATTTTTTTAAAAATTATTTTTATCATTTTTTTCTCCTCTTCTTCCTCCAGCGGCGGCGAGGTCCACACTTGCGAACCGAGGCGCGATTCCGGAGCAACACGAATGCACAGGGGAGGAAAAAAAGCCGACCTGCGCGAGTACCGTCGAAGGCGGCGCGCTTGAGGCCCTTCTTCTTGAGGATGAAGCTCGCGCCGATGAATGCGCTTGAGGCCATGGCCAATACGAGCCCCCTGGCGTTGTCAGACATCGCCATCGGCAGCTCGGCCCCTGCGGGCGGCGCGCTCATGCGAATCGCCTCGAGAGCGCGTGCGGGCGCACTACGCGCCGGACTCGGAATTGTGCGGACTGCGTGGGTTCCTCCGATCGGGGAAGGATCACTCCGCAGTCGATCGAGACGAAGCGTCTCGCATCGTCGGAGACGCGAGGGACGTGGAGAACGAGAGGATTGCGAAGCAGAGGGAATCTCGACGGTCGCGCTAGAGAGAGATCTTCGACGGCACGCGGAGCTCGTCGTCTGGTCGGGAAGCTTCCGGTGGCCCGGCGCGAGGCCAGCTTGAGGCCGCCTCCTCGTGCCAAGCTGGTGGGGCTTGCCCTTGCCGGCCATGGGCGAGGCTCGACCCTCGCCAGATCTGGCGTCAGCGAGGCTCGTCCTCACCAGATCAATTGGGGTTGATGAAGGTCCTGCTTTGCGATTAGATAATTCATGCAGTGTCATAGTCAGGTATTTTTTTTAGATAGGTCATTCGCAAGTGGCTTTGTTGAGGAAGAGATTATTTGCTTGTGTTGCCAAATTTGGCTGGGAATGGGTGTTGGGCAGGTGCAGAATATGCTATTCCGCTTTTGTAATAAGGATTCATATGAGAAGTTGAATAAGCATTTACCCAGATCCTTCTTTTTGTTGGGTGAGGAATATACCAGTTTAAATTGGATCAGAGGATTCTCAGCTGGCAGAAAGATGTGATTTTTGATGCACTTGTTCTTGCAAGTTTCAGAACGAAGAGTATAGAAGTTACCTGCGGAGGTGAACCCGTTTGTGTTCTCTTGGGTTGTGAATCGATACTTTGCAAATTTACCAGAAAAATTGACAATTTTTTTTTTTGGTGACCCAGGAAACTCCGAAAGCCGACAGCCGGCAGGTAGAACCTGATGGCATTGATATTTTCTTTGACCGTAAATGGTTTTTTGTTGACTAATCATTTTCAGCAAACCAAATAGTGAATTTTGGGAAAAGTAATTCACCGAAAATTCTTTCAGTCAAACAAACACACTTTAGTAATAAGTTTTTCCTCTTTTTCTGTTCTTTTTCCAAGAAACACTTTCAAAATAGATAAACCATTGACTAAATTCTTATGACAAGCTAAGATCAGAGCAGCTACAGTTGAAGATACAGTAGTGATAAGATGAGCATTTGCAAGCAGCCAAGCACTTCAATTCTGCCATGACATTTAATTGTGACATCACTGCATCTACATCTACTTTTTTTGTGTTATCCAACGGATTATAACAAACCTTAAAAACAGGGCCAAATCCTCCCTCCCCAAGCTTGTTATTGGGATTGAAGTCATCTGTAGCAGCTTTTAGTTCCGCATAACTGAAAGTGTAAGGTCTAGCATCCATGCCAAGGAACTCTGTAAGACACAATAATGCAGATAAGATTCCAGCTCGTGGAAGATTTTGCAGAACCTTCGTCACTTAGTTTTTGACTTTTCGGAAATATGTTAGCCGCTTAAGTTAGTCAAAATGCATTCGTGAAATTTAGTTCAACTAGAAAACATGGAAATTCCACTTCCCACCACCAGTGGGCAATGGGCTCAAAAGCTCCCTAGAACAGTAGCATTTCGATGTGGAGATTTCTCATTCTTTTTACCTCTGCAGAACATTGTTTTCATCTTTTATGCAAAAACAAAATTAGCACACAAGATTACAGACAGGAAATTATCATGAGGAAGCTATTGGAAGCTTCTGATTGTGTGGTTTACCTTGATCTTCAGTCATGCGTGCCATTCTCCTTTTCCAAACAACATAGAACACCAGGAGAACAGCCATAAAGCCGACCACTCCAACTCCAGTAGCAAGTCCAACTATCAAGCCAGTACGATCCTTTTTGTGGGTTGGGGGATTGTTACTGACAGTGGGTACGAAGTCTGCACAAAGTCTGCCAATTAAGTAATTTTTTAAAAAATGGTGCTGGAAATATGAGCAAGTATTTATCATAGTACCTGGGACAGCACTAATGGCTGTAATTGAAGGTCCATATGTGGCTCGACTTGGTACACAGCAAGTCCCTTTTCCAGCCCAAAAAAAGTGTATTTCAAGATAGTTAGCTGTTACCTGAGCCTGATACACTTTTCGAAGAGATGTAACAGTGGCACCGCCTAGCTCTTTTCGTATGTCGAAGTCCTTTGCAACGAGGCTTCCCTGAAATAAGCATAAGTGGCATTAGCAAATTACCGTGAACTTTCCAGGTTAAAAAAAAAAAAAGCTTGTCAAAATAAGGCCCTACCTGTATGTATATATCAAAAAGACGCCTCCCAAGACTTTGCCATCCAGTATTCCCGATTTCTACTTCAGCAAAAGCGAGAGTGACAGTGTAGCTTCCATTCTCCAGCCCTAATCCATAGTATCGTAGAGATGAAGCGGAGACCCGTGCACTCAAAGCCAGCTCTGATAGAATTGATTTATAGCCACGATCGGATCTTCCTGTGAAAATACCGACATTGCTCACTGCCCACCTCGCTGTGTCGGTCACATGGTAGGTAGCAGGACCGAGACTGTTATTATCCCACTCGTACACAGGACCGAGACTGTTAGTGGATGTAGTAATCTGATGGCCACCACCGCATCTAACTGCAAAATTATAATCTGCATGACAAACATAATAGAGCGGATCATGATGAGTTCACGAAAGGTACTTCCATTACATAATGTGCCACAGGACATGCACTTTGTACACATTATACTTCCATAATCAGCCCGTTTGAATATGGCACATGCTTATCTTCAAAACTTACTTCCAACAGTCTATTGCATAGCATCTTAATATGCAGTTGTAAATGTAATAACAAATTAGTTCTCTCACAATCTGATGAAGAGACCCACAAAGTCCTGATGAAAATGAAGTAAATTCCTTTCTAGGGAAATCAATATCACAGATAAAGGGGGAACTTAGAGAGGCTAGTAATGAACATAAAGGCGGACTGCCGCATATCTGCCATTTATACCCTGGACCAGAGACTGAATTACTTAGGCCCTTAGCAAATGGTGAAATTAAAAATCTAAATAGCATGTTTTTAATGGATTAAACAACCTTGCATGTTCAGCATCATATGAGGGTTTTTGCAAAACCGGAAGGCTACTGGATCTAATGACCACTGTTGAGAAAAAGATGGCTTTTCCTCGATGAAACAAAAATCAGATTCATTACTTAGCCACATAGATCGATGGATCCACATATCTCAATTGAAAAGAATCAATAGAAAATGAAAGAATTGGAATCGATCGATATACTTCTCGAAATAAACCAAAATGAAATGAAAGACAAAACATAAGTCATGGATCAACTAAGCCCTCTAGGGGGCTTGCAAGAGCTGAATGGGACATCAAAACTACATAGCCGTCCCCTTTTCTAAGAAAATAACCTAGCATACTACAACGGCCCAAGTAGCAGTGCATGAGGAGGAGGGATGGCGATGCGTCTGCGCCTCAGTCCCCAGACATGCGCAGGGAGGGGCATGTCACTTGTCCCACATCTCCTAGGGACGGAGTTCTGGGCTGCCTTATAAGACAATGGGCCCTCACACGCATTTTCTTGAGGTAGTATGGGTTGTCTTGAGAAAAATAAAACCGTGAGGACTTAGTGTCCAAAGCACACAATATGTATACAACTCAGACCCTTACAAGGGGAGACATCTGATAAAATTGGAACAATATTGAAGATTATAATATCAAGAAATGGTCCAAATTTTTAATAATGTGGTGACCCTGAGGGTGGAGTCCTGGAAACTCAAGGCCTTACAAGGGGAGACATCCTATAAAATTGGAACAATACAGAGAAGATTAGCATGGCTCTTGTGCAAGGATGACACGCACAAATCGAGAAATGGTCCGAATTTTTAATAATGTGGTGACCCTGAGGGCGGAGTACTCAGGGCCTTACAAGGGGAGACATCTGATAAAATTGGAACAATACAGAGAAGATTAGCATGGCTCTTGTGCAAGGATGACACGCACAAATCGAGAAATGGTCCAAATTTTTAATAATGTGGTGACCCTGAGGGCGGAGTACTCAGGGCCTTACAAGGGGAGACATCCGATAAAATTGGAACAATACAGAGAAGATTAGTATGGCCCTTGTGCAAGGATGACATGCACAAATCAAGAAATGGTCCAAATTTTTAATAATGTGGTGATCCTGAGGGCAGAGTCCTGGCCTTGTTTATAAGGCTTGAGTTCTCTACTCTATGTAATGCGTTTTAAAGCCATGAGAGCCGAAGGCCCAAAGCGGATATAATATTATACAATGGTAGCCCCCAGGTCCTTCCACATACTTACTTGAACCGTAATTTTTCCTCTCTTCCACTGAACTACCCCTAATCTAATTTACAGAAGTCTTCTACTACATTTAAAGTTATCATCACTTCACGTATCAGGATGCAAGCAAGCAGAATATGTAAGGTAACTATGAACCCGATCTCCTGTCCTCCTCTTGTTGAGGCATTCAACAAAAGGAAAGCGTATTGAGGGGAAAAGGTTACATGGACTTACAGATTCCTTTCCCACTATTGCAAGGAAAATTCCGCTGAAGACAGTTTAATCCTGAAGGGAGAAGGCTAAGATAATAGAAGAAAATTTTACTCAGTTGACCAGTATGGCATCATGAACTTATGACTAAACCAAAAGCAGATAATTCTATTGCAAGAAAAATTCCTTTATTTTTATGACTTTCACTGAAACATTTAAGATTTTTTCATGGATGATGCAATTGCTAATTAAATGCTAAAAGTTTTTAAATCATTGAAGCAGTGATAGCTTCTCCAAGTCATAGTTCGGACCGTATGCCTTGATTAGTGAATACTAATACTGAGCTTTGCAGAATTGCTGATTATCCACAGCATCAATTACAAGAATTGAATGATGGTGAAACTGCAGTATCAGTATTTATTCAAATTACTGACATCCACAATGGCATATGAACAAGGACAATCATATGAAAGTTGATACCTATGACGGTTCTTTTGTAGGTAGTGTTTAAATGATCTATATTCGTTCCAAGCAGTAGAATTAGCAACCAAACATGAGAGTGAGTTTTAATGTAAATTCAGCATGCATCTGTGATCTCAATTAATGGAATTAGCACGACGAAGGACAAATTTGATATATAAACATCCAGAATGCCTAGCAAGGTGGTGGGATGGGTGATTATCCTTGTAAAGCGAGGTAGGTATTCAAGCCAAGTCTGAGGACACATCAGCTAACCGTTTTCAATCAAATTGATTACCGTTTATGATCTCTCAAGCATCATAAGCAAAAAATCGCTAGGGCATTTACCTTCTGTCAGAGTTGTCAAATGCAAAGTTGTTGCCAACCAGATTACTGCAAAATGCATCATGAAAAAAGATGTGATCGTAAGTCTCCTCACAAGATTGGAACACCTACAGCTCATCCTGTAGCTAGAAAATGACTTCAAGTACTATAGAGCATCCCACGAGCAATAAAAGATTGATAAAGTGCAAAAGAAGAGTCCTCACTTTAGACATCTAACTAAAAGTATAAATTATCATTTTTCGAATGACAGAAATACATACAGTTGTAAATCATTGCTGACCCAGGAGGGAAAGCTTCCCATCAAGTTATTGTATGACACGTCTCTGCAAAAATGGCACAGGAGAGATGTCATTTAGTTAACCAACGGGGTATTCGTCTGTCAGTATCGAATAGCATGCCGTGATATGTCAAACAACAAAATGCTGACTATATTCTCCATGTTCACAGGTGCAAAATAGATGACTTTCAAAGAAACTGCATTTAGTACTGAGTTAGCTATAAAGGGAAAAGGAGAAAAATCTATTCAAATAGCTATATCCTCTTGTTGAACCTTCAACCTGTGACGGAACATGGAATATTTTGACTGCACATCCTCTTTGCATTCAAACTCCATAAGTGCCCATAAAAACTTGTGTGTAACTTCATGCTCTTCTCAATTGATCAGTGACAGTTGTGAGCATCATTATGGTTATTATGCAATGGAGATCTTTCAGGTGTTTCTTACATGTTACGAAGGGATGAACTTTTCTGTTCAGGCAGTGTGCCATCCAAACTATTATTTCCAAGAAACCTGAGAAATGAAGCAAAGAGATTTGCAAAGCATTAACAAAGAGAACATATTTGTAGGAACACGTATGAAATCCAGAAGAGGTGCATTACAAGTAAGTGAGTGAGATCAAATTGAAAAGAGAGTCTGGAATCTGTCCTGTTAACTTGTTGAAGCTTAAGTCCCTGGTCCAATATAGACGCAACAAAGTTACTATATGAATAAATTGAGTAAACAAGATATAGAAGTTTGAATTAAAAAAAAAAAAAATGCCTTCGGTAAGGTCAAGCTGATTACATGTGAAAAACATCACAATACCCAATAAATGTAATGTCTTGTCAATTGAAGTCCAGAGAAGAATCGTGGAGGCAAATGCTCCTTTGAAGTGATGTACTATGAATGAGGGCACAAGATGGTCTTTAATTAAAATATGATCATCCAGATGATATTAAGTAAGTACATATCATTTAATAACTACATTTATGAACCATTAATGAAGCGTGACTTATTTATCCCTTTCAGATACTGCTTCTGAGTCACTGAATATATATTCAGAATGCAAATGGGAACAACAATATCCAGGTTGATGATAATGAAAGACAGACACAATTCAGCATATTTTCAATCAATCTCAACTGAATCAACGACTTACAGCTGAGATAAACTCTGGTATCCTGAAAAATCTGATGGGAGCGAATCTGAGATATCATTATTCCTCAGTATCCTGGAAACAATTGGGTAAGCCCATTTCACATACGGGCCAAAAGAGAAAGATAAAGGAAACGAAAGTCTGCTACATGCTCCGGAATCACAATGTCTTACAGAATAGACAGATTCTTCATATTCGTGATGAATGCCAGTGAAGAACTCACATTAGATACATCACTTATTCTCCTGCATTATGTACTCAACTCATTGTCAGTTTGTTTAAGGCTGTGGTAAGTTATTTTTTACAAGCACAGAAACAGAAAGTACATGGCCCACTCACAAGTCTTTCAAAGCGATTAAATTGGAAAATGTCGAAGGAATCGAACCTCTGAAAGAATTTCCTTGAAGAAACCTATAAACAAAACAAATTGAGAAAAAAATTGGACAAATTTATCATGTGCTGTTTAAAGATAACATAATACAGAATTAATGCTATAGAATTTGTCGGATTTCAATTTCCAGAGCCTACAAACTGTTGTGAAAGATGGACATTCATAGTCCTAGGCATGGTTAGATGAAAAACAAACATATATATTGCCTTACAGATGGGTAAGCTGCAACCAATTTCCTATGAATTCTGGTATATTGCCTGTGAAGTTGTTGTCCGATGCCCACCTGCAACCGGAAAGGGTATTTCTCCTGAGAAATCGTACCACAAATCTTTTCCTGTTAATAGTTTTTTTCTAGTATCAAAGGAGGAATGAAGCTCTTACACTCTTTGAAGATTTTTAAGCTTGGAAAATGTTGACGGAATCTCGCCACTGACTCCGGAACTATCAATGTAACTGCACAACAAGTGACTTTCGTCAGCCAAGGGAATTTTATTAATTTAACGCAGCTCAAATAACTCAATAGTTTGTCCTTTTGAATAGTTGAAAGCAGAAGTGATGCCAAGAGGAGAGGGTGACAGAGTGTCATGGAACATTTACACAACATCCACGAGACTTGAAAAGGTCTGACCAGAAAGTACACAGCCAAACATTGCGGAAGTCTCCAGCAGTTGAAATGTCAACAAGAGGATGACAGGGAAAGTGAAATATGAGGTATAAGTGTTAGCAATGTGATGATGGGCAGGATGATAGTAACAACAACATGCTACTGCAAGTCAGAAAGGTTAAAAGAAACTAATCAATTTGAAAGGATTCATGAAAAAAATTTACTTAGTCCGTTTGCCACCTATTTCGACAAAACTGGCCTCTGCCAAACTCCAATACCTGCAAATATTTAAAAAGGAAAAATCCATGTTTAAGAACGTTAAGCAGGCAGGACTTACAGTTGCTGCAATTTGGACAGATTTCCAAGCTCAGATGGCAGAGAGCCACTGAAGTTGTTGGTGCTAAAGGACCTACAATATTAAACTTGCATGTCAAATTTCATTGAACATTTGTCTGAACATCCAATGGACCTCCTTCTGCTTGACATTACAAATCCTGTTCTGGAACTGTTACTTACAATGACAATAGCTCTGTAAGTTGCCCAAGTTGCAGTGGGAGCTCCCCTGATAATGCATTGATGCCCAGACTCCTGAAGTAAATCAACAGAGTAAGCATCAGGAAAGAAAGAAAACTGCTAAAAAAAGGAGCAGAGAACCAGTATAAATTTTGAAACTAGAATTGAGTTGTGCTCACAGATACTGCATGCGAGTTAGGTTGCCAATGGATGGAGATAAGGAACCGGTCAAGAGATTTTGGGCCAAGTTCCTGTATAAAGTACATAATACCATCAGAACAATGGAAAACTACGTAAGATTTTGAAACCTTGGTGAGTAAAATCAATATGGAGCTTCAGCATATGAGAGCATGTGAGTGTTGCGTACACAAGCTCGAACTTAGTGTTGCTTAATTATAAGGCATGACACATGGCACACCATGAAAACTCCAGTGAAATGAGAAACTACTGGAAAAGACGGAAGAAGTGGAATGGGACCAATACATACAGATTAAAGAGGTAAGTCAAGTTCCATAACTCATCAGGGATAGGACCAGCAACGCTCAGTGCATAAACTCGGCTGCAACCAAAGAAAAGCCACCCTCATGAGATGAGACACTCACATGGTGGGCATGATAGTCGATACGTACAGCTGTGTAATGTGGCAAGTAGTGGAATTGTTGAAGTAGCAGTCGCATTTGATGAAAGGGTTGTGATTCTCGAAGGAAACAGAGTCGTTGATCGCGGCTCCGCTGCATGGCTCTCCACTTATGTTCCATGTTGGCGTCTGTGAAGCGAGTCCCCATGTTGACCATATCGAGTTCAGAATCGCCACTACATTCACATAACCGTCATCGACTCAGACTTTGTTTAGCTTCATGCTCAAACTAAATGCATCGGTGCATGACTCTCACCTTAAGTAAATGGGGAGTGACTTAGAAATTAATTGCAGTTTATAATACAGGTATGCTCATGCTGTCCATCCAGTTGAATTGTACAAACGAGGACAGCCGCTTATACGGAGTAGTGTCTTCACATTTGCCAGACAGATGGTTTTAAGGGAATCAATTTTGCTTTTTCTGATTATACGACGAGTCATCAAATAAAACTGAGTTCCATAAAGACTGAATCAACATAAGTAGATGACAGAGGAACCGCATACGTCCTTGCAATCCCATAACATAATGCTTTCTACTAATAAAGCGAGGTGATTATAAGTTTGCAAAAGGCTCCGAGAATGATCATCATGATACTTTAAAAAGGAAAGAGATGTATATTCTCGATTGGACAATGATAATGTGACAACACTGTTATTCTTCTGTAAGAGACGGAAAGATCTCCACAATTATATAACCAAGGCTATAACGACTCAGGCCCCACTACTAGAGAGGACCCCTCCCTTTCCTTGGGCTGTCACACTCTTTTCCCCTTAAGAGCGACAACGTCCTCGCTGTGGCCCACCATTTGTAACGACCCGGGCCCCATTGTCTCCCCTTCCTTAGGAAGTCACACTCTCCACCCCTTAAGAGCACAATGTCCTCGTTGTGGTCCCCACACACGGTCAACGCGGTCAAGAGTCGGCTCTGATACTATTTGTAACGACCCGGGTCCCACTGTCTCCCCTTCATTGGGCTGTCACACTCTTCACCCCTTAAAAGCACAACGTCCTTGCTGTGGCCCCTACACGCAGTCGTGAGTCGGCTTTGATACCATTTGTAACGACCCGGATCCGTAATATTATTTACTTTAGACACTGAGTTCTCATAGCTTTAAAACGCGTTACACAGATTAAATGAACACTAAGCCTTATAAACTAGTCCAGGACTCCCCTACTAAGCGATGTGGGACTAGAGAGGACCCCTTCTCCTTTATTGGGTTGTCACACTAAAAGTCCTGGGCTAGTTTATAAGGCTTGAATCCCTCTAATTTGTATAATGCGTTTCATGTACGCTTCCGCTGCGCTGAAAACAAAGTCGTGAGGGAGGACGGGCTGGTAGGCCGTGCCTTCAAAGCAGACAATATTATGGCTTAGGAAAGGGATGGCCCTCTGCCCTTGCGTCTGCGCCGTGAGGACTTAGTGTCCAAAGTGCATAATATTACACAGTGGGGCCTGGATTGTTACAAATGGTATCAGAGCCGACTTCTGACCGCGTGTGGGGGCCATAGCGAGGACTCTGTGCTCTTAAGGGGTAGAGAGTGTGACAGCCCAAGGAAAGAGAAAGGGTCATCTCTAGTCTCACATCGCTTAGGGGAGAGTCCTGGGCTAGTTTATAAGGTTTGGATCTCTCTAATTTATATAACGCGTTTCACGTACGCTTCCGTTGCGCTGAAAACAAAGCCGTAAGGATGGGCCGGTAGGCCGTGCCTCCAAAGCGGACAATATTATGGCTTGAGAGAGGGATGGTCCTTTGTCCTTGCATAACGCGTTTTAAAGCACTAAGGACTCAGTGTCCAAAGCGGACAATATTACACAGTGGAGCTCGGGTCGTTATAAAGGCAACTGGTAACTTGTTTATTAGGTTTGCTTGAAAATTCCCTCGATGGGGAATTCCTCAGAGCGGGGTTCTTTAATCATTAATCTATCTATCTATCTATCTATCTATCTATCTATCTATCTATCTATCTATCTATATAATATCAATTAATATATGAATGAAATTAAATAACCCAAATATAGCTTATCATCGGCATGGAAAAATTAGTTCTAAATAAAATTTATTAAAGTTATTAGAAGGATCTACTATATTTCCAAAAAAGAAGAAGAAAAAACCACCCCAATGCTGTATTTCAACATTAAGTAGTATGAGAGAGAGAGAGAGAGAGAGAGAGGAAGAGGGTTTGTTTTGTATCTTCAGAAGGATCGGTCGTAGCTTGAGTCTGGTTCTGAGCATGAGCGACATCTGCAAGTAGTATGCACGCTGCTACATGCAAGGCAAGGATCACCCTTGAATTTGCCATTGTTCAACGAGAGAGAGAAAGAGAGGGAGAGAGAGATCCTTGGAGCTGGAGAGCCTCCGTGTCAAGTCTGACGAACCGCACTCCCAGATATGTTTATTTGTGTAGAGAAAGTTTAATGAGAAAGCGCCCCACCCCCCCGCGCGGGGCCTTCGCCTTACTTTTCAATAAATTCTCGAGCAATGAACCATTTTCGTAATCAGACTTTGAAAATTCTCGTTGTTGACCATGGATGAGAAATTGGCTAAAGCTATATCTGGGTCAAATATCTCATGATCGTTCTATACTTTTGAGAACCTTGATTGTTAGAAGAGTGAAATTTTTGTTACCACCAAAGAAAAACCAATAGTAATTTTTGTTGCCAGTAAAAGTTTCTTCGTTGAATAGGTGCAAATCTTTCTACTTAAGAAGAGTTGAGTACCCAATTGAGAACTTCTTCTTACCGCACGAAAGGTTGTGGAATTACATAGTACATCCCCATTACATATTTCAGGACAACCATTTGAAAAGACTGATAAAGTCAATTTAGGGCAATTTAGTCACTAGTTGTACATTAAAATTGGGAAGAAAAGTCACTCTTACAAAAAGCATGGCGACTTGCGAGTTGGCTGCTTCCGGAGGCTAATATCGTGTGCGGGGTTCAAAGTCTCGCCTTCACTCAGACTTGTTGACTTTGCATGGTTTGATAGAGACATATGCGAAAATTGGGGGTGAAAAGGCAAAGAGAAAGATATGGGGGACTTTGAATTCCATTTTCTAAGGTCAAATTGGACGTCTAGAATTGACGGATTCATTCATCCAGGATGTGGCATATCTCAAGATGTGAAAGGAGGAAAGATTTTTTGAATCTATAATGGGAAATTTTAGGGAAAAAATAAGTGTCCATGTGTATCAAAATGTCAAGGGACAATAGGGAACCATCGTGGGGAATTTGTAAATGTCATGACATAATCGACGTAGAGAAGAATCATCCCTTGAATTTTCTCTCATCAATATAGTATTCCTTATCTCGCCTGAGTTAGTTTTAGTTTTTTTTTTTTTTTTTTTTTTTAAGGTTGTCTTGACAATTAATCATTTAACTGATGTATGGCTCTATCATGCATTAGTTTCCATCCAAAAAGAGATGAAAACTTATTATTTATATGCACTTACAAGATCTTAATTGAGGTTGACTCCGCTTAATGTTAAAAGAAGAAGACTTGGGTTTATGATTGGAATAGCGTGTGAAGGAGAAAATACCAACTTGTACGGACCATAACTTCATGGACTTTTCTGAATTTGCCGATATATATGACCCAGTATGAAATCAGTGGGGCAGGTGGAATATAGAAAGTAGCGACCTGCACGTCAACGCATTCACTCTTGGAAAGAGACGGTTATCGTTTTTTTCGTGGCATTGGTCGTTCTCTCGCACCAGCTTGATGCCACAGTGCAGCCTCCTCTCTTGATGCAAGCCTAGGGGAGGCTTTCTCAAACAATAGGATCGGGAGAGTGACTCGCACACGGAAACAGGACAAACAGGAATTTCAGCACTGCACAAGCTCAGGAGAATAGTCGTATCTTTGTTGATACAGATCAGATCGACCTGATTCCAAAGCCGAATGAACAAAGACTTCTGGATCTACAATTTCTCTGTTTAGGGTTTTCCGAAATAAGCACTGTAGGATAGTCGAAATTGGGTTGGAAGTAACGAACAGAACAGGAAAAGACAGAGACTCCGTTGGTTGCTCTTCTAGGCCTCCAAGGAAGTTGAGGGGGCACCGATTCTTCTAGATCGATGACTGCAACTCTTCAAGGATGCAGATTTCGAAAGCTCCGACTCTTCAAGGACGGAGTGAAAACTCTTCTAGGTTTTCAAGGTATGAACATTGGTTCATGATACTTGCTTCAAGCAAAGCTTTTCATTCATCAAAAGTTGTCTGTCTTCTACAAGAGATTGGATGGCTTATATCATCAAGAAAATAAAAACAGAGTGTTGAAACTAGGAGAAATAAAGACAAAGCGTTGAAACTAGGAGAAATAAAAACGGAGCATTGAAAATAGGAGAAATAGTAAAGAGCATGGAAACTATAAACTAGTAAAAACGTTATGCGAGCTTCCAAGGTGTTTTATGTCGATATAGCTTCTCGGTTTCGTCGAGCTTGAATGCGGCCCGATCTTCTTGGTCGGGAAAGCTGGTCTTCAATGCGGGCTGCATCATCTCTCCATATTCAATCTCTATGCACGTCCTTCCAAAGCCTGATGGCAACTTGCAGATCCAGAATCCAAAGGATCCTCTCTTTTTTCTTTTGTGGTAACTGGGTGATCTTACTGTCTTCTCTTTAAATTGACCAGGTGAAGAAAAAATAGCCCCAACAATATATGAAACATATCAGTTTTTCACCTGTTCTTTTCTCGTGCTACGGTACCATGATTATGTGATGGGATCAAGAAGCCAGACAATTTGTTACCAAACTGAGTGTGGATGGATTTGATTGATTTGCCATTATTCAGGATGCCATTGTAGAAAAATGCAATTACCGATGCACTTATTCTTGCAAGTTTCAGAACAAAATCATAGTAGTTATTCGCAATTTAACTAGACACATGCAGAGGTGAACAGGTTTATGTTCTCTGGGGTTGTGAAATGATACTTTGCAAATTTACCAGAAAAATTGACAATTTGTACAGCTTTAATTTACATGACGGCAAAAATGATTTGACAGGGAGAGTCATCTTCTAGAGGAAATTCATCTGTATGTACTAGTAATTAATTATGGTACATAATGTTGGCGTAATCAACTGATAAAGCTTGATATGGATGTAGCAGAGGTCCATCCAGGTGAACCATGTTCATCTACCATCTCCGATTATCTCATCAAGCATGGGTGTTGTTGCAATTTCCAGTGAAAGATTTGCAGTTCCAACGGTGCTTGCAGTGAATGGGGAGTTGTAAGGGCTCTTCTCTGTGCTCTTATCAGCAGTCTCAGCCAAGGAGCTAGTGGTATCATTGAATCTCCAATCGGTCAAGTAGCCTGGCCTCATGGACACGGACGCCACTTCAGTATCTCCGGAGAGCATTGCCACCACACGGGACATTGGGGGTCTTAGTGCTGGCAACGTTTGAGTGCACAAGAGCGCTATTGCAACCGTGTGTATTGCCTCTTCTTCATTGAACTCTGATAATCTGGAATCAACCAGCTCCACAACACGGTTGGTTTCGTGATTCCAAGCCTGAGAAGCAGGAACAAAAAGTGGCAGGGATGTAATCATGCAACCTCATAGATAGAATTAGCAGGGAAGGATAATATGAAGAAGGATAATGATGTTTCCTTCTTAAATGGCCATAAAACAACTGAACAAGTGGCAGAATATTCAAGCGCATACCCATTCAAGGAGATATATTTTTTCTTCTTCCAAGCTAGGGTCTGAATTTGACCTTCCGCTGACAACCTCTAGAGCCACTACGCCAAACCCAAATACATCTGCCTTCTCTGTAAGGTGGTCACGCATTGCATACTCGGGAGCAAGGTATCCACTACAAAAGCAAAAAGAAAGCAGAATTAGATTCTCAGCAACTGTAGGCATGAATGTACTAATGCATGTGGTTCTGTCATGTAACAGAAGAACATAAAGCTTACATGGTTCCCGCAACACGGGTGCTTATATGGGTCTTATCATCATCATAAAGTTTGGCCAAACCAAAGTCTAATATTTTAGGTGTGAGATCAGAGTCCAGCAGAATATTGCTGGCCTTCACATCCCTATGCACGATTTTCAGCCTTGACTCCTCATGAAGATAAGCTAGGCCCCTCGCAATACCCATACAGTAATCAAACCGTGTCACCCAATCATGATTCAAGGTCCTTTGCCCTGCACCGTGGAGGCACTATATCATAAGTCCAAGCGTCACTTTTTACATGACAAAAGACATAATCGAGGTGAATATTCTGTCACCTACCAAACATTGCCTGATCAAGACTCTTGTTTTCAAGATTATACAAGAAGCCGATTATCTGCATCAATGCAGCATCCATACGATTTAACAAGGTTGTGGTGTTGCATTGCAGATATAGTGGCAAGCTCTGTCACAAATTGATTCTTTCCCTGGTGGGATGTTACAGATAGTTGCTTAACAGCAATCACTCTCCCATCATCAAGTGTTCCCTGATGTCACTGATATGGTCAGTCCTTCAATATAAAAAAAACACTTAAGCCATTTTGAGACCAATAATGCGATCACCATGATAATGCATACTCCAGTTCCTAGACTATCTGGAAGCTCCACTTAAGTCTGACTATCAAGAACTACACTGTATTAGCATATTGATGACAATGAAGGACAGTCAACCTAATTTATGTTACTCAATCTGGACCTAGCAAATATCAAGAAAATTGTCCATTCATTACTTGAAACCTTACGTAATCAACAATTTGCTATATTATCCACGGATATTTGGATGTTGTCCATTGAACTTCATTCTTTCCTGGACGTAATTTAGGATCTATTAGAGTCATCCTCCAAAGCCAAAGGATGATTTCCCAAAGAATGAAAAAGCAATATGCGAAGAAGGGCTTTTCTTTTCAAGGCAGAGAAAATATCGGAAGTTCGGTCAACCAGCACACAAAAAACACTCTTTTTCTTTTTGGCCCAGGGTACGGAAACCATAAGCGCTGTTCCTTTAGTAATCTGTTTCTCCTCTCTTTTTCCATTCTTTCTCCAAGAAACACTTTCAGAAAGATCAACCATTGACTTAGTTCTTATGACAAGCTAAGATCACAACAAACCCTGAAAACAGGGCCACATCCTCCCTCCCCAAGTTTTTTATTGGGATTGAAATCATCTGCAGCAGCCTTTAGTTCTGCATAGCTGAAAGTGTAAGGTCTAGCATCCATGCCAAGGAACTCTGTAAGACACAATAATGCAGATAAAATTCCGGCTATTGGAATATATTTCGCACCCTTTTGTCACTAAGTTTTTGATTTTTCGGAAATATGTTAACCGCTAAATTATTCATCCAGCAAAATAAAAATGCATTCATGAAATTTAGCTTCAACTAGAAAACAAGGAAATTTCACTTCCTACCACCAGTGGGCAATGAACTCAAAAGCTCTTAATAACAGCGGCACGTTGATATAGAGATTTCTCATTCTTTTTACCTCTGCAGAACATTGTTTCCATGTTTTATCCAAAAACATGATGAGAACACAAGATTATGTTGTTACTGATCAAAACAATAAACAAGAAAATAGAAAACCAGAAGCTATATTTTTCATATGAGGAAGAGAAGCGCAGAGAAAACAGAGCACAAACTTGCGTACATCAGTTTTTTTAAGGAAACTGTCAAGTACAGGACAACTTAAACAAAGCAAAAAACTGCTCACGTATGTGCAATACATAACTGCACACAAACGTGCTATTAACTTCCTAGAAAATAGCAAAAACACTAAATAAATAACTAAATTGAACTTGGCTGTTTTTTAATAAAAAAAACAGAGTAAAACAGAGCAGAAAACAGAACAGAAAACAACAAAAAACGGAGTAAAAACAAAACATAAAACAACAACTGAGACATTATAATCCAACAAACTCCTCCTTGGATCAGTTGCTGCTGCATACTCCAATTTTCTTTCTTAATACTTCAAATCTTCCAGCTTGAAGTGGTTTTGTGAACATATCTGCAAGCTGATCTTCAGATCTGCAATAGACCAACTTAACTTATCCACTTTGTTGCACCTCACGCAGAAAGAAAAATTTGACTTTGAAATGCTTGGTTTTGCCATGGAAAACTGGATTTTGAGATATTGCTAAAGCAGCCTGATTATCCACATTAACTTCAATGCAATTACTGGAATTCAACCACAAATCCTTCATTATCTTCTTCAGCCACAAAGCTTGATTTGCAGCTGCAGTAGCTGCTATAAACTCAGCCTCTGCTGTAGACTGAGCTACAATCTCTTGCTTTTTGGAACACCAGGAGAAACAAGCAGAACCAAAACTGAAACAATATCCAGACGTACTCTTCATGTCATCTACTTGAACCAGCCCGTCACTATCGAAAATCCTTGCAAATTAAACTTCGACATTTTTTAAACTTTACACCAAAGAACAATGTTCCTTTGAGATATCTCAATACCCTTTTTGCTGCAATCAAATGTAACTGACTAGGACTAGTCATAAACCTGGATAAAATACTCACAGCAAATAGAATATCTGGTCTGGTGCTGTAAGATACATAAGACACCCAATTAGACTTCTATACATAAAAACATCTACTGCATCTGTTCCATCATTCTTTTGCAGCTTCTCTTTAGCAGCCATAGGAGTGCTTACACTTCGACAATCTTCCATCTGAAACTTCTTTAGAATTTCCTTCATGTATTTTTTCTGACAGATGAAGATCTCATATGAAGCCTGTTTGACTTCCAGACCCAAAAAATAAGACATCTTTCCCAAGTCTGACATCTCAAAAACTGCAAATAAATCTTGCTTCACCTTCTCTATCAATTCCATATCATTCCCCGTCACTAAAAGATCATCTACATAAAGTGACAGAATTACAACACTGTGATTCACCTTTTTGACATAAAGAGTGAGCTCACTTAAGCTTTTTACGAAGCCAAAATTCTGCAAATATCGATCTATCTTCCCATACAAAGCTCTTGGAGCCTGCTTCAGTCCATATAGAGCTTTCTTCAACCTGTATACACTCTCTTCTTGCCCTTTGATACTGAAACCTTCAGGTTGTTCAACAAAAATTTCCTCCTCAAGCTCTCCATTCAGAAATGCAGACTTGACATCTAACTGAAATATATGCCACCCCTTCTCTGCTGCAATAGCTAACAGTAACCTTATTGTATCAAGTCGTGCAACAGGAGCAAATGTTTCAGAATAGTCTACTCCCCATATTTGTGCATAGCCTTTCACCACCAGTCTAGCTTTGTGTTTATTAACAGAACCATCAGGATTAAGTTTTGTTCTAAACACCCACTTAACCCCAATTACATTCTTATAAGATGGTCTGTCAACAAGCTCCCATGTGTGGTTTTTCTGGATCATTGCAATCTCTTCATGCATTACTGCAATCCACCTCTGATCCTTCTTAGCTTCCACAAAGTTAGATAGTTCGAGCATTGCCACATTGCTTCTTTCATAGATTTCAGCAAGTGACCTTGTGCCTCTCACTGGTAAATCATCCACACTGTCTTCCAATCCATCTATAACTTCATCAACCTCTACATCTGTTGTAGGTTGTTTTTCAAACTGTTGCTGTTCTGCACTCTTTCCTTCCATCCAATTCCACTCATCTTCTTCTAGAAAAACAACATCTCTGCTTACAGTCACCTTCCCTGTCATAGGGTGAAAAATTTTGTAAGCCTTTGATTGGAGACTGTACCCGATGAAGATTCCAAGCTCTACTTTCTTATCCAGCTTGTCCCTCTTGACCTCAGAAACATGAGTGTAACACAAACACCCAAAAACCTTCAAATTTTTCACGGAAGGTTTAACACCATACCAGACTTCAAAAGGTGTTGACCTCTCTAAGGCCTTTGTGGGCAATCTGTTCAACAGGAACACTGCAGTATTAGTTGCTTCAGCCCAGAACTTCTTAGGCAACATCTTCTCCTGCATCATACATCTGGCCATCTCCATAATACTTCTGTTTTTCCTCTCACTGACCCCATTCTGTTGAGGTGAATAGGGAGCAGTGAACTGCTGCACAATTCCTGCTTACTTACAATTCAACTTAAACTTGTGAGCAGTATACTCAGAACCATTATCAGACCTGAGCATTTTAATTTTCTTCCCACTCTGTTCTCAACTAAGGCTTTAAACTTTACAAACACATCAGCAACTTCAGACTTGGCTCGCAGAAAATAAATCCAACTCATCCTAGTCATATCATCAGTGAAAGTAATAAAATACCTGCTACCATTGAGAGAAGACTCAGACATAGGTCCACATAAATCTGTGTGGACTAATTGCAGCTTCTCACATGCTCTCCAGCCTCCTCCTTTGAAAGGAAATCTGGCTTGCTTGCCAAGAATACAAGTTTTGCATTGTGGAAATTCCTCCTCCAAACTTGGCAAGTCATTTGCCAAGCTATTTCTCTACATAAACGACATGCTCTTCCTGTGAACATGCCCAAGTCTTTTATGCCATATCTCTGCATTTTCTTCTTTGCACTTTAAAGCCATTTGTTGCATCTCTTGTGGCTTGAACATGAAACTCTTGTCCTCCATTGGAATTCTTAGCACTTCTTTGCTATCTGCATTATTAATAAGACATTCCTTCCCTTCGAACTTCACTTTATAGCCCTTCTCAACTAATTGACCAACACTTAACAGATTATGGTCAATATTTGGCACAAAGAGAACATCACTGATCAGCTTCACCTCCTGATTTCCTTCAATAGCCACTGTACCCTTCCCTTGCACTTCGATATACTGTCCGTTGCCAATTTTGACTCTGGACCTGACTGACTTGTCTAAACTCCTAAATAGCTTCGAATTGCCAGTCATATGATTGGTACAACCACTATCCACCAGCCATGCATCATTCCCAACAGAAGATTCAGAAAAAGAAGCTACAAACAAGTGCTCTTCCTCGGTTTCATTCACTGCTACTTGTGCTTTTCCTGCTTGCTGGTAATTTTTTTCTTTGCAGATGGCTTCCATGTGACCCAACTTGTTACATCTTCTGCATCTAGCATCAGGCTTTCTCCAACATCTAAAAAACTGATGATTAGTTCCACCATAGTATTGACAAGGCTTTTTGTTCATCTTCCATTTGCTAGACCCACAAGAATTTCCTTCTTTCGCTACAAACTTGGAGTCACCGGCATTTTCTCTAGACTGAATCCATTTCTTCCCTTTGCCTCCATCATTTGACTTCACTCTAGCTTGCAGCGCACCCTCTACAAACTCTTCTCTTCTCATCAGTCTTTTCTGCTCCTGTACCTGCAGAGCATTTAACAATTCTGCAAGCTTTATATCAGGTAAATCTCTTGTGTTTTCCAGAGACGCTATGGTGGCTTCGAACTTCTCTGGAAGAGACACCGGGATCTTCTGAACAAGCCTTTCATCCTTCAAGTCAGTCCCTAAAACTCTGATTTTATCAGCTATCCCAACCAACCTATCAGAGTACTCCTCCACTGACTCTGAATCCTTCATCCGTTGTCTCTCAAACTCCCTCAAGAGATTCAACACCTTCATGCCTCTTATCTTCTCATCTCCCTCATATTCATCCTTTAAGAAATCCCATTTGGCCTTTGCAGAGTCACACTTCATAATTCTGGTAAAGATGGTAGGCGAGACAACAGCATACAGGCAAGATTTTGCCTTGGCTTTTCTTGTGGTTCTCTCTTTATGAAGTTTGATTTGATTCATGGTCGGATTATCTGGAAGTGGAGCAACTTCATAATCATCCTCCACAGCTTCCCACAGATCATGACCCTCCAAAAATGCTGTCATCTTAACAGCCCATGCTTGATAATTCTCTCCAGTAAATATTGGAGAAGCCATCGTAGAGAAACCACTCGACCCTGTCTCCATCACCCTTTAACTTCTTTACACTTCGATACTTGCTTCACTTCACAGTCCCTCAAGATCAATCACGCTCTGATACCATTGTTGTTACTGATCAAAACAGTAAACAAGAAAATAGAAAACCAGAAGCTATATTTTTCATATGAGGAAGAGAAGCGCAGAGAAAACAGAGCACAAACTTGCGTACATCAGTTTTTTTAAGGAAACTGTCAAGTACATGACAACTTAAACAAAGCAAAAAACTGCTCACGTATGTGTAACACATAACTGCACACAAACGTGCTATTAACTTCTTAGAAAATAGCAAAAACACTAAATAAATAACTAAATTGAACTTTGCTGTTTTTTAATAAAAAAACAGAGTAAAACAGAGCAGAAAACAGAATAGAAAACAGAGTAAAAACAAAACATAAAACAGCAACTGAGACATTATAATCCAACAGATTACAGATAGGAAACTATCATTAGGAAGCTATCGGAAGCTTCTGATAGTGTGGTTTACCTTGATCTTCAATCATGCGTGCCATTCTCCTTCTCCGAAAAACATAGAACACCAGGAGAACAGCCACCAAACGGACCACTCCAACTCCAGTAGCAACTCCAACTATCAAGCCAGTGCAATCCCTTTTGCGGGTTGGAGGATTGTTACTGACAGTGGGTATAAAGTCTGCACAGAGTCTGCCAATTTAGTAATGTTTTAAAAAGTGGTGCTGGGAGCATGAGCAGGTTTTTATCATAGTACCTGGGACAGCACTAATGGCTGAAATTAGTGGTCCATATGTCGCTTGATTTGGTACACAACAAGTCCCTTTTCCAGCCCAAAAGAAGTGCATTTCAAGATAGTTTTCTGTTACCCAAGCCTGATACAATTTTGGGACAGCTGTAAAAGAGGCACCATCTGCCTCCTTCCGTATGTCGAAACCCTTTGCAACGATGTTTCCCTGAAATAAGCACAAATGGCATTGGCAATTGACCATGACCTTTCTTAGTAAAACAAGAAGCCTGGTAAAGCATGGCCCTACCTGTATGTATATATCAAAAAGATGCCTCCCAAGACGTTTCCATTCAGTATTCTGGATTTGTATTTCAGCAAACTGGAGGGTGACATTGTAGTTTACGTTCTCCAGCCCTAGTCCATAGTATCATAGAGATGAAGCAGAGACCCGTGTAGTCTGGAACAGCTCTGAGTCTAATGTTTCGGTGAACTGGGATATCGAGGAAGCACTGTTGGTGGGATCGTAGCTTCCCGTGAAATAACCAACATTGCTCACTGCCCACCTCTCTGAGTCGGTCACGTAGTAGGTAGCAGGACCAAAACTGATACTATCCCGCTCATACACAATATTACTGGACGAAGTATTCTGAGGGCCACCGCATTTTACTGAAAAATTATAATCTGCATGGCAAAAATAAAAAAGCAGATCATGATGAGTTTGTGAAAGGTACTTACATTACATAATGGACAAGAATTATCTGCCAAAGGACATGCACTTTGTACATATTAAATTTTCACAATCAGCCTGATTTAACTATATATATGAATGGAACATGCTTATCTTCAAAACTTACTTCCTACAGTCTGTTGCACAGCATCGTAATATGCAGTTGTAAATGTAATAATAAATTAGTTCTCTCACAATATAGTGAAGAGACCCACAAAGTACTAATGAAAATGAAGTAAGGCCCTTTCGAGGGAATAATCACAGATAAAGGGGGAGCCTAGAGAGGCAATTATTGAACATTAAGCGGCTTGCCTTATATCTCTGTCCGTGGCTTGAGCTGACAATGGGACATCAAAACTACAAAGCTGTCCCCTATCTAAGTAAATAACCTAGCATAGTAACTTGAACCTTCATTTTTCCTCTCTTCCGCTGAACTACCCCTAATCTAACTTACTGGGAGAAACTAATCTGACCATTCTGTCTTCTACTACATTTAAAGTTACTGTTCACTTCACATATTAGGATGCAAGCATGCAGAATATCTAAGGTAATTGGAAACACGATCTCCTGTCCTCCTCTTGTTGGGGGTTTCAATGAAAGGAAAGCATATTAAGGGGAAAAGGTTACATGGACTTACAGATTCCATTCCCCATATTGCAAGGAAAATTCCGTTGAAGACAGTTTATGTAACATCCCGAGCCCCACTGTGTAATATTGTCTGCTTTGGGTCATCCGTCCTGGCGTTGACGAACCGCCATCCCAGCCACGCTCTTTTTCCTCACGGCTTTAAAACGCGTTACACAGATTAGAGAGACCCAAGCCTGATAAGCTAATCAAGACCTCCCTCCCTAGGCAATGTGGGACAAGAGAGGAGGCTGTCACACTCTCCACCTCTTAATAGAACAGCGTCCTCGCTGTGACCCCACGGGTGTCAGAACAGCATTCTTACTGTGGCCCTACACGCCTCTTAACAAAACAACGTCCTCGCTGTGACCCCACGGGCGTCAGAACAGCATTCTTGCTGTGGCCCTACACGCCTTTTAACAGAAGAGTGTCCTCGCTGTGACCCCATGGGCGTCAGAACAGCATTCTTGCTGTGGCCCTACACGCGGTCGGGAGTTGACTTTGATACCACTTATAACATCCCGGGCCCCACTGTGTAATATTGTCCGCTTTGGGTCACCCGACCTGGCGCGGACGAACTGCCATCCCAGCCACGGTCTTTTCCCTCACGGCTTTAAAACGCGTTCAATAGATTAGAGGGACCCAAGCCTTATAAGCTAACCAAGACCTCCCTCCCTAGGCGATGTGGGACAAGAGACCTCGCTGTGGCCCAACACGAGGTCAGGAGTCAGAATAGCATTCGAGCTATGGCCCCACATGCAGTCGGGAGTTGGCTCTGATACCACTTGTAACATCCTGGGTCCCACTGTGTAATATTGTTCGCTTTGGGTCACCCGCCCTGGCACGGACGAACCGCCATCCCAGCCACGGTATTTTCCTTCACGGCTTTAAAATGCGTTACACAGATTAGAGGGACCCAAGCCTTATAAGTTGACCAAGACCTCCCTCCCTAGGTAATGTGGGACAAGAGAGGGACTCATTCCTTGCACACATCTGAGGACCGTCGCTCGGGCCGTCACTCTCTCCACCTCTTAACAAAACAACATCCTCGCTGTGGCCCCATGGGTGTCAGAACAACATTCTTGCTGTGGCCCCACACACGGTCGGAAGTCGGCTCTGATACCATTTCCTAGGACTTGCACCTTTCGTATTAACAACTTATAAGGATGCGCTAGAACGAGCAATCAAGGTGGAACAAAACATTCTGAAGCATGGCACACAAGGAGCGCCTCAACCCAAAAGGTTTAAGCCCACAAATGTGCAAGGTAGCCATACTGATGGTAGTAAAAGGCGAAGAGGCTTCAGCCGGTTAGGACAGTTCAGAAATCCAAGTAACTAGGGCCCTTGTAATACATGTGGAAATTATTATCACGGTGAGTGTCATCGGAAAACCGGAGTATGCTTCTCATGTGGGAAAGCGAGACACATGTTGCAAGATTGACCTACACGAAGGAATCCTCCTATTGGCAATAGATCATGTAATCTATGTGGGTGACAACGGCACCTAGCACACCAGTGTTTTAGGCGGAAGAATACCCCTTTCGTTGGTAGGCCCCAAGAGAACAAACAAAGATAAAGTACGAGTGGGAAAGTTTTTGCGATGACGAAGGAGGATGCGGCAGCATCTAATGCAGTTGTTGTAGGTAATATTTCTATTGCCTCACAATGTGCTTATGCGTTATTTGATCCTGGTTTCACGTACTCCTTCATTTCAACTAAATTTGCAAAGAAGCTTGATGTGTTGCCTGACCCTCTTGAATGTGATTTGTGTGTTGATACTCCTATTGGTCATTTCTTAGTTGGTCATCATGTGTTCAAGAGATGTGTGATTCGGATTAACAATGTTGAAATGCCTGTGGATCTAGTGGAGTTAAATATTCGAGATTTCGATGTTATTATAGGGATGGATTGGTTATCTACCTATCGTGCTATTGTTGACTGTTTTTCAAAGAAAGTGATATTTAGACTTTCGAATCAACCCGAATTCTCTTTTTCGGGAAGTTGTCAAAACACTTCTCCAAGGTTGATCTCGGCTTTGCAAGCAAGGAAACTTTTGAGAAAAGGTTGCTATGGTTATTTAGCTTGTGTAAAAGACACAAGTAAGGTCATAGTAAAGTTGGAAGATGTTCCTGTCGTTAGAGAGTTTCCAAGTGTATTTCCTGAGGATTTACTAGGCTTGCCTCTTGATAGAGAAATTGAGTTTGGTATTGAATTGATGCCTGGTACAGCACCGATCTCTAAGGCACCATATCGGATGGCACCCACGAATTGAAAGAATTGAAAACGCAGTTGCAAGAGCTTTTGGATAAGGGTTTCATCAGACCCAATGTTTCACCTTGGGGAGCTCCTGTTCTATTTGTGAAAAAGAAGGATGGTAGTATGCGGCTTTGCATAGATTACCGAGAGCTTAATAAGGTAATGGTCAAAAACAAATATCATTTGCCCTGGATTGAGGATTTATTTGATCAACTTAAGGAAGCTCAGGTATTTTCCAAGATCGACCTTCGTTCTGGGTATCATCAATTGAAGATAAAGATAGATGATGTGCCTAAAACCGCTTTCAGAACAAGGTATGGCTATTATGAATTTCTCGTCATGCCTTTTGGATTAACAAATGCGTCTCCTGCCTTCATGGACTTGATGAAAAGGGTGTTCAGGGAATATCTAGACAAATTTATTGTGATGTTCATTGATGACATCCTAATGTATTCGAAGAGTTTAGAGGAACACGAACAACACTTAAGGTTTGTCTTGCAGACTTTGCATGAAAATAAGTTGTATGCCAAATTTAGTAAGTGTGACTTTTGGCTTGATCATATAGAATTCTTGGGTCATGTGATCTCGAAAGATGGCATATTAGTGGATCCAAAGAAGGTTGAAGCAGTTGTTAAGTGGAATCGTCCAACTAATGTTACAGAAGTGAGAAGTTTTCTTGGGCTAGCCGGCTACTATAGGCGATTTGTAGAGGGGTTCTCAAAGATTGCTAGTCCACTTACCCGTTTAACTCAGAAGAAAGTTAAATTTGAACGGTCAGACCAATGTGAACGCAATTTTCAAGAGTTGAAGAGACGGCTGGTGTCGGCTCCTATTCTAACTCTACCTACCGGAAGTGGTGGTTTCAAAATCTATTGCAACGCATCCAAAGAAGGTTTGGGTTGTGTTCTTATGCAAGATAGCAAAGTTATTGCCTACGCTTCTAGACAATTGAAATTACATGAGAAGAACTACCCCACTCATGATTTGGAGTTAGCGGCGGTTGTGTTTGCCTTGAAGATATGGCAGCACTATTTGTATGGTGAAAAATGTGAAGTCTTTACTGATCACGAGAGTCTGAAGTATATCTTTACTCAGAAAGAACTAAACATGAGGCAAAGAAGATGGCTAGAAATTTTGAAGGATTATGACTTGTTCATTAATTACCATCCGGGTAAGGCTAATGTGGTAGCGGATGCTTTGAGTCGTAAATCCTTTGGAAATATGGCAGCTTTGCTCACTTCTTAAAAACCCATTCTTGAAGATATGAGGAAGTTAGACTTGGAGGTGTTGGTGCAGCAGCTTGGTGCTCAATTAGCTAATCTTCAAGTACAACCTATGTTGATTGACAGAATTAAGGCTAAACAGAATGGAGATCCACAATTACAAAAAATTAGAGAAGGTGTGGAAGCTGGAAGACAAATGGATTTTAGTTTACATGTAGATAGATCCTTGAGGTTTCGTGGTAGACTATGTGTTCCTGAGGACTCAAAGCTGAAAAGGGAGATCCCGCAAGAAGCTCACAGTACTAGATTTTAAATTCATCCGGGAAGCACTAAAATGTATAGGGACTTGAGAGAAAAATTTTGGTGGGTCAACATGAAAAATGATATTATAAAACTTGTTGATCAATGTTTAGTTTGCCAGCAAGTGAAAATTGAGTATCAGAAACCAGGTGGACAGCTGCAACCTCTAGAGATAACTAAATGAAAGTGGGAGCATATTTCCATGGACTTTGTAGTCAACCTACCGAGGATGCCAAGTGGTAAGAATGCTATATGGGTGATTGTTGATTGATTGACTAAGTCGGCTCACTTTTTGTCATATCGATTTGGCCTTTCAATGGAAGATATGGCAAAGCAATATGTTAATGAGATAGTGAAGTTTCATGGAGTTCCCATAAGCATTGTTTTTGATAGGGATCCTAGGTTCGTGTCTAACTTTTGGAAGAGTTTGCAAGGAGCATTGGGCACTAAACTCAACTTGAGTACAGCTTTTCATCCACAAACAGATGGACAGTTAGAGAGAACGATCAAGACATTAGAGGATATATTGAGATTGCATCATTGACTTCAGCGGTTCTTGGGATGAACATCTACATTTGGCAGAATTTTCTTATAACAACAATTATCACTCCAGCATTAATATGGTACCCTTTGAAGCTTTATATGGCCGAAAATGCAGAAGTCCTATTTGTTGGGACGATGTTGGTGAGAAAAGACTAACTGGCCCTGAGTTCATTCAACAGTTAGAAGAGAAAGTTAGGTTGGTTCGGGAACGTCTCAGAACAGCTCAAAGTCGTCAGAAAAGTTATGCGGATCTGAAAAGACGCAAGTTAGAATTTAACGTGGGAGATCACGTGTTCTTAAAAGTTTCTCCTACAAAGGGTGTAATGAGATTTGACACACGTGGGAAATTAAGTCCAAGGTACGTGGGACCATTCTTGATCTTAGGGAAAATTGGTGAAGTTGCTTATAAATTGGCTTTGCCACCGGCACTATCAGGTGTCCATAATGTGTTCCATGTCTTTTTGTTGCGGAAATATGTGCCAAATCCTAAACATTTGCTAGACTTTACTCCATTGAGATTACGGGAGAAAACATATGAGGAGCAGCTTATTCGCATTGTTGATAAGAAGGATCAGGTGTTGCGGCGACGAACTATCCCTTATGTGAAAATACAATGGCAAAACCACATCGAGAGAGAGACTACTTGGGAACTCGAGGAGGAGGCAAGACATAAATACCCTCACTTGTTTCACGATTGAAGTACATGTAAATTTCGAGGACGAAATTTTTTTAAGGAGGGTAGAATGTAACATTAGGCTAGTGGGCCCCAAAAGAAGAAATAGAAAAAAAAAGTTTTAAAGGCCCGAAAAGATGAAACTGAAAAAGAAACTGAAAAGTCATTAAAGCAAAAAGGAGAGGGGAGAGGGTTTGGTTAAATAGAAGCTGAGGGGTCCTCAACCAGAAAGAAAAGAAAGAAAAGAAGAAGAAGAAGAAGAAGAGAAAGGGGAAGAAAGGAAAGGGGTTTGGGCACGTGCACGCCTCGGATGCCTCGCCAAGCCAACTCAACTCCATAAAGCAGCACCCGGTAAGAGATCAAGCCCCTCGTTCGTCCGATTGAAGTAATTTTTGGATTTAGGACTCAAATTCGGATTTTTTGGAAAATCGAGCGGCGAAGTCCGATTTTGAAGTCATTGAGCCGTGTGTTTTTGTAGGAATGGTAGTTTAGGGTGTTGTGGAGCCACGGGATTTTACGGATCGTGATTTGAGCTTATGGTTTGTCCGAAACAAAATTTCAAATTTTCCCGCGCGCAGTGAACAGTACTCGTCCAGTAGCTTTGGGCCCGTATTTTGTCATTTTTTGGTTTGATTTTGGGGCGGCTAAGGTGGGATTCTTGTAATATGTGTCAAGAGCTCTCTATTGACTATAAGTACGTTCGGATCGGGGTTCGGAAGAGAAAGTTAAGGCGCAATCAAGTTTTGCGCTTAAATTTCGTGTTGCGAATGGCTTGAACAATCGCTTTGGTTATGCGATTTGTTAGTGCGTAGAAGTCCTTTTGTTAAAGTTAAGGCGTAATTTAGTTGTTTTGTAGTGGAGATAGAGTTTTATTAGATTTTAACATTTTTCTCGGTTATTTGATAGGGCCTTGAGTTCGACGATATGAGTATCGTTCGTCGTTTGGTCGTCGACGATGATGTGAGTGGTACTATATCTTCTTTGGTTTTATAAAATCATGTCTTGAAGTATGTATGTATATATATTGAATCAAGAAGAGAATTTTTGATATTATCCATTCCATGCGCTTGATAGGTGAATCCAGTGCTGAGAAGATCCTTACACACCATGACAGATCCAGAAATTCTCGAAGCACCCATTTCTCTTGCTCCTTCTTCTTCATCCACAGCTCTCTCAGAATTTCGTGTTTCCAATGCTTCTAAGATAGATTATCTTTATGAAGTCTCTCTTAGCGATGAAACCAAAATCTCAGAAACTCAGCTTCCTCTTATGAACCCTTATTCAGCTTTTGCCAAACCCACCACATCATTTTCACCTATCCGCTCTATTCGACAACTCATTCACCAAACCCCAAAGCAAGTAAAGGAGTACGTTCAGTCCTCCAAGTTCGACCAGCATCCCATTCCTGCTACTGAAAAAGAGTACTTTGTTACTCTTCAAATTCCTCCGGAATTTCCCAAACAATGGGTTCAACAGGGATATTCTCATGTCCACTATGGAGCTGTTCGTCTTGCTCTCACCTTCCATGGTCGTAAAGGTTTGCCAGTTGTGGCAAGAATTGCGTTGCTAGACACCAGGTTTTTACAATACCAGTATGCTTGTATCGGTACTGTTCAAACCACTCTGAATGCCGGAACAGTCTTTGTGACTTTGTATCCAAACTTCAACATCGCTCTTTCAGACCCCCAACTTCTCTCTTTTTTGAAAGTTCAAGTCCAGCTTACTGGAGCACCCCAAACTGTTGACTCTTTAGCTGCAACCCTACATTACCAAATGGTTTATCGAGTGCAGAACCATGCTCTTGACCTCAATTTCAACAATGGTAATGAAGATGCTTTGTTCATCTCCATGCAGAATGACCAGGCATCATGCATCCATGTTCCCCGACAGATCCCAAAGGATACATTGGCCAAGCTCCTTCCAGAGACTTGGATCACCAACTATGAAAAGCTACACCAGCATAACAAGCCGTTCCAGTCCACGGACTCAGAATTTGTACGGAAAAAAGATGGAACTGTTTCCATCAAATTTGGCAAAGAAAAGGAAGAAAGTCCTTCTATCTTCCAAACCATTCTCATGATCGAGCCATGTATTCCTGAATCTATTTCCGAACCAGATCCAAAGAAACATGTTCGACACTTTGACGGTGATGGGCACCCTGTCCATTACTATAAAGACAAGCATGGTCATTGTTTTTGGGATCCTTTTTGCCAATGTTCCTACTGTATAAATTCTCCCGATGAGGTAGACCCACATGCAAGATCTCCACCTCGACGGAAAAAATCCAAGGATAAGGTGTACCAAAGGTACTTAGACGGAGACACCTCCGTAGATACTCTTGGTGAATGTGATAAATACCAGTTCATGGTATCTTATGCACCACCTCCACCACCAAAGTTTAGTACCACATCCCGAGTCTCACCAGATTCGCCAAAATCACCTCCACCTTCTCCTCCCCAGAAAAAGCAAGCTCTCTCTCCATTTTATAAACCAATCCTCAAATGGGCTAAGAAACACTCTTACCCTCTTGAAATCCCGACAGAAACACCACCCACTTCATCAATCGCCATGTTCCAAGATACTGACTTTCCTCCTCTTGTCAAGGAAAGTTCTAAACTCTCGTTCCCTGCTACTGAAGAGTTTATTGATCCACATGGCAGGTACCGCCATGTTCCCAAAATACCTACCCCCACTGATGTGGACAAACATGGAAGACAGAAGAAAACCCCTGCTGCTGAAGCCGTTCTAAACTGGCAATCAGAGACTCTGTTGGCACACAACAATGCCTTCAAGGCTATTGATTCCAAGATTGGAAATATGCAACAAGATCTCCGAAGGTATGATGAGGGTACTAAGAAGATACTTTCTGAGTTCCAGAAAAGGCTTCATGCCTTGGAATCAGGACAATAACTTGGGTACCATTATCTTGAAAGTCCAAAACCAGAAATAGACAAACTCAAGAAGCAAATTCAACTTCTTGAAGAAGGAAGGTTTAGACCTTTCGATCCATTGGCACCTCCTGTTCAAACTGGGTATGCATCCTCAACACCTCAAGTGTCTGTTTTTGCTAATATCCCGGAAGATCCCTCCAGAAGAGAATCAGATTTGCGAAATCGTCTCAAAGCATTGAAGAAGGAAAAGGGGAAAGAAAAAACACCACCTACAGAATCAAGCTCAATTGTTATAAGAGAAAGGCTAGATCAAATGATGTTATCAAATCCATTAGAATCCTTTTTGAAGGATTTGGGAAAGCAAGAAATCAATCCCATTACCCAACAGCCTGAGCCTGATCCTGCCATCCCGGAAAACCAGATTCTGTTTTCTGAACAAACTTCCTCCTCTTCATCAGATTCAGTATCTACTTATTCCTCTTCATCCTTTTCAGATCAACCAGTTGATTCTCCCCTTCTGTTCCACCAAATTCACAAATATTCATGGCTGATACTCTTTCAGACTATGATATGCAATCAAACTATTCTGATCCAGAATTTGGACAGACGAGTAATCCCACCAGAAACAATTCAGCCAGACATGTGTCCGTGGCATCTAAACAATTCTTCTCCATTGATGATATACCTTATCCAAAATGGCCACACAGACTTGAAGAGTTTCATACTTGGTTGAGCACACAGTCCATCACCAACCATGATATGAATGATGTCCTTTACAATTTTGTTACAAGGTTCACAAGGAGCCTTAAATTTTGGTGGCAATCACTCACAGAACAGGACCTGCTTACGTTTTTATTATCACCCAGTTTCTACCATGCCCTTAATTACCTGTATCATGTTTTTGTGGGAACACCTGGAGATCTCAAAGAACTCAAAAGAAGAGAATTCTTCGAAAGAAGATGCTGCTCCCTTCAGAAGAAGCATCTAGATAAGCATTATCGATTAATGCTTCAGCTCTTCTACCAGATTGGCGCAGACCCAAACTTAAAGCATGTCTTCCTCACTTCCATCCCAACAGAGCTAACCCAGATGGTTGAAAGATCTTTTTTCGGAAAGCAAAGAAGAATACAAGACGTTCCCTTGGGAGAAATCCAGCAAGAAATCCACCTATGCCTTGAAGAGTTATGCTTAAAGCGCCGAATGGTCCGAACATACATCACAAATGATAAGCGTCTTGAATCAGCCTGTTCCCATCAGAAGTTAAAGATCAAATGTTCCAAACAAGATTGTGATGGTACTTGTGGCCATTATTCCCGGAAAAATAAGCACTACAAGAAGTACTCGATTAAAAAATCCAAGCATGGCTCCAAGCATTTCCGGAAAAAGAAGAAATGGCGATACTTACGCAAAAGAAAAGATCACGCAGGCCATAAGAAGTCAAGCCGTTGCTACATTTGCAACAAGAAAGGACACTTTGCCAAAAATTGTCCTCAGGCGAAAAAAGGCCAGAATCATCTGATCGAAAGTGAATCAGGTATTTCCCTTGAAAATGATGATATTGAGTCCTTATTTTCTGCTGATGAAGAACCAACAGAACAGACTCTTTGTGTTATTCCCTTCTACCAAACTTCCACTGAAAATGAGTCTGATGAATCAGAATCTGAAGATATTTTTCACATATCTCCCACATCTTCAGAACCAAATCCTGACATATTTTCAAGTCAAACTCACTGTCCTCATTTCCCTGTTAAAATCTTCACTTCAAAGTTCGCCAAGCCTATCAATGTCATTGCTCTCATTGATACCGGAGCAAGTTGTTCCATTCTAGACACTAAAGTTCTGCCTGAAGAATATTGGACTCCTCATGTCCGATATTTCAACTCTGCCTCTGGAGATACTTTCTCCACAAGTGTCAGAACCACTCCAGTTACTGTCCAGTTCTTCCTCGAATGCTCCATAAAGGCAAAAATCTTTGGATCAAACCTCCCCAATAAATATTTGCTAATTGGGTGGGACATCATGACCCAAATGTCTCAACTCCGCATCATTCCAGGAAAGGGTCTTAGATATAAAAATCATTTCTCTGAGTTTGTCGATATTCAGAGACTCTTTTCCATCCAGATGAGTTTATTAGATCCAATCATGCAAAAGTTGCTAGAATCTTGCTCGGAATCCCACTCAGAATTCGCTCAAAAATGTTCTCATCCTTTATGGGAAAATTCAGAATTCTTTATTCGCCTCCCCTTCAAGAAAAATGAAGACATCAACCCAACAAAGGCGAGTCATGCGGGAATGAAGCCAGAACACTTGGCTTTAGCTCAAAGGGAATGCTCAGAATTATTACAACAAGGCCTTATTGAAGTTTCTGACTCTCAATGGGCTTGTGAAGCCTTTTATGTCAATAAGCGAGCTGAGCAAAACAGAGGAAAAATGAGACTGGTAATCAACTACCAACCTCTTAATCTTTTTCTCCAAGATGATAAGTTCCCTTTACCATCCAGAGATTCTCTCTTTAGTGGTTTAACCAAGGCCCATATCTACTCCAAATTCGACCTCAAAGCCGGATTTTGGCAATTGGGTATTCATCCTGAAGACAGATCCAAAACAGGATTCTGTATCCCGAACCAGCACTTCCAGTAGAAAGTTCTTCCTTTTGGTTTAAAGGTAGCACCATCCCTTTTCCAAAAGGCCATGTGTCGCATTTTCCAACCTATTTTGTCAACTGCAGCAGTATATATCGACGATATTCTGCTCTACAGCCTCGATGAACAGAGCCACTGCCAACTCCTTGAGAAATTTGCAGAAATCGTGAAAAGGCACGGCATTATGCTTTCTCAAAGGAAAATGAATATTGCCCAGACAGAAATTAAATTTCTTGGTATGCACCTCAACAAAGGTACATACTATCCAGGGCCACACATTGCACAAGAATTATTGAAGTTTCCTGAAAAAGACTTCACGAAAAAACAAGTTCAGCAATTTCTTGGGATAATTAATTATCTCAAGGCTTTTGTCCCAAACATTGCAAAGCTTTTGATTCCTTTGCAATCCATGCTAAAAAAGAATCCCCCACCTTGGGGAAAGATCCAGACTGGAGCAGTTGCTGAGCTTAAGGAGATTATGCAAAATCTCCCACCATTATAAATACCATCAACAGGGAAAAGAATTCTTCAAACCGACGCTAGTGATGAATACTAGGCAGCTATCCTGTTCGAAGAAATTGATGGTAAGAAACACATTTGTGCTCACAAAAGTGGAAAGTTTTCCCAAGCTGAAATGCATTACCATTCCACTTTTAAAGAAATCCTGGCAGTCAAAAATGGAATCAAGAAGTTTGAATTTCATCTTATCGGCCATCACTTCTTGGTAGAACTAGACATGGCATCTTTCCCTCAGATGACCAAGTTTAAACAGAAGCAGATTCCAAACCCTCAATTGCTTCGATGGGCTGAATGGTTCTCAAAATACTCTTTTGAAACCAAACATATTCCTGGAAAAAAGAATGTTCTTGTTGACTTTTTGTCAAGACCAAGAGCACCAGCAGAAATCAACATGTACATCAAGAGGCCGGCCTTTCATATGCTCAATCATGGCGTCAAATACAAGATTGAGAAAATTAAAGACTCGCCAAGCCAGAAGTATCCCCAGGAGATTATTCAGCAAATCCAGAATGACAGTCTTGCTGAGAACATGGAGAACCTCATGTGGCAATGCCACACAGACCTTTTTAGATTCAATGGAGGTTCTATTCTTTATCCTTTCGGGTTAAATTTGAATTATCCTTTTATTCATCCTCTTATCTGGAAGGAAGATGATTTCCCTGATCAGCTCAAAACGCTGTTATGGTACTTAACCAATAAGTACTTAATAGCCATTAAAATCCCCACTAGAAGATTCATTGCTAATCTCACCAGGATATTCATGCTCGGGAGAAACATAGAAAAAGAATGTGATAGAAATCTTTTAGATTTTCTAAATTGGTTCTATCATCCTACATGTTGGAGACAAGACTTGGAAAGAGAACTAAGAACCATGACACCAAATCCTGAGGTTCATACCATCTTGTTTTTCAGACGTCCTTGGAATTTTTCTAGAAATAATGGATGTATTATTGATGCACCACTCGAAATAGGAACCACAACCTATAAACCTCACTTGAACAGCCGTGAAGCCCGGATTCACAAATCTTATCCGAGATCCGTTAGATTTTGTGAACATGAATACCAAGAACTCCAGAGAATCCTATGCCAGGAAAACAAGACCATTCCCGAAGATGTCTGGAATAATGTACCCACTACGTGGGATCATTATGACCTAGCACCAGAAGCTAAGGAAGCACTCAGGCAACACAGACAAGCTGCATCATCTCAAGACCATGAAATGACAAGTGAAGATGACATTGTCCAGTCAACTCAAGACCCCTATGCACGCTTTGGAGGCCCTCTGTCCCAGAATCCCTACGAACAGGGATCTTCGTCCTCATTCCAAAACATGGATACATCCTTTTATGCACAGCCATCCAATTGGCCCCAGCCAAGCATGCCAAACATTCCTGCCAACACTACAAGTGAAAATACAAACTGGGCAGAAGAAGAAGCATCCCATTGGGCTCATGAAGCATCCTCGTCTCAAAGGCTGAACCAGATCCTTTCGCCTCAAGATCTTGAAGCCCTCCAGCAGAAATACGAGGCACATCTCCTAGAAGACAGTTCAGATGATGACTCAGTATGTAGCTACAATGCACGTGACGGACGAGATCGTTGAGTCCGTACAATTTCACTGTAGCAAAGTACTGTTCACTTTCACTGTAGCAAAGTACTGTTCACTTTTACTGTAGCACTAGGCTAGGGAATGTACTGTTCACAGTACAGTTACTGTTCATAATGTGTGAATAATTCCCTCCCGGAAGGTTCCGGTGCCTCTGTTTGTTTCTGGACCCGTGAGTTGGTCCCTGTGTGTCCTTGTTTCCCTTTTTCTGCCTATATAAGGCATTGTTGTTGTATCGTTTTGGGCAGAGTCCCCTGAAGTAAAGTGTGTGCTTTGTGAAAAACCTTTATGGCTTTCTAAATCTCCCTTCTTCTCCAGCCTGGTAGGATCCTTCGAGAAATGCAGCTTGGGTAGATTAGAAACGTTTCCATCCTGGCATCTTTTGAGTGTCTCTAGGCTCTGGATTAAAGGGTTGAGTGGTTTTCTGCTAAAAGGCTGTCCCTGAAGGGCTTGAACGGGAGTTGTTCGCCCAATGTGGGATGCATACCTGCAGGAAATTTACTCTCCTTCCCTGATCCTAAGTCTAGGTCCATTCATGGTAGATCGAGCAATTGCTACTCTTTGGTTGATTGTGAATGTTTGAAAAGCATGTTATACAAGGTTTGTGGAGAAACATATATGAAATTGCTTTGCAACTGATTTATGGAAATGTTTATGATGATTTGAGAAACGGATATGAAATGGATGATGGGCTATGTTGCAAAATATTATTTGTTTGGTTTAAGATATTGATTTCTGGATTAGATTTCTAGTATTGGAGAATAGTTATTTATATTCAATATGACTCGTGAACCCAGTGAGGGGTTTTTGGGGGTATGCATACCGAGTTTAGGATATCTTTCTAAGCCCAGCCATCGACTTTGTAAGTGGAGACATTGCCAATGGGAGAATCTTGGTCACCTTGTCACAAGGCATTATGTCGTGACCATGGTTAGTTATTGAGCAAAAGATTGATCAATGGATAGACCATTGATATGTGTTTTTCATGGAGATTATTCAATGGATTCGACCATTGATACTTGACTTTTGATAGTGATTCAAATGAGTTTTCCATATTAGTATAAATCTTTGATGATAAGAAATAACTCTTATAAGATTCAATACGTATTTTATATATTGAGTTGGCGTTATAAAATTTGGTATTGCTTTGTATACATGCATAGTGGTTATTCGATCTGCTTAGAAGATATATACTACTCAGTGAGCTGTCGTTGCTCATCCCACTCTTCCTTTAATCTTTTCATATTCCTCAGTTAGCGTCGAATAGAGCGAGAGCGCCGTCGGTGAGAAACTTTTGGGGAGTTCTATTTTTATTTGGTATGTTTTAAGGAAGTGGTACCTGCGATCCTTGCTAGTGGTTGGATTGTCTGAGTCTAAATGTCTATAACTTTTGATGGATTATAGAAACTTTGATTTTGCAACCAATTTGAAGGTTTATCTGATATTTATTTATATAAGTTGATATCAGGTTGTTGGTTGTGCTTGAGGCTGTGTCCTTCGTGTGGAAGGACGGCCGTGTCATCTCCATTCTGTGTTGTTTTAGGGTGTGACATATTTTGGTATCAGAGCCTAAGTTTTGATTCTTTTGGATGTAGTTATGGGACGTTGTGAGGTTGTGTGATAGATTTTATTTTTGCGTTAGTCTTCTAGATTCTAATGTGTAGTTTCATTCTTGGATTCAGGTGATCATGAGTACCGACTCTTAGACACTTGCCTCGCTTCGTAGGAGCCGCAAAGACAAACGAGTTGCTACCCCTGAGGCTAGAGACATGCCTCAAGCTTCTCGAGGTGCGTCTTTGAGAAGGAGACTTGAGGACCACTATGATAGTAGTCTTGACTTGCGCGAAGTCAGAGAAGAGGATCAAGAGCCAACTCGTTCAACTGAATTTGAACAAGCAATGATCCATTGGTATCGCCAAGAAAAGGAATTAACTGGAGATGAAGCGACTGGTTCAAGCACTTTTGCCCATTTTAGAAAGGCGAAACCACCCACTTTTGATGGGAAAGCTAATCCTTTCGCGACTAAGCATTGGATTAAAAAGATTGATGGGATCCTTGAAGCTAAAGAGGTTCCCGAGGATCCGAAAGTTAAATTTGCCACCCAATACCTGGAAGGTAAAGCAAAGTTTTGGTGGGATGGAATGAAGCCAAGTCTTGGAGATAGGGATGTTATTATATCCTGGGAGGACTCTAAAAAGGCGTTCAATACTCAATTCTTCCAAAAGTCATTCTAGGCAAAGATGAAGGGTGACTTTGTACATGAATCTCAGGGTGACCTAAAGCGGACAATATTACATAGTGGGACCCAGGATGTTACAAATGGTATCAGAGCCGATTTCCAACCACGTGTGGGACTACAACAAGAATGCTGTTCTGACTCCTGACCTTGTGTTGGGCCACAGTGAGGACACTGTTCTGTTAAGAGGTGGAGAGTGTGATAGCCTCCTCTCTTGTCCTACATCGCCTAGGGAGGGAGGTCTTGGTTAGTTTATAAGGCTTGGGTCTCTCTATTCTGTGTAACGCGTTTTAAAGCCATGAGGGAAAAGATCGTGGTTGGGATGGCAGTTCGTCCGCGCTAGGGCGAGTGACCCAAAGCGAACAATATTACACAGTGGGACCCATGATGTTACAGTTTAATCCTGGAAGAAGAAGGCTAAGATAAAAGGAGAAAATTTTACCCAGTTGACATGTATGGCAGTATGAACTTATGAGTAAATCAAGAGCGGATACTTCTATAGCAAGGAAAATTCCTTTTCTATTTTATGACTTTTACTGAAACATTCAAGATATCTTCATTGAGGATGCAATTGCTAATTAAATGCTAAAACTTCTTAAATCATTGAAGCGGTGACAGCATCTTCAAGTCATAGTTCAAACTGCACCCTTTTCTAGTGAATACTAATACTGAGTTTTGAAGGATTGCTGATTCTCCACTGCATCGATTACGAGGATTAAAATATGATGAAACTGTAGTATCATTATTTAATCAAATTACTGACATGCACAATGGCATATGAATAAGGACAATCATATGAAAGTCACTACCCATGACAGTTCTTTTGTAGGCAGTGCTTAAACGATTTACATTTGTTCCAAGCAGTAGATTCAGCAACCAAAAGTGAGTGAGTTTTAATGTAAATTCAGCATGCATCTGTGATCTCAATTAATGGAATTAGTATGACAAAGGACAAATTTGATATATGAGCATCCAGAAAGCCCAGCAGGGTAGTGGGATTGGTGATTATCCTCATAAAGTGAGGTAGGCATTCAAGACAAATCTGAGGACACATCAGCTAACCGTTTTCAATTGAATGGATTACTGTTTATGATCACTCAAGAATCATAAGCAAAAAATCGCTAGGGCAATTACCTAGGATTAGAGTTGTCCAATGTAAAAATGTTGCCAACCAGATTACTGCAAAATGCATCATGAAAAAAATTGTGATCGCAAGTCCCCCCACAAGATTGAAACACTTACAGCTCATCCTTTAGCTAGATAGTGACTTCAAGTACTATCTAGCATCCCTCGAGCAACAAAAGATTGAGAAAGTGCAAAAGAAGAGTCCTCACTCAAGATATCTAACTAAAAGTATAAATTATCTTTTTTCAAATGACAGAAATACATACAGTTGTAAATTATAGCTGACCCAAGAAGGAATGCTTCCCATCAAGTTATTGTATGACACGTCTCTGCAAAAATGGCACAGGAGAGATGTCATTTAGTTGACCAACAAGGTAGTCGTCTATCAGTATCAAATAGCATGCTCTGATGTGTCAAACAACAAAATGCTGATTATATTCTCCATGTTCACAGGCGCAAAATAGTTGACTTTGAAGGAAACTATATTTAATGCTGAGTTAGCTATAGAGGGAAAAGGAGAAAAAAACTATTCAGGTTGATGATGAAAGACAGACACGCTTCGGCATATTTTCAATCAATCTCAACTGAAACAACGACTTACAGCTGAGATAAACTCTGGTATCCTGAAAAATCTAATGGGAGTGAATCTGAGATATTGTTATTCCTGAGTATCATGGAAACAACTGGGTAAGCCCATTTCACATATGGGCCAAAAGAGAAAAAGAAAGGAAAAGAAAGTCTGCTACATGCTCCGGAATCACAATGTCTTACAGAATAGACAGATTCTTCATATTCCTGATGAATTCCAGTGATGAGCTCACATTAGATACGTCACTTATTCTCCTGCATTATGTACTCAACTCATTTCAGTTTGTTCAAGGCTGTGGTAAGTTATTTTTTACAAGCATAGAAACAGAAAGTACATGGCCCACTCACAAGTCTATCAAAGCGGTTAAATTGGAAATGGCAAAGGAATCGAACCTTCGAAAGAATTTCTTTGAAGAGACCTATAAACAAAAGAAATTGAGAAAAAATTGGACAAATTTATCACGTACTGTTTAATCATAACATAATACGGAATTAATGCTATAGAATTTGTCGAATTTCAATTTCCAGAGCCTACAAACTGTTGTGAAAGATAGACATTCATAGTCCTAGGCATGGTTAGATGAAAAACAAACATATATATTGCCTTACAGCTGTGCAAGCTGCGACCAATTTCCTATGACTTCTGGTATATTGCCAGTGAAGTTGTTATCCGATGCCCACTTGCAACCAGAAAAGGTATTTCTCCTGAGAAATCATTTCACAAAGCTTTGCCTGTTAATAGTTTTTTTTCTAGTATCAAAGGAGGAATGAAGCTCCAACACTGTTTGAAGATTTTTAAGCTTGGAAAATGTTGACAGAATCTCACCACTGAGTCAGGAACTATCCATGCAACTGTACAATAAGTGACTTCCATCAACCAAGGGAATTTTATTAATTTAACACAACTCAAATAACTCAATAGTTTGTCCTTTTGAATAGTTGAAAGCAGGAGTGATGCCAAGAGGAGAGGGTGACACTGTGTCATGGAACATTTGCACAACATCCACGAGACTTGAAAAGGTTTACACCCAGAAAGTACACAGCCAAACATTGCGGGAGTCTCTAGTAGTTGAAATGTCAACAAAAGGATGACAGTGAAAGTGAAATATGAGGTATAAGGGTTAGGCAATGTGATGATGGGCAGAATGATAGTATCAACAACATGCTACTGCAAGTTGGAAAAGTTAAAAGAAACTAATCAATTTGAAAGGATGCATGAAAAAAACTTAGTCCGTTTGCCACCTATTTCAACAAAACTGACCTCTGCCAAACTCCAATACCTGCAAATATTTTAAAAGGAAAAATCCTTATTTAAGAATGTTAAGCAGGCAGGACATACAGTTGCTGCAATTTGGACAGATTTCCAAGCTCAGAAGGCAGAGAGCCACTGAAGTTATTGGTGCTAAAGGACCTACAACATTAAACAAGCCATCAGATCCACTCTTTCTTTTATATCTTTTTGCGAGCCAATTTTCATTGAAAATTAGGCTGAACATCCAGTGGACGTAATGCAGTTGAATCCTTCTGCTTGACATTACAAATCCTGTTCTGGAACTCTTACTTACAATGCCAATAGCTCTGTAAGTTGCCCAAGTTGCGGTGAAGCTCCCCTGATAATGCATGGATGGCCAGACTCCTGAAGTAAATCAGCAGAGCAAGCATCAGGAAAGAAAGAAAACTGCTTAAAAAAAGGAGCGGAGAACCGTCTAAATTTTGAAACTAGAATTGAGTTGTGCTCACAGATACTGCATGCGAGTTAGGTTGCCAATGGATGGAGATAAGGAACCAGTCAAGAGATTTTGGGCCAAATTCCTGTATAAAGTACATAGTACCATCAGATTTTGAAACCTTGGTGTGTAAAATCATTATGGGGCTTCGGCAAATGAGAGCATGTGAGTGTTGCGTAGACAAGCTCGAACTGAGTGTTGCTTAATTATAAGGCATGACACATGGCACACAATGAAAACGCCAGGGAAATGAGAAACTACTGGAAAAGACAGAAGAAGTGGAATGGGACCAACACATACAGATCAAAGAGGTAAGTCAAGTTCCACAGCTCATCAGGGATAGGACCAGCAACGCTCAGTGTATAAACTCGGCTGCAACCAGAGAAAAACCACCCGGTCATGAAATAAGACACGCACATGGTGGGCGAGATACTGTCGATAAGTACAGCTGTGTAATGTGGCAAATAGTGGAATTGTTGAAGGAGCAGTCGCATTTGATGAAAGGGTTGTAATCGACGAAGGAAATGGAGTCGTCGATCGCGGCTCCGCTGGATGGGTCTCCACTTATGTTCCATGTTGGCGTCTGCGAAGTGAGCCCCAATGTCGACCATATCGAGTTCAAATCGCCACTACATTCGCATAACCATCATCAACTCGCGCGTGTCCAGCTTCATGCTCAAACTAAATGCATCGGGGCGTGATTCTTATTTTAAGTAAATGGAGAGTGATTTAGACAATTAAGTGCAATTTATAATACACCTTCATTTCGCAGAAAATAATTTCCAGAAAAATATTTTTCGGATTTTCTAACATTCATTTCACAGAAAATAAATTCCTTGAGAAAAACATTTTTCATAAAAAGAAAAAAAAATCTTTTAAATTAGGAGAAAATGTTTTCTACTTTTGAAAAATAAAAAATATTTTCCTTACTTGATCTATCTTATCTCACACTTATATAAATTATTACTTCCTCCTCCCATTCTTCTTCTTCTTCTTTTTTCTTTTTTTCATTTGAATTATTTTTTTAATTTGAATTTTCTTTTTTTTTTAATTCGAATTATTTTCAAAATTTCCTTTTCTATTCTATTTATTTCCTTTTTCTTTTCTTTGTTTCCCATTCCATTCTTCCTTAGCCAGTTGCCCGCGAGCACGAGGCTCACCCGCCTCTGGTGAGCTTAGGCCCATCGCTTGCCAGATCGGTGAGCGTCGAGCTCGAGCTTCACCAATGCTCGCGCTCGCCAATTTGGTGAGGCTTGAGGCTGGCGAGCTTGAGGCTCTCTAGATTAGCGAGCTCCAAGCTCGCCAGCCACAAGCTCACACTCGCCAATCTAGCGAGCCTCGAGGCCTCGAGCTCGAGGCTCACCTATGGCTGGTCGCCGGCTATTGCCATGGTCGGCAATCGGGCGAGAAAGAAGAAGATGGAAAACAAAGAAAAGAAAAATAAAAATGAAAATATAATTTAATAATCAAATTTTAAAAATAAAAATAATTAAAATCAATTTTTTAGAAAATGAAAATTCGATTTTAAAAAATAAAATAAATGAAAAAGAGTATATGGAGGAAAAGATTTTCCTTATCGAATAGGGAAAATATTTTTCACTTCATTTTCAAGTTTCATCCAGATACTAGAAAATAACTACATTTTTTTGGAAGATAACGACTTGAAAATTATTTTTTAGAAATGCTATATTTATCGCAAAACGAACATAGCCGTATTCACATGCTATCTGTTGAGTTGAATTGTATAAAAGAGGACAGCCGCTTCATATGGAGTAGTATTTGTGCATTTCCTAGACATATGGTCTTAAAGAAACCATTTTTGCTTTCTTGATAGTCAATTTTTTAAGAGTAAAGATTATACAAGTCATTTAAATAAAAGTGAATTCCATATGGGCTGAATCAACATAAGAAGGTGAAAGAAGAACCACCGACATCCTTATAGTCCCACAGCGTGTTGCTTTCTAGATAATAAAGTGAGGTAATGATAAATCGGCGAAATGTTAGGAAAAATCATCGAGATATTTTAAAGAAGAATCTCTGTCTGAACATGAAAAGAGAGTACATTCAAGAACTAACGTTGGGGATGGGATTTTCTCTAGTAAGAAGACACCTCCCTCAAGAAAATATTCACTGATTTCTTCCCATCACGACGTCATCATCTTCCGTGGCATATACCTTTTTATTTTATCCAATCACCACTTGGCATGTAATAATCTGACGTGGAATCACAAAAAGTTGAAAATCTACTCAGACCAAGTCACTCTCTTCATCCTTCTCCACCCACAGCCACGTCCGAGCCTGACCTCCGAGCGTCCCCCGCCGGCGCCCATCTCGACCGACAGTGCTGCGTGTCCAAACCCGACCCACCCCCACCGCCGTCTTCATTGTCAGCTTCGCCTTCGCTGGAAATGGTCCTTCATTTTCGTCGTCTTTGTGGTCATCTTTACCCGTTTTTGGCCTTGAGCAAATGCCCAAAAATATGGGGAAAATAAGGAAAAAAATAGAAATCTCTTGACAAAAAAATTTGGGGAAATATCTTTGAGACAAAGAAGGGGCAGTGAGTCTCTTGGCCTGTCCTTTGGGCCAAAAGGTAGAAGACATGGCTGCAAACAGCTCGATTTTTGGGAGATTTGTAGAAGCTGGGTTATGGAAATCTGTGGAAGCTGGGGACAAAGAAAGAAGCCCAGAAACTTGAATACTAAGGCCCTCCCATTTTGCAGCGCATCCCGTCACCAAAACAGGGGAAAAAAATAAAGTTGACCCATAAAGTTGACCGACGCATCTCGTCACCAGAAGACGACTTCCTATATTCGTCTTCGGCTTCGTCTTCCCCTGTGATTGGGCTCCGGTGGTGGGAGGGAACTCAGCTCACCGCTGGCGCGACGACCACGGCGGGGTAAGGGCTCGTGGAAGGAGGTTGCGGCGGAACGAGGAGATGAGAGGCCGGAGCGGTGGTAAGAAGGAAGACAGAGGAAATATGATTTTTAATTTGTTTCAATATATATGTGTGTGTGTGTGTGTGTGTGTGTGTGAAGTGGTGATTGGATAGAAGCAATGAGGTGCATGCGGCAAAGGATAATGACATGGTGGGAAGAAAGCAAATCCTCCAAGGGGTGTATATATGAACGAAATTAAATACCCAGATAAAGCTAATCACTGGTATGAAAGAATTATTACTAAATAAATTTTATTAATATTATTAGAAGGATGCATTAAATTTCAAAAAATGCAAAATACACCTCAATGTTGTATTTCAAGTTAAGTTGTGTCAAGAGTTGAAGACCTTAATTCAAGGTTTTGGCGAAATCAATAATACAGAACAACAATGGCAAAAATATGATATACATTACATTATACGAAATAGCGAAATGATCAAAACATGTAGTGTAATATCGCTAGATGAGATTATTACCTACTCAATTGAATGTTGTACCCCCCCCCCCCCCCCCCCCCCCCCCCCCCCCCCAAAAAAAAAAAAAAAGAAGCATTAGGGACCTAAATGAATTATAGAAATTGAAGAAAATTTGTGAATGAGCATATGCATATAACTACATTATACATGCTCTTTTGCCATTCCATATAATTAAGAAGTCAGTATAGGATTAAGTATTTTTCTTGAAAATAAAATGATAATTAGTACTAGTTAGTATGGAAAACATAATAGAATAGAGATGCAAATGCATAAGTTAATGAATTATATTCACTATCTTTTACCCTTCTATTTTGGGGGCTACATCCACCATTTAAAAAGGGCATCTCATGAATATCTTATCGCTTAATAATATCATGTTATGGATTTTTAATTAAAAAAATAATCATTTCAATGTTTTGTTGTTTCTTGCAAAAGAAATCACAAACTCTTTGGCTCTTCCAATGGTCCATCTCCTACAATTCAAATATGCTGTTGAAATAACACCATCATAAGATTGAAATAACAGTGCACTAAGCAAGAATTTTTAAGCAAACGTGGTAAATTGGTTACCCGGTTGCCTTGGTTAAATAAGAGGACATCGTCCAATGTTGTCATCTAATCAAAGTCTATCAAAATCTTAATTATATTTTAGGAAGGAGATGATTTTCATTATTAGGAAGGGTGTTGACATCATCCGCACTCTTAAGGAAAAAAAGCTCATTAAACACAAGAACACACATAGAGAGGAAGAGGGTTTGTTTGGACCTTCAGAAGGGATAGTTGCAGCCTGAGTCTGATTCTGAGCACGAGCAATGTCTCCAAGTAGTATGCACACTGCTACATGCAAGGCAAAGATCACCCTCGAATTTGCCATAGTTCAACCTCAGAGAGAGGGGGGGGTCCTTAGAGCTGGAGAGCCACGTGTACATATGAGTAGATATAATTTGATGAGAAAGCCAAGGGCAATGGCGTTAGAGAAAAAGATCAAAAATGGCCCTCCACTTTGCCTTACTTTCAATGAAGTCTCTAGCTGTGTACAAATTTTTTAATTAGCCTTTGTGTAATATTTGACTTTTCAATAAGTGGCGGGACCCATTTTTATTTTGGAAAAAAGGAAAGAGGGTTGAAAAGAGAGCCCAAAGGAGACGGGAGATTAAAAAACAAAAAAAAGGAAGAGAGAGAGAGAGAGAAAGGCAAAAAGAAAAAGGAGGGAGAAGAAGGGAAAAGTGGTTTGGCGTGTGCACGTCGCATACGCCTCGCCAAGTCAACTTTAACTCTATAGGGCAACATTTGGTTAGTGTTCACACTTCTTGTTCTTCCAATCAGAGTATTTTCAATATTAAGACTTGACATTTGGAATAATTGGAGATTTGTGTGGCGAAATCCAATTTTTAAGTCATTTTTTTTTGGTAAGACCAATTTTTAAGTCATTCAGTTGTGTATTTTTATAGAAATGATAGTTTAAGGTATTATGGAATCATAGATTTTACAAATTTTGATTCGTACAGCTTTAAATTACATAATGACAAAAATGATTGATAGGGAGAGCCATCTTCTAGAGGAAATTCATTTGTACGTACAATAGTTAAATACGGTACATAATGTTGGCATAATCAACTGATAAAGCATGATATGGATGCGGCAGAGATCCATCCAGGTAAACCATGTTCATCTACCATCTCCGATTATCTCATCAAGCATGGGTGTCTTTGCAATTTCTGGTGAAAAATTTGCAGTTCCAACAGTGCTTGCAGTGAATGGGGAGTTGTAAGGGCTCTTGTCTGTGCTCTTATCAGCAGTCTCGGCCAAGGAGCTAGTTGTATCTTTGAATCTCCAATCAGTCAAGTAGCCTGGCCTCGTGGACACGGTCGCCACTTCAATATCTCCAGAGAGCATTGCCACCACACGGGACATTGGGGGTCTCAGCGCTGGCGATGTTTGAGTGCACAAGAGCGCTATTGCAACAATGCGTTTTGCCTCTTCTTCATTGAACTCTGATAATCTAGAATCAACCAGCTCCACAACACGGTTGGTTTCGTGCAGGTTCCAAGCCTGAGAAGCAGGAACCAAAAGTGACAAGGATGTTATCAGGCAACCCCATAGATAGAATTAGCAGGGAAGAATAATAGGAAGAAGGATAATGATGTTTCCTTCTTAAATAATGGCCATAAAACAACCGAACAAGTGGCAGAATATTCAAGCGCGTACCCATTCAAGGAGATATATCTTTTCTTCTTCCAAGCTAGGGTCTGAATTTGACCTTCCGCTGACAACCTCTAGAGCCACTACGCCAAACGCAAACACATCTGCCTTCTCTGTAAGGTGGCCACGCATTGCATACTCGGGAGCAAGATATCCACTACAAAAGCAATAAGAAAGCAGAATTAGATTCTCAGCAGCTGTAGGCGTCAATGTGCTAATGCATATGGCTCTGTTTGCATATGACAGAAGAACATGGAGCTTACATGGTTCCCGCAACACGGGTGCTTATATGGGTCTTCTTATCATCATAAAGTTTAGCCAAACCGAAGTCTGATATTTTAGGGATGAGATCAGAGTCCAGCAGAATATTACTGGCCTTCACATCCCTATGCACGATCCTCAGCCTTGACTCCTCATGAAGATAAGCTAGGCCCCTTGCAATACCCAGACAGATATCAAACCGTGTTGCCCAATCAAGATTCAAGGTCCTTTGCCCTGCACCGTGGAGGCACTATATTATAAGTCCAAGCGTCACTTTTTACATGATGAAAGACATAATTGAGGTGAATATTCTGTCACTTACCAAACATTGCCTGATCAAGACTCTTGTTTTCTAGATACTCATATACAAGAAGCCGATTATCTGCATCAATGCAGCATCCATACAATTTAACAAGGTTGCGGTGTTGCACTGCAGATATAGTGGCAATCTCTGTCACGAATTGTTTCTTTCCCTGGTGGGATGTTACAGATAGTTGCTTAACAGCAATCACTCTCCCATCATCAAGTGTTCCCTGATGTCACTGATATGGTCAGTACTTCAATATAAAAAAATGCTTAAGCCATTTTGAGACCAATAATGCGATCAGCATGATAATGTATACTCCACTTCCTAGACTCTCCGGAAGCTCCACTTAAGTCTGACTATCGAGAAATGCTATCCATCTCCTAAAGCTACACTGTATTAGCATGTAGATGACAAATGAAGGACGCTAAACCTAATTTATGTCACTCAATCTGGACCTAGCAAACATAACCAAGAAAATTGTCCATTCATTACTTGAAACCTTTCGTAACCAATAATTTGTTATATTATCCATGGATATTTGGATGGCATCCATTGAACTTCTTTCTTTCCTGGCGTAATTTAGGATCTATTACAGTCATCCTCCAAAGCCAAAGGATGATTTCCTAAAGAATGAAAAAGCAGTAAGCGAAGAAGTGCTTTTTCTTTTCAAGGCAGAGAAAATATTGAAAGTTAGGGCAACCAGCACACAAAAGCCATTGTCTTTTTCTTTTTGGCCCAAGGCATGGAAACCATAATCGCTGTTCATTTACCAATGCGTTTCTCTTCTCTTTTTTAATTCTTTCTCCAAGAAACACTTTCAGAAAGATCAACCATCGACTTAGTTCTCGTGACAAGCTAAGATCAGATTAGCTATAGTTGAAGAAGCAATAGCGAGAAGATCAGCTTTTGCAAGGAGCCAAGCACCTCAATTCTGCGAATATTTAAATGTGACACCACTCCATCGACATCTACTCTTTTGTGTTATCCAATGAATTACAACAAACCTTGAAAACAGGGCCGAATCCTCCCTCCCCAAGTTTGTTATTGGGATTGAAGTCATCTGTAGCAGCCTTTAGTTCTGCATAGCTGAAAGTGTAAGGTCTAGCATCCATGCCAAGGAACTCTGTAAGACACAATAATGCAGATAAGATTCCTGCTATTAGAATATTTCGCAACTTTTTGTCACTTAGTTTTTGACTTCTTGGAAATATGTTAGCCGCTTAATTAGTCATCCAGCGAAATAAAAATGCATTCATGAAATTTAGCTTCAACTAGAAAACATGGAAATTTCACTTCCAACCACCAGTGGGCAATGAGCTCAAAAGCCCTTAATAGCAGCGGCATTTCAATACGGAGATTTCTCATTCTTTTTACCTCTGCAGAACATTGTTTTCATCTTTTATCCAAAAACATAATTAGCACACAAGATTACAGATAGGAAATTATCATGGGGAAGCTATTGGAAGCTTCTGATAGTGTGGTTTACCTTGATCTTCAATCATGCGTGCCATTCTCCTTCTCCGAACAACATAGAACGCCAGGAGAACAGCCACCAAACCGACCACTCCAACTCCAGTAGCAACTCCAACTATCAACCCAGTGTGATCCTTTTTGCGGGTTGGGGTTGGGGGTTTGTTACTGACAGTGGGTATAAAATCTGCACAAAGCCTGCCAATTTAGTAATGTTTTATAAAGTGGTGCTGGGAGTATGAGCAGGTTATAATCATAGTACCTGGGACAGCACTGATGGCTGAAATTAGAGGTCCATATGTGGCTTGATTTGGTACACAACACGTCCCTTTTCCAGCCCAAAAGAAGTGTATTTCAAGATAGTTTGCTGTTACCAGAGCCCGGTACAATTTTAGGACAGCTCTAAAAGAGGCATCACCTGCCTCTTTCCGTATGTCAAAATCCTTTGCAACGCGGTTTCCCTGAAATAAGCACAAATGGCATTAGCAATTGACCATGACCTTTCCTAGGAAAACAAGAAGCCTGGTAAAGCATGGCCCTACCTGTATGTATATATCAAAAAGACGCCTCCCAAGATGTTTCCATTCAGTATCCTGGATTTGTATTTCAGCAAACTGGAGGGTGACATTGTAGTTTCCATTCTCCAGCCCTAATCCATAATATCGTAGAGATGAAGCAGAGATCCGTGCAGTCTGGAACAGCTCTCTGTCTAAAGTGTTGGTGAACTGGGATTGTGAGGAAGCACTATAGTTGGCGTCGTTGTTTCCTGTGAAATAACCAACATTGCTCACTGCCCACCTCTCTGAGTCGGTCACATAGTAGGTAGCAGGCCCAAGACTGATATTATCCCGCTCATACACAATATTACTGGATGAAGTAATCTAAGGGCCACCGCATTTTACTGAAAAATTATAATCTGCATGGCAAACATAAAAGAGCAGATCATGATGAGTTTGTGAAAGGTCCTTCCGTTACATAATGGACAAGAATTATGTGTCAAAGGACATGCACTTTGTAGATATTAAATTTTCATAATCAGCCCGATCTAACTATACATGCAAATGTCACAGGTTTATCTTCAAAACTTACTTCCTACAGTCTGTCGCATAGCATCGTAATATGCAGTTGTGAATGTAACAATAAATTGGTTCTCTCACAATTTAATGAAGAGACCCACAAAGTACTAATGAAAATGAAGTAAGGTCCTTTTGAGGGAAATATCACAGATAAAGGAGGAGCCTAGAGAGGTAATTATTGATCATTAAGCGGCCTGCCTTATATCTGTGTCTGTGGCAAGAGCTGACAATGGGACATCAAAACTACATAGCTGTCCCCTTTCGAAGAAAATAACCTAGCATATTAACTTGAACCTTAATTTTTCCTCTCTTCTACTGAACTACCCCTAATCTAACTTACTGGAAGAAACTACTTTGACCATTCTGTCTTCTACTACATTTAAAGTTACCCTTCACTTTCACATATCAGGATGCAAGCACACAGAATATCTAAGGTAACTGGAAACATGATCTCCTGTCCTCCTCTTGTTAAGGCATTCAACAAAAGGAAAGCATATTCAAGGGAAAAGGTTACGTGGACTTACAGATTCCATTCCCTGTAGTGCAAGGAAAATTCCGTTGAAGACAGTTTAATCCTGAAGGAAGAAGGCTAAGATAAAGGGAGAAAATTTCATTCAGTTGACTTGTATGGCAGTAAATCAAGAGCAGATACTTCTATTCTATAGCAAGGAAAGTCCCTTTTCTTTTTGATGACTTTCACTGAAACATTGAAGATATCTTCATGGAAGATGCAATTGCAAATTAAATGCTAAAAGTTCTTAAATCATTGAAGCGGTGATAGCATCTCCAAGTCATATTTCAAACTGCATGCTTTTCTAGTGAATACTGATACAGAGTTTTGCAGGATTGCTGATTCTCCACTGCATTGATTATGAGGATTAAAAGATGGTGAAACTGTAGTATCAGTCTTTATTCAAATTACTGACATCCACAACGGCATATGAACAAGGACAATCATATGAAAGTCACTACCTAGTTCTTTTGTAGGCAGTGTTTAAATGATTTACATTTGTTCCAAGCAGTAGATTCAGCAACCAAATGTGAGTGAGTTTTAATGTAAATTCAGCATGCATCTGTGATCTCAATTAATGGAATTAATATGACAAAGGAAAAATTTGATAGCTAAACATCCAGAATGCCCAGCAGGATAGTGGGATTGGTGATTATCCTCGTAAAGTGATGTAGGCATGCAAGACAAATCTGAGGACACATAAGCTAACCGTTTTCGATTGAATTGATTACTGTTTATGATCACTCAAGCATCATAAGCAAAAAATCGCTAGGGCAATTACCTAGTGTTAGAGTTGTCCAATGTAAAGTTGTTGCCGACCAGATTACTGCAAAATGCATCATGGAAAAAGTTGTGATCGCAAGTCTTCCCACAAAATTGGAACACTTACAGCTCATCCTGTAGCTAGAAGATGACTTCAAGTACTATATAGCACCCCTCGAGCAACAAAAGATTAATAAAGTGCAAAAGAAGAGTCCTCACTTAAGATATCTAAATAAAAGTAAAAATTATCATTTTTCGAATGACAGAAATACATACAGTTGTAATTCATTGCTGACCCAAGAAGGAAAGCTTCCCATCAAGTTATTGTATGACACATCTCTGCAAAAATGGCACAGGAGAGATGTCATTTAGTTACCAACAGGGTAGTCGCCCGTCAGTATCAAGTAGCATGCCATGATATGTCAAACAACAAAATGCTGACTATATTCTCCATGTTCACAGGCACAAAATAGATGGCTTTGAAAGAAACTATATTCAGTACTGAGTTAGCTATAAAGGGAAAAGGAGAAAAAATCTATTCAAATAGCTATATCCTCTTTTTGAACCTTCAACCTATGAAGGAACATGGAATATTTTCACTGCACATTCTCTTTGCATTCAAACTCCATAAGTGCCCACAAAAACTTGTGCGTAACTTCATGCTCTTCTCAATTGATCAGTGACAGTTGTGAGCATCATTATGGTTATAATGCAATGGAGATCTTTCAGGTGTTTCTTACATGTTACGAAGGGATGCACTTTTCTGTTCAGGCAGTGTGCCATTCAAACTATTATTTCCAAGAAACCTGAGAAATGAAGCAAAGAGAATTGCAAAGCATTAACAAAGAGAACATATTTGTAAGAACACGTATGAAATCCAGATGAGATGCATTACAAGTAAGTGAGTGAGCTTAAATTGAAAAGAGAATCTGGAATCTGTCCCGTTAACTTGTTGAAGCTTAAGTCCCTGGTTTACTTCATGAACAAATTGAGTAAACAAGATATAGAAGTTTGAATAAAAAAAAAAAAATACCTTTGGGAATATCGAGCTGATTATATGTGAAAAACATCACAATACCCAATAAATATAACATCTTGTCAATTGAAGTCTAGAGAAGAATCGTGGAGGCAAATGCTCCTTTGAAGTACGTTACTATGAATGAGGGCACAGGATGGTCTTTAATTCAAGTATGATCATCCAGATAATATTAAGTACAAATCATTTAGTAACTACTATTATAAACCATTAATGAAGGGTGACTTATTCATCCCTTTCAGAAACTGCTTCTGAGTCACTGAATATATATTCACAATGTAAATGGTAACAACTCATATCCACGCTGATGATAATGAAAGACAGACACACTTTGGCATATTTTCAATCAATCTCGACCAAAACAATGACTTACAGCTGAGATAAACCTTGGTATCCTGAAAAATCTGATGGGAGCGAATCTGAGATATTGTTATTCCTCAGTATCCTGGAAACAATTGGGTAAACCCATCTCACATACAGGCCAAAAGAGAAAAAGAAAGGAAAAGAAAGTCTGCTACGAGCTCCGGAATCACAATGTCTTACAGAATAGTCAGATTCTTCATATTTTTTATGAATTCCAGTGAAGAGCTCACATTAGACACATCACTTATTCTCCTGCATTATGTACTCAACTCATTGTCAGTTTGTTCAAGGCTGTGGTAAGTTATTTTTTACAAGCATAGAAACAGAAAGTACACGGCCCACTCACAAGTCTGTCAAAGCCGTTAAATTGGAAAATGTCGAAGGAATCAAACCTTCAAAAGAATTTCCTTGAAGAAACCTATCAACAAAAGAAATTGAGAAAAAATTGGACAAGTTTATCACCTACTGTTTAATGATAACATAATACAGAATTAATGCTACAGAACTTGTCAAATTTCAATTTCCAGATCCTGCAAACTGTTGTCAAAGGTAGACTTTCATGGTCCTAGGCATGGTTAGATGAAAAACAAACATATATATTGCCTTACAGCTGTGTAAGCTGCGACCAATTTCCTATGAATGCTGGTATATTGCCAGTGAAGTTGTTATCCGATGCCCACCTGCAGCCGGAAAAGGTATTTCTCCTGATAAATCATATCACAAAGCTTTTCCTGTCATTAGTTTTTTTTTTTTTTTTTTTTCTAGTATCAAAGGAGGAATGAAGCTCTTACACTTTTTGAAGATTTTTAAGCTTGGAAAATGTTGATGGAATCTCACCACTGACTCCGGAACTATCCATGTAACTGCACGATAGGTGACTTCCATCAGCCAAGGGAATTTTATTAATTTAACACAACTCAAATAACTCAAAAGTTTGTCCTTTTGAATAGTTGAAAGCAGAAGTGATGCCAAGAGGAGAGGGTGACGCATTGTTATGGAACATTTGCACAACATCCACGAGACTTGAGAAGGTTTACACCCAGAAAGTACACAGCCAAACATTGCAGGAGTCTCTAGCAGTTGAAATGCCAACAAGAGGATGACAGTGAAAGTGAAATATGAGGTATAACGGTTAGGCTATGCGATGATGGGCAGAACGATAGTAACAATGTTGGTTGTTTTGCGGAAGCGTGTGTGTGTGCAAGTGTGTATGTGTGAAATATGGGCTACAAAGGCAAGGGTGTATGGGTTAAAAAAAAAAAAACAGAACTTTTATTATGAAAGTAAGTATTACAAAGGAAGGAGTGGTTTTGGTTTTTTCCAGCCGACTAAAACAGACACCACACCTCTATTTATAGGCGTGAGCACCGCCTCTTCTTCACCGACATTGAGTACAAGAAATATAAAAAATTTCAGCTTCTTCGTCCATGCGGCTTCTCCCGATTCTTCTGGTCTCTCCTCCATTTTTCTGCATTTTTCTATTCTCTCTAACTCTCAGCCACTTTTGTTGACTTTTCTTTGGCCTATTTGCTGTCCACGTGTTTTGCTGCCCACGTACCAGAAATTTCTTCAGCCTTTGAGAGTCTTCGAAGCTTGTTGCTGCCGATTTTGCTCCTTCTCCATTAAGCATGAGTGTTCTAGAGTTTTCACAAAATGGATCATATTTTAACACTCCTCCTTGATCCATTTTTGTGATACTCCAAGCATGCCTCTCAATGTCTCGAATTTTGCTGTTGGTAGTGCTTTAGTGAATATGTCCGCAATTTGATCTTCACTCTTACAATATTTTAGCTCGATCTCTCCTTTGCTTTGCACTTCGCGAATGAAGTGATATTTTATATCAATATGTTTTGTTCTTCCATGAAAGACTGGATTTTTTGATATTGCGATTGCGGACTTATTGTCGCAAAATATTGGCGTTGATTCCATTTGTGGTTCTCCAATATCTTCTAAAATTCTTCGAAGCCATATTGCATGACTAGTAGTTGTAGCAGCCGCAACATATTCTGCCTCTGCAGTGGATTGTGCCACTGAGTCTTGTTTTTTAGATATCCATGAAAATATTCCAGAACCTAATGTGAATGCATAACCAGTTGTGCTCCTCCTGTCATCAGATGATCCTGCCCAATCGCTATCAGTATAACCGATTAACTTAGTTGTTTCACTAGGTCGGTACCAAATACCATAATCAGTGGTTCCTCGTAAGTATCTTAGAATTCTCTTGACTGCTCCAAAATGAATTTGACTTGGGTTCTGCATAAACCGTGATAGTAAACTTGTTGCGTACATAATATCTGGCCGTGTAGCAGTAAGATATAGTAGACTCCCAATTAAACTTCTGTAGAGTGAAGCATCTATTTTTTCAGCTCCATCCTTTTTCAATAGTTTTTCATTCATCACTAGTGGTGTTGAAACTATTTTGCAATTACTCATTTTGAATTTTTCAAGGAGCTTTTCTGCATATTTCTTTTGTGAGATAAAAATTCCTTTATCTTGATTAACTTCAATACCGAGGAAATAGTTCATCAAGCCCAAGTCCGTCATTTCAAATGTCTTCATCATTTCTTCTTTAAATTCTCGAATCATTGTCTCATTGTTTCCTGTATATATAAGATCATCTACATATAGAGAGACAATGAGAGTGTCGGACTTACCTTGGGTCTTGATGTAGAGTGTCGGCTCACTCATACTCTTCCTGAATCCTTGCTTGATGAAGTGCTCATCAATTCTACTATACCACGCACGTGGTGCTTGTTTTAACCCGTATAGGGCCTTCTTAAGCTTTAAGACTTTTTCTTCTTGGCCTTTGAGAATAAAGCCTTGTGGTTGTTCTATGTATATTTCTTCTTGAAGATATCCATTTAAGAATGCTGATTTTACATCTAATTGATAGATCTTCCATTCTTTTTGTGCCGCTAAGGCTATAAGTGCTCGAATAGTATCAAGGCGAGCGACGGGAGCAAAAGTTTCAGTATAGTCGATACCTAGTTGTTGCAAGTATCCTTTCGCCACAAGCCTTGCTTTATGCTTCTGAATTGATCCATCTGCATTGAGCTTTGTCTTGTAAACCCACTTAACGCCAATAATCTCTTTGTCTTCGGGTCGATCTACAAGCTCCCAGGTTTCATTTTTCTCGATCATTTTAATCTCTTCCTCCATAGCTTTTATCCAAACTTCATCTTTGGATGCTTGTTCATAGTTTTCCGGTTCCAAAATAGCAAAATTGCATGTGTCATAAATTCTTTTAAGGGCTTTTACCCTTAGTACTGGAGACTCTGGAGTAGATTCTTCTTGTGTTACCCTTGGAGAGCTTGGTGGAGTTACGTCGTGAGTGGTGGAATCTGGTACTTCTCCTTCTTCTTGTGACGTTGACTCCTCTTGAGCAGGTGGTGTATCTGGCAAGGTTATGTACTTCTTCACGATCTTCTCGTCTTCCCAATTCCAGGCAGCATTCTCATCGAACTCAACATCTCGACTAATCATTAGCTTTTTAGTTCTTAGGTTGTAAACCCGATAGCCTTTTGATTGGTCACTGTAGCCAAGGAATATTCCTTTTTCTGTCTTTTCATCTAGCTTACTCCTTTTTTGAGCAGGGATGTGGACGTAGCAAATGCATCCAAACACTTTGAGATGCTTTGCTGAAGGCTTCCGTCCACTCCATGCTTCGACTGGAGTTTTATTTTGAACTGCTTTAGTTGGACACCCGTTCGCAGGGTATATAGCAAAGATAAACTGCTTCTGTCCAAAAAGTGTTGGGAAGGCCTTTCTCTTTTAACATAGACCTTGCCATCTCCATGACGGTTCTATTTTTTCTTTCAGCTACTCCATTTTGTTCTGGGGCGTAGCCAACGGTTAGTTGATGATGGACTCCTTCATCTTCACAAAATTTATTAAACTCCTTTGAATTGTATTCTGTGCCTCTGTCACTCCTTAGGACTTTGATTTTTTGGCCACTTTGATTCTCGACGTGGTTCTTGAATTTTCTAAAGATAGAGAAAACTTTAGATCTTTCTCGAAGAAAGTATACCCACGTCATTCTTGTGTAATCATCAATGAATAAGATGAAATATTTATTTTGACTAGGTGTAGGTGTCCTCATCGGACCGCACACGTCCGTGTGGACAAGTTCCAAAGGCTTCTTAGCTTTCCATGAAACTCCGATGGGAAGGACTGTCTCTCGTTGTTTTCCAAGAAGACAGCCTTCACAAACATCTGAAATTTCTGTGATGGCTGGAAAATCTCTCATCATATTTTTCTGATGGAGAACTTTTAACCCAGCAAAATTGAAGTGGCCAAATCTTCGATGCCATAGCCATGAATCATCTAGTTGAGCTTTCATGGCTATATCTTTGACCAATTTCCATTGAATAGGAAAATTGTTATTTTTCATCTTAACAGAGGCAATGATATTTTTATATTTATCATAGATAATGCAGGCATCTCTATTAAAATATAGAGAATACCCACTTTGTATCATTTGGCCCACACTTAAGAGATTTTGTGCAAGACGAGGGACTAAATATACATTACGTATATATTTTGGGCCTTTATTCGTTTCCACGGCGACGGTGCCTTTTCCTTTGACATCTACTAATGCACCATTGCCCAACTTTACTTGAGATTTCACCGACTTATCAATATGAGTGAATATAGTTTCGTCCCCTGTCATGTGATTGCTACATCCACTATCGATGTACCATGTTTCATTTTTATTGTCATTTGCCGCTTGGCCTGCGTAGAATGTATTTTCTTCACTTTCTTTTTTTTCTACATAGTTTGCTCGATTAATTATTTTCGAGCGACAATCTTTTTCTACGTGGCCATATCTTTTACAAAAGCGGCATTGTTTTTTATTTTTAAACCAACAATCCTTCTCCAAATGATTTGTTTTCTTGTATATACCACAAGGTGGATAATTTTCCTTTTTTTATAATTTCTCCTCCTCTTTTGTTTTTCCATGAGCTCCTTCCATCATTTTTAGTTTGATGAGACCGTATATTTACTTTAGACTGAAAGGCACTTTCGACCGAATCTTCATCTTGTGCCATTAGTCTTTTCTCATATGCTTCTAGAGAGCCAATTAATTCACTTATTGATAGGGTCGTCAAGTCTTTAGTTCCTTCTATAGTTGTAACTATGGAGTTGTATTTTTTGGTAAGTGACACCAATATTTTCTCAACAACCCTTTGATCAGTTATCCCATCTCCATAGGCTCTCATTTGATTAACGAGTTTCTTTAATTTTCCACAATATTCTTGTACGGTCTCATAATTTTTCATTTTAGAATTTTCAAAATCTCTTCTTAGTGTTTGAAGGCGAATAATGCGTACCTTTTCCGATCCTTGAAATTCTTCTCGTAATATATCCCAAGCCTCTTTTGCAGTCTTCGCTCCAATAATTCTTGGAAATACAGTTTCCGAGAGTGCTTGTTGGATAAAACATAACGCCCTTGCATCATTTTGTAGTTGATCTTTCGAAACACTTGCACCTTCTGGCGGAGCCTCGTAACCTTTTTCCACGATGTCCCATAAGTCTTGGGCCATCAAGAATGTAGTCATTTTTATGCTCCAAAAGTCATAGTTGTTCCCATCAAAAATGGGAATGGGAAATGAGGATGAGGTTGGGTTGGCCATGGTTTAGTTAGTGGGTATTTGGAAAGGTTAGTTTTAGGAATTGGTGGGTAGGACAAACGCCTGACACCAATCAAAGACGTGGCTCTGATACCACTGTTGGTGTTTGTGCGGAAGCGTGTGTGTGTGCAAGTGTGTATGTGTGAAATATGGGCTACAAAGGCAAGGGTGTATGGGTTAAAAAAAAAAAAAACAGAACTTTTATTATGAAAGTAAGTATTACAAAGGAAGGAGTGGTTTTGGTTTTTTCCAGCCGACTAAAACAGACACCACACCTCTATTTATAGGCGCGAGCACCGCCTCTTCTTCACCGACATTGAGTACAAGAAATATAAAAAATTTCAGCTTGCTTCTTCGTCCATGCGGCTTCTCCCGATTCTTCTGGTCTCTCCTCCATTTTTCTGCATTTTTCTATTCTCTCCAACTCTCAGCCACTTTTGTTGACTTTTCTTTGGCCTATTTGCTGTCCACGTGTTTTGCTGCCCACGTACCAGAAATTTCTTCAACCTTTGAGAGTCTTCGAAGCTTGTTGCTGCCGATTTTGCTCCTTCTCCATTAAGCATTAGTGTTCTAGAGTTTTCACAAAATGGATCATATTTTAACAAACAACAACATGCTGCTGCAAGTCAGAAAGGCTAAAAGAAACTAATCAATTTGAAAGGATGCACGAAAAAATTTACTTAGTCCGTTTGCCAACTATTTCGACAAAACTGGCCCATGCCAAACTCCAATACCTGCAAATATTTTAAAAGGAAAAATCCATGTTTAAGAATGTTAAGCAGGCAGGACTTACAGTTGCTGCAATTTGGACAGATTTCCGAGCTCAGATGGCAGAGAGCCATTGAAGTTATTGGTGCTAAAGGACCTACAATATCAAACTTGCATGTCAAATTTCATTGAACATTTGTCTGAACATCCAATGGACCTAATTCAGTTGAATCCTTCTGCTTGACATTACAAATCCTGTACTGGAACTGTTACTTACAACGACAATAGCTCTGTAAGTTGCCCAAGTTGCAGTGGGAGCTCCCCTGATAATGCATTGATGCCCAGACTCCTGAAGTAAATCAACAGAGTAAGCATCAGGAAAGAAAGAAAACTGCTAAAAAAAGGAGCAGAGAACCCGTATAAATTTTGAAACTAGAATTGAGTTGTGCTTACAGATACTGCATGCGAGTTAGGTTGCCAATGGATGGAGATAAGGAGCCAGTCAAGAGATTTTGGGCCAAGTTCCTGTATAAAGTACATAATACCATCAGAACAATGGAAAACTACGTAAGATTTTGAAACCTTGGTGAGTAAAATCAATATGGAGCTTCAGCAAATGAGAGCATGTGAGTGTTGCGTAGACATGAGACGTGGAAAACTACGTAAGATTTTGAAACTAAGTAAGATTTCGAACTGAGTGTTGCTTAATTATAAGGCATGACGCATGGCACACCATGAAAACTCCAGTGAAATGAGAAACTACTGGAAAAGACGGAAGAAGTGGAATGGGACCAATACATACAGATTGGAGAGGTAAGTCAAGTTCCATAACTCATCAGGGATAGGACCAGCAACGCTCAGTGCATAAACCTTGCTGCAACCAAAGAAAAAGCACCCAGTCATGAGAAGAGACGTACACATGGTGGGCAAGATGCTGTCGATACGTACAGCTGTGTAATGTGGCAAGTAGTGGAATTGTTAAAGGAGCAGTCGCATTTGATGAAAGGGTTGTAATTGTTATTGTCGAAGGGAACAGCGTCGTCGATCGCGGCTCCGCTGCATGGCTCTCCACTTATGTTCCATTTTGGCGTGAGTCCCCATGTTGACCATATCGAGTTCAGAATCGCCACTACATTCACATAACCATCATCGACTCACACGTGTTCAGCTTCATGCTCAAACTAAATGCATCGGTATATGATTCATATCTTAAGTAAATGGAGAATGATTTAGACAATTAAGTGCAAGTAATAATACAGGTTTTCACATGCTGTCCATCCTGTTGAATTGTACAAGCGGGGACAGCCGCTTACCTGGAGAAGCGTCTTTACAATTCCCAGACATGGTTTTAACGGTATCAATTTTACTTTTTTGATTATACAACAAGCCGTCAAATAAAAATGAAGGTGAAAGTGGGACCGCAGACGTCCTTGCGATCCCATAACATAATGCTTTCTGGATAACAAAGCGAGGTAATGATAAGTTTCTGAAATGTTTTAAAGAGGAAAGGGGTAGAGTCTGGGTTGGATTATGATTATGTGACAGCACTGTTGATTCTTCCATAAAAAAGACAGCAAGATCTCCACACTTTTTAACCAAGGCAACCGGGTAACCTGTTTACCAGGTTTCCTCGAAAATTCTCTTGGTGGGATTTGCTGGCAGAAAGCAAACCCTCGGAGTGGGGTTTTTAAATTACTAATACACATGCATATATATAAATGAAATTAAATAACCCAAAATAGCTAATCACTGGTATGAAAAAAATTATTTCTAAATAAAATTTATTAATATTACTAGAAGGATCTATTAAATTTCAAAAATGGAAAAAAAAAACCACCCCAATGCGGTATTCCAACATTAATTGACATATCGTCTTGTATTTAAATGGTTCGTGATTCTCTGTGTTCAAGTAGAGTTGTAAGGAGTTGAAGACCTTAATTCAAGGCATTGGTGAATTAAAAAATGCATAACAACAGTAGCAAAAATACAATACACAAAACATTATATGAAATAAAGCAATTTCAAAACATGAATAGTGTGATATTGCTAGGTGACATTATCACCTACTTAATCAAATATTGTAGAAAAAGATGCATACGCATATAACCACATAATACCTGATCCTATGCCATTCCATATGATTAAGTAGTCAATGTATGATCGAGTATTTTTCTTGAAAATAAAATGATAATTAGGTGCGTTTGTCTGGGAGAAAACTTTATGAAAAAGGAAAATACTTTCCAACAAATTATTTTTCAGAAAAATGATTTTATTTATTTATTTATTTTCTTTGGTGATATGTGACGACAAACGTTTGATGTTTGGATCTCATTTACAAATGATCTTAATCTCATGCAAAAAAAAATCTTATTTAAATAATTTTTATTTTTGAGTTTTCTTTTCTTCTTTTCTTTTCTTTCACTTTCCTTCTTCCTCCTTTGCTGGTCATCAAGCCTTGCCGATAGCCACGACAAGCCATCGGCTCCGTCGTTGAGGCCTGACAAGGGTCAACTTGGCTAGCCTCAGGCTTGAGGCCAACCCTAGCCAACCCGCACTGTGGCTAGTCACCAAGGCCCAACAACTGGCAAAGGAGGAAGAAGGAAAGGAAAAAGAAAAAGAACGAGAAAAAAATATTTAAAAATCAATGTTTAATAAAAAACAAAATATTAAAAAATTCAAGAAGAGCAATTCTTCAAAGTGTTTTTACTTTGTGAGATTTAGGAACTCATTTTCCTTATTTTGTGTATTCATATTTTCCACAACCAAAAAGTGCTTTGCATTAATTTATCATTTTCGACAAGCCAAACAAGTGAAAGTTAAAAAAAAACAATTCCGGGAGAATACATTTCCAAAAACAAACGCACCCTTAGTATTAGTTATTACAGAAAGCAGAATAAAGAGAATTTGTAGATGCATAAATTAAATGAATTACATTCGGTATCTTTTTCCAATCCATTTTGGGGTTATGTCCATCATTTAAATATGGCATTTCATGAATATCTTATTGCTTAATAATATCATGTTGTGAATTTAAATATATCCAAAAAAAAAAAAATTCCAGTTCATTGCTCGTTGCTTGCTCAAGAGGCCGTAACTCTTTTAGCTCTTCCAACGGTCCATCTCTTTCGACCAAAAAAAAAAAAAAAAAAGGTCCATCTCTTACAATTTAAATTGTGTCGCCAAATTAAATAAACAATACATTTACACCAACGTGACTACTGTTTAGCCAGCGATGAGAAGAACATTCAAGTCGTGGTGTCTTGAAGTGTTTTTTTTCCCAAATTTATAATTTAATAGATCCTTTTAAGAAGTTTTATTTAGTAATAACTAATCGTACAGGTGATCAGCCACACTTAGGTATTTAATATCATTCAGAATTATTTCTTTCTTTATTTTTTTAATATATAAAGAACCCCACTTTTAGGGATTTGCTTTATGCCGGCAAATCCCACCGAGGACTAAGCAAGAATTTTCAAGTAAAACCGGGCAAACTGATTACCGGGTTGCCTGGGTGAAGTAAGAGGACACCGTCCTTCGTGGAAGGATAACGGTGCCGTCACCTAATCACTGTAATCTTACTTTAGTAGGAAGGAGATGATTTTCCATCATCAAGAAGGATGCTTACGATCTTGCGCACTCTTTAAGAACAGCAAACTCGTTAAACACATGAACACGTGGAGAGAAAAGAGGGGAAGAGGGTTTGTGTTGTACCTTCAGAAGGGTCGGTCGTAGCATTTTGGCTCTGAGCACAAGCGACGTCTGCAAGTAGTATCACCCTCGAATTCGCCATTGTTCAACCTCAGAGAGAGAGAGAGAGAGAGCCTCAGAGCTGGAAAGCCACCATGTCAAGTCTGACCAACCGCACTCCCAGATATATGTATATATATATATGCGTAGATATAGTTTGATGAGAAAGCCAAGTGGTGTCTGAGATAGAGATCAGAAATGCTCCCCTTACCTTCACTAAATTTTCCGTGCCGTACGAATGTTTGAAATCAGCCTTCGAAAATTCTGGTCGATAACCGTGGATGAGAAATTGGCTAAGCTATATCTGGGTCAAATGTCTCTTGCTCGTTTTACACTTCAAAGACACTTCACTGTTAGAAGAGTGGAATTTTTTTACCACTAAAGAAAAACGATTAGTTCTTTTTGCCTGCCGGGCATAGCTGCTAGTCTAATTAAGAAGAGATCGAGTACCCATTTGAAAACATCTACGAAAGGTTGTGGAATTACATAGTACGTCCTCAGCACATATTTTGGGATCACCATTTGGAAACACTGATAAACTCAATTTAGGCATTTAGTTGCTAATTATGCATTTGTATTTGGGTGAAAAGTCACTTTCTTGCACAAAAAGTATTGCAACTTGCGAGTTGACAGCTTATGGAAGTCAATATCATGCAAAAAAGGGGATAAGTACATTAATGGTGCCATAAGTTGTGTATGTCGCTCACTTTGGTGCCAAAAGTTTCCGTCGGATCACTTAAATGCTAAAAAATTTGAAAAACGCTCACTTTGGTGCCAACGCCAATCTGATCGGTCGGAAATCTGACGTGGCGTTTTTTTATTAATTTTTTAGGCTAACGTGGCTTGTCGGAGAGCACAATCAGCATCTAAACCACAAAAACATCGTTTGGCTTCTTTCCCCCAAATCGAAACCCTAAATCCCCAAATTGAAAGAGAGAGAGAGAGAGAGAGAGAGAGAGAGGGAGAGAGAGGAGGCACGTCGTCTTCTTCCTTGAAGAGCGACACCAGCAGTGAACGGCACCAGCAGCAACACTAGCAGCGCACTAGCAGCACCAACAACGGCACCAGCTGTGGTGGCGGTGGCGCACCGGTTGCGGCACCTTCAACCCCTCTTCTTCCTCCTCCTCCTCCGCCTTGCCTCCTATTCTTTCTGCCACTTTTTGTTTGAGCAACAATCTCATTCCCTCTTCGTTCACTTGGTTGAGCATCTACAATGGTGGCCAAGCGATGGTGGCCGAGCGTTGGTGGGCAAACAACGGTGGCCGAGCGGTGAGGAGAAACCCTAACCCTAATTTCAACCCATGTACAAGCTAAACGGCGTCATTTTTGCGAGGGTATCCACGTATAAGAGCAAAACGACGTCGTTTCTTGAAGAGGATGAAAAACGACGTCGTTTAAAAGCCGAGCAACTTTTTTTTTTTTTAAAATAAAAATGCCACGTAATCATTTTGGCCGGAATTTACATTGGTGGCACCAAAGTGATCGTTTTTTCTCCGATTTAGCACTTAAGTAATCCGGCGGAAACTTTTGGCACCAAAGTGAGCGCCGTATAAGAAATTCTTAAACTTATTGTATTTGTGCCACTTGAGTCCTAAGCTTATTGACAATTTACAAATGAAGTACATCTGGCTATAGCTGAAAATCACTGACATAGATACTGATAATTATATATGGCACGATCAGTGTTAGTTTGGACTTTTAAAAAAAAATTATTACTTTTTTTTTCTTCTTTTCATTTTTATAGTTCTTTCCTTTCTTTCTTTTTTTTTTCGCCTAAATTGTGGGCCAGGAGAGGTTTGGGCAAGGGCCCAATGCCCTTGTTGGACTCGCTTGGATCTAGGCAAGGGCCATGACGCCCTCAACCAAAATCCCTGACCCTCACTTGTGGTTGACGATAGTCAACTGACGACTTCGTCGGCTAGAGTTGTAAAAAAGAAAAAAAACAATGAAAAGAAAAGAAAAGAAAAGAATAACAAAAAACTCAAAAAAAAAAAATTAAGATCTATATCAGTGTCAATCGTGCTATGTAGGATAATTAATATTCACATCAACAATTTTCGATCAAAATTGACCGAATGGACTATATTGACAAATTATGAAAATGTTCAGATTTTAATTAATATAATTGAAATGTTTATAATGGAATAAGTACAAGTACAATTATATTAAAGAGTTTTTTTTTTTAATACTTGTTCAAATGTCATGTGTGGTGTTTAAAGTCTCGTCCTTTGTGATGACAGGAACTGTTTCGTTTTGTCAAAATGCATTGTATGGTTTGATAGAGGCACGTGATGAGACATGGGGGAAAGAGCCAAAGAGAAAAGATTCCGCATATGCTAAGATCAACATGGACGTTTAGAGTTGACAGGTTCATCCAATTTGTTGTGGCAATTCCACATCCACTTTATTTCGAATTAGATGTGAAAGCTCTGACGATTTTTGTGAATCTAGAACGGGAAATTAGAGGAAGAAAATAAAGGTCGATGTGAGGAAAGACCAACGATGGGAACTTTTATAGGGAGAGCTGTAAATGTCATGACATAATTTAAGTAGAAAAGAACCTCTTGAATTTTCTCTCATGGATATAGTATTGCGTTTCTCGCCTTTTTTTTTTAAATTTACTATCTTGACAAATAATCATATAGCCTATATATATTTTTCATAAGTTGTTAGTTTCTATCCAAAATGAGATGACAACTTCTTTTTATTTATATGCACAGACAAGATTTTAATTGAGGTCGAAGAAAACCTAGATTCATGATTGGAATAGGGATGAAGGAGAAAATATCAACCTGTACAGACCGTTACTTGCACTTCAACATGGAATTTTCACTATTTGCCCACGTACATTTTACAAGACCCAGCATGAACTCCGTGGCAAGTGGGATATAAAAAATAGCGATCCCCACGTCAACGCATTTACTCTTGGAAAGAGATGGTCAGCGTTTATAGCGACCTCCACGTCAACGCATTTACTCTTGGAAAGAGATGGCCGTCCTTTGTAGCGACCTCCACGTCAACGCATTCACTGTTGGAAAGAGATAGCCGTCGTTTGTCGGTGGCGTTGGTCATCCTGTCGCACCCACTTGATGCCTCCGTGCAGCCTCCTCTCTCCATAATTCAATCTCGATACACGTCCTTCCAAAGCCTGATAGCAGCTTGCAAAGCGAGAATCCGAAAGAATCTTTTTCCCATTTCTTTTGTGTACATTGTACAAGACCCAGCATGAACTCCGTGGCAAGTGGGATATAAAAAATAGCGATCCCCACGTCAACGCCTTTACTCTTGGAAAGAGATGGCCGTCGTTTATAGTGACCTCCACGTCAACGCATTCACTGTTGGAAAGAGATGGCCGTCGTTTGTGGGTGGCGTTGGTCATCCTGTCGCACCCACTTGATGCCTCCGTGCAGCCTCCTCTCTCCATAATTCAATCTCGATATACGTCCTTCCAAAGCCTGATGGCAGCTTGCAAAGCGAGAATCCGAAAGAATCTTTTTCCCATTTCTTTTGTGGTAACTGGTTGATCCGACTGTCGTCCTCTTTGAATTGACCAGGTGAAGTAAAAATGGGTCCAAACAATATAAGAGACATGTCAGCTTTTCACCTTTTCTTTCCTCGTACCGCGTGTTTCCAAGATTGTGTAATGGGATCAAGAATCCAGACAATTTGATATGGATTTGATTGATTCGTCATTATTCAGGTGGGGTCCGAGTTTTTGAGGGAGCTGCGCACCAAATTCAATCGTGATCAAACAGCATGACTCAGTCATAGTAAAGGTTTCGATCCACTGTTTGTGGTAACAAGTTTATTGATCATTGATCATTTTGCTATGCGAGAAGGAGGAAGTCCTCTCTCTGTTTTTCTTTTATATCCGTTGAGTTAGTGAAACGCGGATGTGTTGCTCCAGAGCTATGCCATGACCAAACGATGAGCACTGCCTATAATAAAAATTTAGCAGGAAAGTATTTTCTTAGAAGAAATAAACAAATGAAATAGTATGTCTCACGGGTAGTGGCATCTGTTTTAGGTTTGAATTATTTCTGAAGTTCACATGTTTCGGTTGTCAGCGCAACTATGTGTGATAATAATGGGAGATATAAAGAAATGAGAATGAGAATAAAAGAAAGCAAAGCTTAATTGCTCTGTGGACGGAGTCTCCACCTTAACAGTCCAGCTATCAACTTGTTTGCGTCATCAAAGGAATCTCTAATTGCATCTACCTAGTTAATTTAATTTAATGTAATTGCAGTTTTGTGCCTGTGAGGTTCATCCTGAGAACTTATGAAATCAAGAGTACAGAAGATGAAGATGAAGAATTACTGTAGATGATCTGTGAAGAAGTTTACGATACTGTATTTCCATTCATTTGAACAAAAGGAGATTGAAGAATACAGCAGAAACTCTCTGGATTGTTATGTTCTTCATAGCCTTCAACTGATTACAATACATCTCTATATAAAGACAGAAAACAGAGGACTAACAACTAGAAAAGCGAACTAACTAACTAACTAACAAACTTTACAGCTAAACAAAACAGAACAGTCATCTTGAGACTTTGGCAATCCGTGTCTCTGACTTTTGTATGATCTCCACCGTTGATGAAACTCGTTATCCATGAGATATCAATTCCTTCAGCTCTTCTTAATTCTTGATTGCCTTCTGGTCTTGAGACTTTGCTTCTGATCTTGAGACTTTGCTTCTGATCTTGATTCTCTAACATTCCCCCTCAAATTGGGAAGAGTAAAAGATTCGATTCCCAATTTGGTTCGGAGAGTAAGATGAGATAAGCGGGATAGAGACTTGGTAAATATATCAGCTAATTGTAGATGAGTAAAGATATACTGAATGCGAATAGATCCAGAAGAGACTTTCTCACGGACAAAGTGAAAGTCAACTTCAATGTGTTTGGTTCGAGCATGTAATATTGGATTGGCGGTGAAAGAAATTGCTGATTTGTTGTCACAATATAGAGTGGTAGGTGGCTGAAGAGAAATCCCTATATCTCGTAGCACAAACGTGATCCAGGTGAGTTCAGCAGTGGTCGAAGCAAGTGCACGATACTCTGCTTCAGTTGAGGATCTAGAAACAGTAGGTTGTTTCTTGGCAGACCAGGACAGTAGATTGGATCCAAGAAACGTGCAAAAACCTGTTGTGGAACGTCGTGTTGTTGGACAACCAGCCCAATCCGCATCAGAGAAACCATAGAGATGTACTGAACTTTGAGATTGGATATAGATTCCAAGATGTATAGTACCTTTGACATATCTAAGTACTCTTTTCAACTGATGGAAATCTCCTACAGTAGGTTGTTGCATTTTTTGACAGAGAAGATTAGTAGCAAATGCCAGGTCTGGTCAAGTAATGGTTAAGTATTGAAGAGCACCAACTAAGCTTCTGTATTCCATAGGATCTGTAAGTAGATTTGCAGTGTCAGCCACGGAGATTGATCGAAGAGGCAGAGGTGTTGAGACTGGTTTACAGTCAGCCATATAAGCTCATTTCAACAAGTCAGTAGCATATTTAGTTTGACACAGAAAGAGATTCTGTGAAGTCCGTTTGGCCTCAATGCCCAAAAAATAGTGAATAAACCCAAGGTCTTTCATATGAAACTGAAGACTAAGTTTCTGAATAAGTGCAGTTAAGAGATGTGGTGAACTCCCGTCAAGATGATATCATCAACATATAGAAGCAAGAGAACCGTATGTGAGTTTGTATGCGAACAAATAACGATGGATCACCAGTGTCTTGCGAAGAAATCATTTTCGATTAAAAACTTGCTGAATTTATCAAACCAAGCTCTTGGTGCTTGTCGAAGGCCATATAGAGACTTGTGGAGTAAACATACATGGTTTGGCTGATGAGGATTGATAAAGCCGGTGGCTGTTCCATGTACACTGTCTCGTTCAAATCTCCATGAAGAAAAGCATTCTTAACATCAAGCTGGTGTATTGGCCAAAGTGTCTTATCATAGCAAGAGACAACACTATTCGAATTGTTGTGTGCTTCACAACCGGACCGAAAGTCTCGAAGTCTAGTCCTTCTTCTTGGTGAAAGCCTTTGGCGACTAGACGAGCTTTGAGTCTGTCAAGACCGCCATCTGGTGTGAGTTTGGTTTTATAGACCCATCTGCAGCCTATTACATTCATCTGGTTAGTTCTAGGAATCAATGTCCATGTTTGATTTTCAGCAAGTGCATCCATCTCTTCTTTCATAGCCCTATACCAGGCTTGATTAGATAAAGCTGACTTGATAGACTTTGGTTCCATAGGAACTGGATAATCAGCTAAATAAGCATACTTTGGATTTGGTTTTTGAATTCCAGACTTTAGTGGAGTTTGCATATGATGAGTATTACGTGTACCTTGAGAGGAAGACAGAATGGAATTGGAGTTGGAGTGCCTTTCATTAGAACTACCTTCAGCTAGTAGATCATTGTGTGAAGATAAAGAACTGGTAGGATTTTGTCCTTGAGACATAGAACAATTTTGAGGCACAACATCTATAGATTGTCCTTCTGGCATTGTCTCATCTTGCATATCCCTCGAGGAAATGATTTGAGATTGTTGTCTGTGATATGGATGATAGGTACAGCAATCATGGAATTCAGGATGGATCTGGTTTGTGGCTAACTGATGAGTGGACCTAGTAGCTGGTGACTCGGTGCTTGATGACTCAAGGAAATGTATGCCTTCACTCCATTGTTTGTATAAGTTTGTATAATGTCCATATTCATTGATCAGCTTCTTTGAAAAAGGATAAGAATACTCATCAAAGACAACATGCCTACTGATGTATACACGATTATTAGTTGGGACCAAGCATCTATACCCTCTGTGCTGATTGCTATAACCCAAGAAGATACAGGGAAGAGATCGAGGATCAAGTTTATGACTTGCATATGGTCTTAAGCAAGGATAGCATGCACAGCCAAATACTCTTAAATGATCATACCTTGGCTGTCTATTATGAAGTTTGTTATAGGGTGTGTCCATCTCGCAACTTTGGTGTGGGAAGACCGTTGATGATGTAATTAGTCGTCACAAAGGCATCCACCCAAAATTTCAGTGGAACTTTTGAGTGATAGAGCATGGCTAATCCAAGTTCAACGATGTGTCGATGCTTTCTTTCGAGACCCCATTCTGTTCTGGAGTGTGAGGACATGATATGAACTGTCTTATTCCATGATGACTCGAAGTTTTTGAAATCTAAAGCTTACGAACTCTCCACCTCCATCACTCTGGAAGATTTTAATATGATGATTATACTGTCGTTCAACTAGCTTCTGAAATTGAACAAATATATCATAAAACTCAGATTTCAACTTCATGGGATATAGCCAGCAATATCGAGAAAAATTGTCAACAAAAATCACATAATATCTAAACTTTTGAAAGGAATAGACTGGTGATGGTCCCCATATGTCACAATGAATTCTCTCTAATGGAGAACTTGATATAGAATCCGAAAAAGGAAACGATAGAGCTGAACTTTTGGCTATTTGACAGCTGCTGCAAACAACTTGAGATGAAGAAACAAATTGTATAAGCTTCTGTTTTTGTAGATGCTTAACGATTTGAGCATTTGTATGAGCCAAACGCTGATGCCATATGTCTTCACTGACTGTCTTTTGCCGCTGAGTAAAGAAAGCTTCTGTGGTTTGTGGATTAGCTTGATAAAGACCCCTAACTTTCCTTCCAAGCTTCACCATTGTGTTGGTATTGTTGTCCTTTACATAAACACCAGTTTTGTCAAAAATAAAAGAACAAGGGAAGTCATCTGTGAGTTTAGATACTGAAAGGAGGTTCTTCTTTATCTCTGGGACAATTAGAACATCGTTAAGAGGTAATGTATTGTTCTTTGTTTTGAGCCAGTGTTGCCAATGTGAGTTACGTAAACATGATCCATTGCCTATCATAACAAAAGATCATGTCCTTGATATTTAGAAAGAGTATGGAGCATACCAGGATCAGCACTAATGTGAGCAGTAGCTCCGCAGTCGGATACCACTCACGCCTGTTGAGTCTTCAATATGCATTGTCTTTGTCAAGGTCACTGGAATATCCTCTCGCTTGATAAGAATTGTCGAACCAATACCAACAGCGAAGAGCATCATGTCCAGACTTTTTACATATTTGACACTCTAATCGAATGCTACTTGTTTCTTTTTCATTCTGCAAATTTTTACTTGAGTTTGCAAAAGGATAAGTCTTGACATTTTGGTACCTTTGTGAGTAAGTAGTATAGGGTCTAAACCCTTGGTTTGTTGTAGGGATAACATTTCTCTGTCTAGGGTGTTGATTTCCTTGTCCCGGACTCAAGACATCCGTTCGTAATTCGATATCTTTCAAAACCACGACCCCTATTGTTACCAGTTCTGCCACGACCATAGCTTCGACCACCTCTGTATCCTCCTCTTTCAGATATAAATCCAGAAGCTTGAGAAAAGTAGTTTTCATTTGTGACATCTTTAGATTGATCCTGAAACTGTCTTTGTCCAAAATACGCCAAATTCGGGTTGAACTGACTCCTAGAAAAGTTTTTGAGTCTTGATTCAAATCTTTCTAATTGAGCAATAACCTCATCATACTCTGGCTGAGGCTTCAAACAGGATATGGTAGTCCGAAAATTCTCATATTCTCGACCTAAACCTTCCAATACACCAAACATCTTGGTTATATCATCCACAGTTTGCCTATTGCATTCAACGATCACATATGGATTTATATTCCCTGAGATAATCAGCAAGGGTTTGTTCATGCTTATGACATGTTTGCAGCTTCCCCCTTAATTCGAACTCTCTAGCAATTGATTTCGTGTAAACCTTTTCGAAGAGTTTGCCATACTTCGATGACGTTTCTAAACCAATGATTAGGCTCGAATATTTTCGAATGCTCCCCGAGATCCATGATGAAATCAACCGATCTATTCTAGTCCAAATCGTGTACTGGATTAATAAGATCGGTTTCACAACCTTCATCCTCTGTTTGCATCATTCGAGAGGGTGAAGGAATATCTCCATTAACAAAACCAAATAGATCTTGGCTTTTCAAAACCTTTGGATCCGAGCTTGCCACAATAGGAAGTTGTCCTCAAGAAGTTTGATTGTGACGAAGTTTGTGATATTCACATGTATCGGAAAAGGATATTTTGGAGTTCTAATCGCCATTATTATGATTCTTTGAAGAAGATGATAACAAGTAGTGCTTATGAGCTCTAAACCCGTATGAGTTTACCTTGATCCGTAGATCTTCGCCTTCGTTTACTTCTTCCGACTTGATACACGAACCGATTACTTGATAGATTCTATTCTCGATGCATGTTGATCTTCCCGCTCGATACCATGAGAACTTATGAAATCAAGAGTACAGAAGATGAAGATGAAGAATGACTCGTAGATGATCTCGTGAAGAAGTTTACGATACTTGTATTTCCATTCATTTGAACAAAAGGAGATTGAAGAATACAGCAGAAACTCTCGGATTGTTATGTTCTTCATAGCCTTCAACTGATTACAATACATCTCTATATAAAGACGGAAAACAGAGGACTAACAACTAGAAAAGCGAACTAACTAACTAACTAACAAACTTTACAACTAAACAAAACAGAACAGTCATCTTGAGACTTTGGCAATCCGTGTCTCTGACTTTTGTATGATCTCCACCGTTGATGAAACTCGTTATCCATGAGATATCAATTCCTTCAGCTCTTCTTAATTCTTGATTGCCTTCTGGTCTTGAGACTTTGCTTCTGATCTTGAGACTTTGCTTCTGATCTTGATTCTCTAACACATCCTCTAAACCATAACTAAATCAAACTAAGCGATTCGCTAATTATGACCTAAACATTTTGAAAGAGTATCCATCCAATTAGACAGATGATTAGTTACACTGGCCGAGTTTCTGAGCTTCCTCTCTCAGTGACAGGAATAATCTTGCAAGTTTAAAGAAATAGTGCAGAATGTCTAGCATGGCCAAACGCAAATAAAACCAACCCACGAATCAGAACTTATGCCCTCACGTATCTTCTGCTCGACCGTCTGTTGTAATCTACCTACTAGAAACCAGGTTTAGGAGGTATGTCCTGTGCTATGTCCTGTAGGGCTAGTCTAATTGAAGCTAATTTGCATAACGAGAGTAAAAATAGCAAGTTTTTGGCAGGGAAAGAACAGTTATTAGTGAGTTTTCCAAGGCCCAGACTCCGTAGTCCATTAGAGAAAGTCCTTAAGCAAACAGTTGTTTGGGTTTTCCCACCATAATACAGCCCGCAATTGCGTCAGTCCTAGAGTAACTCTGTTGCCAATAATATCTGTGAATGGGCCATTCTGTTTAGATGTATTGCTGTGGTATGCACTCAGACCTGGCCTGAATCTGCAATTCAAGCTCTTTGGTTTCTCTCTTCTAGTACAGTTAAAGTTGCTTTCAGACGAAAAAGTGAAACCCCACGAGAAGTTAAATTAAGTTCAAGAGGCCAACTGCTGCACATCTAATTCAGTTTGAGATGCCAACTGCTGCACTTGTAGGCTTGTAGCTCGGACAGGAGAGAACGATACTGGCTTGACAAAATATTACAAAATATTAATTTATTTCCTAAAGTGATTTTTGGCATACTAGATATAAATTTAAAAAGGAATAGGAACTGATTACCACTAACATGAGCAAGCTGAGGGTTAAGAGCTCCATTGTCATGTGTTCTATGGTTGGAAGGTTTTCAAAAAAGTGACATTCATAAATTTTAAAATTCTCAACTGGCAGGCTTCAGACAGATTAGCACTTTACACTTTCACTGCGATCAAAGGCACCTGCTCTATTCACGAAGCTGATACATTTGTTATGATAGAAATTATCAGCACCAACCTCATCTAGTATGTTTGAGTAGAAGAATCCACAACCTGGAACAGCAACCACCCCCGCAATCACACTCTTACCTTTTGACAATGACATATATCGGATTTCAGACAGCTTATTAGCAATAAAAATAGTGGAAAAAAGCAGCGTTTGTCAGACAGAAGGCACTCCTCAGGAATCTTGGCAAATATAAAGAATGAACCCTGAGGCTTAAACTGAATGTGCAAACCAATTTCAGCCGGAATTCTAGCTAGGAAATCTCTTCTTACTTCATGGTCCTGAACATCAATGGGAATAAGAGTCGGTTATTGCTTAGTGCGAATCCTCATGCACAGCCTTGGAGTATACTCCTTGTCTCAGTGATTCAAAATATTGTGGCTGACTTATAGGAGCGGCAAACACAGCCTCCTGGAAAGGGTGTCAACAAGGTGCTGGAGCTGAATCTGTGATTCTGACGTGTATGTTCTTTAGGGCCAGTGATACTGCATCTCAGAACTAGGAGATCACCTGTATCCTGAATGTTTTCGAGAAGAAATTATCGTCCACTCCTGCATTCCTCGAAGAAAGGCGAGGGATATATGTTTTGTCTTGTCATATGTGAAAGTGTTCATACCCCTGAAAACATTTGCTATTTTATACTCATTCAGCCCCCGGATATCGAAATCCCCCGCATAAAAGCACTTCTGGGGACCGTGATTTGATTGAAAAGGAATATCAAGACAATAAAAAATGGAACAAACTAAAATCGACTTTGGGGGAGGGGGGGGGGGGGCAGCAACAGCTTGACGGATGTATCTTATGAAGCAACGCTGATTGCTTTTTATCTCAATGCAATGAGTTTAATAAGCTCACAAGGCAATTGCACCATGTTGGTGAAATTTTATGCTGAGCAATATTATTCATTCATGCATGTATGCAAGAGACTTGATTAGAATCGATTGTCACTGCTCCCATGTTTCCTACAATGGTATGTGAAAAAAAAAAAATCTGAAACTAACATCGACCACTTGGACTAGATGAATAGTGCTGGTGAAGAATGAGTTTATATCTGCTCCCCCAAATACATTCCGTAAGTTAATGCTTTAGAGGAAAAGCATCGACCTCTTGTTTTTTTCCTCCCTCTGGGAGTACATTGGCTGATAATCGAGGCACCGCGCAAACAAGCAGGATGACAGTCGTCCTTGTTTGGAGATTAGAGAGAGAATACCAAAGTTGCCCAAAGAACTCGCCGAGTCACCTTTGATTGGTGTATTGTAATTGTGATGCCCAACACATGAACTTGACCCAGAGACGGCAAAAGCTGACAACGCAGAAACCGAGTGCCGTGTGATTAGCAAACTTATATAGATAGTGGTACAATTGAGCATTGTCAGAAAATGCAGACTATGCTCCTCAGAAAATTCGAGCTATTTTCAGCATTTACCCAAATCTTTCTTCTTTCTTATATGCGTTTGATTTGGATCTGAGGATTCTCAGCTGGTAGAAAGATGTGAATAATGATGCACTTATTCTTGCAAGTTTCCGAACGAAATTATAGAAGTTATTTGCAATATAACTAGACACTTGCGGAGGAGAACCGGTTAATGTTCTCTTGGGTTGTGAATTGACACTTTGCAAATTTACCAGAAAAATTGACAATTTGTACAGCTTTATTCCACAACTTTTTACATAATAGAAAAATCATTGACGGGAAGAGTCATCTTTCATAGGAAATTCATATGTATGTTCTAGTAAATAACGACAATACAAAATGTGATTGATGAAGCCTGACACGGATGTAGCAGAGATCCATCCAGGTAGACCATATTCATCTACCTTCTCCGACTATCTCATCTAGCATGGGTGTGAAACCAAGTACCGGTGAAAGATTTGCACCGTCTACAGTGCTTGCAGTGGACACAGGGTTGTAAGGGCTCTTGTCTGTGTTCATGTGTGTACTCTCAGTCACGAAGCTAGTGGTATCATTAAATCTCCAATCAGTCTAGTAGCCTCGCCTTTGGACACGGTCGGCACTTCAATATCTCCAGAAAGCATTGCTGTGACATCCTGAAATTCAATCCCGTTTCGATAAAATGAAATGTGCATATTGTCGGCGTGCCTATGGTCCTTTTTCTCTCGAAGCTGATCACTCACGAGTTAACTAACTTATTGGGTGAAACCGTTAAGGGATATATCCGCGGTAAAAATCCCTAAAAGCTACCTAATTTGTTGGGTTGGACTAAATCACGTCCGGCCGATTTTAATCATGGAATTTAATTTGGTTTCGAATCGAATATTCGAGTGTCACAATTCAAATTTTTGGACCTCGCCTCATCGTCCGTCAAATTATTAACGAAATTGAAATTTCAAAAAAAAAAAAAAAAAATTATCGGAGGAAAAATTGAAGACCAAAAGAAATTAGAAAGGAAAAGAGAAAAGAAAAAAAAAAAAAAAAAAGAATAATATTATTATTTCTTTTCTCTCCCTTTCTTTTTCTCTCTCTTCTCTCCTCTCCCCTCCCCTTCGTGCGAATCCCCCTCCCCACGCTGACCATTCCTCTTTTCCCTCTTATTTTATTCTTTCTTTTTCTTTCTCTCTCTCTCTCTCCTTCTCTCTCTTTTTCTTTTCCCTCGTGCATGAATCCCCTCCACCGAATGCCCCCTGCTGTCTTCCACTTTGCTCTATCTCTTTCTCCTTTTTCACTTTTGACTAGTCAAATGTTCTTATCCCTTCTTCTCTTTCTCTTTTGCACTCTCTCTCTCTCTCTCTCGACTCTCTCTGCTCGTGCGAACAAAACCAGAAGCTGGAGAAGAGCAGATGGCATCAGCTCGCCGAAGACCGCCGCCCGCTCGCCGCTCGTCCGGCACGCCCGTGCACGCCCGCACGTTCGCCGCTCCCCGCCGTGCGCTCCGCCGTCTCCTTCGCTCCTCGCCATCCCCGCCGTGCATCGTCCAGGCTGTTCGGCCTCTGTTTAGCTCGGTTTCGCCCCTATCCGGCCACCTCCGGCCACCGTGGGCCACCGCTCGGCCTTGCCAAGCCGCCACCTACCTTCCCGATCCCTTGCCGCCCCCAACCAACTCACTTCCTCTCTGTTTTGCAGCAAAAACAGCAACCCACCGTGTGGGTATCCAGCCGGTTCGTGGGCCGTTTTGGGCCGTTTCCGGGCCCCGAACCCGAGCTGTGCTTTGGGAAGAATTATTCCTCGCGTCGCCGCCGTCGGATTGATCCGATTTGCGCGCGATTTGGTGAGTAATCTCACTAATCCGGATTAGTTGGCTAATTATGCTTTAGGTTGGTTTAGTTTTAATTAATTATGTTTATGTTGTTAGATTAGAATTAATTAGCAATTATTAGTCAATTGTTGTGCGTTTTAAATAAATTGATTGCGCAATTAGCAAGTAGACGTGGTCTACTATTTATTGGAAGTATCTCGGGAATTTTCCGATCCCTAATCGGGCTTCAATTTAGCGATTCGGGCCTAAGTGGGATTTTTGGCATTTAAATATTATTTTTCGGAATTAAATTAATTATTTATTTATTTTCCGAAAATTCAACTGAGATGGTCCGGAACCGGAAAATTATGCTGATGACCGTGGTGGAATCTGTTTGTTTAATCAGGCTTTATTTTGAGCTAAATTGAATTTTAATATTAATTATTTAATTTTCGAAATTAATTAATTAATTAATTAATTATTTTCCGGAAATTCAACTTGGATGGCTAGTGGCCGAATTTTTATGCTGATGATCGTGGTGCAGCCCGTTTATTTAATTGGGCTTTAATTGAGCTAAATTGGATTTATTGAAATTAATTATTAATTTTCGAAATTAATTAAATAAAAAAAATTATTTTTCGGAAATTAAGATTGAGATGGCCGACGACCGGAATTTTGTGCTGATTGTTGTGGCGACAGTCCGTTTATTTAATTGAGCTTTATTTTGTGCTAAATTGAATTATTTGTGAAATTGGAAATTATTATTTAATTGAATAATCTTTGGTTATTAATTGAAAAATAACCGGGCATCGGTTGATGATGCCAAAAATATTTGAATGGACTTCAGAAAATGTGGGAGTTATGGAAAGGAAAATATTATATTTTAGCTAAGGCCAGCCGTGTGCCCACGCACGATATTTTATCGGATATTTTTTATACAAAGAAATGAGGCCAAGACAGTGTGAGGCACAATGTCATTGGGCCGTGAGGGATTAATCGTATGTTGACTTACAGTTATAGCAAGATGATTATTGGAAGTTGATGTGATGTGTGTTGTGTTGAGGGAAACTAATGGATCATGAGCAGGTAAAGGACTAAGTACTACACAAGTAGAAGACTTTGTGTGAGTTACCTCTAGCGCCTTATACCATTGCTTATTGTAGTTAAGGACTAAGTATTACATGGCGACTTGAGTCGCATGGGAATTACCTCTAGCGCCTTGCTGCATTGTTATGCATAGTGGAGGGCTAAGTGCTACACGATGGAAGATCTCGTGTGAGTCACCTCTAGCGCCTAACCCTATTGCATTTTGTAGTGAAGGACTAAGTACTGCACGATAGCGAGATTTCGTGTGAGTTACCTCTAGCGCCTTATACTATTGTTATTTGTGGTCAAGGACTAAGTACCGCACGATGACGAGACTTCGTGTTGGGGTCACCTCTAGCGCCTTGAGCCTATATTTGAGCGAGAATGTTGAATGGGAATGTTGAGATTAAGTATCAAGTATAGATGAAATCATCGATATGGTTTGATTTGTTTGTCATGGATTGACTGATTGAACTGAATTGGCCAGGGAAAGGTCATCGTTGACATGTAATCGACTAGGTCGATTGATCATTGCTTTGATTTGACGTCGTGAATTGATTGACTGATTGGGAATGACCGTGAGTGGTCTTGTTGGCATGTAATCGACTAGGTCGATTTGATCGATGCTTCCATCGGTGATATGATTGCTTGAGTGCCTATTGTGAATTGTACTGACTTGCAGGTGGGACTTGATGCTAAGGTACGTCTTCTGACCTATGCGTGTTTAGGCAGCCTTTAGTATAATAGTTTACTAATCGGGCTTAGTGGGGTAGAACTCGCTGAGACGTAGTCTCATCCCAGTTTGGGGAAAAACATTTCAGGATCCCGATGAGGAGCTGAGGAGGAGGAATCTGAGGAGGAGAACTTTGAGTTGAAACCTGAGGAGGAGGATTTTTGGAAGAAGAAGATAATCCCGAGAGGGAGAGGGGCCTTGAGTACGGCCCAAATAGATTGAGATCCTATCTTCTTTTGAGAATTCCATTTTGATGTGAATAGAGATAGAGTAAAAAGTTGTGAAGTACTCTGGGTTGTGTTTTGTATAAAAGTTTGGTTATAAGTTTCAATATGAAAAATATGACCCTGCTTTTCTATCCCATTGTTTTATTGTCTGGGGATTTATAATTGCTTCCGCATGTGCTTAAAAAAAGAAAGGGTCGGCGATATATAGTCCTGGGATATCGCACATTATAATCGACCGAGGAGAAGGATGTGTGCGTGCCCGAGGATCGGGGCGTGACAATTGCCACCACACAAGACATTGGTGGTCTTAGCGCTGGCAATGTTTTAGTGCACAAGAGCGCCATTGCAACCATGCATTTTGCCTCCGTTTCATTGAACTCTGAAAATCTAGAATCAACCAGCTCCACAACACGGTTGGTTTCGTGCAAGGTCCAAGCTTGAGAAGCAGGAAAAAAGTGGCAAAGATGTATTCAGGCAACCTCATAGACAGAATTAAAAGGGAAGAATAAAAGGAAGAAAGAGAATGATGTTTCCTTCTTAAATGGTCAAAAAACAAATGAACAAGTGGGACAATGTTCAAGCGTGCATCCATTCAAGAAGATATATTTTTTCTTCTTCCAAGCTAGGGTCTGAATTTGGCCTTCCACTGACAACCTCTAGAGCCACTACACCAAACGCAAATACATCTGCCTTCTTCTGTAAGGTGGCCACGCATTGCATACTCAGGAGCAAGATATCCACTACAAAAGCAATGGGAAAGCAGAATTAGAGTTTCAGCAACTGTATGCATAAGTGAACTAATAAATATTGCTCTGTGTGCACGTGACAGAACAAAATGGAGCTTACATGGTTCCCACCACATGGGTACTTATATGTGTCTTATTATCATCATAAAGTTTAGCCAAACCAAAGTCTGATATTTAAGTGTGAGATCAGAGTCCAGCAGAATATTACTGGCCTTGACATCCCTATGCACGATCCTCTGCCTTGACTTCTCATGAAGATAAGCTAGGCCCCTTGCAATACCCAGACAGATATCAGAGCATGTTTCCCAATTGAGATTCGAGTTTCTTTGTCCTGTACCATGGGAGCAGTCCAAGCATCACTGCTAATCAAATATATGGCAATTTGAAAAAGTTTCTTACATGGCATTGTTCTTAACTTTAGTTTGCTGATTTCCCACTTATTTTGTAACTTTTCCATGGTTCGTGCATTAAATATGTATTCACATGACAAAAGACATTATTGATGTGAAGATTCTACCACCTACCAAACATTGCCTGGTCAAGACTCTTGTTCTCCAGATACTCATAAACAAGAAGCCGATTCTCTGCATCAATGCAGCATCCATACGGTTTAACAAGGTTGCGGTGTTGCACTGCAGATATAGTTGCAATCTCTGCCACAAATTGATTCTCTCCCTGGTGGGATGATACAGATAGTTGCTTGACAACAATCACTCTCCCATCATTGAGTGTTCCCTGTTGTCATTGATATGGTCAGTACTTCAATGTAAAAGATCCTCTACCATTTTAAGACCAATAATGCGATTAGCATGACAATGTATTCTCTAGTTACTAGACTATTAGGGAGCTCCACTTAAGTCAGACTATCAAGAATGCCAAAGAACCCATCTTCTAGAACTACAGTGTATTAATATGTAGATGACAAATAAAGGACAGGTCAACCTATATCATGTTTTTCAGTCTGGACCCTAGCAAATATAACCAAGAATTGTCCATTCATTAGTTACTTAAAACCACATGTTACAACATTTGGTTATATTATCACCGATGGGTTGATGCTTTTCATTGGATTACTTTCTTTCCTAGACGTAATTTAGGATCTATTACAGTCATCCTCCAAAGCAAAGGATGATTGCCTTAAAAAGGAAAATGGCATAAGTGAGGAGAGTTATATTTTTTTTCTCCGGGGCTGAGAAAATACTGGAAGTTAGGTCCATCAGCACACGGAAACATGAACTTTTCTCTTTTAGTTCCAAGGTACCAAAACCATAATTTTGGTACCATTCTGTAATGAGTTTCTCCTCTTTTTCTGTTCTTTCTCAAAGAAGAACTTTTAGAAAGATAAACCATCAATTTAGTTCTTATGGCAAGGTAAGATCAGATCAGCTACAGTTCAGGAAGCTATAGTGATAAGAGCAGCATTTGCAAGCAGCCAAGTATTTTACTTCCGCCATAGTATTCAACTGTGACATCACTGAATCTACATTTACTTTTTAGTGTTATCCAACGAATTACAACGAACCTTAAAAACCGGGCCAAATCCTCCCTCCCCAAGCTTGTTATCGGGATTGAAGTCATCTGTAGGAGCCTTTAGTTCCGCATAGTCGAAAGTGTAAGGTCTAGTATCTATTGCAAGGAACTTTGTAAGACACAATAATGTAGACAAGTTTCGGAAACATATTAGCCGCTTAAATTAGTCAGCCAGCAAAATAAAAATGCATTCATGAAATTTAAATTTAACTAGAGAATGTGGAAATTCCGCATCCTACCACCAGGGTTCATTGAACTCAAAAGATCTCGAGAACAGTGGCATTACAATGTAAAGATTTCTCGTTCTTTTTTACCTCCGCAGAACACGGTGTCCGTCTTTTAATGCAAAAACATAATCAGCATACAAGACTACAGATAGGAAAGTTTGTTGGAGAAATCTTTCCAGAATATTTTGAAGCTGACAAAACGTTTCTTTCAGTCTAGTCTGGATATCTGCAGATCGTCTAGTTTAAAGTCTAAAGACTTTCTGATCACCAGACACAAGATTCAAGACTCAAGTTCAAGACTCAAGATTCAAGACTCAAGACTATTCTCATTGATAGTCTTTCTGATCCAGTGACAAAGGAAATCCAGAGCCGAAGTATATGGTTGAGGATTTAATCCTATCCTCTGGAGAAGATCTTTTGGTTGGATAAATATAACGGATTCTTTTGTTCGTATCTAGATCAATTGAAGATCCGATGGTCGACGAAGTATTCTTGGAATGTTCTATTCTTGGAAACCAAGATCCTGATTGTATGGGCGAACAGGATTGATGGGCTATCGTCAGGTTCCTTTAATAGCTCGAATGATCTTCTTGATTGATTCCGTCCAACGGGTAGATTGGAGGAATTCCTTTGGAAAGTGCCAACGGGTATGATGGCATAAAGAAGTATAAAAAGGAAGACGTTCTAGTTGTTTGAGTACGTGATCGATAGAAAAATTCCAGAGTCTGAAGCACCTTGATTATTAGTCGATTCATTCTGAGCGAAATTGTATACACAGAGAGTGTCTATACTTGGTGATATCTTGAGCGAGTGTGGTAGATCATCTACACCTAGAAATCAAGGAAGATCAACACTGTAACATCTCTTTGTTCATAGTGGAATCCAGCCAATTGGCTGTCAGTGCAGAAGAGTGGACGTAGGCTTGAATCAAGCCGAACCACTATAAACCGCGTGTTCAATTCTCTCTTTCCTTTACTTAGTCTTATGTTGATTATTACTTATCGCAAATCCTTCAACTGTCTAAGTATTGCGCAATTATAAAGAACTTATCAAGAAAAATCTTTTATATACCTATTCACCCCCCTCTAGGTACTCATACTAGCTATATCAATTGGTATCAGAGCTCGTGTTCTTACTTTATTTGAAGTGTTTTACTTCAGAGTAAAACATCCATGGCTAGTATGCTAGCACCAGGGCTGGTGGAAGGGCAAAGCAATACCAGACCACCATACTTTGATGGAAATGATTACAACATCTGGAAGAACAAGATGAAAGCTTTCCTTCGATCAAAGGATCCTCTAGAATGGGATGTTGTGGAAAGAGGAATCACTCCTACTGCTGCATTAGTCTCTGAAAGAGGGAAAGAAACCGTTGAGACCAACGGAATGACTCGAAGAGATAAACAAGAGACAAGCACTCGATGCAAAAGCAATTTACTCCTTATATTGTGCCTTGTCTCCAACTCGAATATAACAGAATATCTTCTTGTGTTACAAAGCAAAAGAAGTATGGGACATATTACATATCACCTATGAAGGAACAGATCGAGTGAAGGAGACTAGTATTAACATTCTCCTCGGTCAATATGAAGCCTTCAAAATGAAACCAGGAGAATCTATAACTGACATGTTTAGTCGTTTTACAGATATTGTCAATGGTCTTGAGAACCAAGGACAAAAAATTTCTGATCCCGTGAAGGTGAACAAGCTACTGCGTGGACTCTCCAAGGATTGGAATCATATAAAGACTTCAATAAGAGAGACGCAAAGAATTATGCCTCTATCCGTTGACGAGCTGATTGGAACTCTTCAATCTTATGAAGTGGAATGAATTAATGAAGACGAAGATCCAAGAGGTAAGAAATCCATTGCATTAAAGTCAAATGATAATTCTGATGATATAGATTCAGGAGATGATATGGATGACGAGGAGCTTGCTCTCATGATAAGAAGATTCAGAAAACTGAATAGAAAAGGTAGAAGGTTCAACCCAAAGAAACAAAGTTTCCAGAGACAGCAGACCAAGTCTGTTGATGATGAGGAACCAAACAAAGATGTAGTCTCGCTTTCGAATGTAAGAAAAAGGGACACATCGTACCTAACCGTCCTCTTCTCAAGAAGAAAAGAGGAAAAGCTGAGAAGTTTCGAAAAGCTCTCAAAGCCGAAACCCGGAGTGATACGTAATGTGAAGAAAGTGATAATGAATATGCCAACATATGTCTGATGGCACATTCGGACTCGACTTATTCTGGATCGACTCGACAATGAATTTGAGGTAAGTGATTTTAAAATTCCCGTCAAAGTTTCTAAATACATTGATGAACCGTGTTCTAGTCTTAAGACTTCTCTCAAAAGAATTTCTGAACTTAAAAAGGAAAACTCAGCCCTAAAACAAAAGGAAACCATTTTAGAGGAAAGAGTTAAAAGTTTAGACTTGAATGTTTCTGCTCTTAAAGAAAAAGAAGATAATCTTTTGAAAGAAAATGTTTTCTTAAAAACGGACTTATCAAATATTTCAAAGAAATTTTCGATAGGATCCGAAAGCTTGAAAAAGTTCTTTCAGTTCAAAGACCTTACTTCAATAAGTCTCGGTCTAGGCATGACAAAGAAACAATTCCCTTGATTGATTTTCCTAAAGTAAAAGAAAGAATTAAGAAAAGACCATCGAGAGAGGCTTACAAAAATCATTTCAAGAAAGTTTTTGTAAAGTCTCGTAGGTCGAAATGCTCTAAGGTGTTCAAAGTGTAACAAGAAGGATCACTTTGAAAAAGAGTGTCCTATGGTTTGGAAGCCTGTTAAGAAAGTATGGCCTAATAATGTTTATCCTACTAACACCAATGGACCCAAGAAAATTTTGGTACCAAAGAAAGCTTGAGACTCTCTTTTAAATGCAGGTCTCCGTCAAGAAAAAGGTAAAGTGGTATCTTGACAGCGGATGTTCAAGACACATGACAGGAGACTCAAAGTGCTTCATAAAGCTTGTTCAAGTAAACGATGGAAATGTTTCATTTGGAGGAAACGGCAAAGGAAGCATTGTGGGATTTGGAACTGTGAAAATTGGAAATCTCACAATAAACAATGTTTCTCTAGTGGAAGGACTCAACTATAACCTTCTCAGCATTAGCCAATTGTGTGATACTGGTTTCAAGATCTCATTTCAGGAAGGAATATGCTTTGGAATCAGTAAAGACTCTACTCAATCTTTCATGGGTCGAAGACATGGAAATATCTACCTCTTAGACAAGAAATTAAATGAATCACAATGCCTAATCTCAATTCAAGATGAAGCAAGCTTATGGCACAGAAAGCTTGGTCATGTCAACATGAAGCAATTAGCCAAAATCTCATCAAAGCAGCTTGTTCGAGGTCTACCCAAATTACCATATCAAAAGTCCAATCCATGCACACCATGTATTCTCGGGTAAAGGTGTAAGAAATTCATTTAAGCCAATAAATCATGTCTCTACTAATCATGTACTACAGCTTGCTGCATATGGATCTCTTCGGACTAACCAAAACCCGTAGTATTGGAGGTAAGAAATATTGCCTAGTAATTGTGGACGATTATTCTCGCTTTACTTGGGTATATTTCCTTGCAAGTAAGTCAGAAACCTTTTCGTATTTTGAAAAATTTGCTAAAAAGGTTCAAAATGAAAAATGATGTGTTATCTCAAGTATAAGAACAGATCATGGAGGAGAATTTGAAAATCAAGATTTTACAAAATTGTGTGATGAATCTGGATTTAAGTATGTGTTCTCCTCTCTATACACTCCTCAGCAAAATGGAGTTGTGGAAAAAAAGAATAGATCTCTTCAAGAAATGGCTAGAACTCTTTTAATTGAAAGTAAAATTTCTTCACGTTTTTGGACTGAAGCTGTTTCAACAGCATGCTATATCATCAATAGAGTCTTCCTAAGACCTATTCTTAAGAAAACCCCTTATGAATTATTCAAAGGTAAGAAGCCCATTGTTTCATACTTTCATGTGTTCGGTTGCAAATGCTTTATATTGAAAAATGCAAAAGATCGAGTTGGTAAGTTTGAAGAAAAATCAGATGAATGCATCTTCCTTGGATATTCTACATCAAGCAAAGCCTACAGAGTCTATAACAAGAAGAGCCAGTTGGTGGAGGAGTCAATGAATGTCAAATTTCAAGACTCTACGCAAGATGAATCTAGTCAGACTCAGTATGAAGAGTCTAAATCTGCTCCGTTTTCCAAAGCTCGACAACTCAAGAAATGTCTCGACTCTAGAAGACCAAAGCATCAAGATGTTCATGAAGATTCAAATAAAGAAAGAGATCATCATCCGAGACAAATCAACCAAGAATCGGAAGCATAAGTCCAAATCATTCTAAAGATCTCATTATCGGCGAAATTAATGAAGGAATTCGTACCATCCAAAAGACGTGAAGAGTCTAGTGCTGTGGCTCTCATCTCTAAAATTGAACCAAAAAGCATAGAAGAAGCTTTATCTGATGAAAGCTGGATCGAAGCTATGCAAGAGGAGCTCAGACAATTTAACATTAATGATGTCTGGGAATTGACATCTAAACCAAAAGGTAAAACTGTCATTGGAGCCAAATGGGTGTTCAGAAACAAGATGAATGAAAATGGAAAAGTCGTACGAAATAAAGCAAGACTTGTGGCCAAAGGATACACGCAAGAAGAAGGAATAGACTATGATGAGACTTACGCTCCTGTAGCAAGGTTAGAAGCTATTCGTCTATTACTTGCGTTTGCTTGTTACAAAAATTTCAGGTTATTCCAAATGGACGTCAAAAGTGCTTTCCTAAATGGATTTATCTAAGAGGAAGTTTATGTGGAACAACCACCTGGGTTTGAAGACCCAAAGAAGCCGACTCGCTTCGGACCGAAAAAGGCTTTGTATGGTTTAAAGCAAGCACCTCGAGCTTGGTACAATAGACTAAGTAAGTTCTTATTACAGAATGGTTTTGTCAAAGGTAAAGTAGATACTACTTTATTTATCAAAAAGGAAAACAAAAGCTTTTTACTTGTTCAAATATATGTGGATGACATTATTTTTGGATCCTCTAATGAAAGTCTATGCAAGAAATTTTCTAAGTCTATGTAGGATGAGTTTGAAATGAGTATGATGGGAGAATTAACATTCTTTCTTGGTCTTCAAATAAAGCAATTGAAGGAAGGAACTTTCATTTACCAAGAAAAATATGCTAATGATCTTGTCAAAAGATTTGGATTGGAAAATTGTAAGAAGACTCGATATACCAATGTCAAGTTCTTTGAAGATAGACAAAGATGAAGAAGGGAAGAAAGTTGATCAAAAGATGTACAGGAGCATCATCGGTTCACTTCTTTATCTTACTGCTTCTAGACCTAACATTTTGTTGAGTGTTTGCATCTGTGCTAGGTTTCAATCAGATCCTAGAGAATCCCATCTCAGTGCTGCAAAACGTATTATTAAATACGTCGCTTCATCTTCAAGCATTGGTCTTTGGTATCCTAAGAAGGAAGACTTTAATCTTCTGGGATATTCAGACGCAGATCTGGCCGGCTGCAGAGTCGATAGAAAGAGTACTTCAGGAACTTGCCAGTTGCTTGGAAGCAGGACAATGTCTTGGTTTTCAAGGAAACAAAGCACTGTAGCTCTCTCAACAACAGAAGCAGAGTATGTAGCCCTTGAAAGCTGCTGTTCGCAAATTCTATGGATAAAACAACAGCTACAAGACTTTGAGATTGAAGACTCATGCACAGCAATCAAATGTGACAACACCAACGCAATCAATCTCACCAAAAATCCAATTCTTCATTCAAGAGCAAAGCATATAGAGATTCGACATCACTTCATTAGAGATCATATTCAAAGTGGAGAAATCTCGATTCAATTTGTTGATTCAAAAAGTCAACTAGCGGATATATTCACAAAGCCTTTGGAGAAAAATCAATTCGATTTTATCCGTTCCACTCAACATTTTGAAGCTCGAAGAAGTTAAAGTCTAGAGACTCTCCAACCTTCAGACTCAGAAAGTTGATGATCCTTAGACTCTAATCTCTCAGACTGTAAATCTCTCAAACTCAGACATTGATGACTATAGACTGTAAGTTGTTATTTTATCTCAACTCGAAAAGGTATGATCTTTCGTTCAGTTATTTTGTAGTCTCCGTGAAAAACGAAAACTTGTCTTTTCAAAAGGATTAAATTTTGGCAGTTATTGATTTCGAAAAGAGGTATTCGTACACTTTCCTTGTGCCGATTGAACTTCCCTTTTCAAAACTGAGTTATATATATACGGTTTTCATTTTCAATCTTCAAAACCCTAAAAGCATTCTCCTCCAAATCTGATTTCTACTTCGTGTTCATCTTCGAGAAAGTTGTCATCTTTTCTTGGGAAAGCAAGCAAAGGAATCTTTCAAATGACAAGGAAGGATGTCTTCTTCGAGGAAGTCTTCAAGAATCGCGAACGGGGACCACAGAGAATGAAGGAGGGACCTACCCATTTCAATCTCACCGAAGAGGAAGAATTATCGAGTCAGCAACAGAGCCCGATTCACTCTCCACCACGTCACTCAACGCCATCTACCCCACAAGGTGCGGGTCAACATCCGGAGAAAGAGATAATCGAGGACGCGAGACTCGTAAGAGTCCAAAAACCCTCTTATATTTACAAACTCTACCGTGCTTTGAAAAGTACTGGGACTCCGTTGAAATACGTGGATGATTTTCTCAAAGATAAGCATTATGGGAATCTTTCTGAAAAGAATGGAGGATTTGGGAATTGCTCCCAAAGGTAAAGTAGAGGAAGCACTTGCGAATATTCCCAGTGATCCTCGTATGTTGGGACCAAATTCGACTGATGGGAACGATGATGACAAAATGTTCAGTGATTTTCAACCGAGAATGGGTGTTGCTGCGAAGGTGAACGGAAAGAGGATGGAGTTATTTAAATCGAAGGAATAAGAAAATTTGTTCTTCAGACTGCTGAAATGAGGGGTGATAAACCCTAGGAGTGTCGATTTCGATTTCTTGGATGCTGTGAATGTGAACTTAAGGGAGAAGTTCAGTCTGCTTCAACTGGAACGTTTTTGCACTGATACCACGGACGGTTATGCACAACTGACTGCATATTTCTATTCGAATCTCAGCTTTATAGATGCGAATAGAATATCATTCAGTGTTCGAGATCAGGATTATGTGTTAGACGTAGACATGTTGGCGGACATAATTGGAGTTGAACGAGGACGTTATCAACCAATCAAAGTCTCAGTTGCTCGTGCCTCAATGGACCTTGTCGAAGATAGGAATATCGAGGGAAAAATCATCTATTCAAGGATGCGTGCCATCAATATTGTGCTGCACAAAATTGTTATTAATTGCATCAGGCCGAAGTCTACATCAAAGACTAATGTGTCTAATTTCGAAGCAAAATTGATGTACGCAATCAACTCAGGGAAGAAGTTCTCTCTCCCTCACACTATTCTCTTTCACATGTACAGAGCAATGTCAAAGGACAAGGGACAATTGCCTTATCCAGGTCTGGTGACCAAGATCTTCAGACACATGAATATTGAACCGCCACACACACTTTGTGTTCGACCGTGCGATAAGATGGTGGTAGGTTTGAAGATGTTAACAAAGATGCGTCTGAAAGAACTTTCCAAGGCAATGGAGAAATTCAGAGTGAAGACTCCAGTTCTGTCTGCTTCAAAAAGAAAAGGAAAGGAGGCCATTGGTGCCTCATCCAAAAAGAAGAGAACTCTCATCTTGGAAGATGAAGATGAGGAGGAAGATCCCACAATCACTGCCTTGATAAGGACCAGACGTTCTGGTCCCCAATCAACAGAACATCAGAAGAAACAGAGAGAAGAAGAGGAGCAAGATAAAGACAGAGAAGAAGAAGAGCAGCGAGAGAAGGAGAAAGAAGCTGAAGAAGAAGGAAAAGAAGAGCAAGAAAAGTCTGCAGCTGAATCTGGAGAGAAGGGGAATCAAGATACAGAAGAGCATGATCATCACTCTTCCCCTTTTGATGTCCTAGAGACAGGGGGAGTTGGCGAGCAAGAAAGGTCCACACCTCATGCTGCCAATAGTGAAGGTCTAAGACAATCTCCAGCAGACCCAGAAGAATTTTAGGCTTCTCAATTGCCTGAAGAAGGACACGATACGACAACACAAAGTCTGCAAGACTATACAGAAGCGCCATCGTCTGCATTCACTCCATCTGAGAAAGCAAATGCAAGTACACAGACGGACAATTCTGCAGATTTTCGTCGTATTATGGATATTCTTCTGGAAATGCGTGGCCAAATCTATGCTCTGGACCGTGAAATTCAAGCCATGAAGAATGCTGGACAAGCATCTTCAGTTACCCTGGAGGATAAAATGAAAGACCTCGCTCTACAACTTCAAGCCAATGCCAAAGAAGAGGAGGTAGCTCAACTAAGGGAAGACTTGAAGAGGCTAGAAGGCGTAGTCCAGTCCATGGGAGATTTCCAGATCGTGCGCATTCCCAAGCAAACCTGACTCCTTTCTCACCTCTTTTTAATGATGACAAAAAAGGGGAGAAGCAATTTGAACCAACCAACCAACCTTCTTTGACTTTAAATTTATTTTTGTGGTTGAATGTGTTTGTTTTTTAGTATGACTTGAGTGAACTTGGGTGTGAACTTGAATTTGACTGAATTGGCTGTGGATTTAGATGCTTGACTGTTTGCATTTATATCAAGTCTTGTTATATGGTATTACTCATGAAAGACTAACCAATTTTCTGTGGATGCGTAGTCTGGTTGTTTTGTTAATCTTTATGAGATAGCCATATTGCTTGAGAAATGTTTTTGCAGGTCAAAGTGGTTCAAATCTACAGAAAGTTTTGTCACCATAAAAAAGGGGGAGATTGTTGGAGAAATCTTTCCTGAATATTTTGAAGCCGACAAAACGTTTCTTTCGCCTAGTCTCGGATATCTGCAGATCGTCTAGTTTAAAGTCTCAAGACTTTCGATCACCGACACAAGATTCAAGACTCAAGTTCAAGACTCAAGATTCAAGACTCAAGACTATTCTCATTGATAGTCTTTCGATCCAAAGACAAAGGAAATCCAGAGTCAAGTATATGGTTGAGGATTTAATCCTATCCTCTGGAGAAGATCTTTTGGTTGGATAAATATAACGGATTCTTTTGTTCGTATCTAGATCAATTGAAGATCCGATGGTCGACGAAAGTATTCTTGGAATGTTCTATTCTTGGAAACCAAGATCCCGATTGTATGGGCGAACATGATTGATGGGCTATCGTCAGTTCCTTTAATAGCTCGAATGATCTTCTTGATTGATTCCGTCCAACGGGTAGATTGGAGGAATTCCTTTGGAAAGTGCCAACGGGTATGATGGCATAAAGAAGTATAAAAAGGAAGACGTTCTAGTTGTTTGAGTACGTGATCGATAGAAAATTCCGAGTCTCGAAGCACCTTGATTATTAGTCGATACATCGAGCGAAATTGTATACACAGAGAGTGTCTATACTTGGTGATATCTTGAGCGAGTGTGGTAGATCATCTACACCTAGAAATCAAGGAAGATCAACACTGTAACATCTCTTTGTTCATAGTGGAATCTAGCCAATTGGCTGTCAGTGCAGAAGAGTGGACGTAGGCTTGAATCAAGCCGAACCACTATAAACCGCGTGTTCAATTCTCTCTTTCCTTTACTTAGTCTTACGTTGATTATTACTTATCGCAAATCCTCCAACTGTCTAAGTATTGCGCAGTTATAAAGAAATTATCAAGAAAAATCTTTTATATACCTATTCACCCCCCTCTAGGTACTCGTACTAGCTATATCAAAGTTATCATGAGGAATCTATTGTCAAAATCTGATTGAAGTTCACCTTGGTCTTTGATCATGCGAGCCATTTTCCTTCTCCAAACAAAATGGAAGACCAGAAGAACCACTACAACTCCTGTAGCAACTCCAACAATCAAGCCAGTACGATCCTTATTGCTGGTTGGGGGATTGTTACTGACAGTGTTATGAAGTCTACACAAATTCTACCTATTAAGTAAACTAAAAAATATGGGGCTAGGAATACAAGCAAGTTTTTATCATAGTACCTGGGATAGCACTAATGACTGGAACCAAAGGTCCATATGTGGCTTTATTTGGTACACAGCAAGTCCCTTTTCCAGCCCAAAAGAGGTGTGTTTCCAGATAGTTTGCACTTATTTGAGCCTGATACACTTTTTGAACAGCTGTAAGAGAGGCACCACCTGCCTCTTTTCGTATGTCGAAATCCTTTGCAACAAGGTTTCCCTGAAGTAATCATAAGAGGCATTGGTAGTTGACCATGAACTTTCCAGGTTAAAGTAGAAAAAAAGCCTCTCAAATTACAGCCCTACCTGTATGTAGATATCAAAAAGATGCCTCCCAAGACATTTCCATTCAATATTTTCGATTGTATTTCAGCAAACTGGAGGGTGACATTGTAATTTCCATTCTCCAGCCCTAATCCATAGTATTGTAGAGACGAAGCAGAGACCCATGTAGTCTGGAACAGCTCTAAGTCTTAAGTGTTTGTGAACTGGGAAAGCGTGGAAGCTTTATAAGCAGGATTGTTGTTTTCCATGGAATAACCAACATTGCTCACTGCCCACCTCTCTCTGTCGGTCACATAGTAGGTAGCAGGACCAAGAGTGTTATTATCCATCTCATACACAATATTACTGGACAAAGTAATCTGAGGGCCACCACATTTAACTGCAAAATTGGAGTCTGCATGACAAGCACAAAAGTGCAGATCATGATGAGTTTATGAGAGGTACTTCTATCTACATAATGGACAAAATTATCTGCCACAGCACATGCAGTTTGTACATTCTATAATTGCATAATTTAGCCTGATTAAACTTAGAATATCTGAATGCATATGTTTATCTTCAAAACTTACTTCCAACACTGTTGAGTAGCATCTTATTATGCAGTTGTAAATGTGATAATAAATTAGTTCTTTCACAATCTACTGAAGAGACCCACAAAGTCCTGATGGAAATTAATAAACCAAATAAAGGGGGACCTAGAGAGGTAAATATTGGATACAAGGACAGCCTGCCAGATATCTGCCTATTATACCCTGGACCAGAGACTGAATTTCTTAGGCCCTTTGCAGATGGGGAAAGTAGAATTCTAAATAGCATGTTTTTAATGGATCAAACAACCTTGCATGTTCAGCATCATATAACATGCATCATATGTGAGTTTTTGAAAAACTGTAAGGTTATTGGATCAAATGACAAAGACATTGTTGAGAATTAGATGGCATTTCCCCAATGAAACGATGATGGATTCATTACTTAGCCACACAGACCGATGGATCCATATATCTCAATTGGGAAGAATCAACAGGAAAAGAAAGAAACAGAATCAGTCTATATACTTCTCGAAACAAACCATAAAGAAACCAAAGATGAAACATAAATCATGGATCAAATGGGACATCATAACTACTTAGCTGTCCCCTTTTCTAAAGAAAAACCTAGCATACCAACTTGAACTTCAATTTTTCCTCCTCTGTGCCACTGAACTACTCCTAATCTAACTACGGGAAGAAACTAGTTTGACCATTCCATGTTCTACTAAATTAAGTTACCATTCACTTCACGTATCAGGATGCAAGCAAGCATAACACTTAAGTCACTGTATATATGATTTCCTGTCCTCCTCTTGTTGAAGCATTCAACAATGAAAAGCATATAAAGGGGAAAAGAGTACATGCACTTACAGATTCCAGTCCCACGATTGCAAGGAAAATTCCGTTGAAGACAGTTTAATCCTGAAGGAAGTACACTAAGACATAAGTAGAAAAGTTTACTCAGTCGACTAGTATGGCAGTTATGTACTTATAGGTTAATCAAAAGCAGATACTTCTATAGCAAGTCACTGGCTGTATGACCGAATGGGTATAAAAGGATTCTTCTAGTCGTATAGACACATCTGTTTTTTGGAATTAAACTCAAAGGATCATCTTTTAGTCATCATGAACCTGCACATCCTATCCCATCCAATAATCAATTGTCATTTCCCCACTATGAGGGTTGTACTGCTTCACATTTTGGAAATGCATTTTCCCTTGACACGACATTTTATGACTTTGATCGAACATTCAAGTCCTTCATGGATGATGCAATTGCTATTTAAATGCTAAAAGTTTTTCAATCATTGACACAGTGATAGCATCTCCAAGTCATAGTTCGAACTGTATGCCTTTTCTAGTGAATACTAATACTGAGTCTCGCAGAATTGCTGATTACCCAGGCATGAATTATGAGAATTAAAGATGGCGAAACTGTAGCTTCAGTATTTATACAGATTACTGACATCCACAATGGAATATGAAAGAACAATCATATGAAATCGCTAGCTATGACAGTTCCGTTGATGACAGTCATTTAAGTGATTTATATTCGTTCCTTGTGGTAGATTTAGCAACCATATGAGAAATCACATACAGTTGTAAACCTTTGCTGACCCAAGAAGGAAAGCTTCCGATCAAGTTATTGTATGATACATCTCTGTAAAATTTGCACATTGAAGATGTTACTGAGTTAGTTAACCAATATGGTAGGAGTCTTTGAGTATCCAATAGCATCCTGTGATATGTCAAACAACAAAAGGTTGACCATCTTATCCATGTTCCCAGGCACCAAATAGAAGACCTTGCCAGAACTATTTATAGTACTGAGTAATCCTCATTCTGACCTTCAACCAAAGACAGAAAATAGAATACTTTGACCACACATTCTTGTTGCATTCAAACTCCAAGAGTGCCCCTAAAAAAATGTACATAATCCCCCATGTTCTTTTCAACTGATCAGTGACAGTTGTGAGCATCATTATGGCTATCAGGCAAAGGAGATCTTTCAGGTGTTCTTACACGTTATGAAGGTATGCACTTTTCTGTTCAGGAAGTGTGCCATTCAAACTATTATTTCCAAGAAACCTGAGAAATGAAGCAAAGAGATTTGCAGAGCATTAACAAAGAGAACATATTGAAAGGAACATTTATGATTATCCAGAAGAGGTACATTACAAGTAAGTGAGTGAGCTCAAATTGAAAAGGGAGTTTGGAATCTGTCCAGTTAATAAGTCCCTGGTCCAATATAGATGCAACAAAGTTACTATATGTATAAATCGAGTAAATAACATATAAATGTTTGAATAAAACATAATGCCTTTGGGAAAATCGAGCTGATTACATGTAAAAAACATCTAGATACCCAATGAATATAATATTTGTCAAATGAAGTCTATAGAAGAATCGTGGAGGCAAATGCTCCTTTGCAGTACTGTACCACTAATTAGGGCTCAAGATGGTCTTTAACCAAAGTATGACCAACCAGATAACAATCAAGTACTATTCATTTAGTTACTACTGTTATAAACCATTAATGAAGGGTCACTTATTCATCCCTTTCAAATGTTGCTTCTGAGTCACTGAATATATATTCAGAATGCAAATGGCAACAACCCATATCCAGGTTGATGATAATGAAAGATAGACAAATTATGAAATGCTTTGGCATATTTTTCAATCAATCTCCACCAAGAACAATGACTTACAGCTGAGACAAACTCTGGTATCCTGAAATATCTGATGGGAGTGAATCTGAGATATTGTTATTCCTCAGTATCCTCAATACAATTGGGTAGGCCCATTTCACATAAGTGCCAAAAGAGAAAAATAAAGGAAAAGAAAGTCTGCTACATGCTCTGGAATCACAATGTCTTACAGAATAGACAAATTTGTTATATTCCTGATAAATTCCAGTGAAGAGCTCACATTAGATACATCACTTATCCTTCTGCATTATGTACTCAACTCATTGTCAGTTTGTTCCAGGCCGTTATAAGTTAGTTCTTACAAGCATAGAGACAGAAAGTACATGGCCCACTCACAAGTCTTGCAGAGCCGTGAAATTGGAAAATGTTGAAGAAATTGAACCGTTGAAAGAATTTCCTTGAAGAACCCTATAAACAAAATAAATTAATAAAAAATTGGACAAATTTATCACATTCTGTTTAGTGATAGCATACTACAGAATTAATGCTATATAATTTGTCAAATTTCAATATCCAGGGCCTACTAACTGTTGTGAAAGGTAGACATTCATAGTCCTAGGCATGGTTAGATGAAAAACAAACATATGTATTGCCTTACAGCTGTGTAAGCTGCGACCAATTTCCTATGAATTCTGGTATATTGCCAGTGAGGTTGTTATCCCGAGAAATCATATCACAAAGCTTTTCCGGTTAATATTTTTTTTTCTCACAGAGTATCATAGGAGTAATGAAGCTCTTACACTTTGTTAAGATTTTAAGCTTGGAAAATGTTGACGGAATCCCACCACTGACTCCGGAACTATCAATGTAACTGCACAATAAGTGGTTCCCATCGGCCAAGGGCATTTTTTAAATTTAACACAACTCAAATAACTCAATAGTTTGTCCTTTTGAATAGTTGAAAGCAGAAGTCATGCCATGTGGAGAGCGTGACACATCACAGAACATTTACGCAACATCCATGAGTTTTGAGAAGGTCTAGACCCAGAAAGTACACAGCCAAACATTGCGGGAGTCTCTAGTAGTTGAATGGCAACAAGAGGATGACAGAGAAAGTGAAATATGAGGTGTAAGGGTCAGGCTATGTGACGATGGGCAGAATGATAGTAACAACAGCATGCTACTGCAAGTCAGAAAGGTTAAAAGAAACTAATCAATTTGAAAGGATGCATGAAACAGTCAGTCTGTTTGCCACCTATTTCGACAAAACTGGCCTCCACCAAACTCCAATACCTGCAAATACTGTAGAAGGAAAAATCCATGTTTAAGAATGTTAAGCAGGTAGGACTTATGGTTGCTGCAATTTGGATAGATTTCCAAGCTCAGATGGCAGAGAGCTATTGAAGTTATTGGTGCTAAAGGACCTACAACATTAAACTAGTCATCAGATCCACTCTTTCTTTTTTTTTTTTTTTTTTTTTTGGTGAACGGTAATTGTATTAAGCTAAGCCAATATGTACAAGCAACGGCACCGGCTTACACTCAATACGAACAAAGCATAATGAGTGGAAGGGTGCTGAAATAAAAGAAAAGCCAACAAGGCAAAAGCTAGAAGGCACAAACAGCACAAAGACGGCACCTCCTAAAGAACCAAAACAAAAGAAGGCGACCAGCTAGCCAAACAATGGCAACCCAAGTCCAAAACCCAACACAAAAACGTTAGAGCCCAAAATGGCAACCAAGAACAAGGCAGGATGCAGCCAGAGGAAGAGAAGAATCCCATATAGCAAACACTCCGCAATAGGACTCCTAAGGAACCACCGAGGATGAATGAAAGATGCAAGGGTCAATCCCCCAACTACGTTGAATTCTTCTGTTTCTTGGATTGTCCTCCACATTTGTAAAAGTCAAGGCCTTATCCTTGACCACCTTAATGAGGTGATTCTTCAAGACCAGGACCGTGAATGTAAGGTTCATAAAAAGGATCTCATTCCTGTATTTCCAAATAAGATGGCACAACACTCCAAAGGAAAATCAGGCAATGGAGTGATAGAAGTCCTTTCCGGGTAAAAATTTCAAAGCCCAACGAAGGTTGTCGGCCCAACTGCTATTACGCCAAGGAAGGTTGCATCGAGCCACCCAAAGAAATGCACAACTAGCTGTAGTGCTACAATCGAAAAACAGATGATCAATCGAATTTGACGTCAATTTGCAAAAAGCACAAACCGCATCACCAATCCTGCCATAAGATGAAAGAAGGGCCTGGGTGGGGAGCCGATTCTTGGTGATAAGCCAGAGATTGAACTGATATCTTGGGGTAATAGCATTATTCCATATCAAAGAAGCCCACTTGACCCGAGGTTTCTTTGTCCTAATTAGGTGCCATGCCGACGCCACCGAAAATAAACCTGAAGTACTTCCTACCCAAGTAAAGCGATTCGGTACTTGTGATAAAAAAGGAAGAGGCTGCTCCCAAGACTCTAGTACTGCTTGAATGGACTAACCAGCTGGCGAGAAAAGATCCTCCACCGTAGCGAGCCTAGGTAAACCAGAACTATAGATCAATGAGTCCGAAAATAAAAGGTTGAGGGGGCCTCTCGGGTGCCAATTGTAGAACTAGAAGGACACAAAACGGCCATCCCCTATGCTCCAGCGAAAAGAACGCCGAAACTCCGTCATAAGATGGAGGATTCTCTTCCATGCCCAAGAGCAAGAGGTGGGTTGTTTAACCATCCAGAAACTCTTCCTTTTCAGAAATGTCGAATGGATCCACCTACACCACAAGGATTCTTTGTCCGTAAACAGGATCCAAATGTGTTTCAACATAGCTGCTTTATTGTAATCCCTCAGCCGACGAATCCCTAAACCACCTTCCTCCTTCGGAAGGCAAACATCATCCCAGGAGACCTTGGCACCACCCCTCCCTAGTCCAGGGCCTTTCCAGAGGAATTGTCTCAATATTTGCTCAATGCGATCCAGCACAGCAACAGGGATAGTAAAAACACTCGCCCAATAGGCTTGGATTGCATGCAGAACTGACCTGATAAGCTGAAGACGACCAGCAAAGGAGAGGAAACGCTGGGTCCATGATTAAACCTTGTTGGTTATACGATCAACCAGGGAGACACAATCTGCCTTTCCGAGCCGGGAGGAGATAATAGGAACTCCTAAGTACCGCACTGGCAGAGTCCCCTCAATGAAGCCAAGAGCAAGGATGATCTCTCTATGCAGATCTTTCGTTCCTCCAGCAAGAAAGACCTCACTCTTATTTGAATTGGGCCCGAGACCGCTCTATGCAGAGAAGGTATTCAAACCATCCTTGAAGAGAGATATGGAAGGCAAGTCAGCACTGCAAAATAGGAAAACATCATCCGGAAAGAAGAGGTGGGAGAGACCCAAAGTCTTGCATCTCTAGAAGAATTTGAACCTTGGTTCCCTGGCCCGCGCACTTAGAATCCTAGAAAATACTTCCATAACCAAGGTGAATAGGTAGGGGGATATCAGATCCCCTTGGCGAAGGCCCCTGCCACTAGGAAAGAATCCATGAAGTTCTCCATTTAAGGAGATTGAAAACTTGGGAGTACGAACACAGACCATGATAATCCGAATAAAATGATCCGGGAAACCAAAAGCATGAAGGACCAACTCAAGAAAGTCCCAGTCTACCGTGTCATAAGTTTTCCGAAAGTCCACCTTCACCGCACACTTGGGCTCGTATGCATCAAGATGGAAGCCAGCAAATAACTCCTGAGCAAGAAGTATATTATCTCTAATACGCCTACCTTTAACGAAAGCATTTTGATACGGACTAATAATATCATTAAGGACTACAGCAATCCGGTTAGCTAATACTTTGGTAACGCACTTGTATAAGGTGTTGCAGTAGGCAATAGACCTGTAATCATTGACTGACGTCGCATTTGGAACTTTCGGGATCAACACTAGAATAGTATTAGTAATTTCCCTAAGAAGTCTCCCCATGGTAAGAAAATCCTTGACCGCTTCGGTGACCAAAGGTCCTACCAACTCCCAATTATGCTTAAAGAACTCGACACCAAAACCATCCGGCCCTGGAGCCTTCTCGTGAGGCAGGGAGAACAAAGTGTCATGAATCTCCACATCAGTAAACGGACGGGAGAGGAAGTTGATCTGATCATCCTTGAGAGGGCATCGTATGACCTCCCGAATATCCCGCAAGGAGGGGTTGCAAGACAAGGGTTCCGGTCCTAAGAGCTCCTGAAAATGAGAGAGAAAAGTCTGCTGCATCGAACTCGGCTCAGAGATAATATTCCCAGAAGTGTCCATAACAGAAAGAATTCTGTTTTTTAGTTGTCTCCTATTAACGGAATAGTGAAACAGATCCACTCTTTCTTTTGTATCTCTTTCCAAGCCAATTTTCATTGAAAATTAGTCTGAACATCCAGTGGACCTAATGCAGTTTAATCCTTCTACTTGACATTACAAAGCCTGTTCTAGAAATGTTACTTACAATGACAATAGCTCTGTAAGTTGCCCAAGTTGCGGTGGAAGCTACCCTAATAATGCATTGATGCCCAGACTCCTGAAGCGAATAAGCAGAGTAAGCATCGCTTTAAAAAGGAGAAGAGAACTCGTATAAATTTTGAGACTAGAGTTGAGTTGTGCTCATAGATACTGCATACGAGTTAGTTTGCCAATGGATTGAGATAAGGAACCAGCCAAGAGATTTTGGGCCAAGTTCCTGTAAAAATAGTACATAATACTATCAAAAAAATGGAAAACTCTGCAAGGTCTTAAACCTTGGCGTGTAAAAATCCATATGGGCTTCAGCAAATGAGAGCATGCGAGTGTTTGTTAAAGATGATAAAAGCAACAAACGAACCAGAAACTTCACTGGTTTTTTTTAGAGAGGGAGGGATTACAGAAAAACAGAGCATTGGACTTCATTCATCTTCAACAAGGAAATTGTTGAGTACAAAGCTAAATGCAAGAAACTGCACACATAGGTGCAAAGCATAACTGCACACAAATGTGCTATTAACTTCCTAGAAAATAGCAAAACACTAACTGCATAACTTAATGAACTTGACTGAACAATAAAAAAAAACAGAGGAAACACGTCCGAGCATCAGCAGCACTGAGACAACTCCAACAAACTCCTCCTTGGATCAGTTGCTACTGCAAACTCCTATTTTCTCTCTTAATAGTTCAAATCTTCCAGCTTGAATTGGCTTTGTGAACATGTCTTCAAATTAACCTTCAGATCTGCAATAGACTAACTTAACTTCACCACTTTCTTGCACCTCACACAGAAAGAAAAATTTAACTTTGAAATGCCTAGTTTTGCCATGTAAAACTGGATTCTATGATATTGCTAGAGCAGCCTGATTGTCCACGTTGACTTCGATATAATCACTGGAATTCAACCACAAATCCTTCATTATCTTCTTCAGCTGCAAAGTTTGATTTGCAGCTACGGTAGCTGCTATAAACTCAGTTTCTGTAGTAGATTGAGCTATAATATCTTGTTTTTTGGAACACGAGGAGAAACAAGCAAAACCGAGACTGAAACAATATCCAGACGTACTCTTCATGTCATCCACTGAACCAGCCCAGTCACTATCAAAAAATCCTTGCAAATTAAATTTCTGACCCTTCTTAAACTTCACACCAAAGAACAATGTTCCTTTGAGGTATCTCAAGACTCTCTTTGTTGCAATCAAATGTAATTGACTAGGACTACTCATAAACTTGGATAAAACACTCACAAGAAATATAATATCTGGTCTGGTTGCTGTAGGATACATGAGACACCCAATCAGACTTCTATACATAGAAGCATCTACTACATCCGTTCCATCATTTTTATGCAGCTTCTCTTTTGCAGCCATAGGAGTGCTCACACTTTGACACTCTTCCATCTGAAACTTCTTTAGAATTTCCTTCGTGTATTTTTTCTAACAAATGAAGATCTCATATGAAGTTTGTTTGACTTCTAGACCCAAAAATAAGCCATCTTTCTCAAATCGACATCTCAAAGCCTGCAAATAAATCTTACTTCACATTCTCTATCAATTCCATATCATTCCCCGTCACTAATAGATCATCTACATAAAGTGACAGAATTACAACACTGTGATTCACCTTCTTGACATAAAGAGTGAACTCACTTAAGCTTTTTATAAAACCAAAATTCTGCAAATATCTATCTATCTTCCCATATCAAGCTCTTGGAGCCTACTTCAATCCATATAGAGCTTTCCTCAATCTGTATACACTCTCTTCTTGCCCTTTGATACTGAAGCCTTTAGGTTGTGCAACACAAATTTCCTCTTCAAGCTCTCTATTCAGGAATGCAGACTTAACATCTGACTAAAATATATGCCACTCCTTCTCTGCTGCAATAGCTAACAGTAGCCTTACTGTATCAAATCGTGCAACAGGAGCAAATGTTTCAAAATAGTCTACTCCCCATATTTGTGCATAGCCTTTTACAACCAGTCTAGCTTTGTGTTTATTGACAGAATCATCAGGATTAAGTTTTGTTCTAAACACACACTTAACCCCAATCACATTCTTATCAGATGGTCTGTCAACAAGCTCCCATGTGCGATTTTTTTGTATCATTGCAATCTCCTCCTGCATTGTTGCAATCCACTTTTGATCCTCCTTAACTTCCACAAAGTTAGATGGTTTGAGCACTGCCACGTTACTTCTTTCATAGATTTCAGCAAGTGACCTTGTGCCTCTCATTGGTAGATCATCTATACTGTTTTTCAATCCATTTATAACTTCATCAACCTCTACATCTATTGCAGGTTGTTTTTCGAATTGTTGCTATTCTGCACTCTTTCCTTCCATCCAATTCCACTCATCTTCCTCTAGAAAAATAACATCTCTGCTCACAATCACCTTCCCTGTCATGGGATGGAAATTCCTGTAAGCCTTTGATTGAAGATTGTATCCAATAAAGATGCCAAGCTCTACTCTTTTATCCAATTTGTCCCTCTTAACCTCAGGAACATGAGTGTAACACAAACACCAAAAAACCTTCAAATTCTTCACAGAAGGTTTAACACCATGCCAGACTTCGAAATGTGTTGATCTCTCTAAGGCTTTTGTGGGCAATCTATTCAATAGAAACACAGCAGTATTAGCTGCCTCAGCCCAGAACTTCTTAGGTAACTTCTTCTCCTACATCATACATCTAGCCATCTCCATAATGCTTCTGTTTTTCCTCACTGACCCCATTCTATTGAGGTGAATAGAGAGTAGTGAACTGCTGTGCAATTCCTACTTGCTCACAATTCAAATTAAACTTGTGAGCAGTATACTCAGAACCATTATTAGACCTAAGAGTTTTAATTTTCTTCTCACTCTGATTTTCAACTAAGGCTTTAAATTCACAAACACTTCAACAACTTCAGACTTGGCTCGCGGAAAATAAATCCAACTCATCCTAGTCATATCATCAGTGAAAGTAATAAAATGCCTACTACCATTGAGAGAAGACTCAAACATAGGTTGACATAAATCTGTGTGGACTAACTGCAACTTTTCACATGCTCTCCTGCCTCCTCATTTGAAAAAAAAATCTGGCTTGCTTGCCAAGAAGACAAGTTCTGCATTGTGGAAATTCTTCCTCCAAACTTGGCAAGTCTTCTGCCAGGCTATTCCTTTGCATAAACGACATACTCTTCCTGTGAACATGCCCAAGTCTTTTATGCCATAACTCTGCATTTTATTCTTTGCACTTTAAAGTCATTTGTTGCATCTCTTGTGGCTTAAACATGAAATTCTTATCCCTCATTGGAATTCTTAGCACTTCTTTGCTATATGCAATATTAATAAGACATTCATTCCCTTCGAACTTCACTTTATAGCCCTTTTCAATTAATTGACCAACACTTAACAGATTTTGGTCAATTTTTGGTACAAAGAGAACATCATTGATTAGCTTCACCTCCTGATTTCCTTCAATAGCCACTATAATCTTCCCTTGCACTTCGATATACTATCCATTGCCTATTCTGACTTTGGACTTAATTGACATGTTTAGACTCCCAAACAGCTTCAAATTGCCAGTCATATGATTGATATAACCACTATCCACCAGCCATGCATCATTCTCGACTGAAGATTCAGAAAATGAAGCTACAAACAAGTGCTCTTTCTCAATTTCATTCACTACTACCTGTGCTTCTCCTTCTTGCTGGTAATTTTGTTCTTTGTAGATTGCTTCCATGTGACCCAACTTGTGACATCTTTTGCATCTAGTATCAGGCTTTCTCCAACATCTAAAAAACCGATGATTAGTTCCACCACAGTATTGACAATGCTTTTTGTTCTTTTTCCATTTGCTAGACTTCCTTCTTTTGTTACAAACTTGGAATTACCAGAATTTCCTCTGAACTGAATCCATTTCTTCCCTTTGCCTCCATCATTGGACTTCACTCTAGCTTGCAGCGCACCCTCTACATGCTCTTCTCTTCTCATCGGTCTTTTATGCTCCTATGCCTGCAGGGAATTTAACAATTCTACAAGCTTTATATCAGCTTAGTCTCTTGTATTTTCCAGAGAAGCTATGGTGGCTTCGAACTTCTCTGGAAGAGACACCAGGATCTTCTGAACCAGCCTTTCATCCTTCAAGTTAGTCCATAAAACTATGATTTTTTCAGCTATTTCAACCAGCCTATCAGAGTATTCATTCACTGACTCTGAATCCTTCATCTATTGTCTCTCAAACTCCCTCAAGAGATTCAGCATCTTCATGCCTCTTATCTTCTCATCTCCCTCGTATTCATCTTTCAAGAAGTCCCATATTGCCTTTGCAGAATCACACCTCATGATCCTTGTGAAAATAGTGAGTGAGACAGCAGCATACAGGCAAAACTTTGCCTTGGCCTTCCTTGTGATTCTTTCTTTATGGAACTTTATCTGATTTAAGGTCGGATTATTTGGAAGTGGAGCAACCTCATAATCATTCTCCACAGCCTCCCATAGATCGTGACCCTCCAAGAATGTTGTCATCTTGACAGCCCAAGTTTGATAATTTTCCCTAGTAAAGATTGGAGCAGCCATTGCAAAGAATCTACTTGATCTTGCCTCCATCAACCTCTTTTTCTTTTCAAATTGAAAGCAAGCAGTCTTCACTCACTTACCCTTACTTCACAGTCCCTTAAGATCCTATAAAGTGCTCTGATACCACTGTTAAAGCTGATAAAAGCAACAAACAAACCAGAAACTTCACTGGTTTTTTCGAGAGAGGGAGAGAGTACAGAAAAACAGAACATTGGACTTCATTTATCTTTAACAAGGAAACTGTTGAGTACAAAGCTAAATGCAAGAAACTGTGCACATACGTGCAAAGCATAACTGCACACAAACGTGCTATTAACTTCCTAGAAAATAGCAAAACACTAACTGCATAACTACATGAACTTGACTGAACAATAAATAATAATAAATAAAAAAAACAGAGGAAACACGTCCGAGCATCAGCAGCACTGAGACAACTCCAACAGTGTTGCGTAGACAGGCTTGAACTGGACGCAGCTGAATTATATGGCATAAAAACATGGCACGCCATAAAAGAACTAACGAAAAAGAGAAAAGGGGAACAAGAACAACACATACAGATCGAAGAGGTAAGTCAAGTTCCACAACTCATCAGGGATAGGACCAGCAACGCTCATTGCATAAACCTTGCTGCAACCAAAGAGAAACAACCCGGACATGAGATGAGACACACACATGGTGGGCATGATGTCAGAAAAAGAGGAGCACCGCCTCTCTCTCTCTCTCTCTCTCTCTGGATTTTTCCAGATTTCTCCCCCTTTCTTTGCTGCACCAGATTTTTCTCCCTCTCTCCAGAACTTTCTCTTCCCCTTCTCTCCAGAATTTTCTGACCGACTTTTACACCCTATAAATAGGGGTTCTTGCCCCTTGTGTGAGTGTGTGAAAAGTGTGAGGAGTGTGTGATGTGAGTGGAGCGTGTACGTGAGTGTGTGAGTGGGTGGAGTAGGTGACGTGAGTGTAGAGTGAAGTAAGTGAGTGGGTGTGTGTGCAAGGATTGTTCGTGTGAGGTGTGTGAGACTTATATGAGAGTGGTGTGTGTGTAAAAGAGTTTTGCAATATTGCTTATATAAAATAAAGCAATTATTTTATTTGCACATCCACTTGATTTCTCAACAAGTGGTATCAGAGCAGGTTGTCGGAGGCCGTGCGAAGACAGTGGTCGGGGACCATTGTAAGTGAGCAAGGCGGTCAGGGATCGTCGAGCCAAGGAGCGAAGAAGCAAGGACGTCGGAGTTACGCGGTGCACAATCGGGATTGTGAAGTCGGTTGGTCCGGGACCAGGCTTACTTGGTATAGTGCGGGGCATTATACTCAAGTCACGATGGCGGATTTCTCGAGTTCGGTAAGTGGTATCGAGAAGCTCAACAACTCAAATTATAATAATTGGAGTACCCGCATACAATATTACTTGCTAGGACAAGATTTGTGGGATATTGTTGGCGGGAGCAACACCACCCCACCCACGAATGATAGTGAATTAAGAAAATGGAATATAAAATCGGGTAAGGCTCTTTATGTGCTTGCCGTGACTGTTGAAGATGAATTACTGCAACACATAAAGAGTGCGACGACCCCGAAGGAGGCCTGGGATAACTTGGCGACGCTGTTTGCAAGGACAAACGATGCCAAGTTACAATGCCTGGAGAACGAGCTCCTCTCAATCTCGCAACAAAATATGATGGTGAGTCAATATTTTTCCAAAGTTAAATCTATTTGCGAAGAAATTTCAAAATTAGATCCTGAGAATGCCATCTCTGAGACAAGAATGAGAAGAATAATAATTCATGGGTTAAGGCCGGAGTATAACGGTATTGTTACGGCCACTCGTGGATGGGCAAATGAGCCAACTCTAACAGAGTTGGAGAATATATTGGCCAACCAAGAAGCCTTAGATAAACAAATTTCTAAGGTCTCGATTAAGGAGGATGAAAGTGCCCTCTTTAGTAATAAAAGAGGGTTCAAGGGCCAAAATAGAAATGGAGCAAGTGCAAGAGATGGCAAACCTTGGAAAAGTCATGGAGAATGGCAAAAGCGAATAGAAGGAACTCGACCTCGGCCAGGGGGAGCTCGTCGAGACCGCGATAAGGACAAAAATGAAGAAAAGAAGAATAGAAGGCGTAATGGACGGTGTTACATGTGTGGCAAAGTAGGTCACTTTGCCAGGGATTGTCGGTTCAAAAGAGTTGAAGGAAATGTCGCAGCATCCAAGGAAAATGATAGCGAAGAAGAGTGGGATTTCCAAGCATCCTTTGCAATGGAGGAACAAGAAGATGCGATGGCCCTCATCACGGTAAGTGATAAATTGATTGATTATGAAGAAGACTGGATAGTCGACTCGGGGTGCTCAAATCACATGACCGGAGATCAAGGCAAGCTATCAAACATGTGCGAGTACAAAGGTGGACGAGTAGTTGTCACCGCAGACAACTCAAGGTTGCCAATTACCCATGTGGGCCAAACGGTGATGACACCCGATTCAGTTCGCATCAAGTCGAACTGAAAAATGTGTACCATGTGCCGGGGAATGAAGAAGAATCTACTGTCCGTGGCACAACTTACGACTCGAGGCAATTATGTGGTGTTTGGTCCTAGAGACGTTAGGGTGTACCGCAATTTGAAACCAACCGGTACACCAATCATGGAGGGGCGTCGATTAGAGTCCGTCTACGTGATGTCGGCTCGACGGCATACGTGGACAAAACTCGAAGAGTGAAACACCTTATTTGTGGCATGCACGGCTTGGGCACGTGAGCTACCATAAATTAAAGGTGATGATGAAGAAAGGTATGCTAAAAGGTCTCCCCCACTTGGAAGTACAAGAAGATGTCATCTCGTGCTGGATGCCGCATGGGAAGGCACATCGGCTTCCATATGAAGAGTCTAAATTCAGAGCTAAGATGCCTCTCGAGCTTGTCCACTCGGATGTATTTGGACCGGTGAAGCAACCATCGGTCGAGGATCAAAGTACATGATAACATTCATTGACGATTTCTCCGGGTATGTCCGGGTCGACTTCATGAAAGAAAAATCCGAAGCATTAAACAAATTTAAGGAGTTTAAAGCAAAAGTAGAATATGAAGTAGGCAAGAAAATACTATGCCTTCGCACGGATAATGGGGGAGAATACACATCGATGACTTTACAAAATTTCTTCAAGAATGGAAGATACGTCGACAATTTACTTGCCCAAATACGCCACAACAAAATGGAGTTGCCGAAAGAAAGAATCGGCATTTGGCGGAGACATGCAGGAGTATGTTGCATGCGAAGAGTGTTCCACCCAAGTTTTGGGCTGAGTGTATGAAGACGGCAGCACACGTGATCAACAGACTACCTCAAGCAAGGCTTGGCTTTATGTCACCTTATGAGAAGTTATGGAATCGCAAGCCCACGGTAAGTCACTTTAGAATATTTGGGTGTGTATGTTATGCATTCGTGCCATACCATCTTCGTAACAAGTTCGATAAGAAGGCAGTTCGTTGCATATTCGTGGGCTACGATGATCAAAGAAAAGGATGGAAGTGTTGTGACCCTAAAACAGGGAGGTGTTACACTTCCAGAAATGTGGTGTTCGACGAACTATCATCTTGGTGGACATCACAACCTAATTCAAAACAAGTTGAAGAGATTCGTGAAGGAATGGAAGAAAATGACAAGATTGATAAGGGCCAGCCAATTGAAGAAGGAAATGATAATGTAATTGGAAGAAAAGAAGTCAGAGCACAGTCACCAGAAAAATCAAAGAGCCCATGGCGAACTGGTGTACATCCAAGAACTACAGAAGAGTTCCGACCAAGTCAGATGGAAGAACCTGAAGAGGAGGAATCTCAACTAAGGAGATCAACAAGACAAAGAAGACCAAATCCCAAATATGCAAATGCGGCGTTGACCGAAGATGTCGGAGTAGTCGAGCCATCCACATATGAGGAAGCTTCGCAAGACATGGAATGGAGGAAAGCCATGGAGGAAGAGATACAAGCACTAAGAAAGAACGAAACATGGGACCTAGTACCGAGACCTAAAGAGGTACGTCATATATCTTGCAAATGGGTCTATAAACTTAAAACTCGACCAGATGGGTCGATAGAAAGATATAAGGCACGACTAGTTGCTCGAGGATTCTCTCAAAAGTATGGCTTAGATTATGATGAGACCTTTAGTCCAAAGTGGCAAAGATTACTACGGTTCGAGTCTTACTAGCACTTGCAGCAAGCAAGTCGTGGAAATTATGGCAAATGGATGTGAAGAATGCCTTTTTACATGGAGAACTAGATCGAGATACATACATGGAGCAACCGAGATGGTTTCAAAAGTAAGTTTCATCCAGATTATGTTTGTAAGTTAAAGAAAGCCCTCTATGGCTTAAAACAAGCCCCGAGAGCATGGTATGGGAAGATTGCTGAATTTCTGGTGCAAAGTGGCTACTTTGTAGCCCCAGCTGACTCGAGCTTGTTTGTAAAGGTAGAAGATGGCAAGCTTGCGATAGTATTAATCTACGTGGATGATCTAATCATCACTGGAGATAATGAAAAGGAGATATGCCAAATCAGAACCAACCTCTTAGTGCGGTTCCAAATGAAAGAGCTTGGAGAATTAAAACATTTCTTGGGACTTGAGATTGAGAAGACCAATGAAGGATTATTCCTATGTCAGCAGAAGTATGCACAAGACCTTCTAGACAAGTTCGGGATGCTTGATTGCAAACCTATTTCTACTCCAATTGATGGAAATGTAAAGTTATGTGCAACTGAAGGACGAGAATTGGAAGACTCAACTATGTACAGGCAATTGGTGGGTAGCCTTATTTACCTAACCATAACACGGCCTGATATTGCCTTTGCAAAGGGAGTAGCAAGCCGATTCATGGAGAAGCCACGAAGGCCCCACTTAGATGCGATCGGCGCATACTAAGGTATGTAAAGGGTACATTTGATTTTGGGCTTCTGTATAGGAAAGAAGCATCATGTGAAGTTGTAGGCCATTGCGATGCTGACTTTGCTGGAGATCGTGACACGCGACGATCAACTACTGGATATATGTTTAGCCTCGGATCAGCAGTAGTGTCATGGTGTAGCAAAAGACAGGCAACTGTGTCACTATCTACGACAGAAGCTGAGTATAGAGCAGCGGCAATGGCAGCACAAGAAAGTACATGGCTGGTACAGCTAATGGAGGATCTCCATCAACCAATAAATCAACCTACACGGATATATTGTGATAATCTGTCAGCCATAAGCTTAGCGGAGAATCTAGTTTTTCATGCGAGGACCAAGCATGTAGAAGTGCACTATCATTTCCTACGAGAAAAAGTATTACAAGACGAGATAAAGATGGAGTATGCCAAAACAGATGATCAAGTTGCAGATATCTTCACCAAAGGTCTTGGAGCTGTAAAATTCGAAGAGTTTCGAAGGCAACTTGGTATGACCTCGATGTCCATGCTAAGAGAGAGTAGTCGGTGAGGGGGAGTGTCAGAAAAAGAGGAGCACCGCCTCTCTCTCTCTCTCTCTCTCTGGATTTTTCCAGATTTCTCCCCCTTTCTCTGCTGCACCAGATTTTTCTCCCTCTCTCCAGAACTTTCTCTTCCCCTTCTCTCCAGAATTTTCTGACCGACTTTTACACCCTATAAATAGGGGTTCTTGCCCCTTGTGTGAGTGTGTGAAAAGTGTGAGGAGTGTGTGATGTGAGTGGAGCGTGTACGTGAGTGTGTGAGTGGGTGGAGTAGGTGACGTGAGTGTAGAGTGAAGTAAGTGAGTGGGTGTGTGTGCAAGGATTGTTCGTGTGAGGTGTGTGAGACTTATATGAGAGTGGTGTGTGTGTAAAAGAGTTTTGCAATATTGCTTATATAAAATAAAGCAATTATTTTATTTGCACATCCACTTGATTTCTCAACACATGATACTCTTGATACGCACAGCTGGGTCATGTGGCAAGTGGTGGAATTGTTGAAGGAGCAGTCGCATTTGATGAAAGGGTTGTAATTGTTATCGTTGAAGTCGGTGGAGTCGATGGCGGCTCCACTGCATGGCTCTCCGCTTGTGTTCCATGTCGTCGTCTGTGGAGTCAGTCCCCATTTTGACCATATCGAGTTGAGAATTGCCACTGCATTCACATCATCATCATCGACTCACCCTTATTTAGCTTCATTCCCCGACTAAAGGCGTTGGTGATCGATTCTTGTGATACGTAGGTGGAGAGTGATTTACACGATTGGGTGCAAGTAATGCTACAGGTATTCACATGCTCTCCATCCAGTTGAATTGTACAATCGAGGACAGCCGCTCATACAGAGTACTGTTTTTACTCTTCCGGGACAATATGGTTTTAAGGAAATCAATTTTGCTCTCTTGATAGTCAATATTTTAAATTGAATAATTATTTTGCAAGTCATCAAATAAAAGTAGGTTCCATATGGATTGAATCGACATAAAAAGGTGAAAGAGGAACCGCCCGCGTCCTTGCAGTCCAATAAGATAATGTTGTCCAGATTATCATACAAGGTAATCATAAGTAGGCGAACGGCTGTGAAAAAAGATCATCAGGATGTTTTGAAGAGAAATCTGTGTCGGTGTATGAAAGAAGATATCAAGAATTGAGAGTCATTTTTGGAATATGAGACCAGAGGTTGATAGTGGGGTTGGGCTACTAAGGGCACACATAACAAAATTTATATTTCCGTATTTATCTGTTTTTCTATTCTCCAGAACATGTGTGGAACAAAAATCAATTTGGTAACGTAATTTCATTTTTCTATTTTTGGAACAAATTTCTATTTCAAAAATAGATTTGGAGTAGAAATTAGAAACTAAAATATTTAAATTCTCTATTTTTGGAACAAAAGTGAGAAATCTTCTCATTGTTCACTCTAGTCATTGCCTACCATCCACCCGCTGCCCGTGGGATGCCAGCCCTAGCTGCCGAACGTCTGCCACTAGCCACCGGCTGCCACCCCCTTTAGATATAAAAATTTTATTTTGTTATCAAATGAATTTCTATTCTACAAATAGAAATTTTGGCAAAACTGGCCTTTGCCAGACTCCAATACCTGCAAATATTTAAAAAAAGGAAAAATCCATGTTAAGAATGTAAAGCAGGTAGGACTTGCAGTTGCTCTAATTTGGTCAGATTTCCAAGCTCAGATGGCAGAGAACCACTGAAGTTATTGGTGGTAAAGGACCTACAACATTAAACTAGTCGTCAGATCCACCGTCTTTTATATCTTTTTGCAAGCCAATTTTCATTGAAAAGTAGTTTGAACATCCAGTGGACCTAATGCAGTTGAATCCTTCTGCTTGACATTACAGGTCTTGCTCTGGTACTGTTACTTACAATGCCAATAGCTCTGTAAGTTGCCTAAGTTGCAGTGGAAGCTCCCCTGATAATGCATTGATGCCCAGACTCCTGAAGTAAATCAGCAGAGTCGGCATCAGGAAAGAAAGAAAAATGCTAAAAAAAGGAGCAGAGAACTCGTATAAATTTTGAAACTAGAATTGAGTTGTGCTCACAGATACTGCATGCGAGTTAGGTTGCCAATGGATGGAGATAAGGAACTGGTCAAGAGATTTTGGGCCAATTTCCTGTATAAATTACATAATACCATCAGAACAATGGAAAACTACGTAAGATTTTGAAACCTTGGTGAGTAAAATCAATATGGAGCTTCAGCAAATGAGAGCATGTGAGTGTTGCGTAGACAAGCTCGAACTGAGTGTTGCTTAATTATAAGGCATGAAACATGACACACCATGAAAACTCCAGTGAAATGAGAAACTACTGGAAAAGACGGAAGAAGTGGAATGGGACCATTACATACTGATTGAAGAGGTAAGTCGAGTTCCACAACTCGTCAGAGATAGGACCGGCAACGCTCATTGCATAAACCTTGCTGCAACCAAAGAAAAACCACCCGGTCATGAGAAGAGACACGCACATGGTGGGCATGATAGTCGATACGTACAGCTGTGTAATGTGGCAAGTAGTGGAATTGCTGAAGGAGCAGTCGCATATATGATGAAAGGATTGTAATCATCCAAGGAAACGGAGGGGTCGATCGCAGCTCTGCTGCATGGCTCTCCACTAACGTTCCATGTTGGCGTCTGTGAAGCGAGTCCCCATGTTGACCATATCAAGTTCAGAATCGCCACTACATTCACATAACCATCATCGACTCACACCTGTTCAGCTTCATGCTCAAACTAAATGCATTGGTGCATGATTCTTACCTTAAGTAAATGGAGATTTATTTAGACAATTAAGTGCAATTTATAATACAGATATTCGAATGCTGTCCATCCAGTTAAATTGTATAAACGAGGACAGCCGCTTCATATGGAGTAGTATTTGTGCATTTCGCAGACATATGGTCTTAAAGAAATCATTCTTTCTTTCTTAATAGTCAATATATTAAGAGTAAAGATTACACGACAAGTCATTAAAATAAAACTGAGTTTCATATGGACTGAATCAACATAAGAAGGTGAAAGAAGAACCACCGACGTCCTTATAGTCCCATAGCATGTCGCTTTCTAGATAATAAAGTGAGGTAATAATAAGCCGCAAAAGGCAAAAGGTTAGGAAAAAAAATCATTGAGATGTTTTAAAGAGGAATCTCTATCTGGACATAAAACGAGAGTACAATCGAGAAGTGACGTGGAGGATAGGATTTTCTCTAGAAAGAGACACCTCCCTCAAGAAAATATTCACTGATTTCTTCCCATCACGACGTCATCATCTTCCGTGGCATATACCTGTTATTTTATCCAATCACCACTTGACGTGTAATAATCTGACGTGGAATCGCAAAAAATTGAAAATCTACTCAGACCAAGTCACCTCTTCATCCTTCTTCTTCTCCAGCCACAGCCACGTCCGAGCCTGACCTCCGAGCGTCCCCCGCCGGCGCTCATCTCGACCGATACTGCTGCGCGTCCAAACTCAACCCACCCCCACCGCCGTCTTCACTGTCAGCTTCGCCTTCGCCTGAAATGGTCCTTCATCTTAGTCGTCTTTATGGTTATCTTTACCCGTTTTTGGCCTTGAGCAAATGCCCAAAAATCTGGGGAAAATTAAGGAAAAAAATAGAAATCTCTTGACAAAAAAAAATTGGGGAAAATCTTTGAGACAAAGAAGGGACAGTGAGTCGCTTGGCCTGTCCTTTTAGTCAAAAGTCTGAAATTTGGAGGAGTTTTTTCGGTAAAAAATTAGTCGTCTTTTGGTGGAAGACATGGCCGCAAACAACTCGATTTTTGGGAGATTTGTAGAAGCTGGGTTATGGAAATCTGTGGAAGCTGGGGACAAAGAAAGAAGCCCAGAAACTTGAATGCTAAGGCCCTCCCATTTTGCAGCGCATCTCGTCACCAGAACAGGGGAAAAAAAGAAAAAAAAGTTGACCCATAAAGTTGACCGACGCATCTGGTCACCAGAAGACGACTTCCTCTATTCGTCTTCGGCTTCGTCTTCCCCTGTGATTGGGCTCCGGCGGTGGGAAGGAACTCAGCTCACCGCTGGCGCGACGACCACGGCGGTGTAAGGGCTCGTGGAAGGAGATTGCGGCGGAACGGGGAAATGAGAGGCCGGAGCGGTGGCTTGAAGGAAGGAAGAGGAGACAGAGAAATATGATTTCTAATTTGTTTTAATATACATATATATATATATATATATATATATATATATTATCCACGTCAGAATATATATGTGTCAAGTGGTGGGATAGAAAGCAAAAATCCATGCAAGGATGATGACGTGAACGAAATTAAAAAATTAAAAATATCCAGATAAAGCTAATCACTGGTATGAAAAATTATTACTAAATAAAATTTATTAATATTATTAGAAGGATGTGTTAAATTTTTTTAAAAAAGGCAAAATACACAATGTTGTATTTCAAGTTTAATTGACATATTATTGTGCATTTATATGGTTCCCGATTCTTTGTATTCAAGTTAAGTTACGTCAAGAGTTGAAGACATTAGTTCAAGGTTTTGGCGAAATCAACAATACAGAACAACAATGGCAAAAATATGATATACATAACATTATACGAAATAGCAAAATGATCAAAACATGTGGTGTAATATGGCTAGATGAGATTATTACCTACTCAATCGAATGTTGTACCAAAAAAAAAAAGCATTAGAGACCTAAATGAATTACAGAAATTGAAGAAAATTTGTGAATGAGCATATGCATATAACTACATTATTAATGATCTAATGCCATTCCATATAATTAAAAGTCAATGTACAATAAGTATTTTTTTAAAAATAAAATGATAATTAGTACTAGTTAGTATGGAAAACATAATAGAATAGATATGCAGATGCATAAGTTAATAAATTATATTCACTATCTTTTTCCCTTCTATTTTGGGGGCTACATCCATCATTTAAAAACCGCATCTCATGAATATCTTATTGCTTAATAATATCATGTTATGGATTTGAAAAAAAAAAAAAAAAATCAGTTCAATGTTTTGTTGTTGCTTGCAAAAGAAATCACAAACTCTTTGGCTCTTCCAATGGTCCATCTCTTACCATTCAAATATGCCGTTGAAATAACATTGTCATAAAATTGAAATAACAGCGCACTAAGCAAGAATTTTTAAGCAAATGTGGTAAATTGGTTACTTGGTTGCCTTGGTTAAATAAGAGGACACCGTTTAGTGTTATCGCTTAATCAGAATCTGTCAAAATCTTAATTATACTTTAGGAAGGAGATGATTTTCATTATCAGGAAGGGGGTTGACATCATCCGCACTCTTAAGGAAAAAAAACCTCATTAAACACAAGAACACGCATAGAGAGGAAGAGGGTTTGTTGGGACCTTCAGAAGGGTTAGTCGCAGCTTGAATCTGGTTCTGAGCAAGAGCGACGTCTAGCATGCACACTGCTACATGCAAGGCAAAGATCGCCCTCGAATTTGCCATATTTCAACGAGAGAGAGAGAGAGAGATCCTTAGAGCTGGAGAGCCACGTGTGTACATATGAGTAGATATAATTTGATGAGAAAGCCAAGGCAGTGGCGTTTGAGAAAAAGATCAGCAATGGCCCCTTCACTTTGCCTTACTTTCAATGAAGTATCGAGCTGTGTACAAAGTTTGTAATTAGCCTTTTTGTAATATTTGACTTTTCAATAAGTGGTGGGACCCATTTTTATTTTGATAAAAAGGAAAGAGGGTTGAAAAGAGAGCCCGAAGCAAGCGGGAGATTAAAAGAAAAAAAAAAAAAGGAAGAGAGAGCGAAAGGTAAAAAGAAAAAAGAGGGAGAAGAAGAGAAAAGGGATTTGGAGCGTGCATGTCGCATACGCCTTGCCAAGTCAACTTGACTCCATTGCACAACATCCAGTTAATGTTCACACTCCTCGTTCTTCCAAACCGAGTATTTTTAGAATTAGGGCTTGAAATTCAAAATTATTGGAGATTTGTGCGGTGAAATACGATTTTTAGGTTGTTGAGTTGCGTATTTTTTTAGAAACGATAACTTAGGATGTTATGGAGCCATAGATTTTACAAATCTTGATTCGTACAGCTTTAATTTACATAATGGCAAAAACGATTGACTGGGAGTCATCTTATATGGGAAATTCATCTATATGTACTAGTAATTAATTACTGTACAAAATGTTGGCATAATCAACTGATAAAGCCTGATATGGATGGAGCAGAAATCCATCCAGGTAAACCATGTTCATCTACCATCTCCGATCATCTCACCAAGCATGGGTGTCGTTACAATTTCCGGTGAAAAATTTGCAGTTCCGACGGTGCTTGCAGTCAATGAGGAGTTGTAAGGGCTCTTGTCTTTGCTCTTCTCAGCAGTCTTAGCCAAGGAGCTAGTGGTATCATTGAATCTCCAATCAGTCAAGTAGCCTGGCCTCGTGGACACGGTCGCCACTTCAATATCTTTAAAGAGCATTGCCACCACATGGGACATTGGGGGTCTTAGCGCTGGCGATGTTTGAGTGCACAAGAGTGCTATTGCAACCATGTGTTTTGCCTCTTCTTCATTGAACTCTGATAATCTAGAATCAACCAGCTCCACAACACGGTTGGTTTCGTGCAGGTTCCAAGCCTGAGAAGCAGGAACAAAAAGTGACAAGGATGTAATCAGGCAACCTCATAGATAGAATTAGCAGGGAAGAATAATAGGAAGAAGGATAATGATGTTTCCTTCTTAAATGGCCATAAAACAACTGAACAAGTGGCAGAATATTCAAGCGCGTACCCATTCAAGGAGATATATTTTTTCTTCTTCCAAGCTAGGGTCTGAATTTGACCTTCCGCTGACAACCTCTAGAGCCACCACACCAAACGCAAACACATCCGCCTTCTCTGTAAGGTGGCCACGCATTGCATACTCGGGAGCAAGATATCCACTACAAAAGCAATGAGAAAGCAGAATTAGATTCTCAGCAGTTGTAGGCGTCAATGTACTAATGCATATGGCTCTGTTTGCATATGATAGAAGAACATAGAGCTTACATGGTTCCCGCGACACGGGTGCTTATATGGGTCTTCTTATCATCATAAAGTTTAGCCAAACCGAAGTCTGATATTTTAGGTGTGAGATCAGAGTCCAGCAGAATATTACTGGCCTTCACATCCCTATGCACGATTCTCAACCTTGACTCCTCATGAAGATAAGCTAGGCCCCTTGCAATACCCAGACAAATATCAAACCGCGTCGCCCAATCAAGATTCAAGGTCCTTTGCCCTGCACCATGGAGGCACTATATCATAAGTCCAAGCGTCACTTTTTACATGACGAAAGACACAATTGAGATGAATATTGTCACCTACCAAACATTGCCTGATCAAGACTCTTGTTTTCTAGATACTCATATACAAGAAGCCGATTATCTGCATCAATGCAGCATCCATACAACTTAACAAGGTTGCGGTGTTGCACTACAGATATAGTGGCAATTTCTGTCACGAATTGATTCTTTCCCTGGTGGGATGTTACAGATAGTTGCTTAACAGCAATCACTCTCCCATCATCAAGTATTCCCTGATGTCACTGATATGGTCAATACTTCAATATAAGAAAAACGCTTAAGCCATTTTGAGACCAATAATGTGATTAGCATAATAATGTATACTCCAGTTCCTAGACTATCTGGAAGCTCCACTTAAGTCTGACTATCGAGAAATGCCATCCATCTTGTAGACTACACTGTATTAGCATGTAGATGACAAATGAAGGACGGTCAACCTATAATTTATGTTAATCTGGACCTAGCAAACATAATCAAGAAAGTTGTCAATTCATTACTTACTTGAAACCTTACGTAATCAACAATTTGTTATGTTATCCACGGATATTTGGATGGTGTCCATTGAACTTCTTTCTTTCCTGGCGTAATTTAGGATCTATTACAGTCATCCTCCAAAGCTAAAGGATGATTTCCTAAAGAATGAAAAAGCAATAAGCGAAGAAGTGCTTCTCTTTTCAAGGCAGAGAAAATATTGGAAGTTAGGGCAGCCAGCACACGAAAACCATTGTCTTTTTCTTTTTGGCCCAAGGTACGGAAACCATTGTTTTCACAAAGATCAACCGTTGACTTAGTTCTTATGACAAGCTAAGATCACATCAGCTATAGTTGAAGAAGCAATAGTGATAAGATCAGCTTTTGCAAGGAGCCAAGCACCTCAATCCTGACAATATTTAATTGTGACACCACTCCATCGACATCTACTCTTGTGTTATCCAATGAATTACAACAAACCTTGAAAACAGGGCCGAATCCTCCCTCCCCAAGTTTGTTATTGGGATTGAAGTCATCTGTAGCAGCCTTCAGTTCTGCATAGCTGAAAGTGTAAGGTCTAGCATCCATGCCAAGGAACTCTGTAAGACAAAACAATGCAGATAAGATTCCGGCTATTAGAATATACTTTGCGACCTTTTGTCACTTAGTTTTTGATTTTTCAGAAATATATTAGCCGCTGAATTAGTCATCCAGCAAAATAAAAATGCAATCATGAAATTTAGCTTCCACTAGAAAACAAGGAAATTCCACTTCCTACCACCAGTGGGCAATGAGCTCAAAAGCTCTTAATAACAGCGGCATGTTGATATAGAGATTTCTCGTTCTTTTTACCTCTGCAGAACATTGTTTTCATCTTTTATCCAAAAACATGATGAGAACCCAAGATTACAGATAGGAAATTATCATGAGGAAGCTATTGGAAGCTTCTGATAGTGTGGTTTACCTTGATCTTCAATCATGCGTGCCATTCTCCTTCTCCGAAAAACATAGAACACCAGGAGAACAGCCACCAGACCGACCACTTCAACGCCAGTAGCAATTCCAACTATCAAGCCAGTGCGATCCTTTTTGCGGGTTGGAGGATTGTTACTGACAGTGGGTATAAAGTCTGCACAAAGTCTGCCAATTTAGTAATATTTTAAAAAGTGGTGCTAGGAGTATGAGCAGGTTTTTATCATAGTACCTGGGACAGCACTAATAGCAGAAATTAGCGGCCCATATGTGGCTTGATTTGGTACACAACAAGTCCCTTTTCCAGCCCAAAAGAAGTGTATTTCAAGATAGTTTGCTGTTACCCGAGCCTGATACAATTTTGGGACAGCTCTAAAAGAGGCACCATCTGCCTCTTTCCGTATGTCGAAATCCTTTGCAACGAGGTTCCCCTGAAAAAAGCATAAATGGCGTTGGCAATTGACCATGACCTTTCTTAGTAAAACAAGAAGCCTGGTAAAGCATGGCCCTACCTGTATGTATATATCAAAAAGACGCCTCCCAAGACGTTTCCATTCAGTATTCTGGATTTGTATTTCAGCAAACTGGAGGATGACATTGTAGTTTCCATTCTCCAGCCCTAATCCATAGTATCGTAGAGATGAAGCAGAGACCCGTGCAGTCTGGAACAGCTCTGAGTCTAAAGTTTCGACGAACGGGGATATCGAGGAAGCACTATAGGTGGGATCGTCGCTTCCCGTGAAATAACCGACATTGCTCACTGCCCACCTCTCTGAGTCGGTCACATAATAGGTAGCAGGACCAAAACTGATACTATCCCGCTCATACACAATATTACTGGACGAAGTAATCTGAGGGCCACCGCATTTTATTGAAAAATTATAATCTGCATGGCAAACATAAAAAAGCAGATCGTGATGAGTTTGTGAAAGGTACTTCCATTACATAATGGACGAGAATTATCTGCCAAAGGACATGCCCTTTGTACGTATTAAATTTTCACAATCAGCCCGATTTAACTATATACATATGAACGGCACATGCTTATCTTCAAAACTTCCTATAATTTATTGCTGTCACGACCCCAACTCCATCTTTATGGTCTTGAGCGGCAAGGGCTGTTTTCATGACATTTCAGGTTCATCGCCATCTCAATTCCTTTTATTTTATTATCATGCATATGCAGAAACGTGAATAAACAACTTCTTGTACAAACAATAGTTGGAAGACTTCTACATATATTACATGGAACATACTAATTTATATTATAACAGTATTTTTACAATTCCCTTTTCTATGGGCCATCTTTCCTTTTTAAATCACATTAAAGTTTCCACATAGGCCGGGTGAATTTCCTATCTCCTTTAGTATGACTGCAACTCCCAAAATTTACGTGGGACTTCTATGCTTACAAGACTGAAAGATGAGGGAGTGAGTCTTGGAAACTCGGTAAGTAAAATTCCTAACTTTCTACTAGGAAAACATCTCTTTATCAAAGTCTCGTGAGTACAATACTCATAAATAATGTCAATAGTAGTTTAATAGCAAACTTATTGCTACATATCAACTATATGTAGATGTCCATCACAACATCCTTCAATACATGCTTACCTTCAGCTTAACAATGAATACATCAATATATCATGCTTATGCATAATCGGGACTCATGTAAATTTATTTAGCATTAGGCTCAATCGGTGCTTCCAACTTCTTGCTGGTTTCCTTGACTCAACTAGGGTATCTCAGCTCGACTCAAGCTTTTAGGGGCTAACTTCCCGAGGCTTTCGGGTTCAAGACCCAGACATCCTGGCTCAACCAGGGTATCTTGGCTCAATCGAGGGATCTCATTCAATGAATGAGGCATCATTGCCTATGCTATGTGATAACGGACGCTTTTTCCTTTTCAAGTGTAAGCATATATGCATCATACTAGCTGATTATTATATTTTTTCTTAGCCAACACATGCATGGCCCAAAGGCGTGCTCAATCATTTGTGTGTGTCATAAATTTTTTATACTTCACAAGCAAATATCTCAGGAATGATCTTTGGTCTCTAACTTGAATTAATCACTTAAAGCCGATCTCCACATCGGACAAGGCTTGGGAATGGTATGCCTCATCCAAGACCTCAAGGCTTGGATATATCTCGCTTTAGTGGCGATCCCAAACTTGACAAACCTCAGCTTTGACCTAATGTGAATACACATATATTGACAATGACCCTCGATTTGCGGTTAGTCCCTGCATCCATTTGAACAATAGAAATCGGCATACTTGAAGTCTTACCAAGACCTCGTGGATTTGGGTGATTTTCATGTCAATCAAGGTATAAAAATCAACACGCCTTCATATCGATTTAGGACCTTATGGTCTTGGGCGAATCCCGCATCAAGTGAGACTTGGACAATACATCATTTATGTAGAAACCAAGACTTTATGACTTGAGCGACTTTGTCTTGTGATGAATTCAACTCGAACAAACCTCAATTCCATTTTGAACATGGAAGACTCAAGCACACAACCATGTTCCATAGCAAGCAAAATCAAACAAAAGACATTACACACTTCTCACGACTTGATGGGTGAGCATTTAACTAGTCTCGACAATGTGATCTATTTTCTTAGAAAAAAGAGGAATCTTACTTACCTAGAAAAACCTCAAAAACTAACTTGAATGGTTTGAAAGTTGGTGATGTGAGGCTATGAGAAAGGAGAAGGAGGGTAAACGTGAATGACAAAGTAGGCTAAAGTGGTGGAAATGAATGTGAACTTCTCCTATGTATAGGCACCAATCACATCATTACCCATCTAAGCAATCCAATCATATTTTTTAAGGTAGCATGACTATGACTTGGAGGTGGCAAGCCTATGTTGCGAGGTCATGAGCCTATTTGGAACTATGACACACTTAGTTTCATAATGTGGAGATCTAATCATTTATTGTCATCATTTAAAGCCTTGCTTGTCTCCTTTTTATTGGGCCACATGAGCACTTAGCTCATTATTAAGGGAATAAGTCATTATGGATAGATGGCACTCTAAAAGATAAATGATATCAAGGCTATAGGATAACCATAATTAGCTCAAATGTGTCCTATTTTTATTGGGACATTTATCTTGGATACTTTACTTAATCCCTAAAGTGAATCCTTGATAATTATGACTATATCTACAAAAATTTAGGTGGAATGATGAGTCACCTTCCTTCTTGAAGATGGTAGGGTGTTCTAGAGAGTTCCATTTTGTCATTTTCTTGGCAACATAGCAATCATGAAAAAATAGGTCATTCAAAATGCAATTGGGACTAAGTAAGGGCTTTTTGTGTACATCCCTTAATGACCATTTCAATACACCCATAGTTTATGGCTAAGCTTCTCTCAATGTAAGTGTAATTGTCATAGGCCAAGTTGCCTTTCTTGGCAAAATTGGTGGCCTAAGATGTGGGCTCAACAACCGGCCCTTAGATTGACTTCGGTCAATTGAACCCAATCCTGAATCAGCCATAAGCTTCATCCGGGCTTGACTCCCTATTGTCATGTGACTGTTCAAGATCGGTTATATTTATGCCCGACACACAATCGAATTGAGTTTAACCATGGTCATCCATGACCGGTGTATGACCAAGCGGAATCACTCATGACCGAGGCATGACCGTTTGGATTGATCCATGTGTTAGGAAAATCCCTTATGATGCTTTGAAAATGACAAAATAAATCAAAAGCTACTAACATGTTTAATGATTAAGTAATAGACCATGCAGATGATAGAACATGTAAATGATATTGTCAGTGTAAAGATGACTAGAAGACTGAACGTAACTCATATCCAAAGTATATTATGAAGATTTCCAGATTTCTGTGTCAAAGTCTGAAGACTGCCAGATTTTAGTGTCAAAGTCTGTTCTACATCAGAAGTTTGTTAACTCTGACTAATTCCAGACTGAACGTGAATGCTTTGAACCGTAAAGACAGACTCTATCTTTGAAGCTGAACCAAAAGATAAACTTTATTCGAAGTTGAACCGGTGCGAGACCTTAAAGCTAAATGCATTCGTGAAGCGGATATGTTCGGACCTAGATTATAAAGTCTATCGCACTCGGACTCAGATTGTAAAGTCTATTGCTATTAGACTTTACATCCAGATTCGATGAATCATAACTCAATCCCAATCATATAATGGCTAGTGATCTGGTTTGGATTCCACATCAAGATTAATTTAATTGATTCAATCTAATTAATTGAAGATTGGATATTGAAGACAAGAACTTTCTATACAAAGAAACTTTACTTATGGAAACCAAGATTTCGTTTATATAGGCGATCGAAATCAATTTGGGATTTTACCTGTCACTCAACGGCTACTAAATCTTCTAGATACAAAGCTGTTCAATGGGTATATTGGAAGGCGATTCTCTGGGATACTGTCCAACGGGTAGTTTGGAAGTGGATGAGTATTTAAGGAGATCATGGACCGATGAGCAAGTGAGAGATAGAGCGTAGAATTTATAATTCCAAAGTCTGAGCGACCTTCGATCATATACTTGTCTTTGGAGAGCTTAAACGTTTTTTATCGTGAGAGAAATACCAAAAAAGTGACTTAGTGAGATAGTGTGATCTACTAAGTATTTGCACTCGAAGTTGTAATCTCTTGTTGATTGCATAGTGGAATCCAACCAAGAAGCTTGTTAGCGTGAGAGAGTGGACGTAGGCTTGGATTAAGCCGAACCACTATAAATCATGTGTTCTTATTCTATTTCTTAACTCCTTTGTTTGAAGTTTATTTTATTTCGCATATATTTGCCAAGATTTATCTTAAACACCTATTCACCCCCTCTAAATGTTCATACTAGCACTCTCATCATGATTATTGACTAATCCATGGTGGTTGTTACCATCTCTGGATCAACCCTGACAATCAAGTAATCATCCATTGACTGAACCGTTTTGAGTCCATGATCGTGGTCATAGGATTGGTCCATGACCATTCCTTTAATCAATCCATAATCAGCATATGGTCAAATCTTAGAACGATCAATGGCTTATCCTTGCCATTGGCCCATCGGATTCACAGCCATTTCTCGTAGATCAAAATTGGGATTTACAACTCTCCCACTAAAAAAAATTTCATCCCTAGAATTTCAAAACGTACGTGATTTATGAAATAGATATGGATACTTTGCATTTCATGGCCTCCTCACCCATGTTGCCTCTTCCATGCCATGGTGTTGCCATAATGGCCTCATTACTTGCTCCCTTTGATCCACGACTTGCATTGGCTCTTCAACGTACAACCCTCTGTCGTCTACTTCAATCTCATCAAAGTTCAACACGTGTGTTGGATCAAACTCAATACTTTCTTAATATAGATACATGGAACACATCATATATTTGAGCAATTCGATAGGTCAAATTTCCAATCCTTTCTAGAATTTCAAATGGTCCTATGCACCTAGGGCTTAGTTTTCCAAAATGAAATGCCTTTTAGGAGTGATACCTTAAGTAAAACATAATCACCTACCTAAAATTCTAGAGGTTTTCATTGTCCATCCACATAAATTTTCCATTTTCCCTAGAGAGTTCTAAGCCTCTCTTTACTTACTTGCATGGTGCCTACCGTAGGTTGGACTAACTCTAGACCAATGACTTTTTTATGACTTTTTTTGCCCAACCTTGTTCCAATAGATTGGAGTTTTGCAAGCTTGGCCATACAATACCTCAAATGGAACAATGTCAATCCTCTTTTGATAACTTTTGTTATACACAAATTTGATTAGATGTAAATGCTTGTCCCAACTTCCTTGGAAGTTTATCACACAAGTTCTTAACATATCTTCTAATGTTTGGATGGTCTTCTTTGCCTTGACCATTCATTATAGTTCCGTTGTACACTTTGATAATTATTTTTCTTATTATGATATCAAAATCATACATAACCAACACGACTAGGTTTACTGCTTTCTCTTATTACATATAATGACCTTATGCTTTCTACATCCTACCGTGATAGTACTTCCTTCCATGATCTTGAAATTTCCCGTTTTCTCCTAAGTGAATGCATATACTCTCCCTTATGCTGGCGGATAACCATCTCGTGGTGGGGCTCCATTTTGTCTAGTTTGCGGCTGTTGCAATTGCATCATTTGTTGTCGATATGGACAATCTGTTATCTTGTGGCCTTGTTGACCACAATCATAACAAGTTCTTGTTCAAGCTAAACAAGGAGTATTGCTGTGTTGCTTCCCATAATAGCGACATATTTCATCCAGAATGGAAATCAACCTTAATTTCTTTTTTTTTTGTAGGGACGTTCTTCTCCTTGCATCTACCTCTTATCACGACATTGATTGACTTAAGAGGCTGGAGGACAAAGACTTCTTTGATAAGTTGCCATGGCAGCTCATTCCAGTAAATCTTTTTCTATCAACTAGGCTCGTTCATACAACTAATCCTTAAGGTTCAATGGCACCAATTGGCTTCAAATATTCGGCTTCAAGCCATCTCAAAATCTTTTCACTCAATTCATTGGATCTTCAATCAGTCTAGGATCGTATTTGATGGCTCGGCAAATTTTGCCTCGTATGGATTGACCGTCATGTTTCATTTCTGGAGTTGTAGGAACTCAGCCATTTTCTTATCTCGAGGACACTCAAAAAAATACTTTCCATTCAACGCTTGCACGAAAGCATCCCATGTTATAAGAATAGCTTTGCCAATACCTTGCGTCCCTTTGTTACATCACTTTTTTTTGTCCATTACCTTGTAGTTAGCAATATCTTTTCCAAGGTCACTTTACTCCAAGATTCAACCTTTTCAGGATTTCCCATTCGACAAATCTCAAGTGTCATAATTTCAAGAATTGCTTGACCAATCCTTGCACAGGACAGTCACCATTATTATTCCCATTACTAGACTAAGAGGCATTGGTGGAGGCAGAGGCTAATTGCTATTGAGCCCATTGCTCCATCCGTCTTCCTATGGTTGCTAATATGCTTGCAAAATTCCATCTAGTCGAAGGTCCTCTTTTGAGTTTCCTTTCGAAGTCACCTAATCCCAAACACTCATGTTATCCACTAATAGGACAACTACACGAATTGTAGGAATGTTTTCTCTACGAGCACAAGAAAAGATTGGTAGTTCCAATTTATTGTCAGGAAAATCTATCAAATAACATAATCACATGCATGGAATGTTTTTTTCTAAATAACTATCCCACGACTCCTAGCACACCTTATTACTTTAGGTAATAACCCCGCTCTAATACAAAAATTGTCACGACCTCAACTTCATCTCAAGGGTCTTGAGCGGCAAAGGTTATTTTCGTGATGTTATAGGCTTGTTGTCATTCCGGTTCTTTTTATCTTATTATCATATACATGTAGAAACATGAATAAATAACTTCCCGGATAAATAACAGCTAGAAGAATGAGACATATATCTCACGGAATATACTAATTTATATTATAATAGTACTTTTACAAGTTTTTTCTCTATGAGCCATTTTTTCTTTTTATATCTTACTAAAGTTTCCACATAAATCGGGGAATTTCCTATCTCCTCTAGTATGACTTCAACTCCCAAAACTGATGTTGAACTTCCATGCTTACAAGACTGAAAAATGAGGAAGCGCTTGGAAACTCGCTAAGTAAAATTCTAAACTCTCTACTAGGAAAACATTTAATCATTAAAGCCTAGCAAGTATAACACTTGCAAACAATGTCGATGGCCTAGAGGCATGCTTAATCGTTCATGTGTCGTGAATTTCTTATACTTTACTAACAAATATGTCGAGAATGATATTTGATCAATAACTTGAATCAATTACTTAGCATCAATCCCCACATTAGACAAGGCTCAGAACCAATATGCCTTGTGAGATTTTGTATGATCCACTGCCAACTGTTATAAAAACTTAAGCTGTTAGATGAAGGCATGATTTATTATTTAAATATTCTAACACTCTCCCTCTTAGTCTTATTTTTTACCTAGTACTAAGCGTGGAAATTTAATTAGGGAGGCAAATAGGGGTTAGGAAGATTCGAACTCAGAACCTCCTAACTCTAATACCATGAGATTTTGTGAGACCACTGCTTAACTGTTCTAAAAGCTTAAACTGTTAGATGAAGGCATGATTTATTATTTAAATATTCTAACATGCCTCATTCAAGACCTCGAGGTTTGAGTACATCTCACTTTAATGACAATCCTAAGCTTGACGAACATTTGCTCTGACCTTATATGAATACACATGTATCAAAAATAACCCTCATTTTGCGGTCTAATTCAATGCTAAGCATAAAGCCCCTACATCCATTTGGATTATAGAAATTGGCATGCTCGGTGCCTTATCAAGACCTCATGAATTTGGGCGATCCCCGTACCGGTCAAGGTATAAAATCGACATGCCTCAATGTCAATTTAGGGCTTTGCGATCTTGGGCGATTCTCACACCAAGCAAGACTTGGACTTGGCATCCTATTTATGCCAAAACCAAAGCTTTATGGCTTGAGCAACTATCGTGTGATGAACACAACTTGAACGAATCTTAGTTCCGTTTCAAACATAAAATACTCAAGTACGTGACCATGTCCCATAGCAAGTAAAATCAAACAAAAGATATTGCACATTTCCCATAGCTTGACGGGTGAACACTTAATTAGTCTCAACGATGGGATCTACTTTCTTAGAAAAAAAAAGATGAATCTTATTTACTTTGTCAAACCTTAAGAACTAACTTGAATGGCTTGAAAGGTTGGTAGTACGCAATTGAGAGAAATGAGAAGGAGGAGTAAGTGTGAATGGCAAAATGGGCTAAAGTGGAGGAAATGAATAAAGCTCCCCTTATTTATAGGCACCAAGTTCATCATTACCCATCCAAGCAATCTAATCATATTTCATAAGATGGATTATTTCATAAGGTGGCATGACTATGACCTTGAGGTGGTAAGCCTATGTTGCAAGGCAGCACACCTATTTGAAAATATGGCACACTTAGTTTCATAATGTGGAGATTTAATGATTGAGTGTCATCATTTAAAGCCTTGCTTGTCTCCTTTTTATTGGGCCACATGAGCATTTAGCTCATTATTAAGGGGACAGCTCATTATGGATAAGTGGCACTCTAAAAGATAAAATCGCATCAAGGCTATAAGATAGTCATAGTTAGCTCCAATTTGTCCTATTTTTATTGGGACATTTGGCTTAAATATTTTGTTTAATCCCCAAGGTGAATCCTAGTCATCATGACCATATTTAGAAAATCTAGATAGAATGATGAGTTACCCTCCTTCATGAAGAAGCCAAGCCAAGGTGTTCTAAAGAGTTTCATTTTGTCCTTTTATTGGCAACATGGCAATCTAGATTATTGAAAATGCAATTGAGACTAGGCAAGGCTTTTTGTGTACATCCCCTAACGACTATTTCAACACACCCGAGGTTCATGGCTAATCATCCATTGGTGTAGTTGTTGTTGGCCAAGTTTCCTTTCTTAGCTAAATTGGTGGCCTAGAGCACAAGCTCAATGACTGGCCCTTCGATCGACTATAGTTGGCCGAACTGAATTTTGGATGAGCCGTAAGCTTCATATTTATGCCCGACACACAGCTGTATTGAGTCGAACCATTATCATCCACGACCGGTGCATGATCGAACGGAATCACTTGCGACCGGTGCATGACCATTTGGATCAATCCATGATTGTCAACTAATCTGTGGTGGTGACCATCTCTCCATCAACCCCAATAGTCAAATAGTCATCCATTGACCGAACCGTCGGGTCCATGACCGTTCCTTTGATCGATCCATAATCAGCATATGGTTGAATCTTGGAACGATCCATGGCTTATCCTTGTCACTGGCACACTGGATTCACAACCATTTCTCATAGGTCGAAACCGGGATGTCACAGTTGCATAGCATTGTAATATGCAGCTGTAAATGTAATAATAAATTAGTTCTCTCGCAATCTAGTGAAGAGACCCACAAAGTACTAATGAAAATGAAGTAAGGTCCTTTCGAGGGAAATATCACAGATAAAGGGGAAAACTAGAGAGGCAATTATCGAACATTAAGCGGCCTGCCTTATATCCGTGTCAGTGGCAAGAGCTGACAATGGGACATCAAAACTACATAGCTGTCCCCTTTCTAAGAAAATAACCTAGTATAGAAACTTGAACCTTAATTTTTCCTCTCTTCTACTGAACTACCCTTAATCTAACTTACTGGAAGAAACTAGTTTGACCATTCTTTCTTCTACGACATTTAAAGTTACCATTCACTTCACGTATCAGGATGCAAGCATGCAGAATATCTAAGGTAATTGGAAACACGATCTCCTGTCCGCCTCTTATTGAGGCATTCAACAAAAGGAAAGCATATTGAGGGGAAAAGGTTACATGGACTTACAGATTCCATTCCCCGTATTGCAAGGAAAATTCTGTTGAAGACAGTTTAATCCTGGAGGAAGAAGGCTAAGATAAAAGGAGAAAATTTTACTCAGTTGACTTGTATGGCAGTATGAACTTATGGGTAAATCAAGAGCAGATACTTCTATAGCAAGGAAAATTCCTTTTCTATTTTATGACTTTCACTGAAACATTCAAGATATCTTCATGGAAGATGCAATTGCTAATTAAATGCTAAAACTTCTTAAATCACTGAAGCGGTGATCGCATCTCCAAGTCATAGTTCAAACCGCATGCTTTTCTAGTGAATGCTAATACTGAGTTTTGCAGGATTGCTGATTCTCCACTGCATCAATTACAAGGATTAAAAGATGGTGAAACTGTAGTATCAGCATTTATTCAAATTACTGACATCCATAACCGCATATGAATAAGGACAATCATATGAAAGTCACTACCTACGACAGTACTTTTGTAGGCAGTGTTTAAATGATTTAAATTTGTTCCAAGCAGTAGATTCAGCAACCAAATGTGAGTAATTTTAATGTAAATTCAGCATGCATCTGTGATCTCAATTAATGGAATTAGTATTATGAAGGACAAATTGGATATATAAACATCCAGAATGCCCAGCAGGGTAGTGGGATTGGTGATTATCCTAGTAAAGTGAGGTAGGCATTCAAGACAAATCTGAGGACACATCAACTAACCGTTTTTGATTCAATGGATTACTGTTTATGATCACTCAAGCATCATAAGCAAAAAAATGCTAGGACCATTACCTAGCGTTAGAGTTGTCCAATGTAAAGTTGTTGCCAACCAGATTACTGCAAAATGCATCATGAAAAAAGTTGTGATCGCAAGTCTCCCCACAAGATTGAAACAATTACAGCTCATCCTTTAGCTAGATAATGAATTCACGTACCATATAGCATCCCTCGATCAACAAAAGATTGACAAAGTGCAAAAGAAAAGTCCTCACTTAAGATATCCAAGTAAAAGTATAAATTGTCTTTTTTCAAATGACAGAAATACATACAGTTGTAAATTATAGGTGACCCAAGAAGGAATGCTTCCCATCAAGTTATTGTATGAAACGTCTCTGCAAAAATGGCACAGGAGAGATGTCATTTAGTTAACCAACAGGGCAGTCTTCTATCAGTATCCAATAGAATGCTGTGACATGTCAAACAACAAAATACTGACTATTTCTCCCTGTTCACAGGCACAAAATAGATGACTTAGAAAGAAACTATATTTAGTACTGAGTTACCTATCAAGGGAAAAGGAAAAAAAATCTATTTGAACCTTCAACCTATGACAGAACATCAAATACTTTGACTGCACATCCTCTTTGCATTCAAACTCCGTAAGTGCCCATAAAAACTTGTGTGTAACTTCATGCTCTTCTCAATTGATCAGTGACAGTTGTGAGCATCATATGGCTATTATGCAATGGAGATCTTCCAGGCATTTCTTACATGTTATGAAGGTATGCACTTTTCTGTTCAGGCAGTGTGCCATTCAAACTATTATTTCCAAGAAACCTGAGAAATGAAGCAAAAGAGATTTGCAAAGCATTAACAAAGAGAACATATTTGTAGGAACACGTATGAAATCCAGAAGAGGTGCATTACAAGTAAGTGAGTAAGCTCAAATTGAAAAGAGAGTCTGGAATCTGTCCCGTTAACTTGTTGAAGCTTAAGTCCCTGGTCCAATAAAGACGCAACAAAGTTACTCTATGAATAAATTGAGTAAAGAAGATATAGAAGTTTGAATAAAAAAAAAAAGTGCCTTCGGGAAGATCAAGCTGATTACTTGTGAAAAACATCACAATACCCAATACATATAACATCTTGTCAATTGAAGTCTAGAGAAGAATCGTGGAGGCAAATGCTCCTTTGAAGTACTGTACTATGAATGAGGGCACAAGATGGTCTTTAATTAAAATATGATCATCCAGATGACGTTAAATAAGTACAAATCATTTAGTAACTACTATTATAAACCATTAATGAAGGGTGACTTATTCATCCCTTTCAAATATTGCTTCTGAGTCACTGAATATATATAAGAATGCAAATGCCAACAACCCATATCCAGGTTGATGATAATGAAAGACGGACACACTTCAGCATATTTTCTATTAATCTCAACTGAAACAATGACTTACAACTGAGATAAACTCTGGTATCCTGAAAAATCTGATGGGAGCGAATCTAAGATATTGTTGTTCCTCAGTATCCTGGAAACAATTGGGTAAGCCCATTTCACATATAGGCCAAAAGAGAAAAAGAAAGGAAAAGAAAGTTTGCTACATGCTCCGGAATCACAATGTCTTACAGAATAGACAGATTCGTCATATTCCTGATGAATTTGAGTGAAGAGCTCACATTAGATACGTCACTTATTCTCCTGCATTATGTACTCAACTCATTGTCAGTTTGTTCGAGGCTGTGGTAAGTTATCTTTTACAGGCATAGAAACAGAAAGTACATGGCCCACTCACAAGTCTGTCAAAGCAGTTAATTTGGAGAATGTCAAAGGAATTGAACCTTTGAAAGAATTTCCTTGAAGAAACCTATAAACAAAACAGATTGAGAAAAAATTGGACAAATTTATCATGTACTGTTTAATGATAACATAATACAGAATTAATGCTATAGAATTTGTCGAATTTCAATTTCCAGAGCCTACAAACTGTTGTGAAAGATAGACATTCATAATCCTAGGCATGGTTAGATGAAAAACAAACATATATATTGCCTTACAGCTGTGTAAGCTGCGACCAATTTCCTATGAATTCTGGTATATTGCCAGTGAAGTTGTTATCCGATGCCCACCTGCAACCGGACAAGGTATTTCTCCTGAGAAATCATATCGCGAAGCTTTTCCTGTTAATAGTTTTTTTTCTAGTATCAAAGGAGGAATGGAGCTCTTACACTGTTTGAAGATTTTTAAGCTTGGAAAATGTTGACGGAATCTCACCACTGACTCCGGAACTATCCATGTAACTGCACAATAAGTGACTTCCATCAGCTAAGGGAATTTTATTAATTCAACGCAACTCAAATAACTTAATAGTTTGTCCTTTTGGATAGTTGAAAGCAGAAGTGATGTCAAGAGGAGAGGGTGACACTGTGTCAAGGAACATTTGCACAACATCCACGAGACTTGAAAAGGTTTACACCCAGAAAGTACACAGCCAAGCATTGTGGGAGTCTCTAGTAATTCAAATGTCAACAAGGGGATGACAGTGAAAGTGAAATATGAGGTATAAGGGTTAGACAATGTGATGATGGGCAGAATGATAGTAACAACGACATGCTACTGCAAGTCGGAAAGGTTAAAAGAAACTAATCAATTTGAAAGGATGCATGAAAAAAATTTACTTAGTCCGATTGCCACCTATTTCAACAAAACTGGCCTCTGCCAAACTCCAATACCTGCAAATATTTTAAAAGGAAAAATCCATGTTTAGGAATGTTAAGCAGGTAGGACTTACAGTTGCTGCAATTGGGACAGATTTCCAAGCTCAGATGGCAGAGAGCCATTGAAGTTATTGGTGCTAAAGGACCTACAATATTAAATTTGCATGTCAAATTTCATTGAACATTTGTCTGAACATCCAATGGACCTAATTCAGTTGAACCCTTCTGCTTGACATTACAAATCCTGTTCTGGAACTGTTACTTACTGTTGAATTATCCTGATTTTTAGGATCTGATTATTAGGAATATTCAATCCTGATTTTTTGGGTCCTAATTATTAGGAAATAGCTGTAAATAATTAGTTAGGAAATGATTTATTAGTATCCCTTGATTTGTGGGATTATAGCTGTATTTTACAGATCTGTTTTTTTCCTAGTTAGTACTTGTAGAAGTCCTATAAATAGCTTTGTAATCCTGATTCAGAAATATAGAGAATTATCACAATTCTTTTCTCTAAATTCTTCACTTACAATGACAATAGCTCTGTAAGTTGCCCAAGTTGCGGTGGGAGCTCCCCTGATAATGCATTGATGCCCAGACTCCTGCAGTAAATCAGCAGAGTAAGCATCAGGAAAGAAAGAAAACTGCTTAAAAAAAGGAGAGGAAAATCGTATAAATTTTGAAACTAGAATTGAGTTGTGCTCACAGATACTGCATGCGAGTTAGGTTGCCAATGGATGGAGATAAGGAACCAGACAAGAGATTTTGGGCTAAGTTCCTGAATAAAGTACGTAGTACTATCAGAAACAATGGAAAACTACGTAAGATTTTGAAACCATGGTGTGTAAAATCAATATGGGGCTTCCACAAATGAGAGCATGTGAGTGTTGCATAGACAAGCCCGAACCGAGTGTTGCTTAATTATAAGGCATGATACATGGCACAACATAAAAACTCCAGGGAAATGAGAAACCTCTATAAAAGACAGAAGAAGCGGAATGGGACCAATACATACAGATTGAAGAGGTAAGTCAAGTTCCACAACTCATCAGGGATAGGACCAGCAACGCTCAGTGCATAAACTCGGCTGCAACCAAAGAAAAGCCACCCAGTCATGAGATGAGACACGCACTTGGTGGGCACGGTAGTTGATACGTACAGCTGTGTAATGTGGCAAGTAGTGGAATTGCTGAAGGAGCAATCGCATATGATTAAAGGATTGTAATCATCGAAGGAAACAGAGGGGTCGATCGCAGCTCCGCTGCATGGCTCTCCACTTATGTTCCATATTGGCGTCTGTGAAGCGAGTCCCCATGTTGACCATATCAAGCTCAGAATCGCCACTACATTCACATAACCATCATCAACTCACACCTGTTCAGCTTCATGCTCAAACTAAATGCATTGGTGCATGATTCTTCTTACCTTAAGAAAATGGAGAGTGATTTAGACAATTAAGTGCAATTTATAATACGGGTATTAGCATGTTGTCCATCCAGTTGAATTGTATAAAGGAGGACAGCCGCTTCATATGGAGTAGTATTTGTGCATTTCCCAGACATATGATCTTAAGGAAATCATTTTTGCTACGTTGCTAGTCAATATTTTAAGTGTAAAGATTATACCACAAGTTACTCACTAAAATAAAAGCGAGTTCCGTATAAACTGAATCAACATAAGAAGGTGAAAGAAGAACCACCGACATCCTTATAGTCAATTTCTAGATAATAAAGTGAGGTAATGATAAGTTGGCGAAAGGTCAGGAAAAAATATCATCAAGACGTTTTGAAGAGGAATCTCTGTCCGGACATGAAAAGAGAGTACATCTGAGAATTGACATTGAAGTTTGGATTTTTTTAGTAAAATGACATCTCCCTCAAGAAAATATTCACTGATTTCTTCCCATCACGACGTCATCATCTTCCGTGGCATATACCTTTTATTTTATCCAATCACCACTTGACATGTAATAATCTGACGTGGAATCGCAAAAAATTGAAAATCTACTCAGATCAAGTCACTCTTCTCTTCTCCAGCCACAGCCACGTCCGAGCCTGACCTCCAGGCTCCGAGCGTCCCCGCCGGCGCCCATCTCGACCGACACTGCTGCGCGTCCAAACCCGACCCACCCCCACCGCCGTCTTCATTGTCAGCTTTGCCTTCGCCGGAAATGGTCCTTCATCTTCGTCGTCTTTATGGTCATGTTTGCCCGTTTTTGGCCTTGAGCAAATGCCCAAAAATCTGGGGAAAAATAAGAAAAAGAATAGAAATCTCTTGACAAAAAAATTTGGGGAAATATCTTTGAGACATAGAAGGGGCGGTGAGTCTCTTGGCCAGTCCTTTTAGTCGGTCTCTTGGCTTGTCCTTTTGGCCAAAAGGTAGGAAGACATGGCCGCAAACAACTCGATTTTTGGGAGATTTGTAGAAGCTGGGTTATGGAAACCTGTGGAAGCTGGGGACAAAGAAAGAAGCCCAGAAACTTGAATGCTAAGGCCCTCCCATTTTGCAGCGCATCTCGTCACCAGAACAGGGGGAAAAAAAATAAAATAAAGTTGACCCATAAAGTTGACCGACGCATCTGGTCACCAGAAGACGACTTCCTCTATTCGTCTTCGGCTTCGTCTTCCCCTGTGATTGGGCTCCGGCGGTGGGGGGAACTCAGCTCACCGCTGGCGCGACGACCACGGCGGCGTAAGGGCTCGTGGATGGAGGTTGCGGCGGAACGGGGAGATGAGAGGCCGGAGCGGTGGTTTGAAGGAAGACAGAGGAAATATGATTTTTAATTTGTTTCAATCTGTGTTCTTCGACCAAAAATAGAAGCAATAAAATGCATGTGGCATGGGATGATGACGCGGTGGGAAGAAAACAAATCCTCCAAGGGGGTATATCTATGAATGAAATTAAATACCCAAATAAAGCTAATCACTGTTATGAAAAAATTATTACTAAATAAAATTTATTAATATTGTTAGAAGGATGTATTAAATTTCAAAAAGGGCAAAAAAAAAAAAAACAACTCAATGTTGTATTTCAAGTTTAATTGACATATCATTGTGCATTTATATGGTTCTCATTTCTTTATATTTAAGTTAAGTTGTGGTAAAAGTTGAAGACCTTAATTCAAGGTTTCGATGAAATCAAAATGCAAAACAACTATGGCAAAAATACAATATACATAACATTACATGAAATAGCAAAATGATCAAAACATATAGTGTAATATCAGTAGATGAGATTATTATTTGCTCAATCGAATGTTGTACAAAAAAAAAATGCATTAGGGACCAAAATGAATTATAGAAATTGAAGAAAATTTGTGAATGAGCATACGCATATAACTACATAATACACTATCTTATGCTAATCCATATAGTTAAAAAGTCAGTAAGGTATTTTTCTTGAAAATAAAACGATAATTAGTACTAGTTAGTATGGAAAACATAATAGAATAGAGATGCAGATGCAGAAGTTAATAAATTATATGCACTATCTTTTTCCCTTCTATTTTGGGGGCTACATCCACATTTAAAATCGGCATCTCATGAATATCTTATCGCTTAATAATACCATGCTATGGATTTGTAAATAAAAAAAAAAAAATCAGTTCAATGTTTTGTTGTTGCTTCCTAAAGAAACCGCAAACTCTTTGGCTCTTCCAATGGTCCATCTCTTACAATTTAAATATGCCGTTAAAGATAGCACCATCATAAGATTGAAAAAATAGTGCACTAAGCAAGAATTTTTAAGCAAACATGGTAAATTGGTTACGCGGTTGCCTTGGTCAAATAAGAGGACATTGTCTAGTGCTATCTTAAGAAAAAAAAAAAAAGCTCGTTAAACACACAAACATGCAGAGAGAGAGGAAGAGGGTTTGTTTGGACCTTCAGAAGGGTCAGTTGCAGCCGGAGTCTGATTCTGAGCACGAGTGACATCTGCAAGTAGTATGTGCACTGCTACGTGCAAGGCAAAGATCACCCTCGAATTTGCCATAGTTCAACCACAGAGGGAGAGATCCTTAGAGCTGGAGAGCCACATATGCGTACATATGAGTAGATATAATTTGATGAGAAAGCCAAGGGCAGTGGCATCTGAGAAAAAGATCAGAAATGGCCCCTCCACTTTGCCTTACTTTCAATGAAGACTCGAGCTTTGTACAAATTTTGTAATTAGCCTTTGTGTAATATTTGACTTTTCAACAAGTGGTGGGACCCTTTTTATTTTGGTAAAAAGGAAAGAGGGTTGAAAAGAGAGCCCAAAGAAGACGGGAGATTAAAAAAGAAAAAAAGGAAAAGAGAGAGAGAAAGGTAAAAAGAAAAAAGAGGAAGAAGAAGTGAAACGGTTTGGCGTGTGCACGTCGCATACGCCTGGCCAAGTCAACCTGACTTTATTGCGCAACATCCGGTTAACATTCACACTCTTCGTTCTTCCAATTATAGTATTTCCAGAATTAGGGCTTAAAATTCAAAATTATTGGAGATTTGTACGGTGAAATATGATTAATAGGTCGTTGAGTTGCGTATTTTTTATAGAAATAATAGTTTAGGATGTTATGGAGCCATAAATTTTACAAATCTTGGTTCGTACAACTTTAATTTACATAATAGCAAAAATGATTGACAGGGAGAGCTATCTTCTAGAGGAAATTCATCTATACGTACAATTAATTAATTACGGTACATAATGTTGGCATAATCAACCGATAAAGCCTGATATGGATGCAGCAGAGATCCATTCAGGTAAACCATGCTCATCTACCATCTCCGATTATCTCATCAAGCATGGGTGTCGTGGCAATCTCCGGTGAGAAATTTGCAGTTCCAACAGTGCTTGCAGCGAATGGGGAGTTGTAAGGGCTCTTGTCTGTGCTCTTATCAGTAGTCTCAGCCAAGGAGCTAGTGGTATCATTGAATCTCCAATCAGTCAAGTAGCCTGGCCTCGTGGACACGGTCGGCACTTCAATATCTCCAGAGAGCATTGCCACCACACGGGACATTGGGGGTCTCGGCGCTGGTGATGTTTGAGTGCACAAGAGCGCTATTGCAACCATGCGTTTTGCCTCTTCTTCATCGAACTCTGATAATCTAGAATCAACCAGCTCAATAACACGGTTGGTTTCGTGCAGGTTCCAAGCCTGAGAAGCAGGAACAAAAAGTGACAAGGATGTAATCAGGCAACCTCATAGATAGAATTAATGGGGAAGAATGGCAGGAAGAAGGATAATGATGTTTCCTTCTTAAATGGCCATAAAACAACTGAACAAGTGGCAGAATATTCAAGCGTGTACCCATTCAAGGAGATATATTTTTTCTTCTTCCAAGCTAGGGTCTGAATTTGACCTTCCGCTGACAACCTCTAGAGCCACCACGCCAAACGCAAACACATCTGCCTTCTCTGTGAGGTGGCCACGCATTGCATACTCGGGAGCAAGATATCCACTACAAAAGCGATGAGAAAGCAGAATTAGATTCTTAGCAATTGTAGCCGTCAATGTACAAATGCATACGGCTCTGTTTGCATATGACAAAAGAACATGGAGCTTACATGGTTCCCGCGACACGGGTGCTTATGTGGGTCTTCTTATCATCATAAAGTTTAGCCAAACCGAAGTCTGATATTTTAGGTGTGAGCTCAGAGTCCAGCAAAATATTACTGGCCTTCACATCCCTATGCACGATTCTCAACCTTGACTCCTCATGAAGATAAGCTAGGCCCCTTGCAATACCCAGACAAATATCAAACCGTGTCGCCCAATCAAGATTCAAGGTCCTTTGCCCTGCACCATGGAGGCACTATATCATAAGTCCAAGCGTCACTTTTTACATGACGAAATACATAATTGAGGTGAATATTCTGTCACCTACCAAATATAGCCTGATCAAGACTCTTGTTTTCTAGATACTCATATACAAGAAGCCGATTATCAGCATCAATGCAGCATCCATACAATTTAACAAGGTTGCGGTGTTGCACAGCAGATATAGTGGCAATCTCTGTCACGAATTGATTCTTTCCCTGATGGGATGTTACAGATAGTTGCTTAACAGCAATCACTCTCCCATCATCAAGTGTTCCCTAATGTCACTGATATGGTCAGTACTTCAATATATAAAAAAAAGAAAACGCTTAAGCCATTTTGAGACCAATAATGCGATCAACATGATAATGTATACTCCAGTTCCTAGACTATCCGGAAGCTCCACTTAAGTCTGACTACCAAGAAATGCCATTCATCTTCCAGAACTACACTGTATTAGCATATAGATGACAAATGAAGGATGGTCAACCTGATTTATGTTACTTAATCTGGACCTAGCAAACATAACCAAGAAAATTGTCCATTCATTACTCACTTCAAACCTTACGTAATCAACAATTTGTTATACTATCCACGGATATTTGGATGGCCTCCGTTGAACTTCTTTCTTTCCTGGACATAATTTAGGATCTATTACAGTCATCCTCCAAAGCCAAAGGATGATATCCTAAAGAATGAAAAAGCAATAAGTGAAGAAGGGCTTTTCTTTTCAAGGCAGATAAAATATCAGACGTTCAGTCAACCAGCACACGAAAACCATAGTCTTTTTCTTTTTGGCCCAAGGTATGGAAACCATAATCGCTGTTCCTTTACCGATGCGTTTCTCTTCTCTTTTTTTATTCTTTCTCCAAGAAACACTTTCAGAAAGATCATCCATCGACTTAGTTCTTATGACAAGCTAAGATCACATCAGCTATAGCTAAAGAAGCAATAGTGATAAGATCAGCTTTTGCAAGGAGCCAAGCACCTCAATTCTGCCGACATTTAATTGTGACACCAATCCATCGACATCTGCTCTTTTGTGTTATCTAATGCATTACAACAAACCTTGAAAACAGGGCCGAATCCTCCCTCCCCAAGTTTGTTATTGGGATTGAAGTCATCTGTAGCAGCCTTTAGTTCTGGATAGCTGAAAGTGTAAGGTCTGGCATCCATGCCAAGGAACTCTGTAAGACACAATAATGCAGATAAGATTCCTGCTATTAGAATATTTTGCAAACTTTTGTCACTTAATTTTTGACCTTTTGGAAATATATTAGCTGCTTAATTAGTCATCCAGCAAAATCAAAATGCATACATGAAATTTAGCTTCAACTAGAAAACATGGAAATTTCACTTCCAACCACCAGTGGGCAATGAGCTCAAAAGCTCTTAATAACAGCAGCATTTCGATATGGAGATTTCTCATTCTTTTTACCTCTGCAGAACATTGTTTTCATCTTTTATCCAAAAACATAATTAGCACATAAGATTACAGATAGGGAATTATCATGGGGAAGATATCGGAAACTTCATATAGTGTGGTTTACCTTGATCTTCAATCATGCGTGCCATTCTCCTTCTCTGAACAACATAGAACACCAGGAGAACAGCCACCAAACCGACCACTCCAACTCCAGTAGCAACTCCAACTATCAAGCCAGTGTGATCCTTTTTGCGGGTTGGGGTTGGGGATTTGTTACTGACAGTGGGTATAAAGTCTGCACAAAGTCTGCCAATTTAGTAATGATTTAAAAAGTGGTGCTGGGAGCATGAGCAGGTTTTTATCATAGTACCTGGGACAGCACTAATGGCTGAAATTAGCGGTCCATATGTCGCTTGATTTGGTACACAACAAGTCCCTTTTCCAGCCCAAAAGAAGTGTATTTCAAGATAGTTTGCTGTTACCCGAGCCTGATACATTTTTGGGACAGCTGTAAAAGAGGCACCATCTGCCTCTTTCCGTATGTCAAAATCCTTTACAACGAGGTTTCCCTGAAATAAGCACAAATGGCATTGGCAATTGAGCATGACCTTTCTTAGTAAAACAAGAAGCCTGGTAAAGCATGGCCCTACCTGTATGTATATATCAAAAAGACGCCTCCCAAGACGTTTCCATTCAGTATTCTGGATTTGTATTTCAGCAAACTGGAGGGTGACATTATAGTTTCCATTCTCCAGTCCTAATCCATAGTATCGTAGAGATGAAGCAGAAACCCGAGCAGTCTGGAACAGTTCTGAGTCTAAAGTGTTGGTGAACTGGGATAGCGAGGAAGCATTATAGGTGGGATTGTTGCTTCCCGTGAAATAACCAACATTGCTCACTGCCCACCTCTCTGAGTCGGTCACATAGTAGGTAGCAGGACCAAAACTGGTATTATCCCGCTCATAAACAATATCACTGGACGAAGTAATCTGAGGGCCACCGCATTTTACTGAAAAATTATAATCTGCATGGCAAACATAAAAGAACAGATGGTGATGAGTTTGTGAAAGGTGCTTTCATAACATAATGGACAAGAATTATCTGCCAAAGGACATGCACTCTGTACATATTAAATTTTCCTAATCAGCCCGATTTAACTATATATATGAATGGCACATCTTATCTTCAAAACTTACTTCCTACAGTCTGTCGCATAGCATCATAATATACAGTTGCAAATGTAATAATAAATTAGTTCTCTCACAATCTAGTGAGGAGACCCCACAAAGTACTAACGAGAATGAAGTAAGGGCCTTTCGAGGGAAATATCACAGATAAAGGGGAAGCCTAGGAGGCAATTATTGAACATTAAGCGGCCTGCCTTATATCTCTGTCTGTGGCAAGAGCTGACAACAAGACATCAAAACTACATAGCTGTCCCCTTTCTAAGAAAATAACCTAGCATAATAACTCGAACCTTAATTTTTCCTCTCTTCCGCTGAACTACCACCCCTAATCTAACTTACTGGAAGAAACTAGTTCAACCATTCTGTCTTCTACTACATTTAAAGTTACCATTCACTTCACGTATCAGGATGCAAGCACGTAGAATATCTAAGGTAACTGGAAAATCAATCTCTTGTCCTCCCCTTGTCGAGGCATTCAGCAAAAGGAAACGTATTATGGGGAAAAGGTTACATGGACTTACAGATTCCATTCCCCGTATTGCAAGGAAAATTCCGTTGAAGACAGTTTAATCCTGAAGGAAGAAGGCTAAGATAAAAGGAGAAAATTTTACTCAGTTGACTTGTATGGCAGTTTGAACTTATGAGTAAATCAAGAGCAGATACTTCTACAGCAAGGAAAATTCCTTTTCTTTTTTATGACTTTCACTGAAACATTCAAGATATCTTCATGGAAGATTCAATTGCTAACTAAATGCTAAAACTTCTTAAATCATTGAAGCGGTGATAGCATCTCCAAGTCATAGTTCAAACTGCATGCTTTTCTAGTGAATGCTAATACTGAGTTTTGCCGGATTGCTGATTCTCCACTGCATCAATTACGAGGATTAAAAGATGGTAAAGCTAACGTATCTGTTTTCAAATAACTGACATCCACAATGGCATATGAATGAGGACAATCATATGAAAGTCACTACCTATGACAGTTCTTTTTTAGGCAGTGTTTAAATGATTTACTTGTTCCAAGCAGTAAACTCAGCAATCAACTGTGAGTCAGTCTTAATGTAAATTCAGCATGTGTCTGATCTCAATTAATAGAATTAATATGACAAAGGACAAATTTGATATATTAACATCCAGAATGCCCAGCAGGGTGGTGGGGTTGGTGATTATCCTTGTAAAGTGAGGTAGGCATTCAAGACAGATCTGAGGACACATCAGCTAACCTTTTTCAATTGAATTGATTACTGTTTATGATCACTCAAGCATCATAAGCAAAAAATCGCTAGGGCAATTACCTAGTGTTAGAGTTGTCCAATGTAAAGTTGTTGCCAACCAGATTACTGCAAAATGCATCGTGAAAAAAGTTGTGATCGTAAGTCTCTCGATAAGTTGGGACATTCACAGCTCATCCTGTAGCTAGAAAAAGACTTCAAGTACTATATAGCACCCCTTGAGCAACAAAAGATTGACAAAGTGCAAAAGAAGAGTCCTCACTTAAGATATCTAACTAAAAGTATCAATTATCTTTTTTCAAATGGCAGAAATACATACAGTTGTAAATCATTGCTGACCCAAGAAGGAATGCTTCCCATCAAGTTATTGTATGAAACGTCTCTGCAAAAATGGCACAGGAGAGATGTCATTTAGTTAACCAATGGGGTTGGTTAATCGTCTATCAGTATCAAGTAGCATGCTGTGATATGTCAAACAACAAAAGGTTGACTGTATTCTCCATGTTCACAGGCGCAAAATAGATGACTCTGAAAGAAACTATATTTAGTACTGAGTTATCTATCAAGGGCAAAGGAGAAAAATCTATTTAAATAGCTATATCCTCTTTATGAACCTTCAACCTATGACGGAACATGGAATATTTTGACCCATCCTCTTTGCATTCAAACTCCATAAGTGCCCAGAAAAACTTGTGTGTAACTTCATGCTCTTCTCAATTGATCAGTGACAGTTGTGAGCATCATTATGGTTATTATGCAATGGAGATCTTTCAGGTGTTTCTTACAAGTTACGAAGGGATGCACTTTTCTGTTCGGGCAGTGTGCCATTGAAACTATTGTTTCCAAGAAACCTGAGAAATGAAGCAAAAGAGATTTGCAAAGCATTAACAAAGAGAACATATTTGTAGGAACACGTATGAAATCCAGAAGAGGTGCATTACAAGTAAGTGAGTGAGCTCAAATTGAAAAGAGAGTCTGGAATCTGTCCCGTTAACTTGTTGAAGCTTAAGTCCCTGGTCCATTATAGACGCAACAGAGTTACTATATGAATGAATTGAGTAAACAAGATACAGAAGTTTGAATTAAAAAATAAAAAATAAAAAATATGCCTTCAGGAAGATCAAGCTGATTACATGTGAAAAACATCACAATACCCAATAAATATAACATCTTGTCAATTGAAGTTAGGGAAGAATTGTGGAGGCAAATGCTCCTTTGAAGTACTGTACTATGAATGAGGGCACAAGATGGTCTTTAATTAAAACAGATCATCCAGATGATATTAAGTAAGTACATATCATTTAGTAACTACTATTATAAACCATTAATTAAGGGTGACTTATTCATCCCTTTCAAATATTGCTTCTGAGTCACTGAATATATATTCAGAATGCAAATGGCAACAACAATATCCAGGTTGATGATAATGAAAGACAACCACACTTCAGCATATTTTCAATCAATCTCAACCGAAACAACGACTTACAGCTGAGATAAACTCTGGTATCCTGAAAAATCTGATGGGAGCGAATCTGAGATATTGTTATTCCTCAGTACCCTGGAAACAATTGAGTAAGCCCATTCATACGGGCAAAAGAGAAACAGAAAGGAAAAGAAAGCCTGCTACATGCTCTGGAATCACAATGTCTTACAGAATAGTCAGATTCTTCATATTCCTGATGAATTCCAGTGAAGAGCTCACATTAGATACATCACTTATTCTCCTGCATTATGTACTCAACTCATTGTCAGTTTGTTCAAGGCTATTTTTCACAAGCACAGAAACAGAAAGTACATGGCCCACTCACAAGTCTTTCAAAGCGGTTAAATTGGAAAATGTCGAAGGAATTGAACCTTCGAAAGAATTTCCTTGGAGAAACCTATAAACAAAACAAATTGAGAAAAAGTTGGACAAATTTATCACGTACTGTATAATGATAACATAATACAGAATTAATGCCATAGAATTTGTCGAATTTCAATTTCCAGAGCCTACAAACTGTTGTGAAAGGTAGACATTCATAGTCCTAGGCATGGTTAGATAAAAAAACAAACATATATATTGCCTTACAGCTGTGTAAGCTGCGACCAATTTCCTATGAATTCTGGTATATTGCCAGTGAAGTTGTTATCTGATGCCCACCTGCAACCAGAAAAGGTATTTCTCCTGAGAAATCATATCACAAAGCTTTTCCTGTTAGTAGTCTTTTTCTAGTATCAAAGGAGGAATGAAGCTCTTACACTGTATTAAGATTTTTAAGCTTGGAAAATGTTGATGGAATCTCACCACTGACCCCGGAACTATCCATGTAACTGTACAGTAAGTGATTTTCATCAGCCAAAGGCATTTTATTTTATTTTTTTTTGGTAAGAGCCAAACGCATTTTATTAATATAATGCAACTCCAATAAATCTATAGTTTGTCCTTTTAAAAAGTTGAAAGCAGAAGTGATGCCAAGAGGAGAGGGTGACAAAGTGTCACGGAACATTTGCACAACATCCACGAGAGTTGAGAAGGTTTACACCCAGAAAGTACACAGCCAAACATTGTGGGAGTCTCTAGTAGTTGAAATGTCAACAAGAGGATGACAGTGAAAGCAAAATGAGGTTTAAGGGTTAAGGTGTTTAATGATGGGCAGAATGATAGTAACAACAACATGCTACTGCAAGTCAGAAAGGTTAAAAGAAACTAATCGATTTGAAAGGATGCATAAAAATTTACTTAGTCCGCTTGCCACCTATTTCGACAAAACTGGCCTCTGCCAAACTCCAACACCTGCAAATATTTTAAATGGAAAATCCATGTTTAAGAATGTTAAGCAGGCAGGACTTACAGTTGCTGCAATTTGGACAGATTTCCAAGCTCAGATGGCAGAGAGCCATTGAAGTTATTGGTGCTAAAGGACCTACAATATTAAACTTGCATGTCAAATTTCATTGAACATTTGTCTGAACATCCATCCGATGCACCTAATTCAGTTGAATCCTTCTGCTTGACATTACAAGTCCTGTTCTGGAACTGTTACTTACAATGACAATAGCTCTGTAAGTTGCCCAAGTTGCAGCGGGAGCTCCCCTGATAATGCATTGATGCCCAGACTCCTGAGGTAAATCAGCAGAGTAAGCATCAGGAAAGAAAGAAAACTACTAAAAAAAGGAGCAGAGAACTCGTATAAATTTTGAAACTAGAATTGAGTTGTGCTCACAGATACTGCATGCGAGTTAAGTTGCCAATGGATGGAGATAAGGAACCACTCAAGAGATTTTGGGCCAAGTTCCTGTATAAAGTACATAATACAATCAGAACAATGGAAACCTACGTAAGATTTTGAAACCTTGGTGAGTAAAATCAATATGAAGCTTCAGCAAGTGAGAGCATGTGAGTGTTGCGTGGACAAGCTCGAACTGAGTGTTGCTTAATTATAAGGCATGACACGTGGCACACCATGAAAACTCCAGTGAATTGAGAAACTACTGGAAAAGAAGGAAGAAGTGGAACGGGACTAATACATACAGATTGAAGAGGTAAGTCAAGTTCCACAACTCATCAGGGATAGCACCGTCAACGCTCATTGCATAAACCTTGCTGCAACCAAAGAAAAACCACCCGGTCATGAGAAGAGACGTACATATGGTGGGTGAGATAGTGTCGATACGTACAGCTGCGTAATGTGGCAAGTAGTGGAATTGCTGAAGGAGCAGTCGCATATGATGAAAGGATTGTAATCATCGAAGGAAACGGAGGCATCAATCGCAGCTCCGCTGCATGGCTCTCCACTTATGTTCCATGTTGGCGCCTGTGATGTGAGTCTCCATGTCGACCATATCGAGTTCAGAATCGCCACTACATTCACATAACCGTCATCGACTCAGACCTTGTTTAGCTTCATGCTCAAACTAAATGCATATGATTCTTTCCTTAAGTAAATGGAGAATGGTTTAGACAATTAAGTGCAAGTAAGAATACAGGTATTCACGTGCTGTCCATCCAGTTGAATTGTACAAACGGAGACAGCCGCTCATATGGAGAAGCGTCTTCACAATTCCCAGACATGTTTTTAAGGGAATCAATTTTGCTTTTTTTATTATACAACAAGCCGCCAAATAAAAGTGAAGGTGAAAGTGGGACCGCAGACGTCCTTGCAATCCCATAACATAATGCTTTCCGGATAATAAAGCAAGGTAATGATAAGTTCGCGAAATGTTTTAAAGAGGAAAGGGGTGTAGTCTCAATGTGACAGCACTATTATTCTTCCGTAAGAGACATCAACATCTCCACACTTAACCAAGGCAATCGGGAGACCTGTTTACCAGGTTTCCTTGAAAATTCTCTTGGTGGGATTTGCTGGCAGAAAGCAAGTCCTCAAAGTATGTTTTTGAAATTACTAATAGACATGCATAAATATATAAATGAAATTAAATAACCCAAATATAGCTAATCACTGGTATGATAAAATTATTTCTAAATAAAATTTATTAATATTACTAGAAGGATCTATTAAATTTCAAATATGAAAAATAACCACCCCAATGCAATATTTCAACATCAATTGACACATTGTCTTGCACTTAAATGGTTTGTGATTCTCTGTATTCAAGTAGAGTTGTGAGGAGTTGAGGAGAATACCTTCGTTAAAATAAACGCACCCTTAGTACAAGTTATTACGGAAAACAAAATAAAAGAGACTTTGTAGATGCATAAATTAAATGAATTACATTCAGTATATTTTTCCAATCCATTTTGGGGTTAAGCCCATCATTCAAAAATGGCATTTCATGAATATCTTATTACTTAATAATATCATGTCGTGAATTTAAATATAAAAAAACTCCAGTTCACTGGCTCGTTGCTTGCTCGAGAGACCACAACTCTTTTAGCTCTTCCAATGGTCCATCTCTTTCAACCAAAAAAAAAAAAATGGTCCATCTCTTACATTTAAATTGTGTTGCCAAATCAGTACGTCATTAAATTAAATAAACAATACAGTTACACCAACATGACTACTGTTTAGCCAGCGATGAGAAGAACACTCAAGCCGTGGTTTCTTGTAAGCATTTTTTTTTCCAAATTTATAATTTAATAGATCCTTTTAATAAGTTTTATTTAGTAATAACTAAGCGTACAGGTGATCAGCCATACTTAGGTATTTAATATCATTCAGAAGTATTTCTTTCTTTATCTTTTTAATATATAAAGAACCCCACTTTTAGGGATTTGCTTTACTTTATGCCAGCAAATCTCACCGAGGACTAAGCAAGAATTTTCAAGCAAAACGGAGCAAACTGATATCCGGGTTGCCTTAGTTAAGTAAGAGGACACCGTCCTTCGTGGAAGGATAACGGTGCCGTCACCTAATCACTGTAATCATACTTTAGTAGGAAGGAGATGATTTACCATCATCAGGAAGGATGCTCACGATCTTGCGCACTCTTTAAGAACAGCAAACTCGTTAAACACACACGAACATGCGGAGAGAAAAGAGGGGAAGAGGGTTTATGTTGTACCTTCAGAAGGGTCGGTCGTAGCATTCTGGCTCTGAGCACGAGCAACGTCTGCAAGTAGTATGCAAGCTGCTACATGCAAGGCAAGGATCACCCTCGAATTTGCCATTGTTCAACCACAGCGAGAGGAGAGAGAGAGAGAGAGAGAGAGAGAGAGAGAGAGAGCGAGCCTTAGAGCTGGAAAGCCACCATGTCAAGTCTGACCAACCGCGCTCCCAGATACGTGTATATATATGCGCCGATATAGTTTGATGAGAAAGCCAAGTGGGGACGGAGATAAAGATCAGAAATGCTCCTCCTGTTTGCCTAACTTTCACTAAATTCTTTCTCGTGCCGTACAAATGTTTGAAATCAGCCTTTGAAAATTCTGGTCGATGACCGCGGATGAGAAATTGGCTAAGCTATATCTGGGTCAAGTGTCTCATGCTCGCTTCACAATGATGAGACTCTTCACTGTTAGAAGAGTGAAGTTTTTGTTACCACCAAATAAAAACAAATACTAGCTCTTTTTGCCGGGCATAGCTGCAGATCTAATTAAGAAGAGATCGAGTACCCATTTGAAAACTTCTCCACGCACGAAAGATTGTGGAATCACATAGTAAATCCTCATTACATATTTTAGGACCGGCAATTGGAAATACTGATAAACTCAATTTAGGCAATGCTGTCGCTGGTTATGCATCCGTATTTGGGCCAAAAGTCACTTTACTTCACAAAAAGTACTGCGACTTGCAAGCCAATGGCTTCTGGAACTTGTGCAGTTGAGTCCTAAACTTGTTGATGATTTGCACATGTAGTACATCCGGCCATAGTTGGAAATTGCTGACATGGACACCAATTGCCCTACATGATACGATCGGTGTTGGTGTTGATATTTTTTAAAAAAATTTGTTACTTTTTTTTCTTTTTCTTCTTTTCATTTTATAGTTCTTTTCTTTGTTTTTTTTTCCCTAAATTGTGGGCCGGAAGAGGTCTAGGCAAGGGCCCAATGCCCTTGTCGAGGCTCGCTTGGATCTAGGCGAGGGTCATGACGCCCTCAACCAGACTAGTTGACCCTCACTTGTGATTGATGATGGTCAATTAACGACTTTGCTGGCCAAAGTTGTAAAATAGAAAAATAGACAATGAAAAGAAAATAATAACAAAGATTCAAAAAAAATATTAAGATCCGTGTCAGTGTCGATCCTATCATGAAGGATAAGCGATGTTCACGTCAATGATTTCAAATCACAATTGATTAGATGGATTATATTGGTAAATTGTCAAAAAATTTTAGATTTTAATTAATACAATTGAAAAATTTAGAACTAAATAGGCACAAGTACAATTATAATTTTCCAAATGTCATGTGTGGTGCTTAAAGTCTCATCGTTTGTGATGATAGCGAACTGTTTCGTTTTGTTTAAATGCTTTGTATGACATTCAACGCATAATAATCAGACTTGGTGACCTTGTATGGTTCGATAGAGGCATATGATAAGATATTGGGAAGAAAGAGACAGAGAAAAGATTCCCCATTTTCTAAGATCAACACGGACGTCTAGAGTTGACAGATTCATCCATCCAAGTCGTGGCAAATCCACATCTACTTTATTTGGAATTAGATGTGAAAGGACTGAAAATTTCTTTGAATCTAGAATAGGAAATTAAAGGAAGAAAATAAGGGTCAATGAGTATGGAAAAGTCAAGGTACGACAACGGTTCCGAGGAAAGACCAATGATGGGGAATAGTCATGGGGAGATCCGTAAATGTCATGATATAATTAAAGTAGATAAGAATCTCTTGAATTTTCTCTCATGGACACAGTATTGCGTCTCTCGCCTGTTTTTTTTCGATTATTAGTATTATTATCATCTTGACAAATAATCATATAGGCGATATATATTTTTCGCAATTCGTTAGTTTCCATCCAAAATGGGATGACAACTTCTTTTTATTTATATGCACAAACAAGATTTTAATTGAGGTTGATTCTAGTTACTGTTGAGTGTTGAAAGAACAAAAGAAGACCTGGATTCATGATTGGAATAGCGGATGAAAGAGAAAATATCAACCTGTACGGACCGTTACTTGCACTTCACCATGGACTTTTCAGAATTTGTCCATGTACATTGTACAAGACCCAGTATGAACTCAGTGGGCAAGTGGGATATCAAAAATAGCCACCTCCACGTCAAGGCATTCACTCTTGAAAAGAGATGGTCGTCGTTTGTGGGTGGCGTCGGTCATCCTCCCTCCCTCCAAAGCCTGATGGCGGCTCGCAGAACGAGAATCCGAAAGAAACCCTTTTCCATTTGTTTTGTGGTAACTGGTTGATCCGACTGTCGTCTTCTCTTTGAATTGACCAGGTGAAGTAAAATGGGTCCAAACAATATAAGAGACATGTCAGCTTTTCCCCTGTTCTTTCCTCGTACGGCGTGGTTCCAAGATTGTGTAATGGGATCAAGAATCCAGACAATTTGATACCAAACCGAATGTGGATGGATCGATTGATTCGTCATTATTCAGGCGGAGTCCGAGTTTTTGAGGGAGCTGCTCACCAAATTCAATCGTGATCAAACGGCATGATTCAGTCACAGTAAAGGTATCGATCCATTGTTTGTGGTAAAAAGTTTATTGATCATTGATCATTTTGCTGTGCGAGAAGGACGGAGTCCTCTCTCTGTTTTTCTTTTTTTTATCCATTGAGTTAGTGAAACGCAGATGTGTTGCTCCAAAGCTATGCCATGACCAAACGTTGAGCCCTGCCTATAATAAAAATTCAGCAGGAAAATATTTTCTTAGATGAAATAAACAAATGAAATAGTATGTCTCATGGGTAGTGGCATCTGTTTTAGGTTTGAATTATTTCTGAAGTTCACATGTTTCAGTTGTCAGCGCAACTATGCGTGATAATAATGGGAGATATAAAGAAATGAGAATGCGAATGAAAGAAAGAAAGGCTTAATTGCCCTGTGGACGGAGTCTCCACCTTGACAGTCCAGCTATCAACTTGTTTGCGTCATCAAAGGAATCTCTAATTGCATCTACCTAGTTAATTTAATTTAATGTAATTGCAGCTTTGTGCCTGTGAGGCTCATCCTCTAAACCATAACTAAATCAAACTAAGTGATTTGCTAATTATGACCTAAACATTTTGAAAGAGTATCCATCCAGTTAGACAGATGATTAGTTACACTGGCCGAGTTTCTGAGCTTCCTCTCTCAGTGATAGGAATAATCTTGCAGGTTTAAAGAAATAGTGCAGAATGTCTAGCATGGCCAAACGCAAATAAAACCAATCCACGAATCAGAACTTATGCCCTCACGTAAATTCTGCTTGACCGTCCGTTGTAACCTACCTACTAGAAACCAGGTTTAGGAGGTCTTAAACATCCCGTGCAATGTCCTGTAGGGCTAGTCTAATTGAAGCTAATTTGCATAAGGAGAGTAAAATAGCAAGTTTTTGGCAGGTAAAGAACTGTTATTAGTGAGTTTTCCAAGACCCAGACTCCGTAGTCCATTAGAACAGTTGTTTGGGTTTTCCCACCATAATACAGCCCGCAATTGCGTCAGTCCTAGAGTAACTCTGTTGCCAATAATATCTGTGAATGGGCCATTCTGTTTAGATGTATTGCTGTGGTATGCACTCAGACCCGGCCTGAATCTGCAACTCAAGCCCTTTGGTTTCTCTCTAGAACTCTTCTAGTACAGTTAAAGTTGCTTTCTGACGAAAAGCGAAACCCCATGAGAAGTTAAATTAAGTTCAAGAGGCCAACTGCTGCACATCTAATTCAGTTTAAGATGCCAACTGCTGCACTTATAGGCTTGTAGCTCACAGACAGGAGAGAACGATTCTGGCTTGACAAAAGCCCATATTACAAAATATTAATATATTTCCTAAGGTGATTTTTGGCATACTAGATATAAATTTAAAAAGGAATAGGGACTGATTACCACTAACATGAGGAAGCTGAAGGTCAAGAGCTCCATTGTCATGTGTCCTATGCTTGGAAGGTTTTCAAAAAAGAGACATTCATAAATTTTAAAATTCTCAGCTGGCAGGCTTCAGACAGATAGCACTTTACACTTCCACTGCGATCAAAGGCACCTGCTCTATTCACGAAGCTTGTACATTTGTTATGATAGAAATTACCAGCACCAACCTCATCTAGTGTGTTTTGAGTAGAAGAATCCACAACTTGGAACAGCAACCACCCCGCAATCGCACTTTTACCTTTTGACGATGATAAATATCGGATTTCAGACAGCTTATTAGCAATAAAAATAGTGGCAAAAAGCAGTGTTCGTCAGAGAGAAGGCACTCCTCAGGAATCTTGGCAAATATAAAGAATGAACCCTGAGCCTTAAACTGAATATGCAAACCAATTTCAGCTGGAATTTTAGCTAGGAAATCTCTTCTTACTTCATAGTCCTGAACATCAATGGGAATAAGAGTCGGTTATTGCTTAGTGCGAATCCTCATGCACAGCCTCAGAGTATACTACTTGTCTCAGTGATTCAAAATATTGTGGCTGACTTATAAGAGCGGCAGACACAGCCTCCAGGAAAGGGTGTCAACAAGGTGCTGGAGTTGAATCTGTGATTCTGACGTATATGTTCTTTATGGCCAGTGATACTGCATCTCAGAACTAGGAGATCACCTGTACCCTGAATGTTTTCGAGAAGTAATTATCGCCCACTCCTGCATTCCTCAAAGAGAGGCGAGGGATATATGCTTTGTCTTGTCATATGTGAAAGTGTTCATACCCCTGAAAACATTTGGTATTTTATACTCATTCAGCCCCCGAATATCGAATCCTCCGCATTAAAGCACTTCTGGGGACCATGATTCGACTGAAAAGGAATGTCAAGACAATAAAAAAAAAGGAACAAACTAAAATTAACTTTTCGGAGGGGTGGGGGGGAGGGAGCAACAGCTTGACGGATGTATCTTATGAAGCAACGCCGATTGCTTTTTTTATTTCAACGCAATGAGTTTAATAAGCTCACTAGGCAATTGCACCATGTTGGTGAAATTTTATGCTGAGCAATATTATTCATTCATGCATGTATGCAAGAGACTTGAAAAGAATCAATTGTCACTCAGCTGCTCACGAGTCACACCAGTGGAAATGCGAGGAACAAAGTAGAAAAATGGCTTTAAAGGAATCAACATAAGAAGATGAAAGAAGAACCAACAACGTCCTTATAGTCCCATAGTCCCATATTATGTGGCTTTCTAGATAATAAAGTGAGGTAATAGTAAGTCGGCGAAAGGTTAGGAAAAAAGATCATCAAGATTTTTGAAGAGGAATCTCTGGTCTGGACATGAAAAGAGAGTACATTCGAAAACTGACGTAGATGATGAGATTTTCTCTAGTAAGATGACACCTCCTCAAGAAAATACTCACCGATTTTCCCGACGTCATCATCTTACGTGGAATATACGTTTTATTTTATCTAAGCGCCACTTGACGTTTAATAATCTGACGTGGAATCACGAAAAATTGAAAATCTACTCGGGCCAAGTCTCCAAGTCTCTCTCTTCATTCTTCTCCAGCCACAGCCACGTCCGAGCTTGACCTCCGAGCGTCCCTCGCTGGCGCCCATCTCAACCGATACTGCTGCGCGTCCAAACCCGACCCACCACCGCCGCCGTCTTCATTGTCAGCTTCGCCTTCGCCGGAGATGGTCCTTCATCTTCGTCGTCTTTGTGGTTATCTTTACCCGTTTTTGGCCTTGAGCAAATGCCCAAAAATCTGGGGAAAAATAAGGGAAAAAATAGAAATCTCTTGGCAAAAAAAATTGGGGAAAAATCTTTGAGACAAAGAAGGGACAGTGGGTCTCTTGGTCTGTCCTTTTAGCCAAAAGATCTGAAATTTGGAGGAGTTTTGGGTAAAAAATTAGTCGGTGTCTTTTGGTGGAAGACATGACCGCAAAGAACTCGATTTTGGGGAGATTTGTAGAAGCTGGGTTATGGAAATCTGTGGAAGCTGGGGACAAAGAAAGAAGCCCAGAAACTTGAATGCTAAGGCCCTCCCATTTCAGCGCATCTCGTCACTAGATCAGGGGAAAAATAAAAAATAAAGTTGACCTATAAAGTTGACTGACACATCTCCTCATCGGGAAAATATTAGGTACCCTAATAGTGCCACGTAATCCGTGCTCTAATTCATTCACGCGTCGACACCTGTTCTCGGGACCCGTCACGTCTTCTCTCTTCTCTCCATCTTCTGCGCTTCTGTCTCTCTCCTCACTCTTCTCACTCTTTCCCAAATAACTCTTGGCGGTTGTCTCGGCTCGGCTGGCTGAAGAAAGGACGACTCCCGCTTCAAATTTCTCTCTCCTCACTTGAATATTTTGGGTTTTGTCTCTCTCTCTCCCCGTGAAGAGCAGAGAACGAGCTGCACTTCCTCTGTTTCCTTTTCTCAGTGCATCCCACCCCACCCCACCCCACGAGCGGCCCCCGCCTCTGGAGGGTGAGTGCCCGAGCTGCGCGGCCAGCGGAGGAGGCGGCGGTGGCGTGAGTGAGGATGGGAAGGCGGAGGAGGCCGAAGCGGTGCGGCGGCCGTGGAATCTGAGGCCGAGGAGGGCGGTGAACCCTCCGCTGCTGTCGTTGAGGAACGGCGAGGTGTTTCACGACGCCGCGGGCGGCGTGCTTGGCGGGGATAAGGAGAATTACGCCGCGCAGCGGCAGCAGCAGTTGCAGCCGCAGCCGAAATCCGTGCGGTCACGAGGCTTCGTGGGGAGGGCGAGAGGAAGGAAAAGAAGAGGAAGTTCTGGATATCGCTGTCGAAGGAGGAGATCGAGGAGGACATTTTCATCATGACGGGGTCGAGGCCTGCCCGGAGGGCAAGGAGGAGGCCCAAGAACGAGCAGAAGCAGCTTGATGTATGTTCTTCTATGTGGGATATTCATTCCTCTTTTGTACGATGAATTTTCTCTTTGTTTCATTTGGTTTTCGCTTGCAGATTGTCTTTCCTGGTTTATGGTTGGTGGGGCTCACATCGGATGCTTACCGTGTGGCCAAAGCTCCGGCCAAGGTCTCTCTCTGTGTTCTATAACTTACGATTACGTTGCTGTCTCTGTATGAACTTGCCATGTTCGAAAGTTAATGAGTTTCGTGGCCTATTTGGTTTCGACAATGAAGTTTGTGTTTATCACTTTTGCAGAGATAGTTTGCGCTGAGGTAGAACATCTTGCCCTTTTCCTGAGCTGGAGGTCTCTCTGTCTCTATCTCTGTCTCTCTCTCTCAACCAAATTGTCATGCTCTGGAAGTTCTCAGTGTCTTCACCCTGAGAACTTTGATATTGAAGGCGTACGTCCCGGAGATAGAAGGTTTTCCCGAGCCGGAAGTCGTGATGCCTATGGAGGCTCATAAGCATCGGGCGCTTTCACACATCAACTAGAGGTAAAATTTGGTTAGTAGGTACAGGAAAGGGAAAAGTATCAAATTGGGAAAAGGGACAAAGTTATTGTTCGATATTTTTTTTTGTTTGTTGATCTAAATTTACTTTCCCTGCTGGGTGTTTGCTTTGTAAAGAAGTTTGGTTTTTTAATTGTTCGGCAATTGCAAGTAGTACACGTAAATCTGAAAATAGGGGCTGAAGATGAACCGGCCGAGCATATTTTGGTAATTTATGCTATGCTTTGTGCATTATGATCTCCCTTTAATTGTGTTTCGAGATACCATATCGGTTGAATAGATTAGACTTCTTTACAGGCTTCTTCATATGACTACGTATGCTGACTACGAAGGCTGCATCCTGTTATGTGGGTTTTTTATTGGTGGAAATTGTGGATACTTCTTCTGCTAATTGATCTAAAAGCTCAAACTTTTATGTGAAGGAGTATTTTACTGTTTAAATGTTTCAGCAACCCCGCAAGCATAGGCTAAACTTTGACCTAAGACTGAGGCGTGGAAATTGACTACAATTGGGGGGCTCAAGAAAGGTTTGTCAAGACCTATTATAATACCATGTTGAAATTGCAGGACCATGTAAGTTCAAGCTATTAGATGGAGACATAACTTAAAATTTTAAAATTCTAACAAGTTTAATGTATTGAAATACTTTAAGAAATGTTGATATTATCTTTGCCTTATTCATACTCTCAAAGTGCATCTTGGCACAAAGTGTCATAAACTTGACAATCCATGTTCTCTTCGAGATCAAATAGCTTGGAGAAGACCAATTAATTGTGAACTCTGGTCAACTTTTCTCAAGAAGCTTCCACGACATTAGGCAGAAATGCCAATCATTTTGCAGAGTAATGTTTTTATCTGGTCATATAATAGATTATTATTATTTTGAGTACGCCGAATCTAATCAGGAAATCTCGTCATACATGACTAAGTCATGAAATTGCAAAGGGTCCAAATACACTTTGCCAATTCAAGCAATACCTCTTAAAAAGAACTGCCGCTAGAGCAGTAGTTTCCAGATTGGTTCTGTTATGCTTTGACATATAAAACGTCATAAAGTAATCTTATATGTCAAGTTTCCTAAGCTATGTGCCGGTTGCACCAATTACTATTATGACTCATCTTTTTTTGTCTTCCAGGGGAAGTTGACAAAAAGTTATCAGAATTTTAAGTTTGATGAGCCAAGATATCATGCCTCATATTATCGCTCTTTAATATTAAATGACCATTCATGGCCTTGGGAGGAAGATCTAGAAATACTTGAGACTCTTCAGCCTGAAGACCTTTCTCGGTTTGCACCTACAATGCTCTCGAGAGCATTCTTAGAGTGTTACATAGCAGGTTCATTGATTTTAGAAGTTATCCCTTTCTTTTTTAAGTTAACTCTCTCATATTTGAATCTTGATCTACTTTTATTTTGTCATCACTCACTAGGGAATATAGAGCGTGATGAAGCAGAGTCAATTGTTCATCATGTCGAAGATGTTTTCTTTAATGGTTCTCATCCTATATGCGAGCCTGTGCTCCAATCCAGCTCATGACAAGCAGACTCATCACACTTGATGAGGGTGTAAGTTACGTCTACTCAACTGAAGGCCTAAACCCAAATGATGAGAATTCTGCATTGCTTCACTGTATTCAGGTACTTTTACTCAACAATATTAATGAAAGAACAAATTTCTGTCCGCATAACTTTGTCATGAAATCTTCTGACCTGTCTTTTGCCTAAATAGACGTTCAAGATGACTCCTGGCTCCAATGAACTTAATTGGCCTAGGCCACCTTTGATCTGCTAGTATGTTTCTCTGGGTATGTGAGGCTGTGTTTTGCTTGTAATTTCGGCCAAAAATCTATCTGGTGACACATTGCGCATGGTTTACCCCCTTGGGGTAGGTTCGACAATTAGAATTGCACATGGTTTACCCCCTTGGGACTGTTGATTTCTGACACACCAATTCACTTTGAGAAAGTAAATGTTTGTACGTTAGCAAAGACAAAAAGTTCATCATATTACAAGCATTAAAAAACATGGAGTAACTCATTTTGGTAGGTCTACTATTTGCCATTCACCTTCCATCTGGAGAATGATGAGTGCAGAATCACCATAAACTTGAAGCTTTCTGACTTTCATATCGATGGCTAATTGCAAGCCAATGATGCACGCTTCATATTCATAAATATTGTTGGTACAGGGGAATACCAACTTTGCAGATACTGGATAATGTTGACCTTCTGGGGATATTAAAACTGCCCCGGTGCCAGAACCAGAAAGGTTAACAGCACCATCAAAATACATGGTCCACTTGTCAAGCGAGACCAAATAAATCCGTTCATTGATTTCATCCCAATCATTAGATTTCTTGGGATTTTCGGCTAATATATTAGCTATAGCTCGCGTTTTGATGGACTTTTGTGCCGTGCTTTGAATATCAAATTCAGAGAGTAATATTTGCCATTTAGCGAGCCTTCCAAATAATGCAGACTTCTCTAAAAGATATTTGATTGGGTCATTTTCAGTCACCAGAAGGATGCGTGATGCAGAGTATATTGTCTCAATCGGTGTAAAACCCAAATCAAGGCTACACAGGTCTTTTCCACCTTAGGATATCGAATCTCGGAAGTAGTAAACTTCTTATTCAGGTAATATATAGCATGTTCTATTCCATCCCTTGGTCCTTTTTGTGCTAACATGGCTCCTAAAGGCTCCTCATGAATGGTGAGATACAAGATCAGAGGTACACCTTGGATAGGTGGTACAAGTACAAGAGATTGCAAAAGATATCGCTTCAGTTTTTCAAATGATTTATGACATTCTTCATCCTAGTTGACCTTAGCGTTCTTCTTTAATAGCTTGAAGAATGGCTTAGCAGTTTCTGACAATTGAGAGATAAATCTTGCAACATAATTCAATCTTCCCAATAAGCTTCGGACTTCTTTAACAGTAGAAGGAGGTTTCAAATCGCATATGGCCTTCACCTTGGAGGGATCTATCTCGACACCTTTGTTACTAACCATAAATCCAATAAGCTTCCTAGACTTTTCCCCAAATATGCATTTTGTGGGGTTAAGTCTCAACTTGAATTTCCTCAATCGGTCAAATAATCTTCTTAAGATTTCAACATGATCTTCACCCTGTCTTGACTTTGCAATCATGTCATCAACATAAACTTCAATCTCCTTATGCATCATGTCATGGAATAGTGTCACCATGGCTCTTTGATATGTTGCCCCCATGTTTTTAAGCCAAAGGGCATAACTTTGTAGCAAAATGTTCCCCACGGGGTAATGAATGAAGTTTTAGTCTTATCATCCTCTTTCATCCGGATTTGGTTATAACCAGAAAATCCATCCATGAAGGAGAACAATTCAAATCCAGCAGTGCTGTCAACTAAAACATCAATGTGTGGCAGAGGAAAATCATCCTTAGGGCTTGCCTTATTCAGATCACGATAATCAACACATACTCGAACTCGTCCATCATTTTTCATAACCGGGACTATATTAGCAATCCAATCTGCATATTGGGTGACTTCAATAAAACCAACATTTAAGAGCTTCATGACTTCTTCTTCAATCTTTTTCGACAATTCAGGTTTCGTCCTTCTGAGCTTTTGCTTCTTTGGCAGAATATTGAGATCAAGTGGTAACGCATGTTCCGCGATCTCAGGATCTAAACCCAACATATCGGCATATGACCAAGCAAAAATATCTTCGTATTCTTTCAAGAGCCCAATTAGTCTACTAGCATCTGCTTGAGAGAGACTTGCCCCAATCCTAGTTTCTTTAGGGTTGTCTGAATCTCCCAAATTCATAGTGACTGGCTGTTAAGTGGTAGGAGGTTCGGGCTCTTCATGTTTGAGCCATTCTTTTTCAATACCTTGAGGATCATCTTCATTCTCTGAGTCGAAATAATCGGGTTCATCAAAATCTTTTGAATGCGAATCCGAGCCATGTAAATGACTATGGTGATGTGAAATGTCATGCCTGAGATGCAATCGAAAAATGGTTAGTATATATACATATGAATGAATGCAATGAATGTAAATGTCATGAAAAATTTGTTTTCAAATTCAAGTTGTTTTTTTTTGAAAATTTTATTGGGAACTAATCCTCATGTCATTGGACGTCTTTGTTCCACTAAAACATTTTGAAATTATAGATTGTGTGGAGGCTCAGGCCTTAAAGCATCATCATAGGACTGATTTGGGCTTCACACGCCTATTAACAAAACAAGAATTTTATTGATATGCGAAAATTGCATTACAACGTATATCATCTTGGATCTAGAAAGTTTATGATCCAGATTATTACAAACATAGACGAATAAAATGAATGGAATTCCCTCGTAGGGGAGAAATGAATGAAATTCCCTCACAGGGGAGAAATGAATAAAATTCCCTCGCGGGGGAGAAATGAATGGAACTCCCTTGTAGGGGAGAAATGAATGGAATACAACTAAGAATTAAATGCAAGAACTATAAACATCCCTTACACAATGGGAATTGTAGGCTCTTCATCTTTACCAATAGTGCCAACCATATTGACATCTTCAGAATGCTTTGGAAAGGGATTTTGTTGGACATTCGGTGCCGAGTCCTTAAAGGTGAGCAGCTTTTTATCCAGCAAATTCTGGATCTTATAACGGAGCACAAAACAATTATCTACATGATGACCTTTTTCACCCATATGATACTCACATGTCTTATTAAGGTCGAATCCGACAAACTTTGGTGGATTATTCCTCGGGATCTCTTTTGCGATAAGATGATTTTCGATTAGCATTGGAAGTAGTTGGGACATGGGCCTAGGCAATGGAGTAAATTGCCTTTGAGGGGCCTTTCCTTTGCGCTCAAAGTTTTTGGAGGAACCCCCTACTTCCATGGCATGTTTATGAATTTGAGGATTATACGGCTTCTGATAAGAGGAATTTTGTACATAGGTGATCTCCATAGTCGATTCCTTATCCCTCTCTGGAGTATATCGACGATTTGTGTTCTTAGACAACCTTCCTTCCCGCATGATCCCTTTGATGCATTCTCCCAACTCTACAAATGTAGCAAAGTTCATACAAGTATGTTTGTACATCCTTTCGAAAAAATCACGGGGCATAGCTTGAAGCAGCAACTTCATGGTCTCTTTCTCAGATAATGGCGGTTTTACTTGAGACGCAGTGACCCTTCATCTTTGAGCGTAGGCCCTAAATGATTCAGTTCTTTTTTTCTCAACCCGAACTAATTCTTCTCGAGTCGGAGCGATTTCAGTATTGAATTTGTATTGCTGAAGGAATTCATCAATGAGATCTTCCCAAGTACGGATTTTCTCCATGTCCAACTCTATAAACCAGGTTAACGCAGGACCAACTAGGCTGTCCTGAAATGAATTGATCAAGAGTGGGGGATTATCTGAATAACGAGCCATCTTGCTCAGGTAGTACTTTAAATGTGTCTTAGGATAGCCGATGCCGTCGTATTTTCTTGTGAACTCTGGCTCCTTATAGAATTTAGGGACCGTAACTTTGGCAAAGGGTGACAGTTTATCAAGCCTTTGCAAATGGTAGCCTTGCAGCATGCAAAGGCGTTCTTCAATCTTCGCTAGGCGCCTTGAATTCTCTTCAATGAAGTGCGAAGTCAGAATCTCTTTAGATGGAGGCTCTGGACCGATAACTATCGGGATTGCAGTGGGGATCTCTTCCACAGGCCCTTTTGCCATGGGCTGTACTACCGGCACTTTAGGGGGCGCAGTAGGAATATTCATGGTAGAAGAAGTAGATGTCAAGTTTTTGACTTGGCTAGAGAGATCGGCCAATAATGTCATCATTTGGGCCATTTGATTTTTCATATTAATGACAGAGGCTCGGGTATCTTCGTTTTCCATCTTTGTTTGGCGGCGAGTTCGTATAACAAATCTTTCTTCAGCCGTTTTTCAAAACCTCCCGTAAAGAAAAAGATTCAGATTAGTACCAATCAAAAGAAACCATTAAAGTACAAATCCTAGTCAATTTAATATTTTCTTGAGATGAAATAGTGATAAGAAGTGTATATGATCCCGGTATCATATAACATCCTCTTATCAAAATTTCTTCAAAAGAAATTATACAATTGAAAATGAATGATGATAAATATTTAATCAGAATGCCCATTTTTTTTCTAAAAATTACATGAAAATGTTCAAGAATTTTATTCATTTCATCGAACAATTACAAGGAAAACATAATCTTGCTTCCTTGAAGCTTACAAAGTAGTTCGATTTTACAAGAGATATGAAAAATGAATACAGGGAAACCTCGATAGAAAAGAGGGAAACACAAATGAAATCCCTTTACAAGAAAAGTGTATGAAATGAAAACCTAAGGACTAGGTGGGATCGCGTGGAGTAGGGGTGAGCGTGATTCCCGAATCTGAAGTAACCGGTTTCGGTTCCCGGTTCCTTTTTCCTAGGAACCGGAACTGGAACCGGAACCGGAACCGGTCAAATTCAAAAAAAAAAAACCCTAAATCTCCCCTTCTCCCCTTTCCCCGCGTGATTTCCCTCTCGATTTTCCCTCCTTCGCCTTTTTTTTTCTCTCTCTTTCTTTTCTCTTCTTTTTCCTTCTCACACGTCACTTCCTGCCCCCTACCCCTACTTTTTTTCTTTTCTTCTCTCTCTCCTCTTTCCCCCTCTCTCGGCCGAAACCCCCCATTCTTCTTCTTCTTCTTTTTCTTCCTTCCTCTTGCTGGCTGCTGCTTCACCCACGAGTCTGTTCTCTCTTCGCCTCTGCTCGACGCCATAAAATAGCATCCCCGCCGCGCCTCGCTTGCAGCCTGCACCAACGTCGCTCCTGCTCCGCCCGCTGCTGCCTTCGCCGCGCCTCGCCTGCAGCCCGCGACGCCGACTCAGGCTCGACGACGGTGAGAGAATGGATCGGGAGTGAGGTTCGAAGCCCGGGAGCGGGGGCGCCACCTCCGCCTAGAACGAAGCCATTGACCGCCGCGAGCGCCTCCGCCACCGCGCCCTCGAGACCATCGATCTCGCCAAGGACCCCTACTTCATGCACAACCACCTCGGCAGGTTCAGACTTCCCCCTTCCTTTCCCCCCTCAGCAATCGATCCCCCGTAACCGGGCTTTCGCGTCAATTTGATGTTTTTATGGGGCCGACGGCGACACCGGCTTGTTTCGGTGGCTGCGATTCACTGAGTGTAGGCTTTGCTTGACGCTGCACAACAACGAGGGGAACTACTTAGCGCACACGCAGGGGAAGAGGCATCAGACCAACTTGACGAAGAGAGCGGCTCACGAGGCGAATGATGCGCCTGCTCAGCCTCAGCCCAATAAGCGGAAGGTTAATGTTCGCAAGATGGGTGAGTTTTATGTTCTTCCGGCTTCTCCTTGGGAATTGGAATTTATGTGGAATCCGCTTTAGGCTCTAGATTGGTTATGTTGCGTGGAGATTGATATTGTTCGTGCTGCTTAGTGAGAGCTGTGGTTGACTTATGGGAAGGGTTGCACAACTGTTGACGAATTGTTGAGCACCTTCTCTCTATTGTGGCTGATGTTGGGCTGTGGAGAGAATCTTTTGTGCTGATATTTGGGGGGACTTTTGAATGAGGATTCGACTGTACTGCGTGGGATAGTGTAGTTTCTTCATGCTGTTTGATATTGATCACATTGGCGGCTATCTATAAGCACAACATGAAAATTTTGCTTGTTTTTTTGTTGGCTCTGCTTGTTTCTTTGAAAATGATTGTTAAAAAAGTGTGTTCATCTTATTATGGTGTTTGATGCTGAAAAGTTAGTTGGTCTAAGTGAAAAACATTTCATCAAGAGGAAAAGCTGCACCCAAAAATGAGGAAAATGACTTCAGATTTTAAAATCCCGGAAATTGTTTTTCACTTTCACCATCATAGACAAGTTCATCATCTCTCTTCTTTTCTCTGAAACATGCACCGATATCATCCTCCCTTTACCAGAATTCATAAAGCCACCATTTCATTTAAATGAGGTGAGACAATGTCTAACCTCTCTATTTAAGAAAGGCAATGTTCCATTGTTGTCTTCTTTCAGCTGAATTAATCTTTTTATATGCACTTGATGCGAGTTGGGCATCACTTTTAGAATAGTGAGCAATGCTTTAATAAAAGTTGGATAACTGTGGTAGCATCTTTAGACAAATGTCTTCCTTCTGCGATTTCTGTTTATACAAATTTGTAGGCAAGCTTGATATGTTGAGTTTTTCAGTTGATTGGAAAGAGTAAAGTTTTGTGGAAAAGAAAGGAAATGAAGCACATCTGGCCTCCTCCTTAACCGTGGGTGATTGCTATTTTGTTTCTTCCATAATAGATGATTGTTATTTGAGGAGTGTGTTGGATAATTAGGATAATATTTTCATTGACATGAAAAGGCTTTAAAACAAAGATCATCTTACTAGACAGTGCCATAATCTGTATTGGACCATGTTTTGAAACTTTTCAAACACAAGGGGTTACTACTACTGCTTTTAGAATTCTCAAGTTACTATTTAGGAAAGGAGATAATGAGCAAACTTGGGGTCTTACAATGAAATCAGTCATAAAAGTTGAAGGTTTTGCTACAGCATAACTCAAATCAATTTGAAGTGGCCGTTCGGTGATGGGTTGCAGTATCTATTATTTGGTGATGTTGTTGGCTTTCATATGTATCGCAATCAGTGGAAGAGGTTTGTAAAGGCATGTTATCATGCCACCTCACTTAGGATAGAATGAAGCTGAGTAGCTTGCTTGTTCAATCGACATGAATAAGGTGGTTCAGTTCATATTATTTGTAGAGCCTTCTTTTTCTACTAATAAAGGTGAAAACATAATTGAGCGTTTTTTTCAGGGCCAAGAGTCCATCAACATCAACTATAACCATTATAGGAGCTCAAAAGTATCAACTGTCGGTGGTGAAAAGGCTGAAGGAAGTGGTGGTGGAGAAACGAGAGTTTGAGCAGCAGATGGAGAACGTGCAGAGGGTAGGACAGCATCTGAATGTCATTCCACTTCGTGCATATTACTACTCAAAAGATGAGAAGCTCCTTATATATGACTATATAACATGAGGCAACTTCTCCTTGCTGCTACATGGTATGTTTCACCTAGTCAATTTTGTATATTATTTAGACAATTTTCGTAACCAAGGGATCCTAATTTTGCTAATCATTTATGTAAATGTGTACCATGTTCATTATTGTTTTTTTAAACTAAAAATAAAACAAAAAAAAGAGAAAAAAGAACCTGTTGGAACCTGTTGGAACCTGGAACCGACCCCGAACCTGTGACAGGGTAGGTTCCAGGTTCTAGGTTTTGACGGGTAGGTTCCAGGTTCCAAAAAATTAGGAACCTGTACCCGCGGGTAGGTTCCAGGTTCCAGGTGGAACCTGTAAGGAACCGGGAACCGCTCACCCCTAGCGCGGAGACGCCTGTTATCATGGGCCAAGCGCTCCTCATTGATCAAAGCACTGTCTTCTTGCTTATTAATATGAGCTCGCCAAAAATGCCTATGCATTTTCTCCACGTAGTCTTAATGTCTTGGGTCGAGATTCTCCCATAGAGTCTTGAGATTCCCAAGCATGGGGACCACATCCACTTCAGGTTTACCCATCTAATCCTAAACCTAAAAGGGCACTCATGATTAAAACATATCGTCGTTGGAATATAAAACACATAATTGAAATGTGGAAAGTAAAAAGATAAAGATGATAAAGAAGGAACGATATCTTACCCACCAGACACATGACAAGCACAAATCACATGTCGCATGAAACTGTGAGGTTTTGACGCCTAATGTGAGGGTGCTAAAGGCTCAAGGTCCTCATTCCAAAGGATAAAAATAGTTTACCCACCGTTACTATCGTCGGTCAGTGCTATTTTATCAGTTGGGATGAGCGGGTTTATGTAAGTAATGGATTATCACGAGCATTCACTCGCAGATTCCACCCATAAACCCTCTTAAGGTCCTAAATTGGGCGATCGGGGTTTTAGACCGTGGTTGTGTGTGCAGTGTCGTGTTAAAGCTTGTAAACATGCATTTAAATTTAAACACACTTCAATAAAAACCCTCATACATTCATATATCCTTACACCACTTGCAAAACAAAGGGTTTACAAGCACGCCTCCCCTTATAACTCCCACCTACAAAACCATTTAACACGAGATTAGCGACTAACCTGATTTTCCACGCGACTTTGACATGCAGGCGATCCTACATAAGACATGTTAGTTAAAACACAACAATAATTTTTAAACGGCTTCAAGTCCTCTTAACCTAGTAACCAAAGATTCTGGGTTCGATCCCCAGCGAAGTCGCCAAGCCTGTCGCGACTCGATCTCACTGCCCCTCGAAATGTCCAAGGAGGGGAAAAGTTGGGTTTAGGGGTACTTTGATCACGAGAGTTTCCTCACGAGATCACGAGCTCTCCCAAGCTCGTACCCCGCGTGACAGCGGATTTATTTATACGATCTAGGTATTTAACAACCTAAAAAAAATATGCAGGAGTCGCCACTAGCCTCGTTTTGGGGGTCGGCTAGAAACCCAATCGAGGGTCGGGAGTGTTCCCTCGATTCCTACGTAACCAGATATCTAGATTCGGGGACTTGGGTTACGCTAATATTGCTATTAGCGCCCTTTCAGTATCTAAACAGTATGCTGTGTTTTTCCTAACATGTTCACGCATTTCTTTTTATATTTTCAGGATCGTCAATTCTATACTAAATGATCATGCGTGGTGGATTAGTTTCATTCTATTCTATTTCTAAAAAATGAAAATAAAACAATCAATGAAATTGAAATTGCTAGACATGAAGTAAACAATCAAGAAAAGCAGTAAAACCTAATCATGCAATTCTAAAAATATAAAAGAGAAAACAATTGGGAAAGAAAGGAAACCCGCAATTCATCGGGTTTTATACAACAAATGGAGCCCGAGACATATGTTGGGAAAATGGGTATTACATGAAAATGGTCGGAATGGATATCGACCTCCACCATCTTCACGCCTTCTCCATCTTCAAGGTTCTAATCTAAACCTAATCTAAGAAATTTATGACTAGGTGCATACAAGTGAAAGAAACAATCATCACAACTAAGATCAAAGCAATTGGGGTAGAACTTATGTATGATTGGCTCTAAGAAAAAAAGCACAGAAATCAAGCACTTTATAAAGAGCAACTTTCATGAATGGGATTTCCAGAGGCGTATCAAGTTCAAGTAAAGTCAAATTCATGGCCAAAAAGCAACAATTGCTAAAGCATGCAAATCAATCATAAGCAAATCAGAGAATGATGTATGATAACTGATTTGTTAAGCCACCTAATCAATGCATGAAAATCATGAAATTTGAACATGACGTAGGGTTAAATGTGAAGAAAATGTTTGATTTAGACATTTAACCCTAAATCCATATGTAAAAGGCCACACAAATCCATTAACATTGATATGTGACTTGTCATTATGAGCAAAATGTATAACAATTTAAATTGCTACATGTCAACTTGAATTCTAAGGTTACTTGACCTTAAAAATTCTCAAATTTTAGCATGGGATGGATATGGATATTATGGACAGCTTTCATTGAGAATTTATCCTCAAGATCATTATGTATAAGATCACACAAAATTGGTAGACAGTCAGATTCATAAAGACAAGACGGCACTGCAGGTTAAGACAAATTCAGACTTCAAAACTTGATCTAAAAGAAAAAGAAAAGCAGAGCAAATGATGGGCAAATTGGACAAACTAGGCATCATTAGAAAGCTCAAGGTGTCCTTTACGAATTCCTATTAGGTGACAATTGCAATTTAGGTCTTTTTCTAGCTCAAGTAAAGCCATTTGTATAAGTGGTCAGATCAGATCATAACAAGCAGAACACATCAGCAGATTAATGCTCTTTTCAAGAAGCATCAGGCAGGGCAAATGATGGCCAAATCGCATATATAATATGTCTATGGAAAGCTTGAGAAGTCTATTACGAATCTCTAGAAGACATTAAGTCCTAATAACATCATCTACCAGCTCAGTCTAGTTAAAACAGAAAATCACAGGAAGTCAGAACAGCAAATCATTCTAAAACAATTACTGCAGAATCAACAGAATTTGTAGGTGTTTTTGAGTGACCAAATGACATCCGTTCAGGGCATGCGACATATCAAATAAGCTTTAAAAGTGTATTTTTTATGTCTAGAAGGGCTCGAGGTCAAAAAAAACTCATCTATCACCTCATTTCAGCCAAAACAGAAAGTGACATATCAGGCATACGAAATCGCGGCACATCGACTATTCCATTTCAATACTAACAGCAGCTAGCCACAGAAAAAAGAAAAGAAAGCAAAACATCATATTACAAGCAGTAGTATCTCAAATCAAGAAATCAATATAACATTTGGACCAAAAGTCTCATGATCCTATCCATCTTTCCCTCCTGAACAAACATTTACAAAATGCATGTCACTGATAACCTTGCTATTTTTACCTATGAACAAGTAATAGTCTCGTGTTGGCACTATTTACTTCATTTAGTGTCAAGAAAACAATTACAGAAAAGCTTAACTAATATATTTGAAGTGTTCCATGGGACATAGATCGCAAAACCAGCAAGCAATTGCATTTCAAAACAAAGCCCTTAGGCAAGTCAGTCAATCAAGTATCAAAAGAGAGTAATCATATCAAAACATGAAACTTGCAGCTATTATAGTCTACTCGGTGGAACATTTCTTAAACTCCACAAGACGTCGTGGGGTCATTCATGCCATAGTATGTTAAATAGATACAGGATGATAAAACGCATGCAGCAAACTGACCAGCAACATTTTTTATAATGCATTTGCAATTGGGCACGGTAAACAAAACGAAATATAGTGAAGTATAAGAAGTAAAGGTGCATGAATCAATTCATTTTCATTTAAGGGGCTCTTAGTCAAGTTTCGGAGTAGTCAGCATTAGATTCATCTTGCGCACACACTGGGTATGCATCTAATCTAGGAATTCCAAGGACAAATCTCCAAACGTATAGCTACTAAATTTGAAATGAAATGAAACAAAACAAAAATAAGTTTTATACGACATGTACAATGAATTGATTAAGCAATGGAAAGCCTATGTCAGAATTTGAATCAAAACACACACTGATCTAGTTTAGGAATTTTATCGAACAAGTAGTAGACACTTCGGCCAAAGGATCTAGAAGCAGAAATAAGAGAGAAGTCATATCCAGACTTATCATAGAGGCTCGAACGTCACTGGATTTCATGTAGGAGTAATCGAGCACTCGGTCTCTATCTTTAGCAGAAACAGAGCATACGAATTAGGGACGAACATAGTGCTTACTATGACTGTGAAGTTGGTGGTGCTGGGGAAGTGGCTTCGGTTGAATCTGCAACTTTAGTGGATGAATAAAGGAGTCCGAATCAAATTTCATCACTCAACAAGGAATCACCGTAGAAACAGAAGCCGCCGCCACCGTCGTTACTATCACCACTACTGATCGGCTTCAAATCTCTACCTTTGGAGCCGAGTCGAGACTTTCGAACTCGGCATAGTTTCGAACCCTTGCCCCTCGAGCTCCGGAAGAATGCGATCGGTCCGGTGAGCCTGATCCAGAGAGAAGATCGGTTAAGCGCGGGCGTCGCCACCGATGTCACCAATCCTTGCCTCAAATCGAGAGAGGAAGCACCGGAACCGATAGCGATTGAGAGGGAGACACTGGTTCTCTAGTTTCCGCCGAAGATTCGAGACCCCGTCGAGAGAGTGATCGAGAGGGAGAAACCGGTTCTCTCCTTTCCGCCAGAAATCCGAGAAATCTTCAAGAGAACGCCTCCAATCCGGCGAAGAGAGAGACGCTGGTGTCGTCGCTGTTGCTGTAACCGCCACCGTTTTCGCCAATATCCCCGCGATCGAGCGAACTGGAGAGAGAATCAGAAAGAGCCCCCCCTCACAAAGAGTCGCGAGAGCGCTTTAAGAGAGAATCATGAGAGAGCATCCGTGCGCCTCCCTTCTTCCTTTTCTATTATTTTTTTCTTTCTTTTTCTCTCCTTTTTCTTTTTCGTTTTCCTCATTTCTCATCACACCAATTCCCTTTGACTCCTAAACTTCCAAGAGAAAATATCTAGTATCTACATCGTATGCTATTCCAGTTTACTTGAAGAGGACTAGCGAGGATTGGTCCGAAGTTTGAACTAGGAAAGATACAAATGTTTTCCATAGAATGCATGCACATCATCAATTTAGAGAGGTAAACACATTATGCAAGAAAGTTTGGATACCTTCATATTTGATAATATAGAGACCACATAACTCATTGGAGAGATCTTATCCTCATTGTGCAACAATCGTCTCCCTTACAAACTGCAATCTTCACCGAAAGATTAAATTAGGATCCACACGAACCTCGACATTCATATTTAATCACACAAGATGAGGTGCTCATACAGGTGGGTTCAGAAATCCTTTAATTCCAATTCAAACTTGAATCACATTCACTCATTCCATGCCACTGCCATTTATGATCAATTCGATAGATTTAATGTACTTTGCAATTTGGAAATGTTATGCCTAATTTTCTAGTCACGTACGAAATGCAAAAATTTACTCATTCCTTTCTTCTTTTTGGTGCAAAAGACAGATTTAAAACACCATTTTACCCATTTCAAAATATATTAGACATGGAAACATGTCACGTCCCGATCCTCGGGCACGCACACATCCTTCTCTCTTGGTCGATTTTATAATGCGATATCCCAGGACTATGTATCGCTGATGCTTTCATTTATTAAGCACATGCGAAAACAGTTAAAATCCCCAGACAACAAAACGATGGGATAGAAAAGCAGGGCCATATTTTTCATATTGATATTTATAACCAAACTTTTATACAAAACACAAACCAGAGCACTTCGCAACTTTTAATCTAAACTCTATTCACATAAAAAAGGAGATCTCAAAAGAAGATAAACTCTGAGTCCATCTGGGCCGTACTCAAGGCCCCTCTCAGGATTATCTTCTTCTTCCAAAAATCCTTCTCAGTCTCCTTCTCATCAGCTCCTCAGCGGGGTCCTGAAATGATTTCCCCAAACCGGGATGAGACTACGTCTTAGCGAGTTCTACCCCACTAAGGCCCGATTAGTAAACCATTATACTATAAGCTGCCTAAACACGCACAGGTCAGGGGACTTACCTTGGCCTCAGATCCCACCTGCAAGCCAGTACAATTCATAATAGGCACCCAAGCAATCATATCACCGATCGAAGCATTGATCAAATCAACCTAGTTGATTATATGTCAACAAGACCACTCACGGTCATTTTCATTCAGTCAATTAATTCACAACATCAAATCAAATCAATGATCAATCGACCTAGTCGATTACATGTCAGACGGACCATTCTAGGTCAATGCTCTCGGGCGTCAAGTTCGCCAAGGTGACTTATCCACTAGACAATTGTGTGCATTCTTTAAGGCGCTGATTTCGCCAGTGTCATCCTTAGTCACCAAACCACGCATGCCTATAACCACGTACTCAATAGACAATTATGTGCGTTCTTTAAGGCGCCGTCTTTGCCAGTGAGGTCTATAATCACCGAACCACACATGCCTATAACAATGTATTTAATAGACAAGTGCATGCGTTCTTTAAGGCGCCGTTTTCGCCAGTGATGTCCTTAATCACCGAACCATACATGTCTATAACAATGTGAGTACTAGACCATTACGTGCGTTCTTTAAGGTGTCATTTTCGCCAGTGATGTCCCAATCACCGAACCACGTAGGTCCATACACCGTGTCTGATCGATTCAATCCCAAAGTACTTCCAATTCTCTCATAATTCCATCCACTGTACAACTCAATCAATTATAAATGCTAAATAAACATACTCGGCCATCTACTAATCAATCATTCAAATTCACTCAATTTCAAACAATTTAGGGTAGATCCTTAAAATATCACAATTTATTTAATTCCATGTAACGTAGAACTCAGATAAATAAACTGACTACACCACGAAGATCAGCACGAAATTTCGGTCGTTGGCCATCAAAATCTTAATTTCCGAAAAATAAAAAAATAAATAATTAATTTCGAAAATTAATTAATAAATACTAAAAATTCAATTTAGCACAAAATAAAGCCCAATTAAACAAACGGACTTCACCACGGTCACTAGCATAAAATTCTGGTTCCGGACCATCTTAGTTGAATTTTCGAAAAATTAAATAATTATTTAATTTAATTCCGAAAATTAATATTTAAATACTAAAAATTCTACTTAGGCCCGAAAAGCTTTATTGAAGCCCACGAAGGGTTGGGAAAAATCCCGAGACACTTCCAATAAATAGTAGACCACGTCTACTTGCTAATTACACAATCAATTTATCTAAATCGCATCACAATTGGCTAATAATCGCTAATCTATTCTAATCTAACCACATAAACATAATTAATTAAAACTAAACCAAAATTAAGCATAATTAGCCAACTAAAATGGGATTAGTGAGATTACTCACTCGAATCGCGTGCAAATTGGACCAATCCGATGAGGGCGACGCGAGGAACAAAACTTCCCAAAGCATAGCTTGGGTTCGGGGCCTGGAAACGGCCCAAAAGCGGGCCCAAAGCCGCTGCAAACCACTTCGTGGGTTGCTGTTCTTGGCTGGCCGGAGCTAGTCCGGTGGCCAAAACAGCAAGGTGGGGTCGGTGAAGGGTGAGGGGGACGTCGAGGAGGTCCGGCGGTGATGGGTGGTGGCCGGAGGTGGCCGGACGGGGCAAAACATGGGTTGGACAGAGGCTGGGCAGCAGCTGGATCGCGCGGAGGAGGACGCTCGGGCGCGAGGGATGGGTGGTTGGATGCACGGTGTTGCGCGGGTGGGCGTCGCGGGCATGTGGTGCGGTGGTGGGACGGGCGACGACGGGGGGCTGCAGTTTCTGTTCTTCCTCCGGCTTCTGGTTCGCACGAAGGAGAAGAAGAAAGAGGAAGAATGCGGTCACATGGGGTGGGAAGAAGAGAGAGAGAAGAGAGAGATAAGCATTGACTGGTCAAAGAAGAGAGAGAGAGAGAGAGAGAGAGAGAGAGAGAGAGAGAGAGAGAAGTCGGTGGGGGGCTGTCTGCATGAAGGGGAGGGGAGGGGAGAGGAGAGAGAAGAGAGAGAGAGAAAAGAAAGAAAAAGAAAGAAAAGAAAAGAGAGGGAGAGAGAGAGAAAGAAATAAAACAATAGCCTTATTCTTATTTTTTTCTTTTCTCTTTGCCTTTCTATTTCCTTTCGGGCTTCAATTTTTCTTCTGATAATTTATTTCTTGAAATTTCGGACTCGTTAATAAATTGACGAACGATGAGACAATGTCCTAAAAATAAGAATTATGACGCGCTTAAAATTCGACTCCTGAAATCGAGTTCAATTTCGTGGTTAAAAATCGATCAGACGTGATTTAAGCCCAATCCAACTAATTAGGTAGCTTTTAGGGATTTTACTGCAGATACATCCCTTAACGGCTTCACCCAATAAGTTAGTTAACTCGTGAATGATCAGCTCAGAGAAAAAGGGCCATAGGCACGTCAACGAAATGCCCATTTTACTTTATCGAAATGGGGTCGAATTTCAGGATGTCACAACTCTTCCCCTCTTATAAAAATTTCGTCATCGAAATTTAAACCATTACACTTTGTTCAAAAAGGCGGGGGTACAACTGTCTCATCGACTCTTCAGTCTCCCAGGTCGCTCTTTCAGTACCGTGGTGTTACCGGACCACTTTCACCAATGGAATGGTCTTTGTATGCAGAACTTGCTCTTTACGATCAACAATCTGAACCAGGCTTTCCACGTATGACACACGGTCATTCACGTCCAATTCCTCGAAATTGGGCATGTGGGTCGGGTCAGACTCGTACTTCCTTAACATCGACACATGAAAGACGTCATGCACTTGCGCCAATCTTGGCGGCAACGAGAGACGATACGCTAGGTTTCCAATTCTTTCAAGAATCTCAAACGGACCTACATACCTCGGACTCAATTTGCCTTTCTTACCAAAGCGCGAAGTTCCCCTCATTTGTGACACTTTCAGAAAAACGTGATCACCAATTTGGAATTCCAAAGACCTTCGACGTTTATCTACATAACTTTTCTGCCTGCTCTGCGCTGTCTTTAATTTGTCTCCGATCATTGCCACGGCATCTACTGATTGCTGAACTAACTTTGGGTATGTTATCTTCCTTTCTCCGACTTCATCCCAACACGCTGGAGTTCTGCACGCTTTGCCATACAACATTTCAAAAGGAGCCATCTTGATGCTCTACTGATAACTATTGTTGTAGGCGAATTCCACCAGATGAAGCTGATCTTCCCAACTTCCTTTGAAGTCTATTACACACGCTCTCAGCATGTCTTCAAGAGTCTGAATTATCCTTTCAGACTGGCCATTCGTTTGAAGATGATATGCCGTATTATACTGAAGTTTTGTACCTAAAGCACTCTGCAAGCTCTTCCAAAAAGCAGCAGTAAACCTCGGGTCTCTATCAGATGTTATTGTAACCGGCACTCTATGCATACGAACCACTTAACGCGCATACAAGTCTGCATGTCTATCTAGACTCATCCTTTCGAACTACAATGAAGTGAGCCGACTTTGTCAACCTGTTGACTACTACCCAAATCGAATCATTTCCTCTTTGACTCCTTGGTAGTCCAGTCACGAAATCCATCGTGATATGCTCCTATTTCCATTCTGGGATCGTGAGAGGTTGCAGAAATCCTCCCGGCTTGCAATGCTCGGCTTTTATTTGCTGACAAGTCAAACACTTGGCCATATGTTTGGCGATGTTCGCCTTCATACCTGACCACCAGTAGTGTTGACGCAGATTCTGATACATTTTAGTGCTTCCAAGATGAATGCTGTAACTGCTATGATGTGTCTTAGATAAAATTTCTTCTCTAAGTTCAACATCGTTTGGTACAACCAAACGTCTTTGAAACCTTAGAGTCCTGTCATCAGCAATCTGAAAATTAGCCTTCCTTTTATCTGCGTCTTCCTGAAGAATTCTCTGTACATTTAGGTCTGTCGGTTGGAGTTGCTTGATTCTGACTTGAACATCCGGTTCAATTCTGAGGGTGGCCATAAGACTCAAGAGGTGGCCTACCTGAAATTTGAATTCCGAATCCCGAGCTCTCTCGATTAAGTTCCACTCCTTAACCAAGATTTGTGCTATTGAAGACTTCCGACTCAATGCATCAGCGACCTTGTTCGCCTTTCATGGGTGATATAGAATATTACAGTTGTAGTCTTTTAGTAATTCCATCCATCGACACTGTCTCATGTTCAACTCCTTCTGAGAGAATAGATACTTGAGACTCTGATGGTCCGTGAAGATCTGAAACTTTTCTCCGCACAAGTAGTGCCTCCAAATCTTCAATGCAAATATGATGGCTGCGAGTTCCAAATCATGCGTCGGATAATTCAATTCATGAGGTTTCAACTGTCGGGAAGCGTATGCAACAACTCTGCCATGTTGCATTAGCACACAACCCAATCCTCTAAATGACGCATCACTATAGATCTCGAATCCTCCAGGACCAGATGGAATCGTCAGTATAGGCGCAATAGTCAGCTTTTCCTTTCAGCTCTTGAAAACTACGCTCGCACTTGTCTGTTCACATGAACTTCTCATTTTTCTTCATGAGCTTTGTTAAAAGCGATGCTAACGCTGAGAAACCTTCCACAAACCGTCTGTAATAACCTGCTAATCCCAGAAAACTTTTGATCTCTATCACTGATGTCGGTCTCTGCCAATTGATCACGGTTTCTATCTTGCTCGGGTCGACGGAGATTCCTTCTCCGGAAATCACATGACCTAAGAACGTAACACGAGTCAACCAAAACTTGCATTTGCTAAACTTAGCATACAACTGATGCGTCCTTAAAATCTGGAGCACTAATCTCAAGTGATTCTCATGCTCTTCATCACTCTTCGAATAGACCAAGATATCATCTATGAACACGATCATAAACTGATTTAAGTATTCCTTGAACACTTTGTTCATCATATCCATAAAAGTAGCTGGAGCATTCGTCAACCCGAATGGCATCATTGTGAACTCGTAATGACCATACCGAGTACGAAATGCTGACTTAGGAATATCCTCTTTTTTAATTCTCAGCTGATGATATCCTGTCCTCAAATCGATCTTCAAGAATATTGACACTCCTTGCAGTTGATTAAACAAGTCATCAATCCTTGGCAGATGGTACTTATTCTTGATCGTTATCTGGTTGGGTTGCTAATGATTGATGCATGATTGCAACGAACCCTCTTCTTTTTCCTCACAAACAAACTAATGTTTCCCAAAGGTAATGCACTAATATGCATGAATTCTTTATTCAACAATCCTCACCTTTGAACCCTCAGTTCTAACAATTCAGACAACGATCTCCGATAATAAGTCTTAGAGAGTGGCTCCGCCCCAGATGTTAATTTCATCACAAGTCCTATCTCTTTTTCTAACGACAGGTTTGACAATTCCTGTGATAACACCTCTATAAATTCTTGAACTACTGAGATGTCCTCCTTCTTCAATTCTCCAATTTGTCCTATCCCAGACAACCGTCAAGTAATCCTGAGCAATCTTCGTCTACCCAATGGTTTGCCTCTTGTGACGAGATTAGGGAAATCAAGGGTCTTCCTTGACTTCTGATAAATTTGAAATTTTCCTCCGTTGACGAATTAAACTGTATCTCATTACAACAACGCTTCCTTACAACAAAAGCTCCTTGAGCCAAACCTTTTTATATATGGTATCAAAGTTATACATGGGTGATAACTCTATAAAAATAGAGTTGTTTTACCTATTTTAGGCAACAATTAATGCATTATCTATGAGAAAATATTTGGATTTCCTTCTGATTATTTAAATTTTTCTTGTTTATGCAGAATAATGAGATATGGAGAAGATAAGGAAAAGAATGGCAATTATCGGAATTCAAATAAAAGCAGCAAAGTGGAAGATGGATATCAAATCAGGAGATTCTTGATTTTGTTCCCTAATGTTATCTGCAAGCGTTTGGAGATAGATATCTTTGATATATCCTATAAATAGAGACAGAGAGAGCAGCTAGGGTTTTTTAGAGAGAGAGAGAGAGGAGGAGTTAGATCGTTTTCCATTGTTCTGAGAGTTTTTCAAGTATTTTGAAGAGAAGACAAAAGTGGTGACAGAATTCTTGTTCTTTGATTCAAGATGCTGGGTTTGATTTATATTTATATTTTTATTTCGTATTCTACTATGTTCTAATTTTCTTTTGTTAGAGCTACGATGTAGCCTAACCATGATGATGTGAATTTCATGATTTTTATGTTCTATAATTGATTTCATTCATGTGAGTTATTTATTATTGCGTTTAATGCTTTTGAGTGACTGGCCACCGCTTGAATGATCTGATGTGCATGTTTGAGACTGAGAGGTGATAATATACAATTGCTCATTATAATATATAACCATGAATTAAACGTGGATAGAAATATACCGCGTTATTTGTGTAGCTTTCGGTGATAAGGTGATCCAAAAGACTCATTGTAAACCGGGAATATTCATAGTTTTTAATGCACTCATGTTTATTTTAATTCACATAGAGATATAGTGGATTAATAAGCTGAGTAGGTTTGCTATACCTAGAGATAGGATAGTAAATAGATTAGGAAATTCCGCTATCACATGTTTGATATCGTTCTTGTATTCATAACAATATGAAATTCATATCTAGTGGTTATGGTGAAATCGGATGCTCTAACATATTTATCTGATTGATTTTACTGCATTTAGTCTTCAAGTTTTGTTTTTAATTTATTCTAAATTATATTTTGATTTGTTAGATAAATTTTAGAATTAGTCTATTTTAGTATTTAATTGGTTTATTAATCATCGATCTCCGCGGGACGATACTTTATCTCATCATTATATTACTTGTTCGATACGTGCACTTGCGTTTAGAATTTTACGAACAATGGGTAACTAGTCAAGTACGACTATAGTCAAAGTTTCTTCTTTTTACAACTTTAATACAACAACAGGAATTCTACAACCTTTACTCACCAACTTGTTACGTTACTATAATAAAAACACCTCAAAAACACTCTTCTTCTGATTAATGCAAGGTCGGTCCATTCATGTTCCTTCAGCCATCGTAGTGGCATTCTCCCAACAACAGTTACACTCATGTTCTCCTGGATTTACGTGGACAATCCCTCGCTCGATGGTCGTACTGGTCACATTCATGGCACACTCCCGTTATACTCGGACACTGGGCTAACTCATGCTTTTTCCCACAAATTTGACACACGTTCGACGAGTACTCTGACTCCTGCTGAGTGATAGCCTGCGCCCTTCCTTGCCCTAAAGGCATAATCCAATTATCCCACTGAACGTCTTGCAGCGTGTTCCCTTTGTTTTGTTCTATCGGTGGCAGCGGCAACTGTTGTGGTTTCCCTTGTTTTCTAGGGCAATTCCTAGCTATGTGACCTGGCTGGCCACACCCAAAACAAGTACCTGACTTAGAATGGCATGGGGCTACTCCGTGTCGCCTTCCACATAAGTGACACATGTAATTCCGACCCAATCTTGACTTTCCAAACCTGCTCTTTTGGTTGGGTGAAATGGAATGCCCTTCTTCTGACATCGGCCTCTTCCCCAGTCGATTGTCCTCTCTATTTGAATTGAATCCTAACACGAATGTGGTGGCTTGTTCCTTGATCACAATTCCAGGTTGGACATCAGTAGGTGCGGCAACAGCAGCAGTTACTACCCTGGCGGCAGCATGAACAGCGGCAACAGAGGCGGCTCAATCTTGAGCTTGTTGATCCAACAATTTTCTAAGGTTTCCTAGTGCCTAAACAATCCTGTCAAGCCTAGGATCACTCGGTGCTGCTATACTAGTACCGATTTGCGGCGGTACTCCTTCACTTGTGCTAGCCAGAGCCGGCGCTCTACCACCACTTCGACCTCCTCGGGCATTGACCCATGTCGGCGTTCCACCTCGAGCAATAGGTTTGATGGTACGCCTCCTAAGAGTCCTTTGCTCCTCATCACTCATGATTCAGCCTTTACACTGAAACCTGTCTTCCAAATCCACAGTAGATTAGAAGGTGAGCGATTCACACACAACAAACAATTATAGCATCTAGCTAACACAGACATGCACCAATTATGAATTTAAAGGCCTTTCCTACTAACTATCCCATGGTCAACACTCCTTATCACTCCAATCTTAAACTTCGCTCTGATACCAAAAAAAGGGGATGTCACGCCTCGATCCTCGGGCACGCACACATCCTTCTCTCTTGGTCGATTTTATAATGTGATATCTCAGGACGATGTATCGCCAACCCTTTCATTTATTAAGCACATGCAAAAGCAGTTAAAATTCCCAGACAACAAAACGATGGGATAGAAAAGCAGGGCCATATTTTTCATATTGATATTTATAACCAAACTTTTATACAAAACACAAACCAGAGCACTTCGTAACTTTTAATCTAAACTATATTCACATAAAAAAGGAGATCTCAAAAGAAGATGAACTCTCAGTCCATCTGGGCCGTACTCAAGGCCCCTCTCGGGATTATCTTCTTCTTCCAAAACTCCTTCTCAGACTCCTCCTCATCAGCTCCTCAGCGGGGTCCTGAAATGATTTCCCCAAACCGGGATGAGACTACGTCTCTGCGAGTTCTACCCCACTAAGGCCCGATTAGTAAACCATTATACTATAGGCTGCCTAAACACGCATAGGTTAGGGGACTTACCTTGGCCTCAGATCCCACCTGCAAGTCAGTACAATTCATAATAGGCACCCAAGCAATCATATCACCGATCGAAGCATTGATCAAATCAACCTAGTCGATTATATGTCAACAAGACCACTCACGGTCATTTTCATTCAGTTAATCAATTCACAACATCAAATCAAAGCAATGATCAATCGACCTAGTCGATTACATGTCAGATGGACCATTCTAGGTCAATACTCTCGGGTGTCAAGTTCGCCAAGGTGACTTATTCACTAGACAATTGCGTATGTTCTTTAAGGCGCTGTTTTCGCCAGTGACATCCTTAGTCACCGAACCACGCATGCCTATAACCACGTACTCAATAGACAATTATGTGCGTTCTTTAAGGCGTCGTTTTCGTCAGTGAGGTCTATAATCATCGAACCACACATGCCTATAATAACAATGTATTTAATAGGCAAGTGCATGTGTTCTTTAAGGCGCCGTTTTCGCCAATGATGTCCTTAATCACCGAACCATACATGCCTATAACAATGTATTTAATAGACAAGTGCATGCATTCTTTAAGGCGCCGTTTTCGCCAGTGATGTCCTTAATCACCGAACCATACATGCCTATAACAATATGAGTAGTAGACAATTATATGCGTTCTTTAAGGCGCCGTTTTCGCTAGTGATATCCCAATCACCGAACCACGTAGATCCACAATAATGTATGTACTAGACCGATACGGGCGTTCTTTAAGGCGTCGTTTTCACCAGTGATGTCCCAATCACCGAACCACGTAGGTCCATACACCGTGTTTGATCGGTTCAATCCCAGAGTACTTCCAATCCTCTCATAATTCCATCCACTGTACAACTCAATCAAAGAATTATAAATGCTAAATAAACATACTCGGCCATCTACTAATCAATCATTCAAATTCACTCAATTTTAAACAACTTAGGGTAGATCCCTAAAATATCACAATTTATTTAATTCCATGCAACGTAGAGCTCAAATAAATAAACTGACTGTGCCACGACGATCAGCACAAAATTTCGGCCGTCGGCCGTCAAAATCTTAATTTATGAAAAATAAATAAATAATTAATTAATTTCGAAAATTAATCAATTTAGCACAAAATAAAGCCCAATTAAATAAACGGACTTCACCATGGTCACTAGCATAAAATTCTGGTTCCGGACCATCTCAGTTGAATTTTCGGAAAATAAATAATTATTTAATTTAATTCCTAATTGAAGCCCACGAAGGGTCGGGAAAAATCCCGAGACTCTTCCAATAAATAGTAGACCACGTCTACTTGCTAAGTACACAATCAATTTATCTAAATCGCATCACAATTGGCTAATAATCGCTAATCTATTATAATATAACCACCTAAACCTAATTAATTAAAACTAAACCAAACTTAAGCATAATTAGCCAACTAATTTGGGATTAGTGAGATTACTCACTAGAATCGCGTGGAAATTGGATCAATCCGACGGGGGCGACGCGAGGAACAAAACTTCCCAAAGCACATCTCGGGTTCGGGGCTCGGAAACGGCCCAAAAGCGGGCCCAAAGCCGCTGGAAACCCACTTTGTGGGTTGCTGTTCTTGGCTGGCCGGAGCTAGTCCGGCGGCCAAAATAGCAAGGCGAGGCCGGCGAAGGGTGAGGGGCACGTCCGGGAGGTCTGGTGGTGATGGGTGGTGGCCGGAGGTGGCCGGACGGGGCAAAACGGGGGTTGGACAGAGGCTGGGCAGCAGCTGGATCACGTGGAGGAGGACGCTTGGGCGTGAGCGACGGGTGGCTAGATGCGGGGCGTTGCGCGGATGGGCGTCGCGGGCGTGCGGTGCGGCGGCGGGACGGGCAGCGACGGAGGGCTGCAGCTTCTATTCTTCCTCCGGCTTCTGGTTTGCACGAAGGAGAAGAAGAAAGAGGAAGAATGCAGTCACATTGGGTGGGAAGAAGAGAGAGAGAAGAGAGAGATAAGTATTGACCGGTCAAAGAAGAGAGAGAGAGAAGTCGGTGGGGGGGTGTTCGCACGAAGGGGAGGGGAGAGGAGAGAGAAGAGAGAGAGAAAAGAAAGAAAAAGAAAGAAAAGAAAAGAGAGGGAGAGAGAGAGAGAGAGAGAGAGAGAGAGAGAGAGAGAGAGAGAGAGAGAGAGAAAATAAAACAATAGCCTCATTCTTATTTTTTTCTTTTCTCTTTCCCTTTCTATTTCCTTTCGGGCTTCAATTTTTCTTCCAATAATTTCTTTCTTGAAATTTCGGACTTGTTAATAAATTGACGAACGATGAGACAATGTCCTAAAAAAAGAATCAAGACATGCTTAAAATTCGATTCCCGAAATTGAATTCAATTTCCTGGTTAAAAATCGATCAGATGTGATTTTAGCCCAATCCAACTAATTAGGTAGCTTTTAGGGATTTTACTACAGATATATCCCTTAATGACTTCACCCAATAGGTTAGTTAACTCGTGAGTGCTTAGCTTAGAGAAAAAGGGCCACAGGCACGTCGACGGAATGCCCATTTCACTTTATCGAAACGGGGTCGAATTTCAGAATGTCACAAAACATGTACACACAGTAGTGTCTACAAGTGTGTTTAGTTACTGCTTAACAAATCAATGACAAAGATTAGAGAATTACAATCTCTTTCTTTTTTATCAGGCCTGTCAAAAACCAACCTTGATGCTGTTAAAATGTCCAACCCAAAAGTTTAAGTTGGTAAGTGTAAGGAGACCACATGAATATAAGGCCCATATAAACCCAGTAGACATGCGATGTGAGTTACTTTAACAGACGTGTTATTCAACAAATGCGTTATTCTCTTTTAACACAAATGAGGTAGTGCTTTCTCATTTGACAAACTAAAAGCAACTATTCTATGTTGAAACCTAAATTTTATAATTTTACTTGAAAACTAAATGGCATTAAATGTTAGGAATTAGTCAAAAAAAAAAGAAAAAAAAAGATCGAAAATGGTCGGGTTGGGCTGGATTCGGCTTTGGCCCGACCCACCCCTTTTCTTTTCTCCTCCTCCCCCGCGCTAGGCCTGCCCAAGCATCCTTTCTCCTTCGGCCTGGCCCGCGCTCGTTTTTCCTCCCTTCAGTCGGTCTTCGCTGCAAGACCTGCGAGGAAGAACAGAAAACAAAACAGCAGTAGAGAGCAGAAGGAGCAGCGATGGAGGAGCAGGGAGATCGGGATGGCAGCATGATTCGCGGATTGAGATTGCCTGGCCGGCAACTAGCACGATCGTGGTCTTCGTGCGAGGTCTTGTAGAAGAAAAAGAGAGCAAAAAAGGGAAAGAAACGGGGAAGAAAAAGGAAGAGGCGAAGACCAGCAGGAATGGGGGGTTCTTTCGGCTGGTTTTGGGGGGTTCAAGCGAAGGACAGAGAGTTGGAAAGGGGGGAGAGAGCAACAAAGAAAACACCAGCAAAAAAGCGAGGAAGAGACGAAGAACCGAGAAGGGAGAGATATCCGAGAGAGAGAAGTCGAAGGGGAGTTTTGGCTGCCATCGGTGGTCCGTTCGTGAGTTGCTGTCCATCGCAGCTCTTCTCGTTGAACCAAGTAGGTCTTCTCTACTTATGTATGCTCCGTTTTTATAGGGCGTTAGATCGGAGCTCGTGGACGACCTGTTTGAATGAGCTTTGGTTCGTTCGGCGCTTGTAAATCTTTAGCCAAACCTCTGTGTGTTGCTGGTCGTTTTTTGAGAACCTTGGTCCCATTTTGAGTCTCGGTTGGGTCGGAAATCCAAACATTTAGTAATGCTCTCGAAGTGTTTGTATAAATGCCTAAGTGAAGCTAGCATGACTATTCTTGAACCTTCATCCATTATACGTGCCTGCCATTGATAGATGAGTTTTGTTGCTGTTTCGGACATTTTTGTTTCATCCATTTCGAGTTTACATAGCCATATGTTGTGATTCGGGCTTATTTTCATACAAGTTGGGTCTCGTCTCCCTCCCTGTCCGTATAAGTGAGAGAGTGGGTGTCGGCTTGGCAGCGGCCTAAGCGCGAGCGGTGTCGGCGCTGGTGAGGATGGGTAGTGAGGCTTGTTTAAAATGGCATTGGTTTAGTCGATGAGCTTCGGTAAAAAGAGCGTAGGAGAGAAGGTGGCTTTGGGCGTGTAGAGAATGCACAAAGAAGAAGAAGACTAAAAGGCAAAAGAAAAATAAAAGGAAAAGAAAACAAAAGAAAACAAAAAAAGAAAACTCTAAAACGGCAAAAGCTGGCCTCGGGAAGGATAGTCAGGCAGAACGTGCAGGGGAAAGGATGAAACGAGGAAAAGATAAAAAAAATAACAAAAAAAGAATCATTAAAAAAGGCTGTAAAAGAAAAATGAATATATATATATATATATTTTTAATTTGGCTGGATTGGATCCGGTTTTGGGTTGGGTCTACGGGCCGAATTGGGTTCACCCGGTCCAAACCCATTTTCGTGAAGTATAAAAATATTAAATATTAAAAATATATTAACAATTCAAAAATTTTCAAAAAAAAGAGAGAAAATCAAATATAAAAAAATGGAAAAAAGAAGAAAAATTCAAAAACTCAAAAAACATAAAAAAAAATTCGACCTTTTAAAAAAATTAAAAAAATTTAAAAAATAAATTTAAATTTAAAAAATCGCAAAAATCCATTTTTGGGAAAATTCGAAAAGTCTTTTTTTTCTAAATAATAGAAAAATGTAAAAAAAAAAATTTCCTTGAAAAGGTTGAAATTAATCTTTAGAGCATTTTTCTCCTAAAAATAGGAAATCTTTCAATTTGGAATTGTGTTTAAGTTTGATTAAGCTTTTAGGGCTTTAGGTTTCAATTGTTCTTGGGAACAAATGCCTTTGAATGCATAATATTGATATGTTGATTTTGGCTTCTCTTTAATTTAGTTAGGATTAGTATTTATCTTTTCTTTGGTGTTGATTTTTTTGCTCTTTCATGCAATTTATTTAATCGCTTTCCTTAGTTGCTAATTGTCATTATAATGATAGTGCACCCGTATGATCACCTCACATGTTAGTGGATATGTATAAAATCAATCCAAATTACCTGACAAAAATCATTTCTTTTAAAATGAACAAGATTAAGTACCGAAAAGGGTACTAATTGGTTAATTAGTGTAATCAAGTCTCCGATCCTAGACTGTCTAGTTGTGTAGGAAGTGAAGCATGCTCCCATGCCTCACTTGGTTTTTAGCCGACCCCAATAGACTAGTAGTGACTCATTTTGTGCAAAAATTTTAAGAATATCCCAACGTCAGGCGGGGCGTGGGCTTGGGAGAGCCCGCGCCTAATCATGGGCCTTAGGTTTGTCCTTTGGGCAATACCCCTAAACTTGTTCCCTCCCCCGAGGGGTAGGTCGCGACAGCTTGACAACTCCACTGTGGACTTAGTTTTGAATCTTAGAGAACTTAGGCCAAAATTAATCTTGTTTAAAATTATTTTTATTTGGCAACGAATATTCCAGGTACATCCCTAACATTAAAGGTGTTAAATGTTTTCACAGAATGGAGGTATAAAGGGAAGTGTTTGCTCACTTTTGTCTTGTAGGGAGGTATTAGAATGTATGGTTTATTTTTTTGTACGGAGTGTTGTTTGCCTATAAATTGTTGTGCATGTATCTTTTGCATTGCACTACACCCTAACACACAAAACCTGCCGCTGGACCTAGGCTGCATAGGATCACTTAGGATGGTGTTGAGGTAGATATTACTCTGACTACAACCGCGTAGTATGAGTTGCCCATCTCTACCTTGAAATTTCTTTCTTTACGTTGAAGGTACCCACCCCGGTCTGCGAGCATATGACGCGGGTCAGTTCTTTGACAAAGCCGGAGTCATGGATAACACAACCTAGCCACGAGCTTGTTGGTTTAGTCCTGTGATCCCATGGCTCCATTTTGGGCCGTATATAGTAGAAATCGAACTACATTCCATGTGTATGTCTATGTGATTGAAAAAAAAAAAAAAACATGAGACAAAGGTCGGCACCCATTGTAAGTATCATTTCCTTTTTTATTTGCTCATTTTGTATTGCATTTTCATCTTGAAATTTGCGGAAATCAATTGAATGCCCTCGGTGATGTAGTCTTATGATTAAAAAAAAAAATTGGCAATCACTTTTGATAAGTGAACATTGAAGGCAAGTTCTAAACACTTCGATTGGGCCCTGTTGAACTCGTGGTTTTGTTTAAATTTCTAGTTATGGGCTCGAAATCATTTTTAAAAAAAATTTCAAGTTGTGATTTTATATTGGGGCACGAAAATTGATATTGCATTTTTTCTTTTATTTTATCAAATTCTCTCATTCTCACATTTTGGGGCAAATCATTTTGTGTACAAATTTCTCAAAATAGAAGTCACTTCATTTTTATAGGGGTAAAATTACAAATCAATCTTTCAAAAATCGATGACACTTTTGCATACGAAACTTTTTGGAATAGAGTGGATATTCGATTGATAACCGTCAATCGATCTTTTAATGATGACCCTTCTCTTATGACTAATCTTGGTGAGATAGTAAACCCCCGTAATAAAGACTATGGGGCATGTACCGTCACATTGATTTTGTTGTAAGAAGCGACCTCATTGAGAGATCATTTTCTCATTCCCCGGTTATCTGACATTGTCACCTTTTTATAGGCTACGCGTAATGCCCCATGACATTCTTGTGTTTGACTACATAGAGATGTGAATTCTAGGACTAGAATGAGAGTTGATTTTTACTTTTATCTATACAAGAGTTTCTTGCATTTTATCATTGTTTTTATTCTTGTTAAGAATTTTGTTTTCCATTTTGGGTTTTGATCGCGAATCCAATTGATGCTTTGGTAAATCATGCGACTCATTTTATGATGGAATTCAATTTTGTGAAAATCATCCCCAAAAAAAAATAAAACAAATTCAGAAATGTTTCAAGCGAACCTTTTTGTCTACCTTCGAAAACGAATTTCAAGAAAACTTTGCTTAAGGCCTTCTCTTCATGTAGTCGTTTTCTTAGGCTCATCGAACTCAAGAAGCAAGCATGCATTGAGGCATCGTCGGTGCCAATTTTCCATAGAGGTGGAGCGAAGTTGAATTCCATTGTGGGAAGTTTTGTTATTTGCAAATGCCTTATGAACCAAAATAGCCCATCAATTTCATTCACTCTGCATGATGAGACAAATGAAGGGAATTGCCAAGCATCCAAAAGGGCGAAATCGAAGGAAGAGTAAACTCCCATCATCAAGTGTTCCCTAATGTCACTTATATGGTCAGTACTTCAATATAAAAAAAGACGCTTAAGCCATTTTGAGACCAATAATGTGATCGGCATAATAATGTATACTCCAGTTCCTAGACTATCTGGGAGCTCCACTTAAGTCTGACTATCGAGAAACGCCATCCATCTTGTAGAGCTACACTGTATTAGCATGTAGATGACAAATGAAGGATGGTCAACCTATAGTTTATGTTAATCTGGACCTAGCAAACATAACCAAGAAAATTGTCCATTCATTGCTTACTTGAAACCTTACGTAATCAACAATTTGTTATGTTATCCACGGATATTTGGATGGTGTCCATTGAACTTCTTTCTTTCCTGGCGTAATTTAGGATCTATTACAGTCATCCTCCAAAGCTAAAGGATGATTTCCTAAAGAATGAAAAAGCAATAAGCGAAGAAGTGCTTCTCTTTTCGAGGCAGAGAAAATATTGGAAATTAGGGTAGCCAGCACACGAAAACCGTTGTCTTTTTCTTTTTGGCCCAAGGTACGGAAACCATTGTTTTTACGAAGATCAACCGTTGACTTAGTTCTTATGACAAGCTAAGATCACATCAGCTATAGTTGAAGAAGCAATAGTGATAAGATCAGCTTTTGCAAGGAGCCAAGCACCTCAATTCTGACCACATTTAATTGTGACACCACTCCGTTGACATCTACTCTTGTGTTATCCAATGAATTACAACAAACCTTGAAAATAGGGCCGAATCCTCCCTCCCCAAGTTTGTTATTGGGATTGAAGTCATCTGTAGCAGCCTTTAGTTCTGCATAGCTGAAAGTGTAAGGTCTAGCATCCATGCCAAGGAACTCTGTAAGACAAAATAATGCAGATAAGATTCCGGCTATTAGAATATATTTTGCAACCTTTTGTCACTTAGTTTTTGACTTTTCAGAAATATATTAGCGGCTGAATTAGTCATCCAGCAAAATAAAAATGCATTCATGAAATTTAGCTTCAACTAGAAAACAGGGAAATTACACTTCCTACCACCAGTGGGCAATGAGCTCAAAAGCTCTTAATAACAGCGGCATGTCGATATAGAGATTTCTCATTCTTTTTACCTCTGCAGAACATTGTTTTCATCTTTTATCCAAAAACATGATGAGAACCCAAGATTACAGATTGGAAATTATCATGAGGAAGCTATCGGAAGCTTCTGATAGTGTGGTTTACATTGATCTTCAATCATGCGTGCCATTCTCCTTCTCCGAACAACATAGAACACCAGGAGAACAGCCACCAGACCGACCACTTCAACTCCAGTAGCAATTCCAACTATCAAGCCAGTGCGATCCTTTTTGCGGGTTGGAGGATTGTTACTGACAGTGGGTATAAAGTCTGCACAAAGTCTGCCAATTTAGTAATATTTTAAAAAGTGGTGCTAGGAGTATGAGCAGGTTTTTATCATAGTACCTGGGACAGCACTAATAGCAGAAATTAGCTGCCCACATGTGGCTTGATTTGGTACACAACAAGTCCCTTTTCCGGCCCAAAAGAAGTGTATTTCAAGATAGTATGCTGTTACCCGAGCTTGATACAATTTTGGGACAGCTCTAAAAGAGGCATTATCTGCCTCTTTCCGCATGTCGAAATCCTTTGCAACGAGGTTTCCCTGAAAAAAGCATAAATGGCATTGGCAATTGACCATGACCTTTCTTAGTAAAACAAGAAGCCTGGTAAAGCATGGCCCTACCTGTATGTATATATCAAAAAGACGCCTCCCAAGACGTTTCCATTCAGTATTCTGGATTTGTATTTCAGCAAACTGGAGGGTGACATTGTAGTTTCGATTCTCCAGCCCTAATCCATAGTATCGTAGCGATGAAGCAGAGACCCGTGCAGTCTGGAACAGCTCTGAGTCTAAAGTTTCGGCGAACGGGGATATCGAGGAAGCACTATAGGTGGGATCGTCGCTTCCCGTGAAATAACCGACATTGCTCACTGCCCACCTCTCTGAGTCGTCACATAGTAGGTAGCAAGACCAAAACTGATACTATCCCGCTCATACACAATATTACTGGACAAAGTAATCTGAGGGCCACCGCATTTTACTGAAAAATTATAATCTGCATGGCAAACATAAAAAAGTAGATCATGATGAGTTTGTGAAAGGTACTTCCATTACATAATGGACGAGAATTATCTGCCAAAGGACATGCACTTTGTACGTATTAAATTTTCACAATCAGCCCGATTTAACTATATATATATATATATATATATATGAATGGCACATGCTTATCTTCAAAACTTACTTCCTATAATCTATTGCTGTCACGACCCCAACTCCATCTCCAGGGTCTTGAGCGGTAAGGGTTATTTTCGCGACATTCCAGGTTCATCACTATCTCGATTCTTTTTATTTTATTATATGCACATGCGGAAATGTGAATAAACAACTCCCTGTACAAACAATAGCTGGAAGACTTCTACATATATTACATAGAACATACTAATTTATATTATAACCGTATTTTTACAATTCCCTTTTCTATGGGCCATCTTTCCTTTTTAAATCACATTAAAGTTTCCACATAGGCCGGGGGAATTTCCTATCTCCTTTAGTATGACCGCAACTCCCAAAATTGACGTGGGACTTCCATGCCTACAAGACTAAAAGATGAGGGAATGAATCTTGGGAACTCTTTAAGGAAAATTCCTAACTTTCTACTAGGAAAGCATCTCATTATCAAAGCCTCGCGAGTACAATACTCATAAATAGCGTCGATGGTAGTTTAATAGCAAACTTATTGCTACATATCAACTACATGTAGATGTCCATCACAACATCCTTAATACATGCTTACCTTCAGCTTAACAATGAATACATCTATATATCATGCTTATGCATAACTAGGACTCATGTAAATTTATTTAGCATCATCTTGGCTCAATCAGTGCTTCCAACTTCTTGCTGGGTTCCTTGACTCAACTAGGGTATCTCGGCTCGACTCAAGCTTCTAGGGGCTAACTTTCCGAGGCTTTCGGGTTCAAGATCCAGGCGTCCTGGCTCAACCAGGACATATTGGCTCAATCATGGGATCCCATTCAATGAACGAGGCATCATTGCCAATACTATGTGATAACAGACGCTTTTTCCTTTTCAAGTGTAAGCATATATGCATCATACTAGCTGATTTTTATGTTTTCTCTTAGCCGACACATGCATGGCCCGAAGGTGTGCTCAATCATTCCTGTGTGTCATAAATTTCTTATACTTCACAAGAAAATATGTTGGGAATGATCTTTGGTCTGTAACTTGAATTAATCACTTAATGCCGATCTCCGCATCGGACAAGGCTTGGGTATATATCTCACTTTAGTGGCAATCCCAAATTTGACAAACCTCAGCTCTGACTTGATGTGAATATACATGTATCGACAATGACCCTCAATTTGCGGTTAGTCCTCACATCCATTTGAACTATAGAAATTGGCATGCTTGAAGCCTTACCAAGACCTCGTGGATTTGGGTGATTTTCGTGCCAATCAAGGTATAAAAATCGACATGCCTTCATGTCAATTTAGGACCTGTGGTCTTGGGCAAATCCTGCACCAAGCGAGACTTGGACCCTATATCCTATTTATGCCAAAACCAAGACTTTATGGTATGAGCGACTTTGTCTTGCGATGAATTCAACTCGAACAAACCTCAATTCCATTCTGAACATAAAAGACTCAAGCACACAACCATGTTCCATAGCAAGCAAAATCAAACAAAAGACATTGCACACTTCTCACGACTTGACGGGTGAGCATTTAACTAGTTTCAACGATGTGATCTATTTTCTTAGAGGAAAAAGAGGAATCTTACTTATTTTGACAAACCTCAAAAACTAACTTGAATGGGATGCGAGGCTGAGAGAAAGGAGAAGGAGGGTAAACGTGAATGTCAAAGTAGGCTAAAGTGGTGGAAATGAATGGGAGCTCCTCCTATTTATAGGCACCAATCTCATCATTACCCATCCAAGCAATCCAATCATATTTCTTAAGGTAGCATGACTATGACTTGGAGGTGGCAAGCCTATGTTGCGAGGTCGTAAGCCTATTTGGAACTGTGACACACTTAGTTTCGTAATGTGGAGATCTAATGATTTATTGTCATCATTTAAAGCCTTGCTTGTCTCCTTTTTATTGGGCCACATGAGCACTTAGCTCATTATTAAGGGAATAAGTCATTATGGATAGATGGCACTCTAAAAGATAAGGTGATATCAAGGCTATAGGATAACCATAATTAGCTCCAATGTTTCCTATTTTTATTGGGGCATTTGTCTTGGATACTTTACTTAATCCCTAAAGTGAATCCTTGATAATCATGACCATATCTAGAAAATTTAGGTGGAATGATGAGTCGCCCTCCTTCATGAAGATGCTAGGGTGTTCTAGAGAGTTCCATTTTATCATTTTCTTGGTAACATAGCAATCATGAAGAAATATGCCATTCAAAATGCAATTGGGACTAAGTAAGGGCTTTTTGTGTACATCCCTTAATGACCATTTCAATACACCTTAAGTTTATGGCTAAGCTTCTCTCAGTGTAATTGTCGTAGGCCAAGTTGCCTTTCTTAGCTAAATTGGTGGCCTAAGGTGCGAGCTCAACGACTAACCCTTAGATCAACTTCGATCGGTCAGACCAAATCCTGAATCAGCCATAAGCTTCATCCAAGCTGACTCCCTATTGTCACGTGATTGTTCAAGATTGGCATATTTATGCCCGACACACAATCGTATTGAGTTGAACCATGGTCATCCATGACCGGTGTATGACCGAGCAAAATCACCCATGACCGAGGCATGACCATTTGGATTGATCCATGATCATCGACTAATTCGTGGTGGTTGTTAACATCTCTTGATCAACCCTGACAATCAGGTAGTCATCCATTGACTGAACCATTTGAGTTCATGATCGTGGTCATAGGATTGGTCCATGACCGTTCCTTTAATCAATCCATAATTAGCATATGGTCAAATATTAGAACAATCCATGGCTTATCCTTGCCACTGGCACATCAGATTCACAACCATTTCTCGTAGATCAAAACTAGGATTTACAACTCTCCCACTAAAAACAATTTCGTCGCCAAAATTTCAAAATGTACGTAATTTATGAAATAGATATGGATACTTGCATTTCATGGCCTCCTCACTTTCCCATGTTGCCTATTCAATGCCATGGTGTTGCCATAATGGCCTTATTACTTGCTCCCTCCGATCCATGACCTGCATCGGCTCTTCAACATACAACCCTCTGTCGTCTACTTCAATCTCATAAAAGTTCAACACGTGTGCTAGATTGAACTCATACTTTCTTAATATAGATACAAGGAACACATCATGTATTTGAGCAATTTTCAGTAGTAGTGCCAATCAAGGTCAAATTTCCAATCCTTTCTAGAATTTCAAATGGTCCTATGCACCTAGGGCCTAGTTTTCCAAAACGAAATATGCCTTTTAGGAGTGATACCTTAAGTAAAACATAATCACCCACCTAAAATTCTAGAGGTTTTTGTTGTCTATCCACATAACTTTTCCATTTTCCTTGGACAATTCTAAGCCTATCTTTACTTACTTGCATGGTGCCTACCGTAGGTTGGACTAACTCTAGAGCAATGACTTTTTTTTTGCCCAACCTTGTTCCAATAGACCGGAGTTCTGCAAGCTTGGCCATACAATACCTCAAATGGAATAATGTTAATCCTCTTCTGCTAACTGTTGTTATACACAAATTTGATTAGATGTAAATGCTCATCCCAACTTCCTTGGGAGTCAATCGCACAAGTTCTTAACATATCTTCTAATGTTTGGATGGTCTCCTCTACCTTGACCATTCATTATAGTGTACACTCTGATAAGTATTTTTCTTATTATGATATCAAAATCATACATAACCAACACGACTAGGTCTACTGCTTTCTCTTATGACATATAATGACCTTATACTCTTTGCATCCTACAGTGGACAGTACTTCATTCCATGATATTGAAATTTCCCGTTTTCTCCTGAGTGAATGCGTATACTCCCCTTATGCTGGCGGATAATTATCTCGCAGTGGGGCTCCATTTTTTCTAGTTTGCGGCTACTGCAATTGCATTATTTGTTGTCGATATGGCCATTTCTTATATTGTGGCCTTGTTGACCACGACCATAACAAGTTCTTGTTCAAGCTAAACAAGGAGTATTGCTGTGTCGCTTCCCATAACTGCGACATATCTCATCCAGAATGGAAATCAACCTTAATTTCTTATTTTTCTTGTAGCGATGTTCTTCTCCCTGCATCGACCTCTTATCACAACATTGATTGGCTTAAGAGGCTAGAGGACAAAGACTTCTTTGATAAGTTGCCATGGTAACTCGCTCTAGTAAATCTTTTTCTATCAGCTAGGCTCATTCATACAACTAATCCTTAAGGTTCAACGGCACCAATTGGCTTCAAATATCCAACTTCAGGCCATCTCAAAATCTTTTCACTCAATTATTGGATCTTCGATCAGTCTAGGAACGTATTTGACAGCTTGGCAAATTTTGCCTCGTATTGATCGACCGTCATGTTTTGTTGCTGGAGTTGTAGGAACTCAGCCATTTTCTTATCTCAAGCACACTCAAAAAAATACTTTCCTTTGAATGCTTGGTCGAAAGCTGTGACATCCTGAAATTCGACCCCGTTTCGATAAAGTGAAATGGACATTTTATCAACGTACCTATAGTCCTTTTTCTCTGAGCTGATCACTCACAAGTTAACTAACCTATTAGGTGAAGCCGTTAAGGGATGTATCCGCAGTAAAATCCCTAAAAGCTACCTAATTAGTTGGATTGAACTAAAATTGCGTTCGGTCAATTTTTAACCATGAAATTTAATTTGGTTTCAGGAATCAAATATTCGAGTGTGTCATAATTCATTTTTTTAAATCCTATCTCATCGTCCGTCAAATTATTGACGAGTCCGAAATTTCTGGAAAGAAATTATCGGAGGAAAAATTTAAGATCGAAAGAAAATAGAAAGGGAAAGAGAAAAGAAAAAAAAAAGAATAATGGTATTATTTTATTTTAATTCTCTCTCTCCCTCTCTCTTCTTTTCTCTCTCTCTCTCTCTCTCTCTCTCTCTCTCTCTCTCTCTCTCTCTCTCTCTTTCCCTCTTTTTCCCTCGTGCGCAGCCCCCTCCCCTCCACCGAATTACTAGCTGGCTTCCTCTTTGCTTTTCTTTTCCTTTTGCTTTTCAAACCCATTTTTTTCTTTCTCTCTCCCCCTTATCCCTCTCACCGAACCGACCCTTTTTCCCCTCCCCCTCTTTGTTCATGTGAAGACCAAAAGAAAGCAGGATAGTGGCTCGCTTGAAGACCGAAGTAGCTCGCCGTCACTGCTGCACGCCGCCGGGCTGTCGTCCGCACCACACGCGTGACACCACGCACTTTGCCACCTCCCACTCGCGCCTGCCATCCCTGCCATGCGACCCGGCTTCTGTTCGTCCATTGGAGAGACCAACCAACCACCGTGAGCGGCCGAGCAAGCCATCGGAGCCACCGTGCGACCTCACCGGACCGCCACCTGCCTTCTCGACCCTTCTCCGCCCCCAACTATCTCTGTTTTCCCCTGTTTCACAGCCAAACTAGCAACCCACCGAGTGGGTTTCTAGTTGGTTCGAGCCTGCTTTTGGGTCGTTTCCGAGCCCTGATCCCGAGAGTCGCTTTGAGAAGTATTGTTCCTCGCGTCGCCCCGTCGGATTGATTCGATTTGCGCGCGATTCTGGTGAGTAATCTCACTAATCCCTGCTTAATTTACTAATTATGCTAAGGGGTTGGTTATTTTTAAAATGCAATTAGGTGGTTGGATTAGAATAGATTAGTAATTATTAGATAATTATGATGCAAATTAGACAAATTGAATGTGTATTTAGCAAGTAGACATGATCTACTATTTATTGAGGGTAGCTCAGGACATTTTCGACCCTTTATCGGGCTTCAATTTGATAATTCGGGCCTAAGTGGAATTTTTGGTATTTAAATATTATTTTTCGGAATTAAATTAATTATTTATTTATTTTCCGAAAATTCAACTGGGATGGCCAGTGACCGAAATATTATGCTGATGACCATGGTGAAGTTCGTTTATTTAATTGGGCTTTATTTTGAGCTAAATTGAATTTTTAATATTTATTAATTAATTTTCGAAATTAATTAATTATTTAATTATTTTTCGGAAATTAAGGCTGAGATGTCTGATGACCGGAATTTCGTGCTGATCGTTGTGGTGCAGTCCGTTTATTTAATTAAGCTTCAAATCGTGCCAAATTAAATTAATTATGAAATCTTAGGATATGTTCCCATTGGGTTGATTTTGATTATTTGGTTGAGAAATTTAATTACAAAGTGCAATATCATGAGTCGTGGTAAAGTGGTCGAGTGGGACCGTAAAACCATTGAATATTGAAAATGGTCGAATGGGACCGTAAAGCCATTGAATATTGAAAATGATCGAGTGGGACCGTAAAACCATTGAACATTGAAAGTGGTCGAGTGGGACCGTAAAGTCATTGAATATTAAATGATTGAGTGGGATCATAAAACCATTGAATATTGAAAGCGGCCGAGTGGGACCGTAAAGCCACTGAATATTGAAAGTTGCCGAGTGGGATTGTGTCTTCCACCTATGCTTAAGTTGTGACTAGAGGATCGTGATTCGTAATTGGGAATTGAGATAGAATAATTGAAATGACCTAGAAATGGTCTGACTGACATGTAATTGATTAAGTCGATTGATCATTGCTTTGATATGATGTTGTGAATTGATTGAATAAATGGAAATGACCGTGAGTGGTCTTGTTGGCATGTAATCGACTAGGTCAATTTGATCGATGCTTCGATTTGTAATGTGATTACTTGGGTGTCTATTTAATATGTGCTAGTATGCAGGTGGAATTTGAGGCCAAGGTAAGTCCTCTGACTTGTGCTGTACTTAGGCAACCGTGTGGTGTATTGGTTCCCTAATTGAGTCTTAGTGGGGTAGAACTCGCTGAGACATTGTCTCATTGGTTATTGAATAACCATTTCAAGACCCTGAGAAGGAGCCGAGGAGGAGGAACTTGAGGAGGATAAAGATTTTTGAAGAATAAGAAGATGATCTAGAGAGGGATCTTGAGTACAACTTGGATGTGGATTGAGATTCCATCCCATTTGTGAACCCTGTCTTAGTATAGATAGGTGTGAGACAAGTATGCTGTGAATAGTATTGTAAATATTCTATGAGTTGTGATGTTAATAAAAGTGTGGTTGTGAATTTCAATATGAAAATTATGGCCCTACTTTTCTATCCCATTGCTTTATTATCTGGCGGTTTATAACTACTTCCGCATGCATAATAAAAAGAAAGGGTCGGTGATATGTAGTCCTAGGATATCGCATATTAAAATTGACCAGGTAGAAGGATGTGTGCGTTCCCGAGGATCGGGGTGTGACAAAAGCATCCCATGCTATAAGAATAGCTTCAGGAAATACTCTTCCCTTTGTTGCATCCCACTGGTGACTACTATTACCTTGCAATTAGCATACTGCTAAGGTCACTTTGTCTTTGTCCGAGCATGTCACGCCCCGAACCTCGAGCACGTGCCCATCCCTATTTGATCGATAATAATTTGCGACTTCCCAGGAAGAGTCGCCAACCCTTTCCATTTTATTAGACATGCAGAAACGAAAAGAAATCCTCTAACAGTAATCATCTCGGGATAGAAAAGCAGGACAATAGATTCACAAAATAACATGCTTTTATATATACACTGAATCATGTACACAAGTCTATGGCCAAAAGACTACAAAAGACTGGCCTTCCAGAAAGAAGCGGTCCTAACTGAACTACGCTTCCGATCACCTCCTCTTAGCTCCAGGTACTCCACTCGACGACCCTGAAAATGTTGTCCCACAACGGGGTGAGATATCATCTCAGCGAGTCTAAGCTCTAAACCCCAATTAGGAGGGAAATACGCCAAGAAGTGTCCTAATCACACAATCACACAATCAATGAGACTTACCTCGTTTCAGATCCACCTTGCAGATCAGTACAATTTATATCCTAGACAACATAAGAGCATGAGCAACAATAAGCTCCAATAACTGAAACGCTACACTCAATTAATCATGCGTTCCTAGTTTTGGTCTCGGCATATAGCACGGCCTACTCTCTGTTTGGCGGTCTTCTGGTATTGCCAGACATCGTCTTACCCCATTGAGCACGGCACGTCTCTTTATCAGACGGCTTTCCCGAAGGAGCATAGGGTTTAGAATCAACTGCGATTGGCTTCCCGTTGTCCAGGGGGTATCCCAAATAGGGATAACGTCTAGCTCAACAGCCCGAGACAATTTCTCTTGACCATCACACGATCACTCAAATATGGCCCAGGGCACCGTGCATTGCACTCAAATGCTTCAATTAAAATGGTGAGCCTGGCCTTTTTTTTTTCGTATTAGAAATTCACATGAAATTACTCGTGTGTGGGTACACGGTCAACTTGATTCATAAAAATTGATATTCTTTCTTTTTGAAATCCCACTCTTTCGTATAGTACAAAAACTATTTTCGGTGCAAAACCCGACACCCGGGATTTTCTGAATAAATATTGGAAATTCACAATTTTTGGAATAAATACCAAAAATCCAATCAGCACTCAATTTGCATAATTTAACACTCAATTGCAAAATTTAACCATACCATTGTAATTAGCACGAAATTCCGGTCATTGGCTATCCCGCCTAATTTCCGGAAAAATAATTATTTATTAATTAATTTCGAAATTTAATTAATTAATTCAATTTAATTTCTAAAAATACTAACCTAGGCCAAAATTATTAAATTAAATACCAATACGGACTCGGAGAAATTCCCGAACCCTTCTAGATAAATAATACAATTTATTTAGGCCTTAGCTAAACCATGCTAATCACCTAACATGCTCAATTAAATAATTACATTTCTAATTTAATCTAACTAACCACCTAATTCCTAATAAAATAAATCTAAACACCCCTTAAACGTCGTTAACTTACTAAACAGAGTTTAGAGTATAAACTCACCGGTTTATTGCGGAAACTGGTTCACCAAAATGACGACTCGACAGTGGCCGAAATCGACACTTTCGGCGGCGTCGATAAACTTGGACCGGGCCTAAACTTGATTTGCAGGCTGAACTTCAGTGGACTTGGGCTTCAAAACTGCGGGCTTCTGATCTTGTTGGGCTTCGCTAGACTGGGCGGAAATCCAATGGGCTAAAATAAAACTGAACTGGGCTTGCGAAGTGGGCTGCTGGAGTTTTTTCCTGGGCTTCAATTGAATTAAACCTCCTTGGGCTGAGCTACATATGGGCTCAAAGGAGCTGCTGGGTCAGAAGACGTTGGGCTGAAGACGCTAGATTGGGCTGAACTCCACGGCTAGATGGGCTGTGGGCTTTGCTGGTTTTTGCTGGAGGAGTCTCGCATGAAGGAGACGCAGGCGAAGGAGAGAGGAACGACAGTGGGGTTTTCTGGCCGAAGATGGAGTAGTGGAGACAGGCACGTGGACGTGGCTTCGGTTGCTGCACTCGGTGGTCAACTAAAGAGAGGGAGAGCTTGGGTTGTTGACCGATGATGGGGGCTTCGCTAGCAGCTGAATTCGCGTGGCAGTGAGAGACACGGACAAGGAGAGATTTGGCGGAGATGGAGCATGATCACTGGCAACAAGCGGCTAGGTTCTTTCGGTGGTCAACTATGGGGAACAAAACTTCTTTTGGTTGACCAAATGAAGACGTGGCCTGCAGAGGAGAGTTCAGAGGGGGGTGTGGGCGTGCGGCAAGGAGATTTCGATGGAGCGAAAGGCAGATGGAGAGAGAGATCGTGGGCGGTCTTCAAGGCACAAACTGAGAGGAAAACAACAGCTTGTCCAAGGGAGATGAAAACAAGACCGAAGGAGGAAAAATGAAAGCTGAAGTCGCGGAGGAGAAGTCGTCCACGTTGGAAGGCACGGGTAGATAAGGATAAAGCCCAAAAGTCCACATGCTTAGCCCTTCCATTTAATGCTTTGTCTCCTAATACTTTCCCCTACATAATTTCCACCAATTAATCCAAAGTTTGAAGTCAAATTTTCTCGCTTTTTTTTTCCAATTCCGAATTTCACCAATTAAATTCAATTTCCTTGCTCAATTTCCCAAATTGATATCCGATTCGATGAAGAAAAATCTCAAACAATTTTTCATTAATCGCCGACACTCATAGGCTCGCTTTAGAAGTCCCAATTTCCATCAATTTAGCCCATATGAATTTCCCCGATTTTCCGCAACGTCCGTATCGATTTTCCGCAAAAATCCCTAATCTTTGAAAATTCTTCAGTGGATGAGTCAACGTTCTCAAATAAATTTCGTGACACCACGTAACTTTCAATCTTTGAAATCGGGTTCAAATTCACTACTTATTTTCAATCCGGCGCTTTTAGCATGACCTAGTTTATCGGATAGCTTTTAGGAATTTTTAGTGCAATTAATCCGTGATCGATTTATCTCGAGTCACAATGTACATCTTCGACATATTGACGACTCTCGATTATCATGAAAATCTCAAGGTTTCAAATACGGACATAAGGTACCCAAAACAATAGAAAATCAAGTTAGTGCCAATCGATGAGAATTTTGTAATCATGTGGAATCACCCACACTTTGATCACTCATCTCAATCGAATCGACATATCTCTGATCTTTGATCGATTTTTAAGTGTACCGTAATGACCCTTACAAATTAGCATGGTCGAGCAGTTGATTCCTGGTCTAATTCTTAAGCCTTTTGCGTTAAAATCCCTTAATAATTTTCCCATATAGTCTAGTTATCTCCCGAGTGATCGGCTTAGAGAATAGCACTATAGACGCGTCGACAAAATGCTCGATTTATTCAATTGAAATCAGATTTGAAAAATCAGGATGTCACAGAGCACCTCAAAAGTGCAAATATCTTTTCCATTTTTTTTACTCCAAGCTTTGGCCTTTTCAGGATTTCCCATTCCGATGAATCTCGAGTGTTGTAACTGCAAGAATTGCTCGACCAATCCTTGGATAGGACAGTCACCGTTATTATTCCCGTTACTAGATGAAGAGGCATTGACGGAGGCAGAGGCTAATTGCTATTGAGCCTGTTGCTCCATTCGTCTTCTAATGGTTGCTAATACGCTTGCAAAATTCCATCTAGTTGGGGGTCCTCTTTCGACTTTCCTTTCAAAGTCACCCGATCCCAAACACTCATGTTGTCCACTAATAAGACAACTACATGAATTCTAGGAATGTTTTCTCTACGAGCACAAGAAAAGATTGGTAGTTCCAATTTATTGTCAAGAAAATCTATCAAACAACATAATCACATGCATGGAATGTTTTTCCGAAATAACTATCCCACGACTCCTAGCACACCTTATTACTTTAGGTAATAACTCCACTCTGATACCAAAAATGTCATGACCTCAACTTCATCTCTAGGATCTTGAGTGGCAAAGGTTATTTTCATGACGTTAAAGGGTTGTTGTCATTCCAGTTCTTTTTATCTTATTATAATGCACATGCAAAAACATGAATAAACAATTTCCCAGATAAATAACAAGTAGAAGACCGAGACATATATCTCACAGAATATACTAATTTATATTATAATAGTACTTTTACAAGTTCTTTCTCTATGAGCCATTTTTTCTTTTTACATCATACTAAAGTTTCCACATAAGCCAGGGGAATTTCCTATCTCCTATAATATGACTTCAGCTCCCAAAGCTAACATGGGACTTTCATGCCTACAAGACTAAAAAGTGAGGAAGTGAATCTTGGAAACTCACTAAGTAAAATTCTAAACTCTCTACTAGGAAAATATTTAATCATTAAAGCCTAGCAAGTACAACACTTGTAAACAAGTGTCGATGGTAGATTAACAACAAATTTATTACTACATCTCGACTACATATAGATGTCAATCGCAACATGCTTCAATGCATGCTTACCTTCGGATTAACAATGAACACATCAATTTTATATGCTTATGCATAATTGGCACTCATGCAAATTAATTTAGAGTCGTTTGACTCAACCAGACCCTCCCAGCTCAATCGAGACTTCTAGCTTTTTGCTAGGCTTCTTGGCTCAACTAGGGTGTCTTGGCTCGACCTAGGCTTTTGGGAGCTAGTTTCCTAAGGCTTTCGGGTTCAAGACCTAGGCATCCTAGCTCAATCAAGGCATCCCAACTCAATCAAGACATCCCATTCAATGAATAAAACATTGCCACTAACGCTGCATGGCGACGGATGCTTTTTTCTCTTTTAAGTGCACGTGTTTGTGTGTGTGTGTGTGTATATATATATATATATATATATATATATATATATATATATATATATATATATATATACCAGCCGATTCTCATCTTTTCTTTTAGCCAACATGTGAATGGCCTAAAGGTGTGCTTAATCGTTTATGTGTCATGAATTTCTTATACTTCACTAGGAAATATGTCGGGAATGATATTTGATCCGTAACTTGAATCAATTACTTAGCATCAATCCCCACATTAGACAAGGCTTAGAATCGGTAGGCCTCATTCAAGACCTCGAGGTTTGGGTACACCTCGCTTGAGTGATGATCCTAAGCTTGATGAACCTTGGCTCCGACCTGATGTGAATACACATGTATTTAAAATAACCCTCATTTTGCGGTTTAATTCAATGCTAAGCAAAAAGGCCCCACATCCATTTGGATTATAGAAATCGGCATGCTTGGTGCCTTATCAAGACCTCATGGATTTGGGCGATCCCCGTACCGATCAAGGTATAAAATCGACACACCTCAATGTCGATTTAGGACTTTATGATCTTGGGCAATTCCTGCACCAAGCAAGAATTGGACTTGGCATCCTATTTATGCCAAAACCAAAGCTTTATGGCTTGAGCAACTGTTATGTGATGAACACAACTCGAACGAATCTCAGTTCCATTTTGAACATAAAATACTCAAGTACGTGACCATGTCCCATAGCAGTAAAATCAAACAAAAGGTATTGCACATTTCCCACAACTTGACGGGTGAACACTTAACTAGTCTCAATGATGGGATCTACTTTCTTAGAGAAAAAAGATGAATCTTACTTGCCTTGACAAATCTCAAGAACTAACTTGAATGGCTTGAAAGGTTGGTAGTATGCAACCGAGAGAAATGAGAAGGAGGAGGGTAAGTGTGAATGGAAAAATGGGCTAAAGTGGTGGAAATGAATAAGAGCTCCCCTTATTTATAAGCACTGAGCTCATCATTACCCATCCAAGCAGTCCAATCATATTTCATAAGGTGGCATGACTATGACCTTGAGGTGGTAAGCCTATGTTGCAAGGCGGCACACCTATTTGGAAATATGGCACACTTAGTTTCATAATGTGGAGATCTAACGATTGAGTGTCATCATTTAAAGCCTTGCTTGTCTCCTTTTTATTGGTCCACATGAGCACTTAGCTCATTATTATGGGGACAACTCATTATGGATAGGTGGTACTCTAAACGATAAAGTTGCATCAAGGCTATAAGATAGTCATAGTTAGCTCCAATTTGTCCTATTTTTATTGGGACATTTGGCTTAAATATTTTGCTTAATCCCCAAGGTGAATCCTAGTAATCATGACCATATTTAGAAAAATCTAGATAAAATGATGAGTTACCCTCCTTCATGAAGAAGCCAAGGTGTTCTAGAGAATTCTATTTTGTCCTTTTGTTGGCAACATGGCAATCATGAAGAAATAGGCTATTGAAATGAAATGCAATTGAGACTGGGCAAGGCTTTTTGTGTACATCCCCTAATGACTATTTCAACACACCCGAGGTTCATGGCTAATCCTCCATCGGTGTAGTTGTTGTCGGCCAAGTTTCCTTTCTTGGCTAAATTGGTGGCCTAGGGCATGAGCTCAATGATTGGCCCTTCAATTGACTATAGTCGGTCGGACTGAATTTTGGATGAGTCGTAAGCTTCATCTAGACTGACTCTCTATTGTTATGCGATTGTTTGAGATTGGTCATATTTATGCCCGACACACGGCTGTATTGAGTCTAACCATTATCATCCATGACCAGTGCATGACCGAGTGGAATCACCTACGATCGGTACATGACCATTTGGATCAATCCATGGTAGTCAACTAATCCATGGTGGTTATGACCATCTCTCCATCAACTTGACGGTCAGATAGTCATCCATTGACCGAAGCAACAGGTCCATGACCGTTCCTTTAATCGATCCATAATCAGCATATGGTTGAATCTTGGAACGATCCATAGCTTATCCTTGCCACTGGCACACTGGATTTACAGCCATTTCTCGTAGGTCGAAGCCAGGATGTCACAGTTGCGTAGCATCGTAATATGCAATTGTAAATGTAATAATAAATTATTTCTCTTGCAATCTAGTGAAGAGACCGCAAAGTACTCATGAAAATGAAGTATGGTCCTTTCGAGGGAAATATCACAGGTAAAGGGGGAACCTAGAGAGGCAATTATCGAACATTAAGAGGCCTGCCTTATATCCGTGTCAGTGGCAAGAGCTGACAATGGGACATCAAAACTACATAGCTGTCCCCTTTCTAAGAAAATAACCTAGCATAGTAACTTGAACCTTAATTTTTCCTCTCTTCTACTGAACTACCCTTAATCTAACTTACTGGAAGAAACTAGTTTGACCATTCTTTCTTCTACGACATTTAAAGTTACCATTCACTTCACATATCAGGATGCAAGCATGCAGAATATCTAAGGTAATTGGAAACACGATCTCCTGTCCGCCTCTTATCGAGGCATTCAACAAAAGGAAAGCGTATTGAGGGGAAAAGGTTACATGGACTTACAGATTCCATTCCCCGTATTGCAAGGAAAATTCTGTTGAAGACAGTTTAATCCTGGAGGAAGAAGGCTAAGATAAAAGGAGAAAATTTTACTCAGTTGACTTGTATGGCAGTATGAACTTATGGGTAAATCAAGAGCAGATACTTCTATAGCATGGAAAATTCCTTTTCTATTTTATGACTTTCACTGAAACATTCAAGATATCTTTATGGAAGATGCAATTGCTAATTAAATGCAAAAACTTCTTAAATCACTGAAGCGGTGATAGCATCTCCAAGTCATAGTTCAAACTGCATGCTTTTCTAGTGAATGCTAATATTGAGTTTTGCAGGATTGCTGATTCTCCACTGCATCAATTACAAGGATTAAAAGATGGTGAAACTGTAGTATCAGTATTTATTCAAATTACTGACATCCACAACCGCATATGAATAAGGACAATCATATGAAAGTCACTACCTACGACAGTACTTTTGTAGGCAGTGTTTAAATGATTTAAATTTGTTCCAAGCAGTAGATTCAGCAACCAAATGTGAGTGAGTTTTAATGTAAATTCAGCATGCATCTGTGATCTCAATTAATGGAATTAGTGTGACGAAGTACAAATTTGATATATAAACATCCAGAATGCCCAGCAGGGTAGTGGGATTGGTGATTATCCTTGTAAAGTGAGGTAGGCATTCAAGACAAATCTGAGGACACACCAGCTAACCGTTTTCGATTCAATAGATTACTGTTTATGATCACTCAAGCATCATAAGCAAAAAATCGCTAGGACTATTACCTAGCGTTAGAGTTGTCCATTGTAAACTTGTTGCCAACCAGATTACTGCAAAATGCATCATGAAAAAAGTTGTGATCGCAAGTCTCCCCAAAAGATTGAAACATTTACAGCTCATCCTTTAGCTAGTTAATGAATGCACGTACCATATAGCATCCCTCGAGCAACAAAAGATTGACAAAGTGCAAAAGAAAAGTCCTCACTTAAGATATCTAAGTAAAAGTATAAATTGTCTTTTTTCAAATGACAGAAATACATACAGTTGTAAATTATAGGTGACCCAAGAAGGAATGCTTCCCATCAAGTTATTGTATGACACGTCTCTGCAAAAATGGCACAGGAGAGATGTCATTTAGTCAACCAACAGGGTAGTCGTCTATCAGTATCCAATAGAATGCTGTGATATGTCAAACAACAAAATACTGACTATTTCTCCCTGTTCACGGGCGCAAAATAGATGACTTAGAAAGAAACTATATTTAATACTGAGTTAGCTATCAAGGGAAAATGAAAAAAATCTATTCAAATAGCTTTATCCTCTTTTTGAACCTTCAACCTATGACGGAACATCAAATACTTTGACTGCACATCCTCTTTGCATTCAAACTCCGTAAGTGCCCATAAAAACTTGTGTGTAACTTCATGCTCTTCTCAATCGATCAGTGACAGATGTGAGCATCATTATGGCTATTATGCAACGGAGATCTTCCAGGCATTTCTTACATGTTACGAAGGTATGCACTTTTCTGTTCCGGCAGTGTGCCATTCAAACTCTTATTTCCAAGAAACCTGAGAAATGAAGCAAAGAGATTTGCAAAGCATTGACAAAGAGAACATATTTGTAGGAACACCTATGAAATCCAGAGGTGCATTACAAGTAAGTGAGTAAGCTCAAATTGAAAAGAGAGTCTGGAATCTGTCCCGTTAACTTGTTGAAGCTTAAGTCCCTGGTCCAATAAAGACACAACAAAGTTACTCTATGAATAAATTGAGTAAACAAGATATAGAAGTTTGAATAAATAAATAAAAAAAAGTGTCTCCGGAAAGATCAAGCTGATTACTTGTGAAAAACATCACAATACCCAATACTTATAACATCTTGTCAATTGAAGTCTAGAGAAGAATCGTAGAGGCAAATGCTCCTTTGAAGTACTGTACTATGAATGAGGGCACAAGATGGTCTTTAATTAAAATATGATCATCCATTTGATGTTAAATAAGTACAAATCATTTAGTAACTACTATTATAAACCATTAATGAAGGGTGACTTATTCATTCCTTTCAAATATTGCTTCTGAGTCACTGAATATATATAAGAATGCAAATGCCAACCACCCATATCCAGGTTGATGATAATGAAAGATGGACACACTTCAGCATATTTTCAATCAATCTCAACTGAAACAACGACTTACAACTGAGATAAACTCTGGTATCCTGAAAAATCTGATGGGAGCGAATCTAAGATATTGTTGTTCCTCAGTATCCTGGAAACAATTGGGTAAGCCCATTTCACATACGGGCCAAAAGAGAAAAAGAAAGGAAAAGAAAGTTTGCTACATGCTCCGGAATCACAATGTCTTATAGAATAGACAGATTCATCATATTCCTGATTGTTGGGAATAACGGATCCCCGAAAACCGGATTCGACACCGAATCGAACCCCTAAATCAATGCGGAAGACAAAGCCCGGGAAAACACGCATCACCGATCGTAAAGCACACCATGGATTCGAGTGTACCTTGTTAGCCACAGATTAAACACCAATGCCGAAGAAGAGGAAGAAATTCTGGCCCCGTTCGATCCGATGACGCATTGAAGGGAAGGAAAGCGCGCCGTATGCTTACTGCCTTTTCTTTTTGGGAGAGAGAGAGCGTGAGAAGAGAAAAGACGTACGTTATGTTCCAAAAACATTGTCTTCTCTCTCTCTCTCTCTCATCCCTTTTTATACCTTCCCCCTCCACGGGCCCTATTCCCGTGGGCCGGGCCCTTTTGGGCCCAACTTGAGCGGATGGGCTTAAGCCCATCTCATAAATCCATCACTGATAAATTCCAGTCAAGAGCTCACATTAGATACGTCACTTATTCTCCTGCATTATGTACTCAACTCATTGTCAGTTTGTTCAAGGCTGTGGTAAGTTATCTTTTACAGGCATAGAAACAGGAAGTACATGGTCCACTCACAAGTCTGTCAAAGCAGTTAAATTGGAAAATGTCGAAGGAATTGAACCTTGGAAAGAATTTCCTTGAAGAAACCTATAAACAAAACAGATTGAGAAAAAATTGGACAAATTTATCACGTACTGTTTAATGACAACATAATACAGAATTATTGCTATAGAATTTGTCAAATTTCAATTTCTAGAGCCTACAAACTGTTGTGAAAGATAGACATTCATAATCCTAGGCATGGTTAGATGAAAAACAAACATATATATTGCCTTACAGCTGTGTAAGCTGCGACCAATTTCCTATGAATTCTGGTATATTGCCAGTGAAGTTGTTATCCGATGCCCACCTGCAACCAGAAAAGGTATTTCTCCTGAGAAATCATATCACGAAGCTTTTCCTGTTAATAGTTTTTTTTTTCTAGTATCAAAGGAGGAATGGAGCTCTTACACTGTTTGAAGATTTTTAAGCTTGTAAAATGTTGACGGAATCTCACCACTGACTCCGGAACTATCCATGTAACTGCACAATAAGTGACTTCCATCAGCTAAGGGAATTTTATTAATTCAACGCAACTCAAATAACTTAATAGTTTGTCCTTTTGGATAGTTGAAAGCAAAAGTGATGTCAAGAGGAGAGGGTGACACTGTGTCAAGGAACATTTGCACAGCATCCACGAGATTTGAAATGTCTCGCCCGATCCTCGGGCATGCACATCCTTCTGCATGGTCGATTTTAAAATGCGATATCCCAGGACTATGTATTGCCGACCCTTTCTTTTTTATTACGCATGCGGAAGCAGTTATAGATCTCCAAACAATAAAACAATAAGATAGAAAAATAGGGTCGTAATTTTCATATTGAAATTCACAACCATACTTTTATACAAAGCATAATTCGAAAAGCTTCACAAAACTATTCACAACTTTCAAATTTCACTCTATTCACATCAAAACAGGATTCCCAAAAGAGGACGGGACCTCAGTCCTCATCCGATAGTACTCAGGATCCCTTTCTGGATCATCTTCTTCTTCAAAAATCTTTCTCCTCCTCAAGTTTCACTTCAGTGTTCTCCTTCTCCGATTCCTCCTCAGGTTCATCTACGGGCCTGAAATGTTATCCCACAACCGGGATAAGACTACGTCTCAGCAAATTCTATCCCACTAAGGCCCGATTAGTAAATCATTATACTATAGGCTGCCTAAACACGCACAGGTCAGAAGACGTACCTTGGCATCAATCCCAACCTGCAATTCAAGGTTATATACAGATGCTTCATATATCTCAATAAACAATCGGTCAAATCATAGTTCAATCGAATTAGTCAATTACATGTCAGTCGGATCATTTCTAGGTCGTTTCAATTATTTCATCTCAATTCCCACTTATGAACCACAATCCTCAGGTCACAACTTAAGCATAGGTGGAAGACATAGTCCCACTCGGCAACTTTCAATATTCAATGGCTTTACGGTCCCACTCGATTGCTTTCAATGTTCAATGGCTTTACGGTCCCACTCGACCACTTTCAATGTTCAATAGCTTTACGATCCCACTTGACCACTTTACCACGGCTCAATATTGCACTTCGTAATTAAATTCCTCAACCAGATAATCAAATCAACCCAATAAGAACACATCCTAAGATTTCATAATTAATTTAATTTGGCACAATTCGAAGCTCAATTAAATAAACGGACTACACCACAATGATCAGTATGAAATTCCGGTCGTTGATCATCTCAAATTAATTTTTGAAAATAATTTAAAATCCAATTTAGCTCAAAATAAAGCCCAATTAAATAAATGGACTTCATCACGATCACCAGCATAAAATTCCGGTCATCGGCCATCCCAGTTAATTTTCGGAAAAATAAATAAATAATTAATTAATTTCGAAAAATTAATAATTAATTACGAAAAATCCAATTTAGGCCCGAATTGCCTAATTGAAGCCCGCTAAGGGTCGGGAAAAATCCCGAGATACTTTCAATAAATAATAGACTACGTCTACTTGCTAATTGAGCAATCAAAATGTCTAACAAGCATCACAATTGTCTAATAATCACTAATCTATTCTAATCTAACCATCTAATTGCATTTAATTAAACCTAACCAACCCCTAAGCATAATTAGTAAACTAAGCAGGGATTAGTGAGATTACTCACCGGAATCTCGCACAAATCGGATCAATCCAACAGGGACGACGCGAGGAATTATTCCTTCCAAAGCACGGCTCGGGTTTGGGACCCGGAAACGGCCCAAAAGCGAGCCCAAACCAGTTGGATACCCACTCACGGGTTTACTGACCTAGCTACAAAACAGGGGAAAAATGAGATGGTTGGGGGCAGCAAAGGGTCGGGAGAGTGGGCGGAGCTCCGGGGAGGGCGGACAGTGGCCCAATGGAGCTGGGTGGCGACTGGAGGTGGCTGGACAGGGGAAGAACATTGGCTGGGCAGAAGCCGAACGGCCTGGATGGCACACAGTAAGGACGGTGAGGCGCAAAGGAGACGGTGGCAAGCGGTGGCCGTGTGGGCGGCAATGCGGGTGGCAGTTTGGCTCCGGTGTGGCGACAACGGGCAGCTGGCCTTCAGGCGATGTCCGCGGCTGCTTCCACTTCTGTCTCTACTAGTCTTCGCACGAAACAGAGGGGAAGAAGAAGAAGGCTTCAACGGTGGCTAAAAAGGGGTGAAGGAAAGGCAAAGGCGAGCGGTGAGTGGTGGAGCACGGGCGGTGCGCGGGTGACGACGGTGAGCTGCTCCTATCTTCGTGCAGCTTTTGCTTCTGTCTTTTGCCTTCGTTCGAACAAGAGGGGAGAGAGAGAAGAGTGCTTGAGTGAGAGAGAGAGGAAGAGATAAGAGTGAGAGGAGAGATAAAGGTGTTTGACTGATCAAAAGTAAAAAGAGAGAGAGAGAGGGAGAAGCCAATTTGAAATTGGCAAGGGGGTAGGCGGTCGGTGGGGAGGGGGAATTCGGATGAAGGGGAGGTGAGAGGAGAGAAGAGAGAGAAAGAAGAGAGGGAGAGAAAGACATAACAAAATAAAAATAATAATATTATTCTTTTTTTTTTTTCTCTTTCCATTTCTATTTTCTTTCGGTTTTCAATTTTTTCCTCCAATAATTCCTTTCCCGAAATTTCATACTCGTCAATAATTTGACAGACGATGAGACGAGGTCCTAAAAATGAATTATAACACGCTCGAATATTCGATTACCGAAACCAAATTAAATTCCATGGTTAGAATCGATCAGACGCGATTTTAGCCCAATCCAACTAATTAGGTAGCTTTTAGAGATTTTACCGCGGATACATCTCTTAACGGCTTCACCCAATAGGTTAGTTAACTTATGAGTGATCAGCTCAGAGAAAAAAGGCCATAGGTACATTGACAAAATGTCCATTTCACTTTATCGAAACGGGGTCGAATTTCAGGATGTCACATGAAAAGATTTACACCCAGAAAGTACACAACCAAACATTGGGAGAGTCTCTAGTAATTCAAATGTCAACAAGAGGATGACAGTGAAAGTGAAATATGAGGTATAAGGGTTAAACAATGCGATGATGGGCAGAATGATAGCAACAACAACATGCTACTGCAAGTCGGAAAGGTTAAAATAAACTAATCAATTTGAAAGGATGCATGAAAAAAATTTACTTAGTCCGATTGCCACCTATTTCAACAAAACTGGCCTCTGCCAAACTCCAATACCTGCAAATATTTTAAAAGGAAAAATCCATGTTTAGGAATGTTAAGCAGGTAGGGCTTACAGTTGCTGCAATTTGGACAGATTTCCAAGCTCAGATGGCAGAGAGCCATTAAAGTTATTGGTGCTAAAGGACCTACAATATTAAATTTGCATGTCAAATTTCATTGAACATTTGTCTGAACATCCAATGGACCTAATTCAGTTGAATCCTTCTACTTGACATTACAAATCCTGTTCTGGAAGTTTTACTTACAAAGACAATAGCTCTGTAAGTTGCCCAAGTTGCGGTGGGAGCTCCCCTGATAATGCATTGATGCCCAGACTCCTGCAGTAAATCAGCAGAGTAAGCATCAGGAAAGAAAGAAAACTGCTTAAAAAGAGGAGAGGAAAATCGTATAAATTTTGAAACTAGAATTGAGTTGTGCTCACAGATACTGCATGTGAGTTAGGTTGCCAATGGATGGAGATAAGGAACCACTCAAGAGATTTTGGGCTAAATTCCTGTATAAAGTACGTAACACTATCAGAAACAACGGAAAACTACGTAAGATTTTGAAACCATGGTGTTTAAAATCAATATGGGGCTTCCGCAAATGAGAGCATGTGAGTGTTGCATAGACAAGCTCGAACTGAGTGTTGCTTAATTATAAGGCATGACACATGGCACAACATAAAAACTCCAGGGAAATGAGAAACCTCTAGAAAAGACAGAAGAAGTGGAATGGGACCAATACATACAGATTGAAGAGGTAAGTCAAGTTCCACAACTCATCAGGGATAGGACCAGCAACGCTCAGTGCATAAACTCGGCTGCAACCAAAGAAAAGCCACCCGGTCATGAGATGAGACACGCACATGGTGGGCATAGTAGTCGATACGTACAGCTGTGTAATGTGGCAAGTAGTGGAATTGCTGAAGGAGCGGTCGCATATGATGAAAGGATTGTAATCATCGAAGGAAACAGAGGGGTCGATCGCAGCTCCGCTGCATGGCTCTCCACTTATGTTCCATGTTGGCGTCTGTGAAGCGAGTCCCCATGTTGACCATGTTAAGTTCAGAATCGCCACTACATTCACATAACCATTATCGACTCACACCTGTTCAGCTTCATGCTCAAACTAAATGCATTGGTGCATGATTCTTATCTCTAGTAAATGGAGAGTGATTTAGACAATTAAGTGCAATTTATAATACAGGTATTCGCATGCTGTCCATCCAGTTGAATTGTATAAACGAGGACAGCCGCTTCATATGGAATAGTGTTTGTGCATTTTCCTGACATATGGTCTTAAGGAAACCATTTTTGCTATCTTGATAGTCAATATTTTTAGAGTAAAGATTATATGACAAGTCATTAAAATAAAAGCGAGTTTCATATGGACTAAATCAACATAAGAAGGTGAAAGAAGAACCACCAACATCCTTACAATCCCATCGCATGTCACTTTCTAGATAATAAAGTGAGGTAATGATAAGTCGGCGAAAGGTTAGGTGTCACACCCCAAAACCACAAAGAATGGGAATGACATGGCCGTCCTTCTTTACAAAGAACGCAGCCTCAAACACAACCAACAAACTAATATTGACTTATATATATCTCAAACCATATATATATATATATATATATATATATATATATATATATATATATATATATCAGATAAACCAATAAATTGGTTGCAACATCGAGTTTCTATAATCCACCAAAAGAAAAAGAGATATATGTTTAAAACTCGAGACGATCTAACTACTAGTAAGTATTATTTGCACCACTTCCTTGAACCATACCAAAAACAAAATAGAACTCCCCAAAAGTTCCCATCGACTACGCACTCGCTCTATTCGCCACAAGCTGAGGAACCTGAAAAGATTAAAGGAGGAATGGGATGAGCAACCACAGCTCGAAGAGTAGTACATATCTTCTAAGCAGATCGAACAACCCCTATGCATGTATACAAATTAATACCAAATCTCATAACGCCAATTTAATATATAGAATACATATTGAATCATATAAAAGCTATTTCTCATCTTCAAAGCTTTTTACTAATATGGAAAACTCATTTAAATTGCTATCAAAAGTTTAGTATCAATGGTCGAATACATTGAATAATCTCCATCAAAAACACATATCAATGGTCTATCCATTGATCAATCTTTGCTCAATAACTAACCATGGTCACGACACAACGCCTTGTGACAAGGCGACCAAGATTCTCCCCTTGGCAAGGTCTCCACCTACAAAGCCGGTGGCTAGGCCCAGAAGGATATCCTAAACCTGGTATGCATACCCCAAAAACCCCTCACTGGGTTCACAGTCATATTGAGCATAAATAACCATTCTCCAATACTAGAAATCCAATCCAAAAATCAATATCTTAAACCAAACAAATAATATTTTGCAACATAGCCCATCATCCATTTCATATCCGTTTCTCAAATCATCATAAACCTTTTTATAAATCAGTCGCAAAGCAATTTCTTATATGTTTCTCCACAAACCTTGTATAACATGTTTTTCAAACATTTAAAATCAACCAAAGAGTAGCAATTGCTCGATCTGACTTTTATGCAATAAAAATGCTCTTCTTGATTCAATATATATACATACATATTTCAAGACATGATTTTTATAAAACCAAAGAAGATATAGTACCACTCACCTCGTCGTCGACGACAAACGACGAACGATACTCGTATCGTCGAATTCAAGGTCCTAATAAATAACCGAGAAAAATGTTAAAATCTAATAAAACTCTGTCTCTACTTCGAAACAACTAAATTACGCCTTAACTTTAACAAAAGGACTTCTACGCACTAACAAATCGCATAACCAAAGCGATTGTTCAAGCCATTCGCAACACAAAATTTAAGTGCAAAACTTGATTGCGCCTTAACTTTTTCTTCCGAACTCCGATCCGAACGTACTTATATTCAATAGAGAGCCTTGAAACATATCACAAGAATCCCAACTTGGCCATCCCAAAATCAAGCCAAAAAATGACAAAATACGGGCCCAAGGCTGCTGGACGCGTACTGTTCACTGCGCGCGGGAAACTTTGAAATTTTGTTTCGGACAAACCGTAAGCTCAAATCGCGATCCGTAAAATCCCACGGCTCCACAACACCCTAAATTACCATTCTTGCAAAAATACGCGGCTCAACAACTCCAAAATTAGACTTCGCCACTGAGTTTTCCAAAAAATTTCGAATTTAAATCCTAAATCCAAAAATTACTTCAATCGGACAAACGAGGGCTTGATCTCTTACCGGGTGCTGTGTTATGGAGTCGAGTCGGCTTAGCGAGGCATCCGAGACGTGCACGTGCCAAGATTCCTTTCCTTTCTTCCCCCTTTCTCTTCTTCTTCTTCTTCTTCTTTTCTTTCTTTTCTTTTTTGGTAGAGGACCCCTCAGCTTCTATTTAGCCGAGCCCTCTCCCCTCTCCTTTTTGTTTTACTAACTTTTCGGTTTCTTTTTCAGTTTCTTCTTTTGGGGCCCACTAACATAATATTACATTATTGCATAATATTACATTAGGAAAAAATATCATGGCGATGTTTTGAAGAGGAATCTCTGTCGAGACATGAAAAGAGAGTACATTTGAGAACTGACGTTGAGGATGGGATTTTCTCTAGTAAGATGACACCTTCCTCAAGAAAATATTCACTAATTTCTTCCCATCACGACGTCATCATCTTCCATGGCATATACCTTTTATTTTATCCAATCACCACTTGACATGTAATAATCTGACGTCGAATCACAAAAAATTGAAAATCTACTCAGACCAAGTCACTCTCTTCATCCTTCTCTTCTCCAGCCATAGCCACGTCCGAGCCTGACCTCCAAGCATCCCCCACCGGTGCCCATCTCGACCGATACTGCTGCACGTCCAAACCCGACCCACCCCCACCGCCGTCTTCATTGTCAGCTTCGCCTTCACCGGAAATGGTCCTTCATCTTTGTCATCATCTTTACCCATTTTTGGCCTTGAGCAAATGCCCAAAAATCTGAGGAAAAATAAGAAAAAGTGTAGAATCCAGATCTTCACTGTACACATATTATCCGCTTTGAACACTAAATTCTGATGGTTTTGTTCCTCTCGCGGCAGCCCATGTATACAATTAGAGGGACCTAACCCTTATAAGCTAGTCCAGACTCCCTCCCTAGGCGATGTGAGACAAGAGATGGACCATTCCTTGCGCACGTCCGGGGACCGTGGTGCGGACGCACCACCATCCCTCCTTCCCGCGCACCGCTGCTCGGGCGTCGCACTCTTCTCGCCCACGTATTGCTGATGCGATCTTAGTTCGTCCCTCTATACTACTCCAAGTCTAGGTCGTCACAGAAAGAATAGAAATCTCATGACAAAAAAATTTGAGGAAATATCTTTGAGACAAAGAAGGGGTGGCCTGTCCTTTTAGTCAGTCTCTTGGCTTGTCCATTTGGCCAAAAGGTAGAAGACATGGCCGCAAAGAACTCGATTTTTGGGAGATTTGTAGAAGCTGGGTTATGGAAATCTGTGGAAGCTGGGGACAAAGAAAGAAGCCCAGAAACTTGAATGCTAAGGCCCTCCCATTTTGCAGCGCATCTCGTCACCAGAACAGGGGGAAAAAAATAAAATAAAGTTCACCCATAAAGTTGACCGACGCATCTCGTCACGAGAAGACGACTTCCTCTATTCGTCTTCATCTTCGTCTTCCCTGTGATTGGGCTCCGGCGGTGGGAGGGAACTCAGCTCACCGCTGGTGCGATGACCACGGCGGATTAAGGGCTCGTGGAAGGAGGTTGCGGCGGAACGGGGAGATGAGAGGCCGGAGCGGTGGTTAGAAGGAAGACAGAGGAAATAAGATTTTTAATTTGCTTCAAGTCAGAATATATATGTGTCAAGTGGTGATTGGATAGAAGCAATAAAATGCATGCAGCATAGGATGATGACATGGTGGGAAGAAAGCAAATCCTCCAAGGGGTGAACGAAATTAAATACCCAGATAAAGCTAATCACTGGTATGGAAAAATTATTACTAAATAAAATTTATTAATATTATTAGAAGGATGTATTAAATTTCAAAAAAGGCAAAATACACCTCAATGTTGTATTTCAAGTTTAATTGACATATTATTGTGTATTTATATGGTTCCCCATTCTTTGTACTCAAGTTAAGTTGTGTCAAGAGTTGAAGACCTTAATTCAAGGTTTTGGCGAAATCAACAATACAAAACAACAATGGAAAAAAATATCATATACATAACATTATACGAAATTCCAAAATGATCAAAACATGTAGTGTAATATTGTTAGAGGAGATTATTACCTACCCAATTGAATGTTGTACCCAAAAAAAAAAGCATTAGGGACCTAAATAAATTACAGAAATTTGTGAATGAGCATACGCATATAACTACATTATATATGATCTAATGTCATGCCATATAATTAAGAAGTCAATGTATAATTAAGTATTTCTTTTAAAATAAAATGATAATTAGTACTAGTTAGTATGGAAAACATAATAGAATAGAGATGCAGATGCATAAGTTAATGAATTATATTCACTATCTTTTTCCCTTCTATTTTGGGGGCTACATCCACCATTTAAAAAGGGCATCTCATGAATATCTTATCACTTAATAATATCATGTTATGGATTTGTAATTAAAAAAAATAAATTCATTTCAATGTTTTGTCGTTGCTTGCAAAAGAAACCACAAACTCTTTGGCTCTTCCAATGGTCCATCTCCTACAATTCAAATATGCCGTTGAAATAGCACCATCATAAAATTGAAATAACAATGCGCTAAGCAAGAATTTTTAAGCAAACGTGGTAAATTGGTTAGCCAATTGCCTTGGTTAAATAAGAGGATATCGTCCAGTGCTATCGCCTAATTAGAGTCTGTCAAAATCTTAATTATACTTTAGGAAGGATATGATTTTCATTATCAGGAAGGGTGTTGACATCATCCGCACTCTTAAGAAAAAAAAAAGCTCATTAAACACAAGAGCACACATAGAGAGGAAGAGGGTTTGTTTGGACCATCAGAAGGGTTAGTTGCAGCCTGAGTGATTCTGAGCACGAGCGATGTCTGCAAGTAGTATGCACACTGCTACATGCAAGGCAAAGATCACCCTTGAATTTGCCATAGTTCAACCAGAGAGAGAGAGAGAGATCCCTAGAGCTGGAGAGCCACATATGTGTGCATATGAGTAGATATAATTTGATGAGAAAGCCAAGGGCAGTGGCATCTGAGAAAAAGATCAGAAATGGCCCCTCCACTTTGCCTTACTTTCAAGGAAGTCTCGAGTTGTGTACACATTTTGTTATTAGCCTTTGTGTAATATTTGGCTTTTCAATAAGTTGTGAGACCCATTTTTATTTTGAAAAAAAAGAGAGAGAAAAGTAAAAAGAAAAAGGAAGCAGAAGAAGAGAAAGGCAGTTTGGCATGTGCATGTCGCATATGCCTCGCCAAGTCAACTTGACTCCATTGCACAACATTCGGTTAGTGTTCACACTCCTCGTTCTTTCAATCGGAGTATTTTCATAATTAGGACTTGAAATTCGAAATTATTGGAGATTTGAACAGCGAAATTCGATTTTTAGGTCATTGAGCTGCATATTTTTATAGAAATGATAGCTAAGGGTGTTATTAAGCCATAGAATTTACAAATCTCGATTCGTACAGCTTTAAATTACATAATGACAAAAATGATTGACAGGGAGAGCCATCTTCTAGATCTATACGTACAATTAATTAATTACCGTACATAATGTTGGCGTAATCAACTGATAAGGCCTGATATGGATGCAGCAGAGATCCATCCAGGTAAACCATGTTCATCTACCATCTCCGATTATCTCATCAAGCTTGGGTGTCGTTGCAATTTCCGGTGAAAAATTTGCAGTTCCAATAGTGCTTGCAGTGATTGGGGAGTTGTAAGGGCTCTTGTCTGTGCTCTTATCAGCAGTCTCAGCCAAGGAGCTAGTGGTATCATTGAATCTCCAATCAGTCAAGTAGCCTGGCCTCGTGGACACGGTCGCCACTTCAATATCTCCAGAGAGCATTGCCACCACACGGGACATTGGGGGTCTCAGCGCTGGCGATGTTTGAGTGCACAAGAGCGCTATTGCAATCATGCGTTTTGCCTCTTCTTCATTGAACTCTGATAATCTAGAATCAACTAACTCCACAACACGGTTGGTTTCGTGCAGGTTCCAAGCCTGAGAAGCAGGAGCCAAAAGTGACAAGGATGCTATCAGGCAACCCTATAGATAGAATTAGCAGGGAAGAATAATAGGAAGAAGGATAATGATGTTTCCTTCTTAAATAATGGCCATAAAACAACCGAACAAGTGGCAGAATATTCAAGCGCGTACCCATTCAAGGAGATATATCTTTTGTCCTTCCAAGCTAGGGTCTGAATTTGACCTTCCGCTGACAACCTCTAGAGCCACTACGCCAAACGCAAACACATCTGCCTTCTCTGTAAGGTGTCCACGCATTGCATACTCTGGAGCAAGATATCCACTACAAAAGCAATAAGAAAGCAGAATTAGATTCTCAGCAACTTTAGGCGTCAATGTGTTAATGCATATGGCTCTGTTTGCATATGACAGAAGAACATGGAGCTTACATGGTTCCCGCAACATGGGTGCTTATATGGGTCTTCTTATCATCATAAAGTTTAGCCAAACCAAAGTCTGATATTTTAGGGATGAGATTAGAGTCCAGCAGAATATTACTAGCCTTCACATCCCTATGCACAATTCTCAGCCTTGATTCCTCATGAAGATAAGCTAGGCCCCTTGCAATACCCAGACAGATATCAAACCGTGTCCCCCAATCAAGATTCAAGGTCCTTTGCCCTGCACCATGGAGGCACTATATTATAAGTCCAAGCGTCACTTTTTACATGACGAAAGACATAATTGAGGTGAATATTCTGTCACTTACCAAACATTGCCTGATCAAGACTCTTGTTTTCTAGATACTCATATACAAGAAGCCGATTATCTGCATCAATGCAGCATCCATACAATTTAACAAGGTTGCGGTGTTGCACTGCAGATATAGTGGCAATCTCTGTCACGAATTGTTTCTTTCCCTGGTGGGATGTTACAGATAGTTGCTTAACAGCAATCACTCTCCCATCATCAAGTGTTCCCTGATGTCACTGATATGGTCAGTACTTCAATATAAAAAAAACGCTTAAGCCATTTTGAGACCAATAATGCGATCAGCATGATAATGTATACTCCACTTCCTAGACTCTCCAGAAGCTCCACTTGAGTCTGACTATCGAGAAATGCCATCCATCTCCTAGAGCTACACAGTATTAGCATGTAGATGACAAATGAAGGACGCTCAACATAATTTATGTCACTCAATCTGGACCTAGCAAACATAACCAAGAAAATTGTCCATTCATTACTTACTTGAAACCTTACGTAACCAACAATTTGTTATATGATCCATGGATATTTAGATGGCATCCATTGAACTTCTTTCTTTCCTGGCGTAATTTAGGATCTATTACAGTCATCCTCCAAAGCCAAAGGATGATTTCCTAAAGAATGAAAAAGCAATAAGCGAAGAAGTGCTTTTCTTTTCAAGGCAGAGAAAATATTGAAAGTTAGCGCAACCAGCACACGAAAGCCATTGTCTTTTTCTTTTTGGCCCGAGGCACGGAAACTATAATCGCTGTTCATTTACCAATACGTTTCTCTTCTCTTTTTTAATTCTTTCTCCAAGAAACACTTTCAGAAAGATCAACCATCGACTTAGTTCTTATGACAAGCTAAGATCAGATCAGCTATAGTTGAAGAAGCAATAGCGAGAAGATCAGCTTTTGCAAGGAGCCAAGCACCTTAATTCTGCGAATATTTAAATGTGACACCACTCCATCGACATCTACTCTTTTGTGTTATCCAATGAATTACAACAAACCTTGAAAACAGGGCCGAATCCTCCCTCCCCAAGTTTGTTATCGGGATTGAAGTCATCTGTAGCAGCCTTTAGTTCTGCATAGCTGAAAGTGTAAGGTCTAGCATCCATGCCAAGGAACTCTGTAAGACACAATAATGCAGATAAGATTCCCACTATTAGAATATTTTGCAACCTTTTGTCACTTAGTTTTTGACTTCTTGGAAATATGTTAGCCGCTTAATTAGTCATCCAGCGAAATAAAAATGCATTCATGAAATTTAGCTTCAACTAGAAAACATGGAAATTTCACTTCCAACCACCAGTGGGCAATGAGCTCAAAAGCTCTTAGTAGCAGCGGCATTTCAATACGGAGATTTCTCATTCTTTTTACCTCTGCAGAACATTGTTTTCATCTTTTATCCAAAAACATAATTAGCACACAAGATTACAAATAGGAAATTATCATGGGGAAGCTATCGGAAACTTCTGATAGTGTGGTTTACCTTGATCTTCAATCATGCGTGCCATTCTCCTTCTCCGAACAACATAGAATGCCAGGAGAACAGCCACCAAACCGACCACTCCAACTCCAGTAGCAACTCCAACTATCAAGCCAGTGTGATCCTTTTTGCGGGTTGGGGTTGGGGGTTTGTTACTGACAGTGGGTATAAAATCTGCACAAAGCCTGCCAATTTAGTAATGTTTTATAAAGTGGTGCTGGGAGTATGAGCAGGTTATAATCATAGTACCTGGGACAGCACTAATGGCTGAAATTAGAGGTCCATATGTGGCTCGATTTGGCACACAACACGTCCCTTTTCCAGCCCAAAAGAAGTGTATTTCAAGATAGTTTGCTGTTACCAGAGCCCGATACAATTTTAGGACAGCTTTAAAAGAGGCATCACCTGCCTCTTTCCGTATGTCGAAATCCTTTGCAACGCGGTTTCCCTGAAATAAGCACAAACGGCATTAGCAATTGACCATGACCTTTCTTAGGAAAACAAGAAGCCCGGTAAAGCATGGCCCTACCTGTATGTATATATCAAAAAGACGCCTCCCAAGACGTTTCCATTCAGTATCCTGGATTTGTATTTCAGCAAACTGGAGGGTGACATTGTAGTTTCCATTCTCCAGCCCTAATCCATAATAGCGTAGAGATGAAGCAGAGACCCGTGCAGTCTGGAACAGCTCTGGGTCTAAAGTTTTGGTGAATTGGGATAGCGAGGAAGCACTATAGGCGGGGTTGTTGCTTTCTGTGAAATAACCAACATTGCTCACTGCCCACCTCTCTGAGTCGGTCACGTAGTAGGTAGCAGGCCCAAGACTGACATTATCCCGCTCATACACAATATTACTGGACGAAGTAATCTGAGGGCCACCGCATTTTACTGAAAAATTATAATCTGCATGGCATACATAAAATAGCAGATCATGATGAGTTTGTGACAGGTACTTCCGTTACATAATGGACAAGAATTATCTGTCAAAGGACATGCACTTTGTAGATATTAAATTTTCATAATCAGCCCGATCTAACTATACATATAAATGTCACATGCTTATCTTCATAACTTACTTCATACAGTCTGTTGAATAGCATCGTAATATGCAGTTGTAAAGGTAACAATAAATTTTTTCTCTCACAATCTAATGAAGAGACCCACAAAGTACTAACGAAAATGAAGTAAGGTCCTTTTGAGGGAAATATCACAGATAAAGGAGGAGCCTAGAGGGGTAATTATTGATCATTAAGCGGCCTGCCTTATATCCATGTCTGTGGCAAGAGCTGACAATGGGACATCAAAACTACATAGCTGTCCCCTTTCGAAGAAAATAACCTAGCATATTAACTTGAACCTTAATTTTTCCTCTCTTCTACTGAACTACCCCTAATCTAACTTACTGGAAGAAACTACTTTGACCATTCTGTCTTCTACTACATTTAAAGTTACCCTTCACTTCACATATCAGGATGCAAGCACACAGAATATCTAAAGTAACTGGAAACACGATCTCCTGTCCTCCTCTTGTTGAGGCATTCGATAAAAGGAAAGCACATTCAGGGGAAAAGGTTACGTGGACTTACAGATTCCATTCCCTGTAGTGCAAGGAAAATTCCGTTGAAGACAGTTTAATCCTGAAGGAAGAAGGCTAAGATAAAAGGAGAAAATTTTATTCAGTTGACTTGTATGGCAGTATGAACTTATGAATCAATTAAGAGCAAATACTTCTATAGCAAGGAAAGTTCCTCTTCTTTTTGATGACTTTCGCTGAAACATTGAAGATATCTTCATGGAAGATGCAATTGCTAATTAAATGCTAAAAGTTCTTAAATCATTGAAGCGGTGATAGCATCTCCAAGTCATATTTCAAACTGCATGCTTTTCTAGTGAATACTAATACAGAATTTTGCAGGATTGCTGTTTCTCCACTGAATTGATTATGAGGATTAAAAGATGGTGAAACTGTAGTATCAGTATTTATTCAAATTAATGACATCCACAAGGCATATGAACAAGGACAATCATATGAAAGTTGATACCTATGACAGTTCTTTTGTAGGCAGTGTTTAAATGATCTATATTCGTTCCAAGCAGTAGAATTAGCAACCAAACGTGAGAGTGAGTTTTAATGTAAATTCAGCATGCATCTGTGATCTCAATTATTGGAATTACTACAACAAAGGACAAATTTGATATTTAAAACATCTAGAATGCCTAGCAAGGTGGTGGGATGGGTGATTATCCTCGTAAAGCGAGGTAGGCATTCAAGCCAAGTCTGAGGACACATCAGCTAACCGTTTTCAATCGAATTGATTACCGTTTATGATCTCTCAAGCATCATAAACAAAAAATCGCTAGGGCATTTACCTTCTGTCAGAGTTGTCCAATGCAAAGTTGTTGCCAACCAGATTACTGCAAAAGGCATCATGAAAAAAGATGTGATCGTAAGTCTCCTCACAAGATTGGAACACCAACAGCTCATCCTGTAGCTAGAAAATTACTTCAAGTACTATAGAGCATCCCATGAGCAATAAAAGATTGATAAAGTGCAAAAGAAGAGTCCTCACTTTAGATATCTAACTAAAAGTATAAATTATCATTTTTCGAATGACAGAAATACATACAGTTGCAAATCATTGCTGACCCAAGAGGGAATGCTTCCCATCAAGTTATTGTATGACACGTCTCTGCAAAATTGGCACAGGAGAGATGTCATTTAGTTAATCAACAGGGTAGTCGCCTATCAGTATCGAATAGCATGCTGTGATATGTCAAACAACAAAAGGTTGACTATATTCTCCTTATTCACAGGTGCAAAATAGATGACTTTGAAAGAAACTATATATTTAGTACTGAGTTAGCTATAAAGGAAAAAGGAGAAAATCTATTCAAATAGCTATATCTTCTATTCAAATAGCTATATCCTCTTTTTGAACCTTCAACCTATGACGGAACACGGAATATTTTGACTGCACATCCTCTTCGCATTCAAACTCCATAAGTGCCCATAACAACTTGTGTGTAACTTCATGCTCTTCTCAATTGATCAGTGACAGTTGTGAGCATCATTATGGCTATTATGCAACGGAGATCTTTCAGGTGTTTCTTACATGCTACGAAGGGATGCACTTTTCTGTTCAGGCAGTGTGCCATTCAAACTATTATTTCCAAGAAACCTGAGAAATGAAGCAAAGAGATTTGCAAAGCATTAACAAATAGAACATATTTGTAGGAACACGTATGAAATCCAGATGAGGTGCATTACAAGTAAGTGAGTGAGCTTAAATTGAAAAGAGAGTCTGGAATCTGTCCCGTTAACTTATTGAAGCTTAAGTCCCTGGTCCAATATAGACACAACAAAGTTACTCTATGAATAAATTGAGTAAACAAGATATAGAAGCTTCAATGAAAAAAGAAAATATGCCTTTGGGAAGATCAAGCTGATTACATGTGAAAAACAACATAATTCCCAATAAATAACATCTTGTCAATTGAAGTCTAGAGAAGAATCGTGGAGGCAAATGCTCCTTTGAATTACTGTACTAAGAATGAGGGCACAACATGGTCTTTAATTAAAATATGATCATCCAGATAATATTAAGTACAAATCATCTAGTAACTACTATTATAAACAATTAATGAAGGGTGACATATTCATCCCTTTCAAATATTGCTTCTGAGTCACTGAATATATATATTCACAATGTAAATGGCAACAACTCATATCCACGTTGATGATAATGAAAGACAGACACACTTCGGCATATTTTCAATCAATCTCAACTGAAACAACGACTTACAACTGAGATAAACTCTGGTATCCTGAAAAATCTGATGGGAGTGAATCTGAGATATTGTTATTCCTCAGTATCCTGGAAACAATTGGGTAACCCATTTCTCATACGGGCCAAAAGAGAAAATGAATAGAAAAGAAAGTTTGCTACATGCTCCAGAATCACAATGTCTTACAGAATAGACAGATTCTTCATATTCCTGATGAATTCCAGTGAAGAGCTCACATTAGATACATCACTTATTCTCCTGCATTATGTACTCAACTCGTTGTCGCTTTGTTCAAGGCTGTGGTAAGTTATTTTTTACAAGCATAGAAACAGAAAGTACATGGCCCACTCACAAGTCCTTCAAAGCGGTTAAATTGGAAAATGTCGAAGGAATTGAACCTTCGAAAGAATTTCCTTGAAGAAACCTATAAACAAAACAAATTGAGAAAAAACTTGGACAAATTTATCACGTACTGTTTAATGATAACATAATACAGAATTAACGCTATAGAACTTGTCAATTTTCAATTTCCAGATCCTAGAAACTGTCACGCCCCGATCCTCGGGCACGTGCACATCCTTCACTCTTGGTCGATTTTATAATGCGATATCCCAGGACAATGTATCGCCGACCCTTTCATTTTTAAGCACATGCGGAAGCAGTTAAAATCCCCAGACAATAAAACGATGGGATAGAAAAGCAGGGTCATATTTTTCATATTGAAATTTATAACCAAAATTTTATACAAACCACAAACCCTTTCAAAACTATTCACATCAAAACAGAGGTCTCAAAAGAAGACAGAAACTTAGATGAACTAGGTCGAACTCAAGGCCCTTCTCGGGATTGTCTTCTTCTCCCAAAAATCCTTCTCCAACTCTTCCTCCTCAGCTCCTTAGCGGGGTCCCGAAATGGTTTTCCCCAACCGGGATGAGACTACGTCTCGCCGAGTTCTATCCCACTAAGCCCGATTAGTGAACCATTATACTAAAGGCTGCCTAAACACGCATAGGTCGAAGACGTACCTTAGCATCGATTCCACCCGCAAGTCAAGATAATTCACAATAGGCACTCAAGCAATCATATCATCGATCAAAGCATCAATTAAATCGACCTAGTCGACATAAGCCAACAAGACCACTCACGGTCATTCCCACTCAGTCAATCAATTCACAACATCAAATCAAAACAATGATCAGTCGACCTCGTCGATTACATGCCAACCTGACCATTTCCCGGTCATTCAAGCTATTGCTATTCGAGTCCCACTCAACAACATTCAAATATTTAATGGCTTTACGGTCCCACTTTCCACTTTCAAGATTCAATGGCTTTACGGTCCCACTCGACCACTTTCAAGAATCAATGGCTTTACGGTCCCACTCGACCACTTTCAAGAATCAATGGCTTTACGGTCCCACTCGACCACTTTCGATATTCAATGGCTTTACGGTCCCACTCGACCACTTTCAAGAATCAATGGCTTTACGGTCCCACTCGACCACTTTCGATATTCAATGGCTTTACGGTCCCACTCGACCACTTTCAAGAATCAATGGCTTTACGGTCCCACTCGACCACTTTCGATATTCAATGGCTTTACGGTCCCACTCGACCACTTTCAAGAATCAATGGCTTTACGGTCCCACTCGACCACTTTCGATATTCAATGGCTTTACGGTCCCACTCGACCACTTTCGATATTCAATGGCTTTACGGTCCCACTCGACCACTTTCAAGAATCACCCGCTTTACGGTCCCACTCGACCACTTTCGATATTCAATGGCTTTACGGTCCCACTCGACCACTTTCGATATTCAATGGCTTTACTGGCCCCACTCGACCACTTTCAAGATTCAATTTGGCACAATTCAAAGCTCAAATAAATAAACGGACTGCGCCACGACAATCGGCACGAGATTTCGGTCATCGGCCATCTCAATCTTAATTTCCGAAAAATAAATAATTAATTAATTAATTTCAAAATTAATTAATAAATATAAAAAATTCCGTTTAGCTCAAAATAAGGCCCAATTAAATAAACGGACTTCACCACGGTCATCAGCATAATTTTCCAGTCACGAGCCATCCCAGTTGAATTTTCGGAAAATAAATAATTATTTAATTAATTTCGAAAATTAATTAATATTAAAAATTCAATTTAGCTTAAAGTAAAGTTCGATTAAATAAACGGACTTCGCCACGATCATCAGCATAATTTTCCGGTTCCAAACCATCTCCCTTGAATTTTCGGAAAATAAATAATTATTTAATTAAATTCCGAAAATTAATATTTAAATGCCCAAAAATCTCACTTAGGCCCGAATCGCCAAATTGAAGCCCAATTAGGGGTCGGAAAATTCCCGAGATGCTTCCAATAAATAGTAGACCACGTCTACTTGCTAATTGCGCAATCAATTTATTTAAATCACATCACAATTGGCTAATAATTGCTAATTACTTCTAATCTAACAACCTAAACATAATTAATTAAAACTAAACAAACCTTAAAGCATAATTAGTCAACTAATCCAAGATTAGTGAGATTACTCACCAAATCGCGCGCAAATCGGATCAATCCGACGGCGGCGACGCGAGGAACGATTGTTCCCAAAGCGACTCGCGGATCCGGGGCCCGGAAACGGCCCAAAAGCGGGCCCGAAGTTGCTGAAACCCAGTCCGTGGGTCTGCTGGTCGGGGCCGAACGGAGCTGCTCCGGCGGCTAGGGCGGCGAGGGAAGGCCGGCGGAGGGCGAGGGAGTCACGGGGGAGGTCCGGCGGGGCTAGGTGGTGGCCGGAGGTGGCCGGGGACGGCTGGGCGGAGCTGGAACAGAGGCGAAACAGCAGCTGGTTCGCTCGGCTTGGGCGCGCGGACGAGCGGCCGGGCGCGGCGAAGCGCGGGCGGTGCGCGGCGCGACGGCGCGCGCGACGGCGGACGACGACGGCTGCGCCGCTCCGCTCCGGGCTCTGGTTCGCACGCGAAAGAAAAAGGAAGGAGAAGAAGAACTGGTTCGGTCGTGCAGGGGAAGAAAGAAGAGAAGGAGAGAGAGAGAGAGAGAGAGAGAGAGAGAGATGGGGTAAGCATTGACTGGTCAACAAAAGAGGGAGGGAAAGTGAGCGGTGGGGGAGGGATCGTACGAGGGGAAGGGAGAGGAGAGAGGAGAGAGAAAGAAAAGAGGGAAAAAGAGAAAAAAGAAAGAAAAGAAAAGAGAGGGGGGAGAAAGAAAAGAGAGAAAAGAAAAGGGGAGAGAGAGAGAAAAATAAATTGCATACTTCCATTATGCAAATTTTTCTTTTCTCTTTCTATTTTATTTTGGTCTTCAATTTTTCTTCCGATAATTTCTTTATTGAAATTTCGGACTCGTCAACAAATTGACGAGCGATGAGACAGGATCCTAAAATTAAGAATTATGACGCACTTAAAATTCGATTCCCGAAATCGAGTTCAATTTCGTGGTTAAAAATCGATCGGCGTGATTTTAGCTCAATCCAACCAATTAGGTAGCTTTTAGGGATTTTACGGCCGATACATCCCTTAACGGCTTCACCTAATAGGTTAGTTAACTCGTGAGTGATCACCCCGTAGAAAAAGGCCATAGGCACGCCGACGAATTGCCCATTTCACTTTATCGAAACGGGGTCGAATTTCGGATGTCACAACTCTTCCCCTCTTATAAAAATTTCGTCCTCGAAATTTAAACCATTACACTTTGTTCAAAAAGGCGGGGGTACAACTGTCTCATCGATTCTTCAGTCTCCCAAGTTGCTCCTTCAGTACCGTGGTGTTGCTAGACCACTTTGACCAACGGAATGGTCTTTGTACGCAGAACTTGCTCTTTACGATCGACAATCTGGACCGGGCTTTCCACGTATGACACACGGTCATCCACGTCCAATTCCTCAAAATTGAGCACGTGGGTCGGGTCAGGCTCGTACTTCCTTAACATCGACACGTGAAAGACGTCATGCACTTGCGCCAATCTTGGCGGCAACGCAAGACGATACGCTAGGTTTCCGATTCTTTCAAGAATCTCAAACGGACCTACGTACCTCGGACTCAGCTTGCCTTTCTTACCAAAGCGCGAAGTTCCCCTCATTGGTGACACTTTCAGAAAAACGTGATCACCAACTTGGAATTCCAAAGACCTTCGGCGCTTATCTGCATAACTCTTCCGCTCGCTTCCGCGCCGTCTTCAATCTGTCTCTGATCACTGCCACGGCATCTACCGATTGCTGAACCAACTCTGGGCCTGTTATCTTCCTTTCTCCGACTTCATCCCAACACACTGGAGTTCTGCATGCTCTGCCGATAACTATTGTTGTAGGCAAATTCCACCAGATGAAGCTGATCCTCCCAGCTTCCTTTGAAGTCTATTACACATGCTCTCAGCATATCTTCAAGAGTCTGAATCGTCCTTTCTGACTGGCCATCCGTCTGAGGATGATATGCCGTACTTATCGAAGCTTTGTACCCAAAGCACTCGCAAGCTCTTCAAAAAGCAAAGCAAGAAATCTCGGGTCTCTATAAGATGTTATCGTAATCGGCACTCCATGCATACGAACCACCTCGACGCACATACAGTGTCCGCATGTCTATCCAAACTTAGGTCCTTTCGAACCGCAATGAAGTGAGCCGACTTGTCAGCCCGTCGACTACTACCCAAATCGAATCATTTCCCTTTTGACTCCTTGGTAGTCCAAATACGAAGTCCATCGTGATATGCTCCCATTTCCACTCCGGGATCGCGGAGGTTGCGTAAATCCTCCCGCTTGCAATGCCGGGCTTTTACTTGCCGACAAGTCAAACACTTGGCCACATGCTTGGCGATGTCCGCCTTCATACCCGACCACCAATAGTGTTGACGCAAATTCGATACATCTTAGTGCTTCCGGGATGAACACCGTAATTGCTACGATGTGCTTCGATAAAAATTTCTTCTCTAAGCTCTACATCGTCGGTACAACCAAACGTCCACGACACCTCGCATCCCATCATCGAAACTTGAAAATCAGCTTTTCTTTTGTCGCATCCTCTTGAAGAATTCTTTGCATGTCCGGATCTCGTCGGTTGAAGTTGCTTGATTCTCGACTGACATCCGGCTTAATTCGAGGGTGGCCATAAAACTTGAGAGGTGGCCTACCTCAAATTTGAATTCCGAATCTCGAGCTTTCGATTAAGTTCCACTCCTTAACCAAGATTCGTGCCACTGAAGACTTCCGACTTAATGCATCGGCGACCTTGTTCGCCTTTCTCGGGTGATATAAAATATCACAGTCGTAGTCTTTCAGTAATTCCATCCATCGCCGTTGTCTCATGTTCAACTCCTTCGAGAAAACAAATACTTGAGACTCGATGGTCCGTGAAGATCTCGAAACTTTTCCCCACACAAGTAGTGCCTCCAAATCTTCAACGCAAATATGATGGCATGCGAGTTCTAAGTCATGCGTCGATAATTCAATTCATGAGGTCTCAACCGCCGGAAACGTATGCAACAACTCGCCATGTTGCATCGCACGCAACCCAATCCTCTAAATGACGCATCACTATAGATCTCGAATCCTCCAGACCGATGGAATCGTCGGCATAGGTGCGGTAGTCGCTTTTCCTTCAGCTCTTGAAAACTACACTCGCACTTGTCTCGTCCACATGAATTTCTCATTTTCTTCGTGAGCTTTGTTAGAGGTGATGCTATCGATGAAAACCTTCCACAAACCGTCCGTAATAACCCGCTAATCCCGTAAAACTTCTAATCTCTCGTCACGATGTCGGTCTCGGCCACTTGATCACGGCTTCTATCTTGCTCAGGTCGACGGAGATTCCTTCTCCGGAAATCACATGACCTAAGAACGCAATACGAGTCAGCCAAAACTCGCATTTGCTAAACTTAGCATATAACTGATGAGTTCTTAAGGTCTCGAAGCACTAATCTCAGATGATTCTCGTGCTCTTCATTACTTCTCGAATAGACTAGGATATCAGCTATGAACACGATCACAAATCGATCTAGATATTCCTTGAACATTCTATTTGTCAAATCCATGACAACAACTAGAGTGTCGACCGTCCAAACGATCTTACACTACTCTTGTAAAGACCATATCAAGTACGAAATGCCGACTTAGGAATATCCTCTTTCCGAATTCATCAACCGATGGTATCTTGTTCTCAAGTTAATCTTCAAAACATCGACGCTCTTTATAACTAGTCAACCATTCATTGATCTTTGGCAAAGAACACTTGTTCTTGATCTTCACCTAATTGAGTTGATGATGGTCGATGCACACTCGCAACAAACTATCTTTCTTCTTCTCACAAACACAACCGATGTTTCCCCAAAGTGATGTAATGATATGCACGAATTCCTCATTCATCAATCTTCACATTTGCATCTTTAATTCTACCAACTAGACAACGCCATCGATAAGGTGCCTTTGAGGATGGCTCTATCCCGATGCTAGTTCGATTACAAATTCAATCTCTTTCTCGCGGTAAACCCAATCAATTCCTTTAAATTCATCTTAGAAACTTTTCGTATCACGACCACCTTCTTCTCATTCTATTTCTCAACTGATACATCCACTATAGTTGTCAAATCAATCTTAGCGACCTCCGTCTAACAAACGGATTGTCTTTAGCCAACGAGATTAATGAAATCAAAATTCTTTTCGACTCCCAATAACCTCCACACTTTAACATGCTAATGGATTAAACTGGGTTACTCCATGACCATGATTCATTATCACAAGATGCTCCATAAGTCCACACTGTTCATGTGGCACCAAACTCACACCTCAGCAACTAGTCAAGCACAACTATTACTAGTGATTCCCTTCTCTTTCACTTTTACTTCAACAATTTAAGTTCTACCAACTCAGCACAAAACTCGATACGATTACTCGATAAAATCACCTCCAACACATTCTTTCTCTAATCGGTGCAAGATCAATTTTACTCCCATTCTTTCGCCATCCTAGTGGCGTTCGCGATAACGATGTCTATGTCACCTTGGACTTCCACTGACAATCCTTCACCTGATGGCCATGCTAGTCATCATCACAACATGTTCTAGTCATACTCGGACACTGTATTTATCCATACTTCCTTCTACAATTCTGACACCTATCCGGTGCATCTTTTATCTTCTATTAGGCGAAAGCATGTATTCTTTCTGGTTGCCCCATCATTCTGCTAGGACCACTCTTGACCAGATATTCCTGTTGGCTATACTCCAAACAATTTTGCGTCCTATGAAGGACATAATACCGATCTCCATCATCACGTCTGAAAACAACCTGATCTATTTGACTCGGTGCTAACTTGACTACTCCATCCTTCCTCGCAAGTGGAATAGAATACTTTTTCCTCGACCTCGGTCTTTTCCATGAACGATTTCCATTTCTACTTGAACTGGATCTATACCTCGGCTCGAATGCAATGACTCGCCCCTGGATCACATCTCCACTCTGGATCTCAACATGTGAAGCGACAATGGCGGTTGTAACATTGACAGCGGCTCGATCCTGAGCCTCCTGGCTCATCCAATTCCCAAGGAACACTAGCATCAGAACGATCCTATCGAACTTAGGATCATTCGACGCTGCTACACTAGTACCAACCTGCGATGGTACTCTTACACTCGAGCTGGCCAAAGCCAACACTCTGCCACAACCACCTCGGGTACTGACCTTTGTCAGTGCATCATCCCGAGTTACAAAGGACATTGTCCTCTTGCTAGGAGTTCTCAGCTCCTACTCACTCATGGTTCAGTCTTTACACTGAAACCCGACTTCCAAACCCACATTGGATTAGAAGATGAGCGATCCACATACAACAAACAATTCTAGCACTCAGCTAACACAGACATGCACCAGCATGAATTTAAAGGCCATCCTACTAACTATCCCATTAACCATCGCTCCTTATCACTCCAATCTTCAACTTCGCTCTGATACCACTTAAACCGGATGTCACGCCCCGATCCTCGGGCACGTGCACATCCTTCACTCTTGGTCGATTTTATAATGCGATATCCCAGGACAATATATCGCCGACCCTTTCATTTTTAAGCACATGCGGAAGCAGTTAAAATCCCCAGACAATAAAACGATGGGATAGAAAAGCAGGGCCATATTTTTCATATTGAAATTTATAACCAAACTTTTATACAAACCACAAACCCTTTCAAAACTATTCACATCAAAACAGAGGTCTCAAAAGAAGACATGTTAAACTTAGATGAACTAGGCCGAACTCAAGGCCCTTCTTAGGATTGTCTTCTTCTCCCAAAATCCTTCTCCAACTCTTCCTCCTCGCTCCTTAGCGGGGTCCCGAAATGGTTTTCCCCAACCGGGATGAGACTACGTCTCAAACAGTTCTATCCCACTAAGCCCGATTAGTGAACCATTATACTAAAGGCCGCCTAAACACGCATAGGTCGAAGACGTACCTTAGCATCAGATTCCACCTGCAAGTCAGTATAATTCACAATAGGCACTCAAGCAATCATATCATCGATCAAAGCATCAATTAAATCGACCTAGTCGATTACAAGCCAACAAGACCACTCACGGTCATTCCCACTCCAATCAATTCACAACATCAAATCAAAACAATGATCAATCGACCTCGTCGATTACATGCCAACCCGACCATTTCCCTATTCATTCAAGCTATTGCTATTCGTAGTCCCACTCAACAACATTCAAATATTTAATGGCTTTACGGTCCCACTCGACCACTTTCAAGATTCAATGGCTTTACGGTCCCACTCGACCACTTTCAAGAATCAATGGCTTTACGGTCCCACTCGACCACTTTCAAGAATCAATGGCTTTACGGTCCCACTCGACCACTTTCGATATTCAATGGCTTTACCCACTCGACCATTTTCGAGATCCACTCCCACTCGACCACTTTCAAGAATCAATGGCTTTACGGTCCCACTCGACAAGAATCAATGGCTTACTTTCCCATCAATCAATTTCGATATTCACTACGGTCCCACTCGACCACTTTCAAGAATCAATGGCTTTACGGTCCCACTCGACCACTTTCGATCGATATTCAATGGCTTTCGATATTCAATCCCACTCGACCACTTTCAAGAATCAATGGCTTTACGGTCCCACTCGACCACTTTCGATATCAATGGCTTTACTGATTGGGCCCCACTCGACCACTTTCGATATTCAATTTGGCACAATTCAACGCTCAAATAAATAAACGGACTGCGCCACGACAATCGGCACGAGATTTCGGTCATCGGCCATCTCAATCTTAATTTCCGAAAAATAAATAATTAATTAATTAATTTCAAAAATTAATTAATAAATATAAAAAATTCCGTTTAGCTCAAAATAAGGCCCAATTAAATAAACGGACTTCACCACGGTCATCAGCATAATTTTCCCAGTCACGAGCCATCCCAGTTGAATTTTCGGAAAATAAATAATTATTTAATTAATTTCGAAAATTAATTAATATTAAAAATTCAATTTAGCTTAAAGTAAAGTTCGATTAAATAAACGGACTTCGCCACGATCATCAGCATAATTTTCCGGTTCCAAACCATCTCCCTTGAATTTTCGGAAAATAAATAATTATTTAATTAAATTCCGAAAATTAATATTTAAATGCCCAAAAATCTCACTTAGGCCCGAATCGCCAAATTGAAGCCCAATTAGGGGTCGGAAAATTCCTGAGATGCTTCCAATAAATAGTAGACCACGTCTACTTGCTAATTGCGCAATCAATTTATTTAAATCACATCACAATTGGCTAATAATTACTAATTACTTCTAATCTAATAACCTAAACATAATTAATTAAAACTAAACAAACCTTAAAGCATAATTAGTCAACTAATCCAAGATTAGTGAGATTACTCACCAAATCGCGCGCAAATCGGATCAATCCGACGGCGGCGACGCGAGGAACGATTGTTCCCAAAGCGACTCGCGGATCCGGGGCCCGGAAACGGCCCAAAAGCGGGCTTGAAGTCGCTGAAACCCACTCCGTGGGTCTGCTGGTCGGGGCCGAACGGAGCTGCTCCGGCGGCTAGGGCGGCGAGGGAAGGCCGGCGGAGGGCGAGGGAGTCACGGGGGAGGTCCGGCGGGGCTAGGCGGCGGCCGGAGGTGGCCGGGGACGGCTGGGCGAAGCTGGAACAGAGGCGAAACAGCAGCTGGTTCGCTCGGCTTGGGCGCGCGGACGAGCGGCTGGGCGCGGGTGAAGCGCGCGGGCGGTGCGGCGGCGCGACGGCGCGACGGCGGGACGACGACGGGCTGCGCCGCTCCTGCTCCGGGCTCCTGGTTCGCACGCGAAAGAAAAAGGAAGGAGAAGAAGAACTGGTTCGGTCGTGCAGGGGAAGAAAGAAGAGAGAGGAGAGAGAGAGAGAGATGGGGTAAGCATTGACTGGTCAACAAAAGAGGGAGGGAAAGTGAGCGGTGGGGGAGGGATCGTACGAGGGGAAGGGGAGAGGAGAGAGGAGAGAGAAAGAAAAGAGGGAAAAAGAGAAAAAAGAAAGAAAAGAAAAGAGAGGGGGGAGAAAGAAAAGAGAGAAAAGAAAAGGGGAGAGAGAGAGAAAAATAAATTGCATACTTCCATTATGCAAATTTTTCTTTTCTCTTTCTATTTTATTTTGGTCTTCAATTTTTCTTCCGATAATTTCTTTATTGAAATTTCGGACTCGTCAACAAATTGACGAGCGATGAGACAGGATCCTAAAATTAAGAATTATGACGCACTTAAAATTCGATTCCCGAAATCGAGTTCAATTTCGTGGTTAAAAATCGATCAGACGTGATTTTAGTTCAATCCAACCAATTAGGTAGCTTTTAGGGATTTTACGGCCGATACATCCCTTAACGGCTTCACCTAATAGGTTAGTTAACTCGTGAGTGATCAGCTCAGAGAAAAAGGCCATAGGCACGCCGACGAATTGCCCATTTCACTTTATCGAAACGGGGTCGAATTTCAGGATGTCACAGAAACTGTTGTGAAAGGTAGACATTCATAGTCCTGGGCATGGTTAGATGAAAAACAGACATATATATTGCCTTACAGCTGTGTAAGCTGCAACCAATTTCCTATGAATTCTGGTATATTGCCAGTGAAGTTGTTATCCGATGCCCACCTGCAACCGGAAAAAGGTATTTCTCCTGAGAAATCATATCACGAAGCTTTTCCTGTTAATAGTTTTTTTCTAGTATCAAAGGAGGAATGAAGCTCTTACACTTTTTGAAGATTTTTAAGCTTGGAAAATGTTGACGGAATCTCACCACTGACTCCAGAACTATCCATGTAACTGCACAATAAGTGACTTCCATCAGCCAAGGGAATTTTATTAATTTAACACAACTCAAATAACTCAATAGTTTGTCCTTTTGAATAGTTGAAAGCAGAAGTGATGACAAGAGGAGAGGGTGACAGAGTGTCATGGAATATTTGCACAACATCCACGAGACTTGAAAAGTTTTACACCCAGAAAGTACACGGCCAAACATTGCGGGAGTCTCTAGTAGTTGAAATGTCAACAAGAGGACGACAGTGAAAGTGAAATATGAGGTATAAGGATTAGGCTATGTGATGATGGGCGGGATGATAGTAACAACAACATGCTACTGCAAGTCAGAAAGGTTAAAAGAAACTAATCAATTTGAAAGGACACACGAAAAAATTTACTTAGTCCGTTTGCCACCTATTTCGACAAAACTAGCCTCCGCCAAACTCCAATATCTGCAAATATTTTAAAAGGAAAAATCCATGTTTAAGAATGTTAAGCAGGTAGGACTTACAGCTGCTGCAATTTGGACAGATTTCCGAGCTCAGATGGCAGAGAGCCACTGAAGTTATTGGTGCTAAAGGACCTACAACATTAAACTTGCATGTCAAATTTCATTGAACATTTGTCTGAACATCTGATGCACCTAATTCAGTTGAATCCTTCTGCTTGACATTACAAGTCCTGTTCTGGAACTGTTACTTACAATGACAATAGCCCCGTAAGTTGCCCAAGTTGCGGTGGGAGCTCCCTGATAATGCATTGATGCTCAGACCCCTGAAGTAAATCAGCAGAGTAAGCATCAGGACAGAAAACTGCTAAAAAAGGAGCAGAGAACCCGTATAAATTTTGAAACTAGAATTGAGTTGTGCTTACAGATACTGCATGAGAGTTAGGTCGCCAATGGATGGAGATAAGGAACCATTCAAGAGATTTTGGCGCAAGTCCCTGTATAAAGTACATAATACCATCAGAACAATGGAAAACTACGTAAGATTTTGAAACCTTGGTGAGTAAAATCAATATGGAGCGTCAGCAAATGAGAGCATGTGACTGCTGCGTACACAAGCTCGAACTTAGTGTTGCTTAATTATAAGGCATGACACATGGCACACCATGAAAACTCCAGTGAAATGAGAAACTACTGGAAAAGACGGAAGAAGTGGAATGGGACCAATACATACAGATTGGAGAGGTGAGTCAAGTTCCATAACTCATCAGGGATAGGACCAGCAACGCTCAGTGCATAAACTCGGCTGCAACCAAAGAAAAAGCACCCGGTCATAAGAAGAGACGTACACATGGTGGCCGAGATGCTGTCGATACGTACAGCTGTGTAATGTGGCAAGTCGTGGAATTGCTGAAGGAGCAGTCGCATATGATGAAAGGATTGTAATCTTCGAAGGAAATGGAGGCATCAATCGCAGCTCCGCTGCATGGCTCTCCACTTATGTTCCATGTTGGCGCTGATGTGAGTCTCCATGTCGACCATATCGAGTTCAGAATCGCCACTACATTCACATAACCGTCATCTACTCAGACTTTGTTTAGCTTCATGCTCAAACTAAATGCATTGGTATATGATTCATACCTTAAGTAAATGGAGAATGATTTAGACAATTAAGTGCAAGTAATAATACAGGTTTTCACATGCTGTCCATCCAGTTGAATTGTACAAGCGGGGACAGCCGCTCATATGGAAAAGCGTCTTTACAATTCCCAGACATGGTTTTAACGGAATCGATTTTGCTTTTTTGATTATAGCCGTCAAATGAAAGTGAAGGTGAAAGTGGGACCGCAGGCGTCCTTGCGATCCCACAACATAATGCTTTCTGGATGATAAAGCGAGGTAATGGTAAATTTGCGAAATGTTTTAAAGACGAAGGGGTTAGTCTCGATCGGACAATGATTATGTGACGGCACTGTTGATTCTTCCATAAAAGGCAGCAACATCTCCACACTTATTTAACCAAGGCAACTGGATAACCTGTTTACCAAGTTTCCTCGAAAATTCTCTTGGTGGGATTCGCTGGCAGAAAGCAAATCCTCAGAGTGGGATTTTCAAATTACTAATATACATGCATATATATATCAATGAAATTAAATAACCGAAAACAGCTGATCACTGGTATGAAAAAAATTATTTCTAAATAAAATTTATTAATATTACTAGAAGGATCTATTAAATTTCAAAAATGGAAAAAAAAAAAAAACCACCCCAATGCCGTATTCCAACATTAATTGACATATCATCTTGTATTTAAATGGTCTGTGATTCTCTATATTCAAGTAGAGTTGTGAGGAGTTGAGAACCTTAATTCAAGGTATTGGCAAATTAAAAAATGCATAACAACAGTTGCAAAAATATAGCAATTTCAAAACATGAATAATGTGATATTGCTCGGTGACATTATCACCTACTGAGTCAAATATTGTAGAAAAAGATGCATACGCATATAACCACATAATACCTTATCCTATGTCATTCCATATGATTAAGTAGTCAATGTATGATCGAGTATTTTCCTTGAAAATAAAATGATAATTAGCGAGCGTTTGTCTTGGAAAAAACTTTATGAAAAAGGAAAATACTTTCCGATAAATCATTTTTCAGAAAAAAAATGATTTATTTTATTTTATTTGGTGATATGTGACCAAAAACATTTTATGATGTTTGGATCTCATTTGCAAATGATCTTATTCTCGGCCAAAAAAATTCTTATTTAATTTTTTTTTTTTTCTTTTCACTTTCCTTCTTCCTCCTTTGCTTAGGCCGTCGAGCTCCGCCGTTAGCCTCAACAAGCCACCGGCACCATCATTGAGGCCTAACAAGGATCGACTTGGCTAGCCTCGAGGTTGAGGCCAATCCTAGCCAACCTGCGCTTGTGGCTGAACGAGGCCCAACAACTAGCAAAGGAGGAAGAAGGAAGGGAAAAAGAAAAAGAACGAGAGAAAAAATTCAAAAATAAAATATTCAAAAAATTCAAGAAGAGCAATTCCTCAAAAGTGTTTTTGCTTTGTGAGATTTAGGAACTTATTTTCCTTATTTTATGCATTTGTATTTTCCTTGATCGAAAAGTGTTTTCCATTAATTAATCATTTTCGACAAGCCAAACAAGTGAAAGTTAGGAAAAACAATTCCGGGAAAAAACATTCCCCGAAACAAACACACCCTCAGCACTAGTTATTATAGAAAACAGAATAAAAAGAGATTTTGTATATGCATAAATTAAATGAATTACATTCGGTATCCTTTTCCAATTCATTTCGGGGTTTGTCCATCATTTAAAAATGGCATTTCATGAATATTTTATTGCTTAATAATATCATGTTGTGAATTTAATATATATATATATATATATATATATATATATATATATATATATAATTTACAGGTTCACTGCCTCGTTGCTTGCTCAAGAGACCACAACTCTTTTAGCTCTTCCAACGGTCCATCTCTTTCAACCAGAAAAAAAAAGAAAAAAAAAAGGTCCATCTCTTACAATTTAAATTGTGTCACCAAATCACTACTGTCGATAAATTAAATAAATAATACATTTATACCAACGTGATTAGTGTTTAGCCAGCGATGAGAAGAATATTCAAGTCGTGGTTTCTTGAAGTGTTTTTTTTTCCCAAATTTATAATTTAATAGATCCTTTTAATAAGTTTTATTTAGTAATAACTAATCGTACAGGTGATCAGCCATACTTAGGTATTTAATATCATTCAGAAGTATTCTTTCTTTATTTTGTTAATATATAAAGAACCCCACTTTTGGGGATTTGCTTTATGCCAGCAATTCCCACCGAGGACTAAGCAAGAATTTTTCAAGCAAAACGGGGCAAACTAATTACCGGGTTGTCTTGGTGAAGTAAGAGGACACCGTCCTTCGTGGAAGGATAACAGTGCCGTCACCTAATCACTGTAATCATACTTTAGTAGGAAGGAGATGATTTTCCATCATCAAGAAGGATGCTTACGATCTTGCGCACTCTTTAAGAACAGCAAACTCGTTAAACACATGAACACGTGGAGAGAAAAGAGGGGAAGAGGGTTTGTGTTGTACCTTCAGAAGGGTCGGTCGTAGCATTTTGGCTCTGAGCACGAGTGACGTCTGCAAGTAGCATGCACGCTGTTACATGCAAGGCAAGGATCACCCTCGAATTCGCCATTGTTCAACCACAGAGAGAGAGAGAGAGAGAGAGAGAGAGAGAGAGAGAGAGAGAGAGAGAGAGCCTCAGAGCTAGAGAGCCACCATGTCAAGTTTGACCAACCGCACTCCCGGATATATGTATATATATGCGTAGATACAGTTTGATGAGAAAGCCAAGTGACGTCTAGTAGGAGTGATCGGGTCCAAGGTGAGAAAAGTACAAAAAAAGTCATAAACCTATCACATTGATACCAATTCAGTCCTAAACTTTTCAATTGGACCAATTCAATAATAAACATTTTAATATTGTTACCAATTCAATCAATCTGGCCAATTTTGGCCGGCTGGTGCTAACATGGCAATTTTTACGATTTTTTTTATTTTTTATTAATTTTTTTTCCTTTTATTTTATGCCTTCTTCCTGTCGGTGTGCAGCGAGCCTCTGGTGAGGTTCACTCAACCTCTCCCAGGGCTGCTGGCAATGCCAACCTCGCCCGCGGCTGGCGAGGCCATGGCATCCATCGCCAGGGAGGAGGCGAGGGCCATGAAGCCCTCGCTAGCCGCTGGCAAGGGTTGCGACCCTCACTCGGCCATGCCTAGGGTGTGACAATCCAAAATTTCGGAAAAAGAAATTATCGGATGAAAAATCGGAAATTGGAAGGAAAAAGAAAAATGATAACAATATTACTATTATTATTATTATTTTTTCTTTCCTCTCTCTCCTCTTTGTCCTCTCCTTTACACTCCTTCCTCCTTTGGCCGAAAGTTTTCTTCCTCTCTTTTCTTTTCTCTTTCTTCTCTCTCTCCCTCATGTTTTCTTTCCCCCCTCTTTCCACATAATTTCCACCCCTGCACTTACGGTAACTTCTTCTTCTCTCTTTCTTCTTTTTCTCCCTCTCTCTCCCACTTTTCCACCCCCTCACCTACGCTAACTCTGCTGCTGCAATTTCCCTGCAATTTCCCTGCAACTTCCCCTCCCTTTTCTATTGTCTCTCTCTCACTTTCCTCCCTTCCTCCTCTCGACAACCCCACTCCCACGTCCCTCTTCTTCTTCACCTTTTCTCTTTAGTTTCTTTTATGTTTTGCTCCCAAAAACAGCACCATGTGCTGTTGTCCTGTCCCAAACCAGCCACCATCTTGCGCCATGGCTGTGGGCCATCACTGTCGGCAAGCCGCCATCCACTGCCATCGTGCTCATGTCATTGGAATTGTCGTCGGGTGAGTTTAGCTCCTAATCCTTTGATTAGTGCTTAAACTTGCTTAGAATGTTGATTTAGACTAAAGGATGGTTTAGGTTTGCTTAAATAGAGATTATTTGATAGTCTATAATAGTTAGATTAGTATTAGAATGGGTTAATATTAGTCTAATTATGGAGATTTGCTCCGTTGAGGATGATTTGGGTGAAAACAGAAGCTGTTCGTCAGCACTGGTTCTTGGACGTTTGCTGTTTGCAATTTTTGTAGGTTAGAATCGGTCGAGAATCTGAAGCCAATGTCTTCCAGAGAAATGTTTTAAACATCCCAAGCTACAACATATATTTTTATCAAGATTTCAGGGACTTAGAAGCAAGAGATATTAGCTCCGCCATTTTTGAACAAAACTGCAATTTTCGCTAGAACTGGTGACCTTTTAGGATTCTATGGGTTTTTATCAACTCTTGAGGTCTAAATTTCAAAAAAAAAAAATCAACGTTTTAAACATCCCAAGCTACAACATATATTTTTATCAAGATTTTAGAGACTCGAAGCAAGAGATATTAGCTCCGCAATTTTCGAACAGAACTGCAGTTTTTGCTAAAACTAGTGACCTTTTAGGATTCTAGGGGTTTTTATCAACTCTTGAGGTCCAAATTTCAAAAAAAAAATTCTTCACAAAAGTTGTTTTTAACCTCTTTTAGTTTAACATACTCAAATTTCAAATCAAACGAACGTGTTTAAGACCTCGAACCAAACTGATTTCGGAAAACTGATTTTGAGAACGCACCAAATTTTGGTGCTGGATTAAGTGAATTACTTGGGACGAATCCAAAAAAACATGGATCTCGGTGTTTTCATGAAAAATGTTCATTTACGTGCATATTCACATTTGGAAATTTTCTGAGCTCAATTGGTTAGGTTTCTGGATTTAAATTTGGAGACGTGCAAAGGCCCGGTTTCTGTAAATTAGAACTGATTTTAGTTTGATGATGGTTCTTGATGCTTTGCTTGCTTTAATTAGTGTTTTTAATGACTTGTGGATTTAATTTATTAGTTATTGAATTATGGAATTTCACTTTTCATGACACACTGTTCACGAGTTACTGTTCACACGCACTATTCACCCCGAGAATAAAAAGTGGTCTAATTCCATGTGTATTGATTTTATGAAGTGAATGGATGTGTAAAGACATGGGCATCCGCATGAATTGGGTGATGTTTTGTGCTATTGTATGTTGATTGAAAATTGTTGGTATTTAATTATAAAATACCGGGTGTCAGGTTTTGGACACCGAAAGTGTTTATAAATACTATATCAAACTATGGGATTTTAAAAAGAGATGACACAAATTTTTGGTTTTGATTTGACCGTGTCTCCACACACGCTTATTTTACCATGCCTTTTCCGGGATCATCATTTTAATTGATGTATTTGAATGCAATACACGGTATCCTGGGCCGAAATTGAATGAATGCATGAATGATATGAGATGCCGTCATGAGCCTTTGGGGCCAGACGATGCTCCTTCGAGAATGCCCCACGTCAACGGATGCCGATCACAGTAGATGCTGGGCCGATACTCCTTCGAGAATGCCCCAAGTCAACGGATGCCGGTAGCAGTGGAGGCTGGACCGATGCTCCTATATGAAATGCCGTCTAGATGTAGACGATGCCGCGCTCGACGATGCGAGGCAATGCCCGGTTATGCTGAAAGACTATTATCTGTGCATTAAAATCATTTCTAACACATGAATGGGTGAAAGCGAGGGATCTAATTAAAAGGCGGAACTGTGTGGTGTGGTATGGAATGTGTCATAACGGTTTAGTCTAGTAATTTGGGGCCCGTGGTGCAAAATGATACCCGATTATGCTGGAAGACTGTTATTTGTTGCATTGACTGGGATCCATGTGATTGATTGATATTTACTGTGTGGCACACTAATGTGCAAGAACGCATGAAAATCATGGCATATTTAGTTCCAATCATGCATGAGTTGAACACTTTGTTTATAGCATGCACGCATGAATCGATAACGCATTTCACACATGCTTCTGTTGTACTGAGAACAAAGCCTTGAGGGCTAGCCCGACTGGGATGGCGGTTCGTCTGCACCAGTGCGGGGCCCAAAGAGAACAATACTGAGTTGGGATGAGGGATGGCGGTGCGTCCGCGCCTCTACCCCAAATAACACGTTTGTGTAGTCATGGTCAGGTGAGATCGCTTGTAACACGATTTGTATGTGATTGATGAACTACATCATCCAATGGTCGTGTGCATTGCGTGTATTGTGCTGAGTTATGATATGCAGGGTATAGCATACCAGGTAAGATTGCATGCGAACCGACCACGAATTGTTGATTGTTAATCGTTGGTTTGTTTGTGGGATGGTTCTGAAGAGATACTCCGAGTTGAGTAGGTGTACTAATCGGGGGACTAGGGGAAGAACTCGCTGAGATTTACATCTCACTAGTTATTGAATAACCATTTTTCAAGTCCCTAGTGTGAAGAACACAAAGCTTGAAGCGGAAGGGTCAAGAGCATAGGTGGCTTAGTGGTCCTTTATGAGATAGACCTTCTGTATAAGCTTGAGGTATTTATGAAAGTGTATTTGATTTGAAATTGGTTGTCCTACTTTCCTATCCCATATTTGTTGTTGTTAAGGGATTAGTTAATTCGCTTCCGTATGTGTAGTAAAATGAAAAGGGTCAGCGACGAGCCCTGGGAATGTCGCAAAATTTTTCATCAACTACCGAAGGATGTGCGTGCACTCGAGGTTCGGGGCATGACACAAGGCCACGGGCGAGGCGGTTTAGCCCAAATCTGGGCTAAACCGCCATGGCCGCCTTTGCCCGCAGCAAGGCCAGGGCGAGGCTGGCCTCGCCCAAATTTGGGCTAAACCGCCTCGCCCGTGGCCCTAGGCGAGGCGGAGCGAGGGTTGCGACCCTCATCGGCGGTTGGCAAGGGGGCTTCGTGGCCCTCGCCTCCACCTTGGCAATGGCCTCGCTAGATCCGAGCAAAGCCGCCTCGCCGGCGGCAAGCAAGGGCTTCGTGGCCCTCGCCTAGTGGCCAGCGAGAGCCCAGTGGCCGACGAGCCTCACCATAGGCTCGCCGGCCACCACTAGGAAGAAGGCAAAAAATAAAAAAGGAAAAGAAAAAGAAAAAATAATAAAAAATAATTAATAAAAATATTCAAAAAATAATTAAAAAATCATAAAAATTACCACGTCAACGTCAAGCTACGGACCGATATCTATGTCAAGACCGGCCGGCCAAAATTGGCTAGATGACTAAATTGGCATCCAATATTAAATGGTTTATGACTGAGTAGGTCCAATTAAAAAGTTTAGGACTAAATTGGTATCAATACAATAAATTTATTACTTTTTTATATTTTTTCCAATAAACTTGTTACCACAAACAGTGGATGGAAACCTTTACTATGACTGAGTCATGCTGTTTGATCATGATTGAATTTGGTGCGCAGCTCCCTCTAAAACTCGGACCCCACCTGAATAATGACGAATCAATCAATCCATATAAAATTGTCTGGATTCTTGATCCCATTACACAATATTGGAAGCACGCGGTACGAGGAAAGAAAAGGTGAAAAGCTGACATGTCTCTTATATCGTTTGGACCCATTTTTACTTCATCTGGTCAATTCAAAGAGAAGACGATAGTCGGATCAACCGGTTACCACAAAAGAAATGGGAAAAGGATTCTTTAGAATTCTCGCTCTGCAAGCTGCCATCAGGCTTTGGAAGGACGCGTATCGAGATTGAATTATGGAGAGAGGAGGCTGCACGGAGGCATCAAGTGGGTGCGACAGGATGACCAACGCCACCCACAAACGACGGCCATCTCTTTCCAAGAGTGAATGCGTTGACGTGGAGGTCGCTATAAACGACAACCATCTCTTTCCAAGAGTAAATGCATTGATGTGGGGATCGCTATTTTTTATATCCCACTTGCCACGGAGTTCATGCTGGGTCTTGTACAATGTACATGGGCAAATTGTGAAAATTCCATGTTGAAGCGCAAGTAACGGTCCGTACAGGTTGATATTTTCTCCTTCATCCCTATTCCAATCATGAATCTAAGTTTTATTCTACCTCAATTAAAATCTTGTCTGTGCATATAAATAAAAAGAAGTTGTCATCTCATTTTGGATGGAAATTAACAAATCGTGAAAAATATATATGGGCTATATAATTATTTGTCAAGGTAATAATTTTTTTTTTTTAAAAAGGCAAGAGATGCAATACTATATCCATGAGAGAAAATTCAAGGGGTCCTTTTCTACTTAAATTATGTCATGACATTTACAGATCTCCCTATGAAAGTTCCCATTGTTGGTCTTTCCTCACATCGACCTTTATTTTCTTCCTTTAAGTTCCCATTCTAGATTCACAAAAATCTTCAGCCCTTTTACATCTAATTCGAAATAAAGTGGATTTGGAGGTGCCACAACAAATTGGATGAACCTGTCAACTCTAGACGTCCATGTTGATCTTAGCATATGCGGAATCTTTTCTCTTTGGCTCTTCCACCCCCTGTCTCATCAAGTGCCTCTATCAAACCATACAATGCATTTTGACAAAATGAAACAGTTCCCTGTCATCACAAAGGACGAGACTTTAAACACCACACGACATTTGAAAAAGTATTAAAAAAAGTCTTAAATATAATTATACTTATACTTATTCAATTATAAACATTTCAATTATATTAATTAAAATCTGAACATTTTCATGATTTACCAATATACCCATTCAAATAATCTTGGTCGAAAATTGTTGAAGTGAATATTTGTTATCTTACATGCGTGATTGATACTAATATAGATCTTAAATTTTTTTTTGAGTTTTTTTGTTATTATTTTATTTTATTTTCTTTTTATTTTTTTCTTTTTTACAACTTTGGCCAGCGAATTCGTCAGTTGACCATCGTCAACCACAAGTGAGGGTCAAGGAGATTGGTTGAGGGCATCATGGCCCTTGTCTAGATCCAAGCGAGTTCGACAAGGGCGTTGGGCCCTCACCCAGACCTCTCCTGGCCCACAATTTAGGAAAAAAGAAAGAAAGGAAAGAGCTATAAAAATGAAAAGAAAAAAAAGAAAAAAAGTAATAATTTTTTTTTAAAAAAAAAGTCTAAACTAGCACTAATCGTGCCATGTATAATGATCAATGTCCATGTCGATGATTTTCAGCTATAGCCCGATGTACTACATTTGTAAATTGTCAATAAGCTTAAGACTCAAGTGGCACAAATACAATAAGTTTAAGATTTTTTTATACTTTTTCACAAGCTAAAGTACAGCCCAAGTGCCAAAATTTGGTACAATGGGACATTTAAGTGCCAAAACTTTGAAAATGTACACTTAGTGCCACTTTCTTTGAAAAGTGGGACACTTAAATGTCACATTCAGCAAACCTTGTTGGAAATCCTACGTGGCAATATTTTATTATTTTTACTTGCCTACGTGGCTTGCCAAAGAGCCGACTCGACTTAAAATCACCCGAAACGACGTCATCTCGCAAAATAAAAATTAAACTACCAGCTAATATATTCTAAAAAATAAAAATGTGTAAATAATTAATATAAAAATTTAATAATTTAGATTTAAACTTAAATTTATTTAAAATATTCTAAAAATAAAAAAATAAAAATTATAAAGGGAGGGCGAAGTAGGTGGCCGAGGGCTTAGCCCTCGCTGTTGCTGCCTCCCCGCCACCACCGGGAAGGGCCAGCGACGGAGGGGGGAGGGTCGACTGGGGTGGCCGGCCCGTGGCCAACCGGTGGCAAGGGCCGCGAGCCCTCGTCGCCTCCCCGCTGTCGCTGGGAAGGGCTAGCGACGATGTGGGGAGCATCGGTCGAGGTCGCCGAGCCCTGGCCAGGGGCCGATGACACCGATCGACCGACGGTGGACCGGCGAGGGCTCGTGGGCCCTCGCCGCCAGTTGGCCGACGTCACCGGCCCTTGGCCAAGGCCCGGCAACCTCGGCCGATGCTTCGCCCACTGTCGCCGACCTTTCCCAGTGACGGCGGGGAGGCGACGAGGGCTCAGGCTCTCGCCCAGATCTGGGGCAAGGGTCACGACCCTTGCCGTTGGTCAGCCAGGGGTTGGCCACCTCGGCTAACCCTCCCTCCTCTGTTGCCGGCCCTTCCTAGCGGTGGCGGGGAGGCAGCGGCTGTCACGCCCCGAACCCCGAGCGCGTGCCCATCCCTATGTGGTCGATAATAATTTGCAATTTCCCAGGACGAGTCGCCGACCCTTTCCATTTTATTGCACATGCGGAAGCGAAAAGAAATCCCTTGACAGTAATCATATCGGGATAGAAAAGCAGGACAATAGGTTCACAAACAAACATGCTTTTATATATACACTGAGTCATGTACATAGGTTTATGGCCAAAAGACTACGAAAGACTAGCCTTCCAAAAAGAAGCGGTCCTAACTGACCTACGCTTTCGATCACCTCCTCTCAGCTCCAGGTCCTCCATTTGACGACCATGAAAATATTGTCCCACAACGGGGTGAGATATCATCTCAACAAGTCTAAGCTCTAAACCCCAATTAGGAGAGAAATACGCCAAGAAGTGTCCTAATCACACAATCACATAATCAATAGGACTTACCTCGTCTCAGATCCACCCTGCAGGTTAGTACAATTTATCTCACAGACAACACGAGAGCATGAGCAACAAATAAGCTCCAATAATTGAAACGCCACACTCAATTAATCATGCGTTCCTAGTTTTGATCTCGGCATATAGCACAGCCTACTCTCAGTTCGGCGGTCTTCTGGCATTGCCAGGCATCGTCTCACCCCCATTGAGCACGGCACATTTCTTTATCAGACGGCTTTCCCGAAGGAGCATAGGGTCCAGAATCAACTGTGACCAGCTTCCCGTCGTCCAGGGGGTATCCCAAATAAGGATAACGTCCAGCTTAACAGCCCGGGACGATTTCTCTTGACCATCGCACGATCACTCAAATATGGCTCAGGGCACCGTGCATTGCACTCAAATGCTTTAATTAAAATGGTGAGCCTGGCCTTTTTCTTCGTATTAGAAATTCACATGAAATTACTCGTGTGTGGGTACACGGTCAACTTGATCCAGAAAAATTGATATTCATCCTTTTTGAAATCCCACTATTTCATATAGTACTAAAAATCATTTTCGGTGTCAAAACCCGACACTTAGGATTTTCTGAATAAATATTGGAAATTTACAATTTTTGGAATTAAATACCAAAAATCAAATCAGCACTCAATTTGCATAATTTAACTCTCAATTGCAAAAATTAATCACACCATTGCAATTAGCACGGAATTCCGGTCACGGCTATCCCGACCTAATTTCCGGAAAATAATTAATAATTAAATAATTACTGAAATTAATTAAATAAATCAATGTAAATTCTAAAAATACTAAAGTAGGCCATAATCATTAAATTAATAACCAATACGGACTCGGAAAAATTCCCAAATCCTTCTAGATAAATAGTACAATTTATTTAGGCCTTAACTAAACCATGCTAACCACCTAACATGCTCAATTAAATAATTCAATTTCTAATTTAATCTAACTAACCACCTAATTCCTAATAAAATAAATCTAACACCCTTAAACGTTATAAGCCTACTAAGCAGAGTTTAGAATATAAACTCACCGGTTAATTGCGGAAACCGGTTCACCGCGATGATGACGCGACAGCAGCCAAAATCCAAAATTTTCGGCAGCGTCGACAAACTTGGGCCGGGCCTAAACTTGGCCCAACAAATCTCAGCCCAACTGATATTTGTTGCTGAAATGGGCCGGGCTTCACTGGACTAAGCTGACTTCAAGATGGGCTGCTGGAATTGGGCTTAAAGGAGCTGCTGGGCCTTGCCGGACTAAGCTTCAAATGGGCTGAATTTGCCGGCTTGCAGCAGAATTCACGTGGGCTCGGACTTGAAGACACGATGGGCTGATACGGGCTGAAGAAATGAAGTCGGGCTTCGTGCGTTGTTGCCGATCCACGTGCGGGCTTCGGCGCAGCTTCGGTTGGCGAGATGGAGATGCTAAGTCGGTGGTAGAAGACAAACGACCATGGAGCGGCGGGTTTTGTCGCTGGCTTCACGAGGACAAGAGGAAGGCGCGTGAAGATGGGCTGCGACTTACACGAAGATGGGCTCACGAAATTCGCCGGAGACGTGGCCGCCGGTTCGGTGAGATGAAGTGAGCTTGAGGAGCTTCGCCGATCTTTGGTGGCAACGAAAGGGGCGGGGAACTTCGGACTGCTGGACAGCTCACCAAAACCGAAAGAAGAAGAAGGCAACCGGCTTCTTCGGAGGACGCTCGCTTCAATCAACAAAACGAAGGTCTTCGCGGGAGATGAAAGCAAGCGGGTCGGTGGGTTTGGCGGTCAAGACTTGCCGAGGTAATCGCGGAGTTGACCGAGAGCGGCGTCGAAGAACTCGCACAAAGCGAATTGCTCGGTGGAACTGGGTCAAGGCGTGAGGATGGGTCAACAAAATGGAAAGTGGAGAAGTATGGTTGACTAAGGGAGACAAGAAGAACTGGAGCGGGGACGTTGATGAGGCTGAGTGATTTTGGGTGGGGCTTCGTTTGGAGAATGAATGAAGATGAAGATGCAGGGAAAACATGAAAATGAAATTGAGGTAGGAGCGAAGCGTCGCACGAACGGGAGAGAGACAGAGGCGGTGAAGTTTGTCCGAGAAGGCTTGAAGAGAGAGAGACCAAAAGTCTAAAATCTTAGCCAATGTCTTAAATGCTTGGTCCCCTTGTCTCCTCATACTTATCCCCTTTCTCCAATAATACTTTCCAACAAATATAAGTCCAAAATAAATCCATTTTGATGCAAATAATGAAGCCCTTATCCTAGGTTCCGAATTTTCAATTTTTGGACTTCGATATCTTCGACAAATTCTCCATATTTGATGTCCAATTTCCTTGGAGAAAAAGCCCATAGAATTTCTATAAGTGCCCCTCGACAATTAGCTCAGCTTGAAAGCCCAAATTTCCTTTAAATGAGTCCATCCGAATTTCTGTGAATTTTCCGCAACGTCCGATTTGATTTTCCGCAAAAATCCTAGAATCTCTTAAAACTCTTCGGAGAATGAGTCGACGTTCCTCAAATAGCTCGTGACACCACAGAACTTTTAATTTTTGAAATCGAGTTAAAATTCACAGTTATTTTCAATCCGCACGCTTTTAGCGTGACCTAGTCTACCGGGTAGCTTTTAAGAATTTTTAGTGCAATTGACCCGTGATCGATTTATCTTGAGTCACAATGTACATCTTCGACACATTAACGACTCTCGATTGTCGTGAAAGTCTCAAGGTTTCAAATACGGATACAGGGTACCCAAAATGATAGAAAATCAATTTAGTGCCGATCGATAAGAATTTTGCAATCATGTGAAATCACCCATATTTTGATCACTCATCTTAATCGAATCGACCTGTCTCTGATCTCTGATCGGTTTTTAAGTGTGCCATAATGACCCTTGCAAATTAGCACGGTCGAGCAATCGATTCTTGGTCGAATTCTCAAGCCTTTTGCGTTAAAATCCCTTAATAATTTTCCCAGAAAGTCTAGTTATCTCTTGAGTGATCGGCTCAGAGAATAGCACTATAGACGCGTCGACGAAAGGCCCGATTTATTCAATTGAAATCAAATTTGAAAAATCAGGATGTCACAACTCTTCCTTTCTTATAAAAATTTCGTCCTCGAAATTTAAACCATTGCAAGACTTGATCAAAAAGGTGGGGGTACAATTCTCTCATTGACTCCACAGTCTCCCATGTCGCTCCTTTTATACCGTGGTGTTGCCAGACCACTTTGACCAACGGGATGGTCTTGGTGCGCAAGACTTGCTCTTTACAATCGAAAATTTGAACCGAGCTTTCGACGTATGATACACGATCATCCACGTCCAATTCCTCAAAATTGAGCACGTTGGTCGGGTCAGGCTCATACTTCCTTAACATCGATACGTGAAAAACGTCATGCACTTGCGCCAATCTTGGCGGCAATGCAAGACGATACGCTAGGTTCTCGATTCTTTCAAGAATCTCAAACGGATCTACGTACCTCGGACTCAATTTGTCCATTTTACCAAAGCATGAAGTTCCTCTCATTGGTGACACTTTCAGAAAAACGTGATCACCAACTTGGAACTCTAAAGACCTTCGACGCTTATCTGCATAACTTTTCTGCCTACTCTACGCTGTCTTTAATCTGCCTCTGATCACTGCCACGGTATCTATTGACTGCTGAATCAACTCCGAGCCTGTTATTTTCCTTTCCCCAACTTCTTCCCAACACATTGGTGTTCTGCACGCTCAGCCATACAACGCTTCGAAATGAGCCATTTGAATACTCTGCTGATAACTGTTATCATAGGCAAACTCCACTAGGTGAAGCTGATCTTCCCAACTTCCTTTGAAGTCTATTACGCAAGCTCTCAGCATGTCTTCGAGAGTCTGAATTGTCCTTTCAGATTGACCATCCGTCTAAGGATGATATGTTGTAATGTACTGAAACTTTGTACCTAAAGCACTCTGCAAGCTCTTCCAAACAGCAGCAGTAAACCTTGGGTCTCTATCTGAAGTTATCGTAACCGGCACTCCATGCATACGAACCACCTAAAACACATACAAGTCTGCGTGTCTATCCAGACTCAGGTCCTTTCATACTGTAATGAAGTGAGCCGACTTTGTCAGCTTGTCGACCACTACCCAAATTGAATCATTTCTTCTTTGACTCCTTGGTAGTCTAGTCACGAAGTTCATTGTGATGTGCTCCCATTTCCATTCTGGGATCGCGAGAGGTTGCAAGAGTCCTCCCGGCTTGCAATGCTGGGCTTTTACTTGTTGACATGTCAAACCCTTGGCCACATGTTTGGCGATGTCCGCCTTCATACCTAACCACCAATAGTGTTGATGCAGATTCTGATACATTTTAGTGCTTCCAGGATGAATGCTATAACTGCTACAATGTGCTTCAGATAAAATTTCTTCTCTAAGCTCTACATCGTCAGGTACAACCAATCATCATTGGAACCTCAATGTTCCGTCCTCAGAAATCTGAAAGTCAACTTTTCTCTTATTAGTATCCTTTTGCAGGATCTTCTGAATATCTGGATCTGTCGACTAAAGCGCCTTGATTCTAATCTGCACTTCCGGCTCAATTCTGAAGGTGGCCATAAGATTTGAAAGGTGGCCTACCTCAAATTTGAAAACCGAAACTCTTGCCTTCTTGATTAAAGTCCATTCCTTAAGTACCATTTGTGCAATTGAGGACTTTCGACTCAGTGTATCAGCGACCTTGTTCGCTTTTCCGGGGTGATACAAAATATCACAATCATAGTCCTTTAGGAGTTCCATCCAGCGACGCTGTCTCATATTCAACTCCTTCTGTGATAATAAATTCTTGAGACTCTGATGGTTAGTGAAGATCTGGAACCTTTCTCCACACAAATAATGTCTCCAAATCTTCAAAGAGAAAATAATTGTTGCGAGTTCCAAGTCATGTGTCGGGTAATTCTGCTCATGAGGTCTCAATTGGCGGGAAGCGTATGCAACCACTCTACCATGTTGCATCAACACGCAACCCAATCCTCTGAAAGACGCATCACTATAGATCTCGAATCCTCCAGGACCAGATGGAATTGTCAATACCGGTGTGGTAGTCAGTTTTTCCTTTAGCTCTTGAAAACTATGCTCACACTTGTCTGTCCATATGAACTTCTCGTTTTTCTTCGTGAGCTTTGTCAAAGGCAAGGCTAACAATGAGAAACCTTCCACAAACCGTTTGTAATACCCTGCCAAACCCAGAAAACTTTTGATTTTTGTTACTGTAGTAGGTCTTGGCCAATTGATCATTGCTTCTATCTTGGTTGAGTCCACAGAGATTCCTTCTCTTGAAATCACGTGACCTAGGAAAGCAACACGAGTCAACCAAAACTCGCACTTGCTAAACTTAGCATACAGTTCATGAGTCCTTAGAGTCTGCAATACTAGTTTCAAATGTCCTTCATGCTCCGCTGGACTTCTAGAGTACACCAGAATGTCATCAATGAACACGATCACGAACTGATGCAAGTATTCCTTGAAAACTCGGTTCATCAAATCCATAAAAGCAGCTGGGGCATTTGTCAATCCAAATGGCATGACCGTGAATTCATAATGGCTGTATCGAGTACGAAATGCTGACTTTGGAATGTCTTCTTTTTTGATCCTCAACTAATGATATCCTGTCCTCAAGTCAATTTTTCTTTTTAAATATCGACGCTCCTTATAACTGATCAAACAAGTCATCAATTCTCGGAAGTGGATACTTATTCTTGATCGTCACTTGATTAAGTTGTCGATAGTCAATGCACAAGCGCAATGAACCATCTTTCTTTTTCACAAACAGCACCAGTGCTCCCCAAGGTGATGCACTAGGACGTATGAATCACTTATCCAATAATTCCTGCATCTGCACCTTCAGTTCTTTCAATTCCGATAAAGCCATCCGGTAAGGAGCCTTAGAGATTGGCTCTGTCCCGGGGGTTAACTCAATCATGAATTCCATTTCACTATCTGGCAGCAGATCTGACAGTTACTATGGAAACATCTTAGAAAACTTTCATGCTACGGCTATGATCTCCCTACTTGGTCCCTCAACTGACGCATCTCATACAGTTGCCAAGTAAATTTTGCAACCTATATCCAGAACTCGGTCAGCTTCCGTGACGAAATAACAGGGATTGAAGGTCATTTCCAACTCTTAGTAATTCAAAACTTTCATATACTAACTGATCAAACTGCATTATATTACTACCACAATTCATTACAACAAAAGTCTCTTGTTGTAATTATGACGTCCAAGTTATACATGAGCAAACTTTATTACAACAACTTCAGTTCTACAAACTTAACCACAACTCCGCTACACTACTAAGACAACATCATCCCAAAAACATTCTTCCCCTGATCGACACATGGTGGGTCCATTCTTGTTCCTTTAGCCATCCTAGTGGCGTCCTATCTGCAGTAACGACACTTATGCTCTCTTGGACCTACGTGGGCAATCTTTATACTGGTGGCCGTGTTGGCCACACTTAAAAGAAGCTCCCATCCTTTTAAAGCACGGGGTAGACCCATGCCTTTTTCTACAAATTCGGCACACGTCTGGTGGGTCCTCTGCCTCCCATTGGGCGACAACCTGCATCATTTCTTGCACCAGAGGCCTGTTCCAAATACTCTACGATGCATTCGGTGGCGCGATTCCTCGGTTCTGGTCCATCAATGGCGGCAGCGATAACTGCGGTCCTATTTGCCTTCTGGGACAGTTCCTGACTAGGTGACCTAGCTAGCCACATTCAAAACAAGCACCCATCCTTAAGAGGCATGGGGCTGATCCATGTCGCCTTCTGCAAAAATGACACACTCTAAACTGGCTCGGTGCTGGCTTTTCCATTATACTCCTTCGAGTGGGACGATGGAAGTGCTTTCCTTCTGTCGTTGGTCTCTTCCTGAATCGGTTGTCACCTCTGTTTGAACTGAATCTTGACCCAGATGCAACAGCATGTTCCCTTAACATGTCCCCCTGCTGGACCTCAGCTGGTACGGCAGTAATAATGGCTACGGCATTGGCAGCGGCAATGGCAGCGGTAGCTTGATTATGTGCTTGCTAACCCAAAATGCTTCCCAAAGTCTGTAGCGCCTGAACGATCCCGTCGAGCCTAGAATCGCTCAGTGCTGCTACACTCACAGTACCGGCCTATGGCAGTAATCTTGCACTCGCGCTAGCCTGAGCCGGCGCTCTACCTCGAGTACCGATCCTTGTGGGCGTTCTACCCCGAGATACAGGTCCTACTGACCTCTTCCAAGGAATTCTCCACTCCTGGTCACTCATCACGCAGATTCTTACAGAATCCTGCTCACCAATTCCAATACTAGATTAGAATTTGAGTGACCCCACAAACAAGCTACCAAATAGCTATCACTCACATGCATCAGCATAAAATAAAGGCCATTCCTACTAACTATCCCGAGAACCCATCGCACCTTATCACTCCAGACACAAACCTCGCTTTGATACCATAAAAAGGGGATGTCACGCCCCGGACCCCGAGTGCATGCCCATCCCTATATGGTCGATAATAATTTGCGACTTCCCAGGACGAGTCGCCGACCCTTTCCATTTTATTGCACATGCGGAAGCGAAAAGAAATCCCCTGACAGTATTCATATCGGGATTGAAAAGAAGGACAATAGGTTCCCAAACAAACATGCTTTTATATATACATTGAGTCATGTACACAGGTTTATGGCCAAAAGACTACGAAAGACTAGCCTTCCAAAAAGAAGCGGTCCTAACTGACCTACACTTTCGATCACCTCCTCTCAGCTCCAGGTCCTCCACTCGACGACCCTAAAAATGTTGTCCCACAACGGGGTGAGATATCATCTCAGCAAGTCTAAGCTCTAAACCCCAATTAGGAGGGAAATACACCAAGAAGTGTCCTAATCACACAATCACACAATCAATGAGACTTACCTCATCTCAGATCCACCCTACAGGTCAGTACAATTTATTTCACAGACAACACGAGAGCATGAGCAACAAATAAACTCCAATAACTGAAACGCCACACTCAATTAATCATGCGTTCCTAGTTTTGATCTCGGCATTTAGCACGGCATACTCTCAGTTCGGCGGTCTTTTGGCATTGCCAAGCATCGTCTCACCCCATTGAGCACGGCACGTCTCTTTATCAGACGGCTTTCTCGAAGGAGCATAGGGTCCAGAATCAACTGCGACCGGCTTCCCGTTGTCCAGGGGGTATCCCAAATAAGGATAACGTCCAGCTTAACAGCCCGGGACGATTTCTCTTGACCATCACACGATCGCTCAAATATGGCCCAGGGCACCGTGCATTGCACTTAAATGCTTTAATTAAAATGGTGAGTCTGGCCTTTTTCTTCGTATTAGAAATTCACATGAAATTACTCGCGTGTGGGTACACGGTCAACTTGACACGTAAAAAATTGATATTCATCCTTTTTGAAATCCCACTATTTCATATAGTACTAAAAATCATTTTTGGTGTCAAAACCGACACCCTGGATTTTTTGAATAAATATTGGAAATTTACAATTTTTTGGAATTAAATACCAAAAATCAAATCGGTACTCAATTTGCATAATTTAACTCTCAATTGCAAAAATTAACCACACCATTGCAATCAGCACGACATTCGGTCACTAGCTATCCCGGCCTAATTTCCAGAAAAATAATTAATAATTAAATAATTACTGAAATTAATTAAATAAATCAATTTAAATTCTAAAAATACTAACGTAGGCCATAATCGTTAAATTAATAACTAATATGGACTCGGAAAAATTCTCGAATCCTTCTAGATAAATAGTACAATTTATTTAGGCCTTAACTAAACCATGCTAACCACCTAACATGCTCAATTAAATAATTCAATTTCTAATTTAATCTAACTAACCACCTAATTCCTAATAAAATAAATCTAACACCCCTTAAACGTTATAAGCCTACTAAGCAGAGTTTAGAGTATAAACTCACCGGTTAATTGCGGAAACCGGTTCACCGCGATGATGACGCGAAGGCAGCCGAAATTGAAATTTTCGGCGGCATCGACAAACTTGGGCCGGGCCTAAACTTGGCCCAACAAATCTCAACCCAACTGAGATTTGTTGCTGAAACAGGCCGGGCTTCACTGGACTGAGCTGACTTCAAGATGGGCTGCTGGAATTGGGCTTAAAGGAGCTGCTTGGCCTTGTTGGACTAAGCTTCAAATGGGCTGAATGTGTTGGCTTGCGGCAGAATTCACGTGGGCTCGGACTTGAAGACACGATAGGCTGATATGGGCTGAAGAAATGAAGCTGGGCTTCGTGCGTTGTGGCCGATCCACGTGCGGGCTTCGCTGGCAGCTTCAGTTGGTGAGATGGAGATGCTGAGTCGGTGGTAGAAGACAAACGACCATGGAGCGGCAGGGTTTTGTCGCTGGCTTCACGAGGACAAGACAAAGACGCTGTGAAGATGGGCTGCGACTTACACGAAGATGGGCTCACGAAATTCACTGGAGACGTGGCCACTTCGGTTCGGTGAGATGAAGTGAGCTTGAGGAGCTTCGCTGATCTTTGGTGGCAACGAAAGGGGCAGGGAACTTCGGACTGCTGGACAGCTCACCAAAACCGAAAGAAGAAGAAGGCAGCTGGCTTCTTCGGAGGACGCTGCTTCAATCAACAAAACCGAAGGTCTTCGTAGGAGATGAAAGCGAGCATATTCGGTGGGCTTGGCAGTCAAGACTTGCTGAGGTAATCGCGGAGTTGACCTAGAGCTGGCGTCGAAGAACTCAGACGAAGCAGGAATTGCTCGGTGGAACTGGGCTGGCGTGAGGATGGGTCAACAAAATGGAAAGTGGAGAAGTATGGTTGACTAAGGGAGACAAGAAGAACTGGAGCAGGGACGTTGATGAAGCTGAGTGATTTTGGGTGGGGCTTCGTTTGCGGAGAATGAATGAAGATGAAGATGCAGGGAAAACATGAAAATGAAATTGAGGTATGAGCAGAAGCGTCGCACGAATGGGGAGAGAGACGGAGGCGGTGAAGTTTGTCCGAGAAGGCTTGAAGAGAGAGAGACCAAAAGTCTAAAATCTTAGCCAATGTCTTAAATGCTTGGTCCCCTTGTCTCCTCATACTTATCCCTTTCTCCAATAATACTTTCCAACAAATATAAGTCCAAAATAAATCCATTTTGATGCAAATAATGAAGCCCTTATCCTAGGTTCCGAATTTTCAATTTTTGGACTTCGATATCTTCGACAAATTCTCCATATTTGATGTCCAATTTCCTTGGAGAAAAAGCCCATAGAATTTCTATAAGTGCCCCTCGACAATTAGCTCAGCTTTGAAAGCCAAATTTCCTTTAAATGAGTCCATCCGAATTTCCATTAATTTTCCGTAACGTCCGATTCGATTTTCCACAAAAATCCCAGAATCTCTGAAAATTCTTCAGAGAATGAGTTGACGTTCCTCAAATAGCTCGTGACACCACAGAACTTTCAATTTTTGAAATCGAGTTAAAATTCACGGTTATTTTCAATCTGGCGCGCTTTTAGCGTGACCTAGTCTATCGGGTAGCTTTTATGAATTTTTAGTGCAATTGACCCGTGATCGATTTATCTCGAGTCACAATGTACATCTTCGACATATTGACGACTCTCGATTGTCGTGAAAATCTCAAGGTTTCAAATACGGACACAAGGACCCAAAATGATAGAAAATCAATTTAGTGCCGATCGATAAGAATTTTGCAATCATGTAGAATCATCCACATTTTGATCACTCATCTTAATCGAATCGACCTCTCTCTGATCTCTGATCGATTTTTAAATGTGCCGTAATGACCCTTGCAAATTAGCACGGTCGAGCAGTCGATTCTTGGTCGAATGCTCAAGCCTTTTGCGTTAAAATCCCTTAATAATTTTCCCAGATAGTCTAGTTATCTCTTGAGTGATCCGCTTAGAGAATAGCACTATAGACGCGTCGACGAAAGGCCCGATTTATTCAATTGAAATCAGATTTGAAAAATCGGGATGTCACGGCGGCAGCAAGGGCTTAACCCTCAACCACCTCCTTCGCCCCCCTAGCCCCTTTTTTTAATTTTTAATTTTAATTTAGTTTTTTTTATTTTTTAGAATATTTTAAATAAATTTAAGTCTAAATTTAATTTAATTAATTTTTATATTAATTATTTACACATCGACACAAAACGATGCCATTTTGCACTCACCTCGCCAAAAAATTGCCACGTTAGCAATTTGGCTGGATTTTGGCCAAGTGACTCTTAAGTGGTCCATTTTACTCCGATTTTGGCACTTAAGTGTACCTTTCTAAAGTTTTGACACTTGAGTGTTCCTCCGTGCCAAGTTTTGACACTCCAGGTGTCTCAGCCTTCTTTTTCGCATGATATTGACTTCCATAAGCCGTTGACTTGCAAGTTGCAATACTTTTTGTGCAAGAAAGTGACTTTTCGCCCAAATACAAATGCATAACTAGCAACTAAATTGCCTAAATTGAGTTTATCAGTGTTTCCAAATGGTGATCCCAAAATATGTGTTGAGGACGTACTATGTAATTCCACAACCTTTCGTAGATGTTTTCAAGTGGGTACTCGATCTCTTCTTACTTAGGCTAGCAGCTATGCCCGTCAAGCAAAAAGAACTAATCATTTTCTTTAGTGGTAACAAAAATTCCACTCTTCTAACAGTGAAGTGTCTTTGAAGTGTAAAACGAGCATGAGACATTTGACCCAGATATAGCTTAGCCAATTTCTCATCCACGGTTATCGACCAGAATTTTCGAAGGCTGATTTCAAACATTTGTATGGCACAAAGAATTTAGTGAAGGTAAGGGGAGCATTTCTGATCTCTATCTTAGACGTAGGGGTGTGCAACCAGATTCGATATACCTAGGAACCAGACTGGTCCTCCAAAAAAAACAGGGTCGGGAACAGGTTCCCATTGAAACCAGTCCGGGAACCGGTTCCCAAAATTCGGAACCGGTTTAAACCGGTCCGGGAATCGGGTTCGATTGATTACCCACTCAGGAACCGGTTCCCATACTGGTTTTGGAACCGTTTTGTAAGTATAAGTCCAAAACCCTATTTTTTCCCTTATTTCTATTTTTACTCCCACAATCACATGGCATTTTTCCTCTTGGCTCTCTCAAACACGCGGCACTCCTCATTCGTCGTTCCTCTTCCTCACTTGCTTCCCTTCCTCATTGGCTCCCTCTTGCACCGTCCGACGGACAGACGATGTTCATCGCTGCCAAATTCTTATGTACCACGTGGATTGGCTCATCTAATTTCTCTTTTGTAGAAAGATTTATGCTTACATAAATGACTAACTTCATATAGTAATTGTGGGAATAAGACGAATATTAGACCCATGTTTATTACTAATTCTTTGTCTTATGATTTTATTTATTATAATTAGTCCTGTGGATCCTTAATTTTTCGTTTAGTCAAAAAGTTTATGTATTTATTTATTACAAGTGCTTAATGTTTTAATACAAATTAGGAGGATTATATTATTTTATTGCGTATTAATATAAAATTTGAAGTTGTATAGGATATCGAGAAATTGCAAAACAGGTTCCAATGGAAATAGGATTGACCTTGGAACTAGATTGGAAAAACAGGGTGGGTCAGGTATAGGGTTCAATACAAACAAAGTTGGATACATGGTCCAAAAAAGGGGAACCAATTATAATAGGGTCGGGTACAGGGTCCAGGTCTAGACCCTACCCACCCTAGACCGAGAAAAGTGCCAAAAAAGTCATAAACATTTTGCTTTTGTGCCAATTTAGTCATAAACATTTTTTGGTGCCGATTCAATTCTAAACATTTTTAAGTTGTGACAATTCAGTCATTTCCGACCAATTTTGGCCGGATTTTGTTGATTAGACGTTGACCGGCTAATATGGCCCGATCGGCGCTAACATAGACAACTTTTAATAATATTTTTTTATTTTTTATTTTTGTCTTTTTCCTCCGGTCGGTCACCGAGGTCCAGCAACCGGCCAGAGGTGATCACTAGTGAGGGTGAGGCCGACCTCGCCGAATCTGGTGAGGTCGAGCCTCATCAGATTTGACGAGGCCCGGCGAGGGCGAGACTCACCCATGGCCTGATCTGGCGAGGCGGCCATAGGCGAGGCTCGCCCTCGCCGGATCTGGCAAGGTCAAGCCTCGCCGGCCCTCGCCGGATCTAGCCGGCCCTCGTCAGCCATGGGCGAGGCTCACCTCGTCCTCGCCCATGGCCGGTGAGGTCGCCCTCGCCCTCGCCAGCGGTCGCCTCTAGCCGGTCGCCGAACCTTGGCAATTGGCTGGAGGAAAAGACAAATATATATATATATATATATATATATATATATATTATTATTAAAAGTTGTCCACATCAACGTCGACCGGCCACGTCGGCCGGCCGGCGTCCGTCAAAAAATCTGCCAAAATTGGCCGGAAAGAACTAAATTGGCACAACTTAACAAGGTTTAGGACTGATACAGCACCAAAAAAAAGGTTTAGGACTAAATCAGCACAAAGGCAATAGGTTTATGACTTTTTTGGCACTTTTCCTGTCTCATGGGTAGTGGCATCTATTTTAGGTTTGAATTTCTGAAGTTCACATGTTTCAGTTGTCAGTGCAACTATGCGTGATGATAATGGGAGATATAAAGAAATGAGAATGAGAATAAAAGAAAGCAAAGCTTAATTGCTCCGGGGACGGAGTCTCCACCTTAATAGTCCAGCTATCAACTTGTTTGCGTCATCAAAGGAATCTCGAATTGCATCTACCTAGTTAATTTAATCTAATGTAATTGCAGTTTTGTGCCTGTGAGGCTCATCCTCTAAACCATAACTAAATCAAACTAAGCGATTCGCTATTTATGACCTAATCATTTTGAATGAGTATCCATCCAATTAGACAGATGATTAGTTACACTGGCCGAGTTTCTGAGCTTCCTCTCTCAGTGACAGGAATAATCTTGCGGGTTTAAAGAAATAGAGCAAAATGTCTAGCATGGCCAAACGCAAATAAAACCAACCCACGAATCAGAACTTATGCCCTCATGTATCTTCTGCTTGACCATCTATTGTAATCTACCTTCTAGAAACCAGGTTTAAGAGGTCTTAAACATCCCGTGCTATGTCCTATAGGGCTGGTCTAATTGAAGCTAATTTGCATAAGGAGAGTAAAATAGTAAATTTTTGGCAGGTAAAGAATAGTTATTTGTGAGTTTTCCAAGACCCAAACTCTATAGTTCATTAGAGAAAGTCCTTAAGCAAACAGTTGTTTGGGTTTTCCCACCATAATACAGCCCGCAATTGCGTCGGTCCTAGAGTAACTCGTTACCAATAATATCTCGTGAATGGGCCATTCGTTTAGATGTATTGCTGTGGTATGCACTCGAGACTGGCCTGAATCGCAACTCAAGCCCTTTGGTTTCTCTCTTCTAGTACGGTTAAAGTTGCTTTATGACGAAAAGCGAAACCCCATGAGAAGTTAAATTAAGTTCAAGAGGCCAACTGCTGCACATCTAATTCAGTTTAAGATGCCAACTCGCTGCACTTGTAGGCTTGTAGCTCGAACGAGAGAACGATTTTGGCTTGACAAAAGCCCATATTACAAAATATTAATATATTTCCTAAGGTGATTTTTGGCATACTAGATATAAATTTAAAAAGGAATAGGGACTGATTACCACAAACATGAGGAAGCTGAAGGTCAAGAGCTCCATTGTCATGTGTCCTATGCTTGGAAGGTTTTCAAAAAAGAGGCATTCATAAATTTTAAAATTCTCAACTGGCAGGCTTCAGACAGATTGGCACTTTACACTTTCACTGCGATCTGAAAGAAGTCGAGAAAGAGGAATTTGAGAGAAAGAATTGTGGGAATTTTCCTCTGTATTCACTGCTTTGATTCAATGTACATTGTCCTATTGTTATAGTACAAAAGAGTGTACAAAACAAGTAACTAAATATATTACAATTTGTATCCAGTTAGATACGATACATAATTGATCTTTGAATGATACACTGGAATCTTCTTGCGTATCTTCCAACACTCCCCCTCAAGCTGGTGGCTTGTAGATATCCAAGACGCCTAGCTTGCTTAGGAGATACACGTGCTGACTTTAACACAAAGGTTTGGTGAAAATATCCGCCGGTTGTTCTTCTGTTTGAATTCCCAATGTCTCGATTATCCCTTCCTGGATTTTTTCCCGTGTGAAATGGTAGTCTACTTCTATGTGTTTCGTCCTTTCATGAACAATTGGGTTTGAGGCAAGTTTGAGGGCTGCATCATTGTCACAAAACAATTTCGTTGGCCCTTGAACTTGTTCTCCAAGATCACGAAGTAATCCACATAGCCACACTATCTCACACGTGGTCTTTGCCGTCGCCCAATATTCTGCCTCTGCTGAGGATAATGAAACAATTGATTGCTTCTTTGTTTTCCATGAAAGTAAAGAATCCCCAAACTTAACACAGAAACCAGTTATGGACCTCCTACTCATCGGACAGGTTGCATAATCTGCATCACAATATGCTGTCATCCTCATATCACATTTCTTGGATAGAAGGATCCCAAGTCCAGGACATTTCTTCAAATATTTTACCACTTTGAGTGCAGCATTCATGTGAGACTACTTGGGATTGTGCATGAACTGACTGAGGGTTTGAACAGCATAAATAATATCCGGCCGAGTCATAGTCAAATATATGAGCTTCCCAACTAGTTTCTGATAACTCATTGGATCATTAAGTACAGGATCAGCCTTTTGAGAGACTCTGGCATCATAATCTGCTGTGGTCAGCTTGATGTTCTGATCAATTGGAATTACAGCTGGCTTACATCCCGACAATCCCGCTTCGATATGATTTCCAAGGCAAATTTCCTCTCGGGCCGAGGATATTCCTTGGTCTCGATCGAGAAATTTCTATTCCAAGAAAATACTTTGGCAAACCTAGATCTTTTATATGAAAAGTAGAATGCAGGAATTGCTTGAACTTTTTTATGGCTATCTCATCATTGCCCATAATCAGTATATCATCTACATATATCATCAAGTATATAGATGACGTACCTTTAGTCCATGTGAAAACGGCATAATCAAATTTGCTCTGTTGAAAACTAGCAGCTATCAAGGACTCAGAAAATTTTGCATACCATTATCTGGATGCTTGCTTAAGCCTATATAGGGATTTGCGAAGACGACATACTTTATTCTCCCCCTGTCTCCGTAAACCTTGTGGAATGTCCATATAAATCTCTTCATCTAAATCTCCATGAAGGAAGGCATTGTGAACATCCATCTGATGTAAGGGCCAGTCTCGAGAGAGGAAGGATCGGACTGTAACATCTTTAGCCACAGGAGAGAAGGTTTCATGATAATCAAACCCTTCTTTCTGTGTGAAACCTTTTGCGACCAACCTGGCTTTGTATCTTTCAACCAAACCATCAGCTCGATATTTGATCTTGTAAACCCATTTGCATTCGATTGGCTTACGATGCGGAGGTAAACTGACGAGTTCCCATGTATGATTATCCATCAGTGCCTGCAATTCTGCTTTCATAGCATTCTGCCAACGCTGATCTTTTCTTGCCTCGTCATAACTTGAAGGCTCGCGTTCTTCAGAAATGCGGGTAATGCAACATCTATGTTCCTCGGATAATCGATCGAAGGAAACATAAGAAGAAATAGGGAAAAGAATACCTGGTGGATTTCTCACTCCACATATGTAATCTTTAGTCCAAGTTGATGGACGTGTGGCTCGTCCGGAACGTCTGGGATGAATATCGTCAGAAGATGGTTGGTTTGCTAGAGGCTCCACAGGAGATGACTGAGTCACTGGAGGTTCCACGGGAGATGATTCCAAAGAAGGTCCTGTATACAAGTGCTGATCCAAGTCCGTTGCTAAAGGTGTTGGTGCCATAGTAGACATAGGATATAGAACATATCCCGGATCATGGGTAGACTCTTCGATATGATGAGCAAGAGAATGTCCCACTCTATCTTTGCTTGATTCCTGGGCAGCAAAAGGAAAAGAGTCTTCGTGGAATTGAACATCTCTACTAACAAAAAATCACCTGTAGATGGATCAAACATGCGGTACCCTTTCTGTAGGGTAGGATACCTCATGAATATGCACCGACGAGCTCGTGGACCCATCTTATCCTTAGGTCCCACTATAGAAGCATAGCACAGACACCCAAAAATCCTTAGATGACGAAGATCTGGTTTCTTCCCAAAAAGAAGTTCGAAAGGACTTCGACCATTAAGAATCTTGGTCAGCATACGGTTGATCAAATATGCTGCAGTCAAAATACAATCTCCCCAAAAAATATCTGGAATAAAAGCCTGGAACTTTAAAGACCGGGCAACTTCCAACAAGTGACGGTGTTTCCTTTCCACTATTCCATTTTGCTGTGGTGTGTAAGTACATGAACTCTCATGTAGAATCCCTTGGGATGATAATAAAGCCATGCATTCATAATTAAAAATTTCTTTTCCATTGTCTGTTCGAATTTTTTGGACAGTTTTTCCGAATTGAGTCTTTGACAAGGAAAGGAATGTTCTTAAGTGTGACACGACTTGACTTTTGGATTGCATGAGAAAAATCCATGTGGCCCTTGAATGATCATCCACAATGGTAAGAAAGAATCGAGAACCATCATTATTTAGAGTATGGTATGGTCCCTAGATATCAATATGAAGTAAAGAAAAAACATCACCGCACGATCGCTACTTATTGGAAAGGAGGTACGCGATTGCTTTGCAAGGGGGCAAATATGACATTGAGAATAGGGAAATAAAGAACTATGACCCATTCTAGAATGAAAAATGAAATTTTTATCATTGGTAGTTGAATTACACAATGACTGCTTATTACAAATAAATTGATCTAGATGCTTGGCTGAACTTCTCCAGAAAAATAATCCTTCTGATAGATTACCCCATCCTATCAGTTTCCCAGTCGAAAGTGCCTGAAATTGACAACTATTAGCATTGAAGGAAACTTGACATGAATTTTCCTTACAGGCTCTAGACATAGATATTGAATTGGAACTCAGGAATATATAGGACATTTGTGAGAACAATTTGAGAACTAAGATTAACTGTCCCAGTTAGAGTGACGTGAGTAACGTTGCCGTTTGGCAATTGTACTACAATAGGGCTATCTAGTTCTTCATTAATGGCAGTAAATAATTTCTTCTCACATGCAATATGATCACTGGCTCCAGAATCAACAATCCAAGTATTTCTTGATATATTGTTTATCAGACATGGAGAAATACTTGTAAAACTGCTCCCTCTCTTTGGAACTTCTAATTTTTGCAGTGCCTGCATCAACTGCTCATATTCACCATGAGTGATGAGTTGATTCGCATCGATCCGTCTCCGTGATCGATATGCCGCATGCGATATCTCCTTGCCCCTTTTTTTCGCCAGTCCGCCATGCAACTTCCAGCAATTTTCAACGGTGTCATGGGGTCACTTGCAAAATTCACAATACAATTTTCCCTTATTTTTTGAACTCGGCCCATAGGAATTAGGCCCATAGGAGTTCGGCCCATGAAAATTCTGCCCATTTGAATTGGACCAGGAAGAATTCGGCCCATAATTTCTCATGAAATTCCCGTCGTTGGATCCTTTAATGATAGGGAAATCTCCACCGTCCAGATCTGAGGAGTTGCGCGCCCATCATGAGCCGTCCGATCTAGACGCGCGATCGTGGCCGTCCGAAAAAGTCCCTTTAAAAGGCTTCTGTTCGACCGCAAACCCTATTGCCGCATCTCCTCTCTTCTCTAGGGTTCGCGAACCCCTTTCGATCCTTGTGGCCAGGGCTAGGGTTTCTGCCCCTTTCCCTTCAGTCAAGGCGAGCCTTTGGCTTTCCTCTTGCACATCAAATTGGAATATACGGCCAATCGAAGGCGCAGGCTCCATGGCAAGTATCTATGACCTGAAATTGAGGTAAGATTCGTTAAGAATGAGTAGAAAGCGAGTCGCCTTCTCTCTGTCTTTTATCGCCTTGTGTTGTTGGATAGTGGTTTCGGGCCCATTGAGTTTCTCTTCCGCTGCCTCCAGCTCATTCCAGAGGGCTGAAAGTTTGTTGAAGCACGTCGTCACAGACGTGTTTCCTTGCTTTAGTTCGGAAAGTGCTTGATGTAGTGAGAAAATCCTCGCCCGATCCAGTTTTCCATACATCTCGCGTATATTGCCCCAAAAAACTTTTGAATCCTCTGTGGGAGGCAATCCGGCAGCTATTTCTGGGTTTATACAATTTCCTATCCATGTCCTGACTAACTGATTACACTTTTTCCATTGTCGCCCTAATTTCTCATCAATTGGGATCGGAATGGTGCCGTCGGTGAATCCCTCCTTATCTTTTGTTATGAGGGCTCGACGGAAGTCACGTGCCCAATTTGAGTAATTCTCCAGCCCTGTGAGGGGGTTGTTGATGAGCTTCAACTCTGGGCCGTCGGCATTGGAGACATACAGCGCGTTGCCGGGTTCTGGGCGACCCATGGCGGCCGCAAAGGGAAAAGGTATAAACCCTGTTGGAAATCCCGCATTGGTTGTAGTCTGGCTCGGATTGGTTATAGTCTATCCCTGATTTGAATTCCCTGATCCGCCCGTCTGCTCAAGGCCGATGGTTGAGCCTGCCCCAGCATTGGTTGGCAGGCCTCCATCGGTCTGCATGCTTTGGTAACCCGGCTGTGATGCATCTGGATTTGATCCATGAATCCATGGGTACAGCATCCACTGATAAGGATAACCAGAGAAAGGTAACCCTGGATTGCCAAAGCGTGTGCTGTGCGTGAATTTGGCTTTGACTGGGTTGTTGATCAGCTCCCGGTTTGATAATGGATGAGTTCGGAGTTAGCGAATCATGAGGCGTCACATTACCTTCGGTAGGTGAAGTATGTGGATCTGTCATGATGAAGAGAAAGTCTGCAGTAACTCTATTTTGCAGGTTGGAAAAGAATTAGAACTCAAGAATTCCTACCGGATGCTGTTTTGGTTTGCAAGTGAAGCAAAGATCAAGAGCAGAAGATCACGGAAGGCAATTCAAAAAACGCGGAAGCTATGTCAGAACCAGAAAGGCTCTGATACCATGAAAGAAGTCGAGAAAGAGGAATTTGAGAGAAAGAATTGTGGGAATTTTCCTCTGTATTCACTGCTTTGATTCAATGTACATTGTCCTATTGTTATAGTACAAAAGAGTGTACAAAACAAGTAACTAAATATATTACAATTTGTATCCAGTTAGATACGATACATAATTGATCTTTGAATGATACACTGGAATCTTCCTGCGTATCTTCCAACACGATCAAAGGCACTTGCTCTATTCACGAAGCTTCTACATTTGTTATGATGGAAATTACCTGGACCAACCTCATCTAGTGCGTTTGAGTAGAAGAATCCACAACTTGGAACAACCACCCCCGCAATCGCACTTTTACCTTTTGACGATAACAAATATCGGATTTCAGACAGCTTATTAGCAATAAAAATAGTGGCAAAAAGCAGCGTTCCTCAGAGAGAAGGCACTCCTCAGGAACCTTGGCAAATATAAAGAATGAACCCTGAGCCTTAAACTGAATGGGCAAACCAATTTCTGTTGGAATTTTAGCTAGGAAATCTCTTCTTACTTCATAGTCCTGAACATCAATGGGAATAAGAGTCGGTTATTGCTTAGTGCGAATCCTCATGCACAGCCTCAGAGTATACTACTTGTCTCAGTGATTCAAAATATTGTGGCTGACTTATAAGAGCGGTAGACATAGCCTCCAGGAAAGGGTGTCAACAAGGTGCTGGAGCTGAATCTGTGATTCTGACGTGTATGTTCTTTATGGCCAGTGATACTGCATCTCAGAACAAGGAGATCACCTGTACCCTGAATGTTTTCGAGAAGTAATTATCGTCCACTCCTGCATTCCTCAAAGAGAGGCGAGGGATATATGTTTTGTCTTGTCATATGTGAAAGTGTTCATACCCCTGAAAACATTTGGTATTTTATACTCATTCAGCCCCCGGATATCGAAATCCTCCGCATTAAAGCACTTCTGGGGACCATGATTCGACTGAAAAGGAATGTCAAGACAATAAAAAAATGGAACAAAATAAAATCAACTTTTCATTGGGGGGGGAGGGAGCAACAGCTTGACGAATGTATCTTATGGAGCAACGCTGATTGTGTGACAACCTCTCCCTCTTGTCCCACATCGCTTAAGGGGGGAGTCCTGGGAGCCTTTATAAGGCTTGGGTCCCTCTTAATCTGTGTAACGCGTTTTAAAGCCGTGAGGGAAGAGATCATGGCTGGGATGGCGGTTCATTCGCACCAGGGCGGGTGATCCAAAGCGGACAATATTACACAGGGTGTGACGACCCGAGCGGCGGTGCGCGGGGAGGAGGGATGGTGGTGCGTCCGCGCCTCGGTCCCCGAACGTACGCAAGGAAGGGATCCCTCTCCCTCTTATCCCACATCACTTAAGGGGAGAGTCCTAGGAGCCTTTATAAGGCTTGGGTCCCTCTTAACTTGTGTGACGCGTTTTAAAGCCGTGAGGGAAGAGACCGTGGCTAGGATGGCAGTTCATCCGCGCCAGGGCGGGTGACCCAAAGCGGACAATATTACACAGTGGGGCTCGGGATATCACAAGTGGTATCAGAGTCGACTCCCGACCGCGTGTGGGACCACAGCTCGAATGCTATTCTGACGCCCGTGAGGCCATAGCGAGGACGCTCTTCTGTTAAGAGGTGGAGAGTGTGACAACCTCCTCTCTTGTCCCACATCGCCTAGGGAGGGAGGTCTTGGTTAGCTTATAAGGCTTGGGTTCCTCTAATCTGTGTAACGCATTTTAAAGCCGTGAGGGAAGAGACCGTGGTTGGGATGACGGTTCGTCCGCGCCAGGGTGGGTGACCCAAAGCGGACAATATTACACAGTGGGGCCCGGGATGTTACAAGTGGTATCAGAGCCGACTCCCGACCGCGTGTGGGACCACAGCTCGAATACTGTTCTGACGCCCGTGGGGCCACAGCGAGGACGCTGTTCTGTTAAGAGGTGGAGAGTGTGACAACCTCCTCTCTTGTCCCACATCGCCTAGAAAGGGAGGTCTTGGTTAGCTTATAAGGCTTGGGTCCCTCTAACCTGTGTAACGGCTTTTAAAGCCGTGAGGGAAGAGATCGTGGCTGGGATGGCGGTTCGTCCGCGCCAGGGCAGGTGACCCAAAGCGGACAATATTACACAGTGGGGCCGGGGATGTTACAGATTGCTTTTTTATCTCAACGCAATGAGTTTAATAAGCTCACTAGGCAATTGCACCATGTTGGTGAAATTTTATGTTGAGCAATATTATTCGTTCATGCATGTATGCAAGAGACTTGAAAAGAATCAATTGTCACTTAGCTGCTCACGAGTCACACCAATGGAAATGTGAGGAACAAAGTAAGAAAAACGGCTTTAAAGGAATCAACATAAGAAGGTGAAAGAAGAACCAACAACATCCTTATAGTCCCATAGCATGTCGCTTTCTAGATAATAAAGTGAGGTAATGGTAAGTCGGCAAAAGGTTAGGAAAAAAGATCATCGAGATGTTTTGAAGAGGAATCTCTGTTTGGACATAAAAAGAGAATATATTCAAAAATTGACGTGGAGGATGAGATTTTCTCTAGTAAGATGACACCTCCCTCAAGAAAATATTCACTGATTTCTTCCCGACGTCATCATCTTACGTGGGATATACATTTTATTTTATCAAATCGCCACTTGACGTGTAATAATCTGACGTGGAATCACAAAATATTGAAAATCTACTCAGGCCAAGTCTCTCTCTTCATCCTTCTCTAGCCACAGCCACGTCCGAGCTCGACCTCCGAGCGTCCCTCGCTGGTGCCCATCTCAACCGATACTGCTGCACGTCCAAACCCGACCCACCACGACCGCCGTCTTCATTGTCAGCTTCGCCTTCGCCGGAAATGGTCCTTCATCTTCGTCGTCTTTATGGTCGTCTTTACCCCATTTTGGCCTTGAGCAAATGTCCAAAAATCTGGGGAAAAATAAGGAAAAAAAATAGAAATCTCTTGACAAAAAAATTTGGGGAAATATCTTTGAGACAAAGAAGGGACAGTGGGTCTCTTGGCCTGTCCTTTTAGCCAAAAGATCTGAAATTTGGAGGGGTTTTGGGTAAAAAATTAGTCGGTCTCTTTTGGTAGAAGACATGACTGCAAAGAACTCAAATTTTGGGAGATTTGTAGAAGCTGGGTTATGGAAATCTGTGGAAGCTGGGGACAAAGAAAGAAGCCCAGAAACTTGAATGCTAAGACCCTCCCATTTCAGCGCATCTCGTCACCAGATCAGGGAAAAAATAAAAAATAAAGTTGATCTATAAAGTTGACTGACGCATCTCCTCACCGAGAAAATATTAGGTACCCTAACAGTGCCACGCAATCCGTTCTCTGATCCATTCACATGTCGACACCTGTCTTTAGAGCCCGCCACGTCTGCTCTCTCTTCTCTTCTCTTCATCTTCTGCGCTTATGTCTCTCTCCTCTCTCTTCTCACCCTCTCCAAAATAACTCTCGGCTCGGCTTGGCTCAGCTGGTAGAAGAAAGGACGACTCCTGCTTAAAATTTCTCTCTCCTCACTTGAATATTTTGGATTTTATCTCTCTCTCTCTCCTCGTGAAGAGCAGAGAATGAGCTGCACTTCCTCTGTTTCCTTTTCTCAGTGCATCCCACCCCCACCCCACCCCACGAGCGGCCCCCGCCTTCAGTGGGGAGCGCCCGAGCCGCGCGGCCGGTGTAGGAGGCGGCGGCGGCGCGAGCGAGGACGGGAAGGTGGAGGAGCCCGAAGCGGCGCGGCGGCCATGGAATCTGAGGCCGAGGAGGGTGGTGAACCCTCCACCGCTGTCGTTGAGGAACGGCAAGGCGTTTCACGACGCCACAGGGGGCGCGCTCGGTGGGGACAAGGAGAATTACTCTGCGCAGCAGCAGCAGCAGTTGCAGCCGCAACCGAAATCCGTGCGGTCACGAGGCTTCGTGGGGGAGGGCGAGAGGAAGGAGAAGAAGAGGAAGTTCTGGATATCGCTGTCGAAGGGGGAGATCGAGGAGGACATTTTCATCATGACGGGGTCGAGGCCTGCCCGGAGGGCAAGGAGGAGGCCCAAGAACGAGCAGAAGCAGCTTGATGTATGTTCTTCTATGTGGGATATTCATTCCTCTTTCGTACGATGAATTTTCTCTTTGTTTCATTTGGTTTTCGCTTGCAGATTGTCTTTCCTGGTTTATGGTTGGTGGGGCTCACACCGGATGCTTACCGTGTGGCTAAAGCTCCGGCCAAGGTCTCTCTCTGTGTTCTAGAACTTAGGATTATGTTGCTGTCTCTGTATGAACTTGCCATGTTCGAAAGTTAATGAGTTTCGTGGCCTATTTGGTTTCGACAATGAAGTTTGTGTTTATCACTTCTGCAAAGATAGTTTGCGCTGAGGTAGAACACCTTGCCCGTTTCCTGAGCCGTAGGTCTCTTTGTCTCTGTCTCTGTCTCTCTATCAACCAAATTGTCATGCTCTGGAAGTTCTCAGTGTCTTCACCCTGAGAACTTTGATATTGAAGGCGTACGTCCCGGAGATAGAAGGTGTTCCGAGCCGGAAGTCGTGATGCTTGAAGGCCTATGGAGGCTCGTAAGCATCGGGCGCTTTCACACATCAACTAGAGGTAAAATTTGGTTAGTAGGTACAGGAAAGGGAAAAGTATCGAATTGGGAAAAGGGACAAAGTTATTGTTCGATTTTTTTTGTTTGTTGATCTAAATTTACTTTCCCTGCTGGGTGTTTGCTTTGTAAAGAATTTGGTTTTTTAATTGTTCGGCAATTGCAAGTAGTACATGTAAATCTGAAGATAGGGGCCGAAGATGAACCGGCAGAGCATATTTTGGGTAATTTGTGCTATGCTTCGTGCATTATGATCTCCCTTTAATTGTGTTTCGAGATACCATATCGGTTGAATGGATTAAACTTCTATACAGGCTTCTTCATATGACTACGTATGCTGACTACGCGGGCTGCATCCTGTTATGTGGGTTTTTTATTGGTGGAAATTGTGGATATTTCTTCTGCTAATTGATCTAAAAGCTCAAGCTTTTATGTGAAGGAGTATTTTACTGTTTAAATGTTTCAACAACCCCGCATGCATAGGCTAAACTTTGACCTAAGACTGAGGCATGGAAATTGACTATGATCGGGGGGCTTAGGAAAGGTTTGTCAGGACCTATTATAATACCATGTTGAAATTGCAGGACCATGTAAGTTCAAGCTATTAGATGGAGACATAACTTAAAATTTTAAAATTCTAACAAATTTAATGTATTTAAATACTTTTAAGAAATGTTGATATTATCTTTGCCTTATTCATACTCTCAAAGTGCATCTTGGCACAAAGTGCCATAAACTTGACAACCCATGTTCTCTTCGAGATCAAATAGCTTGGAGAAGACTTATTAATTGTGAACTCTGGTCAACTTTTCTCAAGAAGCTTCCATGACATTAGGCAGAAATGCCAATCATTTTGCAGAGTAATGTTTTTATCTGGTCATATGATAGATTATTATTATTTCGAGTACGCCGAATCTAATCAAAAAATCTCTTCATACATGACTAAGTCATGAAATTGCAAAGGGTCCAAATACACTTTGCCAATTCAAGCAATACCTCTTAAAAAGAACCGCCGTTAGAGCAATAGTTTCCAGATTGGTTCTGTTATGCTTTGACATAATAATAAAAAAAAGGTCATAAAGTAATCTTATATGTCAAGTTTCCTGAGCTATGTGCCGGCTGCACCAATTACTATTATGACTCATCTTTTTTTTTTTCTTCCAGAAGAAGTTGACAAAAAGTTCTCAGAATTTTAAGTTTGATGAGCCAAGATATCATGCCTCATATTATCGCTCTTTAATATTAAATGACCATTCATGGCCTTGGGAGGAAGATCTAGAAATACTTGAGACTCTTCAGCCTGAAGACCTTTCTCGGTTTGCACCTACAATGCTCTCAAGAGCATTCTTAGAGTGTTACATAGCAGGTTCAGTGATTTTAGAAGTTATCCCTTTCTTTTTTAAGTTAACTCTCTCATATTTGAATCTTGATCTACTTTTATTTTGTCATCACTCACTAGGGAATATAGAATGTGATGAAGCAGAGTCAATTGTTCATCATGTCGAAGATGTTTTCTTTAATGGTTCTCATCCTATATGCAAGCTTGTGCTCCAATCCAGCTCATGACAAGCAGACTCGTCACACTTAACGAGGGTGTAAGTTACGTCTACTCAACTGAAGGCCTAAACCCAAATGATGAAAATTTTGCATTGCTTCACTATATTCAGGTACTTTTACTCAACAATATTAATGAAAAGAACAAATTTATGTCCGCATAACTTTGTCATGAAATCTTATGGCCTGTCTTTTGCCTGAATAGACGTTCAAGATGACTCCCGACTCCAATGAATTTAATTGGCCTAGGCCACCTTTGATCTACTAGTATGTTTCTCTGGGTATGTGAGGCTGTGTTTTGCTTGTAATTTCGGCCAAAAATCTATATGGTGACACATGGCGCATGGTTTACCCCCTTGGGGCATGGTTTACCCCCCTTGGGATGGTTGATTTCTGACACACCAATTCACTTTGAGAAAGTATATGTTTGTACATTAGCAAAGACAAAAAGTTCATCAGATTACAAGCATTAAAAAACATGGAGTAACTCATTTTGGTAGGTCTACTTAGTCTTTTTCTGTATGTATTTGATTACAATCCCCATGGATAATTGCATATCCATCAAGATGACATTACTTTGAACGTACAACTTCAGCTTTTGGCTTTTATTGCAAGGCATGAAGCCTTCCACCAGCTTAGAATAGTTGAGCAACTTGGTTATGTCTGTTTGCTCACACATCGGTAAAACCGTTTCATTTCTCCTTTCTTCTCCCTAGATGTGTGATCTGCTAATTATTCTAAGGGTTTCGTGCAGATATGACCTCGGTGTGCATGACCTGTAGTTCACTGTTCTGTCTGCTGTGATGGTATACCACAAGGTTCTTTGTGTTTTGACTGCCTCATCACCTTTAACTCCTTCACTTTGTTAATCTTAACAGGGTCCAAGGTACATCGACACACAGGTCCAGAGCTTTCTTGAGTATTCTGAAAGTAAACTCCTTAAGATGAGTGAGGTTGATTTCAAGGTGAGTTGTTTCTCCTGTGTTCCATCATGAAAATCATGTCAGCTTGTTAAATAATCTTTAAACCATTACATCGAACCTGTGGAATTTCTACCTATGACAGAGCCATTTAAACACACTAATTGAATCAAAGATGGAGAAGGAGAAGATTTGTGGGAAGAATCTGAGCGTCACTGGGAAGAGATAAATGATAGAACTTTCCTATTTGATCGAATAGAAACTGAGGTACAAGATATTGCCCCTCTCTCTCTCTCTCTCTCTCTCTCTCTCTCTCTCTCTCTCTCTCTCTCTCTCTATTGCAGACATCAAATCCTAGTCTTCTCAGTAGGGACTGAGCAAATCGACACTATTTTTCATCTACTATTGGTTTCACCTACATTCTTCTTCTGCTTGATCTCTTTTTATGGAACTAAAGTTACCTGTATACAATTGGCAGTATGGCCTTTCCCTCCTCTTAGCTGAAATTGCCTAATTTATCTTCATAAAGCCGAACATGCAAAGCAACTCACAAAAATTCACTTCATTTGCATTGGACCAGGTCGTAGCATTAAGGAAGCTGGACAAGAATTGATAACTTTCTTCAATGAGCACATACGAATTGGAGTGCCCAAGAGGAAGGTGCTTAGTGTACGAGTTTATGGGAGCAAGCATTCATCAAATTTTGAAGTGGATAACAATGAAGCAGTTGGACCAAACACAGTACGAATAGATGACATTTTCAGCTTTAGGGCATCGCAACCTCTTTACGGTTCACATAGAAGAGGGCATGAACATATGGAAGTTCAAAGCAGTTCTAAATAAGCTAGAAATGAGGATCTTGGATAATGTGCTCCTAAAATTTTTCTCCAAAATCTATACTACCATGCCACACTTGCCCTTTGGCATTTGTACCTTATAGCGTTTTAGTGTTTGGTGTGTGTAAATGACTAAATGTAGTACTTGGGATTTTACTAGACAACGGAACACAAGAATAGGTGTTTACTCCAGCTCAATGTTCCTAACCGAGTGAGCAGAACTGCTGGTGCTAGAGTTAGGGTGTAATGCATATATAGATTTATAGCATTGAGAGTTTCATAGCAAAACAAGCTCATAAACTATGAGAATTTTCAAATTAAAGAATGTCCTAGTTGCCAATTCTCCATAAAGCATACTTGCTCTGCAGAGAAATGCTGGCTCTTCCCACAATTAAGTACTAGAGGCATCTGGAAATACTGAGAGCTTGGCCCCTCGGCTCCATAAAACATTATCCGATTCATGCTGAGGGCGTTTGCTGAGAGGCTGCATAACCTCGAAACATGGGAAAATGCTAGCAAAAGGCCATGAATTGATGAGACATAGCCTAGATCGTAGTGCAAAATGCGACGAATGATGTAGTTATGGTGCCACACGATATTGTCCCATTGTCCTCTGTGGTCAATTTGTGGATGCTATAGAGCAAATTCTTGTTCTCAAATTAGACAATAGTGCTTGTTTTTTAGATCTTGTATTCTTCAAACATTTAGGGCACAACACCATAGCGCTTGGGGACAACAATTATTGATTTGGACAATGTCAAACCGTTAACAAAAGATTGATCGAGATCGACTATCGATAAACTAGTTGAGAAAAACGAATTGAGAACAAAATTCATTCATTCAAAAGAATGAATCACTGCTACATGAATTATTGATTTAAGCTATTTAGGAACCAAATTGAACCAATCAAATGAAGACACAATCTATGTGAAAAAATATATGAGGAGACGGGAAACAACATGATTTTTTGGCTTGATGTCTAGGGACAAAATTGACAATGGAGATACAATTTGTGTTTGAAAAAATATGCAAGAAGACAGGAAACAGCTCAATTTTTTGGCTGGATGTCTTCCCTATAAACGCCCAAACACATCCCAAATAAAGAAATCTAAACTCTTCCTCACACAACAGAAAAAGTATGAGTTCAGTAGAGTCAATTCTGAGCCTGTGGTCCGGACGAGGGCCATCGCCTGTGCCGCCGCTCAAGGAGTGGTGGTGGTGGTGGTGGTGGTCATCGTCGTCATTGTCGTCGTGGTTGGAGGGAGGATGGTAATACAAACGTGCAATTTGTGGGCAGTGAGAGTGGAACCTTGCAGCCATCCTCACCCCTAGATCCAGCTATTCCACGTACTTCCCCATGTAGTTACCATAAAGGAAGAGATGCAATTTGTAATCAGGGCTTTTAAGAGATCAAACCTTTGAGAAATTGCAATATCAGCAAGCATCTAGAGACTGGGAAATAATTGCACAGCTTAAACAAGAGAGAAATGGACTACAAGAGTGACAAGCTGTTTAGTGATGCAAGAGAACAGGATCTTAAGTCAAAAACACTAACCCTTTCCAGTACATCAAAAGCTTTCTTCCTTAGCACAGCATCCGATGTGTACATGATGACGTTGTCAATCCCAAGATTTTGCACTTTAATGATAAGAAGAATATACAAAATGAAATGGCATAAAATCAACATCTTTAACTATAATACCTGCAAGGCAGCAAAATGGCTAGGAACAAATGATGAGAAATCTAGAGTTTCAATCTCACTCTCCCGTGAGATATCTCCTTCTGTGGTGCAAAGCAAGAAGTCAATGGCATGTTTCTTTAATCTCCAAGGTATAGTAGTTGAACAGAACAAGCCTTAGGATGCCAATTGCTTGCCACCTTTTGGTTTGATTACCCCGAATTTCATTCTTCACAGCATTAAATCCTCCTCAGCATTATGAGCAACAGTTGGTTTGACTACCAACAGTTATGGTGCTGGTCATCATGTCAATAGCAGACCCTCTTATCAAGCCAGTGTAAGATAAACGGCAACATCTCAAGAAGTGTGAAAGTTCAATCACTGGATACATGACCTGACCCATTGTTATGCATGTCAAGATGGTGGATTAGTTCCAAAAGCACGCCAAATGGACCTAAGATTGATCATACCACCTTGTCAATCTTCTTGAGGGACAAGTCAGTGGCAATAAACTGATTAGCCACTGGCAAATGAAGATGTTCACTCAGAGCTCGCTGCACCCACTCCTGATATATAATAAGGAATCAAAAGCAAACACCAAAATGCATTCTTTCGAAGTTGACTATACAGTAACAAACAGTTAAGGTCTATGAGGACTACTACATCTTTTGATATATGGATTGTCGAGTCAGTAAGTTTATCTACACAATATGCAGTTGCATACCATGGCTCGATCATGTTAGTTTCCCCTTCAAATTTCTTTGACACCCAAAAAAGTTCTGTTGGTCACATGAAAGAACGTGATGAAAGTTCTCCAGGCTCAAGCATATGAACACAATTAGGCTAATGGAAGTATTTCAGATAGTCATGACAATGAAATCTAACTCTTTTGAACTGTGTTCATTAAGAGGGAAGCTTAGGAAGACAAAAAAAAAAAAAAGATTGACAATGCAATCCTATGTCACTCACAGTAAAAATAAGCGTTTTATCCTTTTCCTGAATGCAGTAACTTTCATAAATATGGAAGTAAATAAATGATGAAAATTTGATGGTGTACCAGCAAATCCATTATGTCGATGTATTTGAAACATTCACGATGCTTTCTAGTTGCTATGGTATATATTCAGAAACAAAAATAACTAAGGACTGTTATAGCCTCTTTCTCCAAGATGCCCATAAGAGGAAAGGACATATCTAATATACGCATATCAATGGATGCAGGATGAGACGATCTTACTGGAAGTTTCTTGACGAAAGCTTCTCGAGTACTGCATGGATGATCCTGGGATTAAATTTAGAACGCAAGGATGACTTCACAAGCCAATCTTTTGGTGGGTACAACTGACAAAAAATTGATATTAAAGTAAATATTCCAATGCTTTTTGGAGTTGTCGCGACCAGTTTTTCGGGTGTGAACCACCTAGGGTTTGGCTAATGGATTGTTAAGCCTAGACTTAACTCGATCTCTCCCAAACCCATACCAATTCACGACTTAGGTTTGAATTGTTAACATGCAAATTTTTTAATTAGGAGCCGCCACTAATCTATTTTTGGTGGGTCGATTAGAAACCCAAGTAAAGTAATGGGAGATTCACTTTACTCCTACGAACCAGAGACTAGGGGTACGGGGACTTGATTACGTTAGATTTCTCTAACGCCATTTCGGTACCTTTCTTTTTATTTTGAAAAATGTTTGGCAAGCAATTTGGATTGATTTTAAATCTATTTCTCTAACATGTGAGGTGTTCATGTAGGTGCGCAAACCACCAATTTAACACCCAAGAAAGCAATTAAATGATGCAGAACTTACCTCAAAGCAACGAAAGCATCTGCAGTGTTAAATTAAAATCCACATCAACAATCCTAGATATGGTTTCTAATTAACACGCAATTTCTTTTCTTTTTGTTTTCACTTATTAAACGAGACTATGATCCATATGCAATGCAATGCTTTTAATCTAATATGAAATGATATGACATGGCAACACGTCCTAAACATATGAATAAAAATTTTATGATCTCTTATGCAATTTAAATTAACCAAAATGAATTAATTCTAATAACGTGCAATGCAATGCAATGACATACAAAATTATTTTAACTAAAATGACATGCAACATTGCAATTTAATATGCGAGCTATATGTCACGCGACATTTATTAAATGACCTAATCTAATGACGGACAATTTCTAATTAGAAATGAACCTAACAATAATCACTAAAATGACATGCATTTCATGAACCTAATTCTATATGACATGCAAATGACATTTTTTATTTTAAAAATGCAATCTATCCTAGAAATTGCAACTAATTTATCCTAAGACAAATTTTATGAAATTTGAAATGATCTAGCTAGATTAAGATTCTATCTAATTTAAACTAGGGATTAAGTCATATTAAATCCTAATTTAAACTAAGACATTATCTAAATCTAAAATGTAATTTATCTAAAAAAGATGATCTAAATTTAAAATGAAACATGCAATTCTAATCTAATATGCACAACGATTTTTTTGTGTTTTTCTTTAAGAAATTCGAAATTAAAACTAACACATAATTAAACATGCAATTCAAATAAAAAACTAACAACCTAAATGATTACGCTTTCTTTTTTGGATTTTTATTTAAAAATTCGTAATAAGATTGCAATCCTAAATATGTAAGATGACAACAAACCTAATCCTAATTTAGATTTTTTTATTTTTTATTTTACGAAAATAAGATTTGACTCAACCAACTTGACAATAGCAAATCAAACAAAAGATAAGATTGATATCCAAAAATTGACGAACCATATCTCGCGCATGAGATCGGGTTAGCCAATTTTAAATTAAATCGCGAATCGAATCTCGGGCTTGAGATTGGATTGTCGATTTTGTAAGGGATTAACGAGTCGGATTTCGGACGCGAAAATCGGACTTGTCAATCCCTAGCTTGAGGGACTATTTCATGTTGGAATCTCAATCAACATTTAAAGGGAACAATTTCACTAAATGAATAAAATAAAAAAGAAAGAAAAAAATAGTAAGTAAATAAATAAATAAAAACTACCTAATTTTCCCTTTTCCCTTTTCCCTTTTTTTTTTGTTTTTTCTTCTTTCCTTCCACGATTTGGCAGCTTCGTGGAGGTCCACCGGATTTAATCGTCAGAGCTCCGGCGATGAGGACCAGCAGCGAGCGGATCGGCGGCAAGCGGTGGCGTCCCGAGGAGTAGCGGCAGGCGAGATCTCGGCCGGCGTCGTGGGCGCAGGTGCTTGGCTCCGACGGCAGGGCAGCGAATGGGATTGCAAATCGGGGAATCTGTTCGCGGTGTTGCAGTGGGCTCAGATCTGCAGGCAGAGAGGCTTCACGAGCGTCTGGGTCACAGATCTGCAGGTGGAGCGGCTTCGCGGGCGGATCGAGGACAGGCGCCGCAAGGCGAGGCTCAGCGTCGGGGGAGAGCTGGAGTGGTCGTCAGGTCCAGTGGGCTGCAGCAGAGGGTAGATCGACTAGGCGGAGAGCTGGTGCGGGCTGTCGGAGGGCATTGATGGCACGGCGTGGTGTCCGGCGAGGAGGTAGTCTGCTGTGATCGTTGATGTAGGGCTTCGGGGACAAGCGGTGGTGCAGACGCAGCGAGAGGGAGGCGCAGCAATGCGAGCGCGGCTGCGCAGGCACAATCGTCGGAGGCGGCAGGCGGAGGTGTCGGCATAGGGGTGCGGTAGCACGGCTGGGTGAACTTGATGGCGAAGGTGCAGGCACAGTGGTGCGCCGGTGAGGACAATTCCACGGAGAAGAAGCACAGTAAATTTGCTTTTTACTGTGTCTTCTCTCTCCTCTCCTCTCAGACTTGTACTCTTTGCTTCTACTTTTTGCTCTCTTTTTTATCGAAAAGAAGCCCCCTAAAGCACGAACACTCTTTTCCCCTTATGTGGATTTTGACTTTTTTTTTCACCAAAGGAAAGAGCCCCTAAAACCCCTCGCACGCACGGCCTTTTATAGAGAAGGGAATTGGATTTTCAAATTCTTCCTTGAATCAACCTTCGCAAATCTTTTTAACAAAATTCATCTCATATTGATAAGGATTCGAGATCAAGATGAAATTTTTCTAAATCCAAATCTTGTAAAGACAAATCGCAATATTTTTTTACCCATCTACCCTATCCAAAAAAGATTCATATTTCGGAAAAAAAATTAAAATATTATATTCCCACGAGATAATTTTTAATTATTAAACAAACACGGGCTTGGGCCAGCCTGCTCGCTTCGTGGGCCTGATCCATCTAATTCGAACTCATCCGCCACCGGTCCAATAAAATGCAAAAAATGCAAATAACAAAATAAATGCAACTTAAATCTATATGCTATGCAATTAATATTTTTCAGGAATTAAATTAACCCCTAATTTTTAATTTGATAAATGACTATACGGGTAGCCAAAATTTAGGTGTCAACGGCTGCCTCTTTGAAGGTGAGCTCGTAGAGGTTGCCTTCAAAGACAAATTGGGACCTAAATTTTGACCATGCACATGCACCGGATGATTTTTTTATTTTCTTTTTTTTTTGTCGGGAAATGAATCCCATTTAAAAAAAAAAAATGCAACTCATATGATGCATGTAAATGCTAATGCAAATGCATGATCCAACTCTCACTCAGGTTCCTTGAAAAGCATAACAGGTAATAGATTAAGACATCCAGATCCAGACTAAGATGCCAAGACTTTTGAACTCATAATACCTAGATCCAAACTAAGGTATAATGAGAAAGATCGAAAAACATTCACATCCAGAGTAAAATGTTCAATGAAAAGAATTAAGACATCCAGATCCAGACTGAGATGTCAAGAGTTCTGAATTTGAAATACCTAGATCTAGACTAAGGTATAACGAGAAATGTTGAAAAAACATTCACATCCAGAGTGAAATGTTTAGACAAAAATAATTAGGACATCCAGATCCAAAACTGAGATGTCGAAATTTTGGAAATTGAAATGCCTAGATCCAGACTAGGTATACGAGAATAATTGAAAAACATTCACATCCAAAGTGAAATGTTTGAATGAAAATAATCAAGACATCCGGGCCCAGACTGAGATGTCAAGAGTTTGGGACTCGAAATACCTAGATCCAAACTAAGGTATAACGAGGAAGATCGAAGAACATTCACATCCAGAGTGAAATGCTCTAACGAAAATAATCATGACATCCGGGTCCAGACAGAGATGTCAAGATTCTGAACTCGAAATACCTAGATCCAAACTAAGGTATAACGAGGAAGATCAAAGAACATTCACATCCAGAGTGAAATGTTCAACAAAGAGAATTGAGACATCCAGATCCAGACTGAGATGTCAAAATTTTGGAATGCAATTTGCATGCAAATGGTAAAGGAACCTACCTGGACTATCTTACCTTCAAGGAGGGTAGAGTGATTCAAGATAGTTGGTGTTACATGTTCAAGACCTGTACCTTTCTACGGTCGCCTAAAATAGTAACAAAGAGACTACTTTCCTAGGACCCATACCTTTCTACGGTCGCCTTTCTACGGTCGCCTAAAATAGTAACGAAGAGACTACTTTCCTAGGACCCATACCTTTCTACGGTCGCCTTTCTACGGTCGCCTAGTAAGGTAGCAAGATTTTGTAAGAAAACTACTTTCCTAGGACCCGTACCTTTCTACGGTCGCCTAAACGAGGATTCACTTTCCAGGACCCGTACCTTTCTATGGTCGCCTGAATGAGGAATCATTTTCCAGGACCCGTACCTTTCTACGATCGCCTGTTAGAGCAATAAGGTTGTCTAGGACCCGAACCTTTATTCGGTCGCCTAACGTTGCAGCATAGATTATCTGACCAGGACCCGAACCTTTCTTCTGTCGCCTTAATCAGACTGAATTTGGAGAAAAATCTTTGGGGGACAGCTTGATCGAGTGTCGATGTTTTCAAAAGGGAATACCTGCACAATGACAAGTATTTAAGGTATGGATAGAGATATACTTACGTGGTATTATCTCTGTTCCTAGGGGAAATGTCTTCTGCAAAACATGGTCATAGGAGAAGCAATATGCATTTGTGATCACAAACATGCATTAATTTAAGGGAGGTTCATGCACTATGATTTATATCAAGCCTGCATCACCTAATTTCCATTGAGAATGATTTCACAAAAAATGTTCCAATTTGAACACATGAGTGTCATGAATGTGCCAAATGGGGGACCTCTTGGGTTGTTTTATCCTGACCTTTGATGCAGGATTTTTGACAATCACTCTATCTTTCCATCATCATGCCAAACAAGGGTTCGAGTAATCTCGCAAGTGGTACGATCTCACCAATTTGAGAGGTCTTTAAGAGGGACTGCAACGCTAGCTTGATCAACGGCTTAGCAAAGGAGACTCCTTGAGCCGAGGCTATTAAAAAATGAATGATATTTCACAATCATCTTGGGGTTTACAAGCCAAGAAACATGATAAATGAAGCAGAAATTATCTTACTCGCACTTCTTCAAGCGATGCTTTCAAACATATGAACTTTTGCGTTAATTCAAGTGCCCTAATATGAAGAGACTTTGTAAGGGACGTAACGTAGGTTGGGTTCATGGGTTGAGAAACGAAAGGATAATTTGGCTCAAAAAGTGTTTAAGGGGTCAAAGTTGGTGATCATCTTGACATTTTCAACAATTTTCCTCCCCATGATTTTCTTCACATCACAACTCCACTGATTGCAACATCTCAACATTTGAGTTTTTTTCTTTTTTGGGTACCATCTTGTTGAGGATACAACTCACTTCATCAAGTGTTTGATTTTTTCTTTGGGCATTGGCCTTGCTTTTACCAGGCACACTGATTTTTTTATGCCCCTTTTTTTGTACCGTTTTTTTTTACAAAGTCTCCATTTTTATCAGCATTGTAAACCATGCTACTTGAATGGTTTGATTTTTCTTTCCTTGCCCCAGTGTGGGGGATGATCACCAACTAAGTTTAATGTGAAATGAATTCATAGGCTCAAGGGGGCTATGCAATGGATAAAGTGTATAGGATAGAGAAAGAACCGCTCTTCATCATCCTAAGGCACTTTAAATTATCGTACAAGTTACACTGCGAATGCAATACTCGAAGATTGATGCAAGTGTGAGTAAGGAAATTCCTATCATTCATTTCAAATCTTGTCCTAGTATAGGACAATCCTTGACAGGGATAATTTAAAAAGCTTTTCATGTGTGTGGACTCAAAGGGCTGAACAATGGATATACCTGTAGTGTTTTTGTTAGCAGAAGAAACTGCCTCTCATCACCTTGGTTGATGTACCCTTTGCAAGATCACCATTTTCCTTATAGGCATGGAATAGGGTTTTGCCTTTCATCATTCCAAAGTATCCCATTTCACACATTCAATCAATCTCACACAATTCATCAAGGAAGAAAAATGTAAGGGATTGCGAGTCGGATTTTGGACGCGAAAATCGGACTGTCAATCCCTAACTTGAGGGACTATTTCATGTTGGAATCTTAATCAACATTTAAAGGGAACAATTTCACTAAAAGAATAAAATAAAAAGGAAAGAAAAAAACAGTAAGTAAATAAATAAATAAAAACTACCTAATTTTCCCTTTTTCCCCTTTTTTTTTTTTTTTTCTTCTTTCCTTCCACGATTTGGCAGCTTCGTGGAGGTCCACCGAGAGTTAATCGTCGAAGCTCCGGCAATGAGGACCAGCAGCGAGCCGATCGGCGGCGAGCGGTGGCGTCCCGAGGAGCAGCGGCAGGCGAGATCTCGGCCGGCGTCGCGGGCGCAGGTGCTCGGCTCCGACGGCAGGGCAGCGAATGGGACTGCAACTCGGGGAATCTGGTCGCGGTGTTGCAGTGGGCTCGGATCTGTAAACGGAGAGGCTTCACGGGCGTCTGGGTCACAAATCTGCAGGCGGAGCGACTTCGCGGGCGAATCGGGGACAGGCGGCGCAAGGCAGGGCTCAGCGTCGGGGGAGAGCTGGAGTGGTCATCGGGTGCAGTGGGCTGCAGCAGAGGGCAGATCGGCTCGGCGGAGAGCTGGTGCGAGCTGCCAGAGGGCGGTGATGGCACGGCGTGGTGTCCGGCGAGGAGGTAGTCTGCTGTGATCATTGATGCAAGGCTTCAGGGACAAGTGGTGGTGCAGACGCGGCGAGAGGGAGGCGCAGCAATGCGAGGCGGCTGTGCGGGCACAATCGTCAGAGGCGGCAGGCGGAGGCGTCGGCACAGGGGTGCGGTAGCACGGCTGGGTGAACTTGATGGCGAAGGTGCGGGCACAGTGGTGCACCGGTGAGGACAATTCCACAGAGAAGAAGCACAGTAAATTTGCTTTTTACTGTGTCTTCTCTCTCCTCTCCTCTGCAGACTTGTACTTTTTGCTTCTGCTTTTTGCTCTCTTTTTATCGAAAAGAAACCCTCTAAAGCACGAACACTCTTTTCCCCTTATGTGGATTTTGAATTTTTTTTTTCACCAAAGGAAAAAGCCCCTAAAACCCCTCACACGCACGGCCTTTTATAGAGAAGGGAATTGGATTTTCAAATTCTTCCTTGAATCAACCTTCGCAAATCTTTTTAACAAAATTCATCTCATATTGATAAGGATTCGAGATCAAGATGAAATTTTTCTAAATCCAAATATTTTAAAGACAAATCGCAATATTTTTTTAAACATCTACCCTATCCAAAAAAGATTCATATCTCGGAAAAAAAATTAAAATATTATATTCCCACGAGATAATTTTTAATTATTAAACAAACACGGGCTTGGGCTAGCCTACTCGCCGTGGGCCCGATCCATCTAATTCGAACTCATCCGCCACCGGTCCATAAAATGCAAAAAATGCAAATAACAAAATAAATGCAACTTAAATCTATATGCTATGCAATTAATATTTTTTCAGGAATTAAATTAACCCCTAATTTTTAATTTGATAAATGACTATACGGGTAGCCAAAATTTAGGTGTCAACAGGAGTTATGTATTTTACTGAAATAGTTATCATATGCCACTTTTCTTGATTCATATGCCAAAATCAAATTTAGCAGGAAAAGAGAGCTGTAAATAAGTAGACGAAAGTAATGGAGTGAGTGGAGAAACGGGCAAAAAATTTGTAGAAGCTATATGCTAAAGTCCAATATTTTAAGGCTGGCCTGAAAAAAAAAAAAAAGTAAAGTAAAGTAAAGTCAAAAGTTTTGATACTGCCCTGGAAAAACATCCAAGTACAACCCGATATACTTATTGTCTAGCAAAGGAAATTGATCACATCTCATGACTTCCGTCGGGTATCATTGTAACTCAAAAATCAAAGTTAAACCTGAATAGAACTTTATATTATCTCATCACACCAATTCCCTCTAATTCCTCAACTTCCAAGAGAAAATATCCAGTATCTACATCGTATGCTATTCCAGTTTACTTGAAGAGGTCCAGCAGGATTGGTCTGAAGTTTGAAATAGGAAAGATACAAATGTTTTCCATAGAATGCATGCACATCATCAATTTAGAGAGGTAAACACATTATACAAGAAAGTTTGGATACCTTCATATTTGATGCTATAGAGACCACATAACTCATTGGAGAGATCTTATCCTGATTGTGCAACAATTGTCTCCCTTACAGCTGCAATCTTCACCGAAAGATTAAATTAGGATCCACACAGAACCTCTAACATTCATATTTAATCACACAAGATGAGGTGCTCATACGGGGTGGGTTCGAATCCTTTAATTCCAATTCAAACTTGAATCACATTCACTCATTCCATGCCACTACCATTTATGATCAATTCGACAGATTTAATGTACTTTGCAATTTGGAAATGTTATGCCTAACTTTCTAGTCACGTACGAAATGCAAAAATTTAATCATTCCTTTCTTCTTTTTGGTGCAAAAGACAGATTTAAAATACCATTTTACCCATTTCAAAATATATTAGACATGGAAACATGTACACATGGTAGTGTCTGCAAGTGTGTTTAGTTATTGCTCAACAAATCAATGACAAAGATTAGAGAATTACGATCTCTTTCTTTTTTATGAGGCCTGTCAAAAACCAACCTTGATGCTGTTAAAATGTCCAACCCAAAAGTTTAAGTTGGTAAGTGTAAGGAGACCACATGAATATAAGGCCCATATAAACCTAGTAGACATGCGATGTGAGTTATTTCAACAGATGTGTTATTCAACAGATGCGTTATTCTCTTTTAACACAAATGAGGTAGTGCTTTCTTATTTGACAAACTAAAAGCAACTATTCTAGTAAGAAAAGTACCCTCGACAAGCTTCTTGAACTTGTAAGCTTACATTATAATGCATTACCATGTTACGAAAGTCACAATCAAAGATAGAGCTGCAAGGACCAAAATTTAGATGATTTCCCTTCCATTGAAGCCCTAATGGATACATCTGCCAGTTCTACCCATATTCAGAGTCATCCAGTAAATTTTTTCTCCACATTTTGAAGAACTTTTGCCATGATGGAAACATCATCACATTTGTGACAGCTATTAAAGGATAGAGGGATGTTTAAGAAGCACAAGTGTCATCAAAAGGTTGATTTCTAACTGTTAGAAGCTATTATTTATTTAACTAATACAATTGATAATGTATTAGTTAAATACATTATTAATTGTATTAGTTAAATAAATAATACAATTGATAATGTATTTAAACAAATACATTCTCTTCACAAAGATGTCTTCCGGCGCTGCCAAAACCTAAAACAGACACAATAAAATCTTGCCAACAAGGGATGTGCTTAGTTCATCAGCAAGATTTTGAGGAAGCACAAGAACAAAAGGAGTTTATTTCTCCACATAGTAATCGATTAAGTTACAGACACCGACATGTGCAACTGATACTCAAGCCTCGATGGCACATGTCATCGCAGTGATTGAGATCCAGCTAAATAATCAGATGAATAGCTCAGCAATCGGGTGCGCATGCCATAAACGATTCAGATCAAGCATGGAGGTATCACATGGTGAAGATGAGACAGAGGATCATCTATCTTATGGATAATGAAAGGGGCATTAATTTTGCCTCTTAGGGAAATGTCCCACTGCAGGAAACTGCTTTGAAAAATAGTCAAGCCGGCTGAACCAGTTCGCACTCATAAAAAGTCTAAAATTCACGAACACTTCTAGCAAAGCTAGCTACAGTTCAACTATTCATGGACGTAATCAAGACACCACACGTGATGGATTTTGTACTCCAGCAGGATAAGGAAGGACCTTGAGAGAATCCATGGCCTCAAAAGGCATTATGACACAAGAGCTCACCGAAATATGAGACTGGATGAAAACTGCCGTCCCTAGAGCCAGCAAATAAGGTAAGATCCTGAAGTTCATCACTATTTCCAAGCATGGTTATTGGTTGCTCAATAAGCTCCAACCTAAAACCGATGTTAAGCAAACCCCGGCATAAGGAAATATAAGAATATGCCTTCCAATAAAGCGGAATCGGATTTATTGGAAAATTCTTAACTGAAACAGATTAAAGTAAAGCAATGGAAGTTGAAAAGTGCCGTTGTATGTATATTTTCTTAAGCAAGTGTTTTTCAGCAGAAGAAAAAGCTTTAATACAGTGTTGTGCACATGAACGTATCCATGCCCATGACTAAACTCATTTGTGATCATCGACACAATATTTCCAATATCAAATGAGTAGAGACAGAGCTGAAAGAGGTCAAAACAGCTAAGACTGCCTTAAGATCATTAGATGGTCATTATATCTACCGATAGATGCCAAAAGTTTGCAAAATTATTTGCAAAAGTTGAAGAGAGTTTCTGCAGGTTAGTGAACCTCAGGATTAAATCTAAAAGAATTGTGCAAAAGAGAATGCCTAATAGACATCTAAAAAATTATCCCGAAAGGCAATAATTTTCTAATGAGCGGTACTTCTGATAACAACAGAACCACAGACAAAAAATCTCCTAAGCATTTAAAGCACATGAAGAACATTGACACATGGGAGATTATTCTAATTGTGTGATGGGCACTTCTAAATACAAACATGATCACCCATTTCATGTATGCAAGACAGATAATACATACAACAGCCTACACATATACATAACAACAATCGAATTGCGATGGGTCTGCATTGCCCAATCAAGTTAAATGCAGTAAGCACGGACGGTATTTTATTTTCCGAACTACACCTTGCTACTCTGCTTTGTTGTGTCAGCATACGTAGTCATATGAAGAAGCCTGTAAAGAAGTTTAATCTATTCAACCGATATGGTATCTCGAAACACAATTAAAGGGAGATCATAATGCACGAAGCATAGCATAAATTACCCAAAATATGCTCTGCTGGTTCATCTTTGGCCCCTATTTTCATATTTACATGTACTACTTGCAATTGCCGAACAATTAAAAAACCAAACTTCTTTACAAAGCAAACACCCAGCAGGGAAAGTAAATTTAGATCAACAAACAAAAAAAATCGAACAATAACTTTGTCCCTTTTCCCAATTCGATACTTTTCCCTTTCCTGTACCTACTAACCAAATTTTACCTCTAGTTGATGTGTGAAAGCGCCCGATGCTTACGAGCCTCCATAGGCCTTCAAGCATCACGACTTCCGGCTCGGGAACACCTTCTATCTCCGGGACGTACGCCTTCAATATCAAAGTTCTCAGGGTGAAGACACTAAGAACTTCTAGAGCATGACAATTTGGTTGACAGAGAGACAGAGACAGAGACAGAGAGACCTACGGCTCAGGAAACGGGCAAGGTGTTCTACTTCAGCGCAAACTATCTCTGCAGAAGTGATAAACACAAACTTCATTGTCGAAACCAAATAGGCCACGAAACTCATTAACTTTCGAACATGGCAAGTTCATACAGAGACAGCAACATAATCCTAAGTTCTAGAACACAGAGAGAGACCTTGGCCGGAGCTTTGGCCACACGGTAAGCATCCGGTGTGAGCCCCACCAACCATAAACCAGGAAAGACAATCTGCAAGCGAAAACCAAATGAAACAAAGAGAAAATTCATCGTATGAAAGATGAATGAATATCCCACATAGAAGAACATACATCAAGCTGCTTCTGCTCATTCTTGGGCCTCCTCCTTGCCCTCCGGGCAGGCCTCGACCCCGTCATGATGAAAATGTCCTCCTCGATCTCCCCCTTCGACAGCGATATCCAAAACTTCCTCTTCTTCTCCTTCCTCTCGCCCTCCCCCTCGAAGCCTCGTGACCGCACGGATTTCGGCTGCGGCTGCAACTGCTGCTGCTGCTGCGCGGCGTAATTCTCCTTATCCCCGCCGAGCGCGCCGCCCGCGGCGTCGTGAAACGCCTCGCCGTTCCTCAACGACAGCGGCGGAGGGTTCACCACCCTCCTCGGCCTCAGATTCTGCGGCCACCTGCTGCTTCGGCCTCCTCTGCCTTCCCGTCCTCGCTTGCGCCGCCGCCGCCTCCTCCACCAGCTGCGCGGCTGCGGGTGCTCCCCCTCCGGAGGCGGGGGCCGCTTGTGGGGTGGGGTGGGATGGGGTGGGGGTGGGATACACTGAGAAAAGGAAATAGAGGAAGTGCAGCTCGTTCTCTGCTCTTCACGAGGAGAGAGAGAGAGAGACAAAACCCAAAATATTCAAGTGAGGAGAAAGAAATTTTAAACAGGAGTCGTCTTTTCTTCTGCTAGCCGAGCCGAGCCAAGCCGAGCCACCGCTGAGAGTTATTTCGGAGAGAGTGAGAAGAGAGAGGAGAGAGACAAAAGCGCAAAAGATTGAGAGAAGAGAGAGCAGACGTGGTGGGCCCCGAGAGTTATTTCGGAGAGAGTGAGAAGAGAGAGGAGAGAGACAGAAGCGCAGAAGATGGAGAGAAGAGAGAAGATGTGGCGGGCCCCGAGGACAAGTGTCGACGCATGAATGGATCAAAGCACAGATTGCGTGACACTATTAAAGTACCTAATATTTTCTCTCTCGTCGTCAGAAGATGACTTCCTCTATTTGTCTTCGGCTTCGTCTTCCCATGTGATTGGGCTCTGGCAGTGGGAGGGAACTCAACTCACCGCTGGCACGACGACCCCAGCGAGGTAAGGGCTCGTGGATGGAGGTTGCGGCGGAACAGGGAGATGAGAGGCTGGAGCGGTAGTTAGAAGGAAATGAAGAGGAAGACAGAGAAAATAAGTTTTTAATTTGTTTCAATATATATTATATATCCACGTCAGAATATATATGTGTCCAGTGGTGATTGGATAGAGGCAATAAAATCCATACGCATAGGATGGTGACGTGGTGGGAAGAAAGCAAATCCTCCAAGGGTGAACAAAATTAAAAATACCCGGATAAAGCTAATCACTAGTATGAAAAAATTATTGCTAAATAAAATTTATTAATATTATTAGAAGGATGTGTTAAATTTCAAAAAAGGCAAAATACTCCTCAATGTTGTATTTCAAGTTTAATTGACATATTATTGTGCATTTATATGGTTCCTGATTCTTTGTATTCAAGTTAAGTTGTGTCAAGAGTTGAAGACCTTAATTCAAAGTTTTAGTGAAATCAACAATACAGAACAACCACCGCCCGCGGTGGAAGCGTTGGTTAGGGCTTGGTACCCCAAACGCAGGGGGAAGGGTTCGAACCTCCGTGGAAGCGATGCTTCAATGCATAACGCGCGTCTTACCTGCGCTTGGGGGTCAGCGGTGGGGGCCCCCGGCGCTCCAGGGTTTACTCTCCCCGCGAAGCGGCGTTCGGAGGTTCCCTGGGTCACCAAAAAAAAAAAAAAAATACAGAACAACAATGTCAAAAATATGATATACATAACATTATACAAAATAGCGAAATGATCAAAACATGTAGTGTAATATCGCTAGATGAGATTATTACCTACTCAATTGAATGTTGTACCCCCCCAAAAAAAAAAAGCATTAGGGACCTAAATGAATTACAGAAATTGAAGAAAATTTGTGAATGAGAATATGCATATAACTACATCATACATGATCTTATGCCATTCCATATAATTAAGAAGTCAATGTATGATTAAGTATTTTTCTTAAAAATAAAATGATAATTAGTACTAGTTAGTATGGAAAACATAATAGAATAGAGATGCAGATGCACAAGTTAATAAATTATATTCACTATCTTTTTCCCTTCTATTTTGGGGATCCACCATTTAAAAACAGCATCTCATGAATATCTTATTGCTTAATAATATCATGTTATGGATTTGTAATAAATAAAAAAATTCAGTTCAATGTTTTGTTGTTGCTTGCAAAAGAAACCACAAACTCTTTGGCTCTTCCAATGGTCCATCTCCTACAATTCAAATATGCCATTGAAATAGCACCGTCATAAAATTGAAATAACAGCGCACTAAGCAAGAATTTTTAAGCAAACATGATAAATTGGTTACCTGGTTGCCTTGGTTAAATAAGAGGACACCGTCCAATGTTGTCGCCTAATCAGAGTCTGTCAAAATCTTAATTATATTTTAGGAAGGAGATGATTTTCATTATCAGGAAGGGTGTTGACATCATCCGCACTCTTTAAGAAAAAAAAGCTTGTTAAACACAAGAACACGCATAGAGAGGAAGAGGATTTGTTTGGACCTTCAGAAGGGTTAGTCATAGCCCGAGTCTGGTTCTAAGCACTAGCGACGTCTGCAAGTAGTATGCACACTGCTACATGCAAGGCAAAGATCGCCCTCGAATTTGCCATGTTGAAGAGAGAGAGAGAGAGAGATCGTTAGAGCTAGAGAGCCATATACGTGTACACATGAGTAGATATAATTTGATGAGAAAGCCAAGGGTAGTGGCGTTTGAGAAAAAGATCAGAAATGGCCCCTTCACTTTGCCTTACTTTCAATGAAGTCTCTATGTCATGCCCCGATCCTCGGGTACGCACACATCCTTCTACCTTGGTCGATTATATAATACGATATCCCAGGACAATGTATCGCCGACCCTTTCATTTATTAAGCACATGCGGAAGCAGTTAAAATCCCCAAACAATAAAAAGATGGGATAGAAAAGCAGGGCCATATTTTTCATATTGAAATTTATAACCAAACTTTTATACAAAACACAAACCAGAACACTCTACAACTTTTTACTCTAAACTTTAATCACATCAAAAAGGAGATCTTAAAATAAGATAAACTCTCAGCCATTCGGGCCGTACTCAAGGCCCCTCTTAGTAATATCTTCTTCTTTCAAAAAGTCCTTCTCCTTAAGTTTCACCTTCGAGATTTCCTTTCTAAACTCCTCCTCCTCAGCTCCTCATCAGGGTCCTGAAATGTTTTTCCCCAAAGCGGGATGAGACTACGTCTTAGCGAGTTCTACCCCACTAAGCTCGATTAGGAAACCATTATATTATAGGCTACCTATACACGCATAGGGCAGAGGACATACCTTGGCATCAGTCTCAACCTGCAATTCAAGGTTATATACAGATACTTCAAATATTTCAATACACAATCAATCAAATCACAGATCGAAGCATTGATCAAATCAACCTAATCGATTTGATGCCAACGAGACAACTCACGGTCATTTCCATAAGTCAATCAATTCACGACATCAAATCAAAGCAATGATCAATCGACCTAGTCGATTACATGACATCACGACCCATGCTCGGTCGGCATATTCAATACTATCTATGAAGTCCTATCAAATCAGGACTGCTCACCCAAAGCTGATAAATAGATAGCATAGCTCACCCAAAGCTGATAATAAGATATACTGCTCACCCAAAGCTGGCATATCGCCTAAAGGCCGATATAGTATACCGATATACTACTCACCTAAAGCTGACATATCGCCCGAAGGCCGATATAGTATACCATATGCTCACCCAAACTTGATAATATATTGCTCGCCTAAAGTTGATAATAAGGTATACTGCTCACCCAAAGCTGACATATCACCCGTAGGTTGATAGTATACCGGTATACTGCTCACCCAAAGCTGACATATCGCCCGAAGGCCGATATAGTATACTATATGCTCACCAAAAGCTGATAATAAATTGCTATTTAGTTCTAACTAATAGAACCAATCACTGAGCAACATGCATTCTCCAAGGCGACATACTTCATCAGCGAGCCATGTGCATTCTCCGAGGTGACATATCCAATCATCAAGCCTCGTGCATTCTCCAAAGCGACGTACTAATCATCGAGCCACGTGCATTCTCCGAAGCGATATACCAAATCACCGAGCCACGTGCATTCTCCGAGATGATGTACTATTCACCGAGCCACGTGCCTTTCATGATGATTCATCCCATTTCTAAAGTAATTATCCACAACCTTAATTCGTACTCGATTTACCCAAATAATCAATTTAGGAACATATCCTAAATATCCACAATTAAATCAATTTGGCACAATTCAAAGCTCAAATAAATAAACGGACTGCGCCACGACAATCAGCACGAGATTTCTGTCGTCGGCCATCTCAATCTTAATTTCTGAAAAATAATTAATTAATTAATTAATTTCGAAAATTAATTATTAAATATTTAAAATTCTGTTTAGCTCAAAATAAGGCCTAATTAAATAAACGGACTGCACCACGATCATCAGCATAAATTTCCGGTCACGGGCCATCCCAGTTGAATTTTCAAAAAATAAATAAATAATTAATTAATTAATTTCGAAAATTAAATAATTAATATTAAAAATTCAATTTAGCTCAAAATAAAGTCCGATTAGATAAACGGACTTCACCACGGTCATCAGCATAAATTTCCGGTCCCTGGCCATCCTAATTGAATTTTCGGAAAATAATTAATTAATTAATTTAATTCCGAAAAATAATATTTAAATGCCAAAAATCCCACTTAGGCCCGAATCGCCAAATTGAAGTCCGATTAGGGGTCGGAAAATTCCCGAGATGCTTCCAATAATTAGTACACCACGTCTACTTGCTAATTGCACAATCAATTTATCTAAATTGCATCACAATTGACTAATAATTGCTCATTTATTCTAATCTAACAACCTAAACATAATTAATTAAAATTAAAACCAACCTTAAGCATAATTAGCCAACTAATCCGGGATTAGTGAGATTACTCACCAAATCGCGCGCAAATCGGATCAATGCGATGAGGGCGACGCGAGGAACAATTCTTCCCAAAGCACGGCTCGGGTTCGGGGCTCGGAAACGGCCCAAAAGCAGGCCCAAACCAGCTGGAAACCCATTTCGTGGGTTGCGGTTCAAGGCTTGCTGAAGCTAATCTGGTGGCTAGGGCAGCGAGGGGAGGCCGGCAGAGGGCGAGGGGGACGCCGGGGAGGTCCGACAGGGTCGAACGGCGGCCGAAGGTGGCCGGACGGGGGCTGGACGGAGAGGCCGGCGGCGGGCTGGAATCGCATGGGGGAGGGACGGCAGAGAGCTGCAAACGCGAGGGCGCGCGGACGGTGGAACGGCGGTGAGCGGTAGGCGTTCGGGCGGCGGTGCGGGTGGTGACGGCTTCGGTGAGCTCCTCCGCTTTTGTCCGCTGGCTTCACACGAAGAAGAAAGAAGAAGCAGAAGGAGAGCTCGATCACGAAGGGGGTGGGGAAGAAGAGAGAGGAGAGAGAGAGAAAGGGGTTTTGAATGGTCAAAGGGAGGAGAGAGAGAAGTGGGTCGGTGGGTGGGGGCGTCCGCACGAAGGGGAGGGAAGAGAGAAAAGAGAGAGAGAAGAGAGAGAGAGAGAGAGAAAAAAAAAATAAGAAAAGAAAAAAAGAATAATTCTATTCTAATTTTTCTTTTCTCTTTCCATTTCCCTTTTTAATTTCTTCCGGTTTTCGATTTTTCCTCCGATAATTTCTTTCTTGAAATTTCGGACTCGTCAATAAATTGACAAACGATGAGACGGAGTCCTGAAAATGAATTGTGACACGCTCGAATATTCGATTCCCGAAACTAAATCAAATTTCATGATTAAAAATCGATCATACATGATTTTAGCCCAATCCAACTAATTAGGTAGCTTTTAGGGATTTTACTGCAGATACATCCCTTAACGGCTTCACCCAATAGGTTAGTTAACTCGTGAGTGATCAGCTCAGAAAAAAAGGGCCATAGGCACGTCGACAAAATGCCCATTTCACTTTATCGAAACGGGGTTGAATTTCAAGATGTCACAACTCTTCCCCTCTTATAAAAATTTCGTCCTTGAAATTTAAACCATTACACTTTGATAAAAAAAAGGCGGGAGTACAATTGTCTCATCGACTCTTCAGTCTCCCAAGTCGCTCCTTCAGTACCGTGGTTTTGCAAGACCACTTTGACCAACGGAATGGTCTTTGTACGCAGAACTTGCTCTTTACGATCGACAATCTGAACCGGGTTTTCCACGTATGACACACAGTCATCCACGTCCAATTCCTCGAAATTGAGCACCTGGGTTAGGTTAGGCTCGTACTTCCTTAACATCGACACGTGAAAGATGTCAAGCACTTGCGCCAATCTTGGCGGCAACACAAGACGATATGCTAGGTTTCCGATTCTTTTAAGAATCTCAAACGGACCTACGTACCTCCGACTCAGTTTGCCTTTCTTACTAAAGCGCGAAATTCCCCTTATTGGTGACACTTTCAGAAAAACATTATCACCAACTTTGAATTCCAAAGACCTTCGACGCTTATTTGCATAACTTTTCTGCCTGCTCTGCGCTGTCTTTAATCTGTCTCTGATCACTACCACGGCATCTACTGATTGCTGAATCAACTCCGGGCCTGTTATCTTCCTTTCTCCGACTTCATCCCAACACACTGGAGTTCTGCAAGCTCTGCCATATAACGCTTTAAATGAAGCTATCTTGATGCTCTACTAATAACTGTTGTTGTCGGCGAATTCCACCAGATGAAGCTGATCCTCCCAACTTCCTTTGAAGTCTATTACACACGCTCTCAACATGTCTTCAAGAGTCTGAATTGTCCTTTCCGACTGGCCATCCGTCTAAGGATGATATGCCATACTGTACGGAAGCTTTGTACCAAAAGCACTCTGCAAACTCTTCCAAAAAGCAGCAATAAACATCGGGTCTATATCAGATGTTATCGTAACTGGCACTCCATGCATACGAACCACCTGACGCACATACAGGTCTGCGTGTCTATCTAGACTCAGGTCCTTTCGAATTGCAATGAAGTGAGCCGACTTTGTCAGCCTGTCGACTACTACCCAAATCGAATCATTCCCCCTCTGACTCCTCGGTAGTCCAGTCACGAAGTCTATCGTGATATGCTCCCATTTTCACTCTGGGATCGCGAGAGGTTGTAGAAATCCTCCCAGGTTGCAATGCTGGCCTTTTACTTGCTAACAAGTCAAACACTTGGCCACATGCTTGGCGATGTCCGCCTTCATACCTGACCACCAATAGTGTTGACGCAAATTCTTATACATCTTAGTGCTTCCAGGATGAACGATGTAATTGCTACGATGTGCTTCAGATAAAATTTCTTCTCTAAGCTCTACATCGTCAGGTATAACCAAACGGCCTTGGAATTTTAGAGTCCCGTCATCAGCAACTTGAAAATCAGCCTTTCTTTTATCTGCGTCTTCCTGAAGAATTCTCTATACATCTGGGTCTGTCGGTTGGAGTTCTTTGATTCTGACTTGGACATCTGGTTCAATTCTGAGGGTGGTCATAAGATTTGAAAGGTGGCCTACCTCAAATTTAAATTCCGAATCTCGAACTCTCTCAATTAAATTCCACTCCTTAACTAAGATCCTTGCCACTGAAGACTTTCGACTCAATGCATCGGCGACCTTATTCGCCTTTCCCGGGTGATATAGAATATCACAGTCGTAATCCTTCAACAATTTCATCCATTGACGCTGTCTCATGTTCAACTCTTTCTAAGAGAATACTTGAGACTCTGATGGTCCATGAAGATCTGAAACTTCTCTCCGTACAAGTAGTGCCTCCAAATCTTCAACGCAAATATGATGGCTGCAAGTTCTAAGTCATGCGTCAGATAATTCAATTCATGAGGTCTCAACTGCCGAGAAGCGTATGCAACAACTTTGTCATGTTGCATCAGCACACAACCCAATCCTCTGAAAGACGCATCACTATAGATCTCAAATCCTTCAAGACCAGATGGAATCGTCAGTACAGGTGCAGTAGTTAACTTTTCCTTAAACTCTTGGAAACTACGCTCGCACTTGTCTGACCATATAAATTTCTCTTCTTTCTTCAAGAGCTTTGACAGAGGTAACGCTATCGATGAGAACTCTTCCACAAACGGTCTGTAATAACCTGCTAACCCTAGAAAACTTCTGATCTCTGTCACTGTTGTCGGTCTCGGCTACTTAATCACAGCTTCTATCTTGCTCGGGTCGACAGAGATTCCTTCTCTGGAAATCACATGACCTAAGAACGCAACATGAGTCAACCAAAACTCGCATTTGCTAAACTTAGCATACAGTTGATGAGTTCTTAAGGTCTAGTGTACTAATCTCAAGTGATTCTCATGCTCTTCATTACTCCTTGAATAGACCAAGATATCATCTATGAACATGATCACAAACTGATCTAAGTATTCCTTGAATACTCTGTTCATCATATCTATGAAAGCAGCTGGAGCATTCGTCAACCCGAATGGCATCACTGTGAACTCATAGTGGCCATACCGAGTACGAAATGCTGACTTGGGAATATCCTCTTTCTTAATTCTCAGCTAATGATATCCCATCCTCAAATCAATCTTTGAGAATATTGGCACTCCTTGTAGCTGATCGAACAGATCATCAATCCTTAGGAGGGGATATTTGTTCTTAATGGTTACTTGGTTGAGTTGTCGGTAGTCAATGCACAGGCCCAATAATCCATCTTTCTTCTTAACAAATAGAACTGGTGCTCCCTAAGGTAATGCACTGATATACACGAATTCCTCATTCATCAATCTTCACATCTGCATTTTCAATTCTATCAATTCAGACAACAACAGCTGGTAAGAAGCCTTCGAGAGTAGGTCTATCCTAGTGCTAGCTCGATTGCACTTTCTATTTCTTTTTCTGACGGCGGTCTAACAGTTCTTATGACAACACACCTAGAAGTTTTTAGACCACTGAGATGTCATCCATCTCTAGTTCTTCAATCTGTCCTACCCAAGACAATCGCCAAGCAACCTTGGCAACCCTCCGTCTAACAAACAAGTTGCCTCCAGTCAATGAGATTAATGAAATCGAAGATTCTTTTCAACTCCCAATAACCTCAACACTTTCACATGTTAATAGACTAAACTGGATTACTCAATGACCATGATTCATTATCACAAGATGCTCCATAAGCCCACACTATTCATGTGGCATTAAATTCACACTTCAGCAACTAATCAAGCACAATTGTTGCTAATGATTTCCCCTCTGTCACTTTTACTTCAACAATTTAAGTTCTACCAACTCAGCACAAAATTCTATTGTGCTGCTCTGATAAAATCACCTCTAACACATTCTTTCTCTGATCGATGTAAGGTATATTCTACTCCCATTCCTTTTGCCATCCTAGTGGCATTCTGGCCACAATAGTGATGTCTATGCTACCTTAGACTTCCACTGACAGTCCTTCACCCGATGGCCATGCTGGTCATACTCAGACACTTAACTGGTGAGTATTCTATTTCCTACCAAGTGACAACACACACTCTTTCTGGTTGTCCCATCGGTCTGCTAGGACCACTCCCGACCAAATATCCCTGCTGACTATACTCCAAACAATCTCGCGTCCTAGGAAGGACATAAGACCAATCTCCATCATCACGTCCGGAAACAACCTGATCTATTTAACTCAGTGCTGACTTGACTACCCCACCTTTTCTCGTGAGTGGAATAGAATACATTTCTCTCGACCTCAGTCTTTTCTCTGACCAATTCACATTTCTGCCTGAACTAGATTTATACCTCGGCTCAAATGCAATGACTCACTCTCGGATCACATCTCCACTCTAGATCTCAGAAGGTGAAGTGACAACAGCGATAATGATAGCAACAACAACAGCGGCTTGATCCTGAGCTTGCTGGCTCATCAGTTCCCAAGGAACACTAGCATCAGAACGATCCTATTGAACTTAGGATCATTCGACGCTACTACACTAGTACCAACCTATGGTGGTACTCTTACACTTAAGCTGGCCAGAGCCAACACTCTGCCACAACCACCTCGGGTACTGACCTTTATCAGTGCTTCATCCCGAGTCACAAAGGACATTATCCTCTTACTGAGAGTTCTCAACTCCTGCTCGCTCATGGTTCAGTTTTTACACTGCAACCCGTCTTCTAAACCCACACTGGATTAGAAGGTGAGCGATCCACACACAACAAACAAATTTAGCATTCAGCTAACACAAACATGCACCAGCATGAATTTAAAGGCATTTCCTACTAACTATCCCATAGTGAACGCTCCTTATCACTCCAATCTTCAACTTCACTCTGATACCACTTAAACTGGATGTCACGCCCCGATCCTCGGGCACGCACACATCCTTCTACCTTGGTCGATTATATAATGCGATATCCCAGGACAATGTATCGCCGACCCTTTCATTTATTAAACACATGCGAAAGCAGTTAAAATCTCCAGACAATCAAACGATGGGATAGAAAAGCAGGGCCATATTTTTCATATTGAAATTTACAACCAAACTTTTATACAAAACACAAACCAAAGCACTCTACAACTTTTTACTCCAAACTTTAATCACATCAAAAAGGAGATCTTAAAATAAGATAAACTCTCAGTCATCCGGGTCGTACTCAAGGCCCCTCTCAGTAATATCTTCTTCTTTCAAAAAGTCCTCCTTAAGTTTCACCTCCGAGATTTCCTTCCCAGACTCCTCCTCCTCAGCTCCTCATTGGGGTCCTGAAATGTTTTTCCCCAAACCGGGATGAGACTACGACTAAGCCCGATTAATAAACCATTATATTATAGGCTACCTATACACGCACATGGCAGAGGACGTACATTGGCATCAGTCTCAACCTGCAATTCAAGGTTATATACAGATACTTCAAATATTTCAATGCACAATCAATTAAATCACAGATCGAAGCATCGATCAAATCGACCTAGTCGATTTGATGCCAACGAGACAACTCACAATCATTTCCAATCAGTTAATCAATTCACGACATCAAATCAAAGCAATGATCAATCGACCTAGTCGATTACATGACATCACGACCCATGCTCGGTCGGCATATTCAATACTATCTATGAAGTCCTATCAAATCAGGATTGCTCACCCAAAGCTGATAAATAGATAGCATAGCTCACCCAAAGCTGATAATAAGATATACTGCTCACCCAAAGCCGGCATATCGCCCAAAGGCCGATATAGTATACCGGTATACTGCTCACCCAAAGCTGACATATCGCCCGAAGGCCGATATAGTATACCATATGCTCACCCAAACTTGATAATATATTACTCGCCTAAAGCTGATAATAAGGTATACTGCTCACCCAAAACTGACATATCACCCGTAGGTCGATATAGTATACCGGTATACTGCTCACCCAAAGCTGACATATCGCCCGAAGGCCGATATAGTATACTATATGCTCACCCAAAGCTGATAATAAATTGCTATTTAGTTCTAACTGATAGAACCAATCACCGAGCCACATGCATTCTCCAAGGCGACATACTTCATCACCGAGCCATGTGCATTCTTCGAGGTGACATATCCAATCATCAAGCCCCGTGCATTCTCTAAAGCGACGTACTAATCATCAAGCCACGTGCATTCTCCGAAGCGATATATCAAATCACCGAGTCACGTGCATTCTCCGAGATGATGTACTATTCATCGAGCCACGTGCCTTTCATGATGATTCATCCCATTTCTAAAGAAATTATCCACAACCTTAATTCGTACTCGATTTACCCAAATAATCAATTTAGGAACATATCCTAAATATCCACAATTAAATCAATTTGGCACAATTCAAAGCTCAAATAAATAAACGGATTGCGCCACGACAATCAGCACGAGATTTCGGTCGTCGGCCATCTCAATCTTAATTTCCGAAAAATAATTAATTAATTAATTAATTAATTAATTTCGAAAATTAATTATTAAATATTTAAAATTCGGTTTAGCTCAAAATAAGGCCCAATTAAATAAACGGACTGCACCACAGTCATCAGCATAAATTTCTGGTCACGGGCCATCCCAGTTGAATTTTTGAAAAATAAATAATTAATTAATTAATTTCGGAAATTAATAATTAATATTAAAAATTCAATTTATCTCAAAATAAAGTCCGATTAGATAAACGGACTTCACCACGGTCATCAGCATAAATTTCCGGTCCCTGACCATCCTAGTTGAATTTTCAAAAAATAAATAATTAATTAATTTAATTCCGAAAAATAATATTTAAATGCCAAAAATCCCACTTAGGCCCCATATCGCCAAATTGAAGCCTGATTAGGGGTTGGAAAATTCCCGAGATACTTCCAATAATTAGTACACCACATCTACTTGCTAATTGCACAATCAATTTATCTAAATCGCATCACAATTGAATAATAATTGCTAATTTATTCTAATCTAACAACCTAAACATAATTAATTAAAATTAAAAACCAACCTTAAGCATAATTAGCCAACTAATCCGGGATTAGTGAGATTACTCACCAAATCGCGCGGGGGCGACACGAGAAACAATTCTTCCCAAAGCACGGCTCGGGTTCAGGGCCCAGAAACGGCCCAAAAGCGGGCCCAAACCAGCTGGAAACCCATTTCGTGGGTTGCGGTTCAAGGCTTGCCGGAGCTAATCCGGCGGTTAGGGCGGCAAGGGGAGGCCGGCGGAGGGCGAGGGGGACGCCGGGAGGTCCGACGGGGTCGAACGGCGGCCGAAGGTGGCCGGACGGGGGCTGGACGGAGGCTGGGCAGCGGCTGGAATCGCACGGGGGAGGGACGGCAGCAAGCTGCAAACGCGGGGGCGCGCGGACGGCGAAACGACAGTGAGCGGTGGGCGTCCGAGCGGCGGTGCGGGCGGTGACGGCTTCGGCGAGCTCCTCCGCTTTTGTCCGCTGGCTTCACACGAAGAAGAAAGAAGAAGCAGAAGGAGAGCTTGGTCACGTGGGGAAGAAGAGAGAGGAGAGAGAGAGAAAGGGGTTTTGAATGGTCAAAGGGAGGAGAGAGAGAAGTGGGTCAGTGGGTGGGGGCGTCCGTACGAAGGGGAGGGAAGAGAGGAAAGAGAGAGAGAGAGAAAAAGAAAAGAAAAAAAGAATAATTCTATTCTAATTTTTCTTTTCTCTTTCCATTTCCCTTTTTAATTTCTTCCAGTTTTCGATTTTTCCTCCGATAATTTCTTTCTTAAAATTTCGGACTCGTCAATAAATTGACTGACAATGAGACGAAGTCCTGAAAATGAATTATGACATGCTCGAATATTCGATTCCCGAAACTAAATCAAATTTCATGGTTAAAAATTGAATAGACATGATTTTAGCCCAATCCAACTAATTGGGTAGCTTTTAGAGATTTTACTGCAGATACATTTCTTAACGGTTTCACCCAATACGTTAGTTAACCCGTGAGTGATCAGCTCAGAGAAAAAGGGCTATAAGCACGTCGACGAAATGCCCATTTCACTTTATCGAAACGGAGTCGAATTTCGGGATGTCACACTCTAACCGTGTACAAAGTTTGCAATTAGCCTTTGTGTAATATTTGACTTTGCAATAAGTGGTGGGACCCATTTTTATTTTGAAAAAAAGGAAAGAGGGTTGAAAAGAGAGCCCGAAGCAGGCAGGAGATCAAAAGAAAAAAAAAATGGAAGAGAGAGAGAAAGGTAAAAAGAAAAAAGAGGGAGAAGGAGAGAAAAGCGGTTTGGCGTGTGCACGTCGCATATGCCTCGCCAAGTCAACTTAACTTCATTGCGCAACATCCAGTTAATGTTCACACTCATCATTCTTCCAATCGGAGTATTTTCAGAATTAGGGCTTGAAATTCAAAATTATTGGAGATTTGTACGGGAAAATATGATTTTCAGGTCGTTGAGTCGCATATTTTTATAGAAATGATAACTTAGGGTATTATGGAGCTATAAATTTTACAAATCTTGATTTGTACAGCTTTAAATTACATAATGGCAAAAATGATTGACAGGGAGAGCCATCTTCTAAAGAAAATTCATCTATACGTACAATTAATTAATTACGGTACATAATGTTGGTGCAATCAACTCATGAGGTTGATATGGATGCAGCAGAGATCCATCCAGGTAAACCATGTTCATCTACCATCTCCGATTATCTCATCAAGCATGGGTGTCGTTGCAATTTCCGGTGAAAAATTTGCAGTTCCAACAGTGCTTGCAGTGAATGGGGAGTTGTAAGGGCTCTTGTCTGTGCTCTTATCAGCAGTCTCAGCTAAGGAGCTAGTGGTATCATTGAATCTCCAATCAGTCAAGTAGCCTGGCCTCGTGGACACGGTCGCCACTTCAATATCTCCGGAGAGCATTGCCACCACACGGGACATTGGGGGTCTCGGCGCTGGCGATGTTTGAGTGCACAAGAGCGCTATCGCAACCATGCGTTTTGCCTCTTCTTCATCGAACTCTGATAATCTAGAATCAACCAGCTCAACAACACGGTTGGTTTCGTGCAGGTTCCAAGCCTGAGAAGCAGGAACAAAAAGTGACAAGGATGTAATCAGGCAACCTCATAGATAGAATTAATAGGGAAGAATGATAGGAAGAAAGATAATGATGTTTCCTTCTTAAATGGCCATAAAACAACTGAACAAGTGGCAGAAAATTCAAGCGCGTACCCATTCAAGGAGATATATTTTTTCTTCTTCCAAGCTAGGGTCTGAATTTGACCTTCCGCTGACAACCTCTAGAGCCACTACGCCAAACGCAAACACATCTGCCTTCTCTGTAAGGTGGCCACGCATTGCATACTCGGGAGCAAGATATCCACTACAAAAGCAATGAGAAAGTAGAATTAGATTCTCAGCAGCTGTAGGCGTCAATGTACTAATGCATATGGCTCTGTTTGCATATGACAGAAGAACATGGAGCTTACATGGTTCCCGCAACACGGGTGCTTATATGGGTCTTCTTATCATCATAAAGTTTAGCCAAACCAAAGTCTGATATTTTAGGTGTGAGCTCAGAGTCCAGTAGAATATTACTGGCCTTCACATCCCTATGCACGATTCTCAGCCTTGACTCCTCATGAAGATAAGCTAGGCCCCTTGCAATACCCAGACAGATATCAAACCGTGTCGCCCAATCAAGATTCAAGGTCCTTTGCCCTGCACCGTGGAGGCACTATATCATAAGTCCAAGCGTCACTTTTTACGTGACAAAAGACATAATTGAGGTGAATATTCTGTCACCTACCAAACATTGCTTGATCAAGACTCTTGTTTTCTAGATACTCATATACAAGAAGCCGATTATCAGCATCAATGCAGCATCCATACAATTTAACAAGGTTGCGGTGTTGCACAGCAGATATAGTGGCAATCTCTGTCACGAATTGATTCTTTCCCTGGTGGGATGTTACAGATAGTTGCTTAACAGCAATCACTCTCCCATCATCAAGTGTTCCCTGATGTCACTGATATGGTCAGTACTTCACCATAAAAAAACGCTTAAGCCATTTTGAAACCAATAGTGCCATCAACATGATAATGTATACTCCAGTTCCTAGACTATCCGGAAGCTCCACTTAAGTCTGACTACCAAGAAAATGCCATTCATCTTCCAGAACTACACTGTATTAGCATATAGATGACAAATGAAGGACGGTCAACCTAATTTTTGTTACTTAATCTCTGGACCTAGCAAACATAACCAAGAAAATTGTCCATTCATTACTCACTTCAAACCTTACGTAATCATTTGTTATGCTATCCATGGATATTTGGATGGCCTCCGTTGAACTTCTTTCTTTCCTGGACATGATTTAGGATCTATTACAGTCATCCTCCAAAGCCAAAGGATGATTTCCTAAAGAATGAAAAAACAATAAGCGAAGAAGGGCTTTTCTTTTCAAGGCAGATAAAATATCGGAAGTTCGGTCAACCAGCACACGAAAAGCATAGTCTTTTTCTTTTTGGCCCAAGGTACGGAAACCGTAATCGCTGTTCCTTTACTAATGCGTTTCTCCTCTTTTTTTATTCTTTCTCCAAGAAACACTTTCAGAAAGATCAACCATCGACTTAGTTCTTATGACAAGCTAAGATCACATCAGCTACAGTTGAAGAAGCAATAGTGATAAGATCAGCTTTTGCAAGGAGCCAAGCACCTCAATTCTGCCGACATTTAATTGTGACACCAATCCATCGACATCTACTCTTTTGTGTTATCTAATGCATTACAGCAAACCTTGAAAACAGGGCCGAATCCTCCCTCCCCAAGTTTGTTATTGGGATTGAAGTCATCTGTAGCAGCCTTTAGTTCTGCATAGCTGAAAGTGTAAGGTCTAGCATCCATGCCAAGGAACTCTGTAAGACACAATAATGCAGATAAGATTCCTGCTATTAGAATATTTCACAACCTTTTGTCACTTAATTTTTGACTTTTCGGAAATATATTAGCCGCTTAATTAGTCATCCAGCAAAATCAAAATGCATTCATGAAATTTAGCTTCAACTAGAAAACATGGAAATTCCACTTCCTACCACCAGTGGGCAATGAGCTCAAAAGCTCTTAATAACAGCAGCATTTCGATATGGAGATTTCTCATTCTTTTTACCTCTGCAGAACATTGTTTTCATCTTTTATCCAAAAACATAATTAGCACATAAGATTACAGATAGGAAATTATCATGGGGAAGCTATCAGAAACTTCATATAGTGTGGTTTACCTTGATCTTCAATCATGCGTGCCATTCTCCTTCTCCGAACAACATAGAACACCAGGAGTACAGCCACCAAACCGACCACTCCAACTCCAGTAGCAACTCCAACTATCAAGCCAGTGTGATCCTTTTTGCGGGTTGGGGTTGGGGGTTTGTTACTGACAGTGGGTATAAAGTCTGTACAAAGTCTGCCAATTTAGTAATGTTTTAAAAAGTGGTGCTGGGAGCATGAGCAGGTTTTTATCATAGTACCTGGGACAGCACTAATGGCTGAAATTAGCGGTCCATATGTCGCTTGCTTTGGTACACAACAAGTCCCTTTTCCAGCCCAAAAGAAGTGTATTTCAAGATAGTTTGCTGTTACCCGAGCCTGATACAATTTTGGGACAGCTGTAAAAGAGGCACCATCTGCCTCTTTCCGTATGTCGAAATCCTTTGCAACGAGGTTTCCCTGAAATAAGCACAAATGGCATTGGCAATTGACCATGACCTTTCTTAGTAAAACAAGAAGCCTGGTAAAGCATGCCCCTACCTGTATGTATATATCAAAAAGACACCTCCCAAGACGTTTCCATTCAGTATTCTGGATTTGAATTTCAGCAAACTGGAGGGTGACATTATAGTTTCCATTCTCCAGCCCTAATCCATAGTATCGTAGAGATGAAGCAGAAACCCGAGCAGTCTGGAACAGTTCTGAGTCTAAAGTGTTGGTGAACTGGGATAGCGAGGAAGCATTATAGGTGGGATTGTTGCTTCCCGTGAAATAACCAACATTGCTCACTGCCCACCTCTCTGAGTCGGTCACGTAGTAGGTAGCAGGACCGAAACTGATATTATCCCGCTCATACACAATATCACTGGACGAAGTAATTTGAGGGCCACCGCATTTTACTGAAAAATTATAATCTGCATGGCAAACATAAAAGAGCAGATCGTGATGAGTTTGTGAAAGGTGCTTTCGTAACATAATGGACAAGAATTATCTGCCAAAGGACATGCACTCTGTACATATTAAATTTTCCTAATCAGCCCGATTTAACTATATATATGAATGGCACATCTTATCTTCAAAACTTACTTCCTACAGTCTGTCGCATAGCATCATAATATACAGTTGTAAATGTAATAATAAATTAGTTCTCTCACAATCTAGTGAGGAGACCCCACAAAGTACTAACGAAAATGAAGTGAGGGCCTTTCGAGGGAAATCTCACAGATAAAGGGGAAGCGTAGAGAGGCAATTATTGAACATTAAGCGACCTGCCTTATATCTCTGTCTGTGGCAAGAGCTGACAACGAGGCATCAAAACTACATAGCTGTCCCCTTTCTAAGAAAATAACCTAGCATAATAACTCGAACCTTAATTTTTCCTCTCCTCCGCTAAACTACCACCTCTAATCTAACTTACTGGAAGAAACTAGTTCGACCATTCTGTCTTCTACTACATTTAAAGTTACCATTCACTTCACGTATCAGGATGCAAGCACGTAGAATATCCAAGGTAACTGGAAACTCAATCTCCTGTCCTCCCCTTGTCGAGGCATTCAACAAAAGGAAACGTATTATAGGGAAAAGGTTACATGGACTTACAGATTCCATTCCCCGTATTGCAAGGAAAATTCCGTTGAAGACAGTTTAATCCTGAAGGAAGAAGGCTAAGATAAAAGGAGAAAATTTTACTCAGTTGACTTGTATGGCAGTTTGAACTTTAGAGTAAATCAAGAGTAGAAACTTCTACAGCAAGGAAAATTCCTTTTCTTTTTTATGACTTTCACTGAAACATTCAAGATATCTTCATGGAAGATTCAATTGCTAACTAAATGCTAAAAATTCTTAAATCATTGAAGCGGTGATAGCATCTCCAAGTCATAGTTCAAACTGCATGCTTTTCTAGTGAACGCTAATACTGAGTTTTGCAGGATTGCTGATTCTCCACTGCACCGATTACGAGGATTAAAAGACGGTGAAACTGTTGTATCAGTATTCAAATAACGGACATCCACAATGGCATATGAATGAGGGCAATCATATGAAAGTCACTACCTATGACAGTTCTTTTGTAGGCAGTGTTGAAATGATTTACTTGTTCCAAGCAGTAACTCGGCAATCAACTGTGAGTCAGTCTTAATGTAAATTCAGCATGTGTCTGTGATCTCAATTAATAGAATTAGTATGACAAAGGACAAATTTGATATATTAACATCCAGAATGCCCAGCAGGGTGGTGGGGTTGGTAATTATCCTCGTAAAGTGAGGTAGGCATTCAAGACAGATCTGAGGACACACCAGCTAACCTTTTTTGATTGAATTGATTACTGTTTATGATCACTCAAGCATCATAAGCAAAAAATCGCTAGGGAAATTACCTAGTGTTAGAGTTGTCCAATGTAAAGTTGTTGCCAACCAGATTACTGCAAAATGCATCGTGAAAAAAGTTGTGATCGTAAGTCTCTCGATAAGTTGGGACATTTACAGCTCATCCTGTAGCTAGAAAAAGACTTCAAGTACTATATAGCACCCCTTGAGCAACAAAAGATTGACAAAGTGCAAAAGAAGAGTCCTCACTTAAGATATCTAACTAAAAGTATCAATTATCTTTTTTCAAATGGCAGAGATACATACAGTTGTAAATCATTGCTGACCCAAGAAGGAATGCTTCCCATCAAGTTATTGTATGAAACATCTCTGCAAAAATGGCACAGGAGAGATGTCATTTAGTTAACCAACGGGGTTGGTTAATTGTCTATCAGTATGAAGTAGCATGCTGTGATATGTCAAACAACAAAAGGTTGACTGTATTCTCCATGTTCACAGGCACAAAATAGATGACTTTGAAAGAGACTATATTTAGTACTGAGTTAGCTATCAAGGGAAAAGGAGAAAAATCTATTCATATAGCCATATCCTCTTTATGAACCTTCAACCTATGACGGAACATGGAATATTTTGACTGCACATCCTCTTTGCATTCAAACTCCATAAGTGCCCAGAAAAACTTGTGTGTAACTTCATGCTGTTATCAATTGATCAGTGACAGTTGTGAGCATCATTATGGTTATTATGCAATGGAGATCTTTCAAATTTTTCTTACATGTTACGAAGGGATGCACTTTTCTGTTCGGGCAGTGTGCCATTAAAACTATTGTTTCCAAGAAACCTGAGAAATGAAGCAAAAGAGATTTGCAAAGCATTAACAAAGAGAACATATTTGTAGGAACACGTATGAAATCCAGAAGAGGTCCATTACAAATAAGTGAGTGAGCTCAAATTGAAAAGAGAGTCTGGAATCTGTCCCGTTAACTTGTTGAAGCTTAAGTCCCTGGTCCATTATAGATGCAACAAAGTGACTATATGAATAAATTGAGTAAACAAGATACAGAAGTTTGAATTTTTAAAAAAAAAAATATGCCTTCAGGAAGATAAAGCTGATTACATGTGAAAAATATCACAATACCCAATAAATATAACATGTTGTCAATTGAAGTCTAGGGAAGAATTGTGGAGGCAAATGCTCCTTTGAAGTACTGTACTATGAATGAGGGCACGAGATGGTCTTTAATTAAAATAGATCATCCAGATGATATTAAGTAAGTACATATCATTTAGTAACTACTATTATAAACCATTAATGAAGGGTGACTTATTCATCCCTTTCAAATATTGCTTCTGAGTCACTGAATATATATTCAGAATGCAAATGGCAACAACAATATCCAGGTTGATGATAATGAAAGACAGCCACACTTCAGCATATTTTCAATCAATCTCAACCGAAACAAGGACTTACAGCTGAGATAAACTCTGGTATCCTGAAAAATCTGATGGGAGCGAATCTGAGATATTGTTATTCCTCAATACCCTGGAAACAATTGAGTAAGCCCATTCTTACGGGCCAAAAGAGAAAAATAAAGGAAAAGAAAGTCTGCTACATGCTCCGAAATCACAATGTCTTATAGAGAAAAAGAAAGGAAAAGAAAGTCTGCTACATGCTCCGGAATCACAATGTCTTACAGAATAGTCAGATTCTTCATATTCCTGATGAATTCCAGTGAAGAGCTCACATTAGATACATCACTTATTCTCCTGCATTATGTACTCAACTCATTGTCAATTTGTTCAAGGCTATTTTTCACAAGCACAGAAACAGAGTACATGGCTCACTCACAAGTCTTTCAAAGCGGTTAAATTGGAAAATGTCGAAGGAATCGAACCTTCGAAAGAATTTCCTTGGAGAAACCTATAAACAAAACAAATTGAGAAAAAAATTGGACAAATTTATCACGTACTGTTTAATGATAACATAATACAGAATTAAATGTTATAGAATTTGTCGAATTTCAATTTCCAGAGCCTACAAACTGTTGTGAAAGATAGAGATTCATAGTCCTAGGCATGGTTATACGAAAAACAAACATATATATTGCCTTACAGCTGTGTAAGCTGCGACCAATTTCCTATGATTTCTGGGATATTGCCAGTGAAGTTGTTATCATATGCCCACCTGCAACCGGAAAAAGGTATTTCTCCTGAGAAATCATATCACAAAGCTTTTCCTGTTAATAGTTTTTTCTAGTATCATAGGAGGAATGAAGCTCTTACACTCTTTGAAGATTTTTAAGCTTGGAAAATGTTGACGGAATCTCACCACTGACTCCGGAACTACCCATGTAACTGCACAATAAGTGACTTTTGTCAGCCAAGGGAATTTTATTTAATTAAACGCAACTCAAATAACTCAATAGTTTGTCCTTTGGAATAGTTGAAAGCAGAAGTGATGTCAAGAGGAGAGGGTGACACAGCGTCATGGAACATGCACAACATCCACGAGACTTGAAAAGGTTTGCACCCAGAAAGTTCACAGCCAAACATTGCAGGAGTCTCTAGTAGTTGAAATGTCAAAAAGAGGATGACAGTGAAAGTGAAATATGAGGTATAAGGGTTAGGCAATGTGATGATGGGCAGAATGATAGTAACAACAACATGCTACTGCAAGTCAGAAAGGTTAAAAGAAACTAATCAATTGGAAAGGATGCATGAAAAAATTTACTTAGTCCGTTTACCACCTATTTCAACAAAACTGGCCCATGCCAAACTCCAATACCTGCAAATATTTTAGAAGGAAAAATCCATGTTTGAGAATGTTAGGCAGGTAGGACTTACAGTTGCTGCAATTTGGACAGATTTCCAAGCTCAGATGGCAGAGAGCCACTGAAGTTATTGGTGCTAAAGGACCTACAGTATTAAACTTGCATGTCAAATTTCATTGAACATTTGTCTAAACATCCAATGGACCTAATTCAGTTGAATCCTTCTGCTTGACATTACAAATCCTGTTCTGGAACTGTTACTTACAATGACAATAGCTCTGTAAGTTGCCCAAGTTGCGGTGGAAGCTCCCCTGATAATGCATTGATGCCCACAGTCCTGAAGTAAAGCAGCAGACTAAGCATGAGGAAAGAAAGAAAAATGCTTAAAAAAAGGAGCGGAGAATCGTATAAATTTTGAGACTAGAATTGAGTTGTGCTCACAGATACTGCATGCGAGTTAGGTTGCCAATGGATGGAGACAAGGAACCAGTCAAGAGATTTTGGGCCAAGTTCCTGTATAAAGTACATAATACCAACAGAACAATGGAAAACTACGTAAGATTTTGAAACCTTGGTGTGTAATGGGGCTTCAGCAAATGCGAGCATGTGAGTGTTGCGTAGACGGGCTCCAACTGAGTGTTGCTTAATTATAAGGCATGACACATGGCACACCATACTAATATTAGGGAAATGAGAAACCACTGGAAAAGACAGAAGAAGTGGAATGGGACCAATACATACAGATTGGAGAGGTAAGTCAAGTTCCATAACTCATCAGGGATAGGACCAGCAACGCTCAGTGCATAAACTCGGCTGCAACCAAAGAAAAGCCACCCGGTCATGAGATGAGACACGCACATGGTGGCCGTGGTACTGTTGATACGTACAGCTGTGTAATGTGGCAAGTAGTGGAATTGCTGAAGGAGCAGTCGCATATGATGAAAGGATTGTAATCATCAAAGGAAATAGAGGCATCAATCGCAGCTCCGCTGCACGGCTCTCCACTTATGTTCCATGTTGGCGCCTGTGATGTGAGTCTCCATGTCGACCATATCGAGTTCAGAATCGCCACTGCATTCACATAACTGTCATCGACTCAGACTTTGTTTAGCTTCATGCTCAAACTAAATGCATTGGTATATGATTCTTTCCTTAAGTAAATGGAGAATGATTTAGACAATTAAGTGCAAGTAAGAATAGAGGTATTCACATGCTGTCCATCCAGTTGAATTGTACAAACGGGGACAGCCGCTCATATGGAGAAGCGTCTTCACAATTCCCAGACATGGTTTTAAGGGAATCAATTTTGCTTTTTTGATTATACAACAAGCCGTCAAATAAAAGTGAAAGGTGAAAGTGGGACCGCAGACGTCCTAGCAATCCCATAACATAATGCTTTCTGGATGATAAAGCGAGGCAATGATAAGTTCGCGAGATGTTTTAAAGAGGAAAGGGGTGTAGTCTCGATTGGACAGTGATTATGTGACAGCACTGTCAATCTTCCATAAGAGACGTCAAGATCTCCACACTTAACCAAGGCAACCGGGAAACCTGTTTACGACGTTTCCTTGAAAATTCTCTTGGTGGGATTTGCTGGCAGAAGGCAAATCCTCAAAGTGTGTTTTTAAATTACTAATATACATGCATAAATATATAAATGAAATTAAATAACCCAAATATAAATAATCACTGGTATGATAAAATTATTTCTAAATAAAATTTATTAATATTACTAGAAGGATCTATTAAATTTCAAAAATGGAAAATAACCACCCAATGCTGTATTTCAACATTAATTGACACATCGTCTTGCATTTAAATGGTTCATGGTTCTCTGTATTCAAGTAGAGTTGTGAGGAGTTGAGGACCTTAATTCAAGGCATCGGCGAAATAAACAATGCATAACAACAGTGGCAAAAATACAATACACAAAACATTATATGAAATAGAGCAATTTCAAAACATTAATATGTAGAAAAAGATGCATATGCATATAACTACATAATACCTAATACCTGATCCTATGCCATTCCATATAATTAAGAAGTCTATGTATGATCGAATATTTTTCTTGATAATAAAATGATAATTATGGTGCGTTTGTCTAGGAGAAAACTTTATGAAAAAGGAAAATACTTTTCAAGAAATCATTTTTCAGAAAAAAATTGTTTATTTTATTTTATTTGGTGATATGTGACCAAAAACGCTTTTTGATTTTTGGATCTCATTTACAAATGATTTTAATCTCACGCAAAAAAATCTTATTTAAATATATTTCTTTTTTTTTCTTTCACTTTCCTTCTTCCTCCTTTCTTTGTTATCGAGCCTCGGTAACAACCGTGACAAGCCATTGACGCTCCATCCACCGAGGCTCGACAATGGTCGACTTGGCTGTCCTTAGGCTCAAAGCTAACCCTAACCAACCTACGCCGGTGGCCAGTCATCGAAGCCCAACAACTAGTAAAGGAGGAAGAAGGAAGGAAAAATAAAAAGAACGAGAAAAAAATATTTAAAAATGAATTTTAATAAATAAAATAAAAAAATTTAGAAAATTCAAGAAGAGCAATTCCGTTTTCATTTTGTGAGATTTAGGAATTCATTTTCCTTATTTATGCATTGGTATTTTCCTTGATTGAAAAGTGCTTTCTCTTAATTAATCATTTTTGACAAACCAAACAAGATGAAAGTTCGGAAAAACGATTCCGGGAGAATACCTTCCTTAAAACAAATGCACCCTTAGTACAAGTTATTACGAAAAACAAAAGAAAAGATATTTTGTAGATGCATAAATTAAATGAACTACATTCTGTATCTTTTTCCAATCCATTTTGGGGTTATGCCCATCATTTAAAAATGGCATTTCATGAATATCTTATTGATAAATGATATCATGTCGTGAATTTAAATATAAAAAAATTCTAGTTCACCGGCTCGTGCTTGCTCAAGAGACCACAACTCTTTTAGCTCTTCCAACGGTCCATCTCTTTCAACCAAAAAAAAAAAAAAATGGTCCATCTCTTACAATTTAAATTGTGTCGCCAAATCAGTACCATCATTAGATTAAATAAACAATAAAGTTACACCAACGTGACTACTGTTTAGCCAGCGATGAGAAGAACATTCAAGTCGTGGTTTCTTGAAGTGTTTCTTTTTTCCCAAATTTATAATTTAATAGATCCTTTTAATAAGTTTTATTTAGTAATAACTAATCGTATAGGTGATCAGCCATAATTAGGTATTTAATATCATTCAGAAGTTTTTCTTTCTTTATTTTTTTAAAATATAAAGAACCCCACTTTTAAGGATTTGCTTTGCTTTATGCCAGCAAATCTTACCGAGGACTAAGCAAGAATTTTCAAGCAAAAGGGGGCAAACTGATTTCCGGGTTGCCTTAGTTAAGTAAGAGGACCCCGTCCTTCGTGGAAGGATAACGGTGCCGTCACCTAATCACTGTAATCATGCTTTAGCAGGAAGGAGATGATTTTCCATCATCAGGAAGGATGCTCACGATCTTGCGCACTCTTTAAGAACAGCAAACTCGTTAAACACACACGAACACGCGGAGAGAAAAGAGGGGAAGAGGGTTTGTGTTGTACCTTCAGAAGGGTCGGTCGTAGCATTCTGGCTCTGAGCACGAGCGACGTCTGCAAGTAGTATGCAAGCTGCTACATGCAAGGCAAGGATCACCCTTGAATTTGCCATTGTTCAACCACAGCGAGAGGAGAGAGAGAGAGAGAAAGGGAGAGAGAGAGAGAGAGCCTTAGAGCTGGAAAGCCACCATGTCAAGTCTGACCAACCGCGCTCCCAGGTATGTGTATATATGCGTAGATATAGTTTGATGAGAAAGCCAAGTGGTGACTGAGATAAATATCAGAAATGCTCCTCCTGTTTGCCTTACTTTCACTAAATTCTCGTGCCGTACAAATGTTTGAAATCAGCCTTTGAAAATTATGGTCGATGACCGCGGACGAGAAATTGGCTAAAGCTATATCTGGGTCAAGTGTCTCATGCTCGTTTCACAATGGTGAGACTCCTCACTGTTAGAAGAGTGAAATTTTTGTTACCACCAAATAAAAACGAATACTAGCTCTTTTTGCCGGGCATAGCTGCAGATCTAATTAAGAAGAGATCGAGTACCCATTTGAAAACTTCTCCTCCACGCACGAAAGGTTGTGGAATCACATAGTAAATCCTCATTACATATTTTAGGACCAGCAATTGGAAATACTGATAAACTCAATTTAGGCAATGTTGTCGCTGGTTTTGCATCCGTATTTGGGCCAAAAGTCACTTTACTGCACAAAAAGTACTGCAGACTTGCTAGCCGGCAGCTTCTGGAACTTGTGCACTCTAGTCCGAAACTCATTGATGATTTGCAAATGTTGTACATCCGGACATAATTGAAAAATCGCCGACATGGACACCGTGTACCCTAATAAGATCTGGTGTGGATATTTTTTATTTTTAAATTTATTTCTTTTTTTTTTATTTTTCTTCTTTTCATTTTTATAGTTCTTTTCTTTCTTTTTTTTCCTAAATTGTGGGCGGGGAAAGGTCAGGGCAAGAGCCCAATGCAGTTGCCGACCAACGGGCGAGGGCCCAACGCCCTTGTTGGGCTCGCATGGATCTAGGCGAGGGTCATGACACCCTCAACCAAACTACTTGTCAACCAGAGTTGTAAAAAAGAAAAACAAACAATGAAAATAAATAAAATAAAAAAATAAAAAAACTATATTAAGATCTATGTCAGCGTCGATTATATCATGTAGGATAAGTGACGTTCACGTCAATGATTTCCAATGAAAATTGACTAAATGGACTATATTGACAAATCGTCAAAAAATTTAAATTTAAATTAATATAATTAAAATATTTAGGACTGAATATGTAAAAATACAATTTTATATATATACTTTTTCCAAATGTCTTGTGTGGTATTTAAAGTCTCGTCCTTTGTGATGATATTTTCGTTTTGTCAAAATGCTTTGTATGACATTCAATGCATAATAATCGACTTCGTGACCTCGTATGGTTTGACAAAGGCACGTGATGAGCTAGGTTGCACGATACGCGGCACAACACGTCGACACGTCATTTTTCAAAAATAGAAAATTTTGACACGCATTTGAGACACATTATATATTAAATAAATATTTTTATTTTTAATTAATTTGAATATAATTTTTAAAAAATAAATAATTAAAAAAACCTACTGTAAATTTACACTAATCATTCAACACTTTCGGTAAGATTCTATGTTTTTTTTTTTCATTGTCCTAAATTTACTTTTATTTTTTCGAAATCTACCCCGAAACTTCTCCTCCACGCACGAAAGGTTGTGGAATCAGATAGTAAATCCTCATTACATATTTTAGGACCAGCAATTGGAAATATTGATAAACTCAATTTAGGCAATGTTGTCGCTGGTTATGCATCCGTATTTGGGCCAAAAGTCACTTTAATGCGCAAAAAGTACTGCCACTTGCGAGCCGGCAGCTTCTGGAACTTGTGCACTCTAGTCCTAAACTCATTGATGATTTGCAAATGATGTACATCCAGCCATAATTGAAAATCGCCAACATGGACACTTTGTGCCCTACATGATACGATCAGTGATGGTGTGAATTTATTTTTTTTAGATTTATTTTTTTTCTTTTCATTTTTATAGTTCTTTTCTGTCTTTTTTTTCCCTAAATTGTGGGCGGGAGAGGTCTAGGCAAGAGCCCAATGCCGTTGCCAGCCAACAGGTGAGGGCCCAACGCCCTTGTCGGGCTTGATTGGATCTAGGCGAGGGTCATGACGCCCTCAACCAGACTACTTGACCCTTACTTGTGACCGACGATGGTCAACTAACGACTTCGTCGGCCAAAGTTGTAAAAAAAAAATAAACAATGAAAATAACATAAAATAAAAAATTCAAAAATAATATTAAGATCTATGTCAATGTCGATCATGTCATGTAGGAGAAGTGACGTTCACGTTAATGATTTTCAATGAAAATTGACTAAATGAACTATATTGACAAATCGTTAAAAATTTTAGATTTTAATTAATACAATTAAAATATTTATAACTGAATAGGTACAAATACAAATAATGCTAGTCATTTTAATTTGGTATACACAATAATCTTAATTTCTTATATTTATACTTTTCCACATGTCATGTGTGGTATTTAAGGTCTCGTCCTTTGTGATGATAGCAAACTGTTTTGTTTTGTCAAAATGCTTTGTATGACATTCAATGCATAATAATTAGACTTGGTGACCTCGTATGGTTTGATAGAGGTGCGTGATGAGCTAGGTTACACTGACATGCGACACGTTATTTGAATGTATTAAATAAATATTTTTTTATTTTTAATTAATTTGAATATAATTTAAAAATAAATACATAATTAAAAAAAAAAAATCTACTAGCTGTGTCTTCTTCTCCTCCTCCTCGCCGCATGATGCCTATCTCCGAAAGCATCGAAGACTTGATCAAGAACGCTGAAGGAGTGAAAAAGGGAGTAACCCATAAAAAATTTCAATGAAAAGGGATCGGAAAAGAAAGCGGAACGCGCTGTCCCTATGCGTCGAGAGGCTGCACACCACTGCGAAACTCCTCCTCCTCCTCCTCCTCCCCCTTGCCACCGCCACTGCCGCCCCACTCGACGATGCTGCCCTCCCCCATGCGCACCTCCCTCGTGAAGTTCCTCCTCACGGCCCTCGCCTCAGCCTCTACTCGTGAAGTTCCTCCGATACGTGTCGGACACGACACGGAAGCACGGACAACGTGTCCGTGCAACATAGGTGATGAAAAACTGGGGAGAAAGAGGCAAAGAGAAATGATTCCCCATTTTCTAAGATCATGATGGACGTCTAAAGTTGACAGATTCATCCATCCAAGTCGTGGCAAATCCACATCTACTTTATTTGGAATTAGATGTGAAAGGACTGAAAATTTCTTTGAATCTAGAATAGGAAATTAAAGGAAGAAAATAAGGGTCAATGAGTATGGAAAAGTCAAGGTACAACAACAGTCACAAGAAAAAGACCAACCGTGGGAAACTGTCATAGGGAGATCCGTAAATGCTATGACATAATTAAAGTATATAAGAATCCCTTGAATTTTCTCTCATGGACACAGTATTGCGTCTCTCGCCTAGTTTTTTCAATCATCATCATCATCATCATCATCATCATCATCATCATCATCTTGACAAATAATCATATAGCCAATATATATTTTTCACAATTAGTTAGTTTCCATCCAAAATGATGACAACTTCTTTTTATTTATATGCACAAACAGGATTTTAATTGAGGTCGACTCTAGTTACTGTTGAAGGAAACAAAAGAAGACTTGGATTCATGATTGGAACAGCGGATGAAAGAGAAAATATCAACCTGTACGGACCGTTACTTGCAATTCACCATGGACTTTTCAGAATTTGCCCATGTACATTGTACAAGACCCAGTATGATCCGACTGTCGTCTTCTCTTTGAATTGACCAGGTGAAGCAAAAATGGGTCCAAACAATATAAGAGACATATCAGCTTTTCCCCTGTTCTTTCCTCGTACCGTGTGGTTCCAAGATTGTGTAATGGGATCAAGAATCCAGACAATTTGATACCAAACCGACTGTGGATGGATCGATTGATTCGTCATTATTCGGGTGGAGTCCGAGTTTCTGAGGGAGCTGCCCACCAAATTCAATCGTGATCAAACGGCATGACTCAGTCACAGTAAAGGTATCGATCTGTTTTTCTTTTTATATCCATTGAGTTAGTGAAACGCAGATGTGTTGCTCCAAAGCTATGCCATGACCAAACGATGAGCCCTGCCTATAATAAAAATTCAGCAGGAAAATATTTTCTTATAAGAAATAAACAAATGAAATAGTATGTCTCATGGGTAGTGGCACCTGTTTTAGGTTTGAATTATTTCTGAAGTTCACATGTTTCAGTTGTCAGCGCAACCGTGCGTGATAATAATGGGAGTTATAAAGAAATCAGAATGAGAATAAAAGAAAGCAAAGCTTAATTGCTCTGTTGACGTAGTCTCAACCTTAACAGTCCAGCTATCAACTTGTTTGCGTCATCAACCAAATCTTTAATTGCATCTACCTAGTTAATTTAATTTAACGTAATTGCAGTTTTGCGCCTGCCAGGCTCATCCTCTAAACCATAACTAAATCACACTAAGCGATTCGCTAATTATGACCTAAACATTTTGAAAGAGTATCCATCCAATTAGACAGATGATTAGTTACACAGGCCAGGTTTCTGAGCTTCCTCTCTCAGTGACAGGAATAATCTTTCAGGTTTAAGGAAACAGTGCAGTATGTCTAGCATGGCCAAACGCAAATAAAACCAACACACAAATCAGAACTTATGCCCTCATGTAACTTCTGCTTGACCATCTGTTGTAATCTACCTACTAGAAACCAGGTTTAGGAGGTCTTAAACATTTCCTGCTATGTCCTGTAGGGCTAGTCTAATTGAAGCTAATTTGCATGGGGAGAGTAAAATAGTAAGTTTTTGGCAGATAAAGAACAGTTATTAGGGAGTTTTCCAAGATCCATACTCCGCAGTTCATTAGAGGAAGTCCTTAAGCAAACAGTTGTTTGGGTTTTCCCACCATAATACAGCCCCGCAATTGCATCAGTCCTAGAGTAACTCTGTTGCCAATAATATCTGTGAATGGGCCATTCTGTTTAGATGTATTGCCGTGGTACGGACTCAGACTCAGACTGAATCTGCAACTCAAGCTCTTTGGTGTCTCTCTTCTAGTACAGTTAAAAGTTGCTTTCTGACCAAAAAGTGAAACCCCATAAGAAGTTAAATGAAGTTCAAGAGGCCGCTGCACTTTTAATTCGGTTTAAGATGCCAACTGCTGCACTTGTAGGCTTGTAGCTTAGACAGGAGAGAACGATACTGGCTTGCCAAAAGCCCAAATTACAAAATATTAATTTATTTCCTTTCTTAAGGTGATTTTTGGCATGCTAGATATAAATTTAAAACAGGAATAGTGACTGATTACCACTAACATGAGCAAGCTGAAGGTTAAGAGCTCTATCGTTATGTGTTCTATGCTTGGAAGGTTTTCAAAAAAGAGATATTCATAAATATTACAATTCTTAACTGGCAGGCTTCAGACAGATTAGCACTCTACATTTCCACTGCGATTGAAGGCACCTGCTCTATTCACGAACCTGATACATCTGTTATGATAGAAATTATCAGCACCAACCCTAGTGTGTTTGAGTGGAAGAATCCACAACCTGGAACAGCAACTACCCCTACCCTCTTCCATCAGCTTTTTGACACAATTGACATGAAATTGCAATCGCACTCTTTCCTTTTGACAATGACATATATTGGATTTCAGACAGCTTATTAGCAATAAATATAGTGACAAAAAGCAGCGTTCATCAGACAGAAGGCACTCCTCAGGAATCTTGGCAAATATAAAGAATGAACCCTGAGCCTTAAACTGAATGTGCAAACAATTTCAGCCAGAATTTTAGCTAGGAAATCTCTTCTTACTTCATAGTCCTGAACATCAATGGGAATAAGAGTCGGTTATGGCGAATCCTCATGCACAGCCTCGGAGTATACTACTTGTCTTAGTGATTCAAAATATTGTGGCTGACTTTCAAGATCGGTAAACACAGCCTCCTGGAAAGGGTGTCAACAAGGTGCTGGAGCCAAATCTGTGATTCTGACGTGTATGTTCTTTATGGCCGTTGCAATGGCAGCATGGGCAATTGCCCATCCCATCTTCCTGCCTGTCCATCAAAAAAACCAATTCCAAACTTTCAGGCAGCTAAAGAGTTTGAGAAATTATGTCCACTTTCTATCGAAGTTATTTGACTACAGGATATCTGGAAAAAGAAAAGGATATTTACAAAATGATTTAAAAGATCTTAGGAGTTCTTGGTGGAAGCTTTGTTCCACAATTGATGTTTGCATCACTACGAGACAGTGATACTGCATCTCAGAACTAGGAGATCACCTGTACCCTGAATGTTTTTGAGAAGTAATTATTGTCCATTCCTGCATTCCTTGAAGAGAGGCAAGGGATATATGTTTTGTCTTGTCATATGTGAAAGTGTTTATACCCCTGAAAACATTTGGTATATTATACTCATTCAGCCCCCGGATATCGAACTCCTCTGCGTAAAAGCACGTCTGGGGACCATGATTCAACTGAAAAGGAACCTCAGGACAATAAAATAATGGAACAAACTAAAATCAACTAAGGGGGGAAGGGGGAGCAACAGCTTGACGGATGCATCTTAGGAAGCAACGCTGATTGCTTTTTATCTCAACGCAATGAGTTTAATAAGCTCACTAGGCAATTGCACCATGTTGATGAAATTTTATGCTGAGAAATATTATTCGTTCATGCATGTATGCAAGAGACTTGAAAAGAATCGATTGTGACTGCTCCCATGTTTCTTCAGCTGCTCATGAGTCACACCAATGGAAATGCAGGGAACAGAGTAAGAAAATCGCTTTAGAGGAAGATCATCCTATGTAATCATCTCTTGAGGCAAACAAGAGTAATTTATCATAGTCACTATCATGTTACATTACTATCACTTGCTACAATGGTATGTGAAAAAAAATTTGAAGCTAACATCGACCACTTAGACTAGATGAATAGTGCTGGTGAAGAATGAGTTTATATCTGCTCCCCCCAAATATATTCCATAAGTTAATGCTTTAGAGGAAAAGCATCGACCTCTTGTTTTTTCCTTCTCTCTGGGGAGTACATTGGCTGATAATCGAGGCACCACGCAAACAAGCAGGATGACAGTCGTCCTTGTATATTTAGCTTAGCATGTGATTTGGAGATTGGAGAAAGAACACAGAAGTTGCCCAAAGAACTCGCCAAGTCACCTTTGATTGGTGTGTTGTAATTGTGATGCCCAGTTTATGAATTTGACCCAGAAAGGGGCAAAAGCAAACAATGCAGAAACCGAGTACAGTGTGATTAGCAAACTTATATCGATAGTAGTATCAATTGAGCATTGTTAAAAAATTCAGTCTATGCTCCTCATAAAATTCGAGCTTTTTTCAGCATTTACCCAAATCTATCTTCTTTCTTATATGAGTTTGATTTGGATCGGAGGATTCTCAGCTGATAGGAAGATGTGAATAATGATGCACTTATTCTTGCAAGTTTCAGAACGAAATTAGAGAAGTTACTCGCAATTTAACTAGACACTTGCGGACGTGACCCTGTTAATGTTCTCTTGGGTTGTGAATTGATACTTTGCAAATTTACCAGAAAAATTGACAATTTGTACAGCTTTATTCCACAACTTTTTACATAATAGCAAAATCATTGTCAGTGAGAGTCATCTTTTATAGGAAATTCATATGTATGTTCTAGTAAATAACGACAGTACAAAATGTGACTGATGAAGCCTGACATGGATGTTGCAGAGATCCGTCCAGGTAAACCATATTCATCTACCTTCTCCGACTATCTCATCAAGCATGGGTGTGAAACCAATTACCGGTGAAAGATTTGCACCGTCTACAGTGCTTGCAGTGGACACTGGGTTGTAAGGGCTTTTGTCTGTGCTCATGTTTGTATTCTCAGTCACGAAGCTAGTGGTATCATTAAATCTCCAATCAGTCAAGTAGCCTGGCCTCGTGGACACGGTCGGCACTTCAATATCTCCAGAGAGCATTGCCACCACACGGGACATTGGTGGTCTAAGCGCTGGCGATGTTTGAGTGCACAAGAGCCCTATTGCAACCATGCGTTTTGCCTCTTTTTCAGTGAACTCTAATAAACTAGAATCAACCAGCTCAACAACACGGTTGGTTTCGTGCAAGGTCCAAGCCTGAGAAGCAGAGGAAAAGTGGCAAAGATGTATTCAGGCAACCTCATAGACAGAATTAAAAGGGAAGAATAGAAGGAAGGAAGAAAATGATGTTTCCTTCCTAAATGACCATTAAACAAATGAACAATTGGGACAATGTTCAAGCATGTACCCATTCAAGAAGATATATTTTTTCTTCTTCCAAGCTAGAGTCTGAATTTGGCCTTCCACTGACAACCTCTAGAGCCACTACACCAAACGCAAATACATCTGCCTTCTCCGTAAGGTGGCCACGCATTGCATACTCAGGAGCAAGATATCCACTGCAACAGCAATGGGAAAGCAGAATTAGAGGGTCGGCAACTATATGCGTCAGTGAACTAATAAATATGGCTCTGTGTGCATGTGACAGAAGAACATGGAGCTTACATGGTTCCCGCCACACGGGTGCTTATATGTGTCTTATTTTCATCATATAGTTTAGCCAAACCAAAGTCTGATATTTTAGGTGTGAGGTCAGAGTCCAGCAGAATATTACTGGCCTTCACATCCCTATGCACGATTCTCAGCCTTGACTCCTCATGAAGATAAGCTAGACCCCTTGCAATACCCAGACAGATATCATAGCGTGTTGCCCAATCGAGATTCAAGCTTCCTTGTCCTGTACCGTTGAGGCAATATAAGTCCAATCATCACTGCTAATCAAATATATGGCAATTTGAAAAAGTTTTTTACATGGCATTGTTCTTAACTTTAGTTTGCTGATTTTGTCCTGCCCGCTTGTTTTGCAACTTTTACATGGTTCGTTTATTAAATAGGTATTTACATGAGATGTGAAGATTCTATCACCTACCGAACATTGCCTGGTCAAGACTCTTGTTCTCCAGATACTCATAAACAAGAAGCCGATTATCCGCATCAATGCAGCATCCATACAATTTAACAAGGTTGCGGTGTTGCACTGCAGATATAGTTGCAATCTCTGCCACAAATTGATTCTTTCCCTGGTGGGATGATACAGATAGTTGCTTAACAGCAATCACTCTCCCATCATTGAGAGTTCCCTGTTGTCATTGATATGGTCAATACTTCAATATAAAAAATCCTTTGCCATTTTAAGACCAATAATGCGATTAGCATGACAATGTATACTACAGTTACTAGACTATCAGAGAGCTCCACTTAAAGTTGGACTATCAAGCATGCTAAAGGACCCATCTTCTAGAACTACACTGTATTAATATATAGATGACAAATGAAGGACGGGTCAACCTATATCATGTTATTCAGACTGGACCCCAGCAAATATAACCAAGAATTGTCCATTCATTAGTTACTTAAAACCACATGTTACAGCATTTAGTCATATTATCCAAGGATGGGTTGATGCTTTTCATTGGATTACTTCTTTCCTAGACGTAATTTAGGATCTATTACAGTCATCCTCCCAAGCCAAAGGATGATTGCCTAAAAAAGGACAATGGCATAAGTAAGGAGGGTTTTTTTTTTTTTTTTTTTTTTTTTTTTTTTTTTTTTTCGGGGCTGAGAAAATACTGGAAGTTAGGTCCATCAGCAGACGGAAAAAATAAACCTTTCTCTTTTTGTTCCAAGGCACGGAAACCATAATTTCGGTACCCTTCAGTAATGAGTTTGTCCCCTTTTCCGTTCTTTCTCAAAGTGAAACTTCCAGAAAGATAAATAATCAATTTAGTTCTTATGACAAGGTAAAATCAGATCAGCTATACTTGAGGAGGCTATAGAGATAAGATCAGCATTTGCAAACAAGCCAAGCATTTTACTTCTGCCATAACATTCAATTGTGACATCACTGCATCTACATTTACTTTTTTTGTGTTATTTAATGAATTACAACTAACCTTAAAAACAGGGCCAAATCCTCCCTCCCCAAGCTTGTTATTGGGATTGAAGTCATCTGTAGCAGCCTTTAGTTCCGCATAGCCGAAAGTGTAAGGTCTAGTATCTATGCCAAGGAACTCTGTAAGACACAATCATACAGATAAGTTTTGGAAACATATTAGCCGCTTAAATTAGTCAGCCAGCAAAATGAAAATGCATTCATGAAATTTAACTTCAACTAGAAAACATGGAAATTCCACATCCTACCACCAGTGGGCATTGAACTCAAAAGCTTTTAAGAACAGTGGCATTGCAATATAGAGATTTCTTGTTCTTTTTACCTTCACAGAAACCGTGTTCGTCTTCTAATGCAAAAACATAATCAGCATACAAGATTACAGATAGGAAAGATATCATGGGAATCTATTGTAAATATCTGGTCGGGGTTCACCTTGGTCTTCAATCATGCGAGCCATTCTCCTTCTCCGAACAAGATAGAAGACCAGGAGAACAGCCCCCAAGCCAACCACACCAACTCCCGTAGCAACTCCAACAATCAAGCCAGTATGATCCTTTTTGCTGGTTGGGGGATTGTTACTGACAGTGGGTATGAAGTCTGCACAAATTCTGCCAATTAAGTAAACTTATAAAGATAGGGCTAGGAATAGGAGAAAGTTTTAATCATGGTACCTGGGACAGCACTAATGGCTGAAACCAAAGGTCCATATGTGGCTTGATTTGGTACACAGCAAGTCCCTTTTCCAGCCCAAAAAAAGTGTATTTCCAGATAGTTAGCTGTTACCTGAGCCTGATACACTTTTGGAACAGCTGTAAGAGAGGCACCACCTGCCTCTTTTCGTATGTCGAAATCCTTCACAACAAGGTTTCCCTGAAATAAGCATAAGAGGCATTGGTAGCTGATTGTGAACTTTCCAGGTTAAAATAATTTTTTTTTTTGAAAAAAAAAAAAAAAAAAAAGCCTTTCAAATTACAGCCCTACCTGTATGTATACATCAAAAAGACGCCTTCCAAGTTTTTGCCATCCAGTATTCAGGATTTGTATTTCAGCAAACTGGAGACTGACATTGTAGTTTCCATTCTCCAGCCCTAAACCATAGTATCGTAGAGATGAAGCAGAGAGCCGAGCAGTCTGGAACAGCTCTGAGTCTAAAGTGTTTGTAAACTGGGAAAGAGTGGAAGCTTTATAAGCGGGCTTGTTGTTTCCCGTGAAATAACCAACATTGCTCACTGCCCATCTCTCTGTGTCGGTCACATAGTAGGTAGCAGGACCAAGAGTGTTATTGTCCATCTCATACACAATATTGCTGGACGAAGTAATCTGAGGGCCACCACATTTAACAGCAAAATTGTAGTCTGCATGACAAGCATAAAAGAGCATATCATGATGAGTTTATGAGAGGTACTTCCATATACATAATGGGCAGAATTATCTGCCACAGCACATGCAGTATGTTCATTCTATACTTCCAGTTCGATTCAACTTAGAAATATGAACGGCACATGCTTATCTTCAAAACTTGCTTCCAACACTCTGTCGAATAGCATCTTATCATGCTGTTGTAAATGTGATAATGAATTAGTTCTTTCACAATTTAGTGAAGAGACGCGCAAAGTCCTGATGGAAATGAATTAAGGTCCTTTCTAGGGAAATTAAAAAAAAAACCAGATATGGGGAACCCAGAGAGGCAAATATTGTACCCTGAACCAGAGACTGAATTATTTAGGCCCTTCACAGATGGAGAGAGTAAATTCTAAATAGCATGTTGGCTTTTCCCTGATAAAATGATAATGGATTCATTACTTAGCCACACCGACCAGTGGATCAATATATCTTGATCGTAAAGAATCAACACAAAAAGAAAGAATCAGAATCAGTCTATATACTTCTTGAAACAAACAGAAAAGAAACGAACGATGAAACATAAATCAGGGATCAAGTGGGACATCATAACTACTTAGCTGTCCCCTTTTCTAAAGAAAAACCCAGCATACCAACTTGAACCTCAATTTTTCCTTCTCTGTGCCACTGAATTTCCCCTAATCTAATTTACTGGAAGAAACTAGTTTGAACGTTCCATGTTCTACTACATTAGAGTTACCATTCACTTCATGTATCAGGATGCAAGCAAGCAAAATACTTAAGTAACTGTCTATATGATATCCTGTCCTCCTCTTGTTGAAGCATTCAATAATGAAAAGCATATAAAGGGGAAAATATTACATGCACTTACAAATTCCGGTCCCACTATTGCAAGGAAAATTCCTTTGAAGACAGTTTAATCCCGAAGGAAGCATGCTAAGACAAAAGTAGAAAAGTATACTCAGTCAACCAGTATGGCAGTTATGTACTTATAGGTTAATCAAAAGCAGATACCTCTATGGCAAGTCAGTGGTTATAGGATTCTTCAAGTCATATAGATGCATCTTTTTTTCTTTTTTTTTTTTTTTTTTTTTTTGGGTGGGGGGGGGGGATTAAACTTAAAGGATCATCTTTTAGTCAACACGAACTTTCACATCCTATCCCATCCAATTATCAATTGTTATTTCTCCACTTAATGAGGGATGTACTGCTTCACATTTTGGAAATGCATTTCCATTTGACGTGACATTTTATGACATCCACCGAAGATTCAAAGTCCTTCATGGATGATGCAATTGATAATTTAAAGCTAAAAGTTTTTCAATCATTGACACAGCGATAGCATCTCCAAGTCATAGTTCGAACTGTATTCCTCTTCTAGTGAATACTAATACTGATTCTCGCAGAACTGCCGATTACCCAGGGCATGAATTATGAGAATTAAAGATGCTGAAACTGTTTCTTCAGTGTTTATACAAATTACAGACTTCCACAATGGAATATGAACGGAACAATCATACGAAATCGCTAGATATGACAGTTCTGTTGATGACAGTCGTTTAAGTGATTTATATTTGTTCCTTGCAGTAGATTTAGCCACCAAATAAGAAAGTGAGTTAAGCACAAATTTAGCATGCATCTATAATGAAATTTGTATGGCAATAGACAAATTTCATATCTAAACATTTAGATTGCCCAGCAGGGAGGGATCGGTGATTCTCCGTATAAAGTGAGGTAGGCATTCGAGCCAAATTTGAGGACACATCAGCTAACAGTTCTCTATTTAATTATTACTGCCTATGATCACTCAAGCATTATAAGCAAAAAGTCACCAGGGCAATTACCTACTGTTAGAGTTGTCCAATGTGAAGTTGTTGCCAACCAAATTACTGCAAAATGCATCAGGAGAAAAAATGTGATCGTCAGTCTCCCCATAAGATTGGAACACCTATAGCTCATCCTTTAGCTAGAAAGTGACTTTAAGTACAATATAGCATCTCTCAAGGGTGATGAAATGATTAATAAAGGACAAAAGAAGATTTATCACAATAAGATATACAACTAAAAAGTATCAATTATCGTTCTTTGAATAACAGAAATCACATACAGTTGTAAGTCAATGCTGACCCAAGAAGGAAAGATTCCCATCAAGTTATTGTAGGACACATCTCTGTCAAAATGGCACAGTGAAGATGTTATTTAGTTAAATGATACAGTAGAAGTCTTTGAGTATCAAATAGCATCCAGCGATATGTCAAACAACAAAATGTTGCATATGTTCTCCATGTTCCCAGGCACCAACTAGAAGATGACTGCCAGAACTATTTATAGTACCAAGTTAGCTGTGAAGGGGAAAAGGAGAAGAATATATTATACTCATTCTGATCTTTCAACCAAAGACAGAAAACTGAATACTTTGACTACCCGTTCTCATTGCACTCAAACTCCATAAATGCATCTAAAAACTTGTACATAAACCCATGTTCTTTTTGATTGATCAGTGACAGTTTTGAGCATCATTTCGGTTATCAGGCAAAGGAGATCTTTCAGGTGTTCTTACATGTTGAGAAGGGATGTACTTTTCTGTTCGGGAAGTGTGCCATTCAAACTATTATTTCCAAGAAACCTGAGAAATGCAGCAAAGAGATTTGTAAAGCATTAACAAAGAGAACATATTGAAAGGAACATATATCATTATCCAGAAGGGGTACATTACAAGTAAATGAGTGAGCTCAAATTGAAAAGGGAGTTTGGAATCTGTCCAGTTAACTTGTTGAAGCTTAAGTCCCTGGTCCAATATAGATGCAATAAAGTCACTATATGTATAATTGAGTAAATAACTTATACATTTATGAATAAAACATAATGCCTTTGGGAAAATCGAGCTGATTACATGTAAAAAAAATCTAAATATCCAATGAATATGATATTTGTCAAATGAAGTCTATAGAATAATCATGGAGGCAAATGCTCCTTTACAGTATTGTACTATCAATTAGGGCTCAAGATGGTCTTTAACCAAAGTATGACCAACCAGAGAATATCAAGAAGTACTATTCATTTAGTAACTACTATTGTATACCATTAGTGAAGGGTCACAAAATCATCCCTCCAAATATTGCTTCTAAGTCACTGAATATATGGCATGCAAATGGCAACAACCCATATCCAGGTTGGAGATAATTAATTACAGACACATTAATAAATGCTTTGGCATATTTTCAGTCGATCCCTAACCAAGAACAACTTACAGCTGAGATAAACTCCGGTATCCTGCAAAATCTGATGGGAGAGAATCTGAGATGTTGTTATTCCTCAGTATCCTGAAAACAATTGGGTAAGCCCATTTGGTGTAAGAGAAAAAGAAAGGAAAAGAAAGTCTGTCTTACAGAATAGACAGATTTGCCATATTCCTGATGAATTCCAGGGAAGAGCTCCCATTAACTACATCACTTATTCTCCTGCATTATGTACTCAACTCATTGTCAGTTTGTTCAAGGCTGTGATAAGTTATTTTTTACAAGCATAGAAACAGAAAGTACATGGCCCACTCACAAGTCTTTCAAAGTGATTAAATTGGAAAATGTCGAAGGAATTGAGCCTTCGAAAGAATTTCCTTGAAAAATCCTATAAAAAAATTAAAGGAAAAATTGGAAAAAATTATCAGATACTATTTAATGATAACATAATATAGAGATAATGCTATATAATTTGTCGAATTTCAATTTCCGGGGCCTACAAACTGTTGTGAGAGGTAGACAGTCATAGTCTGAAAAACAAACATATACATTGCCTTACAGCTGTGTAAGCTGTGACCAATTTCCCATGAATTCTGGTATATTGCCAGTGAAGTTGTTATCCGATGCCCACCTGCAACCGGAAAAGGCATTTCTCCCAAGAAATCATATCACAGAACTTTTTCCATTAATAGGTTTTTTCAAGTATCAAAGGAGGAATGAAGCTCTTACACTGTTTGAAGATTTTTAAGCTCGGAAAATGTTGACGGAATCTCACCACTAACTCCGGAACTATCCATGTAACTGCACAATAAGCGACTTCCATCAGCCAAGGGAATTTTATTAATTTTGCGCAACTCAAATAACTCAATAGTTGTCCTTTTGAATGGATGAAAGCAGAAGTGATGCCAAGAGGAGAGGGTGACACAGTGTCACGGAACATTTGCACAACATACACGAGACTTGAGAACGTTTACACCCACAAAGTACACAGCCAAACATTGCAGGAGTCTCTAGTAGTTGAAATGTCAACAAGAGGATGACAGTGAAAGTGAAATATGAGGTATAAGGGTTAGGCAATGTGATGATGGGCAGAATGATAGTAACGACCGCATGCTACTACAAGTCAGAAAGGTTAAAAGAAACTAATCAATTTGAAAGGATGCATGAAAACAGTTACTTAGTCGGTTTGCCACCTATTTTGACAAAACTGGCCTCTGCCTAACTCCGATACCTGCAAATACTTTAAAAGGAAAAATTTATGTTTAAGAATGTTAAGCAGGTAGGACTTACAGTTGCTGCAATTTGGACAGATTTCCAAGCTCAGGTGGCAGAGAGCCATTGAAGCTATTGGTGCTAAAGGACCTAAAACATTAAACTAGTCATCAGATCCAGTCTTTCTTCTATATCTTTTTGCAAGCCAATTTTAATTGAAAATTAGTCTGAATCCAGTGGATCTAATGAGTTGAATCGTTCTGCTTGACAATGCAAATCCTGTACTGGAACCGTTACTTACAATGACAGTAGCTCTGTCAGTAACCCGAGTTGCGGTGGAAGCTCCCCTGATAATGCATTGATGCCCAGACTCCTGAAGCGAATCAGCAGAGTAAGCATCAGGAAGCAAAAAAAATTCCTAAAAAAGGAGCAGAGAATTTGCGTAGATATTGAGACTAGAATTGAGTTGTGCTCACAGATACTGCATGCGAGTTAGGTTACCAATGGATGGAGATAAGGAACCAGTCAAGAGATTTTGGGCCAAGTTCCTGTAGAAATGGTACATAATACTATCAAACAACGGAAAACTCTGCAAGATCTAACCTTGGTGTGTAAAAATCAATATGGGCTTCAGCAAATGAGAGCATGCGAGTGTTGCGTAGACAGGCTTGAACCGAACGCAGCTAAATTATAAGGCATAAAAACATGGCACACCGTAAAAAACTACTGAAAAAGAGAAAAGGGGAACAATAACAACACATACAGATCGAAGAGGTAAGTCAAGTTCCACAACTCATCAGGGATAGGACCAGCAACGCTCATTGCGTAAACCTTGCTGCAACCAAAGAAAAACCAGCCGGATATGAGATCACACACACACACATGGTGGGCATGATACTCTTGATACGTACAGCTGGGTAATGTGGCAAGTGGTGGAATTGTTGAAGGAGCAGTCGCATTTGATGAAAGGGTTGTAAGTCTCAAAGGAGGTCGAGTCGATGGCAGCTCCGCTGCATGGCTCTCCGCTTATGTTCCATGTCGTCGTCTGTGGAGCGAGTCCCCATTTTGACCATATCGAGTTCAGAATCGCCACTGCATTCACATCACCATCATCGACTCACCCTTGTTTAGCTTCATGCCCCAACTAAAGGCATTGGTGCTCGATTCTTATGATACGTAAGTGGAGAGTGATTTACGCGACTGAGCGCAAGTAATGCTACAGGTATTCACATGCTGTCCATCCAGTTGAATAGAGGACAGCCGCGCATGCGGAGTACTGTTTTTACGCTTCTGGGACAATATGGTTTCGAGGAAATCAATTTTGCTTTCTTGATGGTCAATATTTTAAATAGAAAGATTATTTTGCAAGTCATCAAATAAAAGTGAGTTCCATACGGATTGAATCGACATAACAAGGTGAAAGAGGAACCACTCAGGTCCTTGCAGTCCGACAAGATAATGTTGTCTAGATTATAAGACAAGGTAATCATAAGTTGGCTAAAGGCTATGAAAAAAGATCATCAGGATGTTTTAAAGAGAAATCTGTGTCGGCGTATGAAAGAAGATATCAAGAACTGAGAGTCATTTTTGGAATATAAGACGAGAGGTTGATGGTGGGGGTGGGCCACTGAGAGGACAGCTCCTAAAGGAAAGGTGTTTGAACTGTTTATATAGCCTCGATTTTAAGGAGGAGATAATTTTCATTATTAGGAATCGATGCTGATGATCATCGGCGCTCTTAAGAATGACAAACTCAAAAATGAAATACGCGAATAGAGGAAGAGCCGGGTTTGTTTGTACCTTCAGAAGGGTCAGTCTTAGCTTGCGTCTGGTTCTGAGCATGAGCGACATCTGCAAATAGTATGCACGCTGCTACATGCAAGGCAAAGATCACCCTCGAATTTGCCATAGTTCAACCAGAGAGAGAGAGAGAGAGAGAGAGAGAGAGAGAGAGAGAGATCTTCAGAGCTTGAGAGCCACCATGTCAAGTCTTACCGACCGCGCTCCCAGAAAAGCCATGGACAGTGGCGTCTGGGCTGTCATACGTTTTGGTGACTATTTTTCTATTCTATATGCTGATGAAGAGCCATTTTAGAACATACGTATCTATTATCTGTAGGGAAAGACGCATCTGACTTTCATCTATGCCCGAGACAAGATCTGAAAGGGCCCCTCCTCTTTTCCTTACTTTCAACAAATTTTCGAGCTGTACAATCTTTAAATCAGCCTTTGAGAATTTTCGTTGATGACTGTGGATGAGAAATTGGCTAGGTTATACCCGGGTCAAATGTTTCTTGCTCGTTTTACACTTTGAGACGCTTTATCGTTAGAAGATTAAAATTTTTGTTACCACCAAAGAGAAAAAGAAGAGAAGCATTTTCTGTGATTTTTTTCGCCCTGCTATGTCTCTATTGAGAGTTCTTTAGTCAAGAAAAGTTGAGTAACCAAATCGAAAACGTTTTCTCCATACACGAAGTTGTGGAATTATATGGTACTGATAACAATTGAGGACATGTGATATATTCGAACCGGACGTAAGAGTCACCATTACTTTGTTTTACTGTGGAATGAATCTTATAATCTGACTTGTTCTCTATTCCAAAATAAAATGAAAATTTCTTTTTATTTATGTATACAAATGAGATCTTAGTTTTTATTGACTTGTCTCCGCTTGATATTAAAAAGAAAAAAAAACTTGATTCATGATTGGAATAGCATATGAAAGAGAAGATATCACCTTGCTTCGTTACATCGTAATTTATGAATATGAAATTTTTCTTTTTTGGGTAAAAGTAATATATTGGGAAAAGGCTAAACTATACCAATATTACTTGATGAAAAGGCTCATTATGAGTGAAAGGAAGCTGCGAGAAAAGGCCAAATGGCTACAACAAAACACCGAAAAAGAGAGTGGCAGATGACAAAAACAATCGCCGGTCAAAGGCAACCAACAACCAATAGCATATGGAATATTACTTGTACTTAAAATAGACTTTCTTGAAAGCATATGGTTACGTGTTTATCTAAATTTCATATGATTTCCCACTTCCACTTGCCAGGTTGCACCTTTTTCTGTAATTTGCGGATGCGTATGACCAATATGAACTCAGTAGCAAGTGGAATATAAAAATAGCAACACCTACCTCAACGCATTTACTCTTGAAAAAAATTGATTTTGTTTGGATAGTGGACTTTATATAATAATTGAAGTCTGCAAAGTAGCCTAGCGTCGGTCATTCTCTCGCGCCAACTTGATGGCGCAGCCTCCTCTCTACATATTCAATCTCGATATACGACGTGCTTTGATTTTCATTTGTCATGATATGCGATCCTTTCGAAGCCTAATGGCCGCTTGCAGATCAAGAATCAAAAGAATCCTCTCTCTGTTCTTCATGGGTAATCTGATTGTCTATTTCTCTTTAACTTGATCAGGTGAGGATAAAATGGTCACAACAGAATGAGAAACACGGCAGCTTTTCACCAATATTATGTTTTGGGATCGAGATTCAATTCAATTCAAGAAGCCAGGTAATCTGATCCCAAACTCAACATGGATGGGTTGATTGATTCGCCATCTATTCAGCTCGCGTTAGACTTTTTGAAAAAGCTGCGAAACCAAATTCACTCATGATCAAACAAGCATGACTTAGTCATTAATATAGGATTTGATCCACAGTTTGCGGTAGTAAGTTCATTGGTTATTGGTTATTTTGTCATGCGAGGAGGACGATGTCCTTTCTCAGCGTTTGGTGAAACGCAAATGTGTAGCTCCGGAGCTGAGCTACGCCACGAGTCAACAACGAGCACGGCCTAATATAAAAATTCAGCAGCCCACATGTAATAATCTTTTCTTAAGAAAATAAACAAATGGAATAGTACGGGGTCGTGGGTGGCGGCGTTTGCTTTAGGTTCCAATTATTTTTAAAGCTCACATCTTTCGGTTTTCGGTGCAGCTATGCGTGACGACATTGGGAGCTTTAAGATAATGTGAACGTCGATGCGAGAAAGCAACGCTTAATTGCTCCGATGTGGACAGAGACTCAACCATAACAGTCCAGCTGTTAACTTGTTCACGACATCAAACCCAGTTAATTATATGTAACTGCAGTTTTGCCTCTGAACCATGACCAAATCAAACTCAACAATTATGACCTAAATATGTTGGAAGAGTATCTATCCGTTAGAAAGATTGATCGAGACAGGTGATTGATTAAACCGGCCAAGTTTTTTAGCTTCGTCTGTTGGTGACAGGAATGATTTTGCAGGTTTAAAGAAATAGTACAGAACATCTAGCATGGCCAAACACAAATAAAACCAACCAACAAATCAGAACTTATGCCACCAAGTAGCTTCTACTGGACCAGCTGCTGTAACCAACCTACTAAAAACCAGGTTTGAGAAGTTTTAAACATTCCCTGCTATATCCTGTAAGACTAGTCAATTGAAGATAATTTGCATAAAGAGAGTAAATTAGTAAGTTTTTGGCTGATCAAGAACAGTAATTAGTGAGTTCTCCAAGAGCCAGACCCGTGGATCATTAGAGAAAGTCCTTACGCAAAGAGTTAAATGGGTTGTTCCACCATAATGCAGCATGCAGTTGTATCAGTCCTGGAGTAAATCCGTTGCTATATATGGACCATGCCGTTTAAATGTATTGCTGTTGTACGCACTCAGACCCAGCCTGAAATGTGCAATTCAAGCTCTTTGGTTTCTCTTTTCCAGTAGAGTTAAGTTACTTTCCAATGAAAAGCGAAACCCCATGAAGTTAAATCCAGTTCAAAAGGCCAACAGCTGCACTTTTAATTCAGTTTAAGATGCCAACTGCTGCACCTGTAGGCTTGTAGCTCAGACAGGAGAGAACAATACTGGCTTCACAAAATCCCATATTACAAAATATTTATTTATTTCTTTTTTCTAAAGCGATTTTTGGCATACTAGATATAAACTTAAAACAGGAACAATGACTTATTACTAATTACATGATCAGGCTGAAGGTTATGAGCTCTATTGTTTATGTGCTCTATGCTTGGAAGATTTATAGAAAAGAGAAATTCCCACTGGAAAAATGTAGCTCATTAATTTTACATTTCTCAACTGGAAGGCTTCAGACATATTAGCACTTTACACTTTCACTGTGATCAAAGGCACCTGCTCTATTAACGAACACTCGCAGATTTTGTGCAGCAGCAGCTAATGTATCATCACTTTTACAGAAAGCAAACCTGATATATCTGTTATGATAGAAATTATCAGCACCAACCTCTGCTTGTTTGTTTGAGTGGAAGAATCCACAACCTGGTACACCAACCACCCCTGCCTCTTCTATCAGCTTTTTAACACAATCAACCTGAAATTGCAATTGCATTGTTACTATTTGACAATGACTAACATCGGATTTCAGACAGCTTTTCAGCAATAATTATAGTGACAAAAAGCAGCATACGTCAGACAGAAGGCACTCCTCAGGAATCTCCGCAAATATAAAGAATGAACCCTGGGCCTTAAACCGAATGAGCAAACAAACTTCAGCCAGAATTTTAGCTAGGAAATCTCTTCATAGCTCATAATCCTGAACACCAATGGGAATAAGAGTCAGTTATTGCTTAGTTCAAATCCTCATACATGCTTTAAACTGATTAAGGTCTCAGAGTATACTAAAAGCAAGAGAGAAGCATTTCTATCTACTTGTCTCAATGATTCAAAATATTGTGGCCGACTTTCAAGAGCGGTCAATGCAGCCTCCTAGAAAGGTGCTGCAGCCGAATCTGTGATTCTGATATGTATGTTCTTTATGGCCGATGCGATGGCAGGGGAGGCAAGTAAACAGCTAAAGAGTTTGAAATTGGTATTCTGATATGTATGTTCTTAGTGGAAGCTTTGTCCCTTGATAGGATAAGTGCTTTGAAGGTCCTAAAACTCATCACAAAAGTACAATTTAGTCCTAACACTTTCAAAAAATGCAATAAAGTCATAAAACTTATCACGAAAGTGTAATCGAGTCTAAAACTTTCAAAAAGTCAATCAAGTCCCAAAACTTGTCATGAGAGTACAATCAAGTTCTAAAACTTTAAAAAAGTGCTATCAACAGAAGGACTTGATTTGACCAATTTGACAAGTTATAGAATTTGTTTGAACTTTTTGAAAGGTTTAGGACTCAATTGCACTTTCATGACAAGTTTTAAGACTTAATTGCACTTTTTAAAAGTTTAAAGACTAAATTGTATTTTGTTAACAAGTTTTAGGACTTCTAATACATTTATCCCTTCCCATGATTGATGTTTCCATAACAAGAAGGAGATCACTTGTAACACTGAATGTTTTTGATAGTGAAGAAGTAATTATTGTCCTCTCCTGCATTCCTTGAAGAGAGGCAAGGGACATATGTTTTGTCTTGTCATATGTTATGTGTTCATACACCTGAAAACATGTGGCATTTTATACTCATTCAGCCTTTGGATAGCGAACTACTCTGTGTAAAAGCACTTCTGGGGACCATGATTCAAATGAAAAGGAATGTCAAGATGACAATAAAAAGTCTAATAAATTAAAATCAACTGGGGGGGGGAGGGGAAGCAATAGACTAATGGATGCATCCTATGAAGCAACATCGATTGCATCTCATCTCAATGAAATGAGTTTGATAAGCTCACTAGGCAATTGCACTACGTTGATGAAATCTTATGCTTAGAAATATCTTATACATTCAAGCATGTATACACTAGACTTGAAAAGGATCAATTGTCACTGCTCCCATGTTTCTTCAGCCACTCACGAGTCACTCCAATGGAAATGCTGGCAACAGACTAAGACAATAACTTTAAAGGAAGATCCTATGTTATCGTCTCTCAAGGCAAACAAGAGTAATTTGCTGTAGTTGCTACCACGTTACATTGCAATCATTTCCTACAATGGTATGTGAAAGAAAATGTCTGAAACTATGAATCTTCATTGAGAACAAAATTGACCACTTAAGAGTAAATGTGAAGGGTGATGTGAAACAAGAGTTTACATCTACTCCCTTAAATAAATTGCACAAGTTAATGCTTGTTGTATGGTAAAAGCATTCTCATACTTTGTCTGTGACAACCAGGCAATCATTTGTGCAGCAAGCTGTAGCAATTACTTCAAGCTCATCCTTGCTGAAGACTTTTCCAGTTGGATTATGGGGACTGTTCCACCAATATCACACAAATCGGTACATTTCCAACTCATAGTAGATGATATAATCCAAAGTAACATAATAGACAGTTTTACATTTCTCTCAAATATGGAAAAAGAGTGACAAAAGAAGAGGGTGCATTATGTGCAATTGTAGAGCTAGCAAATAGAATATCAGTATTTTCTGTCAAAAAACTCAAGACAGGACACAAGCGTCGCCTACATGAAGAATACACCAGAAAGACTATTGAATACGGTCAAATATCCATTCACCATTTCTGAATTCAAAGTCCAATGCTATACAGAATATCCAATCATTAACGTTGAGACTTCAGAATTGTAGGCACAGATGGAAAATATCAATTCAGTCTTTGTGCCAACCTGTTTAATACCACAGCTTTAGTTCTGCTAGTGAAGGACCTCAGGAATTTTTCATCGTCCAAAGTCCAATGAGGCGGGTCGAGGGCCAAAAAACCCTGCCATGTATACCCACTTTCTTGAGATTACACAAGAATTATTCAAACTGAAGCTTTGATCGAGCCCACGAGGAACAGATAATTCTAAAGACACTTACTGGCACTCCCCCAGCCATGGAGATGCAAGCATCGTACGTCTCATAGGAAGGATCAAACAGTATAACTTCATCACCTGGGTAAGCCCAAGTAAAGACAGGACTAAGTGTGGTGGCCAATATAAAAGCGGATTAGTTTGCTACGGGACAGACCAAACAAGAATGAGAGAAAGAAAGAAAACGTACCGGAAAAGGTGGCAGCAGCAAAAGCCTCGGTTTGACCGCAGCAAATGGCGATATCAGTGAGTGGGTCGACTTCGAGACCGTGCGTGTCCTTCACTATCCTGGCCAGACGGTCGCAAATCCCTTGCACGTGCCTGCCGACTCGAAGCGGCAATCCATCAAACAGGTGGTCGACATTAGATGAGATGAAAATGAAAATGTAAATGGACGGCTGCCGACGTCACCTGTACAGGTTGAAGTCGGAGTTTATGGCGGAGACGGCGGCGCTCTCGAGGAGGGAAGGCGCGGGGAAGTCGGGGAAGCCCTCGGCGAGGTTGATGGCGTTGCAGCGCTGAGCGAGGTGAGACAGCTGCTGAATCGGCGACGGGGAGAATGTCTCCACAACCGCCGACAGCTTCTCCTTCATGTTCACCTTCGCACTTCACATGCATAGCCTTGAAATTATATGAATGTTTGGACCTTCGCTACATTTTTTTTTTCCATATCTGGTTGTTGGCTTATAAATTATGGAGATTCCTCAAATGCAAATTTAAATCAAAATATATATGGTCGATATTCATATTTGTGACCCGCTAATCATAAAAAGCGATCGGAAGGCAGGAAATTTCCTCCAACAATAAATGGAGGAAAAAATGACCATATTGAGTGAGGTGGAGCTCAACCTGCCCATGACACTAGATTTTACATGATAATATTTAGGTAGGACGGGATAAAATAGGGCAAGTCGACCTTTCTATATAAGCACGTACAAAACTGCTCAAACACATATTCGACCTCTCGAGACTAGATGGTCAAGTGGACCATTCGTTTTTTTTTTTTTTTTTTTGGTGGACCACTTGTTTTTTTTGTCAGAAAATAAAATTTTCATTAAGCTGGTTCAAAGTTAAAAAGGCCCCAGAGATGGGTTTCAGTATATAATATTTCCCAAAGAGTTAGAGGGGGAGGAAATCCAATCATGAGGTAAGTCATTTTTCTGATGGGTTTTAGCCACTAAATCCGCAGCCAAATTGGCTTTTCTAAGGAAAGTAAGATACTTGAACATAGACAGATGAGAAAAATTTCCTTGCACTTTTTAATAGGCACGTGAGCTTCCTAGGTGAGCTGTTGAGGGCTTGCAAGAGCGATGACCAAGACCAAACAGTCAGTCTCTACCTTGACAAAATCGTTAGAAGAGAGAGTATGCATTTGGGCTTCGTCTTCTTCATTATGAGGAGAGAGAATGTAATTGAGGGATCTGACCAAGGCGAGGGCTTCAATGAAGAGAGCTGATGACGAAGCCACTGGTTTCATGCCTTCGTTCAACAATCGCTGGCAAAATCATGGCATACCTATGCAGTCGACCCTTTCACCGCTCTAGTTATGATAGCTCCATCAATATTTACCTCAAAAGCGCGAGCTTTAGGGGGTTTCCAACTGCTTGAAGCATTCCAACTCTGCTTACTAAAATATTCCATTTGTGAAAGTTGTTGAGGTTGATGATAGCTATATCCACGACATCATGGATGCATTTTCAGCTTTCCTTACACCCCAAAGTACTTAAGCAACCATGGCTAGATATGGTAACTTGTTTGTGTTCTTCGATAAATTACCAACCATCTCCTTGATTTGAGATAATCCCTAAGAGACTTGTAGGTTCAACTTTGGATGTGCCCAAATGAGTTTGGTCCATGGGTAGAGAAGGCACAAGTGCTCCACCATTGAACTGCTCTAATGGCACAAGAGGCATATAGGGTCCGAAACTATCCTCCTTCTATATCAATTTTCCTTTGTTGGGAATGCATTTGGGCAAAGATTCCATGTAAACAATTTAATTTTAGGAAGTACCTATAACTTCCGTATGTCTGCCCTTAGAGTACAAGGGGAGAGGTAAGACGTTGAGGCTTGATCTTCCTTTTGCTTGCCCGTTGATTTTCGGATACAGTGATATTCACTCTTCACTATGTGCTGCCCTGCTTGTGTGCTTGTCCACACAACATGGCCACTTTCTATTTGTAGTTTGATTGGAATTGTCAAAATATCACGGACCATTTGCTCATCAAAGTACTCCTGTAGTACAATTTCATTCTAGCGTCCTTCCTTGTCTTATCCAAATCTTGATGTAGTTACCTCTACTGATCCCACTTTGACGACTCCTAATATATATATGTGTCATCCGCAGATTCTTCACCTTGGTTATTTCCTTCTCATATTTGCCACTCTACTTGTGTAAGCCAACAATCTATCCGGCTTCATGATTTTCAATATTAGTATATTGTTGCTTCTTTTACGGGCCTTGAACATATAGAGAAGCTTGTACTAATTCTCTTTGGCAGCAAATAATGATAGATGAGTCGTAAGAATTAGACAAATCTCATACCTAGGATTTGGTTATTTGCCTCCTAGAAAGTCTCTAATATTTTGTAAATGGTTGTATAAGATCAAAATAAAGGCGGATGGTAAGGTGGAATGCTACAAAGCTCAAGTGGCAGCAAAAGGCTTCTCTCATAAGTATGGTATTGATTATGACGAGACATTTGCTCCACTTAAACATCGCATTTCTATTCAAAGTCTTCTTGCCGTTGCCGTCATTAAGCGGTGACCTTTATCCACATGGATGTTGAAAATGCCTTCCTCAATGCCAATCCTATTGAGAAAGTATATATAGAAGCTCCTCCTAGTTACACTTCCAATCTAACAAAGTGTATCGATTACGTTGAGCATTATATGGGCTGAATTAGACTCCTCGTGCATGGTACTCCAAATTCAATTCCACCATGGAACATCTTGGCTTTAAATCTAATTGTATGACCATGCTCACATCTCGTGGGTTTATCCTGCCACTATTATATATAGATACATGGTTATTACCGACAAGATCAAAAAAGCATTACAAAACTCCAAAAGTATCTCAATCACTTGTTTGAAATGAAAAATCTCACGCAACTTAATTATCTTCTAGGCTTAGAGGTTGCTCCAAATTCCTTTGACTATTACTTTCTTAAGCGATACACACCAAGAATCTTTTGTCTTGAGCAAAACTCAGTGATAACAAGATTGCTATAACTCCTATGGAAACAAATGCAAAATATGATGACAAAGATGGGACTACTCTTATGAATCCCATACTTTATCGACAATTGGTTGGCATTATTGTGTATTTCATTGTTACTCATTTTGACACCGCTTATGCTATTCACATTATCAGTTAATTCACGACCACACCGCATACAACTCACTTTACTATTGTTCTTCGCAATCTTCACTATGTCAAGGATACCTAGTTTCATGATCATTATTATTTTTTTAATCTACTTTAAAGTTGAAGGCTTATTTGAATGTTGACTATGCTAGCGACCCTTTTAATTATCGCTCCACTATAGGCTATTGCATCTTTCTAGGTTCACTCATCTCACCATGTAGCAAGAAACAGACAACTACTACTTGATCTAGCACCAAAGCTGAATATCGTGCTCTTGTCAATACTATTAAGAAAAACTTCCAAATGAATTTTGAAGTTAACAAAAATATCTTTGAATATTTGGTAAGTTTGATAAATGTCTTGAAGTATTTTGATTTATGGAATTACTCTTGGATGAGAAGCTTGTAGCAATCACGTTATTGTTTAGATTCAAGTCCGAATTGTGGAATTTACTTCAGGCAAAATAGGCTCAGACCTTATACTGAAGATGAAGACCTTCAAACTCAAAGAACTACTTATATTCCCATCCTAACACAAGTTCAGAACATGATACAAGTTCAAAATGTATATAATGTCTAGTGATATGGCTTAGCTTTCACACTTAGAAAGATTTGATTAACTCAATCTTAGAGATTGTTTTGCACACCAACTTTGTAAAGCAAAACGTCTTAGTTGATTGACAAATCAATCTCAAGACAAATTCTTTCTAGACAAAGAAACTATACTTATAGAAACCAAGACTTTGGTTGTATGGGCAACCAGAATCAACTAGAGATTCAGATTTTGTCACTTAATGGCCACTCAATTTTCTTGATACATATCTAGCCAATGAGTAGATTGGAAGATGATCCTTTGAAGATTGTCCAACAGTTAGATTGGAAGTAGAAGAGTATAAAAGGAGACCAAGGTGCTAAGGAGCATGCAAGAGACAAAGTTCAAAATTTAGAATTCTAAAGTTTGAGGGTACTTCGACCATATACCCTCGTCTTTCGTGGGCTACAATTTGTAATCTTGAGAAGCAACACTAAAGAAGTAATTGTAACATCCTGATTTTCGAATTTTGTTTTCAATTGAATAAGCTGGGTTTTTCATTGATGCGCCAATAGTTCTTTTCTTTGAGCTGATCACTCACGAGATAACTAGTCTATCAAGTGAAACCATTAAGGAATCTAAACGCAATAAACTTGAGAATTCAACTAGAAATCGACTGTTCAGCCATGTTTATCTGCAATGGTCAATAAGGCATGGTAAAAATCGATAAGAGATCGGAGATAGGTCAGTTCGATTGAGGTATGTGATTAGAGTATGGGTGATTCCATCTAATTGCAAAAATCTTGTCGAACGGTACTAGATTGTTTTTTTTCTATCATTTCTATACCCCATGCCCGTATTTGAAATTTTGAGATATTTACGACAACCGAGAGTCACAAATGTGTCAAAGATGTACAATGTGGCTAAAAAAAAAAAATCAACCATGGGTCAATTGCACCAAAAATTCCTAAAAACTACACTGTACGGTAGGTTAGGTCATGCTAAAATTGCGCTATATTGAAATTAACCGCAAATTTAAACCCGATTAAAGTTTTGTCATGTCACGATTCATTTTAGAAACGTCAACTCATCCTCCAAAGATTTTTCTGCAAACCGATATTTTTGGTGAAAATTCAAAGTAGGGCCATTTGTGACCGGGAAAATCAGATGACTGTTTTTTATCGCATTTTTAGGATACAAGTTAGTTTTATTTGCGAGGAAAAATGTGAATTGAATCTCACCAAGGTGTCCACATAAGAAAAAAAATGTGAATTGAAGTGTGGACACTTTGGTGGCATTTATAAGGACCGAGTTGAGTCCAATTGAGGGAGAATAGAAGAGGAATTGAAGTGGATTTGGGGGAAATGTGACCAAAATTCGTAGGCCATAGTCCTCTCGACCTATGGACCACTTCAATGGCTTGCTAAGGAAGTTTTGGTGGTTGCAAAATGGTTGAGGAAAACAACCAAGGTGGTGGGCCAAGTGCTTGAGTGAAATTGGATAGAATGAAAACTTTTGAGGCAATGGTGGCCCTCCTCAAATCTTCAGCAGCCCTTCTTCTTCATTTTTAGTCACATTTTTCCATTGTTGAAGCCTCTTGTAAGCTCAAAGAACCATATGATAGCTAGCTCTCCCATCTCTCTCTCTCCCCTCTTCAGCCTCGAGGAATTCGTAGCCCTTTTCTCCCTTGTATTCCCTTCCTCCCTATTTATGCTCTAGTTGATCTTTCTTTGACAAAATTGAGTTAATAGTTGCATTCCCGTGAGAATTAGACTTTGTGCCACCCATCATCACGCTCAGAAGACCTAAACCATTCAATAGGACTCGATCGCTCGCCGAACGGAGTCGCCGGCCAACCGGAAGAAACCACTCGCCGGTCCGTTGGTTTGCCTGGCAACCTTCACTGCTTCACCAGTTTCAACTGTTTTTCTTCCATTTCAACCCTACCTTTGCCCATACCAACCACCAGCAGGTCCCTCTTGACTCCCAGCAACCACGGATCGCTGGCCAACCCCTCACTAGAGCTTTAGCCAAGCTCGTTCAGCTCTGTTTCTCCTCCAATAGTCCAATTTTCAGTGTTTCAGTGGGAAGCAAAGGTTGTTGTTGTTGTTCCAGCCCTAGGATTGCCTTGGATTGTCATGGTTGAGGTCCCAAGCATAGCCTCCATTGTCGCCGTTGCATTCGTGTCTCCGACCCGTTTAACGGGTGAGTTTAGCTCATAATCATTTTATTAGTGCCTAAACTTGCTTATGATGTTGTTTATACTTAAGGGTTTATTAAATTAACTTAAGTATGGATTAGTGATAATCTATAATGGTTAGATTAGCCTTAGAATGGATTACTGCAAATCTAATTAGTGAGATTAGCACATTTGAGGATGGATTAGTCCAATTCAATGGACTTTCTACAATTCTGATCTTTAGACCCTCGCCATTTACCATTTTTGTAGGTCGAAATGGGTTGCAAATTTGAGATTGATTCATTCCGAAGAAATGTTTTAGACATCTTTAGAGATAACATATATTTTACTCGAAATTTTTAGAGATTTCAAAGTATAAGATTTTAGCTCGTTATTTGTAAACAGAATCTCGGACTGTGCTAGAATTTATGACATTTTTGAATTCTATGGCTTTTTTTTTTAACTCTTAGGGTTCGAATTTCAAAATGATTTATTCACAAAAATTATTTGTCACATCTTCTAGTTTAAAATAGTCAAATTTCAAATCAAATGGACAAGTTTCAAATCTCGAACCAAACTGATTTTGAAAAACAGACTTTCTAAAAACAGACACAGTTTCTGTATTGGATTAAGCGATTTACTGGGCTTAATCTAAAAGGATCTGAGTTAAGGTGCCTTCATGAAAAATGTTTATTTATGTGTCATTTACAATATATTCAAATTTGGGAATTTTCTAAACTCGTTTGATTAAGTTTTTGGATTTAAACGCGGAGACACGTGAGTAGACCATTCTACCAGTTATGACTGATTTTAGTTTGGTGATAGTTCTTGATGCTTTGCTTGCTTTAATGAATGTTTTTAATGACTTTTGGATTTAATTTATTAGTTATCTAATTTTAAAAATTCATTGTTCACAAAACATTGATAACGAAATACTGTTCATGTGTACTTTTCACCCGAGAATGAAAAATGCCTAATTTCATGTGTTTTGATCTTATGAGGTGATTTAAATATACACATGCATGGACATCCACATGAGTTGAGGGATTTTTATAAATAAAAAAAATGGGAATATGCCTCGTTTGAGGGATGTTGGAAATGGACCGCCTTTATGGAAAAATGATTTAAAGTTGTATTGGCAAGCATCATGCATTGGTTAAATGCTCAAAGATAAGAAGAGAATTTTAGTGGTGTTCTTGCATGATTAAGAAGTGGAATTCGTCACCCAACGGAAGTTTAGGGGTGATACCTAACGGGAGTTGGAAGTCTGTCACAGTAGATTCTGGACTAATGTCCCTTTTTGGAAAACTGTCTAAATGAGAGTTTTAGATGTAGCCATGCCTGATGGGGTGAGACGAAGCCCAATCTTTTATCAGTGGCTCGGCGGGAGTCGGATAATCGCTAACTGGAACGTTAGCCATAGCCAAGAAGTCATTAATATTTGGAGCACGCATGAAGGTTGAGGTCATCAATAAGTAGGACATGTGTGAGGGTTTAGATGGTTGAGCCTTATTATGAGGTAAAATTGTGTGACGCGGTATGAGACGTGTCATAACAATTTTATCTTATAATTGAGACATGTGTGATCAATTGATGCATGATAGGTGGCGCACTAAAGTGCAAGAGCGCATGAGAATCATGGTATCATTAGTTTTAGTTATACATGTTGATCACATTGCTTATGGCATGCACGCATGAATCGATAACATACAGGGTATAGCATACCGGGTAAGATTGCATGCGAATCGATAACCGGTGTATGTTTGTGGGGTGATTCTAGAGAGATACCTCGAGTTGAGTTGGTATTCTAATCGAGGGTCTCGAGGGCCTAAGGGAGGACTCACTAAGATTTTAATCTCACTTATTATTGCATAATCATTTTTAGGTCCCTAGTATGAAGAACTCGAAACTTAAGGCAAAAAGGTCAAGAGCATGGATGGCTCAGTAGTTCTTCTTGGAGATAGATCTCTTGTACATAGACGTTAGAGTTGGCCTTTGTGTATAAACTAGTTTGTTTATTAAAAGTATTTTGGTGAAAAAGGTATCCTACTTTTCTATCCCATATTTTTGTTGTCTAGGAATTTTATTATACGCTTCCGCATGTGCAATTAAAAATGAAGGGTTGGCGATGAGTCTTGGGACTTCACAATTTAATTGACCATCGAGGGATGGGCACGCGCTCAAGGATCGGGGCATGACAATAATTGAGTGAGATAGTTTGACCTATCATAAACTGAGCATGATCACTCATTAATGTAATCTCTTAATTGATCATATAGTGGAATCCAGTTGGTAAGCTTTCGGTATAAGAGAGTAAATATAGGCTTGATCTAACCAAACCACTATAGAGTCTTATATGCAAATACATTCCTAAACTCGAATTGTTTATTATTGTAATATATTTCACACTCACATGCTGTTTATAGCAAAACTACTTCTAAAGTTTTGTTCAGAATTTGAACCTTGCACTTTAAGTTCGGACTCAAATATGGACTTTTACAATTCTACTTTAAATTGTCAAGATCCTTTAGAATCACCTATTCACCCTCCCTAAGTGATACTTGCTAGCTATAAGAGCAAGGTGCTTGTTATTTTGAAGTGCTTTTACTTTTGAGCTAACGATAGCTCTCATTGAAGGACAAAGCAACACTAGACCTTCATACTTTGATGAAAAGACTACATTATCTAGAGGAATAAAATGAAAGCATTCATTAAATTCAAAGATCCTTTGGAATAGGATATTGTTCAAAGAGGGGTCAATTCAAATGCCTCTTCAACGTCAACTGAAGAAGGAGATGGCAAAACACCCATAGCTGTTACCTTATCTTGGACAATGATAACCAAAAGAGAAGCTTTAGATGTAGGATAAGAATAGCACAAGCACCATAACTTTTGTGCGGCTTTCATTTTAGTGCTATAAACCTTTTTCACTCACTTGAATGTTACAAATTTGAAAAATCGATTACTTAAGTGGCATTGACGATTTGCATTGCCAAAAAATATGATGTAGATGCTCATCATCCTATGTGGCTTCACTAGCACTGATGTTGATAATTTTTTTAAATATTTTAAAATAATTTTTAATCTTTTTTCAATTTTTTTTTTTTTTTCTTTTTTGCCCTTTTTCTAGGACCGACCAGGCTTTCACAGGCCGCGCACCAGCTGAGGTCAAGGTGGTCCTCCCCTAGTTTGGGCAAGGCTTTCATAGCCCTACTATCATGAGATGAGACACACACATGGTGTGCATGACATTGTCAATACGGGAAAAAATTACCAAAAAAGTCTTAAAACCTATTGTAATTTTCCAAATTAAATCCTAAACTTTTTTTTTGTCAATTCAATCCTAAACCTTTTTGCAATTGTGCCAATCAGCCTATCTAGCCAAATTTGACTAGTCGATGCTGATGCAGACGTATGCTAGCATCGATGGATAATTTTTAATAATTTTTGTAATTTCTTTTTCTTTTTTTCTCTCTTTTGTCCATTTCTCCTCTCTCCTTATTGGCCAAATGGAAGGCTCGGTTGTCGACCAATGGAAAGTTCACATCGCCATCACTAGGTGAGGGCAAGCTCACCAAACCACTAGTGGGGCGAGCCCCGGGGGCAAGGGCTCCTCACCAATGAACGCCGAGGCCGACCTTGCCCAGATCCGGTGAGGCAAGCCTTGCCCAACCACTTGCAAGGCAAGCTCGCCGATCCACTAGAAGGGGCTTGCCTCGCTGGACATGGGCGAGGGTGGCCTTGCTGTCCACTAGCAAGGTGAGCTCACCACTGGCCGGCGATCGACCCTCCCCTTGGCCGGTTGCCAAAGCAAGAGGAAGAATGAGAGATGAGGAAAAAAAAAAGAGAGAAACAGGGAAAAAAACAAGAAAAAATTTAAAAATATTAAAAAATTGTCCACGGGCGCTAGATGGACTAAATTAACACAATTGCAAAATATTCAGATTGAATTGGAAATATTGCAACTGGTTCAGAAATTTTTTTGGTATTTTTCCCGTTAATATGGATGGCTGTGTAATGTGGCAAGTAGTGGAATTGTTGAAGGAGCAATCGCATTTGATAAAAGGGTGGTAAGCGTCGAAGGTAACGGAGTCGCCGATCGCGGCTCCGCTGCATGGCTCTCCACTTATGTTCCATGCTGGCGTCCGTGGAGTGATTCCCCATGTTGACCATATCGAGTTCAGAATCGCCCCTACATTCACGTAACCATCATCGACTCACACTCGTTTAACTTTACTCTCAAACTAAATGCATCGGTGCATGATTCTTACCTTAAGTAAATGGAGAGTGGTTTAGACAATTAAGTGCAATTTATAATACAGGTATTCACATGCTGTCCATCCAGTTGAATTGTATAAACGAGGACAGCCGCTTCATTTGGAGTAGTATTTTTACATTTCCCAGACATATGGTCCTAAGGGAACCATTTTAGCTTTCTTGATAGTCAATATTCTAAGAACAAAGATTAGACAACAAGTAATCATATAAATTTGAATTCCATATGGACTAAATCAACATAAGGAGGTGAAAGAGGAACCACCGATGTCCATGCAGTCCCATGGCATAATGCTTTCTAGATTATAAAATGAGGTAATGATAAGTAGGCTAAAGGCTATGAAAAAGGATCATTGGGATGTTTTAAAGAGGAATCTCTGTCTGGACATGAAAGAAGACATATTAGAGAAATAACTCCTCCCAAAGGAAAGGTGTTTTTACTTGAAAATTCTCTCGGTGGGATTTGCCGGCAGAAAGCAAATACTTAAAGTGGGGTTATCTAATTATTAATATATATATATATATATGTGTGTGTGTGTGTGTGTGTGTGTGTGTGTGTGTGAATGAAATTATATACCCAAATATAGCTAATCACTTATATGAAAAAATTATAAAAATGATTACATGACAATTTTTAATGTATTGTAAGAATAACAACATATTCTGATCACAAAAAAATCAAATCACTAGTTATTATAACTTTTTTTTTTTTGTAAGAAGTTATTATAAATTGTTGTGGGACTATTTCTTCAAGAATTTGTACTTCACAATAAATTATTATTTTCACAGTACTTAAATAATTGTTATGCTAGCAAAAGCCAAAAAACTATAATTGAATAAAATTTATTAAGGTTATTAGAAGGATCTATTAAATTTCAATAATAGCAACGAAAAAAAAAGCATCTTAGTGTTGTATTTCAAGATTAATTGGCATATCATCGTGCATATAAATGGTTCTTGATTCTTTGCATTCAAGTTAAGTTGAGCTAGGAGTTGAAGACCTTAATTCAAGGTATTGGCGAAATCAACAATGCATAACAGCAATGGAAAAACATCAATATACATAAAACTATATGAAATAGTGAAATAATCGAAACATAAATAGTGTAATATTGCTTAAAAATTACTTAAAAAGTCTCAAACCAATTAGACTTTGGCCAATTTAATCATAAAATTTTAAATTTGACCAATTTAGTCCTAAATATTTTGATGATTTGCTAATGTAGTCCATCTGGTTAATTTTGGTTAAAAATTGATAACATGAACGTCGGTTATCTTATATGGTACGGTCAGTGTCGACCTAGACAATTTCTTGAATTTTTTTTATTTTCTTTTGTTAATTGTTACGGCCGACCAGTAGCCAATGTAGGTATTTAATATCATTCGGACGTATTTCAATTTATTTTAATATATAAAGAACCCCACTTTTTTTTTTTTTTTTTTTTTTTTTTTTTTTGGTCGATAAAGAAGAACCCCACTTTGAGGGATTTCCTTTATGCAGGCAAATCCCACCGAGGACTAAGCAAAGAATTTCCGAGGGAAGGTGGTAAACTTGTTACCCGGTTGCTTGGGTTAAATAAGAGGACAATGTCCTTCATGGAAGGACAACAGTGCCGTCACCTAATCACAGTTCGTCACAATCTTAATGATACTCTAGTAGGAGGGAGATAAATTTCCATTGTCAGGAAGGATACGCTGCTACATGCAAGGCAAAGATCACCCTCGAATTTGTTATTGTTCAACCAGAGAGAGAGAGAGAGAGATCCTTAGAGCTGAAGAGCCACAATGTCAGGTCTGACCAACCGCACTCCCAGATACATTTATATATGCGTAAAGAAAGTTTTATGAGAAAGCCAAGTACAGTGGCATCTGAGATAAAGATTAGAAATGGTCCCCCCTCTTCGTTTTGCTTTCCAATTGAGCAGTGTACAATTTTCGTAATCAGCCTTTGAAAATTCTCGCTGCTGATCGTGGATAACCTTGGTTGTTAGAAGAGTGAATTTTTTGTTACCACCAAAGAAAAACCAATAGTAATCTTTTTGCTCGTAAAAGTTTCTTCATTGAATAGCTGCAAATCTTTCTAATTAAGAAGAGTCGAGTACCCAATTGAGAACTTCTTCTCACTGCACGAAAGATTGTGGAATTACACAGGACATCCTCATTACATATTTCAGGACAACCATTTGGAAAGACTGATAATTTAGGCAATTTAGTCGCTGATTATACATTTGAATTGGGACGAAAAGTCACTCTTATAAAAAGTATGGCGACTTGTGAGTTGCCTGCTTCCGGAGGCTATATCTTGTGGTGTTCAAAGTGAAAGGGCTAGTAAGATCACCTAGGAGTGTAAAAATGTGATAAATAAATTTTTACGAGACTTTAGAATAATTTGCTAGCAACGTAAACAGTAGTAAACGATTATATGAAGATGTAAATAAAAATAAGGAGTTTAAGGGAGAGAGAATAGAAGCACAATGTTTATAGTGGTTCAGTTTAGATCAAGCCTACATCCATTCTCCCACGCTGACAGCCCACTAGCTAGATTTCACTAGGGAACAAAAGAGATGTTATAATCTTACATCCTTGACTTTACAGTGTAGAGATTCTACTACACTTCTTCAATATCTCACAGGTGTTTGTTCTCTTTTTTTAGTACAATGAAAGCTCAACAATCGAAACATCAAAGAACTAAGAACTTTAGACTTTAGAATTCTTTTTTTACGCACACACTTTAATGACTTAAGCGTCTTCCTTATATACTCCTTCATGTCTTTACAAACGTTGGCACTTTTCAAATGAGTTCTTCCAATCTACCCGTTGAACAAAATTAATCAAGAAGATCTCGAGTCTTTTAAGGAATGTGATGATAGCCCACCAATCCTGCTCACCCATATAATTGGGATTTAGGTTTCCATAAGTAGAACCTTCCAAGTATACTTTTCTTTTCAACAGGTCTTGATTATTCAAATTGATTCCAATAAGAATAATTGATCTCAATATGCTATCTCCAGCCATAAGATCTTCTACAAATTGAACAAATCGAATCCTTGAAGATAAACTTGCATCTGAATAAATCTTCTCTTCATCAATCTGGAAATTATCAATGAGGGTAGACTAAGTCTTAAGTCTTGAGTCTTGAGGTCTTTAGACTTTGACAACAAAGTTTGGAATTCATCAAACTTTAACACTTGAATCCGGAAATCTTCAGACTAGACTGATGGAAACATTTTATCAACTTCAAAATAATATTGGAGTTTTCTCCAACAATCTCCTCCTTTTGTATGGTAACAAAAATTTCCTGCAAATTTAACCACCCACGGTGGCGGCGTAGTGGTTGGGATGAGGTGCCCCTCACGAAGGGTGCCGAGTTCGAATCCCTGCGTCGTCTGGTGGAGGGGCCTGTCAATGAGCAGGAGGAGCCCGGCCGTGCCTTACCCGGGGCTGTGGGTGGTGGTTTCCCACATGTTCCCCCAGGGTTTATCCCGCCGCGAAGCGGCGCACGGGAGTTCCCTGGGTTACCAAAAAAAAAAAAAAAATTCCTGCAAATTTGAAAACTTTTGTCCTACAAAACAAAACTTAACAATACATGATAGCTTATAAAAATAAGTTGATTAGGACTTGGATAGCATCAATTTTACAACCATAGAAAACATGTTAATCATGCAAAATAACCATCCATCCACAATCGGTATCTCAGGCTAAGTTATTGCAATCATCAAAGATTCAAACCATAACAGCAGTCAAAATCCAAAGTCAAAAGTCCACAACTAAACAAAAACAACAAGGTCTAAAAGTCATCAAAAAACATTAAAGTAAAGACAAATCTGCACAACTTCTCCCTATTTTTGTCAACAGCAAAAAGTGGAAAATAAGCAAAAAGTGTTAAATGAAAAGAGTGGTGTGAAAATCATGGTTGTTTTGGCAAGCAAACAAGCTGGAATTCCCCCATAGAGCTCGTTGTCTTCTTAAGCTTTCCAATAGTCTCCTTCAATTGTTGCAAATCTTCACCCTTCACATGATCTTGCACTTGAGTCTTCAAGATAAGTAATTGATCTTGCAACAAAACTGAAGTAGCCAAGAAAGCCTTCTTGAGATCTTTTATCTCATACTCCAAACCATATTTGAACATGCTAGTATGAACATCTAGAAGGAGGTGAATAGGTGTAAAAACAGATTCTGCAAAATGCAGTAAATAGGTGTAGAAACTGAGTCTGAAGAATAACAAATTTTGAGCGAGTTCAGACTTTGGCAGTTAAATAGAACTACAAACAAAATAAAGAAGTTCATGGAAGAGAATAAGAACACGAAATTTATAGTGGTCGGCTTAGATCAAGCCTACATCCACTCTCCCAGGCTAATAGCCTTCTAGCTGGATTCCACTATGTAATCAACAAGAGATTACAACTTTGAGTGCAAATATTTAGCAGTAGATCACACTTCACTAAGTCACTCTTTTAGTATTTCTCTCACGATCACAAACGTTTAAGCTCACCAAAGACAATTGTATGATCGAAGTTGGCTCAAACTTTGGAATTATAAATTCTACGCTCCGTCTCTTACTTGCTCATTGGTCATTAATCTCCTTCAATACTCCTCCACTTCCAAACTGGCCGTTGGACAGTATCTCGAGGATCATCTTCCAATCTATCAATTGGACAGATCTGTATCTAGAAGATTTGGAAGCCGTTGAGTGATAAAAGTAGAATCCCAAATTGATTATGATAGCCCATACAAACAGAATCTTGGTCCCATAAATAGAGTTTCTTTATATAAAAAGTTCTTGTCTTCAAGATCTAATTGTCAATTAATTAGATTGAGTCAACCAAATCAATCTTGATATAGAATCCAAATCATATCACTAGCCGTTATATGTTTGAGGCTAGTGTTACGTTCTGTCTCATTCTGGATGTAAAGTCTGAGAGCAATAGACTTTACAATATGAGTTTGAGTACAATAGACTTTACAATCTAAATGTCAGTCTAAACATATTTTACTTCTGAACAGATTTAGCTTTAAGGTTTGAACACAATCTGAATAAGTTCAGTTTCAGCATAGAGTCTGTCTTCTGGCAGTCTCTAGACTTTGACAATTTTCTTTACATGTTCTATCATCTGCATAGTCTATTACTTAATCATTAAACACATTAGTAGTCTTTGATTTATTTTGTCATTTTCAAAACATCATAAGGGATTTCCCTAACAATATTGACCCTTCTTTAAATCTAGCAGGACATCCATTATTCGTGAAAAGTCCGCTGAATGTGCTAGTGCAGCACTAGGTCTAGCCGAATCTGTTCCTGGAGTCTTGAGATTGGAGGGATCTTCAGCAGTTAGTTTACTAAGACTAGGAGTGAATGTCTCAAGGTCTGGTTCTGGATGGTGAGAGGCATACACATTCTCTAGATCTACTGCAGATCGACTAACATCACTAGTTAGAACATGTGAAGAAATACCTCGTTTTTCAGCAGCTCCCCCTGTTTGTGTGCCTTTAGGTGGAGAAGTGGATTATTCTTCCTATTCTGCTTCAACAAGGAAGTGATGTTTTCCTTTTTTCTTTTGCTCTAGCAGTTCCACTCCTTATCTTTTCAAAGTTGCTTGACAAGGATACAGCCAAGGTAGGCTCAAAAGAATCATCTTGAGCCTCTTCTTCCTCTTCTTCCTTCATCTCTTTCCTTTGTCTCTTCTCTGGTCTCTCGTTCATCTGTCTCTTTAAAACTGACAAAACTCTTCAAGTTCCTTAAGGCCGTAAGAGTCATCTCATCCTTATCTTCTTCATCCCGCAAGATAAGAGTTCTCTTTCTCTTTACTGGAGCATCCATGGCTCCTTGCCTTTCCTTTTAGCCGTTGCAAAGTCCTGTTTTGCCTTGATGGGAGACTTCTCCTTCATGCGCTCTAGCACCTTGTTAAGCTCTTTCAGATGCATCTTCGTGACCATTTTAAAATCAATCACCATTGGAGTAATGCTTGTCAAACATAAAGGTGTAGGAATGTGAATTTTGAAATGTCTGAAAATGCGCATAATAAGAGCAGAGTAAGGGAGTTGTCTCTTGTCTTTCACCACTGTTCTGTACATGTGAAACAGGATGGTGTGAGGCAAAGAGAATTTGTAGCTAGCATTGATAGCATACATCAACTTTGCTTTAGAATGAAACACATTAGTCTTGGATGTTAATTTTGGACGATGCAATTGATCACGATTTTATGTAGCAAGATGTTGGAGGCATTCATCCTAGAGTAGGAGATCTTGTCCTCAGCAAACCTGTCTTTTACAAATGCCAATGTAATTGAGCAACGGACACATTAATTGGTTGGAAACACGCTCTTCCCACCTCCAATCAAGTCAACCAAAGTGTAAATCCACCAAAAACTCTTTATCCTTGATTGTGAAAGAGAAACCATTTGCATCCAAAAAGAATAGATTCGAATAGAAGTAGACTGTGAGTTCTTAAGTAATTGTAGATTCAGAGCAAAAATGCTCCAATTAAAGAAGTGCAAACTTTTCCCTCAGATTTACTTTCACAGAAGAAAATCAAAATCAACGCTTCTAGGGTTCATATAACCCCCCTCTTCATCATATTCGAATAAACCTTCTTATGGTTTTTCAATCTGAATAGACTCGTTCCATCACCACCAACATTTACAGCCACTCATGTTCTATGCTGGAAATGTGTGAACATTTGTTCGTCATAATCCTATCCTTCTGGCTAATTAACCATGCCAAAAGGCCTTTTTAGCCGACCCTTTTTCTGCAATACCCATCTTCTCCATATCGGGCAAAAATAGAGTTTCATTCTTGTAGCCCCTCTCTCTCTCTCTCTCAGATATTCATCGATCAAAGACATAGCAATACCTCCTTCCTTCAACTTAGAATAAAGCTTGAAAGCAACATTAGGTGTCAGCATTCTTACAGGTTCAACTTCTTCCAAAATTTCTTCTTCTGGTTGAATCAATGGAGGAGATTGATGCTGTTGAGAAAGTTGTTGCTGACTTGGTCGCTGCGGTTGAGAAGAGTCTTCTTCTTCGGTCAAATCGAAATACGTAGGACTCTCAGGCATGTGTCGTGGTCCCTTGCTTGCAATTCTCGAAGACTTTCTTGAAGACATTGTCGCTTTATAAGAGAAATTCTCAAACTTGCTCAAAAAGGTGAAAACTTTTTGGAATAAACTACAGAGAAAGTGAGAGCAAGTGCAATTTTTGTATTCTAGGGTTTGAGAGTGAAAACGAAGAAGACGAATCTCAACAATATATAAGGCAAGTAAAGCGAGGTAAACAAATAGTCATAAAGGAAAAATAAAACTGCCTTTTTGAAAATGAATAACTGCTTTTTTGAAAATGAAAAACTTCCATAAGTTCAAAAACTCAAAAAAGATAATTTCTAAAAATATTACAATCAATTAGCAATTAAAAAGTAACTGTACATTTTCAAAAATTTTATCTAAAAATTAAAATGCTAGAATCGAAATAACTTACAGTCATAACTCTTAGTTATTCTCGAGTCTTAACATCTTCAGATTTTACCTCTAAGTCTTTAGCACTTCCAAACTTTACTTGATAAAAGATGCGATGTTCAGTCTTATGCGAATAGACTCAAATAGGCTTTTCTCCAGTAGCTTTGTAAATATATCTACTAGCTGATTCTTTGAATCAATGAATTGAATCATAACTTCTCCATTTTGAACATGATCTCTAATAAAATGATGTCGAATCTCTATATACTTTGCCCTTGGATGCATAATTGGATTCTTTGTGAGATTTATGGCGTTATGGTTGTCACATTTGATCTTGGTGCATAATTCTTCAATTCCAAAGTCTCTTAGTTGTTGTCAAATCCACAAAATTTGAGAGCAGCAACTTCCAAAAGCTACATATTCTACTTCAGCTGTTGAAAGAGTTACAGTACTTTATTTTCGTGAAAACCATGATACCAACTTGTTGCTTAGAAGTTGGCAAGTACCAAAAGTACTTTTTCGATCCACTCTGCAACTTACTAAGTCTGCGTCTGAATATCCAAGGAGAGTAAAGTCTCATTCTTTTGGATACCACAGCCCTAGCTTTGGAGTTATTGCAATATATTTGATGATACCCCTTGCAGCAATTAAGTGAGATTCTTTGGGATTTGATTGAAACCTAGCACAAATGCAAACACTAAACAAAATATCAAGTCTAGATGCAGTAAGGTAAAGAAGTGAACCAATTATACTCTTAAATAGCTTCTGGTATACACTCTTTCCCTCTTGATCTTTATCCAGCTTTGAAGAACTTGACATAAGTATCTTAGTCTTTTTGCAATTTTTTAAACCGAATTTTTTTATGAGAACTTTCGCATATTTCTCTTGGTGAATGAAAATTCCATTCTTCAATTGTTTGACTTGTAATCCAAGAAAAAAAGTTAATCCACCCATCATGCTCATCTCGAATTCATCCTGCATAGACTTAGAAAACTTGTGCACAAATTTTCATTAGGTGAATCGAAAATGATATCATCAACATAGATTTAAACGAGTAGGAAATCTTTATCTTTTCTCGTAATGAACAAAGTAGTATCTACTTTACTTTTATTAAAACCATTTTGAATTAGAAATTTACTTAACCTGTCATACCAAGCCCGAGACGCTTGCTTTAATCCATAAAGTGCCTTTTTCAGTCTGAAGACTAAGTCTGGCTTTTTTGGATCTTCAAAACCAAATGGTTGTTCCACATAGACTTCTTCTTGGATAAATCCATTTAGAAATGCATTTTTTTACGTCCATTTGAAATAGCCTAAAAATTTTATAGCAAGCAAAAGCAAGTAATAATCTAATTGCTTCTAATCTCGCTACTAGTGCATATGTCTCATCATAGTCTATCCATTCTTCTTTCATATATCCTTTGGCTATGAGTCTTGCTTTGTTCCTAACCACTTTTCCTTTCTCATCAATCTTGTTTTTGAAAACCCATTTAGTTCCAATAATGGACTTACCTTTAGGTTTAGGAATGAGTTCCCAAACATTATTGATGTTGAACTGTCTGAGTTCTTCTTGCATAGCTTCAATCCAACTTTTATCAGCCAAGGCTTCTTCTATAGCTTTGGGTTCAATCTCGAAAACAAATGCTAAAGCACTAGACTTTTCACACCTTTTGGATTTAGTGCGAATTCCTTCATCGATGTTGTCAATAATGAGTTCCTTGGGATGACTTGACTTATGCTTTCAATTGCCGATTGGTTTGTGTATCTACAGATCCTCTATTTCAGTTGAATCTTCTGGTTCATCTTGTTGTTGAATTTCAGGAATTTGAGCCACTTCGGGAGAAGTAGACTTATTAAAATTTGGAGTAGATTCAGATTCTTCAAGTTGAGCCTGATTCATTTGATTCTGCATTGAATCTTAAAATTTGACATTCATAGATTCTTCCATAGACTGACTCTTCTTGTTGAATACTCTGTAGGATTTGCTTGAAGTTGAGTGGCCAAGAAAAATTCCTTCATCCGATCTTTCTTCAAACTTACCAATTCTATCATTTGCGTTCTTTAAAATAAAACACTTGCAACCAAACACATGAAAATAAGAAACAATTGGTTTCTTTCCTTTGAATAACTCATAAGAAGTTTTCTCTAGAGTAGGCCTTAAGAATACTATGTTAATGATATAATAAGTTGTAGAAACCGCTTCAGCCCAAAAATGAGAAGAAATATTACTTTCAATTAAGAGAGTTCTAGCCATTTCCTACAAAGATCTATTCTTTCTTTCCACAATTCCATTTTATTCTGGCGTATATGGAGAGAGGAAAACATACTGAAAACCGAGTCATCATAGAATTTTGCAAAATCTTCATTTTCAAACTTACCTCCATGGTCTGTCCTAATACTTGAAATAGTATATCATTTTTCATTATGAACTTTCTTTGCAAATTTTGAAAAATAGGAAAAATTTTCAGACTTACTTGCCAAGAAGAATACCCATGTAAAACGTGAATAATCATCCACGATTACTATGTAGTATCTCTTTCCACCAATACTTTGAGTTCCGGTTGGTCCAAAAAGATCCAAATGCAGAAGTTACAAAACTCAATTAGTATAAATTTTGTTTATGGGTTTGAAAAAACTTCTAACATGTTTTCCCAAAATACATGGTGTGCATAAGTCATATTTTTTATACTTTAGGTTGGGCAGTCCACAAGCTTCTTAGATGAGATCATGGCAATTTGCTTCATATTGATATGCCCAAGTTTTCTATGCCAGGGGTTTACTTCATCTTGAATGGATATTAGACACTGAGAGCTTTATGGTTTTATATCCAGAAGATAGATATTCCAATGTTTTCATCCAGTGAAATATTGAGATAAATCCTTATTAGTTCCCGAACAAATACACTCTTGAAAGTTAATTTTGAATCCAATATCACACAATTGACTAATGCTGAGTAGATTGTAGTTCAAACCTTCCACCAAAGAGACATTGTTGATCATGAGACTTCCAATTTTTACAGTTCCACATCCAAGAATTCTTCCTTTGCTATTTCCACCAAAAGAAACTTTTCCTCCTTTCATTTGCATAAGCTTTATAAAGCAACTTGAATCTCCTGTCATGTGTCTCGAGCAACCACTATCCAAATACCACTTCATCTTTTTCTTGATAGTGACCTACAATTATAAAAAGAACTCAAATTTTCTTTGGTACCCATATTTTCTTAGGTCAAGATTAGTTAGTGCAATATACAGTCTTTGTTTATTCCTTCTTAATAGGTCTCCAAACCATAGGACATTATTTCTCAAAATGTTTTGAGTTATTACACTTTGAACATTTGATAGCACTTCAACCAACATGTTTTACAAAGACTCTATGAAAATGATTTCTGTAAAATGTTTTTATAGGTCTTTGTTTGATTCTTTTCTTTACTTTTGGAAAATCAATTAAAGGCATAATTTCCGGTGTCATACCTAAACAGATTTGTTAAAATACGGTTTTTGAATTGAAAGAATCTTTTCCAACTTCTTAGATCCTATTGAAAACTTTTTTGTAATATTTGAAATATCCTCTTTCAAGAATGTATTTTCCTTTGAAATAGAGTCTGCATTTTCTTTTAAATTTTTGTAATATTTCAAATTTTTCTTTCCAAGAGATTTCATGTTACTTCGGTTTAGAATTTTCCCTTTTTAGTTCAGAGATCCTTTTAAGAGAGGTATTGAAACTAGGGTTAATACCTTAAAAAACCCCAAACTGGTACACCTGTGACAAATTTACCCCAAACTATTTTTTTGACCACCAAAAACCCCAAACTGGTACATATGTGACCGATCTACCCTCCGTTAGCTTCTGTTCGATTTTTCCGTTAATTTTGCTGACGTGGTTGCTTACGTGGCAAACCATGTGGAAATTCATAAGTTTAATACCGTTAAAAACCCCAAACTGGTATATTTATGACAAATTTACCCCAAACTGGTATATTTATGATAAATTTACCCCAAGCTGATATATTTACGACAAATTTACTCTAAATTAATTTTTTTGATCATAAAAAACCTAAATTGGTACACGTGCGGCACATTTACCATCTTTCAATTTTCCCAAATTTGACTAAGTTGTGATGTCCAATTAATTTTATTTTCTAGATTACTCTAACATTGCCTTCATATCATTAATACTTGATTTTTTTTTATTGGAATCATTATTAGAAAACTATTCAAAGGCTACCAAATGTGCACTTCATTCTTGTGCCGGGAAGATGCCCATTAACTAAAAGATGGATAGATCGCTTGCGCACATATTCAAAAGAATCACACTCAAAGCACACCTGAAATTAGCGACAAACATAAGTGATTTTGGTTCCGGCATTTCAACGAGCATGTGATGTACGAGTCACTCATACCATTCACATGCAAGTTCCATGTTAAAAGTTTGACACTTACAATTCAAGGTAGAAAAGACTACGTAACGCTAATAAGGAACAGCAAAGTAAGAGTGATATGTAAGCGTACAAACAGATTGCGGACAAGTAGTAAACCATGTGGGGCTGAGACATAGAAACATAAAGCCAAGTTTGTCACAAACCAAAAACGAGTGAAGCAATCACAATATGTGCACTTCTTTTGTATATGTGCGCAAGCAATCTGTCCATCTTTGAGTTAATGGGCATCCTCTCGGCACAAGAATGAAGTGCACATTTGGTAGTCTTTGAATATTTTCTAATAATGATTCCAATAAAAAGAAAAAAAAATTAAGTATTAATGATATGGAGGCAACGTTAGAGTAATCCGGAAAATAAAATTTATTGGACATCACAACTCTGTCAAATTTGGAAAAATTGAAAGATGGTAAATGTGCCGCACGTGTACCAATTTAGGTTTTTTATGATCAAAAAAATTAATTAGAGTAAATTTGTCATAAATATATCAGCTTGGAGTAAATTTGTCATAAATATACCAGTTTGGGGTAAATTTGTCATAAATATACCAGTTTGGGGTTTTTAACGGTATTAAACTTATGAATTTCCACATGGTTTGCCACGTCAGCAACCACGTCAGCAAAATTAACGGAAAAATCGAACGGAAGCTAACGGAGGGTAGATTTGTCACGTATGTACCAGTTTGGGGTTTTTGGTGGTCAAAAAAATAGTTTTGGGTAAATTTGTCACAGGTGTACCAATTTGGGGTTTTTTAGGGTATTAACCCTTGAAACTAAGACAAAGTTCATATATATACTTCAAGACTTCAGCATGAATTTTTAAATTACTAACCTCGATTTCACTATTTGAGTTTGAGTCTAAATCTGTTTCAAAGCCTAAGTCTGAGTTTGCCATTAAACATATGTTAGCACACTCTGTTGGAGAAAACTTCCTTGAGTGTTTTGAAGTTAACAAAACGTTTCCATCAATCTAGTTTGAAAACTTGTAGACTCTTCCATCAAAGTCTGAAGACCTCCGGACTACCAGACTCAAGACCCAAAGTCTATCCTCATTGACAGTTTCTAAACCGTCGAAGAAGGCTTATCCAGAACTGAGTATTTCATTGAGGATTTGATTCAATTAACTGAAGAAGATCTCTTGGCTGGATATAGCATGTCAGAATCCATTATTCAAATTGAGATTGATTTTGAGATTTTGGATATGTTGATTGGCAAAGTATACTTAAAAGGTTCTACTTATGGAAACCTAGATCCTAATTGTATAGGCGAGCAGGATTGGTGGGCTATCATCATATTCCTTAAATAACTCGAAATCTTCCTAATTGATTCTGTCCAACGGGTAGATTGGAAGAACTCTTTTGGTAAGTGCCAACGGGTGTGATGGCATGAAGGTGTATATAAGGAAAACGTTCCAGTTGTTCGAGTGTGTGCATGATAGAAAAATTCCAAAGTCTAAAACTCCTTGTTCTTAGTCAATTCAATTGTTGAGTGAAATCTTGTACTCAAAAGAGAGTTTATATCTTTATGAGACCTTGAGGAAGTGTAGCAGAGTCTCTACACTGTGGAATCAAGGAAGAGCTTTACTATAACAACTCTTTTGATTCATAGTGAAATTCAGCCAGTGGGCTATCAGTGCGAAAGAGTGGACGTAAGCTTGGATTAAGCCGAACCACTATAAACTCTGTGTTCTTATTTTCTTCCTTACGCTCTTTTACTTTGATCGTAACTCAATTTGTTTACAAAAATTTAATTTCATTTTCATAATATATTGTTGATTATAGTTGCACACTTCTCTTTAGGAAATTTGTTTTTGCACCTATGCACCCCCCTCTAGGTGCTTGTACTAGCTTTCACATACTCCTCATCACTTTCCTCACACTCGTATCACTCGGTGTCTCTGCTTTGAGAGCCTTCTTGAATTTCTCAGTTCTTGCTTTCTTTTTATTCATCATAGGGCAGTTGGATCTGATGTGTCTTTTTTCTTGCATTCAAAATAGACCACATCTTTATTGATCTCGTCATCATCAGTTGATTTGTTCTGGAATTTTTGAAAGCCTTGCTTCTTCCAGTTGAATCTTCTTCTCTTTCTATTTAGTTTCCTGAATCTCCTTATCATGAGTGCTAGCTCTTCATCATCCATGCCATCTTCAGAATATGTATCATCAGAACCATCGTTAGATTTTAAAGTAATTGACTTCTTACCTTTGGGATCTTCTTCATCATTGAGTTGCTCTACTTCGTATGACTAAAGTGTGCCTACAAGTTCATCAACTGGAAGAGGCATGATCCTTTGTGTTTCTCTTATTGAAGTCTTCACGTGATTCCAATCTTTCGATAGTCCACGCAACAATTTATTGACCTTCATTGGTCCTAAGATTGGATGTCCTTGATATGATAGACCATTTAAAATTTATGTGAAACAATTAAACATGTTAGTAATGGATTCTCCTAATTTCACCTTAAAGGCTTCATACTGTCCAAGTAAGATACTGATATTTGTTTCTTTAACTCAATCAGTTTCTTCATAGGTAACATGCAACCTATCATAGACTTCTTTAGCTGTTTCACAAGATAAAATTCTGTTATATTCAGTAGGAGATAAAGCACAATATAAAGAATATATTGCTTTAGCATCAAGAGTTTGTCTCTTGGTTATTTCTTCTTGTACCATTTCGCCAGTATCTACAACTTTTTTTCCTCTTTCTGAGACTGATGCAAATTTAGGAATGATTCTCTTTTCTACCACATCCCATTCTAGGGGATCTTTTGATCTTAAGAATGTTTTCATCTTGTTTTTCCAAACATTGTACTCCTTTCCATCAAAGTAAGGAGGTCTGGTGTTGTTTTGACCTTCAACCAAACCTAGAGCCAAAATACTAGCCATAGATCTTTAACTTAGAAGTAAAAACACTTCAATAAAACAAGCACACATGCTCTAATACCAATTGAAAGGGCTAGTAAGATTACCTAGAGAGGGATGAATATGTGATAAATAAATTTTTACGAGATTTCAACATAAATAGTACTAAACAATTATATGAAGCTGTAAATAAAAATAAGGAGTTTAAGGGAGAGAGAATAGAAACATAATGTTTATAGTGGTTCAGCTTAGATCAAGCATACGTCCACTTTCCCGCACTGACAGCCCATTGGCTGGATTTCACTAGGGAACAAAAGAGATGTTACAATCTTACGTCCTTAACTTTACAGTGTAGAGATTCTACTACACTTCTTCAAAATCTCACAGGTGTTCTCTCTTTTGAGTACAATGAAAGCTCAACGATTGAAATAGCAAAGAACTAAGAGCTTTAGACTTTGGAATTTTTCTTTTACGCACACACTTGAATAACTTAAACGTCTTCCTTATATACTCCTTCATGCCTTTACAACCGTTGGCACTTTTTAAATGAGTTCTTCCAATCTACCATTGGACAGAATCAATCAAGAAGATCTCGAGTCATTTAAGGAATGTGATAATAGCCCACCAATCATACTCGCCCATACAATTAGAATCTAGGTTTCCATAAGTAGAATCTTCCAAGTATACTTCGCTTTTCAACAGATCTTGATTATCCGAATTGATTCCAATAAGAATAATTGATCCTAATGTGCTATCTCTAGCCATAAGATCTTTTACAAACTGAATGAATCAAATCCTTGAACATAAACTCGCATCTGGATAAATCTTCTCTTTGTTGGTCTGAAACTGTTGGTGAGAGTAGACTTTGAGTCTTGAGTCTTGAGGTCTTCAGACTTTGACGATAGAGTCTGGAGTTTGTTAGACTTTAACACTTGAGTCTAGAAGTTTTCAGACTAGACTGATGGAAACGTTTTGTCAGCTTCAAAATAATAAGAGAGTTTTCTCCAACACTAAGTCTCGCCTTCCAATCAAACTTGTTAATCTTGCATGGTTTGATTGAAGCTTCTGCCGATATTGGGGACTATCGCGACCAAATTTTCAGGTGTGAACCACCTAGAGTTTAGCCGATGGATTGTTAAGCTTAAACTTAACTTGGGTTCTCCCAAGCCCATACCAACTCGCGACTTAGATTCCAATTCTTAGCATGCAATTGATTTTTTAATCAGGAATCGCCACTAATCTATTTTTTAGTGGGTCGATTAGAAACCCAAGTAAAGTAATGGGAGTTTCACTTTACTGCTACGAACCATAGACTATGGGTACGGAAACTTTGTTACACTAGATTTCTCTAATGTCATTTCGATACTACTTCTTTTTAATTGTCAAAAATGTTTTTGCATGCGGTTCGGATTGATTTTAAATCTATTTCCTTGCATGTGAGGTGATCATACGAGTGCACAAACCATCAATTTAAGATCCAAGAAAGCAATGAAATAATAAAAAAAAATGCAATGACTTACCTTGTATCAACGAAAGCATCTACATGGTTAGATTAAAAATTCACATCATCAACCCTAGATATGATTTCTAATTAACACGCCATTTATTTTATTTTTTTCACTTAATTAATGAAAATCATGCAATGCATGCTACTAGTGAAATGATATAATATAGTAATATGACCCAAACTATATGACACAAGTATGCAATCTAAATTAATCCAAGGAAGCTCTAATTAAATGAATCTAGTAATCACTAATGACATGCATTTCATGAACCTAATTTTACAAGACGTGCACATGATATTTTTTGTGTTTTTTTATAAAATTCGAAATTAAAATTCCCAAATAATTAAACATGCAATTCGATTTAAAAAAAAAAACTAACATCCTACGCGAATGCATTTTTTTGGATTTTTATTTTTATTATTTTTATTTTTAAAAAGTTCGAAATAAGTAAATTTCCTATCCTAGATATGCAATTTAATTCAAAGATATCATCTAACCTAGATATCATCTAAACATGCATTTAAGAAAAATGACTAACTAACCTATCATGCAACCAATCCTAATCTACATGGGATGCAAATGCAATTTTTTTGTATTTTCGGGATAAATAGAACAATTAAAAATAAAAATAAATATCAAATCATCCATGGTCATCAAAAATGTTATCCACCATTCGAATTGAAATTCAAACTTGATTATCTCGCTAATAAAATCGATAAATTAATCTTAAGCCTTAAAGATCAAGATATCAATGTTACTCCTGCGTTAATAATTATTCCATCTAAAGCCTTATAGATAGAATAAAAATCCGTGCGGTTGCGAATTAGATGTTACATTAGGGAATTTCAATCATGCATTGGAAAATATTTCAAACAAAGAGATAAAATATCAAAAACTAAAATAAGATAAAACAAATCTACCTAATAAAATAAATCCACCTAAAATTAAAATAAATCTCTACCTAAATTGATTTTTTTTCCAAAAATTCGAATGGTGAGGTGGACCAACGATGGAGGTTCGGCACGACACGGCTCAAAGGCAGCAGCTATGGTGGTAAGTCAACCAAGGGCTCCGGTGAAGGCGATGGGCATGGTCGTCGGAGCTCCGACAAGGGGCTCAAGTGGCAGCTAGTAGAATGGCAACAAATAGGGGAGCCATTCGGATTAGGAAGCATGACTCGTCGCAGGAGCAGTAGCGGCACTCGGGCGGGTTAGTCGGAGCGGCAACAGAGCTGCGGACGTCGCTGGTGCAGGCGCGGGTGAGGCGACAGGAGCAGCGATGGTAGCGAACAGTGGCATCGCGGGCTGCTGCAGGGGCGCGAAGGCGCGGCAATCAGCTCGGGTTGCTAGCAGAAGGAGGCACGGCAGTAGTGGCGGTGCTCAAGCGAGCTACTGGCGGTCGCTCAGGTAAGAGGCACCGAGCGGCAGTGATTGGCAGTAGCGACAGCAGGCATTCGGGTCAAGCAGAGAGTGGGCTTGCGAGGGCTGCAGTCGCAGGTTACTGCGATGGAGGTCCTATAGGTGTTGAGGCAGGTTGCGGGCATGAGCATCGCTAAGGATAGGCGGACAGGGATGCTTAGTGCGGACGTTGGCGACAGCAGGTGGCATGGGTGTCGCTCGTGGGGCGGAAAGCAGTAGTGGCAATGGCAAGTGGAGGCGTCGCGATGGAGGGTCATTGAGCGGAGATGATGGCATGCTTGGATCTCGCTGGTGAGGGATGGTGGCTGGCAAATCAGCAGCAGGCAAGGGGGTGCTGTGCGTGTTGTGGGTCGGAGCTGAGGCGTTGACCAGCGGGGGTGCTTGTGCAGGTGGTGACAGATGGGGGTCACAGATGCTGGGGCGCCGGTCGAAGGATTGCTGAAGAAGAAGACCCCTCCTTTTTTCTTTTTTTTTATTTACTTTCTCTCTCGATACTGACTTTTTTCCTTTTGCTGCAGTCTTCTTTCTTTTCCTTCTGCAAATTGTAAGAAGGGAAGAAAGACTGCTTCTTGATGTCTCTTTTCTTTTCACTCTTTCTCACGCTTTTTCTTTCTGCACTTTTTTTTCTTGCACGAATTTTTCTCTCAATTCTCGCCCCAAGAACCCTGCGTAGGTCAACTCATTTTATAGTGATTCCGAATGGCTACTTTCTATGGTAAATTTCAAACTTCCATCTCCTGTTGCATTAAATCAATGATGCAAATAAGAGTACAATTTCGCAATCAGCTCGATTTTGCACGATTCCTTCCATTTTATCAAAATCTTTGCTCTTTGTTCACCTGATTTTTAATTGCTTCTGCATTTATCAAAATATGAATATTCATTAGAATTTCAAATTTTCATGCATAATCAATCAAATCAATTTCCCTCATTTTTTTTTCATATTTTCCTTTTATTTGTTCTAATGCAATTTTTAGGGGTCCCTAATTTTCTATGAACAAGTAATTAGGTCGTCAAAATTTAGGTATCAATAGAGACGAAAAGAGAAAGAGAAAGATGAGGGGTCTTTTCAATTCCATTTTCTAAGGTCAAATTGGACATCTAGAATTGACGGATTCATCCATCCAAGTGGTGGCATATCTCAAAGTCTACTTCATTTCGAATTGGATGTGAAAGGAGGAAAGATTTTTTTGAATCTATAATGGAAAATTATTGGGAGAAAAGCAATCATGGGTATGAAAATGTCAAGGGACAATGGGGAACCCAGTGGGGAGATTTGTTAATGTCATGAGATAATCATCATAGATAAGAATCCTTTGATTTTTTTTTTTCTCATAGATACAATATTGCCTCTCTTGCCTAAGGTTTTTTTTTTTTTTTTTCAGGTTGTCCTGACAATTAATCATTGAACTCATGTATGGTTCTGACATGCATTAGTTTCCATCCAAAAAGATACAAAAGCTTCTTATTATTTATATGCACTTACAAGATCTTAATTGAGGTTGACTCTGCTCAATGTTAAAAGAAGACTTGGATTTATGATTGGAATAGCATATGAAGGAAAGATACCAACTTGTACGGGACTATTACTGTACTTCAACATGGATTTTTCTGAATTTGCCGATATATATGACCCAGCATGAAATCAGTGGGGCGGGTGGAATATAGAAAGTAGCGACCTACAGTTCACTCTTGTAAAGAGACGGTCATCGTTTTTTCGGTGGCGTTGATCGTTCTCTCGCACCAGCTTGATGCCACGGTGCAGCCTCCTCTCTCCATAGTCAATCTATACACGTCCTTCCAAAGCCTGATGGCAGCTTGCCGATCCATAATCCAAAGAATCCTCTCTTTTTTATTTTGTGGTAAGTGGGCGATCTTACTGTCTTCTTCTCTTTAAATTGACTAGGTGAAGAAAAAATGGTCCCAACAATATATGAAACATATCAGTTTTTCACCTGTTTTTTCTGGTGCTATGGTACCAAGATTATGTAATGGGATCGAGAATCCAGACTATTGGGATATAATATGCAGAAACGAAAAAATCTTGCAATTTCCGTCAACGCGAAATCACCAGAGAAATAAACGAGAAAAATAATGACACTAGAAATTTACGTGGTTCGATCCGAATATCAATATCTACGTCCACGGGGAGAGCCAGCGGCAAATAATTCACTAAAATCAGAGAATAAGAATTTACAATTACTCACACTCTTAAGTCTTTCTCACACATAAATTTAACCCAAAACCCAAAATGTTTATAAATAAACAACTCACTTGGGTATAGACTCACGGTACAAAATTACTGCATTACTGTGCGTTCAAGCTCAAAACAATATGCTTTATGTACACCAAAATCAGGACATACGGTTTCGTGTATTTCATCAAAGCTTCTCGCGGCTTGCGGTTTCAAAAATGTTGAACGTGCGGCTTCAAAGATTGTGCTTTCATAGGGCTTCCTTCTACGTAGGTCTTCAGCCGTTCCACGCACACCCTCAAAGAAGGAAATTATATATGTTTTATATTTGTGCGTGTGTGCCCAAGGTCAAACCTTTGACCTTGGGCCCCACCACCTTCCTCATTCGGCTTCCTCCTGCGAGAAGAAAATAATAAAAGGAAAACCCTTGCTCCCTTTTTTTTTTTAATATTCTATTACTTCCTCTCTTTTTTGTGCAGCTTCAAGAGTCTAGCGAATTGCGTTTTGTAAACGCTCAAATTCGAGACATAATTTAATAATTCTCCATCTTGACTCAATGTGTGAAGCCAAGTTATAGTACTCATCATCTATGCTGCTCTCCCAACACCCCGATGGACGTTTACTCTTCACATATGCTAATAAAGCTCAAGCAGAGCTTGAGCTCCGCCAAAGGAACAAACTTAGTCATCATGTCTGCTAGGTTATATGTTGTAGCAATCTTTTTAACAGTAACATTATTTTTAGCTAAGACATCTCAGATGAAATGGTACATGATGTTAATATGCTTCATTCGCTCGTGATAAACTGAATTATACGCCAAATATATCGCGCATTGGTTATCACATTGTATATCCACACTTTTATGTTCTAAACCGAAGTCTGAGAGTAAACTTTGTAACCATAGTGCCTCCTTCGCTACAAAGGTTAGTGCCATGTACTCTACCTCAGTCGAAGACAAGGGAATGTGATCCTGTAATACACTTTCCAACTAACTGCATCACCCGCTAGCTTAAACACATACCTTGCTAAAGACTTGCAATTATCCAAGTCACCGACGTGATCTGAATCTACAAAACCAATGGTCTCACTACCATTGTTGTTCCTCCGGTACACTATACCCACGTTTGTTATCCTATTCAAATATCTAAAGATCCACTTCACAGCTTCCTAATGAGTTTTACCAGAACACTTCATATAGCGGCTAACCACGCTCACGGCTTGTGAAATATCAGGTCTAGTGCACACCATAGCATACATAATACCACCCAATGCACTAAAATAAGGAACATGGGACATATGCTCCTCCTCCTCCTCCTCAGTCTGTAGTGATAATTTATCTAAAATTTTAAAGTATTTTGCTAAAGGTGTACTTACAGATTTTGCTAATTACATATTAAAACATGCTATGATCTTCTCAGTATATTTCTTCGAGATAGATGTAAAACTCCTGCAATCTTATCACACAAAATCTCCATACCCAAAATTTTCTTTGCAGCACCTAAATTTTTCATCTCAAATTCAGCATTTCACTGCATCTTCAGCACATCAATATCAGACATATTCTTAGCTGCTATCAGCATATCATCAACATATAAGAGTAGATAAATCAAAGAACCATTTTCCAATCTCTTATAGTAAATGCAGCTATCCATATGACTTTTTATGTAATCTTGACTAGTTATGAAAATATCAAAATATTTATACCACTGCCTAGAAAACTGTTTTAGCTTATACAAATATTTCTTCAACAAGCAAACACGTCTTCCTTACCCGGAATAGCAAATCCCTCTGGTTGCCTCATGTAAATTTGCTCCTCCAAATCACCATGAAGAAACGCAGTTTTCACATCTAGTTGCTCTAACTCGAGAACCTGCTAAACAACTAGGGCAAGTAAAACACGAATAGAAGTATGTCTTATCACAGGAGAGAACACCTCATTGTAGTGAATGCCCTCACATTGTGGCCCCGTTTGGTTCGGCATTTAGAAGGGGCTTTTGGCCTCTAAAGGGGTTTGGGCAAAAGTGGGTAGTGTTTGGTTCAACATTTTGGGGACTTTGGGGAGATGCAATTGCATCTCCAAGGGGCTTGAAGGGGCTTTAGGGGAATGGAGGCTTGGAGGTGCATTTGAGATTAGCATTTTCGGAATGCTGGGGCTTTGTTTAATGAAAATATGTCAGTTGCCAATTTTACCCTCGTTTATTAATTAAAATCCGTTTTTGCCCTTTTTCTAAAGAAAACCCTAAAAGCCTCTCACGACTCCTCTCCTCTGCACTCTCACGCCGCACACTCACGCCTCCTCCCCTCTGCACTCTCACGACTCCTCCCCTCTGCACTCTCACGCAAATCCTCTCCTCTGCAACGACTCCTCTCCTCTGCACTCTCACGCCGCACACTCACGCCTCCTCCCCTCTGCACTCTCACGACTCCTCCCCTCTGCACTCTCACGCAAATCCTCTCCTCTGCACTCTCACACGTCTCTCTCAGTTGTCCCCCACCGTTTCCATTCGAGATCAACCGTCCCAACCTCGAAGATCGTCTCTCGCCGTTTTGCTCTCACGCTTGAAGATCGCATCTTGTCGTTCTGCTCTCGCGCTCGCGTCGCGCTCGTAGCAAGGCAATTGGGTAAGCTCGGAAGCTTCAATTCCGTCGCTCATTCGTCCGATTCGTAGTCACCACTGAAGATTCCACCATCGTCCCTCGCCGTTCTGCTCTCGCACTCGCCTCTCCAGGTAAGATTTCCTAAGTGCTGCTGCCTTACGGTACCACGGCCTCAAGTTGGCTTCGGTTCACCTTTGTGTTTTGGTCAATCGCCAACTGTCGATTTTGTTCGCTTTCACACTTAGTTAAGTCCGAAGCTTTCGTTGCTTGTTTGGGGCGGGCTGAACCAAACCGGCTTTGCTTGGTCTCCTCCATCGGCTGAACCAAACCGACTTATTTAGAATTCATTAATTTTCTCCAGTAAGAGTGAGAATATTCTTGTTAGTTGTAAGTTTGTTTGTAAAAGTATTTGGGGATGAAGAAAGTAACATATTTTTGACAAGAAAGATGAAATTTCTGTGCCACATATATGAATCAATCAGCATCTAGACTCACAGGGAATCTGGAATTGGAATATTGAAACAGAAACACAGTATTTAATGTGCTCCATTTTATAGTTTGTGACTATAAATTTGTCTATGGTGGTGTTTATATATAACAAAATCTTTTATGATATTGGGAAGTAAGGACAAGAGGAGGTCCTGCTCTCCACGTTCAAACTAATAAGCTCCTTTATATTCACCGACAGAAAGTAATTGCTCTAAATTGGTCTATCCTGCATAAAAATTAGCACTCTGATTCTCAAGTTTCAATAGATTTCATGAATAGCCGGTGATGTCTGGATGATATTAGCTAAAGGGAATGGATGGAAACCAGAGTTCTTATCTATTTCCATAAGTTTGCTTATTGAATGTATCTCAGATTTTATTTTACGAATATAATTTCAAGTCCTTGCTGCTAATGTTATTGCTTTGGTTTGGAAAGTGATTCTATCGTTCAAAGCTCATAAAGAGATTCTTCCTAAATAAGTACACTAGTAGAGGATATCTGGCTTTTGAATAGCAATTCAGTATCTATAAGACTACTTTTATGCAACCAAGAAAATAAGAACAACTCTAGACTTGTGAAGGCTCGCTACATAGCTGATGTTGCCATTCGAAAGTGCAATTTCTAATCAGAATAAGGAATTGAGATTATAAATAAAAGAGAATTTTTTTTCTTCTCTTTTTGTGGATGGCCATTAATTTGATGCATAGATTACCTTATGTTATGATGCTAACAGAAAGAGTAACTATCAGTTCATGAAATCATGAAGTAGAATTTGAGTTCAAAATTCACATCAGGAAGTTAAATAATCTCATGAAGAAGTCTGTCCAAGAGCATGGAAAACATGCCAGTCTTTGATAATTGTTGGAGGACGGTAATCAATCAGCAGATGTCACCTAAAATTTTGTTTCTTCACTAACATACAAATGCACATTTGAATGGTTGTTGTTTGTGAAAAAAAGTACTTCTCAAGATTGGGTGCTTTATTGTATGTGCAGGGGTTTGAGGTATCTTTCGCGTCACTCATTCACGCTCGTTGCCCTCAAGCTCTCTTGTCACGCTCGCTGCCCTCAAGCTCGCTCGCTGCCCTCAAGCTCTCTTGTCACGCTCGCGCTTGTGCTTGCTTCTATCCAGGTCAGATTTTCTTAATCCATGTTGCCCATTGAATTGAATTGTCTTCCAGTCAGTTTAATTGCATTTTCAGTGTACAAAATTCTGAATTTGATGGGAGTTTGGTGGTTGATAGGTTATTTTGAGCCCATTCTGAATTCTAATATTAGTCTAGGGTTGTACAAAATTCTAATGTTGGGGCTTGGTTAATATTTTTCTGGTGTGAGGAGATGTGAAGCTATTTCTTGATCTTATCTCTACATCCAAATGTTACTTTTTCCCTTCTTTTTTTTGTGGATCCTCTCCCTCTATAGTGGGAAAACACCACCTTGTATCTTGTACAGCCCTAGACTGAAATGTTGTTGGTTTTTTTTTTCTTGTTTTTTTGGCCGATAATACAATATAACATTGATTTGTTCTTTACTAGTTCGCATTTATTTGGCTCTAATTCAGTTGCTGTCTTTTTTCTTTATTATATATCTCTCAAATATGTTCACGCTCATATTGTTGAAAGATGGCGAGTTCAACAAAGGAAAAGGCATACTGGACAACTGAAGACGTGGAAACATTTTGTAAATTGTGTGTTGAACAAATCGATAAGGGTAATCGTCCAGCAACCAACAAGAGAGATGGATGGACTATTATAATTAATAAGTTCGAGGAGTTGAGGGGTAAAAAGTACGATAAAACTAAAATGAAAAGTAAATGGGATAATCTTAAGGAGGAATGGAAAAGATGGAGGACATTGGTTTATAGTGAAACGGGATTAGGATGGGATCCAAGGAAGAAAACCATCGATGCAAGTGATGAATGGTGGGAGAGCAAAATCCAGGTGTTTATCATTTGTTCTTTTACTTTTTGATTAAGTTCTTATTTTCTATTATATACAACTTACTCAAAATGTTTTTTATAACAGGCCAATCCTAAGGTTAAGGTTTTTAGGACGAAAGGCATACCTCCTGATCTTGAAGTGCTGCTAGATAGAATGTTCAGGGATACGGTTGCTACTGGAGGAATCACTTGGAATCCTGCACAAGGTTTATGTGTTGATGAGAATGTTGATGCCACACAACCCAATATTGATGATGCGATAGGATCTACTGATGATAATTTGGAATGTGATGTGGGTGAAAATATTGATGAACCAATTCAAACTCAGACTCGTAAAAGAGTAGCACAAACTTCAACGAGGGAAACTCGAGGAAAGAAAGCCAAGAATTTGAGCCCGGCCCAATTGCTTGGAAGCCAAATTAACCAGCTTTGTTCTGCAGTTGAAAGTAGGAGTGCTAATAGGAGTGCTGATGCTGTTGCCTCTCGAGCATATGAGGAATTCGGTCCTTACAAGGACCTCATATCTATGTTGGATGCCATACCGGAGATTGTGCAAGATGAAAAGTTATACTTTTTTGCAATTAAACATTTTAAGGATAGAGTGGACAATAGGCAGGTCTTCATGAGCTTGAGTACCGATGCTCTGAGGGTGAAGTATCTCAAGTTTGAGATGGAAGAACTTAATCATAACTAAGATATTGTTATAGTTTCTTATTTGAATTCTTGAATATGCTATTTTATTTTTATATGCGAACTCTATTTAAATTATGTATGGACCTAATTTATATTAATGTTTTTAATGTAAGAATTGTTTCTAATTGGTGTTTGCTTTATGTGATTGACTTTGCATATATATGTTGATTGATATTATTGTTTTTCTTAATGGATTGTTAATATTATTCATTTTTTCTTATTCTAACTCTATATTTTGTTACGTTAGGCAATTATGGATTATTCTCAACAAAAGCAAAATCGTGAACAAGAGGAAGATGAATTCTCGGATTTGCTTACAATGGCTAATGCTTCAATTGCTTATCAAGCAATGCACCTTAGCAAACAACCTTCTATGACCTCATCATATACAGGTTATGCATGGATGAGAGAGTTGATGGCTGAAGATACTAATCCAATAAGATGCTATAATATGTTTAGAATGCATAGAGATGTATTTAATAATTTAACACGTGACTTAGTAACACGTTATGGCCTTAAAGGATCTAGAAATACTAATGTTGAAGAAATGGTCGGAATGTTTCTTTATATGTTGGGACATGGTATAGGCAACAGGGTAGCACAAGAACGCTTTCAACGCTCTGGGGAAACCATAAGTAGGCATTTTAGTTTAGTTTTAAATAAAGTATGCAATATGGGAAAAGATTTGATCCAACCAATTGATCGACAATTTCGGGAAGTTCCAGAGAAGATTAAGAAAGATCGACGATTTTATCCATATTTTAAGGTAAGTTATAATTGTATTATAAAAACAAAAAGCAAATTTAAATCATGTAATTTTTGCATTATTTGTTTTAGGATTGCATTGGAGCTATGGATGGTACACATATTCAAGCGGTGTTACCGACGTATGATCAAATTCGCTTTATTGGTCGAAAAGGAAAGACTACGCAAAATGTGTTGGCTATATGTAATTTTAATATGGAGTTTATTTACGTTTGTGCTGGTTGGGAGGGGCAAGCTCATGATACTCGTGTATTCTATGATGCCATTGGAAGACGTGATGCACAATTTCCTCATCCACCTCCAGGTTGGTTAAGTAATGATTTATGTATATCCATATATATATATTTATGTGGCATATGTTAATTAAATTTATATTATATTTGTGTAGGAAAATATTATTTAGTAGATGCTGGATATCCAAATCTCACAGGTTATTTGGGGCCATATAGAGAAGTTAGATATCATTTGCCAGAATTTCGACAAGGTCCTACACCTACGGGTCATCGAGAAGTGTTCAACCGTGCACATTCCTCACTTCGCTCAGAAATTGAACGAGCCTTTGGCGTATTAAAAATGAAGTGGAAGATTTTAACTACTATGCCAAATTATCCTTATGAAAAGCAAGTGCAAATTGTCATAGCTACAATGGCTTTGCACAATTTTATAAGAAAAAATGCCGTAACTGATATGGATTTTGAAACAGCAGATTTGGATCCCGAGTATGGATATTCAGTCGACCATGATGTTGTAAATGAGGGGACAAGTGCTTCAAATGATAATGCATTTCCTGACATGGCACGTTTACATGATGAAATAGCTATGAACTTGATAAATAGTTAAGGACATTTGTAATATTTAACTATTTATATCTTTCTTTCGAACATATGTTGTTGTCATTTTTGTTGTAATGAAATTACTCTATTTTTAATTGAGTTTGATGCGATTTTTTTATTTAAAATTTTATTAATATGTCTCTTATACATTATTCTCAACTTGAAAATAATATATAAAAGTTAAGGTAATTGAATTTTGTTTTTAATTTTAAACAATTTAAAGTTGCAAAATTTTAATAATTGGTACATGAAATGACTTTCCAAATGCTAATGTGTTTACCAAACAGCATTTTCCCCAAGTTGCATCTCAAGGCATCTTTTCAATTTTGTTTACCAAACAGCATTTGCATTTCGCCAAACCCCTTTAGACCAAAGGCCTTTGCATTTCCCCAAGGACATTCTCCCAAAGCCGAACCAAACGGGGCCTGTGTATACCCCTTCGCCACAAGCTTTGCCATATACATCGTTGCCTTAACACTGGGAATGCCCTATTTTCGTTTGAAGACCCTTTTACTTCCGACAATCTTTTGGCTCTTGGATACTTTGACCAGCTCCCATGTTTGATTTCGATGGAGTGATTCCATTTTTTCACTCATAACCCCTAACCACTGCAATAACTCTGAATTAGCCATCGCCTCAAAGTAAGACAAAGGCTCATCTATCTCCACATCATCACCTATAGTCAATGCATAAACAATATCTGTATAACTATAACATACCGGTGATTTAATGTGCATTCTCTATCTATTCGTGGCTATAGTCTACTACGGCTTTGCTGATTGTTCACTATCACCGACTTCAGAAACTACGACTTCATCTGTAGTCTCAACTTCTGTTACCTTATAGGTCTCCAGAGTCTCCACTTGAAGCTCCACCTCACTAATGAGCTGCTGGTTGTGTCTCAGAATTCCTCCGTTGAAGCATTGCAGTCTCGTCAAAGATCACATCCTGCTGATTAGAAAACCAAGTGATCTAGGATCAGTGCACCACAACCAGTAGCCTTTCACCCGATGTGCATAACCCAGAAATATACACTTCTTCGCCATCGGCTTAAGCTTACCATCACTCGCATGAGCATACGTAGGACATCCGAATATTCATAATCCGAAATAATTAACAGGTTTCCCCGACCATACTTCCTCAGGAGTCTTCCACTTGATAGCAGATGATGGAGATCGATTAACCAGGTAACATGACATGTTCACTGCTTCGGCCCAAAATTCATTGCCAAGTCCTGCATGCAAAAGCATGCATCGAGCTCACTCAAGCAAAATTCTGTTCTTTTGTTCTACCATGCCATTCTGCTGTGATGTCTTAGGTACTATGTAGTGTCTTACAATACCTTCTTTCTTACAGAACTCAGTAAAATTTTTACCATAAAACTCAATGCCATTATCGATTCTTAGGCACTTAATTTGTTTATCTGACTGCTTCTCAATCAATGCCTTATATTTCTTGAACCGATCAAACACTTCATATTTGTGCTTCAAAAAGTATATCCATACCTTCCTCAAATAATTGTCGATAAATGTTAGCATAAATCGGGCACCTCCTTTCGAAGGAATCGAAGACGGGCCTAAGACATCTGAATGAATATATTCAACTGGTCGTTTGGTCGAATAAATAGCTGTAGTAAACTTAACTCGATGCTACATCCCACAAATGCAGTGCTCACATAAGTCCAGCTTCCCTGTCTTCTGACCTTTCAACAATCCCCTTTCATTTAGCATTGTCATACGTGCCTCGCTCATGTGCATTAAACGCATATATTATAATTGAGTCAAGTTAGAATTTGACTCACCTGATGAAACTGTAGTGGTTTCGGTCACATTCTCTTCCAGTAAATGATAGAGAGTATTCACTTTCTTCCCCTTCATCACTATCATGGCACCTTGAGAGATTTTCAGTACTCCACCTTCAACGGTGTACCTACACCCGATGTCATCGAGTGTCCCCAAAAAAATAAGATTCTTCTTGAGCTCTAGTACATGCCTCACATCTATCAATGTACGCACCACCCCATCATGCATCCAAATACGAATTGTCCATATCCCCACAACCTTATAGATTGCATTATTCCCCAAAAGAACCCTACCACCATCTGCAACCTGGTAAGTTGTAAACCAGATCTTATGAGGCATCATATGATAAGAACACCCCGAATGAAGCACCCATTCGTCTCCTGATGAAGTAGCAATCACACATAAGCAGCTTCCGCATCACCATTGCTCCCTCGAGCAACGTTTGCCACACTACTTGTAGCATTCTGCTTATCAATTTTATTTCTCCACTTTGGACAATCTCTCTTAATATGCCCCTCCTCTTGATACTCAAAATACTTCACGTCCCTTGGACTTTCTATGGCATGATTTTGATCTACTTTTACCTTTGCTTCTACTAGGCCCTCGATGTTGTGCTCTACCCGAATCGTTAATGCTTGCGCTACTCCTTGTGCTTGACCATCATCTCACAACTTTCTATGCTACTCCTTAGAGAATAAGGCAAACCTCTTTTGAGGTAATTGTAGTACACTCCTACAACAGTGAATCGGTAAAGTGCCCAAATGATTCTAGTAAAAAGGCTAACAACATTATGTCATGTTCTTCATCATCAAGTATCTTACCAACGTTCTTTAGATTCAATATGAATTTATTAAATTCATCTAGATGGGTTCTGATATACGCACTTTTAGTATATCTACATTGAAATATCTTTTTCAGCATGTATAAGCGATTGTTCAATTTGCCCATAACGCTGCGGCATCCTTCTCCTTAGCAACCTTTATTAAGACTTCATCTTTTCTTTTTTTATTAGCTCTACCCTCTCAGAGGCTTTCATTATAATCAATAACTCATCTTCACCATCTAGTGCCTTGGCCAAATCTTGTGTTGTCAATAATGCCCACATCTTGATGCTCCATAACACAAAATTATTGCTCTCATTAAATTTCTCAATTTCAAATTTCCTCTCAAACATAATTGTAGTAACAGAATTTCCAGATAATAATCAGATAAGCAAAAACTTTAAATCACAATCAAAAAATCCAACCTCTAGCTTTGATACCAATTGTTAGGATATAATACGTGGAAATAACATAGATCTTGTCATTTACGTCAACGCGAAATCGCCAAAGAAATAAACGAGAAAAATAAGAACATCAGAAATTTACGTGATTTGGTTCGAATATCGATACCTACGTTCACGGGAAAAGCCAGCAGCAAATAATATACTAAAATTAGAGAATAAGATTTTACAATCACCCACACATTCAAGTATTTTTCACACTTAGATTTAACTCAAAACTCAAAGTATTTATAAATAAACAACTCACTTGATATAAACTCACAGCACAAAATTACCACACATTCAAGCTCAAAACAATACGCTTTACATACACCAAAATCGTACACCAAAATCAGGACATATGGCTTCGCGTATTTCATCAAAGCTTCTCGTGGCTTGCGGCTTCAAAAACGTTGAACGTACGGCTTCAAAGATCGTGCTTTCGTGGGGCTTCCTTCTATGTACGTCTTCGGCCGTTCCACGCACGCCCTCAAAGAAGGAAATTATTTCTGTTTTATATGTTTGCGTGTGTGCCCAAGATCATACCTTTGACCTTGGGCCCCACCACCTTCCTCATTCGGCTTCCTCCTGCAGCAAGAAAATAATTAAAGGAAAACCCTTGCTCTTTTTCTTTTTTTTTATATTCTATCACTTCCTCTCTCTTTTTTCTCTTTTTTGCAGCTTCAAAAATTCAGCGAGTTGCATTTTGTAAACTCTGAAATTCAAGACATAATTTAACACAAACAATTTGATACCAAACTAAATGTGGATGGATTGATTGATTCACCATTATTCAGATAATTTTTTTTTTCAAGATGCTACCGCAGAAAAATGTGATTATCGATGCGCTTATTCTTGCAAGTTTTAGAATGAAATCATAGTAGTTATTTGCAATTTAACTAGACACATGCAAAGGTGAACCGATTTATTTTCTCTTGGGTTGTGAAATGATACTTCACAAATTTACCAGAAAAATTGACAATTCGTACAGCTTTAATTTACATAATGGCAAAAATGATTGACAGGGAGTCATCTTACATAGGAAATTTATCTGTATGTACTAGTAATTAATTATATTACAAAATGTTGGTGTAATCAACTGATAAAGCCTGATATGGATGTAGCAAAGATCCATTTAGGTAAACCATGTTCATCTACCATCTCCCATCATCTCACCAAGCATGGGTGTCGTTGCAATTTCCAGTGAAAAATTTGCAGTTCCAACAATGCTTGCAGTGAATGAGGAGTTGTAAGTGCTCTTGTTTGTGCTCTTATCAGCAGTCTCAACCAAGGAGCTAGTGGTATCATCGAATCTCCAATCAGTCAAGTAGCCTGGCCTCGTGGACACGGTCACCACTTCAATATCTCCAGAGAGCATTGCCACCACACGGGACATTGGGGGTCTCGGCGCTGGCGATGTTTGAGTGCACAAGAGCGCTATCGCAACCATGCGTTTTGCCTCTTCTTCATTGAACTCTGATAATCTAGAATCAACCAGCTCAACAACACGGTTGGTTTCGTGTAGGTTCCAAGCCTGAGAAACAAGAACAGAAAGTGACAAGGATGTAATCAGGCAACCTCATAGATAGAATTAATAGGGAAGAATAATAAGAAGAAGGATAATGATGTTTCCTTCTTAAATGGCCATAAAACAACTGAACAAGTGGAAGAAAATTCAAGCGCGTACCCATTCAAGGAGATATATTTTTTCTTCTTCCAAGCTAGGGTCTGAATTTGACCTTCCGCTGATAACCTCTAGAGCCACTATGCCAAACGCAAACACATCTGCCTTCTCTGTAAGGTGGCCACGCATCGCATACTCAGGAGCAAGATATCCACTACAAAAGCAATAAGAAAGAAGAATTAGATTCTCAGCAGCTATAGGCGTCAACGTACTAATGCATATGGCTCTGTTTGCATATGACAGAAGAACATGGAGCTTACATGGTTCCCGCAACACGGGTGCTTATATGGGTCTTCTTATCATCATAAAGTTTAGCCAAACCAAAGTCTGATATTTTAGGTGTGAGATCAGAGTCCAGCAGAATATTACTGGCCTTCACATCCCTATGCACGATTCTCAGCCTTGACTCCTCATGAAGATAAGCTAGGCCCCTTGCAATACCCAGACAGATATCAAACCGTGTCGCCCAATCAAGATTCAAGGTCCTTTGCCCTGCACCATGGAGGAACTATATCATAAGTCCAAACGTCACTTTTTACATGACAAAAGACATAATTGAGGTGAATATTCTATCACCTACCAAACATTGCCTGATCAAGACTCTTGTTTTCTAGATACTCATATACAAGAAGCCGATTATCTGCATCAATGCAGCATCCATACAATTTGACAAGGTTGCGGTGTTGCACTGCAGATATAGTGGCAATCTCTGTCACAAATTGATTCTTTCCCTGGTGGGATGTTACAGATAGTTGCTTAACAGCAATCACTCTCCCATCATCAAGTGTTCCCTGATGTCACTGATATGGTCAGTACTTCAACATAAAAAAACGCTTAAGCCATTTTGAGACCAATAATGAGATCAGCATGACAATGTACACTTCAGTTCCTAGACTATCCAGAAGCTCCACTTAAGTTTGATTATCAAGAAATGCCATCCATCTCCTAGTGCTACACTGTATTAGCATGTAGATGACAAATGAAGGACGGTCAACCTAATTTATGTCACTCCTAGCAAACATAACCAAGAAAATTGTCCATTCATTACTTACTTGAAACCTTATGTAATCAACAATTTGTTATATTATCCACAGATATTTGGATGGCATCCATTGAACTTCTTTCTTTCCTGGCGTAATTTAGGATCTATTACAGTTATCCTCCAAAGCCAAAGGATCATTTCCTAAAGAATGAAAAAGCAATAAGCGAAGAAGTGCTTTTCTTTACAAGGCAGATAAAAAATAGGAAGTTAGGGCAACCAGCACACAAAAACCATTGTCTTTCTTTTTGGCCCAAGGCACGGAAACCATAATCGCTGTTCATTTACCAATGCGTTTCTCTTCTCTTTTTTAATTCTTTCTCCAAGAAACACTTTCAGAAAGATCAACCATCGACTTAGTTCGTATGACAAGCTAAGATCAGATCAGCTGTAGTTGAAAAGGCAATAGTGATGAGAGCAGCTTTTGCAATGAGCGAAGCACTTCAATTCTGCGAATATTTAAATGTGACACCACTCCATCGACATCTACTCTTTTGTGTTATCCAATGAATTACAACAAACCTTGAAGACAGGGCCGAATCCTCCCTCCCCAAGTTTGTTATTGGGATTGAAGTCATCTGTAGCAGCCTTTAGTTCTGCATAGCTGAAAGTGTAAGGTCTAGCATCCATGCCAAGGAACTCTGTAAGACACAATAATGCAGATAAGATTCCAACTATTAGAATATTTCACAACCTTTTGTCACTTAGTTTTTGACTTTTTGGAAATATGTTAGCCGCTTAATTAGTCATCCAGTGAAATAAAAATGCATTCATGAAATTTAGCTTCAACTAGAAAACATGGAAATTTCACTTCCAACCACCAGTGGGCAATGAGCTCAAAAGCTCTTAATAGCAGCGGCATTTCGATATGGAGACTTATCATACTTTTTACCTCTGCAGAACATTGTTTTCATCTTTTATCCAAAAACATTATTAGCACACAAGATTACAGATAGGAAATTATCATGGGGAAGCTATCGGAAGCTTCTGATAGTGTGGTTTACCTTGATCTTCAATCATGCGTGCCATTCTCCTTCTCCAAACAACATAGAATGCCAGGAGAACAGCCACCAAACCGACCACTCCAACTCCAGTAGCAACTCCAACTATCAACCCAGTGTGATCCTTTTTGCGGGTTGGGGTTGGGGGTTTGTTACTGACGGTGGGTATAAAATCTGCACAAAGCCTGCCAATTTAGTAATGTTTTATAAAGTGGTGCTGGGAGTATGAGCAGGTTTTTATCATAGTACCTGGGACAGCACTAATGGCCGAAATTAGAGGTCCATATGTGGCTTGTTTTGGTACACAACACGTCCCTTTTCCAGCCCAAAAGAAGTGTATTTCAAGATAGTTTGCTGTTACCTGAGCCTGATACAATTTTAGGACAGCTGTTAAAGAGGCACCACCTGCCTCTTTCCATATGTCGAAATCCTTTGCAACGAGGTTTCCCTGAAATAAGCACAAATGGCATTAGCAATTGACCATGACCTTTCTTAGTAAAACAAGAAGCCCGGTAAAGCATGGCCCTACCTGTATGTATATATCAAAAAGACGCCTCCCAAGACGTTTCCATTCAGTATCCAGGATTTGTATTTCAGCAAACTGGAGGGTGACATTGTAGTTTCCATTCTCCAGCCCTTATCCATAATATCGTAGAGATGAAGCAGAGATCCGTGCAGTCTGGAACAGCTCTGTGTCTAAAGTGTTGGTGAACTGGGATGGTGAGGAAGCACTATAGGTGGCGTTGTTGTTTCCTGTGAAAAAACCAACATTGCTCACTGCCCACCTCTCTGAGTCGGTCACATAGTAGGTAGCAGGCCCAAGACTGATATTATCCCGCTCATACACAATATTACTGGACGAAGTAATCTGAGGGCCACCGCATTTTACTGAAAAATTATAATCTGCATGGCAAACATAAAAGAGCAGATCGTGATGAGTTTGTGACAGGTACTTCCGTTACACAATGGACAAGAATTATCTGTCAAAGGACGTGCACTTTGTAGATATTAAATTTTCATAACCAGCCCGATCTATATGCATATAAATGTCACATGCTTATCTTCAAAACTTACTTCCTACAGTCTGTCACATAGCATCGTAATATGCAGTTGTAAACGTAACAATAAATTGGTTCTCTCACAATCTAATGAAGAGACCCACAAAGCACTAATGAAAATAAAGTAAGGTCCTTTTGAGGGAAATATCACAGATTAAGGAGGAGCCTAGAGAGGTAATTATTGAACATTAAGCGGCCTGCCTTATATCTGTGTCTGTGGCATAAGCTGACAATGGGACATCAAAACTACATAGCTGTCCCCTTTCGAAGAAAATAACCTAGCATATTAACTTGAACCTTAATTTTTCCTCTCTTCTACTGAAGTACCCCTAATCTAATTTACTGGAAGAAACTAATTTGACCATTCTGTCTTCTACTACATTTAAAGTTACCCTTCTCTTCACATATCAGGATGCAAGCACACAGAATATCTAAAGTAACTGGAAACATGATCTCCTGCCCTCCTCTTGTTGAGGCATTCAACAAAAGGAAAGCACAATCAGGGGAAAAGGTTACGTGGACTTACAGATTCCATTCCCTGTAGTGCAAGGAAAATTCCGTTGAAGACAGTTTGATCCTGAAGGAAGAAGGCTAAGATAAAAGGAGAAAATTTTATTCGGTTGACCAGTATGGCAGTATGAACTTATGAGTAAATTAAAAGCAAATAATTCTATAGCAAGGAAAGTTCCTTTATTTTTATGACTTTCACTGAAACATTTAAGATATCTTCATGGAAGATGCAATTGCTAATTAAATGCTAAAGTTCTTAAATCATTGAAGCAGTGATAGCATCTCCAAGTCATATTTCAAACTGCATGCTTTTCTAGTGAATACTAATACAGAGTTTTGCAGATTGCTGATTATCCACTGAATCAATTACAAGGATTAAATGATGGTGAATCTGTAATATCAGTATTTATTCAAATTACTGACATCCACAATGGCATATAAACAAGGACAATCATATGAAAGTCACTACCTATGACAGTTCTTTTGTAGGCAGTGTTTAAATGATTTACATTTGTTCCAAGCAGTAGATTCAGCAACAAATGTGAGTGAGTTTTAATGTAAATTCAGCATGCATCTGTGATCTCAATTAATGGAAATAATATGACAAAGGACAAATTTGATAGATGAACATCCAGAATGCCCAGCAGGATAGTGGGATTGGTGATTATCCTCATCAAGTGATGTAGGCATTCAAGACAAATCTGAGGACACATAAGCTAACCGTTTTCAATTGAATTGATTACTGTTTATGATCACTCAAGCATCATAAGCAAAAAATCGCTAGGGCAATTACCTAGTGTTAGAGTTGTCCAATGTAAAGTTGTTGCCGACCAGATTACTGCAAAATGCATCATGGAAAAAGTTGTGATCGCAAGTCTCCCCATAAAATTGAAACACTTACAGCTCATCTTGTAGCTAGAAGATGACTTCAAGTACTATACAGCATCCCTCGAGCAACAAAAGATTGATAAAGTGCAAAAGAAGAGTCCTCACTTTAGATATCTAAATAAAATGAAAATTATCATTTTTTGAATGACAGAAATACATACAGTTGCAAATCATTGCTGACCCAAGAAGGAATGTTTCCCATCAAGTTATTGTATGACACATCTCTGCAAAATGGCACAGGAGAGATGTCATTTAGTTAACCAACAGGGTAGTCGTCTATCAGTATCGAATAGCATGCTGTGAGATGTCAAACAACAAAAGGCTGACTATATTCTCCATGTTCACAGGCACAAAATAGATGGCTTTGAAAGAAACTATATTCAGTACTGAGTTAGCTATAAAGGGAAAAGGAGAAAAAATATATTCAAATAGCTATATCCTCTTTTTGAACCTTCAACCTATGAAGGAACATTTTCACTGCACATTCTCTTTGCATTCAAACTCCATAAGTGCCCATAAAAACTTGTGCGTAACTTCATGCTCTTCTCAATTGATCAGTGACAGTTGTGAGCATCATTATGGTTATCATGCAATGGAGATCTTTTAGGTGTTTCTTACATGTTACGAAGGGATGCACTTTTCTGTTCAGGCAGTGTGCCATTCAAACTATTATTTCCAAGAAACCTGAGAAATGAAGCAAAGAGATTTGCAAAGCATTAACAAAGAGAACATATCTGTGGGAACACATATGAAATCCAGATGAGGTGCATTACAAGTGAGTGAGTGAGCTCAAACTGAAAAGAGAGTCTGGAATCTGTCCCGTTAACTTGTTGAAGCTTAAGTCCCTGGTCCGATATGAATAAATTGAGTAAACAAGATATAGAATTTTGAAAAAAAAAAAAAATGCCTTTGGGAAAATCGAGCTGATTACATGTGAAAAACAACACAATACCCAATGAATGTAACATCTTGTCAATTGAAGTCTAGAGAAGAATTGTGGAGGCAAATGCTCCTTTGAAGTACTGTACTATGAATGAGGGCACAAGATGGTCTTTAATTAAAATAAATCATCCAGACGATATTAAGTAAGTAAATATCATTTATTAACTACTATTATAAACCATTAATGAAGGGTGACTTATTCATCCCTTTCAAATATTGCTTCTGAGTCACTGAATATATATTCACAATGTAAATGGCAACAATATATCCACGTTGATGATAATGAAAGACAGACACACTTCAGCATATTTTCAATCAATCTCGACCAAAACAATGACTTACAGCTGAAATAAACTCTTGGTATCCTGAAAAATCTGATGGGAGCGAATCTGAGATATTGTTATTCCTCAGTATCCTGGAAACAATTGGGTAAGCCCATTTCACATACGGGCCAAAAGAGAAAAAGAAAGGAAAAGAAAGTCTGCTACATGCTCCGGAATCACAATGTCTTACAGAATAGTCAGATTCTTCATATTCCTGATGAATTCCAGTGAAGAGCTCACATTAGATACATCACTTATTCTCCTGCATTATGTACTCAACTCATTGTCAGTTTGTTCAAGGCTATTTTTCACAAGCACAGAAACAGAAAGTACATGGCCCACTCACAAGTCTTTCAAAGCGGTTAAATTGGAAAATGTCAAAGGAATCGAACCTTCGAAAGAATTTCCTTGGATAAACCTATAAACCAAACAAATTGAGAAAAAATTGGACAAATTTATCAGGTACTGTTTAATGATAACATAATACAGAATTAAATGTTATAGAATTTGTCAAAATTCAATTTCCAGAGCCTACAAACTGTTGTGAAAGATAGACATTCATAGTCCTAGGCATGGTTATACGATAAACAAACATATACATTGCCTTACAGCTGTGTAAGCTGCGACCAACTTCCTATGAATTCTGGTATATTGCCAGTGAAGTTGTTATCATATGCCCACCTGCAACCGGAAAAGGTATTTCTCCTGAGAAATCATATCACAAAGCTTTTCCTGTTAATAGTTTTTTTCTAGTATCAAAGGAGGAATGAAGCTCTTACACTATTTGAAGATTTTTAAGCTTGGAAAATGTTGACGGAATCTCACCACTGACTCCGGAACTACCCATGTAACTGCACAATAAGTGACTTTTGTCAGCCAGGGGAATTTTATTAATTTAACGCAACTCAAATAACTCAATAATTTGTCCTTTTGAATAGTTGAAAGCAGAAGTGATGTCAAGAGGAGAGGGTGAGACAGCATCATGGAACATTTGCACAACATCCACGAGACTTGAAAAGGTTTACACCCAGAAAGTTCACAGCCAAACATTGCGGGAATCTCTAGCAGTTGAAATGTCAACAAGAGGATGACAGTGAAAGTGAAATATGAGGTATAAGGGTTAGGCTATGCGATGAAGGGCAGAATGATAGTAACAACAACATGCTACTGCAAGTCAGAAAGGTTAAAAGAAACTAATCAATTGGAAAGGATGCATGAAAAAATTTACTTAGTCCGTTTACCACCCATTTCGACAAAACTGGCCCATGCCAAACTCCAATACCTGCAAATATTTTAAAGGAAAAATCCATGTTTAAGAATGTTAAGCAGGTAGGACTTACAGTTTCTGCAATTTGGACAGATTTCCAAGCTCAGATGGCAGAGAGCCACTGAAGTTATTGGTGCTAAAGGACCTACAATATTAAACTTGCATGTCAAATTTCATTTAACATTTGTCTGAACATCCAATGGACCTAATTCAGTTGAATCCTTCTGCTTGACATTGCAAATCCTGTTCTGGAACTGTTACTTACAATGACAATAGCTCTGTAAGTTGCCCAAGTTGTGGTGGAAGCTCCCCTGATAATGCATTGATGCCCACAGTCCTGAAGTAAAGCAGCAGACTAAGCATCAGGAAAGAAAGAAAACTGCTAAAAAAAGGAGCAGTGAACCGTATAAATTTTGAAAATAGAATTGAGTTGTGCTTACAGATACTGCATGCGAGTTAGGTTGCCAATGGATGGAGATAAGGAACCAGTCAAGAGATTTTGGGCCAAGTTCCTGTATAAAGTACATAATACCATCAGAACAATGGAAAACTACGTAAAATTTTGAAACCTTGGTGAGTAAAATCAATATGGAGCTTCAGCAAATGAGAGCATGTGAGTGTTGCGTAGACATGACACATGGAAAACTGCGTAAGATTTTGAAACTAAGTAAGATTTCGAACTGAGTGTTGCTTAATTATAAGGCATGACACATGGCACACCATGAAAACTCCAGTGAAATGAGAAACTACTGGAAAAGACGGAAGAAGTGGAATGGGACCAATACATACAGATTGGAGAGGTAAGTCAAGTTCCACAACTCATCAGGGATAGGACTAGCAACGCTCATTGCATAAACCTTGCTGCAACCAAAGAAAAACCACCCAGACATGAGAGGAGACACACCCATGGTGGGCGTGATACTCTTGATACGTACAGCTGGGTAATGTGGCAAGTGGTGGAATTGTTGAAGGAGCAGCTGCATTTGATGAAAGGGTTATAATTGTTATTGTTGAAGTCGGTGGAGTCGATGGCGGCTCCACTGCATGGCTCTCCGCTTATGTTCCATGTCGTCTGTGGAGTGAGTCCCCATTTTGACCATATCGAGTTGAGAATTGCCACTGCATTTACATCATCATCATCGACTCACCCTTGTTTAGCTTCATGCTCTGACGAAAGGCGTTGCTGCTCGATTCTTATCTTACGTAAGTGGAGAGGGATTTACACGATTGAGTGCAAGTAATGCTACAGGTATTCACATGCTGTCCATCCAGTTGAACTGTATAATCGAGGACAGCTGCTCATACGGAGTACTGTTTTTACGCTTCCGGGACAATATGGTTTTAAGGAAATCAATTTTGCTTTCTTGATAGTCAATATTTTAAATATAAAGATTATTTTTGCAAGTCATCAAATAAAAGTGAGTTCCATATGGATTGAATTGACATAACAAGGTGAAAGAGGAACCACCCATGTCCTTGCAGTCCAATAAGATGATGCTATCTAAGACGAGGTAATCATACTTGATGAAGACTATGAAAAAATATCATTAGGATGTTCTAAAGAGAAATCTCTGTCTATTTATGAAAGAAGATATATTCGAGAACTGAGGGCCATTTTCCAAAGGAAAGGTGTTTGAATTGTTGATATAGCCTTGATTTTAATCATAATTTTGAAGAGGAGATGGTTTTCATTATAAGGAACGATGCTGATAGTCATTGGCACTCTTAAGAATGACTCGAAAATGAAACACTCAAGAGAGAGAAAGAGAGGGTTTGTTTGTACCTTCTGAAGGGTCAGTCTTAGCTTGAGTCTGAGCATGAGCGACGTCTGCAAGTAGTATGCACGCTGCTACATGCAAGGCAAAGATAACCCTCGAATTTGCCATAGTTCAACCAGAGGGAAAGAGAGAGAGAGATCCTCAGATCTTGAGAGCCACCGTGTCTAGTCTTACCGACCGCGCTCCCAGAAAAAGCCATGGACAGTGGCGTCTGGGATGTCATACGTTTTGGTGACCATTTTTTTATTCTATATGCTGACGAAGAGCCATTTTAGAACATATGTATCTATTATCTGTAGGGAAAGGTGAATCTGACTTTCATCTATGAAGGAGATGGCCCGAGATATGATCTGAAACGGTCCCTCCTCTTTTCCTTACTTTCAATAAATTCTCGAGCTGTACAATCTTTATGACCAGCCTTTGAGAAATTGGCTAGGCTATAACCGGGTCAAATGTTTGTTGCTCGGTTTACACTTTGAGACGCTTTATCGTTAGAAGATTAAAACTTTTGTTACCCCCCAGAGAGAAAAGAAGAGAAGCATTTTCTGTGATTTTTTTTTTCCGCCGGCTATATGTCTTTATTGAGAGTTCCAAATCTTTAATTAAGAAAAGTTGAACCAAATCGAAAACTTCTTCTCCAAGCACGAAGTTGAGGAATTACATGGCACGCCCTCATTATATATTTCGGAAAGGCCATTTTAAAATACTGATAAAATAAATTTAGACAATTGAGTGACTTGTTATATATTCGAATTGGACGTAAAAGTCACCATCACTTCGTTTACTGTTGAATAAATTTTGTAATCTGACCTATTATCTATTCCAGAATAAAATGAAAACTTCCTTTTAGTTATGTATACAAATGAGATCTTAGTTGACATTGGCTTGTCTCCACTTGATGTTAAAAAGAAAAGACTTTAATCATGATTGGAATGACGTATGAAGGAGAAGATATCAACTTGCTTAGTTACATCAGAATATATGAATATGGAATATTACTTGTACTTCAAAATGGACTTTCTTGGAAGCATATGGTTAGATGTTTAACTGAATTTCATATGATATGTTCCCACTTCCACTTGCTAGGTTGCACATCTCCCTGAAATTTGCGGATGCATATGACCAATATGAACTCAGTAGCAAGTGGAATATAAAAATAGAGACACCTACTTTAACGCATTTACCTCTTGGGAAAGAAAAAAATGATTTTCTTTGGATAGTGGTTTTTATTTAATAATTGAAGTTTGGAAAGTAACCTAGCGTTGGTCATTCTCTCGCACCAACTTGATGGCACAGCCTCCTCTCTCCATATTCAATCTCGATACACAACGTGCTCTGATTTTCATTTGTCATTAGTATAGGTTTCGATCCACAGTTTGCGGTAACAAGTTCATTGGTTATTGGTTATTTTGTTATGCGAGGAGGACGATTCGAAGTCCTTTCTCTGTGTTTGGTGAAACGCAAGTGTGTTGCTCTGGAGCTGAGCTATGCCCATGACTCAAAAATGAGCACTGCCGAATATAAAAACTCAGCAGCCACATGCAATAATCTTTTCTTAAAAGAAATAAACAAATGGAATAGTACGAGTCGTGGGTAGTGACGGTTGCTTTAGGTTGCAATTATTTTTAAAGCTCACATCTTTCAGTTTTCAGTGCAACTATGCGTGCCGGCATTGGGAGCTCTAAGATAACGCCGGCATTGGGAGCTCTAAGATAATATGAATGTCGATGCGAGAAAGGAAAGCTTAACTGCTCCGATGTGGACAGAGACTCAACTATAACAGTCCAGCGGTTAACTTGTTCGCGACGTCAAACCCAGTCAATTATATGTAACTGCAGTTTTGTCTCTGAACCAAGACTATATCAAACTCAACAATTTGCTAATTATGACCTATACAAGTTGAGAGTATCTATCCTTTTAGAAAGATTGATCGAGACAGGTGATTGATTAAACTGGCCAAGTTTTCGAGCTTCCTCTCTTGGTGACGGGAATAATCTTGCAGGCTTAAAGAAATAGTACAGAACATCTAGCATGGCCAAACACAAATAAAACCAACCAACAAATCAAACTTATGCCACCAAGTAGCTTCTGCTTGACCAGCTGCTGTAATCTACCTACTAAAAACCAGGTTTTGGAGGTTTTAAACATCGCCCGCTAAATCCTGCAAGACTAGTCTAATTGAAGCTAATTTGCAAAAAGAGATTAAATTAGTAAGTTTTTGGCTGATCAAGAACAGTAATTAGTGAGTTTTTCAAGACCCAGACCCGTAGATCATTAGAGAAAGTCCTTAAGCAAAGAGTTATACGGGTTTTCCCACCATAATACAGCCTGCAGTTGCATCAGTCCTGGAGTAACTCTGTTGCCAATAATATTTGTATACGGGCCATGCTGTTTAAACGTATTGCTGTTGTACGCACTCGGACCCAGCCCGAAATGTGCAATTCAGGCTCTTTGGTTTCTCTTTTCCAGTACAGTTAAGTTACTTTCCAGTGAAAAAGTGAGACCCCATGAGAGGTTAAGTTCAGTTCAAAAGGCCAACTGCTGCACTTTTAATTCAGTTTAAGATGCCAACTGCTGCACCTGTAGGCTTGTAGCTCAGACAGGAGAGAACAATACTGGCTTCACAAAAACCCATATTACAAAATATTAATTTATTTCCTTTTTTAAGGCAATTTTTGGCATACTAGATAAAAATTCAAAACAGGAACAATGACTGATTCCTAATTACATGAGCAGGCTGAAGGTTCTGAGCTCTATTGTTTATGTGTTCTATGCTTGGAAGATTTTCAGAAAAAAGAAATTCTGACTGGAAAAATATAGCTCATAAATTTTACAATTCTCAACTGGCAGGCTTCAGACATATTAGCACTTTACACCTTCACTGCAATCAAAGGCACCAGCTCTCTTAACGAACTCTCTCAGATTTTGTGCAGCAGCAGCTAATGTATCATCACTTTTACAAAAGGCAAACCTGATATATCTGTTACCATAGAAATTATCAGCACCAACCTCCACTTGTTTGTTTGAGTGGAAGAATCCACGACCTGGTACACCAACCACCCCTGCCTCTTCTATCAGCTTTTTAACACAATCAACCTGAAATTGCAATTGCATTGTTACCATTTGATGACGACTAATATCAGATTTCAGACAGCTTTTTACCAATAACTATAGTGACAAAAAGCAGCATACGTCAGACAGAAGGCACTCCTCAGGAATCTCCACAAATATAAAGAATGAACCCTGGGCCTTGAACCGAATTCGCAAACCAACTTCAGCCAGAATTTTAGCTAGGAAATCTCTTCGTAGCTCATAATCCTGAACACCAATGGGAATAAGAGTAGGTTATTGCTTAATTTGAATCCTCATACACGCTTTAAACTGATTACGGTCTCAGAGTATACTAAAAGCAAGAGAGAAGCATTTCTATCTACTTGTCTCAGTGATTCAAAATATTGTGGCTGACTTTCAAGAGCAGTCAATGCAGCCTCCTGGAAAGGTGCTGGAGCTGAATCTGTGATTCTGATATGTATGTTCTTTATGGCCAATGCGATGGCAGGAGGGGCAATTGCCCATCCAATCCTCCAGCCTGTCCATCAAAATACCAATTTCAAACTTTAAAACAGCTAAAGAGTTTGAGAAAGTATGTCCACCTTCTACCAGAGGAAGTCATTTGAATAGACGATATCTGGTCAATGAAAATGATATTTACAAAATGATTTAAAAGAATTTAGGAGTTCTTAGTGGAAGCTTTGTCCCACAATTGATGTTTGCATAACAACAAGGACAATGTTACTGCATCTCAGAACTGGAAGATCACCTGTAACACTGAATGTTTTTGACAGCGAAGAAGTAATTATTGTCCTCTCCTGCATTCCTTGAAGAGAGGCAAGGGATATATGTTTTGTCTTGTCATATGTTATGTGTTCATACACCTGAAAACATGTGGCATTTTATACTCATTCAGCATTTGGATAGCGAACTACTCCATGTAAAAGCACTTCTGGGGACCATGATTCGACTGAAAAGGAATGTCAAGATGACAATAAAAAGTGTAATAAATTAAAATCAACTGGGGGGGGAGGGTGAGCAACAGCCTGATGGATGCATCCTATGAAGCACCACTGATTGCATCTCATCTCAATGCAATTAGTTTGATAAGCTCACTAGGCAATTGCACTATGTTGATGAAATTTTATGCTTAGAAATATCTTATATGTTCATGCATGCATACACGAGACTTGAAAAGGATCAATCATCACTGCTCTCATGTTTCTTCAGCCATTGATGAGTCACGCCAATGGAAATGCTGGGAACAGACTAAGACAATCACCTTAAAGGAAGATCCTATGTTATCATCTCTCAGGGCAAATAAGAGTAATTTACTGTAGTTGCTACCATGTTACATTGCTATCATTTCCTACAATGGTATGTGAAAGAAAATGTCTGAAACAATGAATCTTCATTCAGAGCAACATTGACGACTTAGAGTAAATGTGAAAGGTGATGCGAAACAAGAGTTTACATCTACTCCCTTAAATAAATTGTACAAGTTAATGCTTGTTGTGTAGTAAAAGCATTCTCATACTTCATCTGTGATAACCATGCAATCATTTGCGCAGCAAGCTGTAGCAATTACTTCAAGCTCATCCTTGCTGAAGACTTTTCCAGTTGGATTATGGGGACTGTTCCACCAATATCACACATATTGGTACATTTCGAACTCACAGTAGATGATATAATCCAAAGTAACATGATAGACAGTTTTACATTTCTCTCAAATATGGAAAAAGAGTGACAAAAGAAGAGGGTGTATTATGTGCAATTGTAGAGCTAACTAATAGAATATCAGTATTTTCTGTCAAAAAACTGATTGCTCAAGACAGGACACAAGCGTCGCCTACATGAAGAATACGCCAGAAAGACTATCGAATATGGTCAAATATCCATTCACCATTTCTGAATTCAACGTCCAATGCTATATGGAATATCTAATCATTAACGTTGAGACTTCAGAATACTTAGGGACAGATGAAAATATCGATTCAGTCTTTGCACCAACCTGTTTAATACCACAGCTTTAGTTCTGCTGGTGAAGGACTTCAGGAATTTTCCATCGTCCAAAGTCCAATGAGGTGGGTCGAGGGCCACAAAAACCTGCCATGGATACCCACTTTCTTGAGGTTACACAGAATTATTGAAACTAAAGCTTTGATCGAGCCCACAAGGAACAGATAGTTCTAAAGACACTTACTGGCACTCCCCCAACCATGGAGATGCTAGCATCGTATGTCTCATAGGAAGGATCAAACAGTATAACTTCATCACCTGGGTCGATTACTGCCCAAGTAAAAGCAGGACTAAGTGTGGTGGCCAATATAAAAGCGGATTAGTTTGCTACGGGACGGACCAAACGAGAATGAAAGAAAGAAAACGTACTGGAAAAGATGGCAGCAGCAAAAGCCTCGGTTTGACCGCAGCAAATGGCGATATCAGTGAGGGGGTCGATTTCAAGACCGTGCGTGTCCTTCACTATCCTGGCCAGACGGTCGCAAATCCCTTGCACGTGCCTGCCGACTCGCAGCGGCAATCCATCAAACAGGTGGTCGACATTATATGAAATGAAAATGAAAATGGACGGCTGCCGACGTCACCTGTACTGGTTGAAGTCGGAGTTGATGGCGGAGACGGCCGCGCTCTTGAGGAGGGGAGGCGCGGGGAAGTCGGGGAAGCCCTCGGCGAGGTTGATGGCGTTGCAGTGCTGAGCGAGATGAGACAGCTGCTGAATTGGCGACGGCGAGAATGTCTTCGCAACCGCCGATAGCTTCTCCTTCATATCCACCTTCGCTCTTCACCTTATCCTCCGTGTCAACTCCCAGGCACGCACCCACGATTTCCTTTTCCTGTTTGCACCATGTGTAGCCTCGAAATTATAGGGAAAATTACAAACAAGGACCAAAGTTGAGCAATTTTCTCAAATAAAGATCCGAAATAAATTTCGTGTCAAATAAAAACCTTAAAGTTGACTTATTGTATCAAATAAGGATCTGAAGTGGTTCCAAATAAGAACTTACACTTGCTAGTCAGCCAAATATTCGCCGGCTATCAAGCATGTGATAATTACGATCGGAGTTTGGGTAATTTTGTTAAAAATAAATATATAGGGATAATTAACAAATCATAAAACAGAAATAAAATAAAACCCTAAGTTTTATACGGTCTCTCCATTCCTTGTACCCATCTTCAACAAAGTCAAAGATCGAAATTCTCCCCATTCCTTGTACCCATCCTCCGCAAAGTCAAAGACCCAAATTTTTCGTCGGTTGAGGCACAAATTCAAAAACAAGAAGAAAAAGAGACGCTTCTTTCTTTGTTTGCAAAGACCTAAATTCTCCGTTAATTAAGCAAGGCAAGGAGTAGCGGGGAGAAGAAAGAAGAAAGCATAAACATTTAAATAAATAACCTAAACTTAATTAATATAGGATTTTCCCTTTTTTTTTCCAATCACAAATTTCTGACAAAATTGCCCATATTTTAATTGTTGGAAAATGTTTGCCGGCGAGCTAAGGTCCTCAATAGATATTAACTTGATCACTTCGAGTCTTTATTTGATACAAAATTCACTTTAGATCCTTATTTGAAACAATGTCCTTTTTGACTATGTTTTCGGGTTTTAAAGGCCTTCCCCGAACGTTGAAAATGATTCAACTGAAGCTCCTAAGTACGGTCCGATAGCCACTATAGCCACTAAAAGGGTCATATCCTGTTGAAGAGGAAGTGAAAGGAGCGAGACCTTGCGGAGTAGGTACGGAAGGGGAGGCCTCTTCAGAGGTAGTGAAAACCCTTTGAGTCCACTTTGGGTCCTTATATGACACAAAGTTTACTTTGGGTCATTATTTGAGAAAATATATTCACTTTGGATCCTTATTTGAAATTTTCCTGAAATTATATGAATGTTTGGATCTTCGCTACATTTGTTTCCATATGTGGTTGTTGGCTTATAAATTATGGAGATTCCCCATATGCAAATTTAAATCAAAATGAATGTAGACAATATTCATGTTTGTGATCCACTAATCATAAAATCGACCATAAGGTAAGAAATTTCCTCCCACTATAGTAGGAGGAAAAAATGGCCATATTGAACAAGACGAAGCTCTTGCCCGCCCATAACATTAAATTTTACATGATTATGTTTAGGTAGGTTAGGCAAGTCAACCTCTCTCATATAAGCATGTACAAACCTACTCAAACACATTTTGGATTTCTCGAGCCTAGATGGTCAAATGTACTATTTATTTTATTTGTTTTGGTCAGTGGATCATTTCCTTTTCTTTTTTTTGTGTCAAAAATTAAACATTTCATTAAACTAGTTCTAAGGTGAAAAGGCGTGAGAGAGAGGCTTCTATACATAATAATTCCCCCAAGAGTTAGGGAGGGAGGGAAACCAATTCTGAGGTAAGGCATTTTTCCAATGGGTTTTGGCCACTAAATCCACAACCAAATTGGCTTCTCTAGGGCAATAAGATACTTGAACATTAGAAACAATGAGCAAAATTTCCTTGTTATTTTTAATAGGCACGTGAGCTTCGTGGGGAACAAATAGTAAGTCTTTGCCTCCACAAAATTGTTCAGAAGAGATAGTGTATGCTTTGGGGCTTTGTCTTCTTCATTATGAGGAAAGAGTGTGCAATTGAGGGCTCCAACCAAGAGAAACAACAACATGAACCGATTTCACTCCTCCATTCAATAATTGGCTAGCGAAATCACGGCATACATGCATTCTACCCTTTGGTCACTCCAAGTACGAATGTCCCATCAATATTCACATTGAAGTTGCAAACTTTAGGTAGTTTCTAGTTGCTTGAGGCATTTCCTCTTTCAATTTCCACCCTGCTTACTAAAAAATTCCATTTGCGGAAGTTGCTAAGAGTGATGATAGTCATAACCACAACATCATAGGGGTTGGGATTTTTTTGTCTAAAAATGGCTGCATTTCTAGCTTTTTAGACGCCGCAAAGTACAAAAGCAACCATGGCCAAATATGGTAAGTTGTTTGTATTCTTCAATAAATTACCGATCTACTCAACGCTTCAAGATAATCCATGGCTCGAAATTTGTAGGTTCAACATTGGATGTGCCCAAATTTCTTTGGCCTATGAGCAGAGAAGGCATAAGTGCTCCACCATTTCACTACTTTGATTGCATAGGGGGCATGAAGAATTAGGTATTGTCCTCCTTCTATGTAGATTTTGTTTTGTTGGAGTGCATTTTGGCAAATATTTCACATAAATAGTTTAATTTTGGGAGGGACTTGTAAGTGCAATAAGAGTACAATGGAAAACCCAATTCTGAGGTAAGGCATTTTTTGATGGGTTTTAGCCACCAAATCCACAATCAAATTAGCTCCTCTAGGGCAATAAGATACTTGAACATTAGAAACAGTGGGCAAAATTTCCTTGTGATCTTAGGCACAAGGCTTGTAAGAGCGTTGACCAAGACCAAACAATCAGTCTCTACCTGAAAAAAAATTTCAAAGGAGAGAGAGTATGCTTTGGGGCTTCATTTTCTTCATTCTAAGGAGAGAGTGTGCAATTGAGGGCTTCAACATAGAGAGTCAACAATGTGAACTGTTGCCATGCCTTCGTTCAATAATTGACTAGCAAAATCACAGCATATACCCATGCAATCGACCTTTTTGTTTCTCTAGGTATGAAAACCTCATCAATATTTACCTTGAAGGTGCAAGCTTTGGGTGATTTCCAACTGCTTGGGGCATTTCTCCTTTCAATTCCAACTATGTTTACTAAAAAAATACATTTGCGAAAGTTGCCAAGGGTGATAATAGTTGTATTCACAACATCATTAGGGTTGGGAGTTTTTTTGTCTGAAAATGGTTGGATTTCTAGCTTTCCAAACACCCAAGAGTACCAAAGCAACCATGGCCAGATATGGTAAGTTGCTTGTGTTCTTAGATAAATTATCAACTGACTTCTCAATTTGAGATAATCCCTGAATCAAAATTTATAATTTCAGCACTAGATGTGCCCATATTTCTTTGGCCCATGGGCAAATGAGGCATTAGTGCTACACTATTTCACTACTCTAAATGCAAAAGGGGCATAAAGGGTTAGGTACTATCCTCCTTCTATGTAGATTTTCCTTTGTTGGGAGTGCATTTTGGTAAAAATTCCACAATTTTTTTTTTTTTTTTGGGGGGGGGGGGCCTGTAACTTCCATATACCTATCCACAAAGTACAATGGGGAGGTAAGATGCTAATTCTTGATCTTCTTTTTGCTTGCCAGTGGATTCTCAAATACAGTGATATTCACTCTTCACCATGTACTGCCATGTACTCATCCATACAATATGGTCCCTTTCTATTTGGGGTTTGATAAGAATTGCTAAAATATCACAAACCATTTGCTCATGAAAGTGCTCTTGCAGTATGGTTTTATTATATTATCCCCCGTCCCTTGTCTTTTCCAAATCTTGATGAAGGTACCTCTATCGATTCCACTTTGGCAGCTCCTAACATGTCTGCACCATCTACAAATTTCCTTTTGGTCATTTCCTCTTCTCATATTTGTCATTCTACCTGTGTAAGTCAACAGTCCATTTGATTTCATGATTCTCATTATTATTATTATGTTATTGCTTCTTTTTGCGAGCCTCGAACATATAGAAAGGCTTGTACTAATTCTCTTTGGCAACAAGCAATAACAAATAAGTTGCAAGCATTAGACAAATTGTCTCATACCTAGCATTTGATTTATTTGCTTCTTGGAAAATCTGTTGTATGTTGTAAATGGTTGTATATGATCAAAATAAAGGCAAATGCTATGGTGGAACACTACAAAGCTCAAGTGGTTGCAAAATGCTTCACTCAAGAATATGGCGTTGAATATGATGAGACGTTTGCTCCATTTGAACGTCACACTTTTGTTTGAAGTCTTCTTGCTATTGTCATTATTAAGCAATGACCTCTATCCATGTGGGTCTTGAAAATGCCTTTCTCAATGGCAATTTTACTGAGGAAGTATATATAGAACCTTCTATGGTTATACTTCTACTTTTAACAAAGTATTGTCAATTACGTCAAGCATTATATCGAGCATTATTATGAATCTTTTTTCACAATCGAGACTCACTAATGATAAGATTACTACAACTCCAATGGAGACAAATATAAAATATGATGACAAAGATGGGACTACTCTTCCAAATCCCTTACTTATGTCAACAATTGGTTGGCATTCTTGTATATTTCATTGTTACTCATTTTGACATCACTTATATTGTTCACATTGTCAGTCAATTCATCACCATACTGCGTACAACTCATTTTACTATTGCTCTTCGCATTATTCACTATGTCCAGGGTACCTTATTTCATGGTCTTTAATTTTTTTTCAAACTATTTTAAAGTTGAGGGCTTATTCTAATGTTCATTGTGCTAGTGTCCCTTTTAATATCGCGACATCACTTATATTGTTCACATTGTCATTATTCAATGTCCAGGGTACCTTATTTCATGGTCTTTAATTTTTTTTTCAAACTATTTTAAAGTTGAGAGCTTATTCTAATGTTGATTGTGCTAGTGTCCCTTTTAATATCGCTCCACTATAGGCTATTGCATCTGTCTAGGTTCACTCATCTCATATTATAGCAAGAAACAATGAGTTACCACTCAATCTAGCATTGAAATTGAATTTGGTGATACATAATCAGAATTGCTTTGGCTGCAATTATTATTAGAAGATATGGGAGTCCATCTTGAAGGTGGAATAGTCATTTATTACAACAACCGAGTGCTATTTAAATATCCCATAATGATGTTTTCCATAAGCGCACAAAGTATATTGAAATAGACTATCATTTCCTATGATATCACATGCTTCATGGTAATGTACAACTTGTTTCTACTTCATATGTTAATCAAACTGCTGATGTCTACACAAAGGCACATCCATTGCATGAGAATTTTTCTCCAAGCTCCAGTGGACCTTCTTTCTGCATAACATTGAGTTTAAGGAGATGTTAGAGAAATTTAGGAGATTCTAAATATTTTCCTAATTGATTATAATTGATATCGTAATATTCTATTACTTTAAATAGTTATAATGTAAGATATAAAAGAAGTCTCCTGTACTCTTTATTTTTTACATGAAAATATATAGAAATTTCACATTTCTCTTTGGGCATAATTCTTATCTAGATAACTCAACTTTGAGTATTTTTAGCTTTTTATAATGACGGTCTTATTAACTATCTTCATTTATGATACCTAATAAAAGTTTTTACATTTTTAATATACTAATTGTGCATAGCACACGAAAAATAATGCTTTAGAAATGACAAACTCTTGTGATTAAGATGTTTAACAAAATCCATACTGCTTTTAAGAGTCTCTGGACTCTACCTCCCCCAAGAGACAGACTCCGCTGGACAATGAATGGAGGGAGAGAAATCAATCGACTGCGTAGGCATTGATAAAGGGAATTGAATGGGAGAGAGGTGAGAAGAAACACATGGCTTCCACCTCAAGACATCAGAGCATGAAGTGACTCAAATGGTTAGGTGCATGGATTCGTTCAACCTCCTGCCTCCATAAAGACGATCATTAAAACCCAAAGCCAGCCTTCTTCAAAAGTCCACAGAGATTCAATGCTCTACTCTTTTATGGCCCGAACAAGAAAACTGAGAAAAAACAAGAAAACAATGAAAAGAAGAAAAGGCTTTCGGCCTTAATTGCCTCTTCGTGCCTTTAAATCTGATAAAATGGATTCTGCTGTATAATTCTCTTAAAGAGAAATTGTTACTGATCATGAGGAAACTCTGTACTGGTTTCTAAAGCGATACGTCCTAGTTCTTAAGTATACTCAATACAAGAATCCTTAGCACACTTGTCAACGTAACTGTTATTAAATCGACTAGAGCACCCGTTAATAAAAGTATAGTAAATCTGCGCATCATAAGACATGAGTATAGTGAGCATACATTTTTCATATTATTAAAGGGATGAGTTCATTCAATTCAAGAATAATAACATAAATGATCTTTAAACTTTCGTCAAATATGCAATGTGATTTATGAACTTTTAATTTATTTAATGTAATATTTAAAATTTTGATACATGCTTAACTTAATTCCTAAATTATATGAAAATGTTCAATGTAGGGATAATAGTGAACATTTTCATATAATTCTAGGACTAAATTGTATATATACTAAAAGTCTAGGGATCACCTTGAACAAATTAAGAATTTAGGAGCCAAATTGCACATTGGGCCAAAATTCATGGACTATTTGTGTTATTTTTCCTTTAATTTATGGCATTTTTGTGGTGTGGTTTCTCTAATTTGTGAGTGCAACAAAGCCTCCAACTTCTCTAGTTTATATGATTGAGCCATATATGCTCCTATAGTTATACCTAGTCAGCGAGCAGCCTAAACGCATAGGGCCGTGAATTGGACCTAAAAGTCCTTGCAACGTTTGCCAATTAGTGAGTTCATGGATCTGCTCATGTAAGAGGGAGGGAGGGAGGTGATGATGTTAGTCCAGCTGAAGCCGCCCCTTTTTCCTTTTCATTCTGTCTGTCAATCTCCAAATTAAGCTAGTTTTACGAGGATTTCTTTGGGTTTGCTATGATTGGGAGCGCACGAAACGACATGGGTGAAATGCCCTTAAGTTGGAGAATTCAAATTGTCATTTTCAACTTACCTCAAATGTACTTGACAGGACCATTATAAGGACATGGCAAAAGATACATCACTAATCAACGCATCAAATAGGGACCTTGTTTTTAACTGAGTACACTGGATACATTTTAACCTTTGCTGAGCGTACACTTTTTTAACTCAAAAAAGTCTTCTTCACAAAATGGAGAGGAAATTGTAGGAAGAACCCATCTGAAAAAGCTCTGAGTATATTGAAATGAAATATCTTTTTTTCGTTTTAGAATGTTTATTTCACCATGTACGGTGCTTCACAAGTTTTACAAGACTATCATTCATTATTTCGTAGCTTTACGCATGGCTTGACTTTGGCATTAAAAAGGGGAGAAAAACTACCTTTTACTTGATTTCCATCGCTGCTTTCACTCATTCATCTCTTAATTGATATTATGGCATCCTCTATTTGCTGTACCATGAGGGAAAATTATTTATCAACGGCTGTGCTATTTGGTTGGGGTTGTCACTTCAATATTCTACATAGTCTTATTAACGAGTGATTTTAAGGTACTTGTTAATCATACTTAAAAGATCTTCTTTTTCAATGGACGCTGGTTATTCAGATGTTCAATCAATATCCAAGGCACACCTCAACAAAATCCCCTTGTACCGGACGAAGATCAATCCTTTCGGGGATAGATCGACTCGAATTCTTCGTAAGGGGATCATAAATTTTCATCTAGAAGCGCACGTCGTACCACTCAACCGTATCAAACAGTGATGCATCTATACTTAAATTTATATCGGGATCATACGCAACATCATATCACTACGAAGGACGATGGAAGGAGGTAGGGGAGAGGATCAGATCATGATGTGTCCGAGGTGGAGGTAGGTGATCATCCTTAAAGGACTCTTCTCGGGATTTAAAGGGGGAGGGATTAAGTTTAAAGTTTATATTTATTGTAGGGTTGGTTAGGTTGCATCAATGAATGAATTTGGTCTTCTTCATAAATAGGGGCGCCATCTTCAATTTGAGTCATCATCCACTCCAACTCCACATCGCAGCAGCAACCGTCATTTAACTTGTCTAGTCTTAGTCTTAGTCTAGTCCCTTCGAGCGTGCGAGTGAAAAAAACCCCCAGGAGCGTTGGTGAAGGCTATTCTCTTCGCATTAATGCATCGCAACTGCACCCTGTGCCAAACATTAGATGGGACTGGGATTTCAACACTAACTGCACATGCGAAGTTTCTTGATCATTACATGGTCAATTCTACGGAACGGGTATATCTAAAGCTCCACTAGGATTAAAAAATAAATTGGCCGCATCTCACCAAAACCTAATTGACGACCCGTAACAAACTCTTTTACGATTTCCTTAAGATTTTAGCTCGAGAGAATAAATTATGTGGAGCGTGAAGCAAATCGGGACTTTATACTTCTCCACGCACATAAAGCTTCGATTGTCTTGCCAAGTCAACAATTTAACCTTTCGATATTACTTGATCATGAGATCCTTGGGACTGTCCATCCCACGTTCAAAGCACTCTTGTTAACGATTGGATTCATAAATGTCTAAATGGCCATTAAGATAGAGAAAAAAAAGGGTAACCGAAATTGCAAATTTTCCATCTTCGGGATTAGGTGACTTAGAATTTAGCACGTAAAGAAGGGGGTGCTTTTACTGATGCCCGAGCGTTAAATGCTTTGATTAAAGAAGGGAGCGAGGGAGGGAGGGAGGGGGGAGAAAGCACTAATTGCGGTAATCAATCAAAACCGTGAATTGAATACGGAGGATCAGCAAATGCAACCAGAAACACTTCGATACGAGTAACTCAAATTAAATGGAATGGAAGGTCCAACCCCTTCGTGTCGACGTCCGCACATCGTCATCGTGAATTTAAGACGAGTCATTTTGGAAAGTTGAGAAAATTTAAGTCGGGGGGTTATTCAATTCTTGCACCTTCCTCGGCCAAACAGCATTTAAAACCAGAGACGCGAACAGGGTCGGTCTAGACAACGAGTGCTGGGTTTATCAGGATTTATACTGGCAAGGTGCACTCGTGCAAGAAAACTCCGAAGTAGAAAAAAAGTGAATATGCTGAGGTACATTCACATGGCACATTGCAAAATTATGATAAACATTTCTTTCCCCAACATTTTCGAAGATGAAACTAAATGGACTCTCGTATTTTATTCAGGTTTTTTACTAAAGAATGCCTCGGACTATTTATTGAACAAAAATCAAAATACAAATTCCTTTTTAATTCGGTGCAATCTTTGTTTATTAAGTAAGGGCCTGTTTATTTGTGTCCATAGTCCGTGTTTATGAACACAATTTCTGTTTTTTTGTTCCGGAGAACAAAAAAAGAACAAAAACGCGTTTGTTTGCATTTTTGTTCCAAATCTATTTTTTTGTTCTTGTGAACAAATTTGGAACAGAAACAAAAAAAACTTGTTTCTTGTTTCTGAAACACTTTCGAAAACAATTTTTATCTCTCCTATTTTTTTCTTTTCTTTCTTTTCTTCTTATTTTTGCTTTGGCCGGTTGCTACCCTCGGCCATGGCCAACGACCAGCCGTTGAGGGCCGATGACCTAGCTGAAGGGTCCTCGGCCCCTGGCGAGGCCAAGCATTGCCAACCCCTGGCAAGGCTCAGCCTCGCCTTGGCTAGGCGAGCTTGAGCTCACCCAAATTCGGCGAGACCAAGCTCGCCCGCCATTAAGGCTGCGCATGACAACGCTCGTTCCCGGAAGAGTTTTTTTTTTCAGAAATAGTTCTTTTCTATTTCTACTCCGGCAATCTCGAGTAAAAGAACCCGTTTGGTACCCACACAAAATTTCTACTCTTGGAATAGAAAAAGAATAGAAATGTGTTTGGTAATGCGACAATTTCTTTTTTGTATTTATTCATTTTATATTTTTGTCGACGGATCGCCGCCGCACGACCGCTAGCCACCAACCATCACCGCCGACCGCCGTCGGAAGCCCATCAGCCGCCAACGACCGCCGATTGCCCGGCCGGCGTCGGAGGCGGCGGCAACCGGCGACGGCGGGCGGTGACCGACGGCGAATGGCGACCGACGATCGGCGGCGGTGGCAACAGCAGCGGCCGGCGGAGGCAACCGATGGCGGCCGGCGGCGGCGACCGGCGACGACGGTGGCTTCCCGGCGGTTGACGTAGTCGCGGCAAGAAAATAAAATTAAAAAAGAAAATCAGCTTACTTCTAGAAATTGTCCCCGGGAACAAGAAGCAACTTTTTTTTGCTTCTCAAAACTGTTCCTAGGAACAAAACGGGAACAAAAAATTGAGAAATTGTTCCCAGAACATATGTTTTACCAAACACGGTTTACTTCTTTTTTGTTCGGAGAACAAAAGAACGTAAATTGGGAGAAATGCAAACGGTCATGGCCTAAGCCTCGCCGAGCCACCACCAGGTCAACGTCGCCTAGTGGTGGCTTGGCGAGCCCAAGCCTCACCGATGGCTGGGTGAGCCCGCCAGCCATGGCCGAGGCCGGCAACCAACCAAAAGGAAGAAAAATTAAAAAAATAAAAATTAAAAAAGGAAAAATAAAATTAAAAAATTAAAAGAAACAAAAAAGAATATACAAGTTTACTAAACGTTTTCTGTTTTTTTTATTCCGAAACAAGTTTACCAAACATGTTATTTTGTTCAAAAATTATTCCTTAGAATATAAATAGTTTTTTCTATTTCTATTCCCTAAAATAATTTTTTAACAAAAACGTTACCAAACACACCGTAAGTAGCTTACACGATCCATAATCACGATTAGCCTTTTTCTTTATTTAATATGACATGTGTCCAAATCGTGCCTTTTGTAATTTTACTTGTTTTTCTCCTCAATTTTACACATAAATCATACTAATGGGAAAATGGCATAGTTGCTCCCGGTTAGACTTGCTCGTAGGGTGGGCTTGCACGGGCTTAGATTGGACTTGCTTTGATCGGACCCTAACTAGCACTTGGTCTTGAGATTCGATGGCTAGACCAAAGTTCATTGAGAAAATGATTCAAAAAGTCATAAACATATCACACTTTTACTAATTCAATTTTAAATATTTTAAAAAATTTAAAATTTATCAATGTAATTCATCTAACCAATTTTGACCAACAATCACTAATGTGGATATCAATTCTACGTAACATGGTTAGAAATGACACAAACGTATTTTATTAAGTTTTTAAATATTTTTCAAAAATTTTATTATATTTTTCTTTTTCCATTTCATTTATTTCTTTTTATTTTTCTCTTTTCTCCTCCGTCAATCGCCAGTCTCTACGAGAAGAAAAAAGAGTGTATTTTGTTAATAGTTACAGAAAAATGATGTCAAAAATATTTTTTAAAAATTATAATCAAATGTCACTGAGAAGTAAATCCATAAAAACAAATATCAAAAATATATTTTTTTGCGATATCGAGTTTTTCTATTTGATAAAAAGGACAACTGGCCCTCAATGCTACAATTACGTCCTCGCCGTTCAAGTTGCTTGTTTCTTGTCGATGTATTTACATACTTTAACGTTGAAATCCTCCGCGGAGTTATTTTTTCGAGATGTGTTGTGTCTGACGGAGTGAATCAAATTGACACTCCCTAAAGAAATGTTAAGGGGGAAATGAACCAAACCTCTTTTTGCAGTAAAAAAAATAGAAATTAATAAGTTGAAATATCACTCGTTAGTTATACATAATAAAGATGAAAATTAAGATTTTATTTATTTTGCAAAAAATTAATAATTTAAAAAATCATTTCTTAAAATTGATCATTTGCATCCCTCGCAAAAATGAAGGGATGTAATTTTTTTTATCATTCAAAAAATATTTAAATAGAAATCATTATTGATAATGATAACATTTTTCATTGACTAAGTATATCTAGCAGTATAAACGATTATTTTTGGAAAAAAAATTCATAAAATAAATGGAGCCCAAGCGAAATCTTCATTTGATGATTCGAGAACTGGTTGGGATTATCTATAATGGCATTGAAGACGACCATAACTCCACATAACTTCCCTCCTTAAATTCCTCGTCCATTTTTCTGCCTCCCTTTCGCTTCCATTTCCCATCCCCCTCCATTTAATGTCGCAACCATAAATGAAACATTAACCACACCATTTAATGGATCTATTTGCCCCCTCCCCCCATATTTTCCCATATAAACAAAAAACAAAAACAAAATCATGAACAATTATTAAAAAAAAATTAAATTGAAAAATGGATATTTCATTTCATCCCCCCCGGCGTTATATAACGCCCTCCCACCTCTGTCTGTTCACTGCTGACTTGCGTGGAGTGTTCAATTTCTATCGCTTCTTCCTTCACTTGGGACCTCTTCCTCCTACTCCTCCTCCTCCTCCAATTCCTCCTTCCTTAGCTGCAGCAATTCTCTTGGAAGAGGGAAGGGAAGATGGCTGCAGACGTCAGCTCCACGGTCGGGTACATGAGCGGGTTCAGCACGGAGGAGAGCAAGCGCGCCAGAGGAGGAGGCGGAGGAGGGAACGAGAAACCGACGGCTCTCGTCACGCGGGACTTGCTCGGCGGCCTGCACGAGATCGAGTCCCGCGACCTCGACCTCGACCTGCAGGTGCCCGCCGGCTGGGAGAAGCGTCTCGATTTGAAGGTGCGTTTTGGAAATCCGGGCTGTGTCTCCCTGCTGCCTTCTGTTATCGCTGGGTTAATTTTTTGTCTGAACAGCTCTGGCTCGCGTCTAGGCAAATTGGATTAGAACGGTCCGTGCAATTCCGTAGTTGTCTGGTGTTATCGAATTCGCGATGTGTTCACGTGGAAGCTTCCCGTTCGTGATGCCTGCTTATGGTTTGTGAAACAGAGCAGAATCGTGTCTTTGCAAATCATCGTGTCGTAGATTGCTATATTTGTATACTCGGGACGGAAGAAAGGTCGCGAATTTCGGCAGTGACCGGGATTGTAAACTTACATGGTTGGCGAGATTGATTGCTTCATGGATAGTCACGCGGTGGCAGCGTCCATGAACATTAGTCGATCCGAGGGGCACTTAGAAAAGATGATTCGTGAGCGAACTGTAGTATTCGTGTTAGTGTCGCCGGATGAGGAATGATTGCAGCTTTCGATTATGAGGTTCTTGGTGTATCTGGTATTCCTGTTAATGAAGTCGGACATGAGGCTCCCTTTGCTCGGCGATTTCTTTTGGGTTTCATTCGGCGATTGCTTTACTTGCTTTTATCCTGTTAAATTCTTCTTTCATCCTGAATTCGGACGCAGAAGTGATATCGATTGATAATGTAGTAAGATGTCTGAGTTTTGAATGTTGCCGCTGGTAACTCGTTTCTGTCGGCAAGGGAAAAATTGATACCTTTTAAGAGAGGATGATCTGATCAGTTTTTTTTATCTTCAGTATGCATTGATCAGAGATGTAATTCCCGCTTCACTTGTTCATTTCTTCCAGTCAGGAAAAATCTACATTCAAAGGTGCAATTCACTGAGATCGTCGCCTCCATCCTCGTCCGATCACAAGCAGCAAGCCGACCAGACGCTCACCAGGCTCCAAGACTTGAACTTCCCGCCCTCACCATCAAAACCCTTGCTGAACCTATTTGATGAGTCCTGCTTAGACTTGAAGTTGATGTCGTCGCCGTCGTTGCCTTCGTCCTGCAGCTACCAGAGCGTGTGCACTCTCGACAAAGTGAAGTCCGCGCTAGAGAAAGCAGAGCGAGAACCGTTCAAGAAAGGCTTGCCAGCCCATTGGAGATCGCCATCGTCCTCGTCTTTATCACCTTCTAATTCGTCCTCGTCGTCTTCGATCAGAGAAAAGCACCAAGAGGCGAACGACGAGAAGGTGTCGCCAACTACAGTGGCTGCAGGATGCCCAACTTGCTTGCTCTACGTGTTAATCTCGACAAGCAATCCAAAGTGCCCGAGATGCGACATGATGGTACCGTTGCCGAGCTCAAAGAGACCTCGGATCGATCTCAACATGTCGATATGAGGGGGGATCGTGCTCTCAAGGATTCAATTTGTAAATGATGGACGAGATGGGTCTTCCTTTTTAGATATATTTGTTCATGTTTAGCGGGAGGTTAGTGCAGTAGCGCCGGTAAATTTAGCCTTTGAGCATGTGCTGCTTAGCCATGGGAGATAGGATTATATCGCAGAGCAAGTTGTTTATTCGGACTCTCTTTCCTTTTTCCTTTTTCTATGATTCGGAACTCGTAGCATGTATAGGTGCATAGTAAGTCGGCGCGAATTTCGCAAGTAGTAAATATTTCTGCCGATTTTCTGAATGGGAGGGAAATGAAAGTTGTTAGGGTTGTGCAATGGGAACTGATCAAACCGGACCGGCTGATTTTGGGTGGTTCCCACAATCGGAGGTCAGGTTCGTGGTTCCTAATCTTGGAACTTGGAATCAGACCGACCGGATCAATTTTTTATATATTTAATTTATATACATATAATAATATATAAACATTATATATAATATATAGCTATCATATATGAAACTTATTGCAACCATAAGTGCAATTGAAGTAGCAATCTTCTATGTGTTTAAGAGACTGCCAAAACTCTTCTTGTTATCTTTATTCATTGAAAAAATTTATTTATTAGTTTCATCTTATACTCAATGTGAGACTAAGGTTTCAAGAAATTCTCATTCCTTATGCTCACACACTCTCTCTTTTTCTCCCATCACCTGCAAAAAAAAAAAAAAAAAAAAAAAAAGGCACTTCAAGCCTCCAAGAGTTCCATATTGACTAAACATTCAAAGAGCAAAAGAGAGATTGTTTATAAAACCTAAGTCAAGCACAACCTCCAGTCACATTGTTATTGGCCTTTATGATTAAGATTAAGCGTGAAACATACCAAGTGTGATTGATATTCATGCAAGAAAAGTTTAAATATTTTGCATGTGAAAATATAGTTTTATTGGATCGAATAGGAACCGAAATGGATTGATTGGTTTGAAATATGATCACTCTCACTTTTTAGTGAAAAAAGAAAAAGTGCTGATTTTGTTGGATAGAAACAGAACTGACGGTCCATTTAGGTCCGGTCCGATTCTCGGTCCTAGGACCAAACGTTTCAGTCCACGACAGTTCCCTTGAGAACCGATTCTTGGTTCCAAGGTTGAATTGGACCAAACAGGAAACCAATCACCCCTAAAAGTTTTTCATTGTAGGTGAGATCACTAAGATGACTTTCAAGTTTGCTTTGTGTTTTGATTGTTTAGTAGTGTCCCTCTACCTGAATTGACTTCTAAATTCGCGATCAAGCCTACCTTTCCCGGTTGCTTATCTGGGCGATAGGGTCATTGTTCTGTCTTTTCGGGGATCCTCCTTTGACCATCATCATCTCCATCCCCGGCAAATCCCACGTGTTCAAGATCAAGAGAGAGCGAGAGAGATGTGTTGTATCACGACATCGGTGGAGATCGACTTAGCCCCATCAGGCCGAAAATGCCATGACCCAGCTGGAATGATCTTTGGGCTTGGTTGTGTTTGCCGAATCTTTTGAGCTTTGCTCGGCTGGACAGCTTCGAAGCCAACAAAAAGAAATTGGCTGGATTTTGACATCGAATTGATAAATAGTATCCACAACACAACCCTCTCAATTAGCTGAAATAACAGTGACAAAAATAGCCGAGCTGGAGCCAAAATCCAAACGATGCTAATTTGAAAAAACAAAAAAAAGTTTTGATGCCTTGATACGAGGTGTCTAGATAATATTTATCCCTAGCTGGGCCAAATATGCTCAGGATGATTCCAACTTATGTTAATATTATAATAATATTATTTATATTAAATTTCAAATATTTCCTTTTTCATTTGAATTTTTCATTCATATTATATTTGATTATATTTTCAATTTATTATTTATAAAAATTTAATTTATTCCATTTGTATTTGAATTCTATCTACTTATTTATTATTAAATATTTTCTTGCTATTTTTATTTTTTAAAGAAAATGAAATAGAAAGAATATAGAATTCAAAAGAATTTGAATTTGGAATTCTATTCCATTCCCAAATTCTATTAAATTATAGAAATTCAAGCCAGCGTGGAATTCCCTTGAATCACAATGAAATTGAGTCCAGAATAATTGCATTGAATACAAACCGATGCCAAATTTAATGTTTTTGGGTGACAAACCATTTCCCCGATTGTAATTATATTGCGAGTTTTATTTATCGAGATTATGAAATTTCCACAATAGAAATGGGCCAATAAAAAATATGCATCTCTTTATGTCGCTTATATATATATTACAGAATATCTGTTATAGCGTGAAAACTAAGCAAATGATATGCTACTTTAATGAACCAGAATATTTCTTAGAATCTCTCCCCTTTTTTTTTGTGCTAGCAAAGTATAGACATGGCATCTGACAATAAAAATACCAAAAAAAGTATATGCATGGCACCACCAACACAAATAGGGAATAAGAAGGGACCCAGCCATAAAGTTACATTGGCCATTTTCCTTCTTTAAAAAAAAAAAAAATTAAAGATATAGAGACTTTCCGAATAATAAAGAAGATATAAAGATAGATACACAAAAATTTGATAAAAATAAGAAGTTGCTTCTCTAGTTAATCGAAATTAGATCCTTACTTGAAGCAAAGATTTTCTCCTACACCAAAATCATTGGGGCTTGTTGTTGGGTAACATTTAATCACAATTGAAAAAAAATTACGAATTGAAAAACTTATTATCTCAAAAAGAACTTTTCCAAAACAAATAAGTTTATAAAAAAAAATAGCGAAGTGCATTTTTTAATTTTTCTTTAACTTGCACATTTGATATCAAGGACTTTGTTGATTTATTTTTTTATTTTTTTTTCATTTACTAACGAGGGCCCGACACAAAAGTAATGTCTTGCGTGAACGATCATCTACACTGATTACTAAACAACTATCATTTCCGCCATTAAATATCTAAAATAAGCAACGCCATTGAGTTCAATTATTCCTCTTAAAACTTTTGAGAAAGCTACTTTCTAAATAGAAGAGAATAAAATTTTCAAAAGTATCTTGTGGTCCAAATCGATCTAATGGGCAAGCAGACTCGAAGATGCTTTTGTTTTATTGAAAATTGAAAAATATCGATTTATTTTTTGGCAATAAAAGAATTCAATTATAAGGTATAGGTAACACGGTAGTAATATAAAAGGAAAATAACATAAACAGTTCTTGAACTTTAGTTTGATGTGCAATTTGATCCTTAAACTTTTAATTTGTTCAATGTAACCTTTGAACTTTGGGTAAATGTTCAATATAGTCTATAAATAGTCATTTCATTAATCTAAGAATTGAGAATACATTAAACATTTCCATACGGTTTAAGAACTATATTGAACATTTAATAAAAATTCAAGGACTACATTGAAAAAAATAAAAATTCAGATATTACATTGGACATTGAAATAAAGTTCAAGGATCACATTAAATAAATTAAAAGTTTAATGATGAAATTACACATTGAGCCAAAATATATAGGTTTTTTGTGTCATTATCCCCAAAACAAATTAAGAAAGATTCACAAAGAAATTTCAATTTCAATTTTGATACTCCATAAAAGAGAACAAATAAATAATAATAAGGATTTTTTTTTTTGATGACCTAGAAAACCCCATAAGCCAACAGTCGGCGGGCAAACCCTAGGGCGGCGCTAGCGGATGAGCCACCACCCTAACATCGCACTTAAGATCTCGTGCGACCAGCGGGATTCAAACTTCTCTCCTCCTTGCAAAGGATCATGAGAGCCTTATCCAACTCGGCCACCTCAGGCGGTGGTATAATAATAAGGGTTAATACTCTGAAAAATCCCAAACCGGTATACTTGTGACAAATTTACCTCAAATTATTTTTTTGACCATGAAAAACCCCAAATTTGTACACTTGTGACAAATTTACCATGATTGACCATAAAAAACCATAAACCAGTACATTTATGACAAATTTATCCTAAATTAATATATTCGATCGCAAAAAACCCCAAACTAATAAATTTGTGATAAATATACCATTTGCTAAATTAGATTAATATCACAAAAAAATTACAGAAATTGTAAATTATGAAAAATGGATTATAAAATCTCAAATTTATATACCAATCAATTATCACGTGTCATTTAACTTAATAATTTGACAATAAAATTTAACAAAAATTAACATAAGGTAAATTTGTCACAAGTGTACCAATTTGAGGTAAATTTGTTAAAGGTATACCAATTTGTGGTTTTTGATGGTCAAAAAAATAATTTGGGATAAATTTATCACAGATATAATAATTTGGAATTTTTTAGGGTATTAACCCTAATAATAAATACAGAGAACAGTTACCAAAAAAATAATAATAAATACGGAGAAGCCCAACACGCCATTTAAACGGCCGCACCGTCGCGGAACTTGGAAGTCAAAAGCCGCAATTTCGAGCGAAACAGCGGGCGAGAGGAGGAGGAGGAGGAGGAGGAGACGATGCAGATCTTCGTGAAAACCCTAACGGGGAAGACGATCACCCTCGAGGTCGAGAGCAGCGACACCATCGACAATGTCAAGGCCAAGATTCAGGTCCGTAACTCGCGCGCGGTTCTCGTGCCTGCTTGTTTTCCGTGTGAAGGTTCCTGCTTGGTTGATTTCCCCCCTTAGGATGGTTCGAATTAGGGTTTCTGCTCGGATGATATCATGAGCAAGCCGAAAGCTTTTTAGATGATTGGGGCTTCTAGTGGCGCTGCGGCCATCAGACTTGTCAAGTCACTGCAACGATTAACCTATCTAGTTCATATGGGCTGACAATATCTAGCGTGTGGCTTTTGGGTTAGAACCGTTTGTGGAGGAAATTTTGCGCTAATGATTCGTATTGGCTGATTCTTTAATCGATACATGTTGCGCTGAGTGGTGTGCTTAGAAATCATCCTTCGAAAATCAGTTTCGATTCAGGTTTTGGATTATCTGTGTAGAGACCGAGTGAAGCAGATAAGCCATATGCTGATAGGATAGGATGGGGTGTTTGTGCTGATGATATCTTGGGCAAGCGAAAGCTTTTAGATGATTGGGTTTGTAATGGCGTTGTGGCCATCGGACTTCATTTTGTTCTCGTATACTGGTAGTTTGCTGGTCTTATCAAGTCACAGCAACGAGTTAACTATCTAGTTCTGATGGACTGATGATATCTTGCATGTGGCCTTTGAGTGAGTTTATGGAGGAAATTTTCTGCTCGCAATTCGTATTGGCTGATTCGTTAATTGATACATGTTTCACTGAGAGGTGTGCTTAGGAATCGTCCTTTGAAAAATCAATTTCGATTCAGGTTTCGCATTATGTGTGTAGAGACCAAGCAAGGCAGATAAGCAATATGCTGATAGGATAGGATGGGGTGTTTGTGCTTGGTTTGACGTGAGGATTCTGCTTTCTTTAGGACAAGGAAGGTATTCCTCCAGACCAGCAGCGATTGATTTTTGCTGGTAAGCAATTGGAAGATGGACGAACTCTTGCGGACTATAACATCCAAAAGGAGTCGACTCTTCATCTGGTGTTGAGGCTCAGGGGAGGAACCATGATTAAGGTTAAGACCCTTACTGGAAAGGAGATTGAAATAGATATTGAGCCGACGGATACCATTGACCGTATCAAGGAAAGGGTTGAAGAGAAAGAAGGCATTCCACCTGTCCAGCAAAGGTGCTCTTTCTCTCTCATACTGTTTGGTGCTGTTATCGCATTGTTTTTCTCTTCCTTTTAACTCTGTACTAATTTTGGAATTTTGAATTTCTCCTTATTTTTTTCATTCCTGTGTTGCTGCAATAACTGTGATTCCTGGAACTTCCTTAAGGTATTATATGGTACAGTTCTCCTTGCTTCATGTGTAGATTTGGTAGATTGTGAAATTCTGTGATATCCCTGATACTTATCTGGTCCAGTTAATCCACTTTAAGAAATACAACTATGGGTTCTCTGACGTGAGTGCTTTGCATAATCATTCTCCTTGGAATCGGATTGAATGACGGGGTTCTCTCTTCTGTCAGCTTATTGCTTGGTTCCTGATTTACTCTTTTTCTCCTTTTCTAGCGAAACTAATAACTCATTTGGAGGTAAAAGACAAAAACTTTCTTGGCATGCATTTACTTTTGTCTGTTGTCTAGGGATCTCATTCTAGGTTCATGAATCTTCATCAGATTCCTTAGATGGGCTGTGTTTAATTAGACGTGGGATTGTGTCTTCATATATTTTTTGGCCTTTTTCATTTTGTGAAATTTTTGTTTCCCAGGTTTCTGTCCTTCAGCTTTTGCTGAGGAGATAGTTGTGAAATTACTATCCCCAAAAACAAAAGGAAAAGAGAGATATCTAAAAGTCTGCAATGTTTATGGGTGTAGATTCATTGGTTTTTATAGTGTCAATCATGAAGTAAGCTCTACTATAACGTGTTTATCCCTTCAATTCTAAATCTCTGATCCTTTAGCTTAGAGCAGAATCCTCACTCCTTTGAAACTTTGCATGGTTTGGATGGTAATGATCAATTCTGGGGAGACCTTGTTTTCCTGGTCTCTTCATAGGTGTTTATTTCTGAGAGTTGTCTCTGAGCTATATGTGGCATTTAGCTTGTTCAATTGATGATTGCAGTATTACAGACTTGTTTTATCACTTGCTTCACTGTGGAAGAAAATGGTAAAGGTCTCTGCGGTTAATGTTTTGCTTTCTTGTTCTAGGAAAATGCAACTTTGTTAGTCTTGAAACTTATGAGACCGTTCTTCATCCTTCATAGTAGTTTGGTTGAGTGAGTAATTTAATTGTAGGAATAAGACACTGTGCAGAAGTAATACTCTCCCAAATTTACATGGAGGGAGGTAATCGTGAAAATCAGACCTGATCTTATGTCTACAGTTTTGCTTGCACTTATATATTGATATAATCCCATATCTTCCTGACTTTATCAAAAGGTCTTGGTGATATGCTGTTTTGACATCTGCTAAACACTCTGCCACCTTTTAATGTTTTCGTTCTTAATTATATGCATTCCCGCTGTGGCTGCAGCAAAGATCTTCTGTCCATGCAGTTATGATCAATGGTCTTCTCCACTTCCATTATTTCATTTTTTTTCCCTCATCGAAACTGATATTGACGTGGATATTTCTTTGGTATGGAATCTCTGAATCTTATCATACTCTCTTTCAATTGGTTTACAGGCTTATATATGCCGGTAAGCAGCTTGCAGACGATAAAACAGCTCGAGACTACAACATCGAGGGTGGCTCTGTCCTCCATCTTGTGCTTGCGCTGAGAGGTGGTAGATTTTAAACTATTTTGGCGCATCAATGAACTAAAAAAGCTTGTGTAATCCGTTTGCAGTGTGAATCGACTTAGAGATGTTACAAGCAATTCTATAAACATGAGAATTGCTTTTTCGCTCATTCCCGTTGTTGCTTTTTCTTAATTCTGCTTTTGCATCAGAGCGTTGGATCACCAATATATGCACTCTTAAATTATAACGCACAAGCATGCTGAATGCCACTGGGTTTGCTCAAGCAATGCAGCATATTTAGAGCGTTGAGTTTGTGTAGGATCGATCTTAGGATTGTTGACAACTCCGGTATGACATCTCACGAACTTTGGGGCATGTCGGAGGTTTTCGATGCTGTGTGCTCGACATGAGATGTCAAAAGCCATTTGAATACAACGTAACATAATTTTGTCGAAGTAAAACTGCAATTTGTTTTTTCATATATCCGTGAACCAGATTGTGTCTGGAGGTGGCGTTAGATCGTCGGGACAATGATTGAGATAGAATAGAATAATGTAGGGTATCAAATCTTCTAGATAATGAAGGTGGAATTATTTAATCTTATCAAGTGCTTGATACATTTCAAAATGAACTTACAAGATTTTAAATAGTCAATTACATTTTTAAATTGAAAAAGAAAATTAATTATTTAAAGGATTAATACTTGAAAATTATAAAATTGATACAAGTGTGATAAATTTATTTTAAATAAATTTTTTGATATGAAAAATCCCAAATGGATATGCCTATAACAACATTCAAAATGTTTGAAAAGTAAGGTAAAATGCTTTTTATTTTTTAATAATTTTTATGTATGGAGTTCAGAAAATGAGGATAAAAAGTCGTAAGACAAGTAATCTCAATTCAACATGCAAAACATTCTAAAAACCCTAAAAGGGGAGCACAACAAAGAATAACAACAATAATAATCAAATAGGTTAAAGAAGATCAAAGCAATTGGGATAGGACCCAAGGACATCAAACACACAAGGAACAACTTCCATGGAGGAAGTTTTCTAAGATAAGGTATGCATGAATATCCAAGAACATAATGTAGTGCATTAGAAATAGAACAAGATAACAAGACATCATATCAAAATGACAACAAGTTGCCCTAGTAAACGTTGTCCCACAACACAATGATGAGGAAGGCAAACAAATTTTGTTAGGAGTCGACCTCAAAATAATCACCAAAAAATTCATACAAAAATGACAAGAGGTCTGACTCAATAAGGGTAGAACAAGCATTCCGAATTGTACTCATGACAGATTATGGGGCAAATTTTGCAAAAATGGAAAATGTGTCAAATGAGATTTAGCATCACTAGAAGGTTTAAAAAGTGCCCTAAGGCTTTCTAAGAGACATCGAGTTTGATTAAGGTCAAATTCATGTTTAAATGATGGCAAATGCAAAAGTATGCATATCAATCATAACATGACAGAATATGATGGATGATGATTGGCTCACTAAGCTACCTGAATGATGCATGAAAATGGGGACATTTAAACATGATGTAGGGTTAAATGCAACAAACAACTTTGGTAGAGACATCAAACCCTAGATCGATTCATAAAAAAATCACACAAATTTATTAATATCAATAGATGACTAATCATTAAGAAATGCTTATAATAGAATGCTTAACAACTTCAGTGGTAGTTTGTCAACTTGGTGAATGGTTTTCACATGGCAAATGACCTTCAAATGATGCATGTCATACATCGTTTCGAAGCTTGTGATGTGCACTAGATATGTTAAGAAGACATTATGCACTAATTTCTCTTTTAAGGAGCTCAATCAAAGACACTTTCATGGGGACATAATCAGTCACAATCGCAGGAGGGATTGCATAGAACATAGATGGTTTTCAATGATCTAATGACATGGTAAAATATCACAAAAATTCTTATATGTAGAATGCAATGTCATGATCGTTTTTCATTAGACATCGAAGTCTAATTTGGTTCACAAAAATCTATGTGAAAACGGGAAAATAGGACAAGGAATTCAATGTCTCAAATTGCAGCAGTCCAAGCATGTCTTTGCACAAGCAATTGACCATCAAACGATGACTGTTTAACACAATCTATATCTTGTTAGAAAGCTTATGATGTATTTTACAACTTTCATGGAGGATGCAAATCCAATCAAGTGCATTTACTACCTCATTTCAGAGTAAACACACATTGAACTCAAATGGGGCAAAACAACATGAGGACGGTTTTTTGAAGATTTCCCTAATCAAATATATCCAAAAAAAAAAAATCTAGCAAAAATATATGCTATGATCAATGCAATTTCATGCAATTTTCTTGAAGAAACCATCTCCAAGATCAAAGCACCAAAATCGGCAAACTGATGACACATTCAAAAGTCAGAATCATTAAAAAAAAAAAAAAACACATCAGTTCTAGCAGATATCATCAAAATTTCGAGGTGGACAGGTATCAAACGAACTCCGTTCAAAACTCATGACATATCAAATTGAAGCTTATCAAACGTAGATCAAATATCTAGAACACTTGATTAGCCAAACAGAACCATGTTCAAGGCCTACAAATTTCCAAAACTTGTTCAACCATTCAATCAACATGTAACTCATTTATAGATCATTGCAGCACTCATGATCATTGATTCTAAGCATAAAAGGATTCCTAATCTTTGAATCCTGGCCCTGATTAAATAACTCAACCTTGCCTCATTGGATTTGAGCTTCAAATGCTTACCTTTACATGATTTTTGACGAAACGAACTCGATCGAACAATCAAGGAGCTATCACAACTCCTCAAGGATGTTAAGGATCATCGATAGAACCATCCGGGATGTCGAAGGAATCGAATCGATGCAAATTGGCCGTCGGTTTGCAACTGGTGAAGGACCAAGTCCGGTTGAACCCGGTTTGCACCGGCTTGGAAGAATCAACCACCAAGGCCATTTTGGTGTTTGTCTAATTAAGCCCCAACCACTAGAGGGTCAAGGACTCTTCTAGGGGGCAAATCAGCGGTGGTCGAATAACCAAGGAGGGGTAATGGATCATCGATCAAAGCAAACAAAGCTGCTAGTTTCAGAACTAGCTCAACCGCCGGTCTTTGAGCCACTCGCAACGAATGACCCAACGAGAGATGCTGGTGACTGGAAGGAGTAGCGGCGATCTCGACAAGCCAAGGGATGGATTGACAATCATTGGTGGAGGTTGAGCACTATTGGCAGGGACCTCGGCTGTAGCAAGAGGCGCGATGAAATAGCGGCGGTGGTGGTGTGTAAAGAGAGAGGAGAGAGAGAGGTATGGGAAAATGGGGAGAGAGAAAGAGAGAATTTAAGAGAGAAATTCAAGTTTCAAGATTTGGAAAATGCTCAAACGAGCCCCCCTAACTTTTGGAGGGAAAATGGCTTACACAATTCCCTTTCAAGATCAAATCTTGGCCGTTGATTCAATCCGGTGGCTAAAAATTAGGGTTGAGCATGGTCTGGTTGGACTGGTCCATCCTCTAACCTTATAACTATCCCGCACAGTGCTAATTCTCAATTTTTGGGACCGAGGACTAACCCTAGTGAGCTTGGGACCGAGGACCAAACCGACCCAATGGGTTCGATCCGATTATAGGGTTAACCTAGGACCAACCAATAATTTTTTATTTCATTTTTTGTACTCCTTAAAAAAGCAATTGAGAACCAGATTAACCTAATGGGTTCGATCCAATTTCAAAGTCAACTTAGGACTAACCAATAATTTTTTATTTCATTTTTTGTACTCCTTGAAAGGGCAACCGAGGACCATACTAACCCAATGTGTTCGATAATGAGTGAGGTCAGCTAAGAAGGGTAAGCAATGAGGGTCAAGTGGGATGAGCGTCGAACAAAATGAGCATTGAATTTCGAGTGGGGAGGAACAAGCCAAGCAAGCATTGAGCGGCAAGCGGCATGAGTGACCCAAAGCGAGCGAAGTGAGTGTCGAGTGTCGAGTGGCGAGTAAAGAAGTTGTTTCTTTCAATTTTGGCAAATTGAAAACTAAGAGGACAAATCTGACAAAAGAAAACGAATACTAGAGGAGGATGCCACAAGGAGTTGTTTATACATTTTTGGATGCCGTGAAGACTCCTTACAAAACATTTTTCAATTATGATTATTGACGCCATAAAAGACATTAAAAATCTTAGTTATTAAATAATAATGTAAAATTACTTGAACTCCTCACTAAAAAGCTGTTTAATATTGTTGACGTCTTTTAATTTAAGGTTTTCTCTATATAAAAAATTATAAATAATATATTAGATATATATATTCAAGATTAGATTCAAGATTAGTCCGGATTGGATCGATCCGGAACTCTTAAGACCGATGATCGACTCACATAGTGCTGGTCCAGGAATTCTAGGACCAATGACTGACCCAATCTCCTTAGGAACCAGACCAAGATCGGCAGGGTTGGGCCGGTCCAGGGTTGACCTAAGACTAATGCTCACCCCTACTAAAAATTAATTAGATGGCTTAATTAATTCCATTAGGAGCTAATCAAAGTTAAAATATATCGCATGATCATCTAGATGATATTGATATGTCAAAATCAAAAGTTTAAATCAAATTTGTGATGAAAACCTAATTATGGGCAATTTTGTAATTTCATAGAACCCAAGGGCATTTTCACAAAATATGAAAAATTGAGGGGCATGAGAATGAAATATACATGATGAGACACCCATGGATCATCATCAGCTGCCAAGAGCAAGCCGAGGGCTGAATTGGCCTCCTCCACTAGTGGCCGGTCGAACCAACCCAAGCTAGTTTGATCGATTCGGCTATCCTTTGGGTAGCTTGGTTCATGGGGTTCCAAATTCTATGCAATTTAGTTGGAAGGAAATCTTGTCCAATTTGAGGGAAAACGGTCCAATTTTAAAGAAATTAGGCCAATTAAACCATTTAAATGTAATCCGGCAATTTTTATTGGCCTAATATTAATTAACTTGAAAAATATTAGACTTACACCATGGATACATGCGATTGGACTTTCTAGGCTAAATTGGATAATTTCATGTAATTCTTTACTTTGAATTACAAATTAATTGAAATCGAATTCAATTAATATTGCAATGCACCAATTGAATTAATTGCCCATACCTAAGGTGACTTATTGCATCTAAATTGATTCTAAATTAGTGATGCGACTTTTATGCTAAAATTGAATTGAGGTTTAACGGTGAAATTGAGCCTTAATTCTCAAAATTAAAACTTAGTCTCAATTGGGTCTAACTTGAATTTCTTCAATTAAAGTTCATTAACTTGGTTTTCTTATGTTCAAGAAGGCTAAATTCCTCAAATAGAATAGTTCCGGGATGAATTTCCCAAAATGGATCTCGGATTTGGACTTATCTCACAAAAATGAGTGGAATGAAAGTATCCGTCCGCAAATCATGAAAAATTGATTTATACCCCCTAATTAAGGCTAAAAGTGATAATTCACATTTTGACATGACGGTTCTCGAAACTAAATCAACGATTCAATGTGTAATAATCCCTAGATCAAATGTTGTAAAAGGAACTAAATCTAATTATGACTAGAATGAAAGTAATTTTATTTTTGGTGATTTTGAACATAAAAACGAAAAATTCGAAAAATAAGGTTCTTAATTGATTTTTGTAAAAATTTTTACCCTAAAATCAAATTGAGACTGAAACGAAATTATTTGTGGATTTTTTTTTATTTTTCTATTTTTTTTGTTAAATGTTTGATAAAAAAATCAACCATTTAGTTGATTTTTTTTTTCTAAATGGTTGATTTTTGGGTCAAATCTTTTAAATTTTCGAAAATTAATCTGGCTAAAGTGAAATTAGGACTATTTAGAATCTTTTTATGCAAAAAGCCCATTTTTGACCATGAGTTGACTTTTGGTCAAATATTTGATTTTTCGGGTTTTCGATGGAAATGAATAAAAAATTATTTAAGAATGACAAAATAAAAGAAAGAAACAGAAAAAAAGATACTTTTTGTTCAGGAAACGGGCTCCGTCACAATTAGAAATCCTAATCTTGAGTTTTTCTACCTTTGTCGACACGTCGGTTAAAAATTGGATGTCAATAAGTGTTCTCCGTGAACTAGCATTACAGTAGAATCCTGTTTTCCTCCACTACGATATTGAACGCTGCTGCGTCAATGAGGTGTTGCAAGCGGAGCCAGAGTTCCAGGCATCAATGTTTGAGGTGGTGCAAGCATTTCTTCGATTAGTTCAACGAGAGAGCATGAGCATGAGAACTTTCTTTGGAACCTTAGAGGGCATCTCAAAGACCCGATGATGCACATGCCTATGAGAAAACTTCCCGAAAAACCAGTTGGATCCATTTGGTGTAGATGCCTACAACATCTTCTCCTTTTGTTAATTTTTTTTTTTATTTTTTTTTTCCAGTTCAGATTTATCCCACATTCTCGTCGGATTTTTTATCCATCCATCTCCAGCTTTGTCTGGTCTAGAGGATGTTCCCAAATACCGAATAGGATAATAATTATCTTATCCAGACTATCCGAACTCAAATTTGGACTATCGAACGTAACATGAGAAATATTTTCTCATGTCAAAACCGACCATTTATCTTTACAATTTCTTCATTAGTGCTACCTGCCGATCCATACCTAAGAAATTCTCCTGGAGCATGATTATGAAGGTTACTTCATGCTTGCGGTCAGTTTAACGTCATGCATGATACTGTTCTTGAGCATAGGGTCAAACAATTGACGCTTCATCGACTCTTGGAAACTTTTCTCCGAAATGCCAAACTCAACGAGCTGTCAAATTGGTTCGGTGACTTATTTCTATGTTGATGGGATAACTTCTCGTCATGCATCAGGTTCCTCTTGTATGATATAATCTGACATAATCCTTTTAAATTACGTTTGGTCGTCTAAATATGGATTAGAATGAAATAGAATAAGATGAAATTAGAAATTCTTTCAAATATTCTCCCGATTGCAGAAAATATCTATCATATGTTTGATACAATTTAAAATAAGATAGAAAATCTTTTGTCGTGTCTAGCTCTTCGACCTCATCTGCACTTCTGACACTTCCCATAGTGCTCTAAATTTGCCGTCCCGTCTGTCACCATCGCGATCGGCTTCCCCAACTTGAATGAGTAATAAGCATCGGCACATGCGGACTTCACTTGCCTAAGGAAAAGCTGCCTCACGACCCACTTCCACAGCACAATCTCCGGCGGGATCTTTACATCTTGCTCCTTAAACTCCCTCATTAGCGTTGTCAAACTCGCTTTCTTAAGCTCCTTTTGGTTCATCTCATTCGCCGCCAGTGCCATCTCCAGGCTGTTATCCTCGCTCAACTTTGCCGGTGTCCAAATGAGCCTCGGGTCGCCGAGGGCATCGCAGAGTGACTGGGGGAGGCAGCGGTGGTAGTCGATTTACTAGACGAGGCAACAATGGTCGATACAACAATGGAGGCTGGCAATGAGGTGGCGGACGCCACGCTCAAAGTTTGAGCACCAGTTGACGGCAAAGCCGAGATTCTGGGGGTAGTGTAGGGCAAAGAGGAGGTGGATGGAGATTCACGAGTGGACATCGATCCATTAGTGTATAGCGCTAGGGCAGTGAGTGGCAGGGGCAAACACGTCTCTATTGTGGACAACAACCTCAGAAGATTTGGCGCACAAATGAGGAGATTTGAGTTCTTCAATGCATAATTTCTCTTTTAGACCCTCAGTCATTGGAACACAATTGACTGGGCAGCAATGATGATTGGCGGTGATCGGAGGTGAGACAATTGTGCGGTTATTGGTGATGTAATATCCATATGTGTCATTCCATCACTGAAAGATAATAGTATTTGTTAAGTTATTTTTATAAAAGAATTTATCCAATCTGGGTTCAATCCATCCCCATCTGAAATTTTTTATTCGACATTTTATCCGAATATATTTGAGTCAATTTGGTTAAGAGATGTTGCCAAACATTGAATGTAATAATTTGTTATTCTATCAAGATGCGAATTTGGATTAGCAAATGCAGCCTTGTTGCACTCTCTCTTTTTATAGACGGTAGAACTATATTTCTGAGTGAACTAGAAGGTGAATCGGTGTTTTAGGAAAAGTAGAGTGGGAAATGAGCTGTATGCGACACCTAAAGAAACGTCGATTTGGAGAAGTTAGCTTAACGGATGCCCAAGCCTAAGCAATACCACTTTATGACGTAGATCCTTGTTGAATCACTCGTCTTTAGGTACAATTATCACTTAGAACTTGATTATGTTAGATTCTCAGACGCTGTACCCAATCAACACAAGGCATATTTATCACATGGTTTCTGCTCCACAATATTTTGACGATTGGCGGTAGAAGGGTCCCCCGACAAAGGTACATAGAATCTTGCACATAAGTAGAGAGCTCCTATCAAGTTAGTTAGCATGTGGACCTCATTTTATATTTGAAAAGAACCAGACAATCATTTAACTTTAATGATCTAACTCTTTAGAATGCATCTGATATCTGTTTTTAGAAACGCACAATATGTAAGATGCCGTTAGATCCTACATACCTCTCTGTATGCGTGTGTGAGCATATGATACATGAGATTGGCGAGTGATAACTCGCAATTTCCATGGATATGAAACAATTATCCAGCTTTCATTATCAATTGTTATAGTGTGAGGATTATTATGATCATTAACATTGATAGGGTTATTATGGTCATTAAATATTATTTAATAATAAAAAGTGCGAGACGTGGAAAACCCTAATCAGTGTAATTACACGTTCTCCTCGTTCATTCTGTCAATTTTTACCTCGCTCTCTTTTCTTCTCCTATATTAATTTTTACGTCAATCAATCAAAGGCTAGTCTGAAACATACGAACCAATCTATTCCTTACAAAGTATGCCATCTAGAGGGGAGGCATCGGGAAAATGAGGGTGAGAGAGAGGAAAAAGGAGCATCTAGAGGACGATTAGATTCTGTGGAAAAAATTGCGGTTAAGCCCATATGAATGTGACCATTCTAAAGTGACAGCACATAAGGACAATCATGTTATTGTCTAGATCAAAACTGGTAACTTTGAAATAATATCCAAAAACCACTCGTGTGGGCGCGTGTAGGGAGACAATTAGAAAATTCAGAAATCGTGTTCACGACTAGAAAAGGCCCTGATTTTCCCAGAATTGGAATTATTAATGTAATACGTAAGATTGGCGTCATGCAGAGGTTATCATTGCACTGTGGCGATCTTGTGCTGCAACTGGACAGTCTCTTTTGCAGTTTGGTAGTCAATGGGAAAGTCAGACTGGTTAGCGAGAGCCCCTCCTCACCCACCCGACTCCAACATACGTCAAGATTAGGTATCTTCTTCTCCCCTTTTTCTATTTTTGTTTATGGGCTGATTTCAAGATTAGGTATCCAAATGGTAAAACGCCCAGAATATTATTGTTAGCTTCCCTAACTATAGACTTTGAATGCATGCACATTAATTAATTAAATGCCTCCTCTCCGCTCCCCCAACCTTTTTTCTTTCCTTTTCCTTTCAATTTGGTGGATTGATTTGACCGGTGAGATTGCATGGGGCAAGGGCATTTTTGCGTTTATTATCAATTATTTTTTAGATATTCTTATGTTGCTTATTTATGAAGTTTTTGTCTGTTCTTATTATACACATGCCCTTACTTGACCTATCAGCTTGAATTTTAAGGCCGAACATTCGAATATAGTATCAAAGTCAGGTTCGACCTCAGTTGATTTGACGTATACGAGACCCTTTTGTCAAATTCCATGTACGATTCTTAACCCGACTTTATGTAAGAGGAGGACGTTGATATATCCCATCTTGCTAGTGTGGACATTCGAACGTAATTGATAATAGTGTAAAGTATATAGAAGGGCCTAAGTCTTGCTAATATTTTTCAATATTACCCCATATTGGGAGGGTCACCTAAATCATTGGACTTGGAAGTTTTTGTCCGGAGACTCTCTCACCGTGGGGCTGTTGACATGGACGGGAACGATCTTTCAGACATGTACGCTTTGAATCTCGCGGCCCCAAGACATTCCAACTTGTGGTTAGTTCAATATTTTATATATCTCTTTTGTTGGTGAAAAGCGGTCCACATCAAGTGACATCGATTTCTTTAATTGACCCGCTGTAGACATTCCAGGAGGAGGGGCAAACATTAAACGGCGATGATCTAGTTCAAAGGGATTAGTTCACAGAACGACTTCATTCGCGGGGCATCTGCTTCTCGATCGTGCCTCCAGATTGATGGTGAAAATTCACTGTGTAAGACTTGCGTTGATCATTGAATTTGCGTTTCTTCAAGTTCCGTAGCCACTTTGAAGTGGAAGTCCGGCCCCCATCAATCTAGAGACGTATCTGCATTATGAGCTGTCGCATTTCTTCATATTTATTATCTCATGTATAGAAATACATGCACTATTTCTTTATTATTCGTTTGTAATTCCACGGCAACTTTCCACAAAAAGGGATGGACAAAATGAAATGTTATTTTTCTCTACAAGGGGGACCCTACCATGATAGAAAAAAAAGGGAGCGCAAAGTGTCGTTCTCGGCTGAACTACGTACCTACATTTGCGAAAACAAGAGGAGATGTGATCCAACTTTATCACCTCCCCCTTTCCATGACTTCTTTGCTCCGTTGGTATGAACCTGTCAATGTATCGACAAAAGAGTTGATTCACCAACCATGGCAACGATTGAAAGTGCCATTTGCCAATTCTTAACCAAACGAAGGATGTGATATTCACCTTGCTAACCTATAGCAAGATTGAGTTTTCTTAACAAAAGCAGCTTGCTAAGTTCTTTAATCGTCATATTAATTAGGGCAAATATCACCGGGAAAAACTCCAAACTATGCCTATTGTAATACAAATATTGCAATTTTTTTGTTTCCTAAAATTCCTAATGTTGCTCATTGTGACATGAATACCCTCGACTTTTTTCTTAGACACCTGGATCCCTAGAGTGCCAAAAGTTAGCACAAAGGGACATTTAACTGTCAAAAGTTACGAAAATGACACTTAACTACCAAAATCAAAGCAAAATGGATCATTTAAGTGCTAATTTGGGAAAAATCTGGCCAAAACGCTGGCGTGTCAATTTTCCAATGAAACAAGTGCAAAATGGTGTCGTTTTGGTGTTAGCGTGGTAAAAAAATTAATATAAAATTAAATTTATTTAAAACATTTAAAAATTAAAATTAATATTTAAAAATTTTATAAAAAAATTATATAAAAAAAAAAAGGCGACTAAGGGCTAAGCCCTCAACCATCGCGACCTCCCCGCAGTTGCCGGCAAGAGCCGGCGACGGAGGGGGGAGGGTCAGCTAGGGTCACCGGGCCAGCCCCTAGCTAGGGGCCGGCAACCTAGGCCAAGCCAAGGGTCGATGGCCACTAAGGCAACCCCCAGCGGGCAGCGGCCCTTGGCTCGGTCGGGTGAGGACAGCTGACCCTCGCCACTAGTTGGTCGGGGTCACCGAAAATTGCGCATGTCAGCATTTTGGTTGGATTTTGGCCGAATTGGCACTTAAGTAATTCATTTCTTTTTGATTTTGGCACTTAAGTGTCATTTTTGTAACTTTTGGCATTTAAGTGTCTCTTTTGTGCCAACTTTTGGCACATGAAGCGTATTTTTGCCTTTTTCATATCATAACCTAAACTTATACATATCGACACATATACCCTCTATTTTGGGTCCATATGAGGTCTATATATCACACCGGTGTAAACACTAGTCTGGGGTATCCGTGTCATAATGGGTAAGTTTAAGGTTTTTAATGATACAAAAACAGTTCGAGATATGTTATAGTGAGCATAGTTTGAGATTTTCTTGTGATACTAAGCCCTATTAATTATTAGCACAAAAACTGCTAATCAATATGGCTTGTCTATTCATTTTATAATTCTTATAAAACTAAATTTCTTCGGAGGCCTAACTCAGGAAGCATAATTCGGACTCATGTTTATGTTTGTCTTCTGTTGTTAGCTAGATGATTCTGGACGCTGAATACATTTTGACATTTGGGTTTATTCTTATTTACATGGTCAACCTATGTTAGTCTAAGTTTTATATTGGAATGCGTGATCCAAAGGAAGCCACTTGATGTTGTTCGATAACTTCTCAACTTCTTGATTGAATCGTTATAGCATTGTTTCGTAAGAATATTGACAATCTTATTTGTAAGAATTCAGAGAAGAGAAATGTTAAGTATACTAAATTTGCTCCGTAAATTTGACATGTTGGGGGGCACGACAGATTGCTATTGAGCATCGCATATGATCTACCTTTTTTTCGGAATGGTCATTTTTCGTCTACTATGTCACTTACTAAATTAGTATACTAATCTTATTAATAAGGTTTGACCATCTTGACATTGCCTGCCCACTTTACGTAGTGTAGGGCTATATGATCTAATGAACGCAAAATACTAGTCAATAATAAATACATATATTTTTTTTAAAGTTGATATCATTAGGCTTCTATTGATTGTTTAGATTTCTAATCGAGTAAGACTAGATATGATAGAATATGAAATCTATGGATTTTTCTATATCTTATCTATTGTTTTATGAATCGTAATAATAAAATTGAATATATTTACATCATATCATATGCATTTTTTTTTTGCATAAACGGCATATTAGTACAAATGAACCTAAAAGTTCACAAACGGAGATAGTAAAAATCTCTTTTATCACTATTCCCTAATTCATATTTATTTACTTTTTAATTTAATTTAATTTAATTTAAATTTCCTCTTTTTTAAAATTTTTTATTTCTTTTTTTCCTTTCCATCATTCTCTAAAATTTTATTAAATAGTAAATTGTACTAATATGACTAAAATATGTAATAAATATATTCATGTTTATTTATTGAATTTATATTATGAGATAGAATTAAAGTCAAATTTATAAATAAAATAAGATTAAATTAAAAAAATTCTTTTGTTGGTTTGAATTTCTTATATTAGAATAAAGTATTATTTACATTGAAATATAATTTCTATTTTGTTAATTTAATAAGTTTATTATTCAAGAAAAATAATTTTTCTATTATGGATATTTGAAATCATATCCATATTTATCCAACCTCCTATATGAGATAATTTCATCTAGTCCAAATCCCTCTTATATCCACTTTTATCCTATATTGAATAAAACCAAACGCAAGATAGGATAAAATTTATTCTATCTCTAAATATTATCCCGACTACCACTCACATGAATCACCAAGGCTCGGCACATTGACACTCGTGCTCGGGTCCTCAATGCCTTGGCTCGAGTTCATAGAGACTAGGCTCGAGCCTTTGGTACCTTTACTCGATTTCTTGGCCCTAAGTCCACAAAGGTCAATCCTAAGACTCTGGTACTCGTGCCTAGATCTCGATTCTTAGGCCCAAGCCTATGGGATCGGGCCAAGGATTCTCGATGCTCGGGCTTGGGTCTTTGGCCTCAAGCACTCAAGTCCATTGAGGCCGAACTAGAAACCCTAGGTCCATAAAAGTCAAGCCTAGGCTTAGGTCCTTGGAACTAAGTCCATTAAGGTTGAGCTTGAATCCCTAGTGACTAGGCTTGAGTACATTAACATCGAGCCCATTACCCTAGTGCTTGAGCCTAAGTCCTTTGCACCCGTGTCCACATAGGCTAGGCCTAGAACCCTTGTGCTCATGCAAGTCCATGGTGGATGGAGGCTAAACCCAAGACTTAAATTGTCTGTGCTTGTCTATTGAGGTCATGGCTCAAGACCCTAGTGCTCATGCCCAAATCCTCAAGTTCGGGTTCGTTAAGGCCTAGCCTTGGCACTAAAGAACTAGGCAAGGGCATTGGGGTCTTGGGCTCAATCTCTATGGACCTATTGGGATGATCATTGAGGTCTCAAGCTCGGGCGCCAGGGACCTAGGCTAGGGCACTACGGGGCATCGAGATCCTAGGCCCGGCCTCTATGGACCTAAATCTGTCCTCTAGGACCAAGGGCCCAACCTCGATGAACTCGAGCCTGAGCACTAAGGTCTTGAGCCTAGCTTATGTCGACTCTAGATTAGCATTTGTGCCCATGCCCAAGTTCTCGGCACTTGGGCCATCGAGGGCGGCTTTGGTCCATAAAGGCTAGGCCCAAGACCCTGTAGTCATGCCCAATTCCTCGGTTGTTGTGCCTAAGTCTAACTCTCGAGTAGTGCATGTGTATTTAGGAAAAAAAAATTAGGTTTTCCTTTTCAACAACAGAAAATAATTTCCAACTTATTCTCACATTTCAACCAAATCACGGAAAATACTATCATTTTCCTAAAAATATTTTTACGAAATAAATAGAGATTTAGTGATCAAATGTTTTAATTTTCAATCCATTGATGACTCATGACACAAGAGAGTCTATTGAAAATAACGATATATTCTTTTAGTCGTTAGCAAGAAAATCCAACCAAAAGAATTAAGACCACCCAAAGGGCATAGCTAGCTGGTTCCTTGCTCTTGCATTGTAAGCTTTGTGTATTTTGCAGAAAATGAGTAATTTGGAAACATTTTCTAAAAAATGATTGCTTGTATGGCTTACAAAAATAAATGAACAAGAAATATTTTCATTGTGTATGCACATATTTAGATACAAATTGTTGTTGGTAATAAAAATATTATTCATCGACTAATTATTTCAAGTAATACAAGTGATCAATTTTAAGAAGATAATTTTTAAATCACTCATTTTTTGGGAAATAAACAAAGCCGTAATTGCCAAATCGGTGGCCCAACCATAACTTCATGCATTAGTTGGACACTCTAAAAAGGATTTTTCTAGTATAATAGATTTTAGACTATTGCGAAAATAACAACTTGTTATAAGCCACAAATTTTGAAAGAGTGGATCCAACGACAATTTATTATTATTTATTATTTATTTTTTTGTGATCTAGAATAGATTGTTATTTTCACAGCAGATTAAAGGTTGTCACGCAATCATTGGTCATAAATTGTCACCAAGAAGAGAGAGGCCCATGTATAAATCAAATTAACCTAAAGTATCTCTCATATGAGAAATTCAAGATAAATTTAGCTCAAATAATAAATGGCCATGTAAGAAAAATGAGAAGATAGGATCTTTCTAACCATAAAAGACAATTTTCCAAATCTTGCATGTATTGCTTGTGTAGAAAAAAACACTGAGAGGGAAGTCTGTGCTTCACTTGATTTATTTATAGTGTACTACAAAATAGGGCATTGAAACAAAGCCCTACAATTCATTGATAATTGATATTTTTTTTATCGAAATTGATAATTGATAGTTGAAGACCACTTTAAGTGACGGAGACATAACTCGTGGGGTCTCCTTCCTATTTATTACCATTTCATAGGGAATCTACTTCTTCCATGGGGAAAGATGATAAAAGCCGGGAGTAATATAAAAAAATTTATAGGTTATTATAGAAAAATAGGGCTTCTATTATAATTAAAAAAATAATATTAGTGCGGACACGAAAATTGCACGGTTTTAACATGCAAATTTAATTATCTTTCACTCATTTAATAATGAATGTGATTTTTATGAAACTATTAGAATTAATTATAAAACTAGTTATGCAGGGTTCATAATAAGATTATGTTTAATGTTGACAATAATTAGCATGTCCAATTTGTCCATGGATACAGCAATTTAATAATAACTACCATCCATATATTTTTGAAAGAGAAAAGATTAAAAAATTTTAAAGTAGGGATGCCATCTTTCTTTTATGATATAATATAATGAGAATAGTAAAGGACTCATAGCACATCCGAAGCTTTAAAACTGTAGGACTAGCATTCACGCATTCTCGATGTATTTATAAGATTTTAGAAACAATAGGCAATAACTAAAAAGAAGATGGAAGCCAGTAGTAACATAGAGCAGCATAATTTATTAAGTTCTTGAAAGGAGATAGAGCTTTTCTTGTCACTGAAAAAAGGCGTCGGCGTCCATGCACAAATTGCACGGTTTTAGCACATAAATCTAATTACATCCATTCGATCATTAAGGAATGAGAACATTTTGCCAAAGTAGACGCACATGTAAAATTGCATTGTGAATTATTTTGTTAAAATGACATGAGAAGTTTAAATAGATATTTAAATAAATAAGGTCCTATCATGTGTGTTGAAAAACTAAATAAAAATCCAACGCATCAATTTATACATGATGAAAAATTGTCGACTAAGACATACTATCTATGAAAGGACTGACATTGATATCAAGAATGTGTTGAATACTCAAAGAAGATGTGTGGCCGGTAAGGGCCTTGACTAGTTGAAGAATGAATCCTCCGTTAGATCTTTGTCCTCGTCTTCCTCTATGTCTTCGCTCGTGTCCTGACAGATCGATTTATCATGGTGAATTTTAATGCTCTAAGAAAAGACTGCCTTGGAGACATATTGTTTCACTGGACAAAGGTCTCCCGTTAACTATTTAAGGGAATACCTTGTTTCTAGTTAAAACATCAAGTAGGATCAAAGATAGTAGCGGACGAGGTAAGATCACTTCACTTTATTTCCCCAATCCCTTGCTCGAAAGAAGGCTCCTCACCAAAAGCCATTCCTATGGTCAAAAGTGGAAAAGTTTTGTTTGGATTCAATCTCTTTGGAAAGTGGGTTTTATGAGAAAATTGAATGGCAAAATTAAAGAAAATGATGAGATAAATTTCTTTGGTCATGAATTGTTATGGAAAAGAAAGCGACACCCATTATAAATCAAATTACTCTAAACTAATCTTTTATTACGAGGAATTCAAGAGAAAACTAGGTCAAGTAATAAATGGCCTTGCAAGAAAAATGAGAAAGATAGGATCTCATAGATTGTTAGGGAGAAAAGAGCAACGCCTATTTATAAATCAAATTATTCTAAACTAGTCTTATATTATGAGGAATTCAAACGAAAATAAGATCAGATAATAAATGGCCTTGCAAGAAAAATGATAAAAGATAGGATCTTTCCTACCAAAAAGGAGAATTCTCGGGATCTTGCATGAATTACTTGTGGAGAAAAAACACTGCGAGGGACAAGTCTGGTGCACTTGATTTATGTACAGTGAACCATAAAGGACTTTGAAGGAAAATCCAAGAATCCATTAATAGTCCAACAGCTGACGACCATGTTAAGGGATAGAGATATAATTATGGGATTTCCTTCCTACTTATCACCACTTCATAGGGAACCAATGAAAGATGATAAAAGCCAGCTGTACCATAGAATAAATTATTATTTTTAAATAATAGAAAAATAAGGGCTTTGTTATAATTAAATAATGAAATTAGCATGCGCATGTAAATCGCACGATTTTAGCATGCAAGTTTAACAAATTTTTATCTTTTTTAGTGAATGAGATTTTTATCACACAATGAAAGATGATAAAAACTAGTAGTAAGATAGAAGAAATTATGATTTATTAAGTTATAAAAAATAGGGGTTTTGTTATAATTAAGCAATGATATTAGCGCGCGCACATCAATTGCACGGTTTTAGCACGCAAGTTAATAAATTTTTATTTATTTTTCAGTTTAAATGGTGTTCTTTAATGTTTCAAATGCCAATTTCTCGCACTCATGAAAGCGTGTCCACATTTTACCGGGGTAGATTAATTTTTTCTAGCATCTCCCATTATGAGGGATTTAAAGGTAAGCCTTGCTCAGATAGTAAATGTTCTTGTGGGAAAAAAGAGAAGATATTCTCTTTCCTACAGAAAAAGACAAGTCCCCAAATCCTGCATGAATGACTTGTGTAGGAAAAACACTGAGAGGGAAGACCGGGGTGCAGATGTACAGCACAACAGGTCGTTGAAACAAAGCCCATGAATCAATTATAAATTAAATAATCAAGTACCTCCTTATATTAAGAGGAAGAGGTATAACTCATGTGCAGTTCGCAGGATCTCCTTCCTATTTATTACCACTTCATAGGAAACCTAACCTCCCATATATGAAGGCATTGACACTTGTTTGGGCATCCTCATCAAAACCTCATCCATCCCCCTCTCTTTCCATTTGTATAAAATGGGAAGAAAGTGGTGACAAGTGAAGTGAATACTAGAAAGGGTTCTCTCGTGTCTTGGGTCTCTCTGCCTTCCTCGCATAAGAAAAAAAGCAGAGAGCGTCTGTACATAGAAGACTCCATCTTCAGATTCAGCTTCAGCTTCGACCTCATTATCTCATAGGCAAGAGAGAGATGGGAAAGGGACGAGCACCATGTTGCGACAAGAACCAAGTGAAGAGAGGTCCATGGAGTCCAGCTGAGGACGCGAGGCTCATCTCTTTCATCCAGAAGTATGGCCATGAAAACTGGCGTGCTCTTCCTAAACAAGCAGGTTGACTCTCTCTCTCTCTCTCTCTCTCTCTCTCTCTAAGCAACATAATAATTTGTCTTTGTTTTTATGTTAATGATGGATTTTGCCGAGAATAGCTTCCCAGTTTCAAATCATTTCTTGGCCACAATGATGTAGTCAAATTCTGAGTTTTTTCGATTAATAAGATTTCCTTTTATTGAAGATTTTTTTTCCATAACAATATAAGGTCTCTTTAATTTCGGGATATTATCTAAAGAAATTATCATTTTGGGTGTTAATAGTCTCATTAAAACAGCCTGAGTCTATAACCAGCTGTAGGATTGAACATTTGAAGCTTCGCATGATCAGCGTGTTACCCGAGGAAGGCTGGTTTGAGACGCATCTGCCAACTTAAAGTTCATCTTTGTGGGTCCATCTTTTCCTCTCTTTTTTAAGACTAATCAACTATAGACAAACCATTCAACCCAAAAAAATTAAAAAAGAAAAATGGGGGGTTTTTTATTGGGCCTGATTCCTCCCAACGCAAGTCTTTGAAATTTGATACCCACGTTATTGAAATTAAAAAAGAAATAAGAAGAAGAAGAGACCTGTTTATGAGTGTTATCTATTGTTGGATAACCTCAATCCTCTGGCGCTGCCCTGCATATATGAGAAGAGTTCGAGACTGTACATGCAGGGGAAGCCATGCAGTTCTTTTAAGGACCCCTTGCCCCCCGTGCAATTCGCACCAGTTCTCCAGGCTTCTTCTTCCCATCAAGAGTCTTCCAGGTTCTTCAGAAATTTGTGTTGTTAGCTCAGAGTATAGCATCTTCTCTTATCACAATTCTTTTCTTTGTTTCTTTCTTCTCCTTCTTTTTCCTTTTTTTTTTTTAAGGGGTGGTGGGGAGTCTATTTTTGCTACATCGGATGGAATGGTACTCGCACATCAGGATGAGATTAGCAAAGATTATTTAGGAACCGACAAACGCTTATCATCAGCTGACAATAGGTGTCTTTATTACATTGGTCTTCCCACTTGGTCTTTAGTTTTATGGGGAAATTAGCAAATGGTCCTTTGCTTACCTACCTAAGTACCGCAGATTCATATAGTCAACCGGGATTTTTTTTTTTTTCCTTAAGTAGAATAGCAGTTCTCCAAAAATTAAAAAAGGGGAAGAACAGTGTTAACTTCGAATAGAATGAACCTTCATGTACTTCGCAATTGCTATCAGGATATGACTTAGTACCATAAACAACGGGGGCGTTCTAGAATCGCTTTGAAAAGCATGCCCTGCGTTATCGCTATAAAGAAAGTGTACTCGTTTTTGAAATGTTGGCGTGAACGAAGAGTAAACGGGATGCAATATAATAAGCTTAAAAGATTTGATATAAGGAAAATTAACCAGCCATTTTATCTCCTTATGACCGCAACAAGCCATCGCGGATGTTAAACTAGTTTCCCCAGATGTATTTTACGTGTCGTGAAAGTTTATAGAGATACATGTAGAGACGGTAAGAGTGTTCAAGCCAACTTAAATTTGTCTCGTGAGACATAATTTCTTATGTTGGATGTATCAGGACTGTTGCGATGCGGGAAGAGTTGTCGACTGAGGTGGATTAACTACTTGCGGCCGGACGTGAGGCGTGGGAACTTCACCAAAGAGGAAGAGGACACCATCCTTCAATTACACCACTTAATGGGAAACAAGTAATCATCAAATTATGCATTTATAATCTCATTAATAATTAGATTAGGTACAGCTTAATTTTGTTTAAGTATAATCTCATTTGTGAATGATTGATTGGGCAGATGGTCTAAAATTGCGTCACATCTGCCTGGAAGGACTGACAATGAGATCAAGAATGTGTGGAACACTCATTTGAAGAAGCGTTTGGCCAGTAAGGGCCCTGGCCAGTCGAAGCACGAATCCTCCATTAGCTCCTCGTCCTCGTATTCCTCTGCGTCTTCGCTCGTGTCCGGTGCCTCGGCCGAGAGGGATGCGCAGATGGACCATGAACGTTCGCCGGGTCAAGGTCCTCTGGATGAGAAATCTTGTGGTCAGGAAGGCATGGTGCCCCTGCCTCTCCCCAATGAAGCTGAAGAAGTCCAAGAGAAATCAGCCAAACGTATGCCTGATAACAAGGACTCGAAAGATTGGTCGTCGACCTTTTCTGGCTCCAATGAGCCAGCTCATCTGAAGGACTCTGAAGAGCAGATGGATTCATTCTTCAGCTTCAGCAGCCCTTACGATGCGCGCAGCGCATTGGAGCCAGAGGAAGTGAACAAACCGGACACTAACAATAACGGGTTGGGCAACTTCATGATCGACATCCCGTTCGAGTGCGATGTTGAATTTTGGAATATGTTAGATAGCTTGGAACCGTTCTCAGTCCACAAAGGCGACGTCGGACAGGACGGCCCGAGGCCTGGAGAAAGGCTTCCTGCGGAGGGCGAGGACCTGAGTTGGTTGCGGTACTTGGAGGACGAGCTCGGGCTCGAGGCAACAAAGGAAAGAGGTGACCAGGACAATTCAAGAACCAGCTCTATCGCCACAGGTCCATCCGAAATTAAGGCATGGGGTCAAGGTTAGGAGTAGAATTTGGGAGCACCAGCAAAAGCGACGCTTTCGGTGTCAACAATTTGACCTCGGTCAAATGCGCAGCTAGGCCACACAGTGTTTAGATCCGTGTCTTTTTCAAAAGTTGGTGGAGAGCGGCGAGGTCAACAATTTGACAAAACGCTATCTACTCTGCTATTCAGAATTTCGATGTGTAAAGGCTTTGTCTTTGTCTTCCGGCATGTAGAGCCTGATTTACATGTTCAACGAGAAGCATGTTGCAGTTGCTCCATCACCTAACTCATTTAAATCATTATTCGTCCTGTCCCATCGCTGGTTGGTGAGAAACTCCCGTGTTCCCACCTTTTTTTAAACTTGCCTTGGCCAAAATGGAATTAAAAGAAGGAAGCGCTGCCTCCGATTGTTTCCGGTCGAGAGTCACCGTGACGAAGCACTAATTCAGTCGCGACTTTTAGTGACGAATCGATGGCACGGAAAATTCAGAGACGGCTGCTCGAACGCGCTCGCGCATTCATGCATCCAGAGTCGAGTGAGAAAAAAGAGGGGAGGAAATGGAGGGAACCGGATCGGGTCGCTTCCCGACCTCATTCAAAGTCAGTAGTCCAAAAATTCAGAATTTTCGCATGCATGTAGGACGAGCACGAGAACGGAGACTCGGTATGGTTGAAATTGTTGACATCATTTGAAAAAAATTTATGACATAGTGAAGGCGAATGTATAACATATCATTCCTCTTGGTCCTGATAAATCAAATGGAGAAAATAGTCCAAAAAGTTATAAACCTATTGCATTTTTATTAACTGAGACATAAATGTTTTAATTTTGTTAATTGAGTCCATTTGGTCAATCTTGACAAAGAATTGCCAATGTAGACATTGGCCATTTTACATGGCATAACTGTCATATTTTAATATTATTTTTTTAAAATTTGCATTACTTTTTATTTTATTTCTTTTTTCCCCATTCATTTCTTCCTCCTCTAATCGATTGCCGACCTTGAAGACCGACCAAACAAGAGAGTTGGTGAGTTCAAGCCTCGTCATTGTTGGGCAAGGTTGAGCCTTATCGGGAAGGCTCACCTTGGCCTATGGCCAGCGGGGGCAAGCTTTGTGACCTCATCGGCTCTCGCCTCTAGCAAATCACTGAGGCTTGGGTCTAGTTAGAGAAGGAAGAAGAGAAAGAAAATAAAAAGAAAGAAAATTAGGTGGTTCTGCTTTTCTGTTTTACCTTTTCATATTGTCTATTGTCTGTATTTCCTTTGTGTTCCCTTGCACTTTGTGGCCATTTTGTTAGTGACATCGCACTTCTATATATCACATAACTAGTGGATGGGCCTGGTCAACATGTGTGATGCTGTTAAAAAAAAATTTGACCTTTATTTTTTCCCTCTTCGGACTCTTCGCACCGCGTGGACTGCTGGTGCTACTGAGTGCTTCCGAACCTCACAGAATGTAAATGGTCATTGCAATGCTTCTTTTATAGCTCAACTCAATGAACCTTGTTGTGCTACACTACCATGTTGTTGTTGTTAAGTTAGGGCTATCTGTTGGTAGCAGGGAGGCACTGCTGTAGCCTTTGAAGGCGATGAGACAACATCTTTGAGATTTTTCCCTCTGAAAGTTATATGTGAGTATAGTCATCACTAAGATTTCTTGGTCTAATGCATTCTGAGAACATCATCACGGCAATAAGTTTGTTTCTTGGGAGACTCATTACTTCCCTTTCCTAAAATCTATGATTCTTAATATTTTTTCAATGGATTGGTAGTGCATCACCTCCAAATTTGGGGCTAGGAATGATGCTGGAATCAGGTCGCATATCCACTTCATAGTTCACAGGCGTCCTGAATGACGCCTACAAGTTGAATCACTTTTTGATTTAGTACAAAAAGCCTTGATATCTAAATCCTTAACCCATTTCTTTTTGTTGGAATATCATCCATTCATCTTGCAGATGGTTGTTATACTAAAGAAATTGATTTATGGGGCTTTGCTTTCTCCCGCTGTGGCTTCTGAAGAGTTCCGTGAAGGAATTATCAACCGTTTTAGGCTGCTTTTTTTGAACTAGTTGCCATGCTCTGATAGTTCTTGTTCGTGTAAGCAAATTACTGGGTTGCCTGCTCTTTTAGTTGATGATGGTATGCTTACTCACCCTGTTAGACGCTCAAGACAAAACTTGGGAGGGGAATGTTTACTTGTATTTCTTCAGACTCAGACTGCATCTGCTGCTATTGGACATTGGTTATCACTTCTTCTCAAAGTATGTAAAGATTTATCAGGCACTTCCTTGTTACACTTCAAGCAAATTCATATGGAATTAATGTTGGTGTTTATGCAAAGGCTGCAGATTTTCAGGCTATGCGGGCATCGAGGAAGTGCAAAGCTTCGCATAGAAGCCTTATTGACACTACGGGTTCTTGCTGCTAAGGTAATTCTACAAGGTATAGGAATTAAGACGGGAGTGGCAATTCCTAACATGACAATAGCACACGACTCTTAAACTTGAGTAATTTAATGAGAGAAACCTAACCTTGACACGGCTTAACTCAAAAGTGACATGAAATAACACATTCGTATAGAACTGAATATAGGAATTTTACATAATCTATGGACTTAAAATCGGTTGACCGAAAACGTGTTTCAGTTTCAGAAAATTTCAACAGTATTGGAGTTGATGCACTGAGAAGAGTTAAAAAAGGGCGCTGTGGTTTGAAGAATAAATTCTTGCTGCTTGAAGATTTCTGTAAACAGTTAATGGCACATGTATGTATATTATAGATGTTGCATACGCCTTCTTTCAATTGATCCTGTAATTTTTTAACAAAAGAAGTGCCTTTTCTTTTCGTGATGAATCAAGTTCGTCCCCCAAGTTGCTCATGTCAATTTTCCTCTGACCAGTTCAGATCTCTCTTGTGGCAAGAATATATTGATGAGAAATTTGTTTTGATTGAATTGTTTGCAGGTTGGCATTTCTGATGCATTAGCTTTCTTTTTGCCTGGTGTTGCTAGTAAATTTATTACAGTTTTGGGTGTTGCAAGAACAATGTCAAGTGGTGCTGCTGGCAATATTGAAGCGATCAATCAATCAATCAATTTGATGAGTAGTTGAGCATCTGATGATTGTTCTTGACGAAGATGCTAACTCGCTTTCCTTGGAGATGTCCTTGAATAGTAAGATGAATTCAGAAATTTATGACTCGACAGATTCCTTCCTCAACGAACTTCGCAGGTTGCCTATCAGAGATCAAGGTCATGAAGTTTTAAGTGAACACTCAGATGTTAAGGCTGAAAGTAAGAAAACTGTAAGTGAAATCCAGGAGCAGAAGAATGCTGGATCTAGCAAGGGGTTGCAAACTTTGACTGTGAATCGAGCAAAAGAATGGGTTGAGGAAACTTCAGCCAATGTTCATAAACTGCTTAGTGCTGCTTCTCCACATGTATGTGCCTTCAATTTTAAGTGTTATGAGATTATTTAAGGAAAATGATAATGTACTTGGCCTTTCATAAAGCTACTTTATAATCTCAATGACATATTTTTGTACTTTTGAATTTTTAATTGGTTGCAAAGCCTCTTACATGTTTTCTCAGATTTGTGTTCATCCAGCAAAAAGGTTGAGAAGAGAACTTCTTGCTGCTATAGAAGGAATTCTTACCAAGTGCAACAACACACTAAAACATGGTAAATTGCTGCTTCTGGTGAGAGGTTGCCTCTTCTTTTTTCCTAGAAGGGATAATAATTTGAAGCAAATTGGTGTGCTTGTATAGGTTTGCAGTTTGTTTATGTTTTTGCCGCTTGAGAATTCATGGATCTCTACTTCTCCATTCTGGGAGCGTGAAAAAAATCTGAGGCTAAGCCCCCTCCATTTTGCTTCATCTGCTGTATGGAAGTAAACACATTTTAAGCCTAAATCTACTATGTCTCGGATTGGTTGACTTGTTATCTTCATGTGAGCTTTCTGGGTAATCATATTCAGAATTCGAATGTGCAGTCCCACTGTTAAAATGTGCTTGTGGCTTTCCTTTAATTGTTGATTGCACCTTCATTTTGTTGTTCAAGGATGCTCTCTTCAGGATAAAAGATTATTAGATCATGTGGAGATCCTTGCTTTTCTTTCTTTGGTAATTTGAGGAAATTCAAACCTAACATCACTTTTATTTCATCTAAGGAATTAACTGCATGTTTTCCTTGACACTTAGCCTGTGTCAAGTGGGAGACCTTCTTTGACATCTAATATATAAACATCTTGAACTATATCTTGCATCTTCATCATTCCATACTAGATGTCTAATTTGTAGTGCCGTTCAAGATGGTAGTAAAAGTTCCAGAGACAGTGTTATAAGGGGGACAAGCGAATATCTGAGTGATTTCTGTTGATTTTTCGAGGTATTCATGGAAAGGCTGGTATCAAGTTATAATTACTCTGCTAAGAAAATAAAAGCCTGGTTGTAAAGTTGTTGTCACCACACATCTGGGAGTCACTTTTTTTTTTTTTTAACTCATGCGACCTAATGGCAATTAAATTCTAATCCCTATATTTATCAAGTATGCTGGCTCAGTCTGTTTTGAAATTGGTTTTCTTTTTCTCTCACTTCTGCCAAAACCCATTCTATCTGAAAACTGTGAATATCACTTCTCCTTTCGAATGATTGTGCGAGCGAAATGTAAAGTCTGTTGCTCATCTTTCCTCGCATCATAACCTATTTGGCTTCTGTTATGCATTGAAACTTAACATTGCTATGCCTCTGACTTGAAGTTTATGGCGTTCCCCTAATGCAGGATTGTCTATGTGTCTTGGTTGTCGATGATTCTGAAGAGATTTCTGCATCTTCCCAGGAATTTCTCAGATATATATTTTCTTCCAGCAGGATTAGAGACAGTAGAACGTGATATTGCTGAAACGTTAAGCAGGTTTGGGCTTGACCATGGTTAGGAGATAGGATTTTTTTAGTGCTTCCGCTTGAGAGGTCGAACTAAAAGTTGTTTGGAGCAGGCTAATAGAGAAACTTCTGAAAATGGTGCTTGAAGATGAGAACTCTTTTGCACCGTCAAGTGCTCAGCAGCTGCTTGTTGTCATGTACTTTGCTTCATAGATCGATCGCAACGCCCTAATTTTGATGACTTGAACTTTTGAAATTTAAATTTGCTTAGAATGTTTAATATATACTTTTAGTACAAATAATAAGGTTAATTAGTAGGAGACGTGTAGAATGTAGATATTTAGGCCTCGTTTGATTCAATTTTCCAAATAGGACTTTATAACTTTAAAGTCTTTTGGTCAAATGCAAATAGAGTTTGGTTCGATTTTTGCTCAAACTTTGGAGAAATAATTGCATATCCAAAAGGCTCTAAGGGCCTTTAGCCTAAAACAATTCCAGAGGTGCTTTGAGAAGTTGCACTCTCGAAATGCAAGTTTTGTCTCTCATTCATTATTCATTTTCTTCATTGTTTGCGTGGAGAAGCCGAGCTCGACAACCACCGGCTTAGGAGGTCATGTGTGCCACCTTAGGTGAGGCCGGTAGTTGGCCGGGCTGTTTTGGCCACCAACAATTGGACTCTCTATCCAAAAAAATTAAAAACCTTTTTTTTTTAAAAAAATAGTAAAGTCTTTGTATAAATGTAACTTTTTAACAAATGGCATTTAAGCTAAAGATGTTTATCAATACCCTTTAAAGTAATAATTTATCAAATACTATTTGCATTTCGGAGAACCCCTTCGGTGAAAAAGCATTTGCATTTTTTCAAAGATATTTCCCAAGATCGAATTAAACGGGGTCCTAATTTTAGAGAAAAAATATATTAAGATAAGAATTTTTATTTCATTATTCTTAATATGATAATCATTTAAGTCTTTTTTCTACATGCATGATCAATTAAATTATATCTCCGAGTGTCCTTGTTTTTTTTTTTTTTTGTTTTCAAATGTTTAGAATTGCTTTTGACTACTGTTTTATTGATGCCGGTTTTACACATTCGCACACTTTTTTCTGATGTCTCATATAATATGAATGGGGATATTTAGCTCATGTCTCATATTTTTCACAATTTCGTTTTTCTATCACAATTAGTGGGGTTAGAAGCGAGGATGTTGGAAATTTTGATTTAATCGCAAATTAGAGAAGAACTAAGAACCAAACCCGCGAGGTCGGAACGCATCTGAGTGTGGCCATGTGGAACCGGATTGAAGCCCGAATTTTATTATTAACTTAAAAATTTTCAGCTGTAATTAACACAATAATTAATTTAGTTTATGATTAATATCACAAAAAATCTTAATGTACTTATAATAAATTTATCTCATACTAATTTTTTTATTACCAAAAACTAATAAATTTACCTTATTATTAGTTTCCGTTAAATTTTAATGTTATTTTGCTGAATTGAATAACACATGACGATTAATATATATACCGGTTTGAGGTCTTACCCTTTATTCAACTAGAGATTTTTCGTGATATTAGAAGTGAGGATGTTGGAATTTTTGATTTAATCGCAAATTAGAGAAGAACTAGTTAAGAACCAAACCCACAAGGGTCCGAACGCATCTGAGCATGTTTGAAGGCCAAATTTTAGCATTAACTTAAAATTTTTCCATGGTAATTAACATAATAATTAATATAGTTTAGGTTAATATCATGATAAATTCTAAATTGGTGCATATCACAAAGAATCTTATATTGGTGCGCTTCTAACAAATTTACCTCAAAAACTCAAAACTAATATATCTATGATAAATTTATTTTTTGTTAGTTTTTGTTAAATTTCACCGTTCAATTGTTGAGTTAAATGGATATAATACTTTATTCAGTTTATGATTTTTCATGATATTAATTTAATTTGACAGAAATTAACAAAAGATAAAATTATTATAAATGTATTTATTTGGGGTTTAGTTTTAAATAAATTTATTAAAGTATTACTAATTTGAGGTTTTGGTGGTAAAAAATTTAGTTTTGGATAAAAAAATTTGTCAATGCACGTAAGATTTTTGGCGAGATTAACTATTAAGATTTTAGTACGGAATTTTTTTTCGAAAGTGATCGAATCTTCTCCTCTCTCTCTCTCGCTCTCTCTACAATTTTCCTCTTCCCCGCTTTGCCTTTCGCCCATTCGGTTCGTCTTCACTCTTCACGTTCGCGAGTCTCTCCGTCTCTCTCTCCCTCGCTCTCTCTCTCTCTCAGGGCCCCCGGCGATTCTCGGTGTCCAAGGTTAATCGAATGGAGCCGATGGACATGGCGGGGAGGTGGTGCTTCGTGGACGAGGAAGAGGCGGAGAGGAGGAGCAGAGTGATCGCGGAGCTGGGGCCGTATTGCGTGGACCTGGTCGACCTGGTCCAGCACCCCAAGAAGCACTGCCCTTCCCTCCCCGCCCTCCTCCGCTTCCTCCGCGACTCGCCCCCCGACTCCCTCCAGCCCTTCTTCGAGTAACGTCCCCCCCGACCCCATCTTTGCTGCTTAAGCCGATGCTGTTGCGCTTGTTATGTTGCTGCGATTTTCTTGTTATGATGCGGATTCCGTCTCCGTGTTCCGGGCCGTGGCGTTCGGTCTCGGATGGTGTGCCGCGCCTTCGGAGTTCGCGTCGGTGCCGTTTGTTGAATATGATGTCGTTCTGCTGGTTTTGTCTCGGATTGTCTCGCATTGTCGTTGTTGTTCGTTTCCGTGGAAGCAAAGTAGTGAAATTTTGGAGGGATTAGGATGGATTTATGGTGTAGCTGCTGGCTTATGAGATGATTATTAGGTGGAGAACACGTATGAAATCGTTCTTCTGTTTGACATTTCAATACACGTGGGAAATACTTTACTGAAATAGAAGGAGGAGAAGAGAAAATACTCGTAGAAACAGTACCGCGATTTAACTGAAATGTTTGGTACCTGATTAAAGAGGTTGAAACTGGAACTTCTTTAGTTTGCTTACTGTTTTGGATAGTTGCTCAGATGCCTGCTATGTATTGCTCATGTTTGTTGCTTTTCCCCTGTCTTGGGAGATGTATCTTTGTCCGGTCAGTAGTTCTCATTGACCTGATCGTTTCTGTGCATCCAGCTATACGTTGTTTCCACTGCTGCATCTATTAGGTGCGGCAGTTGATGGCCGAAAGCAACGCGAGATTAATCCCGAAGAACATGAGGTTCCACCATCTCATAAACCCCATAGAGTGAGTGATATAGTGGCAGAAGCTGTGCTCCAGTGTTTGGAGGAACTTCTGAAGAAATGTTACCTGGGATCAGTCGATCAGGTGGTTCTGCTTTTCTCTTTTTCCTTATCATATTGTCTATCGTCTGTATTTCCTTTTGTTTCCCTTGCACTTTTTGGTCATTTTTAGTGACGCCACACTTCTGTATGCCACATAACTGGTGAATAGGCCTGGTCCATATCTTTTGCATGTGACGCTGTTCAAAAAAATTTGAACTTTACTTTGTCCCTCTTCAAACTCTCCGTACCGTGTGCACTGCTAGTGCTAGTGAGTGCTTCCGAGCCTTGAAGAATCTAAATGGTCATTGCAATGATTCTTTTGTAGCTCAACTTGGTGGAACTCGTTATGCTACACTACCCTGTAGTTGTTGTTAGGTTAGGACTATCTGTTGGTAGGAGGGAGGCACTGCTGTAGCCTTTGAAGGTGATGAGACAATGTCTTTGAGAATTTTCTCTCTAAAAGTTATATGTGAGTGTAGTCATCACTAAGATTTCTTGGTCTAACGCATTCTGAGAACATCATCACGGCAATAAGTCTTTTCTTGGGGGACTCATTACTTCCCTTTCCTAAAATCTATGATTTTTCAATGGATTAGTAGTGCATCACCTCCAAATTTGGGGCTAGGGATGATGCTGGATGTCAGGTTGCGTACCCACTTCATAGTTCATCAGCATCCTGAATGGCACCTACAAGTCGAATCATTTTAGATGTACTACAAAAAGCCTTAATATCACACTTCTTAACCCTTTTCTTTTTGTCGGAATATGATCCATTCTTCTTGCAGATGATTCTGATACTTAATAAATTGAATTATGGGGCTGTGCTTTCTCCATCCGTGGCTTCTGAAGAGTTCCGTGAAGGAATTATCAAGTGTTTTAGGGCGCTTCTTTTGAATTTGTTGCCATGCTCTGATAGCTCTTGCTCGTGTAAACAAATTACTGGGTTGCCTGCTCTTTTAGTTGGTGATGATATGCTTACTCACCCTATTAGACGCTCAAGACAAAACTTGGGAGGGGAATGTTTACTTGCGTTTCTTCAGACTCAGACTGCATCTACTGCTATTGGACACTGGTTATCACTTCTTCTCAAAGTATGTAAAGTTTTATCAGGCACTTCCTTGTTACACTTCAAGCAAATTCATATGGAATTAAAATGTTGGTTTTTATGCAAAGGCTGCAGATTTTGAGGCTGTGCGCGGGCATCGAGGAAGTGCGAACCTTCGCATAGAAGCCTTCTTGACACTACGGGTTCTTGTTGCTAAGGTAATTCTACAAGGTATAGGGTTTAAGATAGGGTTAGCAATTCCTGACATGACACTAGCACATGACTCTAGAACATAAGTAATTTAGTGAGAGAAACCTAACCCCGCACGGTTTAACTCAAAATCGACTTGAAATGACACATTCTATAGAACTGAATATAGGAATTCTACATAATCTATGAGCTTAAGATTGGTTGGCAGTAAAGGTGTTCCAATTTCAGAAAATTACAACAGTATCAGAGTTGATGCACTGAGAAGAGTAAAAAGGGCGCTGTGGTTCATAGAATAAATTCTTGCTGCTTGAAGATTTTTGTGACACGTGTATATATATTATAGATGTTGCAAATGCCTTCTTCCGACTGATCCTGAAATCTGTGAACAAAAGAAGTGCCTTTTCTTTCTATGATGAGTCAAGCTCGTCCCTTAAATTGCTCTTGTTAATTTTTTTCTCTGAGCAGTTCAGATCTCTCTTGTGGCAAGAATATATTGATGAGAAAGTTTTTTTTGGTGGGATTGTTTGCAGGTTGGCACTTCTGATGCATTAGCTTTCTTTTTGCCTGGTGTTGTTAGTAAATTTATTAATGTTTTGGGTGTCGCAAGAACAATGTCAAGTGGTGCTGCTGGCAATATTGAAGCGATCGATCAATCAATTAGAGGATTAGCTGAGTATCTGATGATTGTTCTTGAGGATGATGCGAACTTGCTTTCCTTGGAGATGTCCTTGAATAGTAAGATGAATTCAGAAATTTATGACTCGACAGATTCCTTCCTCAACGAACTTCGCAGGTTGCCTATCAGAGATCAAGGTCATGAAGTTTTAAGTGAACATTCAGATGTTAAGGTCAAAAGTAAGAAAACTGTAAATGAAATCCAGGAGCAGAAGAATGCTGGATCTAGCGAGGGGTTGCCAACTTTCACTGTGAATCGGACAAAAGAGTGGGTTGAGGAAACTTCAGCCAGTGTTCATAAATTGCTTAGTGCTACTTTTCCACATGTATGTGCCTTTAATTTTACGTGTTCTGAGATTATCCAAGGAAAATGATAATAAGCTACTTTATAATCTCAATGATATTTTTTTTGTACTTTCTGATACTTAATTGGTTGCTAAGCTTCATACATGTTTTCTCAGATTTGTGTTCATCCAGCAAAAAGGTTGAGAAGAGGACTTCTTGCTGCTATAGAAGGAATTCTTACCAAGTGCAACAACACACTAAAACAGAGTAAATTGCTGCTTCTGGTGAGGGGTTGCCGCTACTTTTTTCCTAGAAGGGATAATAATTTGGAGCAAATTGGTGTGCTTGCATAGGTTTGCAGTTCATTTATGTTTTTGCCACGTGAGAATTCATGGATCTACTTCTCCATTCTGGGAGTGTAAAAAAACTCTGAGGCTTAGCCCCCTCCGATGTGCTTCATGTGCTATACATAAGTGAACACGTTTTAAAGCTAAATCTACCGTGTCTCTGATTGGTTGACTTGTTATCTTCACGTGAGCTTTCTGGGTAATCTTATTCAGAATTAGATTGTGTAGTCTCACTGTTAAAGTGTGCTTGTGTCTTTCCTTTAATTGGTGATCACACCTTCATTTTGTTGTTCAAGGATGCTCTCTTCAGGATAAAGGATTATTAGATCATGTTGAGATCCTCACTTTTCTTTCTTTGGTAATTTGAAGAAATTCAACCTAACATCACTTTTACTTCATCTAAGGAATTAACTGCAAGTTTTTGCTTGACATTTAGCCTGTGTCGAGTGGGTGACCTCCTTTGACATCTAACTTATTAACATCTTGACCTAAATCTTTTATCTCCTTCATTACATACTAGATATTTAATTTGTAGTGCCTTTCAAGATGGTAACAAGAGCTCCAAAGACAGTGTTATAAGGGGGACAAGCAAATATCTGAGTGATTTCTGTTAATTTTTCAAAGTATTCATGGAAAAGTTGGTATTGACCAATGATAATAAGTCCTTCTCAAGTTATAATTACCTTGCTAAGAAAATAAAAGCCTTTGTAAAGTCGTTGTCACTAGACTTCTGGGAGTCACTTATTTTATTTTAACTCATGCCACTTAATAGCAATTAAATTCTAATCCCTATATTCATTAAGTATGCTGGTTCAGTCTGTTTTGAAATTAGTTTTCTTTCTCTCTCTCAATTCTGCCAAACTATGTGCTATCTACAAACTGTGAATACCTCTCCTTTGGAATGATTGTGCGAGTGGAATGTGAAGTCTGTTGCTTCTCTTGCCTGGCATCATAACCTTTTTGGCTTCTATTATGCATTGAAACTTGACATTGTCATGGCTCAGTTTGAAGTTCATGTAATTCCCCTAATGCAGGAATGTCTATGTGTCTTGGTTGTTGATGATTCTGAAGAGATTTCCGCATCTTCCCAGAAATTTCTCAGATGTCTATTTTCTTCCGGCAGGATAGAGACTGTAGAACGTGATATTGCTGAAATGTTAAGCAGGTTTGGGCTTGACCATGGTTAGGAGATAGGATTTGTTTACTGCTTCTGCTTGAGAGCTTGAACTAAAACTTGTTTGGAGCAGGCTAATAGAGAAACTTCCGAAAATGGTGCTTGAAGATGAGAACTCTTTTGCACGATCAAGTGCTCAGCAGCTGCTTGTTGTCATGTACTTTTCTGGTCCTCGCCTTGTTGTGGATCGGCTACTCCATTCTCCTGTATGTACATACGTTTATTGTCATTTTAATCTTAGTTGGTTCTCTCCTGTAGATTAATGCAGAAATTAAATAAACTTAATTTTATCGCCCCCAGTCTTATGGAAATATGATTAAAAGTTTGCTTTGCCCTCTCCCTTCAGTATTGGGTCCCATTTCTTCTCACTGGAGCAGTGACTGTGATAAGTCTTAACTGCTTTGTGTGTATGTACCTTTTCGGCAAGGAATTCATCTTTCTTTTCTCCCCTTTCTGAAATTTAATTGATCTAGTTATGCTTTAGCTCAATCATCAAGTATTTCTGTTTAATCATTGAAAGTCGTATTGTACCTTTGCATCTCATTTATCATAATTTCACATTCATTTGACTACCACTTGGATTTTGTTCATCTATATTAAGCTTATGGGTGCCAGTGATTATGCTACGCTTTTAGGGGATTCTATTTCCTATAGCTGTTAGTACTTGGCTGATGTTGGAGCTGACTTAGAGTTGCCATTGCTTTATTAGACATGTTAAGTAAATTATCAATAGAATCGAAGTTTAGTTGACAATTCAGTTGTGCTTTCCTCTCCATTGACATTCTTTTGATTTTGACTGGATATAAAATCCTTGAGTAATTTATACTGCAAGATTTTCATCTGTAGAGCTTCTTGATCATAGATCCTAATTCTGCTTCTCCTGTGATGCATATAGGTAACAGCTGCACGGTTTTTTGATGTCCTTGCAACGTGCCTTGGTCAGCATTCAGTATTCGCTGGTTCTCTAGAAAAGCTTGTGCTGCCTAGATCATCTTCCAAGGGATACATCCACTCTGTTGTGGAGTTAAAATACCAATCTCATTTGACCAGTGACCATCAGAGAGCCTTTACTGCTGCTCAGCATGAAGGTGCTCAGGTGAAAGAAATGGGATACCTTCAAGAAAACATTGAGAGAAGCGAGCTTCCACGAATGCCCCCTTGGTTTGTGAATGTTGGTAGTCAGGAACTATACCAGACCCTTGCACAAATTGTCAGACTTGGAGGTTTATCTTTATTGGCAGGTCATTCCTATGCTCGTTTTCTGCAATTTCCCTCCGTCATTCAGGCAATTCTATGCTTAGCATTGTCACCGCTCTTTCTGATTGTTTGTAGATTCAAGATATGAAGGCCATTTGTCGGCAATTGCTGATATTCCACTTGGATACTTGCGAAAATTGGTTTCTGAGATTCGGATTAGAGACTATAATAAAGAGAACTGGCAGTCTTGGTATTACAGAACTGGTTCGGGACAGTTACTGCGACAGGCAAGCACTGCAGTTTGTATTCTAAATGAGATGATATTTGGATTATCAGATGAGGCCTTTGAAAATTTTGAGCAGATGTTCCATAAATCTACTGTAAGTGGCGATAAACTTCAGAAGCTCAACTCTGGTCTTGATGATCGTCATTCTCCCACATGTCATGCTCATGATCCATCTACATGGAATCTCACACGTGAAAATAGCTATGAAAGTCAACTGATCGATTGCATTGGTAGAATCTTACATGAATATGTAAGTCCTGAAGTGTGGAATTTTTCATTTGGACAAAGATCCTCACATGTGGAATCTGACGGCAAAGATGAAGATTTTCCTTTGCACTTTCTCCATGATGCTGCCATGTTACATCAGGCAAGCTCAGCTTTTCCAAATTGAATGTGCTTGTAAAATCTAATAATGTTTATACAGCAGAGAAGATTAATCTTATTCTGCTCTCTTCTTCTTGAGCAGGTGATTATTGAGGGGATTGGCATTTTCAATATGTGTCTTGGCAAAGATTTTGTTTCCAGTGGCTTTATGCATTCATGTCTCTATTTGTTGCTTGAGAATCTTGTTTCTCCAAACTTCCATGTCAGAGCAGCTGCTGATACTGTCTTGCATGTCATTTCTAAAACATCAGGCTATCTGTCGGTGAGTCCTGATGTAAACTCTTATTTTGTTATATTATTAAAGGGTTCATAACAATGTTGTGATAATTTGCAGGTTGGCCAACTAGTTTTGGAGAATGCGGATTACGTAATAGACTCTATATGTCAGCAATTGCGTCATTTGGATCTCCACCCACGTGTGCCTAGTGTGCTTGCTGCTATGCTTTCTTACATTGGTGTAGCTGAGAAGATATTGCCATTGTTGGAAGAACCAGTATGACTATGCTTTTTAGCCTAGTTCATCTTTGTAACATATTGTGTGACTTCTCCCTATAAGGGCTCTTCATCAGTGGTTTTCTTGTATCATAAGTTGGTTGCCTTTCAACATTCTGTTTATGTAGTGATTTCTCCTCTGATAGTTGAGGATCTTGTAATGTTCTCTCAATGCTAATTCGCTGCCAATTTTGCAAATTTTACAGATGCGGTCTGTTTCACTTGAACTTGAGATACTTGGGAGGTATCAGCATCCAGATTTGACAGTTCCCTTTCTAAAGGTCTATCCATCATCAATAACAGCTGCATCATTACCACTCAGTCCTCATTAATCAGCACCTTTTAAGTATGCATGGACTTGGAACTTGCCGTGTTGCTTTGTAGCTTGTGCAAAACACAAAAGAAAGAGGGAGACGTGCACTTCTGGGCAATCACTATTTATAAAGATATATTGAGTTTTGGATGACCAGAGCGAACTATGAACTTAAAGTTACTTGGCTCCCTCATTAGTGGACATCACCAGCTTCTTCCTTTAACTTCATCCTGCTCCATCTCTTTACGTGATTCTTCTTTTGTATGATGATCTTGACAAAATGCGGAGCATAATGAATCTTGGGTCTTCTGTCACTGAGCTTGAATCGTACAGCTTGGTAACTTTGAGCATGGTTTTCCACAACTTAAATGTCATACTAGCATGATGGACCGTTGCTGGACTTAGAATGATGTTTTAGTTGTTACAGAGCTTTACCATGCAGCTCTTTTTAGCTGAATTTTCCATGAATTCTCTTCAAAGTACGATGCTTTCAGCATGTTTGAGTCATAGACTTGATGGCAATGATAAAACAATATTTGTCTCTGTTGACATGGAAAGATGAATTTGCATTTTGGTTTCCCTGACCTAGTGTCAGTTCAAATGCTGGACTCTTGATAATTATCTCTTTGATTGTATTATAGTTATTGTGATTGTGTGGTAAATGCTTTACAAATTTTGTTCATTATGCACATCTGAAAATCATTCAATAGGAAGCTGAATGATGATCATATTGTTTATATCTAATATTCTGTGTTCTTCAGGCAGTGGCAGAGATTGCAAAATCATTGAAGCGGGAAGCATTTTTGTTGCCCAATGAAGCTGAGTCTTTCCTTAAGCATGTCAAGGCTAAAATTTTGGAAAAGGAGCAGTGCTTGAGGACAGAGTCAGGTCACTCTTCAAGGTTGAATCACGAGGAAGGAGCTTCCTACTGCACTCAATCAGGTGATTCTCGTGTAATATTATGTTATTGCCTTGTTTGTAGGGTCATAGTTTATGTCAAAACTACTATAGATCTTGGTTCAATTTTGGAGGAGCACAAGACTGCTGCTTCAACGTTGAACTTTAGCTTTAAATGAACCTCACAATCCCCTGTACTTCCTCACAATTGTTGATTTGTTTAGAATCAATGGTTCCTTTTCCTAATCAATTGTTTTCAACCACCATGTTGGTATCATTTCTTTCAGAATAGAGTAAACTTTTCCGTTCTTTATTAAATGCAATGTTAGATTGTTGCTGACAATATTACAAGTGTCGATTTGCAATTCTTGTATCATCCCGTTTTAGTTGTGAAGTGAGAATTATGCATGTAGATAGACTGATCATGTATTTTTCCCTCTCAAAAACGTTCCCTCTATGTAATTATTTGGCCAGATGGATGTTGGGAGGGGCAAGAGTTGCACAGTCGGCATGTTTTGAAATCAATGCTAATCAAATATTTGTTCAGACAGTGTCACGTGGTTCTTATGGTTGTTCCTCTCAGATATTTCCAATACTCTGCCATTGATCTTTTTTTGCATCTTTTCTGCTCTTTTTGCAGTGAAGAACATTGAGATAGAGTTATTGAGCTTAATCATGCACTTAGCACTGTATGTTGACTTTCAATTGATATAGACGTTTTTGTTAGATTTTTCTTCTTTTTTTTTTCTTTTTTTTTTTTTGACATTTGCGTCGTAAATTTTTTTGATGATTTGGATGTCATTTAGAGATTAAACGTACTTCCAAGTGTAATGACTAAGACAGACACTATCCAATTTAATTGTTTATTGTAACTTTGCATAGAAATCTTTGACCGTGCGCTCTATGTGTATGTAGGATATGCTTGATTTATGTCTTCTCCATGTAAATAATTTATCTTTTTTTTTTGGCCCAAAATATAATTTATCCTAGCTCGATGCCTAACTAATTTTGAATTTTTTTTCCCCTTTCATTTGACTTGATGAAAACAGATGTAGCTGGTCGTCTCCTAGTTTATTGCCTAACTAATTCTGAATTTTTCTCCCTCTTGTTTGACTTGATGTAAACAGATGTAGCTGGTTGTCATTTTGCTGACCGTAGTGTACATGAAGAGTTGGAGGAAATCACACTCAAATTGAACAGTTCCAAGAGATATAGACGAACAATTGGATCAATTACTGCTTCGTGTTTAGTGACTGCAACCCCTTTGCTTGCCTCATCAAAGCAACCAATGTGCTTGGTGGCATTGGATATCCTTGAGGTACTTTAATCTAGATGCCTGAATCATTTTATCTTGAACATGGTGCTCTTTTCTGTCAGTAGTAAATAAGTCAATTGTTTATGCCTTTTTGGTAGTTTGAATGATGCATGATATTATGAGAATGGGGTTGTTGTGGGTAGGAATGAAAGCAGGAGCTGGAATAGACTGATAATACAATGAGAATAGGAACAGTCAAAATCCCATCTTGGAGGCTTAAGTTTAGATTCTTGAGTTTTGCCATGTTTGTGATAGTTTTTTGTCTACAGGAATACCATTTTGCAAACATTCCTTATGCGTGCTCACGTTTCTTTTGAAGGATGGGATATTGGCTTTGGCAAATGTTGAAGCAGCCTACAGGCATGAGACTCAAGCAAAAGAAGCAATTGAAGAATTTATCCAATCATGTTCGCTGTATCAGCTTCAAGATTCATTGGATGCTGCTGACCAGCAAACAGATGAGAATAGGCTACTTCCAGCAATGAATAAAATATGGCCTTTCTTTGTAGTTTGTGTTCAAAACAGTAACCCAGCGGTGCGTTAATTTTACAGTTCTACTTTTCCTCCCCCTACAGCATGTGATGGTTGAAGTACAACAATTTAAATAAAAACAAGCACGCCAACTTTCAGAGCTATCTTCTGGGTGACATCCAAGTTGTTTTTTATGTCAGGTTGTCAGGAGATGTTTAGCTGCAGTGAGTTCTTCAGTGCAGATCTGTGGAGGAGATTTCTTCTCCCGCCGGTTCCACACCGATGGTGGCCATTTCTGGAGACTGCTGACTGCCTCTCCGTTTCACACCAAGCAGGATGTCAGAAAAGAAAGGATCCCATTACAATTGCCTTACAGGAGTATGGTTCCAGCTTCAGAAGAGTTAATGGCTGAAGTTTCTACCCTCAAAGTGCAAGCATCAGTTCTTAACATGATTTCTGAATTATCCAAAAATAAGAAGAGTGCATCGGCATTGGCAGTAGTGCTGAAGAAGGTCACTGGCCTGGTTGTAGGCATTGCTTGTAGTGGAATTTCCGGCCTTCAAGATGCTGCTTTAAATGCCTTGCAAGGACTCGCATCCATAGACCCTGATCTTGTGTGGCTTCTTCTGGCCGATGTTTACTACTCTGTGAAGAAAGACATACCTTTACCGCCTACATCTGAGTTACCGGAGATTAATCAAGTGTTGCCCCCACCTTCTTCTCCAAAAGAATACCTACACGTTCAGTATGGAGGGCAGACGTACGGTTTTGAGATTAATGTTTCTGCTGTAGGAGTAATCTTCAGGAAACTAAATTCTCTCGTTTTTTCCAACCAAATGTACAGCTAGATCAGACTTCTCTTTGCTATCTCACTGATACGCATCAAGATTGCTTTTTCTGTCTTGCGGAGCCAGGGAGGATATTGGTAGGTCCTGTTGAGATATTGCAAATCCTCTGTAAATGCCAAAGCTGGTGCAGGATTTAGCAGCTCCTCAAGATCTATTTTCAAGCGGACATCTAGTATGCTTCCAAGAGAAATTGTGGATTGAGGGAACTCTACCAGCCTTGTCATTTTATAAGCCCTGTTGTCCAATGGTCCACCCCCTACTCTGCAATCCACCTCAAAGGAAATATTTCATTGACGAAAAGGAGGGGGGCTTTTAGCATAATCCGCGGAGAAAAAGAACGGGCCCACAGCCAAGCGTAAAATGTCTCCCTTGCCAGCATTGTTTTCCCTTGAACCTCATTCTGGCCTTTTGACGTGCGCAATTACGACTTATTATTAAGCGTACGCAAAGGGCTTAAAATTAGCTTCTGACTAGGCAACAGAGGCTGCTGTTCGCAAAGTGTCATTCATCGATTTTCGCATAATCAGTTAGACGGTATAATATTCTCCCAGTTGTAAAACTCTCCTGTTCCATCGTCCGATCGCCTCGCACCAAGCCACCATAATTGCCCATCGCTGCCCCCTCACAATGGTTGCCTCGCTGAGCCCTCATCGCTTGCCACTGTCATCGGTGACCTCTCTCTCACATCACAGCCCATGAACCACAACCCGAAACAGATCTTCCCAACAGAGCTCGATCTCAATACCCTGCAATGTTCTGGCCTCTAATCCAACGTGACCGACTTTCCCACTACGACCAAGTCGCCATCACCCACTTGTCTCCACCACAAGTGCAGCGGCATTGACGTGATCAACCCACATTGGCGGGCTATCACCATCAATCCCATGAAAAGTTGAACCTCACTGTGGCCAAGACAGGGATCAATCATAAGCGCTCCCGGAGCTTGTCCAAGTAACCAGTCTCAGGCTCAAGGCTACGCTTTATTTCTATCAAGATGTGGGGGTGAGAGGGAAACAATCTCGGCACTAATTGTGTTATATAACCGCTCATTTTCTAAATAGAGAAATGTCTATTTCACTGGTAAAAAATTAGACGAATACAACGATCGAACCAACTCAATATGATATCACTTACGAGCAAAAATGTGAGATCTAAATAAATGCCAATGATTCCCCATCAAATACAAATGCGTGGGGGGAGGGGAGGGGGTGCGACTGTCAAACATTCTACATAGAAGGCATCCGATCTCTGTTTGACAACTGTCCACATGATGGAGCATCAAGAGAGATCACTAATGACACGTTCACATTTGTCCTCCAAGATCTTCACTGCCTCGGTAAACAAAACTTCTGGAGGTAATGCTCCGGTCGATTCGATGGTAACTAAAAACAGGCAAAAGAGAATTAATCAAGACTGCACTTGCTGCAGGATTTTATCTTTAGCTATGATGATATGTGAATGCACCTCGTGGGTTATTACTTACATATAAAATGATCCTTGACTCGGCGTAAGGATACACGCTTCTCCCAGTCGTCACCATCCCTGATGCATTCTCTACAGAGTGTGCAAGCTCGTGGTCTGGCAACAGTTGCTCTTTTTCTACCTGAACAACATAACCATCTCTCAAGAAAATCCAAGGAACAGGAACCAGGAGAGATCAAACCCTGACTAACAAACGGTATGAAATCCAGAATATCGCCATAATTATTGCGAACTACATCTAGATGGCATTTCTCAGGATGGATGGCCATTGACTGTTTCTCCCATCAAAGCAGCTGAAGAAAGGGTGACTTACCATCAGCAAGATCTTCGATCTCAAATACATTAGCTGGGCATTTTTGCTTAAGTAATTCAGCCTTCTTGCCCTCAATTTCTTCCGTCAATACAACCTATACGAGCATAAACAAAATATTGGATAACACATTTGACAAATATATGCCTATGTGCAAGGCTGCTGCACCAAAAGAAAGTAATTCACATAAGAAACATGCCTCTGGAAGCATTCTGTACCAACAAGTGGCAACAGGAGACCACTTTGCATGCGTTTTCCCAACACCCTTAACAGCATGTGCTTCAAGTTCAACTTCCTGCGGATGACACCATTCAAAAGATTTACTAGATTTTACAAAAAGTTGCTCAATGACAAGTGCAATCACTACTCACTTTAATGGCTTTAAATATTTCCTTGAACAAGATGCACAAGAAGCTTCTAAAAAGCAGAAAGCATCTATTTGAAAAAGTGAATCAAATTAGCTAGAAATAACCACGAGTAAAATGAAGGGTTCCCTATAACAACTCTCAGATCACAAAGTGTTATGTCTCCTGTCGAACTAGAAATTGATCAACTAAATTGGAAAATCAACAATACTTCAGCCATTATCAGAAATTTACTAGCAAGCCAAGCACTGCACCACGGACAGCAAAGGTCTTCCAGTTCCATGAAAGCCATCTTGCCATCAGAACTAAAATATACTATATTCCCAAGAAACAGATAGCTAACTGATTGACTTCGTTGAATAAACCTTTCAAGAGAAAAGGGGGAAAAGAAAACTGATAAGAGCTCTTTCTTTGGATGGGATGACTGCAAGACCGGAAAGAGAAAGAATCAAGGAGTTTGCTGATAATTTGCTGCTAATTCAGTTCCATCGCCATGCAATACACTGATACACAATAGTTGGGGTAATAAGTTCTACCGCAGCATGCAGCAATGCTTAGGCACACCAGTGCTAGGATTTAGCATGACACCCTGCAGTTACGACTCCTACATGCAGTAAAAGCCCCCCTATGCTTTTAGTGAGCAAATTCAAAACCGATCTCCCTGCTATCTTCTCTCAAGTAAATTCCTAACCCATAAAGCATGTTCAGGCCCAAAAAGAAAAAAAAAAAAAAAACCAACAAGCACAAAACGGTTAGGATGCAATGCTTGTAAAGTAAATTCCTACAGCTCAGAACCGGAAAGCGTATAGCAAGATGCAATGCTTGTATTGATGCTGTTGAAGAGTAACATACTAGACTAAACTATGGTAAGAAGCGATAAAATAAAAATAAATTATGACAAGTGTACGACATATAAGACCATCACCTGGCCAAAACCAAGCTTAGTAATGATGATATCAGGATACATGCTAATTGGATTGCCTGCAAATTCTGGCATGGAGTCCTGACTGCAAGTGAATGAAGTGTAGGTTTCTGGTTTTGAAGTTGAAGTCAAACTTTCAGATGTCTTCAACAACTCACTCCCCTTAGGCAGCCACTTTAATTCATTTGATGTCACTGTATATACGCCAAAAATTATTCCAATGAGAGATGAGACAAAACTGAGTAATTTGACATCCTTTCAAGAAATAACCAATTGATAATATTGAAAGAGATAATTTACCTGTGAGACGCTGCCCACGTTCTGCACATCGGACGTGGAGTTTGAAAACTATGGTATTCTTCTCATTAGATGTATCATTCTCTATAGGTTATAAGTGAAAGTGGTACATCAACAATACAAAACTCACAAGGTGCCACCATAAATCAGTTCTTCAATACGACAAAGAAGTTGAACAGGCATGAATTTAAAGCCCAACCTGATAAATAATCGAAAAGCCTTGGGTCAACCTTGATGGGAATGAGACCCAAGCGATGAGCAAGAACTTCGTCTTGCACCACTGATGTATTATTCGCAATAAGAACCTTTTCAATGGACATGGTGGGAAGCTGCACAAGCAAACATGGACACATTGGGAGATTCAATTAATTTCAATCAATCACATAAGCCACTTGTAAAACAAAACCTAAACCAAGGTTCAATATAAATGAAACCTAAACTAAGGTTGAATACGAACAACAAAAAAGCAAACTTTGAACCGATGAAATCTTGAAAGATAAAAACCCAAGAATTCTCTTTCAATTGGATCGTCGATGGCCATTCACAGCTAAAGGAAGTACATACATTTCTTAATACGACAATAAAAACAACAAACTGCAAGAGAAATTTACAACTATCACTAAAGAAAAGTCCCTCAGAACGTGCTGAAGCATTTATTCGGTATAGTTAAGGCGACACATGGATGTACTGGCCTAGTAACCGAAGTCTCAAATCGACCGGAACACGTTCCGATTTTGAAAGCGAAAGACGGATAAGCACACCTCGGCCAAGAGGATCCTCCGGAGCGCATTGGCAATAGAAGGATTGACGCCGACCATATCGAACTCCATGTCTTCATGGCTGATCCTGTTGACTTGGACTCTGAAGTTGTTGCGGAAATCGTCGAATCTCAGACTATTATCGACTCCGAGAGACGCGTAAGCTCCAGAGTACTGGACAGTATCTGTCTACAAGCAGCCAAGCAGCAGCTCAACGAAATCAATTAATAAGCACGAAGATTGCAAAGTAAAGCTGCCTCCTTGACGAGGAGAAGAAGATAGCGAGGCAGAGAAGAGAAGAGGAGAGGAGAGGAGAGTACACTGGTGGGAGCATCGGCTTTGCAGAGGACACGAGTTCTGCGGAGCTCGAGGTGCGGGGGAAGTTTAGGGTTTTCCACTCCGGCATCCGCCATCGCCTCCGAGTCGGAATCGGACATGGTAGAAGGAGAGAGGAGAGAGGAGAGAGGAGAGGAGATGCAGAGGTTTTAGGGTTTAACGACAACACTCCGCTCGCGCCCAAAAACCGGTTACGCTTTTTATAAGGGAGTTCCTCTTATTTCCTTTACTCGTGTGTTATTCAGTCCCGTTCATCAGGTTCTTCTTAATCGATCTGCTGTATCAAAAATCTTAAATTATGTGCACCATTACACGTTTTTTTTAAATTTTTTTATGATGTAAAAATCTCAAATTTATCCATGTGACATATTTATCTAAAGATATTTTTGAAAATACAAAAAAACCCCAAACTTATATTAATGTGTTATATTCGCTTCGAATTTTGAAATAAATACAAATGTTTAGAAATAAAATTTCGCCACATTAGTATACGATGACTTATTTTCAAAAAAAAAAAAAAAGGGAAGGTTTTTCTAGCTCATTCCAGCCCTCCATGCCACCACGGTTTGATTAAGATGCGGCGTCATCCACCATCACCTCTGAATCCGAATTGGACCTGCTTACCTCCACCTCAAACCTGCCAAGAAGGAGGTCTTACCTTCATACTAGATAAGTTTTCCACGGTTCCTTTTTTAAGTCTATTTACTCTGACTCTTCTCTCTTCTCTCAGATTTTTACTGTCTCTTTGCAAAGCGTCCAATACACTAGCACTTTTTCGACTATAATTTATTACATAATTTCCCGCTATGATGAATTTTTAGCTATTTATTTTTCTCTACAATACATAAATTGCGCAAAGATATTGCTTCTATCCCCCCTTGATGTTGTGTTTGAATCCTTCCTAGCTATCTGATTCAGACTTGACACCAGAAACGGAGGTGCACGCCCCTTTCACGTCATAAAAGTTTTAAAAAAGAAAAAAGAACTGAAAGCCCATGAAGCGGAAAAGAAAAAAGGAAAAAAAGGATTGATGCACTTCAACCTTCCCTTAGCCACGCGCCATACACAACCACCGGCAAGAAATGGACCCGTGTCGCTCAAAAAGGGTCAAATCGAGGCCACACTACATGAATCATAGTCGAGTGAATAGCAATACAAATGGGGCAAACAATCTTTGAGTCATAGTTTCCTTTCCTCCTCAAATTGCAAATCCCATGCACTAAATTTGTCTTTTTCTAAGGAAACTTACAATAGCCCTATCCTGTTCTCATCCCAAGTTAGATGAGGAGAAAACAGCAGAGATGATCTTGCTCAAGGCTATTCCGTGACTAACTTAAAGATGAATCAGGGTGACTATGCCCATGCGCAGACAAACAACAGGCACGGAACGTCCCGTTTGCACGACCCCATGATGGGAGTCATGACTATGCAGTGTGCAGGACAACAAACTTTGAACTTTCTAAAATCGTCATCTCCCATTGATATTGAATGGTTGACTCGCGCCCTCTGGTTTTTGGCTCTGTAGTATCATCAGGAGCTAAATTGCTCTTCAGCTGCCAGCTCCTAATGCCTCAGCTTCATGCTTCAAAATCTCGAAATCCCCAACAAGGCTGAACTAACCTAGGTTGATGGGAGCACTAGGCCACGGAACCAGGTTTTTGAGTCTTCAATCCGAACAAATTCTCAAACAATTTGGGCGCCATGGGAGGAATGTTCATGGCCTGAGGAGCCATGAAGTTGACTATCTTTTCGTGTACATGATACCTGTCAGTACATTGGTAATTTAAAATGCTCACCTATACAGAGATATTTTTCATAAGCCAAGAGGCAAAGATCAATTGCAGATGAACCAAAGTACCTTATCTTCCGACTCTTGGAAGCACGCCGATCGACTACCTTTCTCTTCTTAGTTTGTAGTCTCCTTAAAGCGTAAAAAGCAGCCTCTGGATATAATAAAATGGCAAATACCAAATGCTGTGAGACTACCATCTGATGAACAAATGGAAAAGTTTTATCTTCCAGTATAATTAGTGATACAGTTTACTGGGCCAATTTAACCCGAGTTGAAGGAATAACTCGTGATGTAATATCAATCCCTCAAACCAACAGATGAATTGTAGCTCAGGCACTCCAATCACTTCAGTTGCAAGCCAAGCATTTTAAGGACAAAGGCAACAAAGTGTCATGAGTCACAGGCAGAGCTACGCCCTTCTAATACCCCTCATCAGTAAACGACACTAATGGAAAAGATGCATAAAGATGTGGAGTTACGAATCATGCTATACCTGATGATGCTGGGTCAACTGTCTCAAAAAATTCCTTCAGCAACTGCTGATAAAACTCTGTGTCATCCAAAAGTTCTGTGTCACCCTCTGCATTTGCCTCCTAATTACAGCAGGAATAAAATAGTTCCTCATAAGCTATAAAAGGAATGACGAATGACCATTCATGGTTTCACATGCAAAATAAGAAAGATTGGTTAAAAGACAACTTTTCTTCATTTACTTTTCTAGACCCAACAATGCAGTCGACAGCTCCATGGATTTTTAAGGGTTTTAGAATTTGCACTGAGTGTCCTACAAATGCATGCAGATATGGATGGATCAATTTCACATTGCACTGTTGATTCCTATTGAGATTAAACTTTCATTTTTTCGGGGGGAAAAAATATACTTATGAACAGGCAGAGGCCAAACATAAAGAGAATTCCTGTAACCTCTTTCTATGTGACATCATAGGGCATAAGTTTGCTCCTTGTATTGTGACACTGCTTGAGATCAGCGGTGTCTAATCAAGAGTGACCCACCAATTGCTTATTTGACCAAGAGTATGAAATAAAAAATATTTTAAAATAACACCACCATTGCAAAGCAAAAAACTTAGTCCTTGAAGAGCTCATAATGAATGCAGCATGGCATATCAACAAGATATGTAATATGGCTTGCTATACACATGCTAAACAATTCACGGCACGCCCAATTCCCATAATTATAGCATGACTCAGAGCATAGCACATCCAACCATGTTCCAAAAACACTGTATAGGACGGGTGGCTTGCATTTAATTACCTCTTTGTTGGTGTTATCTACATGCTCAGGTACCTGGCCAATAAAATATTAGGTAAGAAACAGCAGGTGCAGATAGGTTGAACATCACTTGCCATGCAACCTCAATCCAAGTATCAGTTGAAAAAAAAAAAATCTAATAAGGACTTTCAACTTACCAACCCAAAAATGCCAACAGTTGACCTTCTCTGTTGCATCTGCTTAACCATTCGGCTGGGGTCCCTCATGTAAGTAGACACTTGTTCACTAATATTCTGCTCAACAGCCAAAATCAAATTATTCTTCACCCACTTCTCAGAAAATTTTAATTAAATTGAGTTCCAGGGCCAAACCTGATTAAAAGCGTGTAATTTGTTTTTCATAGCTGCAGCACCAGTTGTCACCTGCGTTTTTCTATGCCATTTGTCTACTGACTTGTCTCTAAAATGAGCCAATCTATAATGCATGAGCAATTAAAAATTGAGTCAGCACAAATCACTCAAGACATGAGGAAGCATGTGCAACAGCAAAACAAGAAGAAAATTTCACGTGGACATGAACCTATAATTGCCAGACAAGAACATTCACCTAAGGCCTATGCAAAATAGAGCTAACCAGGCAAAAATGTTCATATACTCACTCATGTTGATATAGTGAGCAACATGAGATGTTCTGTCTATCACAAATGCAGGCGAAAGAAATATGATATTTACATCCACAGCTGAACCATCAGCTAGATTTATGTCAAAAGGTAACAAGCCAGAGTGGCCATATTTGCAGAGTACCTTCTATGCATCTGCGAAATTTGCAACCATTCGTCATCAGTATGCCCATTGTTGCTCTTATATTCCTCCAATTGCCTTTTTGATTGAGCAGAATTACCTAAAGGGCATGGCAATCAAAAAAGATCATAACTATGCCATTCAATGTCCCTTCATAAGACAACTGAGATTTGTACATGTCAAATTTCTGTCCTAAAGGACATGACAGTCAAAACATGCAGAGTCATCTTCATCTAATTAAGTTGATCAACAAATATGAAGAAAAATCATAACTGTGCATTCACGAATTTCCCTTCCTAAGACAGCATACATTTTGTACATTGTCAAAACTTGTGCATGTATAATTTGAACTGTCAAGAATTCTGTAAATTTCTTGTTAAAAAGCCTGACTTCTGAATTACAGAGTAAACCCTTTTGCTGTACCTTCTGCTGAATGAGCAATGGCTGGATTATTCTCGAGCAAAGCCTGCCATCATATGTGTGATGTGAGATATATTGAGAACACCAATCATCATGTCATAATGACTAGTCGTTCTTTTAAAGCAAAAACAGAAAGCCAAGCAATTAAACTGGATACAAAATTCCAGTGATTTATTTCATTAAAAATAACAATCACAAGATCTCAAAAAAGCTAGAACTGAAAATACATCATTAAGCTAGATAATTGTGACAAAACCTTTTTCTTATTGTGCCGTATAAACTAGAGCTCACAATTCATAAGTTAAGCGTCCAAGAAAGCTTAATAACTGGAACAGACAGCATAGGCTATCTAAGCATCTAAGAATGCTTAATAACAGAAACAGACAGCATAGGATATAATTTATTTCTTTTGTTTCTTTTGGTTTCTGTCCATGCTGATATACTCATAATTATTTTAGTTCAAATTACCTTCACATTAAACCAAACCAAACACAGATAAACAACATCAGCCAATGGTTCTTTCAAGACAGAAATACCTCCTGCAGCTCCAAAATGGAACCCAAAGTCTCCTTGGTGGATGCTATCACATCTACATAGGCTTTATTGACATTTTCATCTAACTTGCAAAATGTAGACCTTACGGATTCCTGCATAAGTAAACAGCATGTGAACCTCGTATAAAGATATGGCATGAAACAATTAAAAACAAAATAGGGGAACAAGCAATCTATACCTGGGGTAACCGGTTTGAACTTGAGAATGCTTTCTGAAGTAAAAATCTCAATTCAAGAGTTTTGTCCCACAAAGCCTTCAGGTTTATAGGAGAAATATCAATGAATCATAATACAGAAAGAAAGTAAAAACACAGAAAAGAAATTAACAAAATTCAGATTATATATTGGTGCTAGATCTGCAAAGCCTGTTGCACACTTGCCAGGTCAAAGACATTGAACGAACCAAGTTATTTATAAACTTTCTGGCGGACGGTTTTTCCTGCAGTGAATTATCATTGTAAACTTCTTGAAATGACACACCTTCTGATTCTGTACTGCTTCACCTTTTAGAAGATCTTCATCCTTATGTTGCTTGAGATTCTTGAGTATGTCTCTGCAAAATGTCAAGTGAAGCCACGAATATAAGTTGCCATTCATGAATATATACATGCATGTTACAAGAATCTATCCTCATTAAATGCCACCACTACCCAATATCCTCAATAATTCATCCTTTTCCTACTACTACTACTATTATGAAAGCTTGCTTCATGAAGTCTCCTCAGAGACTAATTTTCGAAACATGACCTGAGCAATATGATCAAAACTAACTCTAGACTGTATATGTAATCTGCAATCAGCAAATTATGAGATATTAGCTGCAATGGTGAAAACAGACATGCTCAGGACAACGTCTTCACCGTCAATGCATCTGCTGTGAATAATAAACAAAGCTTAAAAGAAGGGAAATCTCACTGCTCCTGGTTCTGAAGATCCATATACTCCTTCTCGAGTTCTTTCATCTCGTCATCTGCTCTACCATGAATTTGCCCCTCCTCGTCACCCGAACTGGCGTCTTCATCCTCATCACTTACTTCTTCTTCATCCTCCTCCTCCTCATCCTCCTCCTCATCGCTGCCATCATCCATTCCACTATCACCTTCTTCGACATCAAGGTCGGAATTCATCTCATCAACCTAGAACAGTCGACAAACTCGATCAGAATGAGCATATTAAGGGCACCCAACCAGATAAAAACCGCCGAATTCCCCACTCACCAATGGCTTCCCATCCTCTAGATCACTGCCGTCCTCCGAAACGCTTCGAACCTTTCTCGCTCGCTTAGAAGATGTTCCCATCGTAAAATCCCTGAGATACGAGAAATCAACCACAACCAATCGGAATACAGCCCCAGCCTAGTTCCACCAACAAGTAACGAAAGGAAACGCAACACGAGCATAGTCGACCGACAAAAATCTCAGGACTCGAAAGCGAAGAAGAAGAAGAAGAACAACAACAACAACGACAACAACAAGAGACGGAGAATTACTCGCGAATGTCGATTCCGGAGAGCAAAGAAGCTGGAAGAGAAGCTGCGGAGATTGCTTTGGCGCTCCGACCGTCGTCGAATCGTCGCCTCGGTGGGGGTGACTCGGCTGGGTTTAACAACAAAAACCCTCGCAACAGCAGGCGTCCTCGTTCAACAGAATCAACAACGCTTGACGCGAAAGGAGTTGGGCCAAGAGAGAGAGACAGACAGAGTGGAAGTCCGAAAAGCCCATATAACTTATAGCCCAACTCTCAAGCCCATTAACGAGAGCACCGGAATAGAAACAAAATTTAGCAGAGACGAAACGAAGGAAGCTGCCCTCCAGGCGCGCGAGCAACCCAGAAAGACCTTATTAGTGAAAGCTGTGAAGCGGAAACATTTCTGAGTGATTCTTCTCATCATCATCATCAACCCCTTTGCGCAATCAAATCATATCAGTCGGCAACCGTAACATGGAAAGCGAACGGAGGTCCAAGGATGAGAAGAGAAGCCAGGCTAAGTCCCGTTCTCTAACTTCTCCTCCTCCTCCTCCTCCTCCTCTTTCGGTCGGAATTGCAATTCCTGCTTCCTGGTTCCCTTTTCTGTGTTATTCCGTCGCTCAAAAAAATGCTGCCGAAACAAAACCAAAAACCCTCGAGCCAACTGTCCTATTGATGTTATGGATCTAAGACGAACGGAGGAGAAACCCCCGTTTCAATCGTCGCTGAATTTTGTCCTGTGATCCGTCTCTGTGGAGGAACTTTCTCTGCCGATGATGAATACGATCAATCACGCCCTAACCTTTTGAACTCCTAATGATTGTACTGGTTTTCGGAAGAACTTAATGTGAACTTCATTTTTTTTTTTGGTGTCTGCAGATGAGAGGAAGAGGAAGAGGCATCGGACGGACGAGGGCGAGGAAAATGAAAGCAGAAAGAGCGACAAGAAAGAGAAAGGAAAGGATAGGAAGTCCCACAAACACCGTTCCGATAAAGGTGGGGCGGAAAATGACTGGAATTTCATTTCTCCTAGTAAATTTTTGTTGGTGCGTTGTCATAGATGCTAAGCTTTGGCATTTGGAAATCTGTACCGGCGCAAGTTATGGTTAAATTGTTCATGGCAGATGCAAGTTACTGATTGAATGTCTTCTTCTGGAATTGACTTGTTGTTTGCTATCAGCATATTGCTGCTGCCACTTGTCTCATCGCTAGTGTAGAATCCTACTTTAAGTGTCCTCTTTAACGTTGTGCCTGTCGATACTGCTGCAGAAAAGAAGTCCAGGGACAGCAAGGGTAAACAGAAGAGAAAAGAGCGACGCCCGGTAATTTTCTTGGCTCACCAATTGATTGCTAGTAATATCTCTAATGTTTTTATGTCCCGTCCTTCATGTTCGGACATGGTCTTTTTCGACTTCCTCTGCTCTCTTTGTTGTGAAAAAAGAAAGAATCGAACAATATATTGGAACTCTCCACTGTTTCTGTGTATAACGTTTAGTTTATAAGCTTGTAAGGTACATTGTATATCTTAAGTCAAGACTTTATGCCTCTCTTTGTTTACTTCCTTGAGATGGTCATTCTGCAAAATTGGATGATGATATCTCCTAGGGGACTCTCCACCCTACAGCATGCAAAGTGCAGGAATCTCATCATAATCATAGGATTGTTGGGTGGAACATGTTGCTACAAAATTTAAATGTGCTCGTTTGTAGAGATGTTGGAATTCTGAGTCATGAGATAATTTATTATGAGGTAAGGTGGTTCGTGCATCTTAAAAGGGGTAATGACACTGCTAGGGCATGAACTTTTGGCCATTTTGTAATCAAGTATCTAAAATATTTCTTTTTAATTATACCCAACTTTTCAAATTGGGCCGGATGTGGTGCCTCCATTAGATCCATGGGTGGAAAATGCTGGTATGGAACTAATGTAGTTAGTTTACCATTTGATATGGTAATATAGACACGTGGAAAATGTTTTTTCTAAGTTGGCAAAAACTTAATCATTGTCAGTCCTCTCTCTCTATCTTGGCACGGCAGCCCATGACATGTTTACAAATCAACATATTAAATTCAAGGTGAGGAAATATTCTTAAAGAATGTCTAAAGAAATTTTGTATGGCCAAAAAGTTTGTTAAGTAATTAAAATGTCTCTTCAGTGCTTTAATTTTCCCTTCTATTTGTTTGTTTGCTTCTCATTTATGAGCTCTATTTCTCCCCAGCCCACCCAAATCTAAAATAGAAAAAGGTAATTCAAGGTGGAGACCTCAGATCTAAGCACACAGCCCCAAATTTGGAGTTGCTAGCTCATGTCTGAGCTTGTGCAACCTCAATATGGTGGTGGTGGTTATGTGCAGTGAAGGTTGATTGGAGAGAGTGAGAGGGAACCGAAGAGAGGGAAAGGGACTTGCGAGCTAGGTGGGGTGAGCAGTGGAGATGGAACCTGGTGTAGGGCCGCAGAGGCCTTACATTGAGTGATAATTGAAAAAAAAAAAAAAAAGTTCAGATATTTGATTGAAAGACGGATAAAATTTCAGTTAGCTATAGTTCATTCCTTGTGAAGACTATTTCCCCGCATATTCTCTAAAAATAGTGAAACCACCTTAAGTTCTTTCTTAAGCATGACCATCGTCAATTTTCTAAATTACGATTTAGTTGCAGGATATGTAAATAGCTCCATTGCTTATGTAGTAAAGAATTGTGATTTGACAGTTGGATAGCCAGATAGTAGATAGTTCCTCTCGGGAACATGCTGTTTTGTCTGCAATTGCCTGAGAACTTAAACAATTCTTATTTAGGATGTCTGTGTTTGAGGTAACAAAGTTTCCATATCTTCCTGGATTTGACTTTCATTGTGGGAGAGTTTCTCAATATTTTCATTTTTAGTCCTACTCCTCCGCTCAAAGACATGATTCGACCAAACTGCACGTGTAACTACCATGTTTGATTTTATTTACTTGCATGTTTGGTAATCTCATCTTAGGTTTGTCTTGGTATGGTGTTATGTCATGCCCGGGGATGGTTATCCTGTCAGGGTTTTCACAATATATTGGATACAAATGATATGATTGATTCTTCTTTTTCTAGAAACATGATATCCAAGAGCTGTCAAGTGATGACTATTTCTTGAAGAATAACGAGTTTGCCACCTGGCTAAAGGAAGAGAGGGATATTTTCTTTAGTGATCTCTCTGCAGAGTCAGCTCGCAAACTTTTTTCAGAGTTCATGAAGGAGTGGAACAAGGGGAAGCTTGAATCTCGATACTACGAGGGAATTGCGAGTGGACAACGAACAGCCCATGTTTGGAAGATCAAAGTGTAGTAGGAAAAGTTTACAGGATCAGGGAATCTTATAGCTAGTGTTTGTCCTTTGTAAATGCAATGACACTGTTATTTTCTCTCTCACTTCTCGAGGAATATAGTACAGGTAATTTAAAAGGTTCATGTATGAATACAGAAAATTGCCTATTAATTTCCTTGTGAATAACTTTTCCCAGCGAGAGTGATTGAAGCAGAACACAGGATTAATTTGCAGAGGAGATATTGTTATTTGCATCTTAGCTATAATGTTTGGATCGGATGGGTTTTCGCGGAGTCTCCTCAAGCACTCTTACTCTTGCGATTTGTTTTCTTGATAGAATGTCCTCTTCTAGTTGTTTTCCTAATCCTTTTAAGTTGGTCCCTGCATATGGTTTTTTGTCTCTCTTTGTTGTTTCCTCTTCTGGTGGGTGGATACTAGATTTGGTGTTGCCATGTGAAGAGTATGAAGCAAACTGTTTCTGGACAACATTTAATCCGAATGTGGACGGGATTCCCATTCCCCAAAACTAAAAGTTTCGAATATTTACGTATGACATATTTTGTATTCTGATTTCATTTCCGTCGATATCATTATTTGTATCGCCGCGCTCGTTTGTATAGTATATTTTCCGAACCCCGAGTTTCTTTCTCTCTCCTTGTATGATGGACAATAATGAGGGTTAAGAATCTTAAAGGAAAAATGGAATGATAATACTTTTTAATCCATCATTTGAGCCTTAAAAATTTTGTGACCTGGCATTTGAGTTTTTAAATTTTCATATTGTGCATTCAAATCCTAGAATTGGCTTTACTAATCCATGCGACTATTAATAAACCGATTGAATTTGTTGAAACGATGACGATGTGCTAAAAAAACATATTAGAGAGAGGGAGGGGATCGCAAGAAATGAAGAAAAATCAATTAAAAGATTAAAATGTGCAACATAAATTTTCCCTCTAATTAGAACTAGGGACACGGAGGAAATAGCAAGTATAAGAATTTTGAAAAAAAAAACACAAATGATTCATAAACTTTTGTTTAATGTATAATACCGTCTCTAAACTTTATAATTTAATAAATATAGTCCTCAACTATTGTAGCTGAATAAAATGTTAAATATTATCCTTACGTTAATTTAATTTAATATAATTTGCATAAAGGGGCGTTAATTTTAAACAATGGATAGCAAAAAAAAGAAAAAAAACTACATAAGAATGATTTGAGTAAGACATTATTTGAGTGGACGAAAGACTACATTTAACATTTGTCAATGATTTAGGTTTTGCACCGAACAAATTAAGAATGATATTGCACAGTAAATTAACGTTTGGAATCATCGGTATCATTTTCCTTTGAATTTTCCCTCCAGTGAGAAACGCATCTCTGTCAACTCGAACTGAGTTGTCGATTCGGCAACTTCTCTGCAGTCTCATGCGTAACTGGTGAATCAATCCTCCCAACTTCAGAACTGGCTAGGTGCTCTAGATTGCTACCAGCTCTCCACTCCCGTCATCACTCTCTGCCCTTCACTTCCTTTCCCACAATCTTTTCCCACCGTAACTTCTCCACCCTCCGATGCACCCGAGTAGCCGCCGTCCACCCCCAAGTCGCCGCCTTTCTTCAGGATGGCTTCTCGCGAATCACCGACGAAAACGTCGGTAAGGCTTTGCATGCTCTGTGCATTACGGGCGTGTTCGACCTGAGTACTTTCCAGGCCAACACACTGGTCAGTTTCTACTCGAAGTTCGGTCGCATCGAGTGTTCCCGGTACCTGTTCGATAAAAATCCCGTGAAAAATGAGGCCTCTTGGAACACCATGTTATCTGGTTATGTTCGCGTGGGACTGTATCCGGAGGCGCTTGAATTCTTTGTCCGGAATTGGGGTCGAGGTCTTTGCCCCAATGGATTTGTTCTCGCTAGTTTGATTACTGCCTGTGATCGGTCGTGTCGCATGGTAGAGGAGGGTGCTCAACTCCATTGCCTTGCTGCTAAAATTGGCTTGAAGGATGACGTGTACGTGGGTTCTTCACTTTTGCATTTTTATGGAGCATATGGATTTGTTTGCGAGGCCAGGAAGGTCTTTGAAGATATGCCTTACCGGAATTTCGTCTCCTGGACTTCTCTGATGGTTGGTTATCTGAACAAAAATGATCCTACCGAAGTCATTAATTTGTATAAGTGCATGAGACATGAGGGAGTGATTTGTAACCAAAATACATTGGCCACTGTCATTAGTTCTTGTAGTTTGCTAGATGATACATGTGTAGGCCATCAAGTTCTTGGACATGTCCGTGAAGCTAGGGCTTGGGCATTGTGTTTCTGTGGCAAACTCTCTTATATCTATGTTTGGTAGCTTCGGCGATATCAAGAAGGCCCAATATGTCTTTGATGTCATGGATGAGTGTGATACAATATCGTGGAATTCAATAATCTCTGCTCATGCAAATAATGGGCTTTATAGGGAATCTTTCGACTATTTTTATCTAATGCGGCATGCTAACGCCAGCTAAACTCAACTACACTTTCAACATTGTTAACTATATGTGGTTCTTCAGAGAGACTGAAATGGGGCAAAGGGATACAGAGTCTGGTGGTGAAAGTGGGATTGAATTCCAACACTTGTACATCTAATTCTCTTTTGAGCATGTATTCGGAAGCTGGAAGACCTGCCGATGCTGAGCTGGTATTTGATGAAATGTCAGAGAGGGATGTAATCTCATGGAATGCAATGATTGCTTGTTATGTTCAGGATGGAGAAAAGCACAAATGCCTTGCGTCTTTTGGCAGAAATGCTTTGGATGAGAGATGTGATAAACTATGTCACTTTTGTGAGTGCATTGGCTGCCTGTTCAAGTCAGGAATTCATCATCCTAGGTAAGATTGTTCATGCTCTTGTAATTGTTGCAGGACTACAAGATAATTTGGTGATCAGCAATGTGTTGATTTCAATGTATGGATTCGGTCATTTGATGGTTGATGCTGAGAAGGTATTCAAGACTGTGAGAAAACATGACAAGGTATCTTGGAATGCACTAATTGGTGGCTATGCTGAGAATGAAGAACATGAAGATGCTCTAAAAGCATTTAGACTAATGAGACAGGAAGGACCCAGTGCAAATTATATCACCATTGTCAACATTCTCAGTGCTTGCTCGACTTCCAGCAACCTGCTGACACACGGACAGCCCATCCATGCTCATACAATCCTGACGGGACTTGAGTCAGATAAATATGTCCGCAATTCCCTCATCTCAATGTACGCCAAGTGTGGGGACCTCTCTTCAAGTGATCACATCTTTCATCAATTGGATGACGAAGATGTAGTAACATGGAACGCAATGATCGCTGCAAATGCCCACCATGGCCATGCAGAGGAGGCCATAAAACTCATTGCAAAGATGCGGACTGCTGAATTACATCTTGATCACTTCAGTTTTTCTGGAGGATTTGCTGCTGCAGCTAATTTGGCCTTGTTGGAAGAAGGCTGGCAGCTTCACGCTTTGGTCATGAAACTTGGGTATAACACAGATCTTTATGTCACTAATGCGGCAATGGATATGTATGGAAAATGTGGAGAAATGGACGATGTATTAAGAATACTTCCCGAACCAATGAACCGGACACGGATGTCATGGAATGTTCTAATATCAGCTTTTGCCAGACATGGGTGCTTTGAAGAGGCAAGGGAAGCTTTTCATGAAATGGTAGAGCTAGGGGTGAAACCCGATCATGTGACATTTGTTTCTCTGCTTAGTGCATGCAGTCATGGGGGTCTGGTAGATGAGGGTCTTGCATATTATGCATCCATGACAACAAATTTTGCTGTCTCGCCAGTGATAGAGCACTGTGTGTGCGTAGTTGATCTTCTCGGCAGAGCAGGAAGGCTCGCTGCAGCTCAAGATTTCATCGAGAGATGCCAGTTCCTCCGAATGACCATGTATGGAGGAGCTTGTTGGCTGCATCCAAAGTGCATGGCGATTTGGAACTTGGAAAGAAAGCTGTGGAACGCCTGGTTGAGCTGGATCCATCAGATGATTCGGCTTATGTTTTGTATTCCAACATGTGCGCCACTTCAAGGAGATGGGAGGATGTGGAGAGTATAAGGAGGCAAATGGGGTCCATAAGAAAGAAGCCCGGTTGCAGTTGGGTGAAGTTGAAAGACGAGGTGAGTTCATTTGGCATGGGCGATAAGTCACATCCACAGTCGAAGCAGATAAATGAAAAGTTGGCAGAGCTCAAGAAGATGATAACGGAAGCAGGCTATGTTCCCGACACGAGCTATGCTCTTCAGGATACAGATGAAGAACAGAAAGAACACAACCTTTGGGAGCACAGCGAGCGACTAGCTCTCGCGTTTGGTCTGATCAACACTCCAGATGGTTCGGCCATTAGAGTTTTCAAGAACTTGCGCGTGTGCGGCGATTGCCATGTTGTCTACAAGTTGGTCAGCCAAATTGTGAAAAGAAAGATTATTTTGAGGGATCCATATCGGTTTCATCACTTCAGCGAGGGCCAGTGCTCGTGCTCTGACTATTGGTAGACAAAGTGCTCTCTTCAAGGTTGCAAAACACATTCATTTTGCTTTGTTTGTATCAATGATAATTCCATTGAGAAACCACAGATACGTTAATCAAAATTTTCTTTTTGCAGCTTAGGGAAAATAAAACGCAATGCTCGTGTCGAGCCCGATGAAATAACGTTTTGATCTCCCATTTCTTTACCGAGCCAATTTCCACACACAAGCAAAATCTTCTTATTCACATAGAAAATTGGAATGTGAAACTCAACATCGAGAGACCAAACTAATACAGCATTGGCCATGACGTGATCCCCCAGAGGACCGTGGAATAATTTTACTTGACTTCGTTTGTTCGTGGGAAATATAACATTTTTTGAAAATATTTCTCATTTTTCCAAGAAAAATGATATTATTTTTCAATATTTTAGCTGAAACCTTAAAACAAACTAAAATATATATTCTACCATTTGGTATGGAAAATTCCATTTGATTCTCTTGAAAAAAATTTGCCAAAATTTTTAAAAATATTATTTTATATTTTCTTTTCTTTCTTTTTCAATTTTTTTCTTTCTCTGCCAATTGCCTGCTATGGCAATTGGCAACAACTTGCAACTTGCAATAAGTGAGGAATGAGCTTGCCTGAGGCCATCAAGCCTCGACCTTGCTAGATTTGGTGAGCTTGTCCCTCACTTGTCTCTTCGCAATGGCCTATGATTGGTAGAAGGAGAAGGAAAAATAACAAATAAATATAATTGGAAATTAGATTTTTTTAAAATAATATTTATATAAAAATGAACATTTCATTAATCAAGAATTCAAATCCCAACATCAAGGATCCACATCCAGCCTTTGTGGATTCAAGCCCTTGGTGTTGAGGACTAAAGCTCGAGCATCAGGACTCACGCATGGCTTTTATGGACTCAAGCTTGGTTTTCAGGGCATAGAAAACAAGCACCAAAGCTTTGAGCCTAGTCTCAAGGGACCCAAACGTAAGTGCCAAAAACTTGATCCTAAGCTAGGAACCAATGTTGGGGTTGCTGTACCCAAACGTAATATTTTGAGTCCAAATGTCATGTTTAGTTATATTTTGAATGTTTTCCGATTTTTCATTGAGCAAATCTTTTTTTTTTTCTTGAATCTAAATATAGATTTTCCATTAATTAGAAAATATTTTTTTATTGATCAATTTTCTTAAGCAAACTGAACGTACAAAAATGAGGAAAATGTTTTTCCAAAATATGTTTTTTGCAAAACAAACAATATATTGGTCACTAAGATGACTATGTTGATATCAAGGGATCTCTGCCAATATTAAGGATAAATAAGATATTGGGCATGAGATGTTTACAAACTAAAAGAACCTTGAGCTAAGATGAACATTTGAAAAGAGTTTCATCAAGGTTAAACAAGCCAAGAAGAATGGTGATGTTCAAAATGATAGTTCATTTATCTAGGGATGATTTTATGATAAAGGAAAAAAAATTTTTGGAAAATCCTTTATCAAGAAAATGGATAGTTTTCCTTATATAATCAAAAAAAAATTTTGATATCTGGATCGTATTTGGAAAATTATTTCAATCTTATAATTTTATATCAAAAGAATAGCAAATGTTAGTTCTTTCCGGACTAACCAAATGAGTGAAAGTCCAATAAATTAATTTCCAAAAAACACCTTGAATCAAACAAATGCACCTTAAATTGTAATTTTGAAAGCCTAAGATATGCTCTCTCTCTCTCTCTCTCTCTCTCTCTCTCTCTCTCTCTTTTTTTTTCCCCCGCAAGCTTAAGATATACTTTGGGTGTTAATTAATGAAATCCTTGTAAATCTTTTTAAATATCATGGTATCTGACCACTAAAAAAAAAAAAGTAACGCCATGGTAAAATCGCGTGTGAAGTGGCGAGGCAGCGCCATGTGACGTGACACGTGGCGCCGCCGTGCGCAGCCACGGCCTTAGCCTATTTACACCACCATCTTTGCATCATTTCGCCGGAGATCCTTCGTCTTCCCCGTGTTCCCGTTCGGGTTCGATTTCCTGACCGTTTCTCTCGATCTGCTTCTTCGATTTTAGGGTTTCTTCTGCTTCCGCGCGCCCTCCTGCATCACCGGCTCCGCCATTTATGGGACGCAGGTATCCGCGCTCGCCTCTGCTGGTCTTGCCTGCCGCGCTCTTGGTTTTTCACTCTTTTCCTGTCGGACGAGGGCGGATTCGGTTGTGCTCTGGGCTCATGATTCATACGCTGCGCACCCACGTTTTTTTTTTTTTCTTCTTTTTTTGGGTGATCGGCTTATCCTTGTGGTCTGGAGCTGTGAAAGATGCAGCAATGCCACCTTTCATCTACTTCGACTTTTTATCTCATCACTCTCGGATTTTTGTCCTGACTTCGTGCGGTCGTGAAAGTCTAATCCACACCTCGCTTTCCTTCCTAAGTCAGAAGAGGAGAAATAGAATAGAACCGCTAAAAATAAAAACTTTTTTAAGTTGTAGTCACGCCAGTCTTAGTTACTCTTCAATGTGTGGTCTTGGTTCACCTTCATCTGGAGATGCAGAGAGCTGCGAGGGAGGGAGGCGAGATGACTGGAGTTTCTATTGAGTTTCTGGAGAGTAATGGAGGGAATTTAGAGATCGCACCGGATCGTGCTTAAATCCGACTGTGCTTCAACCTTCGCTCCTGCTCTTCACGTTGAATAGTTCCGTTTATTTTTTTTAATTTTATTTTTATATTATTTAAGTGCACGCGTGCATTCGTTAAGCGTTTCGAGCTGTGCCATTTTGGCAGTGCGAGGACGCGTCCCGGGTTCGGGGACACGAGGAGGAGAGCGAGTCGTGGAGAGCTTCCTGAGGCTGGGGCGATATTCATGTCGAATGCCCGTACCAAGGAAGAATGTCTGGAGAAGATGCTCTTCGGCCTTCCCTACTCCCACGTCGATTTCGTGAGGAGAGTCAAAGCTGGAATGATCCTGTTCCTCTTCGAATACGAGCGGAGGGAGCTCCACGGGGTCTTTGAGGCGGCTTCAAATGGCGAGGTCGACATCATCTCCTCCGCTTATGCTTCATCAGGGAAGCAGTTCCCTGCTCAGGTACTACTTGGCCCTCTCTCTATTGTTTAAAGTTCTCACTCTTTGCTCCTCTGAGTGCGCCGTAGCTTCTTCCTCAGCATGTGATCTTGTTTGTTCAGGTCCAAGTTAGGAGGATTTGGCACTGTTATCCACTTTCTGAAGGAGAATTCCGTGGGGCCATTGAAGGCAACTACTTTAGTGCCCACAAGTTCAATTTCGGTCTCTCCTATGATCAGGTCAGGAATATGCCTTTTCTTAACTATACCATATGACCGATGATGAATGGTGATAGCCTTGGAAGCAGAACTCATCCTTCCAACTTCCTCACGTGCAGGTTCACCAGCTTCTTTGTTTGTTTGACTCCAGAAAGATCGGAGATTCAAAGGATACAGTTTTTAATTCATGCGCGACAACTGAATTTGTAGAAAGACGTCCTATACCTTTGCATCTTCATGGAAAAATAGAAGGCGCTCATTTGGCAGACATAGATGCTGAAGTCGAGTCATCTTATGCGGGCACTTATCCGGCCACAGAGTTGCCCGGATATTCTGAGAGATCTCTTCCAGAAGATTGTTTTTCTCTGGTTTCTGAAACAATGGACAAGTCAAGCCCTGCCAGAATCTCGTCCGATACTCTTAGTCTTGCTTGCTCTTCACCTTCTCAAACAAGACAGAAATTGCATGAAGTTGAAACTCAGTGTGCCGATGCTTTAGGAAGTCAGTTGATCCAACTTCATGGCGTCGCAGAAGATAATGCTGGTCCTTGTTTGAATGCTGACCTTGGTGATTTCATACCTTTGTCCTTCCATGACAATGTGAACGCACTAGAAGAAGAAGACGAAGATGAAGACGAATCCGTGATACCTAGTTTATGGTCAGACGACCTCTGCTTCAAGCCATACAATCCAATTATTTCGGGTGTTGATAGTTCTGTGGATCCATGTGAACTCCCTACCTTAGATCCACAAAAAAATCTGTTCCCTACGATTGGTGAATCATCCTCTGCAATCATCCCTTTACGAATCATGACGGGCCACCAAATGAAGGAAGATGACGATCACTTGAATTCTCTCTCAGGCAGCCAAGAGAACAGTATTTCAGAAGACACTGATAACTTTCCCTGCGTCAAGTGTCTGTATTCTGACTCGTTACTCCCAAGCAAGAAAGGTAGCGTCTTCTCTCGTTTGACGAAAGGAACTATACAAGAAAAGCATGATCCTGTTGATGGGGTAACATCAGTTGATGACATTATGGAAAAGTTGCAACTGAAGCGTGAGGCTTGGATGAACACGGGAAAAGATCAAAATCCTGCTCTGAAGTCTGGGGCTGTGAATAATTCGAGAAAGAATGTGTTCAAGCGGCTAGGTTTGCCTTTGGAAACCAGCGGATCAGAAGGGCAATGTGTTTGGAAGGTGTCAATGGGAGGCAGCAAGTCCGCCAGGAAGAAGAGAAAACACGAAGTACTGTGACAGCACCGCACTTCGGAGTTAAAATAATGCACATTATCACATGATTGACTAGAGTAGCTCAGTGGATACTGGGCCCCTCATGGCTGAATGGAAGAAGCAAGATTAAATTGTGGAAGGCAAGGAGTGGAACTAATGGCATGAGTAGTGGACGGGGTCGAGATAATGTCCTGTCCAATGTAGGTCTGCACAAAGTACGCCACTGACTTCAGTGTTTGGTGAAATCTACCCTGTGTTGGTGAGAGTTTTGCCAATAGGTAGTTAAGTGTGTCCATAAAATTTTGGTTGGAGAGAGCGTGCTTCCAGCATGAAAACAAGTTTAGTACCTTTGAAATTCAAACTGAAAATACTAAAAGCATCATATAAACTGAAACGGTAGGACAGACTTATAAATATGAATACCATTAGGCCATTGTGCTAGAGTTTACGTCAGACATGTTCCGTATCTTATCATAGCACCAGAATATAAACATTTTGGTGAGTGATATAAGAAGCATAAGTATATGATCTCCTCATGTCAAATCAATGTCATGCTCACAGTGCAGTATGGTCAGTTGACACATATCCATAGAGACTCAAAAATACTTAGGGCTTGTTTGACAACTACCAAACACTAAAAATTTCTGTTCTTTTATTCCCATTTGGTAAATTTTTTATTCCCAAGAATAGATTTGAAGTAGAATCAAGAAGTAAAAAAAAGTTGATTCTTTATTCCAAAGTACAATTTTAAAATCAAACCAACCTTTTTTTTTTCTATTTTCTCTTCTTCCTTCTAGTTCTTCTTTCCTCTCTTCTTCTTCAACTGCTGCCACTGCCCATAGTTGACGGTCGCCGACAAGCATCACCCGAGCCTCCTTGGCCACCAACGAAGCTTGCCCAACCCCGACAAGGCTCAACCGAGCTCGTCCAACTGTCGATGGGGCTCAACCTCGCTAGGTGAGATCAAGCCTTGCTCAGCCATGGATCAGTTGAGCCTCGCTCAGCTGCCGGCGATGCTTTGGTGAGATCATCAATCCTCGTCTGGCCGGTCACCGGTCATCCCAAGGCCGGCGACTGAGAAACTTGAAGAAGAAGAAGAAGGGAAAGAAAGGACAAAAAAAAACAATAATAAAATTATTTAAAAATTAAAAAAAATTATTTGAAAAAGAAAAGTGTTAAACACAATTTTATTTCCAAAAACAAATTTTAAACAATTACCAAACGATTTAAAATGCTTAAAAATTATTTCCAAAAAACAAAAGCGTTACCAAACGTGCCATTGAAATCTAGGCAGAAACATTTAGTATTAATATAAAAGCCGTCCTCTCTTCTCCTCCCCCAGAAGAAAGGGAGTGAACCAAGAAACTACAGGGGAAAACAAAGCGCAACCAACGTCCACCCCATTTTATGGAATGAGCCAAGCCATTACCAAGGTCATATCACATGCATATACAAGCTGCTACTCAATGTATGACTACCAAATTCATACTTCATCTGCTTAAACAGAAAAGGGTTGACTTAGATTGTAATACAAAAACATTCTAAAATGGCGGATCTTACACCATCCGACATCTTATGAGACATCGATAAATCTAGAGTGGAGACAAAGCAAGCACAATCAATCATAGGGATGAAGACACAGACTGCAATCTTTTATTGCTCAGCGTTTTTATTGCTTCCTCGTCAAAGAAGTCCTGAAGAGCAATCATCTGTATTGAACTGCTCTTCAAGCTCCTTATTGCCTCTACACTTGCCAAAGCTCCAGCAACAGTTGTTATTATGGGAACCTTATAGGCAAGGGCCATCCTTCTCAGATGTCGTCCATCAATCTGGTCAAGTGCATCACCGGAACTAGTTATCACCATCAACTGAATTTCTCCATTAGCAATCATATCACCTGCATGGGGTCGCCCCTCATGCATCTTCAGCACTCGTTCTCCTGGAATACCCGCTAATTCAAGAACATGAGCTGTCCCTGAAGTTGAAATAATTTTAAAACCAAGATCCAGAAAAGCTTTTGCAATCCTCTCAAGGTGGGGCTTTGTCAAGTCATTCAAGCTGAGGAAGACAGTCCCCGAAAGAGGTAGCTTCTGCCCAGCAGCAATTTGAGCTTTTGCAAATGCAATAGGAAACTCATAATCAATACCCATGACCTCACCAGTGCTACGCATTTCAGGCCCCAACAGAACATCACATCCTTGGAACTTTTCAAAGGGCAGAACTGCTTCCTTTACAGAGACATGCCGGGGGACAAGCTCATTAGTGAAATTTAGGTCATGAAGAGATTTCCCAGACATGACAAGGGAAGCATACTTTGCTAATGGGTGTCCAATTGCCTTAGACACAAATGGGACTGTCCGGGAAGCACGTGGATTTGCTTCAAGCAAGAATACCTCTCCAGAAAGTGTTATTGCGTACTGACAATTCATAAGCCCACAGACGTTGAGCCTCTTCGCCAAATTTGTTGTCCAAGACCTAATTGTCACCAAGCACGAAGGTGGTATTGTTTTTGTAGGAAGAGAACATGCTGAGTCACCAGAATGGACCCCTGCCTGCTCAATGTGCTCCATGATCCCCCCAATCACCACATTTCCATTTGAGTCTGCAAGTGCATCAACATCAATCTCAATGGCATCTGATAAATACTTGTCTATCAATACAGGACGCTCTGGGTCCACCTCCACAGCATTTTCCAGGTATGTTGCAAGCTTTCATCACTGTACACTATTTCCATCGCTCGGCCACCCAAAACATAGGAAGGCCGAACCACAACTGGATATCCGATATCTTTTGCAATGGAAAGAGCATCATCTTCGCATTTGGCAATCCCTCCTTTAGGCTGCTCAATTTGTAACTCCTTCAGAATTGCATTGAATCTCTCCCGGTCCTCTGCAGCATCTATAGAATCAGGGGATGTGCCCCATATGCGAACAAGCCCAGCCCCACTGGCACTTGTTGGCCTATGCTCATCTAGATACTGCTGGATAGGGAGGGCCAGCTTCAACGGTGTTTGACCCCCAAACTGAACAATGATTCCATCTGGTCTCTCCAGATCAATAATATTCAAGACATCTTCAATTGTCAACGGCTCGAAGTAGAGACGGTCACTTGTGTCATAATCAGTGGATACTGTCTCAGGATTTGAGTTCATCATAATTGTCTCATACCCTGCATCCTGCAACATAAGAGAAAATGCTTTGAAAAATACAGCCAGAAGAGAGGTGAAAACATTTAGAAGAGTATAGCATTTACAGCAAAAAGGTATATGCTTGCACGACAGGGAGTATTATCCAGTGACATGATCTCGATGAATTCTTATGACACAAAAATGGTTATATAATTGAATGCAGAGTGGCATAGAAAAGGGGGCCATAAAATTTTACAAAGATCTACTCTCCAGTACTCTTAAGATCTGGAAGAAAATATTCAATGAGATTATCACAACCATACTTTTCCCATTGGCAGAAAATCCCTCACTGATAACCTAGCCACAGCACACTAAGATCTGGTAACAAGAAAAGATTCAATGAGATCGAGATAACCACAAGACCTAGGGACATGCAGTACAATAAAAAAACCAAACCACACTTTTCCCGTTGAGCGAAAATCCCTCGCTGATATCCTAACTTCACTGCACGAGAATTTACTTAAAAACTTGACATGTACATCGGATACAGAATGAAAACGTAACTCCACAGGATGAAAGGACATATCATGAAGACAAGGCAAACCTGAAGAGCAAACTCCACAGGATGAAAGGACATATCATGAAGACAAGGCAAACCTGAAGAGCAAAGGATGTGTGACAGCAGCAATAGTCAAATTCAATCCCTTGACCTATCCTGTTTGGTCCTCCACCTAAGATCAGAACCTTCTTCTTTCGGGTTGGAGCTGACTCACATTCAAAATCATAGGATGAGTACATATAAGGAGTGTTTGCCTCAAATTCAGCTGCACAAGTATCCACACGCTTATATGCTGGTTTAACACCCAAAGACAGCCGCTTCTTTCTGATTTCCTTCTCAGTTGAATTAGTTGCAAAGGCAATCTGCTTGTCACTAAAACCTCTCCGCTTCACCTCGTAAAAATCATCCTTTGTCAGATTTGACAAGGAAAGAGAAAGAAGATACTGTTCTATATCTACGAGATCCTTAAGCTGTGTGAGGAACCACTTGTCAATGTCAGTCACCTCATGAATATCATCAACTTTCATACCCCTCTTCATTGCGGCATATATGGCATGAATTCGATCTGGGTTAGGGACCCTCAGGCTGTATTTTAACTGGTCCCAATCCCAATCAAGTTCCTTTGCCTGAGCACACCCCCACCCAGAGTAGCCTAATTCCAAGGATCGAACTGCTTTCTGAAAAGATTCCTGAAAGGTACGGCCTAATGCCATTGACTCACCAACAGACTTCATCTGGGTCGTAAGAATTGGTTGTGACCCAGGGAATTTCTCAAATGCAAACCGAGGGATCTGCATCAAACAAAGATGGAGATATAAATACAGGAAGACTGAGAAAACTAAGACAACGTCTGTTCAAGTTATCTGCTTTCAACAAGTTACACGATCTCACTAGAGAAAGCTCAAGGCACATGTATAAGCAGAGACAAAATCTGGCTATTTCCGCTGTAAATATACTCCATACAGGGAGAAGGAAACACAAAACAAGAGCAGCGAATAGAATAAGGGGATCCTTACTTTAGTCACCACATAATCGATAGATGGCTCGAAACTAGCCGGTGTCTTCTTGGTAATGTCATTTGGAATCTGATCCAACGAATATCCAACGGATAATTTTGCAGCCATCTTGGCAATGGGAAAGCCGGTAGCTTTGGATGCTAGAGCAGAGGAACGCGACACCCTCGGATTCATTTCAATTACCATCACCTCTCCATCAACAGGATTCACAGCAAACTGCACATTCGAGCCACCGCACTCGACCCCAATTTCCCGAATTATTGCTATGGAATAGTCCCTCAAACGCTGATACTCCTTATCCGTCAGAGTTTGAGCAGGTGCCACCGTGATCGAATCTCCCGTGTGAACACCCATGGCATCAATGTTCTCGATGGAGCATATAATAACCACATTGTCAGCTAAATCTCTCATCACCTCAAGCTCATATTCCTTCCAACCTAACAGAGACTTCTCCACCAAAACTTGTCTCGTCAAACTCGCCGCCAAACCCGCCTTACAAATGGTCTCAAATTCCTCCTTGTTATACGCAATCCCACCTCCCGTTCCTCCCAGAGTAAACGCAGGTCTAATAATCAAGGGAAACTCCCCAATCTCATTGGCTATTTCTATACATTCATCCAAAGTGTTTCCTATACCGGAGGGAGGAGTTTTAATACCTATGCTCTTCATCGCCTGCTTGAACAAATCTCTGTCCTCCGCTTTCTTGATGGCGTCGAGCTTCGCCCCAATCAACTCGACACCATACTTCTCCAAGACCCCGCTCTCGGCCAGTGCGACAGCGAGGTTCAGCGCGGTCTGGCCGCCCATGGTGGGCAAAAGAGCGTCGGGGCGCTCTTTCTCGAGAACTTGCTCGACCAGCTCAGGCGTCATTGGGGTGATGTACGTCTTATCAGCCAGGTCAGGGTCGGTCATGATGGTGGCGGGATTGGAATTGATCAAGACGACCTCGTAGCCTTCCTCCTTGAGCGCCTTGCAGGCTTGGGTGCCGGAGTAATCGAACTCGCAAGCTTGGCCGATGACGATGGGGCCGGCGCCGAGGATCATGATCTTCTTCAAGTCGGTCCTCTTGCCCAATTTGGCCGGCGCGCCGTGGAGCAGCTCGTGGTCGGCTGAGCCGGCGGCGGGGGCGGCGCATATGGTGGGTTTCCGGAGAGGAGGGGCGGGCCATAGTTTGGAGAGGAGCTTGGGAGAGGAGAGAGGATTGATCTTGGAGGAGGAAGACAGATCCTTGGGGGAGTAGAAGAGGAAGCGAAACTGGGGAGGTCGGGAAGATAAAGAGGAATAAGAAGAAGAGAAGGAGGAAGAGGGAGGAGTGAAGAGAGATTTGGAGGAGAGGGGGTCGCAGCGGTTCATGCAAAAACCCATTCTTTAGGGGATGGATATAGGGACCCTCAGAAATGGAGAAATGGAGAAATGGAAAAATGGAGAAGAAGAAGAGGTGCTCTCTCTCTCTCTCTCTCTCTCTCTCTGTTGTTTCTCTCACGCTCTCTCGCTCTCTCTCTCTCTCTCTACTGAGCTTCTGCAGCGTGAGTGTCCGAGCCTGTGTGACGACGTTTTAAAACATTCACGCCAACCCCAAAAAAAAAAAAAAAAAAAAGAAAGAAAGAAGAAGAAGAAGAAGCAGAAAGAAAGAAAGGAAAAGGTGGAGGGGGTTAGGGTTTATCTGTGCACTTGCGGGCCGGGCTTTTGTGCGTCATTCCATGATGTCGCCACGGCCACATCTTTTGGAGTCCAACTTCGTGGATGATGTCATTTCGCACAATTGCCCAATTTCATGCCTCCTGCCGTCCAATCTGTCTCCATCGTCTCTTTGCTAATTTTGATCACTATCAATTTATCTCGCTTTTTTTTTTTTTATTATTGTCCAACTCATTCGGAATCTTTTTTAGTCAGTGCGATTTCCCTTTTTTCTATTGCAGGCGATCAAATTTATTTATAGGGTAAACTCATATTGCCAAATACCTTGTTGTTCCATCTATCAATTATTTATACTTGTACAAGGTAAACTCATTCGAGAAAAATCAAATTTACTTCTCCAATAAAAATGCATTTTCATAACGATGGAAGTAACATGATCCAACATTATTAAAAAAAAAAGGTGCAAATTTTATTAACCAAAAAATAGCTATTTTTCAATTTTTTTATTTTAATTAATTAAGCACTGCAGTTTACCCCTTCTCATATAAGAAGGAGGAGTTGTCAAAATTGAAATGGAGATGATTTTATTTTCGATGCGGGTTTCAATTCTCACAAGATATTGGATAATAATTCGAAAGTCAAAGTTAGGGGGGCATATGGAAACACTTATGTTCTTTTTTTGTTCCCGAAAACATAAATAAATAAATAAATAAGTGTTTCTGTTCCAGAGAATAATTTTTTAATAAAAAATGCGTTTGGTAAACTTGTTTTGGAAATAATAAAAAATTTTATTTTTAAAATATTTTTATTTTATTTTTCATTTTTTTCTTTCTTTTTTATTTTTTTCTTCTTTCGACCGACAACCTCGCCCGGCCATGGCGAGCGAGGCTCGCCGGCCTCACCAAGCCTCACCCGATAGTGAGCCTCGAGCCTCGCCGAATCTAGGCGAGCCTGAGCTCGCCCAGCCAAGGCAAGGCTCGGCCTCGCCGAGGGCCGACGACGCTCCAGCGAGGTCGCCGACCCTCGATGGCCTCGCCGGCTCTCGACGATCGATCAAGAAGAAACCGAGAAAAAAAAGAAGAAAGAAAAAAAAAAGAAGAAAATAGAAGAGAGAGAAGAATAAATGTTTCTTTAAAATCGTTTTAAATAAGAAGTAAGTTTTTTTATTTTTTTTTTTGTTTTGATTTTGTTCTAAGAATAAAAAAAGAATAAAATCGTAATTAAACGCGTTTACGTTCTTTTTTATTCATGAACAAAAAAACAAAAAAAAAAAGTGTTCAAAAATAAAAACGAAAAGTAAAAACTTGCAGGCCGCCGTTAGAGAATGAGTAAAGTAAAACCGATAAGTTTTTTTTTTTTTTTTGATTATTTTCCCCTTTCAGGGTCAGCGGGAAAAGCAAAAAGACGAGTGAAAAATCCCTCAAGACCCACAAGGGAACTACAGCGAGCTTGGGCAGGAGCGGCGGTAGCAATAGCATCGGGGGCCCCAGACGAAAGAGCCACGGTTTCGAGAGTCATCGTGGCAAATCTTCTACTCTTCTTCTCCGATATAGAGACAGAGAGAAAGATCGCACCGCCGAATCAAAAACACCGATCGCGACTGCAAAATCTATGGTGGCGGCGGCAGCAGCAGCAGCTTAAATGGCGTCATCCCTCGTCGCAAGGACCTTTCTTGCTCATCGCCTCGCTACCTCCTCACTCCCCCTCGCTCACAAGGCTCCGATTCTCACTTCCCTTTTCACCGTAAGTTCGCGTTTGTACTGGGTTTTTGGGTTCTATGGCGTTTCGTCGTAAAAGTTCCGTTTTTTAACTCCATCGGTGACTCTTTAGTTTATCCTTCCAGTCGGGGTGGTCGTGTCTCGATTTGTTTTTAATTCGATTGCTCTTTGGAGCTATCGTCCTCTCGAATATCGCATGGTTATTCTCGGTCCTCGTTTGTATACATGGGTCTGGATATGCTAAGGCCTGCGTGTTCTTTGCCCTCATCATCGGACGACGCTCGTAGTGTCGGAATTACTCTATGATTCTTTGAAGTGAAGCGTTTCGCAGTCGAAATTTGGCTGAATTTTCCCTTCAGAAAACCAAGTTCCTGCATTGGACTAGGCCTTCTTCTTAGCTGACGAGGTTCATAAATTAATTTGGATGATGGTTTCTCATGCAAATTCCAGTTGTTTTTGGTTGTCATTATACGCGATGATTGCTTACTTTTGTGTGTCCCTTTCTCAATTGCTTGCAGAAGAGAACTCATTGCGCCTCTAACGGCTTGAGGTTTGCAGCTCAACAATTTCGTCGAACTTTCCAGCCTATGGCTTCTGCAGTTTTCCAAACGAGAGCTGACTATTCTACACAATCAGTGTCTACAAGTGAACCTGTTGTTTCGGTTGATTGGCTCCATGCAAATCTCAAAGAGCCTGACCTGAAGGTATCGGCTCTAGCCTGTTTAGTGCAGTAAGAAACCTACATTCATTTAAAGCACGTTGAAGTAAATGCTTGAGGACATTGCTTACTTAATTTACCTTTTACAGGTGTTAGATGCATCATGGTATATGCCAGATGAGCAACGGAATCCAATTCAGGAGTACCAGGTGACAAATTGAATGTGTTGTACTTCAATTTGGACTATGCTGAGTCATGCATGATTGCTGTACGTGTTTAATCGATGTCTTATGTTGAACTTGATTTTTAATGATATCCTGTGTTCAGGTTGCTCACATTCCTGGTGCTCTTTTCTTTGACGTGGATGGAATAGCAGATCAAACTACAAATGTGAGATTGTTTTCTTAAGCTTTTGAAGTATTCTGATCACTTCTTTATGCATATTTGCATCACATTCTCAAGCACTATGAATTGATAGATGTGTGGTATTCTGTGAGATCAATACCCTACTCTTTTGTTTCATCCTAAGTAGCGCTTCTGCATAAATAACAATTAGCTTTTGCAGGTGGAGCAATGTATTGACAACACTTTTTGGTCATTTTGCTTAGTTGGCAATTTTAGAGTTTTTCTCTTTCACGCATCTCAACACTATTTTTGCATCCTCTCACTCCCTTATTTTAATCATCATTTCATTTGTGGCCTCTTCTCATTTAAGACCATCAGTTTTCAATCCATATAAAAAGAATATTTATAATGTATAAGACAAGAAGTTGATATCTTAAGATATAAGAAAAAATATTTAAACTATTTTTGTAAAAAAATAATTTTACTGTGTGAAATAAATTATATATCCATGTACATGTTAATTACTCTAGATATTACAGAGTAATCAGTATTTATATTTTTATCTGCATATTGGCCATGTGCCTAGTTTAACAATGATGCACCTATATTGCCAGGTTTATTTGGAGATGCGTGCATCTGCATAATAGGACTGTAGTTGCTTAGATTTGCATGGGTTAACTTGCAATTTGAGCTAGGGCTTCCTGTCTGTTATTCCTCAAAAAGCTCTTAGCCGAGTGTGAATGACAATGCATGCGAGTTTTTTTTTTTCTGTTGATTCGTCTTTATTTTGTTAAGCTCTCTTTCAGTCCAGATTGCATAGATAGACAGATGAATTTTCATTTTCTTCTTTCCATTACGTTGAGAAGCACTCATCAATTGTAAAAGTAAGAAGTTTCTAATGTAGGGCCAATAGTGGACCATTCATGACCTTTTTCATATACTCGTCTGCACATTTTAGCACAATAAAAGTTGTTTTAATATCATTTCCTGTGTTTTTCTTTTCCTTAATCCGTCAAGCATGTCGGTGCTATCGAGCAATGGGGAGTACAGTTGATTACTTTATAACATATGATGTTCTCTGTGTATTTTGTTGGAATCTCTGTTTATTGCCGCATCTCATTTATCATGATTCATGAATATCTATCTGCTAACTGGTAATATATGGATGACAAATTGTTTTAGCTGCCACACATGCTGCCATCTGAGCAAGCTTTTGCTGCTGCTGTCTCTTCTCTTGGAATTGAAAACAAGAATAGCCTGGTTGTCTATGATGGAAAAGGGCTTTTTAGTGCAGCTCGTGTCTGGTGGTGAGTCACAGGTCAATGATTGGTTTATAAGTGATTTGTGCTTTTCTTCAGATTTATCTATCTCATCAATGTACTTTGTTAAGGATGTTCCGAGTGTTTGGGCATGAAAGAGTCTGGGTGTTGGATGGAGGTCTACCAAGATGGCGGGCATCGGGTTATGATGTTGAGTCAAGTGCTTCTAGTGATGCTATTTTGAAAGCGAGTGCTGCCAGTGAGGCAATAGAGAAAGTGTATCAGGGACAGACAGTAAGTGGACTGATTTACAATTTGCAACTTTTTTCGACTATGATATTGAGGCTTGGTTTTTTTTTTTTCTATGCAAAGCACAAAGTATCTCTTTTATTTTCTCAATGAACATCACCTTAAGAGAAAAAGGCAAGCTTAGGAGAATGATCTATCACTGCTAGTTTTAGGGGGCAAAGAGTACTTGACATGCTTGATTGGAGCATGTGTTTGTGATGTTTGCTTATAAGAGTGGCTCATTTTCTGTGTTATTGATTGGTTAGGTAGAATTCAAAAGTCATCCATTTTGCTTATATTCTGAAAGTTGGATTATCTTCTTTGATGTCTCTTGCATAAATAGATGTGAAAATCTTATATCTGGTGACTGTTTATCCTCTCTGATTTTTATCCATTTGCAAGTTGTCCATTTGCTAGCTGTCGTGCGAGTGATTGATTTTACTTCTTGCTTCCTTTGCTCTGTACTAAGTACTAGCATTCTAGCCTGTGCAATTGAAAAAAAACTTACAAATTCTTATCCTACCAAAACTTTTATGTTGATGACTCAGTTTCATCTATATGCTTAAAAAGGATACCTGTCTGTCATGGTCACTTTTATGACCACTTTGGTTCTACGCAGTGCATGTGGAGATATTTCTTCATCTTTTTTATTGTTTTGTATAGCAGCAATCATCTTTTCCCTATCACTACAATAAGTTGCTTGAGAGGAATTGTATGAAGGAGAGCTAGTTTACTGATGGCATGTCCCTTGAATACTGATTCTTTGACATCTTTTCCAGTCTATTTTTCTTGGAGAATACGGAAGTCCTCTTTTTGTTATCTTCCTATTTTCATGTCCTGAAGTTATTCACGTTGTTTTTTTTTTCATTGCTCTCTGAATCATAGGTCGGGCCAATCACATTTGAGACTAAATTTCAGCCACATCTTGTCTGGACACTCGATCAGGTTAAATTTCCATAAGTTTTTTAATTTGTGTGTTAATATTATTATAAGTTTTTTTGTTACACTGTTGTCATTTTCCCCGTGTTATTACATATTTTCTATCCTATTCTAAATTGCAGGTGAAAGGAAACATTGACGAGAAGAGTCACCAACACATTGACGCCAGATCAAAGGCCAGGTATAATTCATTCACACCTGTGAATTTCTCTCTAACTAATGCTTTTTGCACTATTGTTTGTTTTCTTTGATTTGAGTAGCAGATTTATCTGTCTTGGCACTGACATTAGCAGTTGGCTAGACAAAATGATCTTTTGTAAACCTGTCATTGCATCCTGATTATGTCATAATATAATGAAAGGGGTATGCTGAACTTAAATGGATCATTGCACTAGATTTTGGATTTTCTTTCCCGTTCCTCTAACAGCAAAATATCATTTTGTTATGAAATAAAACTTGAGCATTTTGCCACTCCTGGGCTCAGGATAGGTATTCCACGCTCAGAAGAGGTATTCATTTGGGTTGGTTGAGATAATGTACTCTAGGAGCCAGTTTGACTAGGTTTAGCTTGCCATGATCATAATGGTCCCTATAAAGTCATGTCACAAAGTCGGTGCCTAACCTGGAACTTCTCTGCCCCATACTTTTCCCTATGGCTTCTGAACTCTAAATTGAACTACGGATTAAGTGCCTGTGGAATCACGTCAGTAATAAGGTTAAAGCCCAACAGAATATTCTTAGCTACATTCTCTTGTAATTTCATGGCTATTTCTTTAATATGAAGAGGAAGACAACAACTTAGATCATCTTGCTTAATTACAACTATACAGTAACTGAGTGTGATTTTCAACTTTTGTAGATAGTATAGTGGTAGCCACCACATAATAGAAGCAAATAAGTCGCAACAAAAACCACCTCCACCGAAAGCATAATTACATCATGCTTTAATTTTTTTGAGATATATTGTTATCCAATTGTGCCTTCTTGTCTAAGTTTAATTTAGCTCTTACGAATTTCCTGAAGCTAAGATATTTTTGTAGATTTGATGGTTCTGTGCCAGAGCCTCGAAAGGGAATTCGGAGCGGCCATGTACCTGAAAGCAAATGTATTCCTTTTGCACAGGTAATGATCTAAATTGAAGTGTCACTTTTCTCACTAATGACCCTGAAGATGCATAAGAGTTCTTGAAATGTAGGTTTACGTCAAGATTTTGCTTGGACTTAGCAGTCAATATTTGGTTTTTGCTTGAGCTTTAAGTATGACTTTTGAATTTGTAGTTTGGACGCAAGCATTGTTCGCCTAGGTCATATCCTGTATGATTCATTGCTTGTTTGTTCTTTTTAATATTTTCTTGGTGGTTGTGGGTATCAAAATTGGAATAAATTTTGAATGTAAGCAGAAGATAACTTTAATATGATGGATTACTTTCCTATGCCTAATCATGATGCTTGAACTCTTTGTGCCTTTCACAGCTGTTGGATTCTTCACAGACATTGTTGCCGCCTGAGGAGCTTAAAAAGCGATTTGATGAAGCAGGTATACCTTTCTCTTTGCCTATATGTTTGAACATTTTTGTTTCTGCGCCTCATTTCAATTCACTTGAATCAGAGGCACATTTAAAAGTTAGCACCTGAAATCATTTTTTTAATAGTTGCTTTCCTCCAACTTCATCTTCTTAATTCTCTGGAGTTATGGTGCCTGGATACCTAGAAGTTAACTAAAAAGATAATCTCTATCTACCTATTCTTATTATCAATTTGGAAACTATGTTGCATGATTCAATATGATCTCTTTAGGCAATATGTAGAAGTGATGATGCTAGAAGGTTTGGACATGTTTCGAACTGAAATTAAGATTTGCATTGATCTGTCTCATGTAAGTCTCTGCAGGCATCTCTTTGGACAGTCCTGTTGTAACTTCCTGTGGTACTGGCGTTACAGCTTGCATTCTTGCATTGGTAAGTTCTGTCTTCCTACATGTTACTTTTAGGCCTTCATTTAGGAGACACAAATCCCCCAATTGGAATAGTGGAACTCTTTTTGACAGAATGTAAGGATCGTTATAAGTGAGTATATGAGGAAAGTGCTGGTCATAACTGTGTTTTTTCTTTAGGGACTTCATCGTCTGGGGAAGCATGATGTTGCTGTTTATGATGGATCATGGACTGAATGGGGCGGCCATCCTGACACTCCTGTCAACAAATCATGAGATAAAAGAGCACTTCAAAATGGGACATGCTACCGAATTGCTCAGTATGAAATTTACATTTTGGCTGCTTGATTGTGACGAGAGCGATTGTCTAAGAAAAAGGTGGTTTATTTTGCCTTAGTCAATTGCAAATTGCTTTGAACATGGAAATTGTTTACGTGAGAATAAAGGTAATTAGTGCAAAGTCTTGAGTTGGATACCTTCGAAGTAAGAAAAATCAATCGTTTAGTAAATCTGACAGGTGAGCACATATTACTAAATAGGTAACTGTTAGCCGTTTGTATATGGATGCCATTCTCTGGAAAGGCATATCTGAACAGGTGTTACCCAAGGGAAAAAAAAAACGATTCAGATATGACTCTGAACATTATCCGTGCATCTATGCTTGCTTCAGATTCTGGAATATAGCCTTTGCAACTGGCTTCTCTTTCTATCCTTGCTCAGGCCTCATTATGGTCATGAACAGAAAATGTAAGAAATCAATTACATGCGCTTTAAGTCGCATTTGGGATTGTGATACATTTTCATTCTTTTGGACCACGCCATATCACTTGGCAAATGTCTCTCCCAAGTAACTGAGATCAGTTAGACTATTTTTGACAAAAGTCTTAAACATTTTTGTAAATTTAGTCTTAAACTTTTTTAATTTTAAACCTTTTTATATTGGTACCAATTGAGTCTATTCGGTTAATATATGTGAGAAATTGCTAATGTGGACACTGGCGGTCATACGTGGCAAGGCCGGTGTTGACATGGATGAATTTATAATTTTTTAGTTTTTTTTATAGAATTTATTATTTTTTCTTCTCTTTTCTATCTTTTGTTTTTCTTTTTTCTTACGGGATGACTTTATAATTTTTTAGTTTTTTAGAATTTGTTTTTCTTTTTTTCTCTTCTCTTTTCAATTCTTCTTCTTTTTCTTTTTCTTTTTTTTTTTTCACCCTTTGGCCGGCACTAATAACCATTGTCGATCACAAGCTAGTATGGGTGAGGGCCTCTGCACCCTTGCCAACCATAGGTGAAGGCATTGAGCCCCACCCAAATCCAGGTGAGGGTCGAAAACCTCGAGGGCTCAATGCCCTTGCTCGTGTTGGCGAGGGCTTCATGCCCTCACTTTGATTTGGGCAAGGGCCTTCACACCCCGGCCTAGATATGAGCCTAGGCCCTCACCTATGGTTGGCACCGACCAAAGGGTAAAGAGAAAGGTAAAAAAAAAAAAAAAGAGAGAGAGAAATAAAATTATAAAAAAATTTGTGCATGGCGATCGTGCTACGTAGTACCACCGACGGCTACATTAATAATTTTTGGCCTAAATGAGTTGGATAGTCTCAATTAGTAATATGAAAAGATTTATGATTAAATTAATTAAATTAAAAAGTTTTATGACTAAATCGATACAATCAGTTTATGACCTTTTTTGGTACTTTTCCCGACTATTTGCCCATTTAGTTGAGGCAGGACATGCAAAGAACACTTCCATTGCAAAATTACCAAGGATAGGGGTAAAGGCAAGGACCTTAAAAGAAACTGAGAGAACCAATGCTACATGATTATCTTTTAAAAATGAAAATGAGAATCGGCACCATATGTAGCTTTTAGCAAACCCGCTTCTTCTTTGACAGCCCAGAAGCTAATGCTTTTGCAATTTCAAACTCTTCCTTGCATATACCAAAATCAACGATGAACGTGACCATACATTGCTGTGTATGGTAAAAAATTGTTGAAGGATGGAACCGTCTTATCAAATATCAAGGATGGCCATTTAACTCCAAGACCCAACTTGATGGAATAGATTCGTGAATTTATCAGCCAATCAAGACAACTGACAGATTCACACTTCATAGACTCTCTTGGGCATGGTATTTTTTTTTTTTTTTTTACTTTGGTTTGGATACTGTCCTCAAAGGCCAGATCTAGAACAATCAACCCATGACAAGCTTTTTTTTCTGTGGATATAAGGCTTGTTAAAAAATAGAGGAGATGCATATATGCAGTGTTGAAAACAAAGAAGATGCAAATATACACAAGAGCAGCATTAAAAACAGAAGAGAATAGAGGAGATACTGATATATACAAAAAACAGAGGAACCATCTGTAGAACCACACTCATAAAAATTGAGAATTTATATAGGCATGGGTGTGTTTGGATGGGCATTCAGAAAGCCCATTCAGCCCCCAAAGCCCCTTCAACCAAAATAAGGGTGTTTGACAACCAATTTTATCATTTCATTAATTTTTCATATTTCCGTTATTAAAATTTATTTTTTAAATGAAAAAGGAGCAGCCCTTCGCTAGATCGACGAAGGGCGACGCAGAGGCCAAACGCACGTTCACCATTTGCAAAAATTTTTTACCAAACACTCATTTTCTCCAAGTAGCTTTGGGCTTTCGCCGCATTAGACTTTATATAGGCTTTACACAAACAAATAACCACCATAGCCCACTAACTTCACACGTACAACAACCAATCCACATAGAAGTGCTTAATAGACTATTAACACATAAAAAACAAACCAAAAACATTGACTCGTTCAACATTCCCTCCCTTAAACTAATGTTGCAAACAATCAGTTTAAAGGACCTTCTCTCAATTTGGAATATCCAACAAATGAACACCAAGGAGCTTTCTCAGCTTCTGAAACATGGACAACTTTAAGGGCTTGGTGAATATATCAGCCACTTGATTTTCACTTCTATAGAAAACTAGCTCAACTACTTTATCCTTTGTAAGAACTCTTAAGAAGTGGTACTTCACATCTATATGCTTGCTCCTCCCATGTAGAAGTGGATTTTTGGACAGCTTGATAGCTAAGTTGTTGTCACAATAGATTGTAGTTGCTTCTTGTTGTTTGAACTGAAACTCTCCAAAAATCTTCCGTAACCATATGGCTTGACAGATGCATGAAGTTGCAGTAACAAGTTCTACTTCAGTTGTTAACAAAGTAACAATTGATTTCTTTTTTGAAGACCATGAAACCGCCCCTGAACCAAGCATGAATATATACCCTGAAGTACTTCTTCTATCATCAACATCTCCAGCATAATTGCTATCTGTAAATCCAAACAAATCTGACTTTTCTCCCTTTTTATAGAATAGCCCAAAATTTTTAGTTCCTTGCAAATAGTGAAAAATCCTTTTTGCAGCTTGTAAATGTAACCCTGTTGGGTGTTCCATATACCTGCTTATAAGGCTCACAGCATGCATGATATCTGGTCTTGTCCCCATCAAATACATCAGGCTTCCAACAATTTGCTTGTAGAGAGTGCTATCCACCTTGCTTCCATTAAGATCTTTCAAGAGCTTCAATCCAACTTTAGTTGGAGTAGTCACGAGGTTACAATTATTCATTTGAAATCTGTCCAAAATCTCTTGAACATACTTCTTTTGAGACATAAAGATTCCAATTGTAGATTGAATTACTTTTATGCCCAGAAGATAATGCATCAATCTAAGATCAGTCATCTCAAATTTATCCATCATAGACTCATTGAATTTGTCAAACATGGCACTATCACTCCCAATAAAAATAGATCATCCACATATAAACATATAAGAAGTAATTTTCCACCATCACCAATTTTAATAAAGAGTGTATGCTCATATGGACATTTTATAAAACCTTTATTCAAAAAATAGGCATCAATGCGACTATACCAAACTCGGGGAGCTTATTTTAACCCATATAGTGCCTTTTTTAATTTATAAAATTTATGTTCACTACTGAGCTTCACATAACCATAAGGTTGATTAACAAATACCTTTTCTTGAAAATCACCATGCAAGAATGCTAACTTCATATCCAATTGGAAGATAGGCCATGAATTTTGCGCTGCTAATGCAATTACCAATCTAATTATGTCAAGTCTTGCTACAGGTGCAAATACTTCTTTGTAATCCACTCCAAATTCTTGCATGTAGCCTTTCGCCACCAAGCACGCCTTATACTTGTCAAATTCACCATTTTTGTTCAATTTTGTCTTGTACACCCACTTGACTCCGATTGTTTTGTGTCCTTTTGGAAGATCTATCAACTCCCAAGTGTTATTTCTCTCAATAGCTGCAATTTCTTCATCCATTGCTATCCTCCAATTTTCTTTTTGTACTGCTTCATCAAAGGTTATTGGATCACAATTTGAAAACAAAGCAAAATGGGTAAGTGGATCTTCATATTAATTATATCCTATTACTTCATAGTCACTCATCCATGCAAGCCTTCGTCGAACACAATGAGGTCGATCTTCAAGTTCTACAGCTACTATTGTACTTTGGACATTGCCTATGGTGATTTGGGTTGTTGTGGGTTGCTACACCAACTCATCTTCTTCTTCAAAATTCATTGGAATTTGCTTATCAACACCTTGCTCACCCACGGCCAAGTTAGTTCTTCAAAAAAAATCACATCACGGCTGATAATGATTTTCTTGATCATAGGATCATAAGGTTTATAGGCTTTTGATTGATCACTAATGCCAAGAAAAACACATTTGACTCTCTTGTCATCTAGCTTCTTCCTCTTCTGGTCAGGAACATGGGCGTAGGTAATACACCCAAAAATTCTAAAGTGATCTATTGCAAGTCTTTGGCCGCTCCATGCTTCTTCTGGTGTCATATTTTGAATAGCTAGAGTGGGACTTTTATTTAAAATATGAATGCTCCAATTGACTGCTTTAGGTCAAAAACTTTTTGGAATTCCACTTCCCCTCAAGAGACTTCGCACCATATTTAGAATGATATGATTCTTCCTCTCACATGCGCCATTTTGCCGTGGTGTATAAGCTGCTATAAGTTGTCTCTTGATGTCTTGCTTCACACAAAAATCTATAAACTCAAGTGAGTTGTACTCTCCACCACAATCCGTGCGAAAGACCTTTATTTAATTTCCTCCATCCTTTTCAACAAGTGCTTTGAAGTTCTTGAAAGTTGCAAAAGTTTCAGATTTTTCTTGCAAAAAATACACCCAAATCTTCCGGCTAAAATCATCGATGAAGGTAATGATATACCATTTACCTCCATTGGAAATTGGAGATATTGGTCCGCAAAATATCTAAATGAACCAACGCCCACGATTTTCTTTGTGGAAATTGAGCACGATGTTGCTTGCTGACAACACAATTTTCATAAATTTTCAAAGGAGCAGAGATTTGAGGAAGACTCTCCACCATCTCTTTTTTATGTAGTGTTTGCAACCCATTGAAATTGAGATGCCCATAACGAAAATGCCATAGCCAAGCTTCCTCCTTCAATCTTGTAGAGAAACATGAATTTGTAGTGTTGTGGAGATACAGTGGAAACATCTGATTGCCCGTCATTTTGACTTCAACAATTAAACCCAACTTCTCATTTTGGATTCTACAAATCCCACCTTTAATAGAGATTTCATATCTCTTCTCTTGTAGCTGATCAGCACTTAACAGATTAGTTTTCAATTCAAGGACATACAATACATCTGAGATGGTTTGTACCGAAGTCCCTTTTGGATGAATTGCCACCATTCCTTTCCCCATCACCGATACAATGGAATTGTCACCAAACTTTACGGTGTTGTTGTACGTTTCGTCTAGATCATAAAACATTTTCTTGTCTCTACACATGTGATTGCTACAACCAGTGTCGAGATACCACATGTTTTGTTGAGTTTCTTCCTTCTCATGACACACCATTAAAAGAGATACTTCTTATTTTTCCAGCAAAGTTAGTTCTTTCAATTTTTTGTTTATTTAAATTAGTTCGACATTCAAATTTGTAATGCCCATACCTATGGCATCTAAAACACTCCACTTTGGATTTTTCTGCTGACCTTGGCCTAAAACCAGTTGAATGTCGTCCTCCACGACCTCTTCCTTTCCCTTGGAAATCACGATAAGAATAGCTTTCAGACTTTTGATCAAAGCTGAAGCTGATACGATCGTTGTTCCCTCTTCCTCTGCCTCTTCCTCTATTCATCCTTGCTGCTATAAAGAATGATTTCCAGTTGAGGCTTTCAAAGCTTGTTCTTCCGTCTCTTGCTATAGGAGTTTTTGTTCGTGAACTAACAAGGATCCTTGCAACTCATCAATGGAAAGTTCTTCAATGTCCTTGGCTTCTTCTATGGAACAAACAATAAAGTTGAACTTTGGTGTCAAAGATCAAAGAATGTTTTCAACGATGGTGACATCCTCCGTCTTGTCGCCATGAATCCGCATCTTGTTAACTATTGCCATTGTCCGAGAGAAGAAATCTGTGATTGTCTCTCCCAACTTCATTCGTAGCATTTCAAACTCCGAACGAAGCCTTTGAAGCTGCTGCCTCTTTGCTCTTGCTGAGCCTTGATACTTTCTCTTCATGGAATCTCATATTTGCTTGGAGGTATCCTTGCAAAGAATTGTCTCCAAAATAAATCTGTCAATTGCTTGGAAAATGTAGTTTTTGGCCTTAAGATCCTTCAATTTTGATGCATCCAAAGCCATTCTTTGCGCTGCCATTAACACAGCTCCTTCATCAGGTTTGGCAACTCCCGAGGAAATAACATCCCAATACTCCTTGGACTTGAGAAAATTCTCCATTAGCATGCTTCAATGATCATAGTGACTATCAAAGTGTGGAATAGTAGGTTGTACAAATGTTTCTAAGGCCATCACTGCTGCTAGTTGCAAAGAAGTGGAGAGGATGCAACTGGTGGCTCTGCTTTGCTTGACGATTTGGGATCCTGATCGTCAATGCTAGCTAGAGGTCGTTTGGCCGTTCCTATCCTTCTATGGTAGCAGGTTCGTCGAAGCTCTGGATTTGCGCTTGATCGAAGCTTGAGAATCCAGATAAAACTCCAGCGATGAGGCTCCCCTTTGCTTGAGAACCTCAATATACCAACTTCCTATCTCCCGGCCTCTGCGAAATATCTTTCTCTTTGCTCTCTGCAATCTCCATGCTCATTGCACCAAGAGAAAGATCTCCTCGTAAAATGTCGTCACGAAACTTGACAATCTGCACAAAGATCCGTCCCAGTGACGACAACCCACTTAGGGTTTCTACCCAACGGAGGGCTCTGATAACAGTGTTAAAAAATAGAGGAGATGCAGATATGCAGTGTTGAAAAGAAAGAAGATGCAGATATACACAAGAAAAAAACAAAGAAGATACTGCAGATAACAAAAAACAGAGGAACAGTCTACAGAACCACACCCATAAAAACTGATGCCATAGCCTTTATATAGGCTTTACACAAACAAATAACTCCCACAGCCCACTAACTTTACACGTACAACAATCAATCCACATAATAGAAGTGCTTAATAGACTATTAACACATAAAAAAACAAACCAGAAACATTGACTCATTCAACAAGGCTGCTCTGGAATTTTACCATCAGCATACTACTTTAACTGTCGACTCAGGTAAGATCTTCTCTACTTTCCTTGATACATAGTAATCAACTAGAACACGGTGATAGAGAATGACAGGTTCCAATTTAAGCACATGCAAGATACCACGGTGCGATGCTGACTCACCATCGCAGCAAATCTCTCCCGAAACTATTCAGTCCTTAAAAATATTTCCCAATTCTCACTATTTTTTCATGCTTCAAGCCTTTAGCCAGAAAAAGGAGAAGGTTTCCCATTTCTGGCTGGGATGAACAACACTAATTCAGTCACTGCCTACATTGCTGTATGCATTTTATACGCTTTCACGATGGGAAAATGTAGGTACAAAAACTAAAACGTCGGAACCCAGTTAGCACATACTTCCTCAAACGACACGCATATTGCAAGGGCCAACAGGCTGCTCATCGTCTCTGGTCCCCAACAAGGTATATAGGACCAACAATTATCGACGTGATCTATTTGGACAACACGACACATGATGAAAGTGCTGGTCGTATTTGTGTCTTTCCTTTAGGCACTCCATCGTCTTGGGAAGCATGATGTTGCCGTCTTTGATGGATCTTGGACCGAATGGGGGTGCCCAATCTGACACTCCTGTTGACAAATCACAAGAGAAAAGAGCACTTCCAAATAATACCCGCCACCGAATTTCTCAGTATGAGATTCAAATTTTGGGCTGCTTGCTCGTGCCAAGAGAAATTGTACAAGTAAAATGTGGTTTTATGTTTTCCCTTTGTCAATTGCAATTTGTTTTGAACATGGTAATCGGGCAAAGGAATAAAGTATTCAGTGCAAAGGGTGAGTTCGATTTCCTGGGAGGAAAGACAATGAAATTGTTTTGTGCATACGACACCTTGGTAAAAAAGACACCTTGTTAGCCTTTCGTATATGGATGCGGTTCTCTGGAAAGGCACATCTCTGAACAGGTGTTACCCAAGGGAAAAAAACCGAAGCCAATATGAATTTGAACGTTGTTCATGCACCTGTTTTCACTTCGGATTCTGGAGTATAGCTTTGCAACTGCCTTCTCTATTCATCCTTGGCGTAGATATCATTACGGTCATGAATAGAAAATGCTCGAACTGCCTCGGCGTCGCCAACATTGTGCAACTGATTGAAGCACCACCTAGCCAAGCAATTCTGTGAGCTCCCACACCTGTCCCCTCCAATTCACCCACCTTTGTCTGTCAGGACCAATTCATACAATACCTCGACAATTATGAGTAGCATTTCGAGATAAAGCCATATTACCAATAGTCCGCTGAGAGCACGTCATACAATGATCCAATTGGTAAGTGGCGGTGGATTGTGGTGAGAACATGGGCTCAGGCGAGCACGAGCACTATGTGGCAAAGTTCCTGTTTCTTGTAATGATCTGCTAGCTTGCGCTCTTTCCCGAAAGTTACACAATATAGGTTTAGCCCTGATGATGAAAGTATCTGTTAATGGAGGTACTAAACACTTGTAGATGCACCAGTTCTCATATGTATGGTGATATTAAAATTGCATGAGTTTATATTTGACTTGTCCACTTCTCTGTTTTCGTATTCTTTCATTCACAGTCTGGACATGAAAAGTTGCTGCACGCAGGAAAACTTTCACGGCATATAACCTTTTGGAAGTGACTTCTCTTCTGCGCTGAATCTTGCAGTCTTTGCTTGGCTGTGACAATAATTGTCTTGGCATCTCTTTTCCATGATTGCTGATGACCGTCTCTTGCTTATCTGATTCTTGCCGATTTGTCGTGCGATCAGTGTTAGAGGATCAAGACCTCCATCCTACTCTGCTACGTCAAGAGTCAGCCGCGTGTCAACACTGGAAGATTCAACACTGGAAGATGTGGATCACCAGAAGACTGTCGTGAGTTGATATAGAAGACACGGATAACCAGCCTTATCAACGGTGAAGATTATACAATACTGAAGACGTGGATTGCTAGGCCAGACGTGGATTGCCAGGCCTGATTTGTCAAAATTGCTGTTCTGTTATAAATAGCTGTAAAAGTTTTTTAGTTTGAGTTGGTTAATTCGTTTGGTCTGTTATTAGTTTTCTAGCTTCTCTTTGTATATATAGAAAGAGTTAAGCTCATCGATGAGATAACGAGAGGTAAGAAGATCAGAGGAGAAGGGAGAACAGGGGATTCAAAAAATTGCTCTGTTGCATTTGATTTCTCATTGTATGAAACTCAGATACAAAGAAATAAGAGAAGAACACTGCTTGTACAGATCCTTCTGTAGTCCTGCTGAGTTCATTCTCTATTATCATCATCATTCAAATTCATTCCTCATCTTCTACATTCTTGAATTCTCGATTTCTCATGGTATCAGAGCCACTGTTTCTATGGCATCTTAATGAAAAGCTCCGTTCAGCAGTAACTTCTTGCATCAAGACAGAAGATTTGAAGCTCCAAGAAACCCTCTGGATCAAGGTAATCATATCAGAGCTCATAGCATTACTGTTGCCATCTTCTTCAAGCTAAAGGATCGTAATAATGGCGATCAGAACACCAAAGTACTCCTTTCCAATACATGTGAATATCTCGAATTTTGTCACAATCAAACTTGCTGAAGACAACTTCCTATTGTGGCAAGCTCAAATCCAAAGATTTCTGAAAAGTCAAGATCTTTTTGGTTTTGTTAATGGTGATATTCCCTCGCCTCCTCGAATGCTGCAGAGAGAGGATGAAGGTTGTGAAACTGATCTTATCAATCCAGATTATGTTGATTGGACTAGAACAAATCAGTTGATATCATCATGGATCAGTGGAGCTGTTACTGAAAACATTCTGAGCTTAATAATCGGATTAGAAACATCATCTGAAATGGTTTACACATAAGTCAATTGCTAGAGAGTTCGAACTAAGGGGAAAACTGCAATCATGCCAAAAGCATGAACAAACCCTCTTTGTTTATCTCAGGAAATATAAATCCATATGTGATCAGTTGAATGCAATAGGCAAACCAGTGGATGAAATAACCAAAATGTTTGGTGTATTGGAAGGTTTAGGTCCTGAGTACGAAAACTTTCGAACCACCATATATTGTTTAAAGCCTCAGCCTGAGTATGATGAGGTTATTGCCCAATTAGAAAGGTTTGAATCAAGGCTCAAGACCTTCTCCAGGAATCAGTTCAACCCGAATTTGGCCTATTTTGGGCAAAGACAATCTCAGTTACAGCCTAAAGAAAACACAAATGAAGATTACATCTCTCAAACTTCTGGATTTATATCTCAAAGAGGAGGTTACAGAGGAGGTCGAAGCTATGGTCGTGGCAGAGCTGTAAATAATAGAGGTCGTGGTTTTGGTTATACTAAAAGACATCAAAATTATAGAACAGATATCTTAAACCAAGGACAAGGAGATCAACACCCCAGACAGAGAAATATTATCTCTACAACGAATCAAGGATTCAGACCCTATACCACTTACTCCCAAAGGTACCAAAATATCAAAACTTATCCTTTTGTAAACTCAAATAAGAACTTACAGGATGAGAAAGAAACAATTAGTATTCGACTGGAATGTCAAATATGTAAACAATCTGGACATGATGCTCTTCGCTGCTGGTATCGGTTTGACAACTCCTATCAAGCAGAAGATATTCCAGCAGCATTAACGGCAATGCATATTGAAGATTCAACAAGAAGTGAGTGGTATCCTAACTCTGGTGCTACAGCTCACATCAGTGCCAATCCTGGTATGGTCCATACCCTTTCTAAATATCAAGGACATGATACTGTTATGATAGGCAATGGATCATGTTTACCTGTAACTCACATTGGCAACACTTGGCTGAATACAAAGGGTAGTACATTACCTCTTAATGATGTCCTAATTGTTCCAGAGATAAAGAAGAATCTTCTTTCAGTATCTAAGCTCACAGATGACTATCCTTGCTCATTTATCTTTGATAAAACTGGTGTTTATGTAAAGGACAACAATACCAAAATAATGGTGAAGCTCGGAAGGAAAACTAGAGGGCTTTATCAAGCTAATCCACAGATTACAGAAGCTTTCTTTACTCAGAGGCAAAGGACAGTTGATGAAGACACATGGCACTAGATAGGGGTGAGCACGGTTTCGGGGTAACCGGGAACCAGGAACCGAACCGGAGGAGGGTCCGGTTCGGTTCCCGGTTCTAAAGAGACCGGTTCCGGTTCCCGGTTCCCTTTTTCTGGGAACCGGCGTTCCCGGTTCCGGTTCCGGTTCCCGGAAAAAGGGAACCGGGAACCGGAACCGGAACCGGTCATAATTAAAAGAAAAAAAACCCCTAACGTCGCCCCCGCAAGATTTCCCCCCCTCTGCGGATTCTTCCCCCCCTTTCCCTTTCTTTTCTCTCTCTCTCTCTCTTTCTTTTCTCCCCTTTTCCCTCGTCACGTCACTTCCTGCCCCCTCAACTTTTTTCTTTTCTTCTCTTTCTCTCTTCTCTTTCCTCCTCTTTCGGCCGAAACCCTACCCCTTCTTCTTCTTCTTCTTCTTTTTCTTCTTCCTCCTCCTCTTGCTGGCTGCTACTTCACCCACCACCACACCGCCGCCCCACGCTCTACTCACCACCACCTCTTGGCGACCGAACCACCACCACCCACCTCTCGTCCGACAAGCCGTCTCACCATTGAGCCCGACGAGCTGTCGCGCCGTCCGCGCCGCCCCTCACCGCCGTGCGCCACCGCCGCCGTCCCCAAGCCACCGTCACCACCTCTTGCCGCCGCCGCCTGAGATTAGCTTCCGGTCCGTACTAAAATGTCGCTCTCTGCGGCGTTCGGCGAGTGGCTGGAACAGCTAGACCGGACCAGGAACCAGCGCCTCTCTCTCCTCCAGGTCTACTCCACCGCGACGCGATCTCTCAAACTTTTCTTCGCGAGGCGATCGGTTTGGATCGGTAACGGATGAAAGGTGCTGGAAATTTTTGCAGGCGAAGAGAGAGAGCTACAAGCCGCCAAATCGCTGGTCCTGGAGTTGAAGCGCGCGGCCGTCAGGTCGATGGAAGAGAGGTGCTTGAGGCTCGAGTGGAGCCTGGCTTCGCAGAGCTTGAAGATCTCGGCTCTCGAATCTAAGATTGCCGCTCTCGATGCCGAGTACGACAACAATGTCCAGCGACTGAGGTGAAGCATAGACTTGTCATCATAAGATTTTGGTCGCATGTTATGGCTTATTTATGCTTAATTTTAGGGAGTTGAAGTGCGAGGTGGAGGAGCTTAAGGAGGCGGAGAAGGAGAAGGACGGATTCTACGGATATATTTAAATTATTTCTCCTTGTTCTACAAGGTGTGGCTGTTTTGTATGAGTGATTTTCTCTGACAAATCACTTCAAAATTTGCGTATTTGACTTTTGGACTGTATTTCTAATCTATGGGCATATAGTCTCAAAGGTTCTTACTTCCCATATCTTTTATGATGAGTGGTCTTTACCCTTTTGTTTTAGGATCATAGTTATGTTTTGGGTGTAATGCTAAGAGATCCTGCTTCATTGCAGGGACCTCTCTTACAATTTTCTCAATGGATCAATTCCCGAGAGCTCGGGGCAGTTGACATCGTTAAGAACACCGTAAAGATCATTTAAACATTTGAACACTATGAATTTGAGTATACAACAAGACAAGGGTTTTAATTGACATCTGCATCTCACAGAATCTCAATGGAAACAAATTATCCGGAATGGGCAGTCCCGGCAGCTTTAGGGGAGGCTTCGCATAGATAGGGCCGCTTTCAAGTATGTAATGAATGGCACTTTGCTCGTAGTTTGGGGGAGGTTCCAAATATCTCTTGCTTTTGTTAATCGGAATGTTATAACCTGTTTCGTGATGGATGCATAATGAAGGATTTTAAGGAAGCTACTAACGGATTCGCCGTGGATTGCCAGATTCGCATAGAGGAATTAAGAGACGAGCTAAATGAGGTAAAAGAGAAGCTCTCTATTTTCGGATCTGTGAGCTAACGTGATACTGTGCTGGATCATTCTGTTAGCTGGATCAAAGTCTGCAAGGTGATAGCGATAACGGTGAACTTTTATCGCTTGTTTGGCTACTATACCAGGGAATGAAGAAAGATTATTTTCCCCTGTTATCTTCGCTCATGTTCGATTTTGATTTGATGAAATAGAGCTATGGTTCATCTTGAGTAGCATACGAGATAACTTGAAGATATAAAGTATCATGTTTTTATATTCTGTGACTACAATTATTTGTGATGTGCTAACTGCAAAATGAAGTGGATTTACAAGAGTCCATGCAATTGCTTCTCCCACAATATACCGTATAGGCAGAACTAGCTGGAGATGCTTCCATATGGTATGTTGCTTGAGACCAATATGCGACTCTGCATGAATGATTGATGGTGCTATGAACTGGTCTCAATCTCGTGAACTAATTCTTTGCTTAGTTTTTCAGCATGGTCGTCGTGGCCACCGGCAAATGAGTACACTCGAATGCGAATTGAAAAGCCCTTCAAAGCATTTTTGTGTAATTAGTTCTTTGTGTTTGTGATTTTTTTAACGTTAGTTTGTTCTCAATTTCCTTTGCTTCTCTGCTTTCCTGTGTCAGATCCAAAAAAGAAAGGAGCAGTTGAGGGATCACGTTCTCTTCCCCGAGTAATATGTAAATTTCGGCTTCCGGATATTTGCGCCCACTACGAAAATGAAAAAAAAAAAAAAAAGAACCTGTTGGAACCTGGAACCGACCCCGGAACCTGTGACAGGGTAGGTTCCAGGTTCTCGGTTCTGACGGGTAGGTTCCAGGTTCCAAAAATTGAGGAACCTGTACCCGATGGTAGGTTCCAGGTTCTCGACGGAACCGAACCGGAACCGGGAACCGCTCACCCCTAGCACTAGAGATTAGCTCACACAAATGCACAAGTAGTAAAACATCTGCAGAAACAGAAGCTGATACATTTCAATTCAACATCTAAGAATGTATGCAGCAGTTGTCAAATAGCTAAAAGTACAGCTCTATCGTTTCCTTTATCGGATTCTACATCAAGTTTTCCATTAGAAAAGGTTCATTGCGATATTTGGAGACCCTCACCAGTGTGTTCATTTCAAAAGTTTAGATATTATGTGATTTTTGTTGACAGTTTTTCTCGATACAGCTGGTTATATCCTATGAAATTGAAGTCTGAGTTCTATGACATATTTGTTCAATTCCAAAAGTTAGTTGAACGGCAGTACAATCATTAGATTAAAACCTTTCAGAGTGATGGAGGAGGAGAGTTCGTAAGCAACAGATTCCAAACTTATCTGAAACACTATGGGATAAGACAGCTTATATCATGTCCTCACACACCAGAACAGAATGGGGTCTCAAAAAGGAAACATCGACATATGGTTGAACTGGGATTAGCTATGCTATATCACTCAAAAGTTCCATTAAAATTTTGGGTGGATGCATTTGTGACAGCTAATTACATTATAAATATTCTCCCCACACCAAAACTAAAGATGGATACACCCTATAATAAACTTCATAATAGACAGCCAAGGTATGATCATTTAAGGGTGTTTGGTTGTGCGTGTTATCCTTGCTTGAGACCATATGCAAGCCACAAATTTGATCCTCGATCTCTTCCCTGTATCTTTTTGGGTTACAGTAATCTACACAAAGTATATTGATGTCTGGTACCAACTGATAATCGTGTGTACATCAGTAGACATGTTGTCTTTGATGAACTCTCTTATCCTTTTACAAAGAAGATGGTCAATGAGTATGGACAGTATACAAATCTATACAAACAATGGATTGGAGGAATACATTTCCTCGAACCTTCAAGAACAGAGTCAACAGAGAATGGTCTTTTTCATCAGTCAGCCAAAAATCAGATCCATCCTGATATAGATGATTGCTATAATCATCACTTATGTAATAGACAACAATCTCAAACCATTTCCTCGATACCTATGCAGAATGAAAGAACAACAGATGAACAACCGGTCTTGGCTTCAATAGATACTATGTCTACAGATTTATCTACCACTTAGGAACAACATACTACCAGCTCTTCACCTTCACACAATGATCTACCAGCTGACAGTAGTTCTGGTGAAGAGCACTACAATTCCACTCTGTCTTCTTCTCAAGGTACTCTTAATAATCATCATATGCAGACTCGACTAAAGTCTGGGATTAGAAAACCAAATCCAAAGTATGCTTGTTTAGTTGAGTATCAAGTTCTTATGGAACCACGGTCTATCAAATCAGCCTTAGCTAATAAAGCTTGGTACAGGGCTATGAAAGAAGAAATGGATGCTCTTGATGACAACCAAACCTGGACATTAATTCCTAGAACTGACCAGATGAATGTGATAGGCTGTAAGTGGGTGTATAAGACCAAACTCGCACCAGATGGGAGTCTTGACAGACTCAAAGCTCGTCTAGTCGCCAAAGGCTTTCACCAAGAAGCAGGACTAGACTTTACTGAGACTTTCAGCCCTGTTGTGAAACACACAACAATCCAAATAGTACTGTCCCTAGCCATGATAAAACAGTGGCCAATACATCAACTTGATGTTAAGAATGCTTTTCTCCATGGAGATTTGAACGGGATTGTATACATGGAACAGCCACCTGGCTTTATACACCCTCATAAGCCAAGCTATGTCTGTCTGCTTCAAAAGTCCTTATATGGTCTTCGACAAGCCCCAAGAGCTTGGTTCGATAAATTCAGCAAGTTTTTACTCGAAAGTGGCTTCTTCTGTAGCACAGCAGATCCATCCTTGTTTGTTCTTCATGCAAAATCACATACAGTCTTATTGCTACTGTTGATGATATCATCTTCACTGGCCGTTCACCACAGCTCTTAACTACCTTAATTCAGAAACTTAGTCTTCACTTTCATATGAAGGACCTTGGATATCTTCACTATTTTTTGGGCATTGAAGCCAAACGTACTTCACAGAATCTATTCCTGTGCCAAACAAAATATGCCACTAACTTGCTGAAACGAGCTCATATGGCAGATTGTAAACCAATCTCAACACCCTTGCCACTTCGATCAATTTCCATGGTTGATACTGCAAATCAGCTCACAGACCCTGTGGAGTACAGAAGCTTAGTTAGTGCTCTTCAGTACTTAACCATTACTCGACCAGACCTGGCTTTTGCTACTAATCTTCTTTGTCAAAAGATGCAACATCCTACAGTAGGAGACTTTCATCAGTTAAAAAGAGTCCTTCGATATGTCAAAGGTACTATACATCTTGGGATCTATCTTCATTCTCAAAGTTCAATAAACCTCTATGGTTTTTCAGATGCTGATTGGGCCGGTTGTCCAACCACACGACGCTCCACAACAGGGTTTTGCACATTTCTTGGATCTAATCTACTTTCTTGGTCAGCCAAGAAACAACCTATTGTTTCCAGATCCTCGACAGAAGCAGAATATCGTGCACTTGCTTCGACAATTGCTGAACTCACCTGGATAAGCTTTGTGTTACGAGACATTGGTATCTCTCTTCAATCACCTACATCCTTATTCTGTGACAACATATCATCAATTTTTCTTACAGCCAATCCAATATTACATGCTCGAACTAAGCACATTGAAGTTGACTTTCACTTCGTACGTGAGAAAGTTTCTTCTGGATCTATTTGTGTTCATTATATCTCTACTCATCTTCAATAAGCTGATATCTTTACTAAGTCACTCTCACGATTATCTCATCTTACTCTCCGAACCAAATTGGGAATGGGATCGTTCACCCTTCCCAATTTGAGGGGGGATGTTAGAGGATCAAGACCTCCATCCTACTCTGCTACGTCAAGAGTCAGCCGCGGGTCAACAGTGGAAGATGTGGATCACCAGAAGACTGTCGTGAGTTGATGTAGAAGACACGGATAACCAGCCTTATCAACGGTGAAGATGATACAATACTAAAGACGTGGATTGCTAGGCCAGACGTGGATTGCCAGGCCTGATTTGTCAAAATTGCTGTTCTGTTATAAATAGCTGTAAAAGTTTGTTAGTTTGAGTCGGTTAGTTCGTTTGGTCTGTTATTAGTTTTCTAGCTTCTCTTTGTATATATAGAAAGAGTTAAGCTCATCGATGAGATAACGAGAGATAAGAAGATCAGAGGAGAAGGGAGAACAGGGGATTCAAAAAATTGCTCTATTGCATTTGATTTCTCATTGTATGAAACTCAGATACAAAGAAATAAGAGAAGAACACTTCTTGTACAGATCCTTCTGTAGTCCTGCTGAGTTCATTCTCTATTATCATCATCATTCAAATTCATTCCTCATCTTCTACATTCTTGAATTCTCGATTTCTCAATCAGAGGATCTGTTGCTTAAAAGACCTCATAGGGCGTGCTATTCTTGATCAAATGCCCATAGCTTTCTATTTCCCTCTCTGACTATGGTACTTGTTCCAGAATCCATATGTTGTCAGCATCCTTCTGCCCGGTTACGACAGGGAGACGTACCTTCCTCCGCTACATTGATTACATCATAAGTCCTTTTTCTCTGTTGATTAGAGAACAGTTCTTCTATGTGGAACTTTAAATCGTATGGATATGTATCTGCCGGAATCATGATACTTGCATCTGAAAGTGGTCTTCTTTTAAACATACATCATGTGGTTAGTTCAGCTTGCAGCAGAGGGTGCGATTTGTAATTCCTAACTGCCATATAAAGCGACGGATTCAGCATTTTCTCGAACTTGTACAAGCCCGAAGATCCGCTTCTTTCTTCTCTTGAAGGAAATTGAGAGTAACCAGACCATATTCTATTATTAAAAGGGTTGTTATTTACGAATGCTCACACCATCTTCTATCACCTCCATAAATCACTCGAGAAAGATGAAGTGGTGAGGAATCAGGAGGTTATCTTTCCAAGAAGCACGCTGATGACTGTTCCACCAATTGAACATACGAGGAGAACAACAAAGAGTGGAGGATATATAAGATCCTCCACAAGGGAAAACTGATATAGTGACATAAAAAGAAGACAGACATAGGACGGCTGAAATTAGCAGTGCAACACGCTTAGTTTGTTGAAACTAATCTTAATTAAATTCAGAGGATAAGCTTATGTTGTATTTTGGAAGCTGCGGCTTTCCTCTTTATGACAATCCTTAATTGTTCTCTTCTTTAAGCCCGTCATTTAATCTTGTTCCCAGATCTGAGCTTAAAGCAGGAGTGCAATATATTCGTGCTGAGCCTTCTGAAACTTTTCTAACGCTTGAATTTTGTAGAAAGAGAAAAAGAAGAAGCAGGAGAAAAGATCAAAATCCTCCCCGTAGAGAATGAGCCGAGGAGAGAGAAAGATGCGTCCGATCGAGAACATGACCCGTTATCTTCTGCAACAACGGTGATTGATCTTCTTCATACATCACCATATGCTATTTTGTAGTAGAAGCTTCAGAATGAGTGCTCCTAATTGGTTTTGGGAATTTTTACTATTATGGAGAGAGTGATTGGAACATGCCGGAATTATCTTTATTTTCATTTATTTTTTTTTATTTTTTATTTTTTGCTTTGTAGCATTTATTTAAAGCTAGCACTAGAAAATAACTAAGATTCCAACCTTATAGTTATGTCGTGCAATTGTCGTGAACTTAAATACATTTTAACAAGCATTACTTGAATTTCAAAGAATCCATTTTAATTCAAGACCTTTGCATTTTCTACAAACGCACCTAAGTTCTTGCGTTTCATTAATGAATTACATGCCGAAAGTATTTACGAGCAGCTGTGAGGATACTCCTAGCCAAATGACTGAGGTCGGCACTTGTGTTCGCTCAAGGATAAGATGGAGGAGCACCTGTTGTAACCTTACATTTTGTTCAAAGGATTGTGGCTGCTGATTTGTATAATCTTTAGGGACTCCATCATCTTGGGAAGCATGATGTTGCTGTTCATGATGGATCATGGACCGAATGGGGCGCCCACTCTGACAGTCACGACAAATCATAAGACAAAAGAGCACTTCCAAACGATACGTGCTACCGAATTTCTCGGTATGAGGTTCACATTACAGCTGCCTTAATGTGACGAGAGATTGTACAACAAAAATGTGGCTTTTGCTTCCCAGGGGGAAAGAACCCATTCCAGGACGACTTTGAACATTATCAGTGCATCTATGTTTGCTTCAGATTCTTGAATATAGCTTAGCAAGTGGCTTCTCTTTTCATCCTTGCTTAGGCCTCGTTATGGTCATGAATAGAAAATGTAAAAAATCAATTACATGCGCTTTGAGTCACATTTGGGATTGTGACACCTCCATTCTTTTGGGCCAGGCCATGTGACGTTGCAATTGTCCTTCCCAAGTCTCAGAGATCAATTAGACTATTTTTCCATTTAGTTGAGGCAGGACACGCAAAGGATCCTTCCATGCAAAATTACCCAGAAAGAGGCCAGGACAGGGACCTTAAAAGAAACTTAAGACAAAAGAAAGAAACTGAGAAAGCCAGTGTTATAGAAAAGTGCAAACAGGACATTCCTCTCTCGAGGCAGGATTGAATCTCAAAAATTTATAAGCAAATCAATGCTACATGATTATCTTTTAAACATGAAAATGAGAACTGGCGCCAATGGTCGATTCAACATCTGTAGCTTACAGCAAACCCAATTCTCTGTTGACAGCCCAGAAGCAAATGCTTGTACAGTCTCAAACTCTTCCCTGCATATACCAAAATCAACAATGAACATGACCGTACATTGCTGTGTATGGTAATAAACTGTTGAGGATGAAACCCTCAATCAAGGATGACCATCCAACTCCAGGCCCCAAGTTAATGGAATGGATCGTGAACTTATCGGCTAATCAGGGTCATTGACAGATTCACATTTCATAGACTCTCTTGGGCATGATAATTTTTTTTTTTTTTTTGGTTTAGATACTCTCATGAAAGACCACATCTAGAATAACCAACGCACGATAAGCTTTTTCTCTTTGTGGATATAAGGCTACTTAGGAATTTACCATCAGCATACTATTCTAACTGCTGGCCCAGGTAAGATCTTCTCTACTTTCTTTGATAGATTGTTTTCAACTAGAACGCAGTGATAGAGAAAGACGGTTCCAATCTAAGCATACGCAAGATACCATAGTGCAATGCTGATGCACCATCGCAGCAAAACTCTCCCCGAATTTATTCAGTTCTTTCCCAATTCTCACTATTCTGATGCTTCAAGCCTCTGGCCAAAAAAATATAAAGGTGTTGGCCAGAAAAGGCATCCACCTTTTGGCTGGCATGGTTAACACTAATTCAATCATCATCGCCGTGGTCATCGTCATAATAATAATAATAATAATAATAATAATAATAATAATAATAATAATAATAATAATAATAAAACAAGTTAACATGCCATGTTATGTCAACACCTGAAATGGTGAGACACATTTGATAATCACGTTAACCGTGTTGTGTGACTTGCTTCTAGGAGTATCATAGTGTCGATACAGGTTGAGCCATTTATGAAACATGTCGTGGCCGGTTTAGCCATATTCCTATTATACTCCTATTTCAATTCAACATGACACAACACAAATTATCAGTTCCACACAAATTATAAGCATTAGCTAATAGATGGCAGGGTCTTGACCAGAATGTAAACAAAAAGCATTACCTTCCATTTGGATGTCCCACATAGACCACGGTGCTGATTAGCCCTCCAGGTTCTATAATACTCCCTGCAGCTTCCAATGCTGGTAGTGTTGTTTCTGATCTAGTGGTTATTGCTTTATCACCTCCAGGAAGATAGCCCAAATTGAATGCCACAAGCCTACAGGGCACGGCAACTTCTTAAAAAGAGAGAGAGAGAGAGAGAGAGAGAGAGAGAGAGAGAGAAAACGAAAGACTTGGGACAAAACCACAGATCTTTGAGTGAAATGCTGTCATATACTTCGCATACAATAGGACATCAACTAGTGTTATTAACTAATATCATCAGTCATTAATTGATCGTAATCTCAAGATGGTATAGCTTTTTGGCCAAGTTTCAAAACACCATAAGCAAGAAAAGGTAGAGGCTGCCCTGCAATATTGCAAGTATATCTGAAAAAGAGTCTCACTTCTCCAGTAAGATGCTTTTCTGATATTAAAATGTCTTGGGTAGGAGATGCAAACTGAGTGTACACTACATACGAGAATCTTTTAACTTGGTCGATATACAGGAAGACCGTGGCTTTGCTTGAAAACATTACACATAGGAATAGTTTAATTTGCTTCAACAAGACAAGGGATTCAGAGATGTGATTGCACATGTCGATTAGAGTATCAAAGATGAAAAGGTCATTGAGCAAACTGACAATGACAAACTGAGTGGAGTCAAGTTTATTTCATCCAAAAGCTGGAAGTAAGATGCCGAGGAGCAGATTACCTCACCGAGGCATCACCAGGGTCAATTTCTGCCAGCTTACTATGACACATGGGGAGAAGCTTCACGAGCTCCATCTGCACACAACCCGCTAGCAAAGCCATCAGTAATGCAAGAGGAATGGAACCTAAGGAGATAAACTAAATATAATTGTTATCACTGAGTGGGCAGTGCAGAAGAGGACCTCTTGGGTGCTGAGGGATTGCCCCAGGAAGCAAGAGGTACTCCGCAAAGCATCTTCCTGGATGTCCATTCCATAAACACGACCCCTTCCCGATTCGCCCGCGACCAGCTTGACCAGTGCTAAGGTATCATGACCATTGCCGCATGTGGCATCGACGACGGTGTCGCCTTCTCGAACCACATGTTTCCAGACCCTGGGAGAGAGGGGGGGAAGAAAGAATGCAACCGTGAGGCTTTTGGGGAAAGAGATTAAACAGGCAAAAGTCTTAAGAAAGCAAGAACGGCAAAGGAAAGGACGGACGTGGGGAGATGGATGGGGAGGATGGAATACCCACGAGTGAGCTACATCGGTCGCCCTCCTCCTCCCGAATATGTATCCAACCATTTGATCTTCCAGTCCCCCTAAAAATTCACAACATCGGACATCCTCCATCAATCAATGCAGCGGAATTTCCATGACCACGTGAACAGCCTGAAAACTCGGAGGAGAAGACGGAAACGGGAGAAAGGGAAAGAAGAAGCATCATCATCATCATTTCGTCCTCTCCTCCTTCAAAGTTCAAATGAATGGTTCGTAGAATGTAGGGGTGTCCCAAAACCCGCCCGGAACGACCTGACCTGACCCGGCCCGGCCCGACCCTAAAATTGGGGTATTTTGAGGTCTTCCAGTGGTAGAGCAGCGTACCCAGAAGAATCAAAAGCAAATGCAGTGTAAAAAGAGGAACGGAGAGAGGGGCTAACCGGGAATAGGGAAACCGTTAGAGATGGAGGCATTGCGGTTTGGCAGGGAGGAGGAGGAGGAGGAGGAGGGATTGGAGAAACAGGTGAAGTGGCGTTTCGCCTCCTTCGCTCTTCTAACGCATGATGATGCGTACCCCATCCATCGGCAACTCGTCGGCGGCGGCACTCGCAGCGACATTCTCTCTCTCTCTCTCTCTCTCTTTCTCTCACTGAGCCACGACCGAGTTCGAGCTCATTGGCCGCCGCTGCCGGACGGTGACGACGACTCTGAGACTCTCGGACTCGGAACTGCTTAGTGAATTATCCCAAAATCGGCATTAAAAAGAAAAGGAAAAAAAAAAAAAGCCTATAATATGATGCTTTTATTTTGTAAGAAAATGAATAATATGATTTTTTTTAAAAGATCATTTATAAAAATAAAATAAACGAGAAAATTTTAAATTATTTCCATAATTAAAATATTTTTATTAATTAATAATTTTAAAAAATATAAGTGTTATCATTTTAAAGATATTTTTCAAATTATTCATTTTTTTAAGAAATTAAAGAAGTAAATACGATGAAAACAAAAAGAAATTAAAGGTACTTTTGAACAGTTGATGGAATCAAGTGAGGCGAGTGCTATTACGGCCGATCGTGTCCCAGCAAAACTGCATAGTTCAGAGTATATGACTTGGGGCTGTTCTCTTGTAAAGCACAGGCAATGCGCTGCTCACACAAGGTATGTCCCTGACAAACACTAAAGATTAGGTCGTTATCGTCATCCTCACATGATAAGAAATGATAGAACCCTTTACTGAGAATGCAACTCATAATTCCAAAACTAAGTTAGTTAAAATAATTTGTTTATGTGGTGCCGATGAAGGAAAGGATGCATGCACGACTAAAACTGGAAAGTGATTAAGCTGAGTCAGAATTTGAATCATTTTGTCATAGCATTCTTGAACCATTGGATCATGTCATGTGCGATTTTGACTTGTGGAAAGCAAGTTCTCACTTTAAATTTTTTATATGAATTAATCATCCTGTTGGTACAATCAAAAACCATGCTTCGGCTGCTCAATTAACAAAACCAATATTATGATTTGAGATTGTTTCATATGCAAATTTTGATGCTTGACGAATTCAAAGTGGTCTCTGTGGGGTATAAAACTTGAAAATCCTAGAGTCCTACCTAGTCATTCTTTTGCAACCAATCTCTATTGTTGGTTCAAACTACTTTCTATTGGATATTTCAATAATATTTTGAAATATTTATAATAATAGTTTTGATAAAAGTTATAGCCGCATTGAAGATCATCATTATTTTTAAAAGTCACATAATAGTTTCTTAACGATCATATAACAACATTTCAATCGTTTAATTTATTTCTCAAATAAATCATTCATTATTTTACAATAGCTCTTTTGATGGCTCTATCTTGTCTAAATATAAAAATAAAATCTTATAAAACAATCTTGATATATACACTAAATGAAAGAAAACGAAAGAAAGAATATCATTTCCTTTAAAAAAATCTTTCATTTTCTTTTTTTTGCTAAGTTATACACTTTGTTATTTTTCAGTGCGGAATATATAAGAAGGTTTATTGTATCTTGCGAGGTTAGCAACTAGAAGCTTATCACACTAAATTTTGCACCTAAATTTTGCACTACGAGAGGCGAAATTATCTTTAAAGATGGTATTTGTGCTTGAATGGCTCTGACAAATTTATTTATCTTCATCATTTTTTTCCCAACAAGATCACGACCCAATCACAAAGGTGGCAAACTCGTGTTTTTTTTTTTTTTTTTTGGGAAACTATGACTTTCCGCTTCTCATGACAGTCCTTAGTCTTTCTCCTCTTCGAGGGCATCATCTAATCCTGTTCACCTATCAGATGATAGAGATGCCCTCCTAAATCTGAGCTGAAAGTAGCGGCGCAATGTGTGCATGACTAGTTTGCGCAACTTAGTCTCTTACATTCCTAATGTTCGGCTTTTCCAATCGACTCAGCCCGACCTTCAAGACTTTCCTCAGCCCCCACGCTATGGTGGTAATCAGTAATTATTAACTACGCGAAACAACTGTCACTGATTTTTCGATCAGATGTTCTCGTGGTCATTTCGGAGAAGGAAGATGAAAGAAGAGAGCAGTGTTTGAGGATGCAAAGCTTTGAGGAGGGACAACGTATATTGCTGGATGCCAGCTTTTGATTGTGTTTTTGTTGCCGGAGAGAAAGTACTTACAATTAGTTTTTGTTGGTGTCTACGTTTGGTAAGTGCAAATGATTGACTATAGTATATGTTATCTGCTTGTGGGTACACATACAGATTTTCTGGAAGAAAGCGCGCAGATAGTCAATTGTATGGATTGAGAACAAAAGGGGGATGTTAACTTTCTTATGTAGAGGTACTTTTGAAACAGTTGACAAAATCTAGGTAACAAGTGCTTTCATGATCGTGTCGTGGCAAAAATGCATTGTCCATTTCGTCAATTCGAAGGAATTGAGGATTATTGGTTGTTCTCTTGTAAAGAAGAGGTATTGCGCTGCAGATACGAGGTATGTTCCTGCTAAATACCATATATCTGGTCTCTATCATTTTTCGCCGCATGATATGAAATGGTAGAGGAATGGAACTTGTGATTCCAAAACCAAGTCATTTAAAAGAATTTGATGCATGAACAAGTGCATACACAGCTAGAATTGTGAAGTGATTACATAAGCCAAGAGTTTGAATCGTCTGGTCGGAGCACTTGAACCATGGAACCATGTTATGTATAATTTTTACTTGTGGAAAGTAAGTTCTCACTTAAAAATTTGAGCTGAATTAATCAACCCGTTAGTGAAGTAGAAGATCAGTACCCATTTTCAACCCCCAAAAAAATAAAAACAGATCAGTACCCCCTTTGCTTGGGCTGCTCAATTTAAAAAACCAACACTATGATTTGAAATCACTTCCCACGAAATTTCTGATGCTTCGACGAATTCAAAATGGTTACTGCCGGGCATACAACTTTAATACCCTGGAGTCCCACCTCATTATTCTTTTGTAACCAGTTTCTTTGGCTGGTTCAAGCTACTTCCAGATGACAATTCACTCATGAAGGCGGCAATGAGGAGGAGGAGGAGGACGACGATGACGACGACGGGACTTGCCATGCAGAAGCAAGCATGATGGGCCGGCCTTTCCACCCGAGAAGAAGACAGCCCTTGTCGGTGCCAAGCGTGTACCCGTCGCAGCCATAGACCGACAACATCATCCTGGCTCGGCTCATGCACTTCCCCAGACCCACCCCCTGAAATCCGGCCCTGCCCAGCTGTCTCCGCCATTGATCCGCCCTCTCATGCCTCTCCCTCCTCTCTGACCCCTCGCAGGCCACCACATTCCTTATCTCCTCCGCGTAGTGATTCCCCTCAATTTTCATCCTCTGCACGCTGTTCCTAGGCAGGCTTGCCTCCAGCGAGTCGAATATGGCCGAGTAATAGTGGAGCGACTCCAGGAACCGCCCTAGGAAGAAGGGCCCGTTGTGGTTCGCGTCCTGCTCAATCACCGTCAGTAGGGTCGGTCCAAGCTTCCTAATGGCCTGGAGGATGGACTTGAGTGAGCCTCGGCTCTCCTTCACGTACTGGTGCATCTGCATCATGCTGTTCACGTACAATGCCTCTCCTTCCACTATCCCGAGTTTCTCTTTGGTGAAGAGCGACGGGGTCGGCGGGTCCATCACGATGTTGAATCGGAAGGTTATACCCAATGAAGCGGCCTCCTGAGTGAGGGATGTCATGGCAGATTCTATCATTGGGGAGTGATCAGGATCACTAATTAGTCCCGTGATCCGGAGCGATCTTGGTGGGCCCTCTGTCCTGGAGGCTAGAGTTCTCAACAGAGAGGGCCACTGGAGCAATGTGTGTTGGAGTCCTAGATCGATGATGTGCAGCGAATCACTCCCGTGAGCAGCTTGATGAATTGCTTCATTGGCCGCCATGTGGCCGAAGGCAATGTAAGGAGTGGTTTGGTGGAGGAGGTGGAAAGCTTCCAACTTTTCCTCCCTGCTAATGGGAGGAGGGGACATGTCGTTTGGTGAGTTAGTTGGGGTAGTTGTGGAAAAAGTGCCATTCATGTTGACATTGTGAAGAAGGGAGAGTCTGGACTTCAATCCGACCGCAAAGCAGTAGGCAACACGCTGGAGAGAGTCGCCGAGCCAGGTCACCGAACCCCAGATTTGAGAGAGCAGAGAGTCGGCAAGTTGCATGTCTCGGCAACCCACCGCCTCAGCGCATGCTAGCAACGAGTGGACCAAGTGGAGTCCTTGGTCGACCCCTTGGCTTGCCTCCTGATTGACCGTGCCTTGAGCAATCTCGGAGTTCTGATTCGACTTCTCTGTGATGATGTCCATCTCATCCCCTTCAATGCTGTTGATCATGAGAGGGACGTGATCTCCGCACGCATCATTTGCCGTGGAGAAGGAGAACCCTCCGATGTCCTCTTCAAATTGATCCAAGGATATGACAGTGCCATCAATTTCACCCACATGGTCATGAATATGATGATCTTCCACGTTGATGAAGCTGTCGACAAATTCGTCGACCTCAGATGAGGAAGTTAGATGAGGGGTGCTGTCATGGTCGCAATTGGGTGAACAGTGCGGATCGATCTGGATCCACAGTGTGTCGTCCTCCTCCTCCTGCCGCTGCCCCGGTTGGCCTTGCTCCTGCTCTAACCTGGCAGGGCAAAATCTTCTCAAGGCAAAGTCATGGTTGAGGCTGTCATGGTGCATGGGGAAGTAGAGGCATCCGTTCAGAGCTTCCATTGCTTCGCTCTTTGCAGGAGTAGGAGTCGAGGAGGTGAGGTGAGGTGAGGTGAGGTGAGGACCTTGGGTAAATGAGGAATGGCCCAAGAGTTTGGGGGACGCATTGTTATAAATGAAGGTGGTGGGGACAGGCGTACCTTGTACCTTGTGCCTATGTTAAAAAAAAAAAAAAGAATATTCCATCTGCTTTGAGCTAAACTACATTTAATTCCTTATTGGTCAATACCGTGATGCAAGGCTGGCATTGTATCAGAATGAAATTACAGTACACGTTAATAATGTACAACTAGCCAATACTAAAGACTTTTCAAGGTGGTAATCCGTTTCCATCTCTTATGGATGCATTTAGAAATGGTTCACCTGGAAAGGGTCAACAGCTAGAACCATACTCCTCTCCTCAAACTTCATTTAAAGTCCATTTCTTACGAGCATTGCTTGAGAAAGAAAGAGTGGCACATGCTTTTGTTGTTTTTATTGACAACCAAACTCCGGGCAAATTAAAGACGTCATTAACTTGAGCGACTAAGACTAAGCATTGCCCTTTTTGCAAATTATTTCACAATTCTTTTTTCTCCACACCTTTCAAAATTGACCACTCCATCACGTTGCATTTTGTCTTTATCTACTCCACCTAAACTCCTCATTATCAACGTTGAATAGACAGTTAGAAGGATGTGTTGCCATCGACGTGGGAGGAGGATGTATCAGCATTATATGGCTCATCGAGGGAAATAAGACCTAAGAAGTAAGTAAGGGAATTAGGCTTGAGGAAGTCTGGAAAGGGAGAAGGGTGGAGAGAAAGGGAATTTTACTGCGATAGCCGGCCTTAAAGACAAAAGCGGGCGGTGCCGGTTATTTAGGTTATGAAAGCTCTCCACGGGAAGGTGGGACCCTCTCCCCTGCCTCGTTTCTCTCTCGGTCGGCCAACAAGCAATGAGACATCCAATGTAGGCTTTCTCACTCGTTTGTCCCATTCCAACATGTCAAGTTTTGCAACTCCCTTGTCTCTCTTCTTTTCATGTTCCCTCCCAAATCCAAGCATGTCATTGTGTGTCAATTTTAGCAGAAATGTTTAGTAAAAAGCCTCTGTAATGGGAATTGATTGGCCAGCGGCGTGGAAACCTTGCAGCTTTAATCAACTGTGGCCCTTGTCAATCAAATGTACACCTTTTAAATACAGCTCGAGCAAAGAAAGCAGATAGGTGGGCCAAGGGAAAGGCCATTGACTCTTATGATGCCCTGAACCAGATTCAGAGATAGGACATCGGGGACATGGGAGGGATCGCCTCATCTTATGTTAGGATTGCCAAGTGGGTCACAAATCTGTATTTTAATCCAAATTTACTGTAGGGTGTCGTATGAGAGTAAAGTTAAAATATGAGTTATAGAAAAGACCGAAAGAGATGGGTTTTAGTGGGCCTGTAACAAAGCCACTTTCAACCCAAATTAAGAAAACAGATCTGACTCTCTTCGCTTCCCTCTTATCTCTCTCCCTCTTCGACTTGCTCCTGTCCTTCTTCCGCTGCTGCTGATGATGGTGGTGGAGCTATCAGCAATGTCATGACTTCTTCTACAGCTCCATCCCCATTTCTAGCTCTTTCTCAAAAAGTCTTTTCGTCTCTCCTCTCACTTTCCTTTTTTCATTCTTCCTTTGATGTAATGCATTTCTTTTCTTTATTCTTCACTTTAATGGGCTATAAATTAGACCTTGGAACTGTTGCATATGCGAAATTCTTTGCCACATACTCGGTTTGCCCTTCCAGTTGATGGTGTTATTCTAAAATTTTGTATGAAATGTTGCATTGTTTCAAGGGATGTCACAATCTTCTAACCACAGTTATTATTGATTTGATCAAGAAGTTATGCTTTGCTTGGAACATTGCTAGATAGAGAAATATGAGTTAGATATTAAGCCTAGTCGTGACTATAATGATGTCTTGTTGTTGATATTGTTGTTGGTGTTAGTTATACTTGATTTTAATTTTTGTGGATTCGATTTAGCTTTAAGCACACACCTTCTATTGAACTAAAACTATCATCCGTGGTTAAATTTCTTTACAGGATCAAACATTGGGAAAATGAAATGACAAAGAAAATATTAGGAAAAAATGTATGTAAGAAAATAGTGAGTTTGATTAGGTAAAGTAAATAGTTCACTATTTCCTGCTCCATCTTCTTGGATAATTCATGTCTCAAAAGGAGGGGAATCGACATTGAGTTCTATTCAATTTAGACAAATTTCGTTGATCAAGAATCTTTGGATTGTCAGGATAGTCATTCTCTTTGCAATTTCATGTATTTGCCAAGGTTTCGAGAGCTTATTCATCGGACAAACTCCTGAATGTCAAGGGTGCAACATTGATACACGGATGCTTGGTGCGTAACAACTCAAACCCTAATATTGATGCATTCTTTAATTGAATGGGCATTTCAAAGAATGCTTCACCGATACCCACACCCCTTCACTCAAGCAAGATAAACCACCCCTTCGCCTCACCGATACCCTCACCCCCACCTTGAGAACTTGACCATCGGACCATCCACATAGGTGTCTTTGTCCATCAATGCAACACTCACATTTGTCTCCTCATTGCTCACGAGCCACACAAAGTCTTAACCTACAACCTAACTCGAACACTCAAGCTCCATGACTAACTTAACAAATGATCTATAGAGTGCCTCATTCTTTAAAAGTAGCAATTTAAGAAAATAAATCACTAAACATTGAAGCTCATATGGACTTAGATATAGTTTGACCAGATATGGATCACTAAAGTTATATTGAGCAAAAATGGGTCAATATGAGCTAAACAAGTCAATTTTGATTAAATCATCTTCCTGGTTCAAACCATCCAGTCCATCCATTCGACGGGGCTATCTCACGTTCAATACTTGTTGCACCGGTGTTCCAACCTTTCAGCAAAGCCCAAGCGGTCCAAACGTGGGAGGAGAGGGGAGTCATGAGCGTTGAGGGGTTCAAGGATGACATTAATTTTTACGAAACCACTTCACGGTGCCCCCAACTTTTAACGTCGGTATCAACAAAATAAAAATAAAAATGTATGACATAAAAAATTTCGCAGGCCAAGGGGCTCAGCCGGCGTCCATTTTCAGGCCTTGTCGTTTGCGGGGGGTCGCGAGCAGAGAGAGAGAGAAGGATGGGGAAGGAGTCGCCGTTCAGGGGGGATATAGTGAGAGGGAAGGTGGCGTTGGTCACGGGCGGCGGTTCCGGCATCGGATTCGAGATCTCCACCCAGCTGGGCATTCATGGAGCTTCCGTCGCCATCATGGGTCGTCGCAAGCCCGTCCTCGATTCCGCCGTCTCCGCTCTCGCTTCTCTTGGAATCCCCGTGAGCTTCCTCCCCTTTTCTCTGCTCCCTCCCTCGATTCAACTTGAATTCTCTTCTCTCCACTGCTGCCGATCCGCCAGCTGTTGCCTTCTTGCTGAGGCTGAGGCCGAGCGATGCTGCGTGTATTATATATAATCCCCTAGTATTAATTCTCTCTTTCCTGATGGGGATGTCGTCTGTGAATCTTGTCTATCTTTAGCGTGTTTGGAATTGGAGGATTAAGCTTCAGAGCGCCTTCACTTGTTGTGACTGCATGCGCTGAATTTACCTGCACATTGGGGGAACCGGTTGGTTAATTTATTGTTTCTGATGAGTAACGAGGCTTCAGCTGGCGTGACATTCCCACCGGGATGATGACGGTGTTTGATCGCCACCTTGTTATGCTTTTAATCTACTTATCATTGGGTTAGGCCGACCCCAAATTGCTGTTCCAACTGACATGCTTTGAACTCAGTTCTTTATTGCTTGTCTATACGTTCCTTTGCTGATGATGACTTCGTAGGCTGTTGGGTTTGAGGGCGACGTGCGCAAACAAGACGATGCTAAGAGAGTTGTAGAGTCCACTTTCAGGCATTTTGGCAGGCTGGATATTCTGATCAATGCTGCTGCTGGCAATTTTCTTGTTTCCTCTGAAGATTTGTCACCCAACGGGTTTCGGACAGGTACTGTCCTTTTCTACATGTGCCTTTTTGAGTCTGTAAGAAGTCTGAACCCGGCTTAATAAAGAGGGGGATCTCTAGTTGCTGAAAAGGATTTAATTCAAAGCATCTAAGGGCACTGACAAAGCAGATAATCCTCATGCAGTTATGGACATTGATTCAGTTGGCACATTCACAATGTGTCACGAGGCACTTAAGTATCTTAAGAAGGGAGGACCTGGAAGAGGCTCCTCAGGTGGTGGAACTATACTGAACATAAGTGCCACTTTGCATTATACGGCAGCATGGTATCAAATCCATGTTTCTGCAGCTAAGGTGGGTCATATCGAACAATATGTCTGCAGGTTTCCCTTTTTTTATGACTACTTTTCGAATGAGGATTCGACAAAATCCATCCCATGACATTGTTTGCCCGCGTTAGGGGAGATGTGAGCTTTGCAGTGGTCTCACACGGATTAATTTATTACAGGCGGCTGTTGATGCTGTCACAAGAAACCTTGCGCTAGAGTGGGGAGCTGATTATGATATTAGAGTAAATGGAATAGCTCCTGGCCCCATTGGTGACACTCCTGGCATGAGTAAGCTCGCTCCTCAGGAAATTGATAGCAAAGCCAAAGATTATATGCCTCTATATAAACTAGGCGAAACATGGGACATTGCTATGGCAGCTCTTTACCTTGCTTCGGATGCAGGTTAGTAACTCGTTCACTTTAAATTTGCATATAAGTCCACTTTTGATTCATTGAGTCACTTGTCTTCTTAAGCTCTCGGCATTCAGTGTCTTGCTTTTCCCCAGTCTTGCTTTTCCCCAGTCTACATCGTAAGTTGTGATCTTGAAGTATCTCTCGTTGGTTGGTGTCCCTTTGCTAAAGATATATGCAGTTTGGCATGACACTTGTTTTACATATAGTAGGAATATCAAAGCAAAACAATAACTGTTGGTTCAAGAGAAGAAAATCAAGGATGAACACTGAGGACTTAGTTGTTAATTACACATAGGGGAGGAGGGGACAGAGTGAGTCTTGAATTTTGGTCTCGTGCGTGAAAAGGGCTCACAGTTTTCAACAAGGCCAACCCTTGGTATTGGCAGGTTTTGCAGCCTAAAGAACTTGAATAATGTTTTATTGGTGACCGCGCTATTTTCTCTTGGCTCTATATAAGGTTTAGCTTTCTGATGACATTGCTCATGGATATTGTTGTAAGGTAAATTCGTCAACGGAACCACACTTGTAGTCGATGGTGGACTTTGGTTGAGCCGGCCTCGTCATCTGCCAAAAGAGGCAGTTAAGCAACTTTCTCGAGCAGTGGAAAAGAGGTCACGGGACGTGGCAATCGGGGTTCCAAAAAGCAAGCTTTGAGCACGCTGGAAGAGTTATGCAAGGTGCAACCCCACCGATCATTGTCCATGGAGCTGCCTTTCTGTACCATGGTTCATAAATAAATCTTATTCGTGGGGTTACTGGAAGATTCTAGATTATTATTTCAACGACCTTAGGTACAGCCCCCCTTCTAAAATAAGGAACGATTTTGTACCATGTCGTCAATACAATGATCAGACAACAGTTATTTCTCATGGAGTAAAAATGACCGCAGTATCTCAATGACGACACATTGCAACACTGCGATGGATGGTGCTATTGTCACGCTGGTAAAATAAGTTCATTCGTCATAACTTCCACGGTTGTGGGTGCCCTCGCTGTACAAAAAGTTCTCTCTTTTCCTATTTGCAAACCATGTCTATTATATAGGTGGTTTCGATACCTTCTTCTACCCAGTAAAAACAAATTGTGCCATAACGTTTATAGTACAAAAGATACAAACAAGATATATTTGTGAAAGAAGGGCACGAGATGGTTGTGCGAGGCTCGATGATGGAAAAAATAAGATAACGAATTGTGAGCTTCAAGGGACGCATTTCACTTATAGGCGCCGATCGTCCATCTTGGTGGGCACATCATTCGCGCTGAGGGATCAACAGGATCAAAGAATTCAGTCATTGGCACATAAAGCCGTCCTCTGATCCATAGCTGTCATGCTGGGTGGTAAGTGGCTTCAGCAGGTAGCAAACTACACCTGAATGTGCTGCAGAGTTGCCATTCTTTCCGGACTTTTTGAAGCTTTCCAGGCAGCATGTGGCAATTGAGCTAGATGAATTTGACTGAAATTGCCATACAGATTTGAAGACCCACCAACTAAAGCATGGGATATTGGAAACTCATTAACATCGATGAAGAGGTGCTGGATATACGTCAAGAGGTTTATAGCGCAGCTTATCCTTATGAGGCAAAGGTCCATCCTGAAGAATTAATGATACGGTTAAAGAAATTATAGTGCAAAACCAAGCAATGGTTAATGTGGCAGCCAAAGGAAAGAGATTGAAAACACATAAACATCGAGGATATCTGAGTTCAAGACAAAGATAATGCAAAAGGGATCACCCCTAAGAGCAGAAGGAAAGAGCACCACAAAAGTTAAATAGTTATAATTGTGCAGAAGGTGAGTTGGCCTTGATTTAATAACCAGAGGGCAGAGGGTCTGTTCAATCTATAGGAAAAAAATATATATAAATTGAACTTTAAAGAGTAACAAGAAACTTGGATAGAACAGAAAATGCATCCTAAGCTGCCAGTCATAGTCAAAAATAGTTTAAACCTAGTTGATTTTAAGATTGGATGCATGCACTGAGGATTCCCTCAACAAGTAGACTGCGTTTAAAGAGTAACCAGTGGAAATTAATATTTCTTCCTTTTTTGTAATCAGTACCGATGCAGCTATGCATTTAGTATGAAATATGATCGCAGAAATTTACCTCGTCCAAGTTTATTTGAAAAGGTTTCACCAAATCTTCAAACATTGAAACAGGGATATGCCTCATCAGCTCCTCAACTTCCTAAAGACACAAAACAAAAATTATGAACTTGTATACAAATAAGCTGATCAAAGTCCTAAATCAGCTTTTGCAGGGGCCATATTGGAAAGAACAAACAAATTGGAAACAGTTTCACGAAGTACATAGACAGGTACAAAGGCTAAAAGATTATGAATCTCCTGACTGATAGGCATGCTATCTGAAAGAGTACAGAAAAAATTGTGCAATTTGAATAAAACTAGAGTCAAGCAAGGCAATGGAAGTAAAATGCTCATGTAAGAGACAACCTAAGAGTACTGCACAATCATAGCAAGAACATTACAAGGTTTGTTTATAATTTTTCATCCTCCACATGATCATGCAAGCTCAGCTCTGAGATGGAGCAATGTGGTAAAGTGACAAAAATAGGAATTAGCACTGTATACCAGGCCAGTGATCCTCGAATCTTCCAACAATTTATCAGCAATGATATCCAATATGTGCCTGTTCTCCATCAGACCTTTCATTGCAAGTTCTTCTGTCTCTTCAATGTACTGTACATGCATCAAGTTCCATGTAAACAACAAGTGGGGAAATAAGCAGAAATAAGGAACTGAAAGGTAGTGTTTTAAAAATAATAACTCTGCATCTTTAATAAACAACACTACAAGTTGGTTTTCTGATCATTATATAATTCAACTGCTATTTTTTTTTGCTTCTCATGTACTTGCTATCGATTTTCTCTATGCCCACACCAGCTTACAACAAAGAATTTGAGCAGCTTATCATTAACCCTGCAAACATTTAAGTACTAAAAACAAAGAAAAGAATCAAGATTTTCCATAAGTGAGTACTTCGATGAATGTTTAGTAATCAAGACAATACAGACACCAAGGACTGTGCACGTCCATTACTTACTGGCACATATCAAAGGTAAAAATTAGTCTTGTGTTTTACCCTGGTCAACTCCCGAGTGAAGAGCTCAGATAATTCAATTGACATATCAGCAGGTACCACGTTTGGATCATCCCACTGACATGAAAGAAAAGAAAAACCAACAAGTTGGTTATATAGACTCTGCAAGTACCACAGTAAACATACTGCAAAAACCACTGCAAAAAATAACTGACCCTATACTTTATTAGCTCGCCATCTGGACTATCTGGTCGATCAAGTAAGCCAACTCTCTTTGTTAGAAAGGCCAGCCCCAACCTTGCATTCTGAGGGCTGATTACCATCTCCCTTGCAATCTGACAGATTTTAAGTGACATAAGGAATGGTATATCAAACAACTATCAAATTATCAATGACTCCACAATAACAGAAGCACATATTGCCATGAATAGCTTCATTCAGAAAAAGAGCACCCGTATGATGAGAAATGATCAGCAGCACCAATTAATGATTATAATTCCTAAAATTCTCTTTAGAAATTGCACATGTGCATCTGCGCATCCGCAGGTGCAAAGATGATTTGAAAATACTTAAATCATCAACTAGATCTGACATCAAGAAATTAACAACCTCTTTAAATTAAAAAAGACAATCACATCCTACTTCAAGTTACAGTTATATTGCTGACAAAAATTACCCTTGTTATTTTCTCCAGATCATCCTTCCCTCCATCAGTTATGTCATTGCCGAAGACAACACGTTCAGCACATCGCCCACCATGAGCGACCACCATCTGCATCTTCATGTAGCCAAAGGTTGTATAACCTTGGTCCACCATATCTTCACGGGGGTAGAAGACAGATATTGCAGTCTCCTACTCATGGTAAAGATATAGAAGAGACTTAGAATGCTATTCCTCTAAACACAAACCTGAGTTAACGATTCCTATTCTGTGGGTATAGCCAATACCTTGCCACCAGGCAGCAGCTGCGAGAAGGCATGCCAATCAAATCGAGGGAATAAGTGAGCCAAAACTATGTGACCAGCTTCATGAACAGCCAAGAGTTTCTTCTTTTCTGATGAGACCTATGACAATAGAAAATAAATTTCGTATAATTAACAGTCGATGAAGAAGCGGTTAGCATTGCATTAACAACTTTGATAAATGCTACAGGAAGAAAGTACATACACTTTCTTTACATTTCTGCTGTTCTTCCTCTGTAAGAAGGACCCCCAAACCCTCAAGCAGTTGCTTGTCTAAAACATCAATAATGTCTTGCTGGTAGATCTTTGAATGTCCTTTCCTCACCTGAGCAGAAACAAAGAGAGCCAAAGTTAAACTACAATCCAATTCCACATTTAATCCAACTAAGGAGAGAGATTTTAAGAACAACTTTCTAGACTTAGTGTAAGACAAGTTCCAACGAGACTGTCCAATCGTCTCAACACCAAAAAAGCTAATATATTAGCATTCCGTCCAAATATGATCAATGTCAGAAAATTAACGAAATCAGACAGTGGACTAACTTACAGCCATGATTGCTGATTCATTCACAAGATTTCGAATATCAGCTCCAGAAAAACCAACTGTGCGAAATACAAGCTGGAAAGTTCCCAAAAATAAAAAAGAGTGAGTTGAAATTGGCATAGAACCACACAGATATGGGTTATATGCACTATAAAGACGAGAGTACCATATTCAATAAGCTCGACAGGGCTCATAAAATAAACTATAATTATTCCAGCACTCTACTTAGATGATAACTGAGGTATCAATCCCATTGCTTGCATAATCAGGCTACAAATTGAATATCCTAAAAAGCTCAACCATGGGAGACAGTAATTGTCAGTGTTGCCCCTGTATTAGGTATATAATGAATCAAAGGAGATTGGTCAGCTAATATGGCAGGAATAGAACAAAAATAGATAGATGATGATTATAATTTTTGGCTGCCCTGACATATCCTGTCTATTTTCTGTATCACCATTGCTTCTCTCTAACTAGTTCAGCCTACAATATAAGCACCACAGACCTTTTGCTTTTCTGCAACACTCAAAACATTCATCCCTCTGGAACTATTCTTTTTTCCCCTTTTTTGGCCAGAATCCCTCTGATCTATTGTTCCCTAATCAATTGTTGCCCTGTTACAGCACTAGCTGAAAATTTTAGTACAGCGACAGATAAACTGGTAATTAAGACGTGTCAAACCAATAGTGAATTCTTTGACTGTTGGGTCACAAATTATAGATATTAAGCCTTGACCATTAAATGAAAGCTAAAAAGAAGATGCGTAGTCATGTGTTACCTCCCCAAAGTTGACATCCTCAGCCAACTGCTTTCCAGCACTGTGCACACCAAAAATTTGTACACGTTGCTGGGCATCTGGCAGTCCAATGTACAAACGCCGGTCAATACGTCCAGGGCGGACAAACTCCAAATCTAGTTCATCTGGCCGATTGGTAGCACAGATAAATATCACAGCTTGTCTGAGGGAAAATCGATCGACACCAGTTTTTTCCTTCCTAAAATTTCAAGAAAATAATGAGCAAGAAAGATCTATCTTCATACAGAAGCGGTCAGAGTGGAAAGACTTAATTATGTTCGGTAAGGGTGATTTGAAAGAAAGAGAAGGGATTCCAATAGTTATTAGAGAAACAAGAGGGAGTTGAAGGACTTAGTTATGATATTGTTTAGATGCTACCAAAAGGCAAAGAAAGGAAAAGAATATGTTTATGTGAGATATCCTTCTATGTATTCAGAAATAGAAATGAAATAAGGGCATGGGTGAGAAAGAGGAAAAGATTTATTTATTGATAAACAAATCCCTTTATATTTGGATGAATTTGTAAGCATCTAAAATGGATATAAAAATAACATCACCAATCTCAACTAAGCATTTCCTTTCATCTCTTTTCCCCAATCCAAACAAGAATGTGTTTTACATACCCTTTCTTTTCACTCCCAATCTCTCCTACCAAACATAGTGTTAGGGTCCAGCCTTATACTATATAAAATGCCTCATTGAGTACGAGCAACATACCATGAAAGGGCCAAGAAGGATAAATAATTGTCTTGCTAAATATTTAAGCACATGGTAAGGATTAAAAGAAAAAAAAAATGAAAAGGAGGGGAAGGACAAGAACCCAATAGTGAGAAGGCACACTGAATGTAGTTTGAACTGGATATTAAGGACCTTCTCGCTGGATAAACGTTGGACATTTGTGAATGAGGCATGGGTTTTCAAATTTTCAAATAGCTAACCCTAACTGAGTCAAAAGTTAATGAAAAATGTGGCAATTAATTCAAAGGACAAAAGCATCAATTGAAGATCCAGTATTCCTTCTCAATCTCCATGAAGAATCATTCAAAATTATGCAGAAGTCGCCACTAGAAAAATTGCCAAGGAAATAGGAGACCCTCATATCCAACCAACATGAAAAACGGAAAGATAAGCATGAAGGGCATAATATGGCTTCAAAAATTTTGTGGTAAAAAACCTGACCAAAAATAACATCTAATCATAATATGTTCAGTCAAAATTGATGTGAATGGTGGACAACAATGGGTTGCCATCATAGTTAAACACTCAGGGAAAGCAGAATCCGAACTGCCTAAAGAATTGATAATGAGTAAATGGCAAGTGCTGACTCTCACTGTCAGCAATAAGCTAGGATGACAAAGAAATATGCACTTACTCCCCATCAAGCTGCGCAATCAATGCCTCAAATGTTGCTCTTCTTCGGGATCCTTTCTTGCGTGCCTTCCCGCAATGGCATCAACTTCATCTACAAAGACAAATGAAGGTGCCTGCACAAACAAATTTATGATTATAACTCACCCACTCTTTCCAAGCTCGCTTAAAATTGATATAGAATCTAACTACTAATAAAGTTAACCAGCAGCAAATAAGAGTAACAGAGATCCGTTTGTATTTAGTAAATTAATGCATGTGGTCTTTGGAAAACACCATTTAGTTACTCTTTGTTAGTTATGTATTACGGTGCTATGACCAATGCAACTGAAAAGCAACTCCAGTTGTTTATATCCTACTACCCTCCTAGGAAGCAGGGACACTCCAAGGGGTCTCCGAATCGATGCCGGACACCAACACCTGTCTCACACTCGACTGACATGTGATCAACAGCATCAAACATCTGGCACATGGTCAGCAATCTGGACACACCAGTGACATGCGAGTCCAGCATCCCAACATGCCATTCTAACACACACGGGTCAATTTAAACATGTTCAACAAATTAAAAGTCAAAATGTAAATCTATCAAAATTATATATACTTAAGTCATATAACCAGCCACCACAAAATCAATATAACCAGCTAGCCCCAAAAATATATCCAACATGTGGATTTTTTTTTTCAACCTATCATTAAATATTAAATTTAATGATGGAATGTGGATTACTCCTTTTTTTTTAATCCTAGTTTTATGAATTATTGGAATGTAATGTAGTTGAATTTGTCAATTCGAAACAATGAATGATATTAACAAATGATGGATTGATATTTTTAGTGTAAATTCATTCTAGGCTCTTTTTTTATTATTTATTTATTTGTGAATTTGAATCAAATTAATTTGATTGAAATGATCATAATATTTAATAATTTATCATGTATATATAAAAATATACATGTCCCAACGTGTCAGAATTCTCTATTTTTTTAGAAATGACGTGTCGGCGTATAATGTCATGTCATGTTGCGTATCATGCGTCGATGTTGATGCTACTTAGCCACCTTTGTCTACTTAAATGGATTCCAAATCGTTCTAAGCCACGATCTAACCGCAATACTTACATTTCTTCTAGCAATAGAGAACATTTCGTTAATTCTTGCAGCACCACTCTTCTCACTATCTGTGAACTCTGCACCTGAAGCAAACACAAAAGGTAATCCACTTTCCTTTGCCAATGTCCGGGCAAAAAGCGTTTTTCCTGTTCCAGGTGGCCCCGAAAGAAGAACACCCTGTTTAGTCAACCAAATGTTATCTCACCTATGCAGTCCAAAGCATAACTGTAATTGAATTTTCAAGGAACAGAAGAATTTACCCGTACGAACTGCACATCTTTTTCATAGTACTGCATTGGATTTCCCATGTAGATCATTAGCTCATCAAGGAGATCCCAAACATCACCCCCTAATACCACTTCTTTATACATTGATTTGGTTTCACCAACATCTCCAACAGGCTACATCAGAATAAAACAAAATGAGAAGTAAAAACTTGAAAAGTTTCTAAAAAGAATGTGATGTTTCTTTGTCTCTTCTTAACTTTTGTTTGGTCAGAAGGCCGGGGAAGCTAAATTAGATAGAAGTTTAAAACAAAAGAAAAAGATACTAGACACCAAGATAACACTTAACAAGAATGAAATTTTCTGCATATGCCATGTCGAAGAGTTGATTGTACTTCTTGTAAAGCAAACGCTTCGTAGTGACATGCATAAGCATCACAGACTCGCGGATAAGCCACAAGATCAGTATTCCTGGCACCAGTGCAACTAAAACTTTCATAAAATAATGAATCTGGCGCTTCTGAAGGAGATCAACTTCAACTCCAGAACTTGAGATAGTTTCGAATAAGTAAGGATCAAGGGGAATATCGACCTGAAAAACAAGACGCAGGTCAGACTGTGCCCAAGCCAAGGAGAAGAAAGGACTTCCAATTAAATTTTCCATCAATATAATTAACATGTCGCACTCACAATATATTCCAGTGGAAAACCTTCTTTCATTGTTACAAACAATCTCTTTAGGTCCTCTGTGAAAATAACAGCAGCAACCTGTGCAATAAGATCCACAGGCAGAGACAAAACAATCATAAGCTTTATGCTTGAATTATAAAAAGTACCGATGATATCTAGTTTACAAGCAAGTAATCAGGTCATAATCGACCTGCACAACTAAAGAAAAATTGTGGCAAACAAACTAGCTTACCATCCAATTGGAGAATACTATCAGCATGTTAGAGTATATGCAGATGAAAACACAATAAAAAAGGTTAACTCTGTGCAATTAGCTATTAACACACTGCAAGGCCAGCATAAAGGATATCAATGAATGCTATCGGGCGAAAAGATAAGGGACATTACCTCTGAGCTATCAAGCTTCTCAAGAAAGTATGTATAAGGAAGTTTAGGGCGATATCTCCACCATCTCTTGGATATCCACTGTGCTCTAGTCCCTCGTGAATCTGAAACCTTCTCAGTGACATCCCTGCGCAGACTTTCTTCAACTTCTTTCATATCAAATTCAACAACATATTTTGCACTGACAGAATCTGATTGCTCTGATAATTTCTCCTTCTCAAGGATGTCCTTCCATCCACTTAGTCTATCACGCCATGAGGTGCTAAGTTCTTTAACATCCTCTGCCAGGGAAACATGGAAGTTTGATGATTATATAAAAGAAAACACACGGTTGTAAATCACTGACTAGGTGCACTGGGAAACCAAGAATGTCATTGTGTCAGATGATTTGCAAAGTTTGCATGAATGTGAGGTTGATGTGAGCTTAAAAAGTGGGTACAGTGACAGTTCCAGAAGAAGTAGTTTAAATTGTTTCTCACCGGTGAAGGAAAATTGATCTTAATGATTGGGTTGGGCAGACAAAAGAAGAGATCTCAGAGTGATATGACCAACTAGAATACACAAAAGTATATGGAAGCAAACCATCTATAAATGATAATCAACTTGATCATAGACCTAAACCACAACTGCTAATATTTAGATTGTCTCCATGGGTACAAGATGCATCTAGCCATTGCAGTGATGAGGAAAGGAACTTTTAAAAGGCCTCTTTCATGCTACATAAAGTAAAAAGACATTCTTCTGAATCCCCCACTGAAGAAATCTACTTGAGTGAAGCACGCCCATTTCACCACAATAACTTCAACAATACCAGAAAAATGTTTCTGTAGTATCGTAATGCTCTGTATTTTGATATGGATAAATACTAGTACCCTCACCAACAGTTACTGAATAAATCAAAATGCCTTTCAAAGCCAAATGATACATGTAATGCAAAAGACATGTGAAGAGCGAATAACCTTGAATTCCCAATTCTTGCCTTATCTCCTTCTTTTCACTTGCTTTTAACTTTACATTATTGTCGATAATTTCTTTCACATTTTCCTCCAAAAGCTCTGTATCATCATTCCATGCATCTTCTCCAACAAAAGAATGATCCTGGATAAGTGTACCATCAGGTGCCTCAACAAACTTTTTCATCTTGAGACCTTTGGGTGTTGTTTTCCTCCAAACACTCTTCTTAAACCTGATATAAGGAGAAAGATTAGCGGCTATAACTTGTGGAAACATGTCAACCCTCTCATAAAAGATTAGGACTTGGATGCTAAAGTAAAAACAACTTTTCTTCCAAGCTCCCATTTGGAAATTAATCATTATCTAAATCAAGCAAAACTGAGGAAATAGATGCTTCTTTTTACTAGTCTTAAACACTTAATTTCAAAAATGATAGCATCCTTACATCTCAAAGTGACTTTCCCAAGGCACTGATGAAGAGACTAGTGGAATAAATCTGAAATCTACTTTCACAAGACCCTCGGTTAAGTAAAGCCACAGGGTAATCAGTTAGCAAAAGTTACTTATTACTTCACTGAAAGCAATGCATTCCTATTCAATCATTCGACGAACACATCCTTCTGGTCTTATGGAAGACCTTAATATCCTGTGACATACAAAAGATAAGGGGAAAAGCACCAAAATTGACGAGGAGGAATGCGGCAAAGACATTGCAGCTAGCATCCCAGACATAAGTCCAACGTGGAAGTAACGAGCATGCAGCAATACGTGATTCTTTCACATTCAAGAAACAGAATTGAAGCACAGAAATGCCTTTTTGTGTCCCTTCAGAAGTATGTAAATAAGGAACGGAACATACTTTCTGACGTTACCAGGAGATGGCTCGGGAATCAACGCGTCCATATAAGCCTCCGTCAATTGCCTTCGCCGATGGTCTAGGACAGGGGCTCGTATTGCTACGTATACTCTTTGACAGGAAACTACCATGGCGAGAGCATACAGCACGAGGGCCGCAATACGCTTGGGATCCCAACTCTCCAAGTCCTGAGACAAGCAGAAGGTACACGCAGTCGGTCATTGAGAATCACCAAGCATACAATGGAGAGAAAGAATGCACTCGCACATAGGGAAAACGTATCCAGGTCATGAATGAATAGATACACGACTCTAGGGCAGCTTGTACATGACAGGACATCGCAACACGTGAGCAAAAAATAAACGGAAGATTGAGATGCAAGTAACCAATAGCCGCCGGAAATTCTAGTGCCACCAAAACACCTTCGAAACTAGAGCGACATCAGCGACGTTTCTATACACATTACGAGATTAGTAGAGAGCGCCTTTGCACACAGAATTCCAGGATCACCTTCCAACGGTCCCATCGATTCCAATCGAGGAAGGCGGGCAGCAATTCGGAGCGAAGCCGAGCCACGGCGGCCTCACTCAGCTGCGCCCGCTGCTTAACCAGCGCGGCCAGCTCGCGCAGCTTGGCATTGGACGCTTCCGCGTCGAAGCCGGTTTCCTTCTTGACGGCGGCGCCGAAGTTGAGCCAGAAGCGATCGGAGCCGCGCCGGATCGAGCGGGAGAGGCGGTGGTGCCAGGGGAGTCCGGAGGGGGAGCCGGGGGCGGAAGATGCGCGGACTCGGGAGGGGCGGCGACGGAGGGCGCGGCGGGGAGGGAGTAAGAAAGGTAGCGGAGGGGAAGGGGATGGAGAAGGAGAAAGGAGGGGATTCGGAGAGGGGAGGAAAGCGAGCTCCATTGTGTTATTGCGGGGGGAAGGAGGAGATGGCGAGGGAAGAAGTCGGAGCGGAGGGAGCGCTGGTTTTATCAGAGGTTTATCTCTCTCGCTCCTCACCATCTTCTTCGCCTCCCACCCCGGGCTGCGCCGGCGATGGGCTTTTCGCCCCGACACCGGAATAGGCTGCCCCTTTTTTCTTTTTCTTTTTTTAAGGAACAAGGAATGGGCTCCCTTCATTTAGGGATGTGCGTAACGGACCGACCAAACTAAAAACAACATGAACCGGATCAGATTGGCCAGTTCGGTCTGATTTTTTAGAGTGTCGATTTAATTCTCTGTTGTTGAAATTGAAACTGGTATCCAAATGATCCGGTTTCGATTCTAAAAGATTGAAAGTTCTCGGACCAACTACAAATTTTTTTTTTGTTTTTCATTTTGTTGCTTGTTATTTCTTCATTAAATTAGTAAAATACTCTCTCTCTCACTCCTCGCTATCTTTTCCCCTTCGCACCCCGCGTTACGCCGGCTATGGGTTTTTGGGCCCGAGACCTGAATGGCCATCCCTTTTTTTCTTTTATTTGTTTTTTTTTAACCTGGAATGGGCTCCCTTTATTTGCAATTTTTGATTGATTGTTTTTTCTTTTTTATTGCTCCTCGTTAATTCTTTAACACTAGTTCTAGAAAAGGGATAACTACACTAGAAGTTAAGAAGCACCGGTATTCTTCATAAGCTTTCATGTCATATTGGACATTCCACAACACTTATATAGCATTTAATACTCTTTGACATTTAGTTAATACGTGTTGGAAAACCCCATTTTTCGTCAACTTTTCCAACACCATTGAACACAGGAGACCAGAATTTTGACCAACATGTGATTTTTAACATGCATAGGGTCAATTTTAATAATTTTTAATAAATAAAGGTTCAAAATATATAACTACCGCCTGTGGTGACTTAGCTGAATAAGAGCTCACATGACGTCTACTCAGGACGGAGAGGTTCAAATCCCGAGGAACCGTCCAAATCCCAAGGAACGCACGGAATCTTAAGCGCGACATCAGGGTAATGGGTCATCCACTAGCGTCATCTTAGGATTTACACATTTCACCGGCATGGGGTTCTCTAGGTATCCAAATATAAAAAAATATATATATATATATATGTAAAAAAATAATAATAAATGAGGAAATAAGAAAAATCAAATATTCTCTTCTCTTCTCTTCCCTTTTGACTCTCATTTGTCTCTCGTGATATACAATTTATCCTCAAATTTGTTTTTTCTCTTCTTTTCGAATATGTTTTGACACGCGAGTCCATAATATAGATTATTTTTCTCTAAATTTTATGGATTATTGGAAATGAGTTAAATGTGTTAAATTGAAACAATGAATTAAATTTATAAATTGTGGATTAATTTTTTTAGTGTAAATTGATTATATGTTTTGTTATTATTTATTTATTTGTGAATTTGATTCAAATTAATTTGATTAAAATAATCATAAAAATGATAATTGATCATGTATATATAAAAATATATATTTAATATATAGCGTCTTTTAATGTGTTAGAATTTTTTTTTCTAAGAAATAATATGTCGGCGTGTCGTCATGCGTGTATCAATATCGGTGTCACTCAAGTTAAACGTCCTAAAACTCATTATGAAAATGTAATTGAATCTTAAAACGTTCAAAAAGTGTAATTAAATTCTAAAATTTATCATAAAAGTGTAATTGAATTTTAAAACTTATTATGAAAATGCAATTAGTTTTGAAACTTTTAAAAAGTTGCATATCCGAAAGGAATTGGGTTGATAATATTATACTGCATTTTTTTTTAACACAGAATGGGCTCCCTTCATTTGCAATTTTGATTGATTGTTTTTTCTTCTTATTGCTCGTTCTTAATTCATCACCACTAATAATAATAATTAAAAAAAAAAAAGACTGCCGACTTCACGTCGGTTGTACCAAAAATTAGAAATGGGGTGTCATGCGCGTATTTAAACAAAGGAAGACCCGTGCTATGATACGTCATAATTTGATAAATTTCCATCGACTGAGAAGACTTTGGTGGAGGAGGGAATATACCGATTCCTGCGCACGCGAGAAATGACGATAATGACTTTAAAGAAGTGGGGGAAGACGACGGAACACATAAATCTCGGGGAATATGCTCTTTCGTCCCATAATAGTTCGGTGCAACCCCCTTCTTCCAGTTTTCCACATTAAAATCCACCGTTCAAGTTTGAGTTAATACTCATCCCAAAAAATATTTGAGTTAATACCTTAAAAAATCCTTAACTAATATAGATATAATAAGTGTATTTCAAATTAATTTTTTACTACGAAAATTTTTAAATCGACACATTTATGATAAATTTACCTCAAATGATTATAAACATCTCAAACCGATATATCGTGACAAATTTATCCTTAAATTAATTTTTTACCATAAAAAAAACCCACTACTATATTTTTGACAAATATTTTTTCTGTTAAATTAAATTAATATCACAAAAAATTACAAAATCAGTATATGACAATAAAAGAAATGTGAAATCCAAATTGATATATCAATCGATTATCTCATATTATCCAATAATAAAATTAAATAAAAATTAATAGAGAATAAATTTATCATGTATTTATCAAAAGTATAACGGTTTGAGATTATCAGTGATAAACAAATTAATTTAAGGTATTAATTTAGAAATTTTCGAGGTGTTAATTCTTTCAAGTATCGCTTTCTAGAAAACCTTGGGCTAATCCAACCATCCACCCATCGGTCGCGCTTGCTGTGGGCATCGGTTTGGGGTTAAGACACACAGTTCCAGAACTTTGCCTTTCGTTGATTGTGGCTTGGACCAAAAGCCAAAAGGCTCACGTGACCTCCTCCTCCTCCTCTTCCACTTTTGCCTTTATATTTATAGCTCACACTCCCGTGGTCGTTCCTCCATGATTCATCTCTCCGCTTGATCTTCTCTCCCATCTGGTTGGTTCTAAAGCTTTTTCTCAATCCACCATCCTTCGTTCACCGGTGAGATCTCCCACTCCTTATGGTAGTAGCTCCCTCGATCTCTCTATCTTTCTCTACGCTTGGATGCATCCTTTATTTTGCGGGGTTATTGACTGGGGCCTGGCGCGTGCAGGGGAATTTCGACTCGATCCGCAGCAATGGCGACGAAGAAGAGCGTCGGATCCCTCAAGGAGGCCGATTTGAAGGGGAAGCGGGTGTTCGTCCGGGTCGATCTCAACGTCCCCCTCGACGACAGCTTCCACATCACCGACGACACCCGGGTCCGCGCCGCCGTTCCCACCATCAAGTACTTGATGAGTCACGGCGCCATAGTCATCCTCGCCTCTCACTTGGTAACGCTCTTCTTCATCCAAGTCTGTTTCTTTTCTTTTTTCTCCTTTTGGCGTCGAAAGTCGTTTCTTTTGAGGGTTATCGAAGCACTTTCGCAGATCGAGCTGTGTCTTTGAGTTGTCGATGCTGTCTTCCTCTCTGACCTGATTCGCAATGAATAGATCTGTGTATCGGGCTGGACTTGGTATGGATCTTATTTTCTGTAGCACGTCCTCCGTGATCTATTCCCTGCTTTCTCGCTCGAATGATCGATCTCGTGTCACCACCTCCTGTGCTTGCTTGATTTCAATGCTTTATTTCGTGACTGTCGAGTCGAAGTTTTCAGTTTCTTGCTTCGTATATTGCAAATCTTTTGGCCTTTCAATGCTAGATCAATCTGATTTTTTTTTTTTTCTTTTCTTTGGGGGAAAGGAGATTCATTTCATAAGGCTATCTTGTTTCGTCGTGCTGGTTTTTTTATTTTCGATCCTTCATTTTGATGGCCGATGTTCTTCTTCATTAGGGATGAAATCGAAATTCCATTTGCAGTTGACCTTAGCTGTTGCTTCACTTGATTCTTTCTTCTCATCATCCACTGGGTTATGGCAGTGGTCACTGGGGATGATCATATTTGTCCGGGTGGTCGTTTTTGTAATCTCTTTGCAAGTAGCGTGCCGATATCAATCGAATGCTCTGCTGCTTCTTTATATCGTGTGGGATTTTCTTGTGTCCACGGCAGAGAAATATTAATGGTTCAGTATTCTCGGTGCTTTTCAGGGACGTCCCAAGGGTGTCACGCCCAAGTACAGCTTGAAGCCCCTCGTGCCGAGACTATCTGAGCTCCTTGGAGTGGAGGTTTGGTTCTTGAAAACTGGGGTCTCTCTACTCATTCGCTTTCATTCCTTGATCCTTCTTCCTGTTGCTGCCATTGTCCTATAGGTTAAGATGGCAAACGACTGCATCGGCGAGGAAGTCGTGAAACTGGTTGCTGAGACACCGGAAGGAGGAGTTATCCTTCTTGAGAATGTTAGGTTTTACAAGGAGGAGGAGAAAAATGATCCAGAGTTTGCAAAGAAGCTTGCTTCTCTTGCAGATCTTTATGTTAACGATGCATTCGGCACTGCTCACAGAGCCCATGCTTCTACGGAAGGTGTCGCCAAGTATGTGAAGCCCGCTGTTGCTGGGTTCCTTATGCAGAAGGTATGCAATTCATCTTTTCTGCTGCTTTGTTGGTACGATACGAAACTTTCTAGCACGTCATGTTTTCTTATTTAATTTGCAAAAAATTTAATCTGCTATTTTGACTATCTAAATGAACGTGCCTGAGATGCTGAAAAGTGTTAATAATTGGTGATTCTAGGAACTGGATTATCTTGTTGGGGCTGTGGCAAATCCAAAGAAGCCTTTTGCTGCTATTGTTGGCGGATCAAAGGTTTCGAGTAAAATTGGAGTGATAGAGTCGCTTTTGGAGAAGGTTGACTTGCTCTTGCTTGGTGGAGGAATGATTTTCACTTTCTACAAGGCCCAAGGTCTTTCTGTTGGTTCATCTCTCGTGGAGGAAGACAAGCTCGACCTTGCAACTTCACTTCTTGAGAAGGCCAAGTCCAAGGGCGTGTCTTTGCTCCTTCCTACTGACGTGGTTATTGCTAACAAGTTTGCTGCTGATGCTGATAGCAAGGTTTGTCTCATTCCTAGCATAAATCTTTCTTGAATGTTTGTTGAAATATCAAAGTTGCTCCAAAATAACTCTGCGATGTCTAACTTAGTAGGAGAGACTTGCTGCTTATGTGATTACTAATCTTAAAGAACGTGGTCTCTCTGTCTCTCTCTCTCTCATCAGTGAGATTTTGACCAGAAGTTATTTTTCAGATTGTCCCAGCATCTGCTATTCCGGATGGTTGGATGGGTTTGGATATTGGTCCCGATTCCATCAAGACATTCAGTGAAGCTTTAGACACAACCAAAACCGTCATCTGGAATGGACCGATGGGTGTGTTTGAGTTTGAAAAGTTTGCTGCGGGAACAGAGGTATGTCAAATTTTTCTTGTGCTGACTCCACATTAGTATTTTCTGTTGAACTACTAAACGAAACTTGCAATAAGCACCAAAAATTGCATTTGAAATCTTCCTTATTTCTTTTTTCCTTTACCTGAAAGAAAATAGTTGGCCTCTGTAAGAGCCAAAGATAATTGTCAGTTCATACTTGCTAAAGTCCTGATGTTTCTTTTAGGTTATACAAACCTCTGAGGATCTTGCCATTTATTTAGATGATAAGCTTCTTATGTGCGTCTTTTGCTGCCGTGCAGGCAGTAGCAAAGAAGCTGGCGGAGCTCAGCGGAAAGGGTGTGACTACAATCATTGGAGGTGGTGATTCCGTTGCGGCTGTGGAGAAGGCTGGGTTGGCCGACAAGATGAGCCACATCTCAACTGGAGGTGGTGCCAGCCTGGAGCTTCTTGAGGGAAAAACACTTCCTGGAGTTCTTGCACTAGATGACGCTTGAGCTCAAAGCTTTTTCCCCACCCCCATATGCTATCGTGTAATTTTGGTGGTGCTTCTTCATATGCTGGTGTATAACCAGGATGTTAAAACCACATCAGAGCTCCTACTGTCTGTGGACTTTCATAGAATAAGCAAATTTTGTTGGGTGAATTTTATGCTGCGTTTCTTGGATGCGGATTCTCTGAATAACAATGATCTAGCTACTCGAGTTTTGTACATTTGCTTTCAGGCATTGAATGCAGTTAAGAAGCATCGGCTTGTTTTTCTACGTTATTTCATTTCCAATTGCCCATATCTTGCACCCAGGAGGATGTTGACAGCATAGCTGGAGGAGCAATCCTCTTTACCCGGTGTACTTAGTTTGTGCCATTGCCATCATGGGTGTTATCCGGATGGTCCTCTTTCATGCCTTCTTTGCATGCATTGGGAATATTTCGGGTTATTGCGGTTTTTTTAGAGGATTTGTGATCGGGAGGTAGTTGTTAAAGGAGCCTTATCAGGAGCATCATACTTGCTTGCGCATGTTGAATGAGAAATGAGAAAATATTGGATTTCTAAAGTATTGAGTACACATCTTAAGATAGAAATCTCGCATTGGAATTAGAAAGATGTTTGTCTACTTCTTAGCGCACTATCTCTGTTAAAAACTAGGTATCTTGGCAGAGCTCAGATACAAAGTCACTTCGTCCTTGGGTTGGAAGCAATCTCAGTTTCCTGTTGCAGATGGTAGCCAAGAAGAGACCGATGGAGGTTGGCAAGTAAAATGAGGGCATCTACATATTTCTGGAAGAGAACATAAACGAGCTCGCTGTCGAGCCACCTCAACCGATTTGATGAATTTCAGGACAGGGCCAATTAAAGGTAAACACGACGGATTACAAGATGGAGCAGCTCCCAGTGTCCCTGGAAATGTCATATCTCAAATGATCAATCAGACAAAAGAACGCATTACAGTCTGAACGTATGTAGTATTTGATACTCACCTCTTCACGTCTCCGTAGTTACTCAGAGCTTCCTCGAATTTAAGCCACAGTGGACCCGTCTCCTGAACTTTCACATTCTCTAGGCCACCAAGATATGCTTGAACAACAAACTGAGGTGTTCTTTCCCTGTTCATTGTCATCAAAAGAAAGCATGAATTGGTGAAAGACGTACTTCTACAGAGAAATAAGGTATCCAATTCTTCCAATTATATATTCCATAAGAATACCCACCTGCCTTCGTATTCTGATAACCAAGCCAAATAGGCTGCACCAAAGTACATGGATACAAAAGGCTTCTGTAGATCATCGGCAATCTCAACTTTGTAAGCCCTGTATCCCAATTCACTGTGCATATAATAGTAGTGACACAGTTTAGGCGCTACTATACCCAAGTAATGGCGGTGCAGAATTGAAATCCAAAAGACCACTTTCTTAAGTCTTCATATATATCAAGAAACCAGTGCTTACCCCGTCTGAGTTAATGTGAAGCTGAAATTAGTGTATTTTCATATGAATTAGGCGATGTCTACCTGAGGTGAAATAACTTTGGAGACTGCATTCAGCTAGTCTATGTGGTATGATTACTGGGCGAACCCTATGATGTTGTTTTCGACTGAGGTTATACAAGTCAGCTTTAAATATGTGAGAGGAAGTGAAGGTCCAGTTTAGCATAGACACCACTTAATCAAAGACTCATTTTACAGAGCAGTCTGACATACTTGTAAAGCCATAAAGCTTTTGGGAAGTCGATCCCCATTAGTCCAGTACGTTCTTTAACCCCATCCACAAAACGCATGCTAACCACCTCTGCAAGCGCACATAGGACAGTCTGCAGGGAAATTTGAAATTCAGATGTAGTTTATCCTGAAAAAAGGTACTAAACAGTTGAATCCTCTTGATACCCAACGAGTAAGCTAGAAAACCCAAGTAAGAAAAAACATCCTCCAACTTAACCCCAGAAGATAACAGATTCACCGCATCATACAAGAGTGGAGAGTCAAGATTCAACTGACGAAGTACTTAAACAAACCAGGGATTTTTTTTTCTAATTTTTACATGATACATAGTTCCTAAAACTCGGGAAACCCTTTCTATCATTCTTTTTCCTCTCTCACTCTTATAATTAAGGTGGGTACATTCACTACTCCAGAAAACAAGTAAGAAACCCATCAGCTTTCCCCATCCCTCCATACTAATTTCTGTCCATCATATACCATCAAGGAGCAAAATACATTTTTGCAGTGCCCAACAATTCAACTAAGCAACAAACCATTCTATGTCTATGTTTATAGCGTGCAAACCATTGAGTAGATTTAGGAATGCTTAGTCACACGATTCAAAAAAGTTGATTTTTGGTTTCTCTAAAAGCATAAAGTTGAAAAGCAAACAGAAGGTAAGAAAAGCACTTTGCTGTAAATTAATAGCTTAGTGAAACCTTTCATTATCCTCAAAAAATACATTTAAGAAACTTCCTTTGATTTCACGATGTTCAACCAACACCGCTATAGTCTATCAAACAAGAAAGCTTTCTGCCTCATACTGCATTAAGGACCGGTAACAAATCAGATATTTGATACCATCCTTCGCAATTCAAAATCACAATTGCAGCATTTCGTGAACAAAACAGATTTGCAAGTTAAATCTTTTCCAAATTTCCTCCCATCTATGCATATGACATATCCACACAGTCCTCAGGATAATCTTGCCAATAATAGTAAAGGCCAACAACAAGGCAAGTGGAGTCAACAAAAGACATGCATGTACAGACTGATACGAAGAATTAATTATGATTAAATTTATATAGATACTTACAGGTTTAACTTTTCTTGATGCAAAGTGTCTCAGGAGGATGATTTCGGCAATTGCCTGAAAGAAGTCGGCATAACTTATTGAGAATTGATATGTTTCTCAATAATACAAGTCCATCCTAGCAGTTAGCAAGTCCACCAAGATGAACGTACTACAAAAATGAACGACCAAATTGCTAAGTCCTATCCATACCCTCACTTCCACACGGGAAACATATGGCTTCTTAGCTGCATCATGTGAAAAGCGCACTTTTCCATGTTTTTCTCCGGACTTGGTCCATTCTTTAACAACATCAGGGTGATTCCACATATCTTCCATATCTTCAGGAGAAGCCCTGGAGTCCCAATATGTATACGTGGTGCCTGCTATTCCATTTTTAAATAAAAAAAAAATATAAAGGAGAAATGAATGCAATAATTGTCTCCCCTAAGCACTTCACAAACATTTCCTTCAGTACACATTTAAGAATGTGAAGACTTTGGTTGCGCCTTCAACAGTTCACTAATTTTTGTGAAGTTGTGATAGCTGATTAGCAAAATTTATGCCAGTTACTTATCACTGACAAATCATCCATTTCTCTATGATAACATCACTTTCATTTAGATGTCTGGGTCCAATTTATTACAAGGTCATAGAAGTAATTTCTGGAGCTTCACAGTATCAGAAAAGAAATGATACTTCTATTCATAAAACAAAAAGAAAATGAGATGAGAAGAAAAGATTCAGACTGTCATGATTCTGAGTGGCAGAACACAGCTCCGAAATAGGGGAACATTGGAAATGTAAAAACTTCATTATTCGTGTTCTTTTGTTGTACATATCATTGCATGCCCTTAATTTCTGGCCAGAGCATGCCCTGATAAATGTTGGAAAGAGAAAGTATAAGATGGAAAACGAAACTCATGCAAGGAATAGTGTCAGCTGAAAGTCAGAGGCTTAACTTGAGAAGCAAAGAATGATAAAATTCAATGTAATTGAACTTTCGATTTTTATAACTCCCAACTTGCAGTGAAGTTTCTTCAGATATTTCAACTAACATGAGAATTAATTATGAGTGGTAATACACCACAACAACCTGTATCTGGTGCTGCAGAGGCTACAAGGAAAGAAGGATCACTCATCAGAGCTCCACAATCAAAAGCTTTCCTGCAGATCAAGAATTACACGAAATTTAGCACAACATTTATGGCTGGCTGAAGATAGTTCAAATCCAGGCCTCAAGAATTATGCTGACAAGCCTATGAGCAGTTAACTGAAGGCGCTAAATAAATCTAATTAATGCAAATAACAGAGATGGAGCTTCCTCACATGACAGCAGTGCAGCCAATCTGATACTAAATTCTTGTGTTGTTTTTCTTAGTACAGATAATTTTTTTGTGGTGAATTAGATAATTTGTGAATTCTATAATTAGCATCTTACCGCAAGCAACTCATAGTCCAGTGAGATCTTTCATTCAACAATTAGAACACTTACTGCAAGTTTTTCCTACGGTCAAAACAATACTTTCGCGGTCATCTAGTAAATTCAGTGCGACACAACGTTACAATGTGAGACACTTTAACCCAACAAAAAAGAAGCATTAGTCACCCTAAGGCCAAAATAATCCTAAAGACGGGGGGGCATATAGATGTCATCTCTGATCAGAAATCACACAAGAAGACACCTATGGAAGCTCCAAATCACCATGCCTTTTCAAAGTCCCTAATAGCATAATGGTTGAGACATCTCAAGAGACTTTGCAAATTGTACCGACAAGACAATCAAGATGATACAATGCACACAATTTAAATTGAAAAAAGATTAACAGAAGGACATATTACCTGGATGTAAATGTTTCTTTGACTGAAAGATACCGTTTCCAATATGGTAAAGTAGATTTATGAGTCGCTTTTTTTGTACCCCCTTTGTAGGCCCTGACTACAAACTCCTCGCTTCTTTCTCTAGAAGTTGAATTTTTATTGTCAATGTGTAGACAAGAGCTTTGAAACCAAAATTATGTTCATGCCAAATGAATTGGCTATCAAGTCTATGCCAAGAGGCGAAACCATGATCAATACATAGAGAAGGAAGAAGGAACATACTTTTCCTCGAAGTTTGACAACCATTTTAGGTAGGCAGCAGCAAAGTAAACATTTACAAAAGGTCGATAGAGAACTTCTTCATTTCCTTGCACTTTATACGCAACATAGCCCTGCTCACTGAAAAGAAATCGTGCTTTATGTTTGCAAATGCAATGAACTACAAGCATGCAATTTCCACCACATGAAAAAGAAAAGGAGCAAATAACAGAGGTGCTGGATTGGGAAATGGTGTGGGAAATGCAGATTCTCAGCAAAGTGCAATAAAAGGTTTGCAAATATCTTAGCATTGAGGGGAAATGAGATGAAAAAAATTGTACTTGGAACCTATCTGTACCTATTCAACCATTCTGCAGTTTTCAGTAAAATCTGCATGATCCCCAGCGTGGTATCCTTTGTTTTCTTGTTATATCTTGAAGCAAGAATCTGTCTGTCACTTTCAAGTTCTGCAATAGCACAGATCATATCCTGCAAAATTGCACAGAAGACTCATCTCAATCAACTTTTTAAAGGAAAACTACTGAAAAATACTTTTGATGGAAGAAGATAACGAGAAGAACTCTATCTTCCTTTTGATTTCACTTAAGGCACGTGGTGGCAAAAAACTAAGTAAAACCAAAAGATCATGCAGAAGTTGGACAACCACATCGAAGAAGGCATACCGGATCAACCTTCGAAGAGAAATGTCTATGGACAGTAATCTCAGCCACAGCCTGAAAGAACATCAACAATGGCGTAAGGAAAACTGGGAAACAGGGTGAGAGACGAGGCATTTACGTGTAGTAAGATCTAAAATTAAACACGACAGGTACTTCAACATTCTATTGATTCGGTTTGGGCGGAGAACTATCCACCAACCACGCTGAGCCAAAGCTAGAGAGGTCAAAAGAGTCCCGCTTCCTCGAATAATTTAGGCATTTCCTCTCGAAAATCTCGAACTTCTTCATCATTCATTAAGACAATACAAGTTTGCGAAGCTCGAACTGAGGCTCGCTACTCACAACTCCTCGTTTCCTAAGCACGACGCCGTCGCCATTGGCGAGCTACCTAAGAAGAAAAGTAATCAAATCGGGATTTACCCTCATCTCATTCTGAGTCAAGTATTTCTGGCCATCAGGATCCCTGGAGAGGCAAACTTTCTGCCCCCTGGTCTCTCCGACGTTGGTCCATTCGGTGCTGACGTCGGGGATCAGCCACAGCGCCTCCATGTCGAGATGATCCACGCAATCATCCCAGTACTTGAAGCTGATGCCCATCGCGAGAATCACAGACACCTGATCCTCCTCAGGACATCTAGGAACATAAACAGAACAAAGGAAGTCAGGCGAAAGCTAACGTGAACTCCGCACGACGATGGGGAAATGAACAGACTCTCAGCTCCAAGGAGCGTGCGCAAACGACGTGATTTCGAACGTGAAGAACGGGAGGCAAATGCAGGCACTGATTCGTAGGTGTTCGATGAAATGCGAGGGAGATTGAGGAGGGCGAAGGATCGTGCGCACGTACCAGCGAGAGAGAGAGGGACAGAGGGATGGAGCGGGAGAGGCTGATCGCGAAGAGATTGGAGAGAGCAGCGGGGAAGGGGAAGGGGAAGGAAGGAGGGGTCGTCCATTCTTGGCGGGGGCAGGTCTCCCGATTTCCTCTCTCTCCTCCCCACGCTTTCCCTCCTTTTCGGTTTGCACGGACGGTCGCGCCCGCAAAATCTCTTGCCCCGATGATCCCAAACCGACGTCCGTCGTTGGATCGCGTGAGCTGTCTCGGTTGAGATCGTTCAGTTCAGTCCCCATCGCGGATTTTCAAGGGACGACGGATCCCCCGCTTTCCTCTCTTTGTTGGATATTCGAATCCTCCCCCCGCATGCATTTTGGCAAAAAGTACGTCGTGAAAATGCTCGTCCAACCCCCGATGTCGGATTTGGCAAAGGGGTGACCGGCTAAATTAAACGACCAATCAACCACATGTTAATTCATAAATCTGTTTTTATATCACAACCATATCGTTAATGATAAGAAACTGTCGAGTCAAATTATATTTCCTTCTCTTCATATCTCGAGTACTTGAATTATGCATTGTGAGAGTAAATGATTGCAAGTGGACTTAATAATGTGAAATAGTTTTCATATATTTTGAGTGATGTTGCGATCCAAATAAAGACGTATATAATTTGACTATTAAGAATTTTTTCTCTATAAATGTTTCGCAACTTGGATTACCACATGTATTGTGTGAGAGAATGGGTCATTTTCCAAAATTACTGCAGATTTCGTGAATTCCGTAAATGGATAGTGCATGATCCAAGTAAATTCCTTGCTCTAGCGGCTAGATAATATTAAAGGACTATAGTTCAGGCAATTTCCATATATTAAAGCCAAAAAAATAAATAAAATAGATGACTATTTTCAATGCGTCAGCAAATAGAAAAATGGAAGAAGTAGGGACTTTTATTGTCATCGTGGTACCTAATCAGGCAGGCGCCCTCGTCCTCATATCTGTGTCTCCCGCGTCAATTCTCATGCCCCCACTGCCCGTGATCGCAATCATCACTTAGATTACGAAGTCGTAGCCCGGACTCCCCCAGCCAGTCGTCCCCATATATGCTTCCCGTCATGCAGAAGCTGACCCCCTCGTATTTTGTCCGTTCCCGCCATTTAAGTTTGCCTTTGTTCTCATACAAATTAGTCCGATTGAATCCACTCCAGAAGAAAGGTGCCATACATAGGTCCGAGTTTGACCTTTCTAATGTGAACATAGACACCGCTGAAATTCTCACAGCGGATGGAAAAATATCGCATGTCTTGGTACCTCAATTGTGTGTTGTCCAATTAACTTGTAAAATGGCCCTTGAATTAACAAGTACATCATGGTCCCCATGACCCCTCTGAGTAAATTGGTCAACTCAGGCCAATCCAAATCAAACACAACAAGGAGAACCCCTATAATTCTTTCAGGGTGAATTTTAGTTATTGGGATCTCTATCAAATAATTAATCTGTGTAATATGACGATCGCACGAAACCAAACATTTCAAGAAAACACCAAAATTTTCAATTCATTTCTTCTCTAATTAATCTTTGAAAAAATTCAGGTTCATTCTAATTAATTTAATAATACACGCTAATCAACAGATAAGATACTAACAACATTTAGGTAAGGTCGTTAATCACATTGACCCAAGCCACTTAATTTAATAAGGTAGGCTGATTTGGAATGCATGAGTGCACTCCAACTACAACCAAGATATCAATGCATTCGTGAGACAAAACCATCGCGACACGAATCTAATTTACACCGTGCCATGGGTATTCCAGTTTGAGATTGTCACTTCTCATTGGAAGTACTCATCGAAATCAAAATTGTGTCCATTTGTTTTAGATTTTTAAGAAAGTACAAAATAATTTTTATTTATCCATGAAAATTTAAAATATTATTGAGATTGTAAAAATAAGAATCTAACGTATCATCATTTTTCAAATAAGGGTTTAAAATAAACTTTATTTTAAATAAGGGCTAAAGCAACTATGGCAATTTCAAATAAGGGCCTCAACAACCTAACTCACGTGGACAGCTGAAATATTTTGGCTGGTTAAGGGTATTTTTGTCAAATATAAGTTTAATTTTAAATATTGTTAAAAATAAATTAAATAAAAAACAAAAAATAAGGAAATCTACCGTTTCTGTCGCCACCCCCACTATCATCAAGAAGTGCTGGCCAAAGGGTCGGCAAGAGTTGCTAGACATTGGTTAGGGCCCAATGATGGTGGGATGGTGAGCCCAATTTGCTTTCCCTCCCCTTCCCTTCCATTTTATTTAAATTTTTTTATCTAATAAAAAAATAAAAAAATTCAAAATTTAAAATTTTAGAGGTTGAAAATGTTCTTATCAGTTAGCGAATTAGGCCCCCCCCCTTTTTTTTTTAAAGAAATCAACATGATCATTTCATGTTCTTATTTGAGGAAATGAAGATTTTATATTCTTATTTGAAAAAATAAGTAAACATTAAGTCTTTATTCGAAATTTTTCTTAAGAATAATCATGAAGAAATTACGCATCAAATTTATACGGTGCGAGATTGAAAAGGGGGGGTGTGAAAATATATGGAAGTGCCGGTAACATTAATGGGGGAAGGGACAACTACAAGGACAAGTCCTGATGCCACGACAGCGATCGTGGGGAGGGCGTCCGAGGAGGGCTAAAGGGGACAAAGGGACACGAAAGGGGTAGGGGTGGGGAAAGCGATACCGAACGATGGAGGAAGGAGTAGAGGAGGAATGGGGTGGGCGGGAGCACGTGCGGCGCAGGCGGATGGGGGCATCATGTCATCGGCCGGTCAGAGTCGTTCCGGATTCGATTCGATGGGGGGCCGTCCGAGTGCGTTGGCCGTAAGCGACCTTTTTTCCTTCGCTTTCCGCTTTGGTCCTCCTGGAATTTCCCGACCCCACTTTGGGCTCCCCGCCCCTCCCCTCCCCCACTCGCATTTCCCCTTCTGCCCATTCTCTCTCTTTTTTTTTTTTCCTTTTGATATAATTCTCCCACATAAAAGAAAGAAACGCCAGTTGGCCTCTGGGGAATTATTTATTTATCACAATTATTCAACTATCACACCCCCTTTTTTTAAGGTCAAAAGTCAGACACAGTAGAGGATGCAATAAGAGAAAATAGAACGAGAGAGGGGGGCGCATGCGTGGCTTGAACGAAAGACACGAGAAGAGATGATGATACAAACAATTTCTCAACTTCGACACAATATGCAATTTGATAATTGGATTTTTTATTTTCTCAATATGGTCAATGAACTTTAGATTATTGTTTAAATATAGTCTCTGAACTGTATGAAAATATTCAATATAATCATTTAATTAATTGAAGACTAATGATTACATTAGACATTTTCATATAGTTCGAAAACTATATTAAATATATACATAAAATTCATGAATTATGCTGAACAATTTACATTATAAATTATGTTAAATTTCAAGGATCATATTAAGAGATCGAATTGCAAATTGAGTCAAAAATTCATATTTATGCTATTTTCTTTCCAAGAGAATGATAAAAAAGGAGGGGGAGGGCATCACCAGCGGGGCGGCGCACTATTAGCATGAATGAGAGACGAGAATGATAAAAAGAAGAGGGGTGGGACCCGTATTCATCGATTTTTTTTGTTTTTAGTTTTTGTTTTGGTGTTTTGGGGTCAGACCGGTATTCATCAATTGAAAAAGCTAAAGAACAAGGGGAAAGAGCCCGAAAGATCTGACCGAGAGGGAGGGGCCCCGAGCTGGTCCGACGTGGCTTTCGAGGGCCGAATCCCACCGCCACCACCAACCCCGCCAACCTCGCATCACGACACTCTCACCTACGTCGTCGTGACCCACGCACGCACGCACGTACCCCTCCTCGCTCCCAAATACATCACATGCGCCCCCCCGGCATTATTGCCAACCCCGATTCCTTTCCTTTTTTTTTTTTCTTTTTTTTTATTTTTATTTATTTTGGAGTCGTAGAGCGTTGTTGTTGCGACGGAGAGAGACCAGTCTGTACAGCATAGTAGTTGCATAGGGAAGTCCGCAGGCCACTTCTGTTGTTATTTTAAATGCGAGGGCTTTTCTCCGCCTGCCTGGTGCCTACGCCTAACCCCCCCAAAAAAGTCATTTCTCGCATTTCCTTCCATTCTTGAGTTGAGCTCCAGGCCTCCCCCCGTTTTTCATTTCCGTCGTTCTTGTTCTTTGCTCTTGGTCAATCTAGGGTTTTCGCAGCCGAGCCTCGGAGGGTGCAGTTCCGCAAATGGCTCTGTCTTCTCTCCTCCGCCCGTCCCCCGCCGCTGCTCCCGCCGTCTCCCACCTCTCTCCCCTCTCTTCAGATCCCTCCAAGGTCTCTCTCTCTCTCTCTCTCCCTCTCTCTCTCTCTCACTCAACCCCACTCTCCTGCACGAGCACGCGAGACGGATCATCGTCATCATCATGCGCTTTGATTCGAGCTCTGTTTTGTTGATGCTTTCTAGTTTGTCTTCGTTTGATTCTCGAGAAATCGGTCTTCCCAGGTCTTGTCACCTTTGATGATATCGGTCTTCTTCTTCTTCTTCTTCTTCTTTTTTTTTTTTTTTTTTTTTCGGTTGAGCGAGTTTTTCATTGGGCTCCCCGTGGTATGCTCAAGCATAGTTTTTGTTCGTCGAGCTGAATCTTTAGCTTCCTCCCTACTCTTGTTCCCCGTTGGCAGCAGCAACGCCGCAGCTGCTCTCCGAACACGCCGCGCCGCGAATTGTGAATTTTGCGATTCCTGTTCCCTCGTTTCTGCTTCTTCTTCTTTTTTTGTTTCCTTTAATTTTTAATTTTTTTCTTCACTTTTTGATGATCCTGTCTTTTCCGCTGCATTTGCTATTGGATTTATGGCGGACACCGTCTTCGCGACCCACTCCCGGCTTCCGCTTCTTCTTTTCCTAAATCTTGGGAGGTGGCTCGTCCCATTCAGCTCACCAACTTCAACCTCTTTTTTTTTTTTTTTTTGGTTTTTTGCAGTTCTCGTCCAGCAGCGTCAACCTTTCACGCCTTCCCTCCAGCTTCAACGGCACTCCTGTCCCCACCGGATCCATTTCCTTCCAGTTTAGTCTAATCTTTCTCTTGCTCCTGTTAAATTTTCCTCTCCCGGTTTTTGTGGCCTCTAGTGAGTGACTGTCGCTGACACAATCTTTTGCCCCGGAAAAACAAAAATTGATAGGAAATCCTCTGTCAGGAGCATTCAGCCTGTTAGAGCTACCGCTGTTGATGTGCGGCCTATTGTTCCAAGTAAGAATCCTTGTAGCATATCTCAACTGGTTTTTAAAAATGGTTTAATTGGAACGGAGCCTGAGGGGTGATGTTGTCGTGCAGGATCAGATGGCAGCAACAAGACAAAGATTGGAATCAATGGTATGTTCCGGGGCTGATAGGAGTTATGCTAAGTGGTTACTGTGCTTTGCCTGTAATCTCATTCCATGCGAAATTGTGTGCTGGTGTATATAGAGGGCATTCTGGAATTGTGTTTTAAAAAAATGCTGTAGGGATTGCAAGATAGGGGCTGTTTGCAGCTGTTCTGCATATATTGGCTCAAATAGAAGAATGTCTAGAACAATATGTAGTTGTTGCACGAGGTGTACAGTTTAAATGAAAGGGGTCTGGTGGAAGTGTTTTTTGAGTGTGGTGGCATTACATTCATGCAGGATTTGGTCGAATTGGGAGATTGGTGCTTCGGATAGCAACCGCTAGGGATGATATCGATGTAGTAGCTGTCAATGATCCTTTTATCGATGCTAAATACATGGTACGTGCAGTTACCTTCTTTTTAATGCAAATTACTTAGTCCTTCAAGGAAATGTCATGCAGCTTCCCTCCTTTTCGTGATGGAGTGGTTCTGTTGGTTATAGCACTACTGTTGTGTCACTTATGTGGTATATGGATGTTTTAATCTCTTTTATGTCTGTTATTTGGTAGTGGACTTGGAATAACCATTGCAGTATTCTAAAAATTTCTGATTTGCTGCTAGTCTTGTTTCTGCTTTAGCTTAGAAATGGAAAATGATTGACTTGACCATTTGTTTAAGTAAGCCAGATTATTTTTTTTCTTCAATAAATGTTTCATAACTTAAATTAAGCTACTGCTGACTCATCCACCGTGCTTTGGCGAACTTTTAAATCAGCCTTCAGCTTAAGACGCAGCTTTGCTACCCTATTAATGTCTACTGCTCAGGGTTACCTCATTTTGCTTTGCCTTTTGAAACATCATCCTAAGATGAAACTTATAGCTGATTCTTGTGGTATTTGTGTATAATTAGCGAGCTGAGAGAATTTGTAAGATGTGACAGCTTTGGAATTTGTGATCGTTGGAGGGATATCGCAATGCTTTGTAGCAGGTTTCTCCCCAAGGAGATACTGACATTTCTTTTATTGATCTGTCCAGGCTTACATGTTCAAGTATGACTCTACTCATGGAGTTTTCAATGGAACGATCAATGTTGTTGATGATTCCACCTTGGAGATTAATGGAAAGCAAATTAAAGTTGAAAACAAAAGGTGTTTTATTACTCATCCGAAAGAATATGCTTGTAGAAAGTTCTCTTTTGCAAATATCAACCTCTAAACTTAAAGCAGGAAGGGGTAATGTTTGACATTTCTTTCTTCTCAGAAATCCAGAAGAGATTCCTTGGGGTTATCATGGGGCTGAGTATGTTGTTGAATCCTCTGGAGTTTTCACTACATTGGACAAGGCTTCCTCACACCTGAAGGTCACTATAAATCATTTAATTTGCTCTGTGCACGCGTGTGTACATCTATTTGATAGGGTGATGGGTATAAACACCATGAGTTGAGCCCGCTGATTATTACTGCAGGCTGGTGCCAAGAAAGTGGTCATATCAGCTCCTTCAGCTGATGCACCTATGTTTGTGGTTGGAGTAAATGAAAAGTCATACAAGTCAAACATGGATGTAGTTTCTAATGCAAGCTGCACGACCAATTGTCTTGCTCCTGTTGCCAAGGTTGGTTTTCATGCTTCCATAAGTTATTCCTGCCTTTCACGTCAACCTGGTGAAACTTGAATAGTGGGCAGCTGTCTTTGGAAACTTCCTCTCTCCGTCTCTTTCTAACCCTTTGCAGTATCGTATCTTCTCTGCAATGGATGCGGCTCACATCTTGGCTCTTGCTGAGTCAGTTGCTGATAATTGGTTCATACTAACATAATTGTTGTAATTAACCTTTTTGGCAGGTTGTTCATGAGGAATTTGGCATAATTGAAGGTTTGATGACGACCGTACATGCAACTACAGGTACTCCCATTCTTTCCCTTCTGCCTAGCTGATGTTAAGAGGTCTTGCTAATAATGATGATTTATATTTTTCAGCAACCCAAAAGACAGTGGATGGTCCTTCGATGAAGGATTGGCGTGGGGGCCGTGGAGCTGCTCAAAATATCATTCCCAGTTCCACTGGTGCTGCAAAGGTATAATGATAACTGGAATTTCTTGACAATGACATGGACAGATTCTAGATTTTATAAGATTTGGATCATTGTGGGGTCAATAGTGATGATATTGTTTTTTCCCTTTGGATAGGCTGTTGGAAAGGTTCTTCCTGAACTCAACGGAAAACTCACTGGGATGGCTTTCCGTGTCCCAACTCCTAATGTCTCTGTTGTTGACTTAACTTGTCGGCTTGAGAAGAGTGCTTCTTATGAAGATGTGAAGGCAGCTATTAAGTATGTTGATTCCCCCCCTCCCTCTCCTCCTCCCTTTTTTTTTCCTACTAGTTGATGGTTTAGTTGATGAAAATTGATGGAAGTCCCTTTGAGTAGTACTATAAACATGTCTTGGATTGTTCAAATAAAGGTATGCATCGGAGGGTCCACTCAAGGGCATCCTTGGATATACAGAGGAGGATGTTGTCTCGAATGATTTTGTCGGTGACTCCAGGTATCTCCATTGTGCTTTCCTTCTTCTCCTGCCTGCTCCCTCTATCCCTTTCTGTCAGTGGGTGGTAAGGCCTTGCGTTGCATGCACATGTTCCTGAGGGGGATTGGATGTTTTGATTTCTTTTTTACTGTTTTACATTAAGCAATGATGCTCCGTACAATCAATTTAGTGGCTAGCTCTATTTTTGTTGCTTGCCTCATTGGTCCCTCGAAATTGCCAATTTAATAAAGATCTAGTCTCACAGTGGCATGGAACTTTTAAACTTGAGTGAAGGTCATTTTGGATGTTAGTTTTTTTATAAAGAAAAGATGGTGGTTTACAACTACTAAAAGTGAATTTTGTGTGTTGAGACAGGTTAACAGCGTCTATTTTTCTAAAGATAGTGGCAAAAGCGATTGATCTTGTCCATGTTTTGTGAGTTTTATAGCTGAGTGATGCTTTTACTGCAGATCAAGTATATTTGACGCGAAAGCAGGTATAGGACTAAGCAAATCTTTCATGAAGCTGGTTTCGTGGTATGACAATGAATGGGGATACAGGTATACATCTCTTGATCTTTTGTTCTGAATATTAAGAAGTGACAAGGCAATATGAGTGGAATTAATGTTTTATAATGTCCAACTAGCATATCTAAACTTTTATGGCAATTTGACTTTCTTACAGCAACCGAGTCCTAGATTTGATAGAGCACATGGCCCTGGTCGCAGCCCACAAGTGAATGATGAATGGTGCTACATAGTTACCTGAATTTGCGGCATGCTTACTCCATTTACAAGAGTTATGATGCTTGATAGAGATTTCTGGTTATTCAATACAGCCTGTATTATCTTCTGGACGATTTTACTCGAATGGTATCTGTTCTATAGTCTGGTACCGCTGTCTGGAACCAGGCAGTTCATGGTGCCTTCCACATAATAAGGAATCAGAATTTTCCCCCTTTAGCTGGCAATATCTACTTTTGCTGGTTTTTTTTTTTTTTTTAATGGTTGCGCTGGCTCTACATGATTGTGGTCTTTGATATTTTTTCTATTGAAACATGGAGATCATCCGATATGGTCAATGTGGTCCTGTGCCTGGATATAAAGTCAGTGAAAGAAAAATTCCCTTTTTACCAAAGGAAAAAAAAAAGAACTCGTTTCTGTTTTTGATAAGCGAAGTAAGTGCCTTGGCCTGAATGTTACATTGAACGCGAGGCGTTTCGGGATGTTGCGGTGCTAATGAGACGTAGCTATCCGTAAGAGAATTCTTTCTTTAAGGCTTAGGGGCTAGCATGGAGCTAAAGGCTCATTTGGGCAAATGTTATTGGGAAAATGTAAATAGTGTTTGGTAAATTGTGTAAATGCAGATAGTGTTTGGTAAATTGTAGTTTTAAAGTACATTGTGAAAGGACTTTAGCTTAAACACCATTTGATAAAAGCTACTTTTTGTAAAGGATTTTTGCTAAATTTTATACATAAAAGACGTTCAATTTTTTTTTTTTAAATGTAGCCACTGGTGGCCAATGTCTGGCAGCCAGATTTGCCTGATAGACAGCCTCGCCTGCGGTTCGGCGACCTCAGGTGGGGGTTGCTTGGGTTTGTGCGACCCATGCGATGATTGCCTATTGCCGTCGGACCTCAGGTGATGCTTGGGGTTCGCAACCTAGGTGTTGCCTAAGGTCCAGTGACCTCAAGCCTCCGTTGGGTCGTGCGAACTCAGGTGACCACCGCTTTTGAGGTCGTGCAACCTAGTGACACCTGAGGTCACATGACTGTCGCTTGGGTCGCGTGATGCCTAAGGTCTTGTGACTAGGCGATGCATGAGGTTGCACGATCGTCACCTGGGTTGCACAACTTTAGGTGGTGGTTGCCGGGTGGCCGCAACCCCTAGGTGGTGGTCGTTGAGGTTGGCAACACCTTAGGTGACGGTCGCTGGTGTGGGTCACTCCTTGGCCGGGGGTCATCGGCCTCCATTCATCTCTTCGAAGAAGATGAATAGTATCGGACTTGCATTCCAAAGATGCAACTTCCCAAAGGATCTCGGTTGCGTTTGGTAATCACTTTGCTAATTATCTTTGAGCCCCTAAAGATCTTTGGGCTAATGTAGGAGTGTTTGGCAAAAAAATTTCAACCCCCATTTGAAGAATGTCAACCTTGTGAAGGCTAAAAGCCCAAGGTAGGTGAACGACCTGCCTTGGGCTTTCGGCTTTCTCCCACGTGGGTACTTTTTTTTTTTTTTTTCGAAATTGTTCTTACAAACTTTTTGTTTTTCCGTTTTTGCCCTTGTGAGGAGACTATTCATCTTCTCGGCCGGTTTGGTTCTTCCTGACTGCGAGGGGCCGGCGACAACTAGAGGGACATCGGCGTGGTCACGACAACCTAGGTGATCGTCGTTGGAGAGTCGGGCGACCCTCGCAAGTCGTGGCAACTCAACGACCATGGCAAGGGGCCGCCCCAGTAAGTCGCGGTGGCCTAGATCTGGGTCCTCACGACTCAGATTTGAGTTGCCGCGAACTTAGGCGAGGGTTGCATGGCCCCGGCGACAGCTGCTCGGGGTTGCGCAACCACCGGTGAGTTGCGGGACCCAAGTGTGGCCCTCGTTGAGGTTGCGCGACCTTAGGAAGGGTTGTGTAGCCTCGGCAACGGCTGATCGAGGTCGCGCGATCGCCGGCGAGGTTGCGCAACCCTCACCGAGGTCGTGTGACCTAGGCGTGGCCCTCGCCGAGGTCCCCCAACCTCAAGCAAGGGTTGCGTAGCCTTGGCGATGGCCGATCGGGGTCACACGACCACCGGTGAGGTCGCGCGACCTAGGCGTGGCCCTCTCCAAGGTCCCTTGCCTTTAGGTGAGGTCTCACCGGGGGTCCTGCAACCCTTGCTAGCGGTCGCCTGACCTCGGGCAGTTCTCGCCGTTGGTTTCCAGGGGCCACCTAACTGCTGTTGCCGGTGATCCCATATCGCCGATAGCCATTGCCCTTACTGGCTAAATTTTTTTTTTCTTGTTTTATTAATAAATGTGCTTTGTAAATAATAAGTCTTCTAAACACTATTTTGTTCAAAAATACTTCGAAATGGACTTTCATATTATAAGTTTCCAAACGTCATTTGCATTTTGAAAAACCCATTTCAATTAAAGTCATTTACATTTTCCTAAAAACTTTCCCCAAAAATCTAACCAAATGTACCCCTCAAGAGCTGCATTGAGCTAAAGGCCTTTAGAGCCATTTAGAGATATAATTGAATTTTGCCAAAGTTGTCCAAAAAATCGAATTAAACGTGTTTGCATTTGGCTAAGGGATTTTAAAGTCCCAAAGCCCATTCCCAAAGCTGAACCAAACGGGCCCAAAGTCTGTGATGTATTGAAATATTGAATAGTAACACGGACTTCCATTGGATTACACGAGTGAGCATAGCGACATGAAGTTCCTAGTTTGACAAACTACTACTGGTGCTCGGGAAATTATCAGAAACGACTGTTGGTCTATCCTTCCTAATGTCCCAAGATTTGGCTTTATTTCTTGGTTAGTAAAACATGATGAAATCCCTAATTTTGATAGGATTGGGAGTTGGTCTGCTGGGAGTACTAGTTCTTTCTGCTTGTTCTGTAATCTATGCATGGATTATGAGCGACATCAGCAGTGGAATTGAGATCGTCAGCATCATGCATCTTCATCTTTGAATTGTCTACGTACAAACCGTGATACGCGATAGCATTCCAAGCCAAATTATAATTGCGTTGAGTCTGTGCTTGTTTAAGAAGGCCCACTGGGCTTTGATACGCATGAAAGAAGCTCCGATTGGACGAGACAGACGGAGGGCTGCTCTTGTTTCTTATCACTTGGTTTTTACCCCCGGTAGAATCTATCGATCTCTTTGGTGGACCGTAAGGACCCAAAGAAAGGGATGAGGGTGATGATAAGTTATCGTCTCCAAGAGTTGATATGATTCAGTTCGGACGGGGTCAAATCCTACGCCATGTTCCCCAAAGTTGTTTGTCAATTTTCATGCTATGATACAGACGTCAGGCGTATGCGATTTCTGCCATCGATTTCCAGGGCAAGTGGGTCAGTTGCGGCCCGAAATGGGCATTTCCGAACGTAATAATGCTTTAAGTTTATATTGCAGCGGTTGGCAAGTAACTGTCAAGTCGGCAAACGTAGACGATGAAGTAAGTCTCTACTCACTAGTCAAACTGCCTAAAAAGCACTCACAACGCAATCGGCGCACGCCGATGAGGTTGCGGTTGCTATGTGGGGGGTAGAGTTTCCTCCAATACTTTTGTATTGCTAGCCGTGTTGCAATTGGCAATGTCGTTTGGGAAGTGAGCGCAGCTGCGATGGAGACGTGAAGTGAAGATGTTTCCATCTCTCCTTCCTCTCCCCCATTTGTTTAATGTGCATGCTGACGGAGTATAATCCAAAACAATATGGGATTAACGCAGTAGAATTGAATAATCTTCCCTCTTGTGTAAATCTAATAGGAGTCAATATAATAGAGTAAAATAAATATCAAGCAAGCAAACACGAGGTGACTTTTTTATGTGGAAAACCCACTCGGTGTGAGAAGATAAAAAACCATGGGACTGAAGTTCACCCAAAAAGCTTCACTATCAATATAATTGGATGAACAAAGTTTTTCTCTAGTAACTACTAGAGATACATAGCAGCAAGGATCTCAAAAACATGATTCTTGGCAATACACATAAATTTCACTAGAGATCAAGCATGAATCTGATAAAAAAATGCAAGTTTTGATCAACCTACAAAAAACTTGTTGTGGGGAATTCCAAATGAAAATCAAACCATCCAGATTAGAGAATAGTGGGCCATGAACATGTTAACAAAATTTCAGTTCAATCAAACTATGAATCGACCTCCGATGCAACTCTGATGTAAATCAAATCAGTCCCTATACCCAATATTTTATGCTTTCTTTTTTTTCTTTTGTTATTGCATCTCTGCTAACTTCTTTGCAGCCATCCCTTAAAAATAGGGAGAAACCCTATTTTTTCATATGACTTATCATATGAGCTCAAGCTCATTTGAGTTTGCAATTCCTTGGTCTTTCTCCACATGGGAGTGAACTGAGCTAACACGGCAAGTAGATGATCGGGATTATTGTTTTTGTTTTTTTGCCAGTAGTAAAGGACCAAAGGTTGCTCTTATGGTCTATGGAATTATTAGAGTGGTATGCTCAAGATCATTTCTTCAATATTACAACTAATTCTCCGTCTAGCGGCGGTTGTCCTATCCACCCATCGCTATTGGTGGATAGATCCAATTGGAGCTATAATAGTCAGTTCATCTCGGGCAGTCCTAATTTTAGTTTTTTGGTTGTGTTTCTACGGTTATAGATTTACTATCCCCCCTCCATCCTATCAATAGGTTTATGTTGGGCACAACTTTTCTAAGCCAACTTATTACGTACTCTGCATATAGCAGTATATGCCATGAGTACGTGGGAAAGAACGGTGGTTGAGAATGTCCGAGTGCTTATTGGAAGGATGGCCCCACTTGAATTTATAGCAAAGTTGGCATATCTCATTTGGAACCACCATGAAGAGATCAAGCACATTGACACGATGAGAGCTTACAGTTTTGGTTCTCATTACTTTGTAGAGGTCGACATAGTATTGCTTGAAGACATGCCCTCGAACCAAGCCCACAATATCGAGGAAACACTTCAGGAGAAGCTTGAGCATTTGCCCGAAGTTGAGTGAGCCTTCATCCATATTGATTCTGAGGTTACTCACAAGCCTGAGCACAAGAATAAAATATGAGGTGGATGATCGCGATGATGGTGGTGGTCGTGAAATGATGGAAAACTTTAGTACCAACATATCACTTAGATTCACATGGCAACTCCCTTTTCCTATTTTATCTAAAAGCTTTTCTAGCATTGGGAGGAGAAGCCCGTGCAAAAGCCTTATATACCGATTGACATGTGCTGAAGATTGATGTTTGGCTAAAAGAATGCTGAGACCTACTTGTGAAATATTGCACCATCATTTTGTATGTTCATTATGTCAACTGAACTGCCTTTGGAAAGAGATGCTTGTGTTATAGGTCGGCAGTTTTTTGGCCACAAAATACTCCATGTGTACTCGCATTTGAAGTGACTTCAAGTACCAATTCACTTTTGACAGGAAAAAAAAAAAAAAACAGTACTAATTGTTGCCTTATCTAGCGTCAAAGCCTTATCAGCCTGAAAATGCTAGGAACATAGATATGATGCTCCGTTGATTGGGTGGCGGAGAAGGAGGAATAGTAAACTCATACAAGGAATACCTTCTCACCGTCTCTACATAGAAACCAAAACTATATTTAACAAATCAACTTTACTGGATGAATATTTTGGCCCTGTTTGATAATGTGCCTAACAGTGCCTCACTCTATTCTTTTATTTTCTGGAGAAAAAAATTACAAAAATCTGTTTGGTATTTATTCTATTTCCAGAAACAAATTTGTTCCTGAGAATAAATTTGAAAAAAAAATTAAAAAAATAAAAAAGTTGAATATTTGTTCTCAGGAATAAATGCAAAATCAGGTCTTTTTTTTTTTCTCTCATTTCTATTATTCTTTGCCTTTTCTTTCCTTTTCTCTTATTCTTTCTCTAGCCAATGCCATCAACCGGCTAGAGGAAGAAGAAGACAAGAACGAAAAAGAAAAAAAAAAAGAAAAAAAAAAAAAAATAATGAAATTATTAAAAAAATAAAAAAATTCTAATTTGCAAAAGAATTTGAGGTCTTACCAAATGCATTTTTATTCTGCAAATAGAAATTTTGGATAGTCATCAAATGCTTTCAAATGTTTAGAAACTCGTATAGGGAACAAAATAAAAAATATATATATATATATATATTTCTAAGTAGAAATTATTCTTGAAAATAACATAGTTATCAAACAAGCCATTTATTTATCAAAATCTGGGAATTATCCTTTCATAAGGACCATCTCTGACAAATTGACCTCTACTATCACACCCAAACTCTACAATAACAGGGCAATGACACGAGTGTCCTTCTAACCAAAAGACCCAACCCCAAACATAACCATTATCATTCTGTTATCGAAATATAAACATTCATGTATTTGATAAAAGAGTCATTGGGAACGGCTAACTCAAAAGTTCATCTTAGCCATATACAACTCACACAAAAATATCACATTATCAAAATATCCAGCCAACATTCACTCTTGTCCTACTTGTGGCAAGTAAGACAAATGAAATGAGCAATCACGACCCAAGTCTAGTGACTAGTACATTATTTCTTAGCAAATAGGATATTCACTATGCCTCTTTATAAACCGATGTCATTATTCATCAATCCCAAATTTAATATACAATACATGTAGTATATCGCAAGTGGATGATATCTTTCCAACAAAACTGGTCCATTGATCAATCTTTATCAAATCAAATGCCAATGGTCATTCCATCGACTAATGTAATGCTCAGTATCTAACTATGGTCACCATAACAAAGGCAACTGAGTTTCCTCCTTGACTAAGTCTCCACCTACATTAGTTGGTGGGTTAGCCCAAAAAATGTTTTGATAATATTAAGCATATTTACTCCTCAATTTGATCATAGTGACATAAGCATAATCCACTAATATCATTCTCCAATATCCACAAATCCGAATCTAGAATCCAATCTCATAAATCAAGTTCACAACCCAAATCACATAACCTTTCATAGTTTAGTTCATCAACTATAATACATTTCCTAAAAATTTCTCAAGTTTGTATGAAAAACCTTTCACAAATTCTTTCATGAACATTCTTAAACCATTTCAAATAACATGAGTTAGCAAATGCCCAATCCCAATTTATGCATCAAATATGCTATGAATATTACATTTAGATTTTAAAGTCACACCTTGCACATAACATATCTAATTCTTATCTCTTTCAAAATATGAGTTTACAAATACAAAAAAAGAGATAGCACCTCCTACTTGGGAAAGCTGAAAACCTATTAAAGGTTACTCGAATCACCAACTCGTATTCCAATCAATTAGCCAAAAAAATATCAATATTTAACTAAAACTCTACTTTAACCAATGACTTGATTAGACTATGCTTATTCATTGATAAAATGTCTTCTATGTGCTTACGAGGAAACTTGTTTATAGTGAACACTCATCTTGCCGTTAGTCATATTCTCCCATGACACAAAACTTTAGAAAATTAGTTCTCGTCAAGTTCTAATTTGGACTTAAGCTCTATAGTGCTATAAACTATCATTTCTATGTAAAACCCTAGCTTAACAACTCATCAATCGAAGTTCAAAATTCACGTAACATTGTTATTTATTCCAAATAGATGAATAATGAGCTTGAATAACAATTGGGACGTCCGAAACGGAGACGCGAAATCCTTCTCCCTTTCTCGGATTGTTCTTCTTTTCCTGTTCACAGGCGAGCTCCCTTCTATTTTCCTCGTTTCGTTCGCGGGCTTCAATGACTTGAAGTCTTGAACGCGTCATATGCGAAAAAAATGAAGGTGGGCAGAGTTGGGCCATCTCTATTACATCTGCAGCTCGAGGCCTCTTCGTAGATGTGGAGCCACGTTCTTGTTTCTTCGTGTTGGCTGGGTCCACTTTCAGGGGGGGCCCAGCTAACATAAAACAAAATGAAAAGAAAGGAGAAAAATCAAAAAGTTGAAAAGAAAGAAAGAAAAAGCTTTGTGCGTGGTGGGCGCCCAAAGCGTGACGAGACAGAGAGAGGACAGAAGCTTCACCGAAAGGGGAAAGGAGAGAAGGAAAAAGCGGGTTGCGACTTTGTTATCCCGATTTAAAGGCTGAACGATAAGGGAATCGGCTCAAATTTGAATATATTATTTATGAGATTGAGGGCTATAAATTGATATTTTTGTTCATGGAGAATCATCTCCAAATTCTTTTATTGCGATTAGGGTTTTCTAAATCCATTTATGTTTATCTACTTTTATGGTGAGGAAATGAATTTATAATGTTTATGTAAAACTTTTAGTGTGTAACTAGAGAAAAAATTTTGCATCCTAGTGGAAGTTTTTGAGTGATCTTTTTTTCCGTATTGAAAAACCTTGATGCTGTTGTTAACTTTGTCTACTTACCATTTTATATTTTAGGGATATGTATGGCTGGTTGTTAATGGGGCTAAATTGATTTTGGTCTATTTAGTTTTAGAGGAGAAATTAATCCTGAATTGGGTTTAATTTGTGATGAATTATTGTCCCCAGTTCTCCTCAACACTTCATATTGGCTGGTTCAAGCTCAACATCATCCTTGAGAGAAGAAAAATCAAATTAATCCAAATTAATCCAATCGATAAACCAGAGTTCCCATAAGTGCAATCTCTATCTTCCATGGGTTAAAAAGAGAGGGCCAGTTTTGCTTTCCACACTCACAAGTCTTCTTATATATGGGACGGGGAAAACCAAGTTGCTACTCTCTCTGTCTCTCTCTCGGCGTCATTCTGCATTCATATAAGTTCGGGTCCAATGCGCTAGACGTCCACCGTGCTGCAGCCCTACATCACCAACCAATCTCGCCGAATATATACATAACATGTATATTAACGTCTGCGCTGGGAGGAAGCTTCCGCCTCTCCTTCCTCTCCTCTTGCCTCGGCTCCTTTGTTTAATGCGGTGGACGAGAGAACAAATTCAAAAGCCTCGCTGTCTGCTCTTTTCTTCTTGGGGGATTCCCGCTCCTCCCTCCTTTTTCGACCGTTTTCTTTGTTTCTCTCTCCGCTGCTCTCCGTTGTGGGTTCATAATCTTTGGATATAATTGACCTGGCTTTTGCTTGTAACCTTCAGATGAAAGGAGAGGGAACATATTCTCTTAAATTTGGTAAGGTGGATAAGCTTAACAAGAGAGCGTTGTCGGTCCTTGCAACCCACTAATTGGAGGCATGATTGGACGGAAAATGCTCTATGGAGTGAAATGGCTGATCACGATCTTTCAATACATGCAAAAGAAACCGCGTGCGCTGTTGTTTGTAGAATTACAGCTGCGATTTCAAGCGGGAAAAAAAGAATCTGTTTCGTCACTGCTAGCGCCCAACAGTCCTTGCTCAGGCAACACGTAGACAAAGCTTCCAAGCTCTTATTGAACGTCCATTCTAAATCATCTCTCTTTTTACAAAGAATAACACGATTTACCCACGTAGACAAAGGAACCAAACAAAGTTGTGGAGAGGGTGTGCTGCTTTCTGAATAGTGGATCAGGATTCCCAACCTTTCTGGGGCGACACAAATGGAGCAGATCATCCGTCCAGTAGCCCACAATAATCCGCCATGGACGCCTTCGACCACGACTACAGTGACTCCTCCGCTCCCTCATGGCGTCTCAGCCCCACCAAGTTCCGCCTCCCTCCCCGCGACCACCACCACCACCCCAACTCTCGCTTCTCCTGCCGCCACCTTCTCCCCGCTTCGAGTATGTATCTCCATCTACGCCGCTTTTCCGTGCAAGTGAAACTGCCTCCATCGTAGCATTAATCCTAGCTTTTTCTCCACTTCTTTTTCGTTGCTTATTCGCCATTGCATGACTGATGCCTAATCCGAGCATCTCCTGTTACACTTCGTCTGTACGTCACTACACTTGGTACGTTCGGTAACGACGCCCCCTTGGAAAATATCCTATGCGATGCTTTTGACAATTTCGGTGATTGACGGAAATTAGTGTGCTGTGTCCTGTCTACATCATTCTCTGGCAACTTCTCTGGCCAGAGCGCCACCATGTCTGGGATCGACCTGCTTTTACTTGGTCCGCGCTTTTGTATGTATGTATGTATGTATGTATGTATGTATGTATGTATGTATGGATGGATGGATGGATGACTTTTTGGGCTTGTTCCGCTTGGTAGTGTACCACTGTGGTGGTGGGAACCGACAGTAACTCATACATTCATTGCTTCACGTATTTGGAGTGTTGTATTGCTTCTATTCGCTCATTTTCGGTGGGTCGAATTCGGTTCGTTTCGTAGCCACGCTGAGCATGACCTCACCTCGGAGGGTTTTTTTTCCCCTGGTTATTTTCTTCCAGCCGGAGGTGTCGATCAACACAAACACAGATGGAAAGTTACCTAAGTCTAACTTGTTGCTTCTTTAGACCTTCTACACCCATCGCAATGCATCCTTTCAACTTAGCTTTCTGTAAAAACCCACAAAAGTGAGCGGTATGGGGGAAGTCATTCCGTAAGCATCATATAATGAAATGGAAGTTGAGTAGGTTTAGGATGTGTTTGTTAACTAGGCAAATAATAACTGATTATATTCTTTTATTCTCTGAAACAAAAAAAAAAAAAAAAAAAATTCGTATGATAACTTTTTTGTTCTCAATAATAAATTTGGAATATAATCAAGATGTAGAAAACAATTGCTTCTTTATTTTCAAGAGCAATTCTAGAATCAAGCCAAATTTTCCTCTTTTTTTTTTTCTTTTTTTTTCTCTTTTCTTTTTTTCTTTTCTTCTTTTCTCTTCTTCTTCTTCCTCATTGCCCGTCGTTGGCCATGACGATGGTCGATGATCAACTGCATGAGGTTTGGTGAGCTCGTTGGAGCCTCCCTAGGCCAAGGTGAGGTTGAGTCTCATTGATGATTGGGCGAGCTTGCCTAGCCATTAGCAAGGCTCGACCTTTCCTAGTTAGCATGAGGTTGGCCTCACCCTGGCATAGCAAGGGTCGGCCTCGCCACTAGCTGTGGTGAGACTCAACCTAGCTAGGCTAGGGCGAGGTCGAGCCTCCTCGATTCTCGCCTAGCCGATTGCCGGCCGTTGTCGTGGTCAGCGATTGGCCATAGTAGAAGAGGGATGGAAAAAGAAAAAGAAAAAAAGGAGAAAAATATAATAAAAATATTTAAAAATTAATAGAAACTAATTCACAAAAGAACTTAAGAATTTACCAAACGCATTTCTTTTCTAGAGATTAGAATTTTTGAATAGTTACCAAACACCTTTAAATATTCAGAAACTCATCCAGTAAAATGATTACTAAACGCGCTTTGAGTGACATGTAATGATTACTCTCACTTCGGTCAAATTCAGCTCATAGTGTTGGGGAGTCAAGTTACACCATAGAATGTTATTGTACTTTCCACCTTACTGGCTACTGTTTTGATTTACGTGTGAACCTTCTTTATTGGGGTCCTCGGTGCTCAGATTGTATTATATAATTTCCATTCAGGGAAAGAGCGCAAGCTAGCAGAATATTACAAGAAACAGGAAATCCTTCTTGAAGGGTACAATGAGATAGAGGCCATGACTGAGTCAGGGGATTTTCCCGGAAGCCTGACTGAGGTAGATTCTCTACAGCTCACACGTTCGTACATTTCATTAGTAGCAGACCTTAGGATTGTGCATTCTTAATCCTAGAAAAAGGAGATTCTTCAGTATATCGAGATGTTTCTCCACGTAGTAGCTCTCGAAGCAAGAGAAACAATCGTGGAGATCTGTTTACAACTTTTATGCAAATTGGAAACTAAACAGGAGTTTATGACATTATATTTCAAGTTTTCTAAGAAGAAATCGCTTCTGATTAGTGAATTGCATTTTGTAGGATGAAAGGAAGCAGCTCGCAAAGAGTGAAAGATTTGCAATCCATATTTCAAACTTCGCAAATATTGTGCTTTTCATAGCAAAGGTCTACGCTTGTGTCGAGAGCCGATCACTGGCAGTCATTGCCTCAGCAATGGATTCATTCTTAGATCTACTATCAGGTTTGATTTTGTGGTTCACGGCAAATTCTATGAGGAACCCAAATTTTTACCATTACCCCATTGGTAAGAAGCGGATGCAACCAGTGGTACGTTCCCCTGCTTCCTTAGTCAAAAAATTTTGTCGATGATCCATGGGTAACCATTCTACTTGAATCCGACTTTTCTTTGCTCCCACTAAATTTCACTATCTTCAGCTAGTCTCATGACTATAACTTGATTTTGCTGTCCTGCCTTCTTTTCTGTTTGTCATGTAGCTTGATTTACGATGGCATGCTCGTTATTCGATAGCTTCAGCTAGCTAAATTTTATGTGAGACTTCAAAAATACTGTGATAATGCATGGCTTAGTTGAATTACATCACCAAATTATAGTCAGTGTCCCTTTGCCTCAATAGTTAACTCACCGAAGAAGGCAGTGTCAGATATAGTTTTGTATAAAGGAGAAACCAGTCAGGAGGAAAAATAAGACCCTGTCCTTTTTAGAAACTCGGAGCTAATGACCCCAATATTACCAAAACGAAATTCTAAAATTTCTCCATCAGAATAATATGTGTTGATGTAATCGATCTTTGTGATTAAGCTACGAGTGTAATGGTATTGACGGCTTGAGAATGCAGGGTATTATTATCTTTGCCTCCGTGATGACAACTCTTGGCTTACAAATCCTGTTGGAGTCTGTTCGAGATCTCATCTCCCAGGCGAGTGATCTTTCTGTTTTCTGCTTTGTCGTGTCACTTGCAAACAAATTCATACCGTGGCTGGTATAGATTTGTTTGCAGTGTAGTTTGAAGGGGAGAACTTTAAGTTTTCTATTGAGCTAACGTTAATGGAAAGTCTTCTCTTGGGACCTGGATATTCTAATCTTACTTGTACCGTTTCACCTTACATTAAGAGGTTATAAACTTCTTTCTTCTATTTTTTTTTTCAATTAGATACCGTTAGAAATTTGTGGAAATAAAAATGTTGTTGCATCACAGATTGACCTATTGGTTCACTTGCCACCTTAATAGTAACCAATTGTTTTAACCAGGCACGCTTAAAATACAGTAAATAAAATTTAGACTGTCGTCTTTTTTCTCTAGTTCACTCATCTCATCACATTATATTTCAATCAAAATCTACATGCAGTCACAACCAAAAACTGATCGAGAGAAGGAGATGTGGATGATTGGAATTATGGTTTCTGTTACAGCAGTGAAGTTTGCCCTTATGGTTTATTGTCGAAGATTCAAGAATGAAATTGTCAGAGCATATGCTCAAGATCATCTTTTTGATGTTATAACTAATTCTGTTGGTTTGGTGGCGGCTGTCCTATCTATCCGCTACTATTGGTGGATAGATCCAGTTGGAGCTATAATAGTAAGTTCATCTTGAGCAGTCCTACTTTTAGTTTTTCAATTGTGTGTTTCTGACTATTATGGAATTACTATCCCCCCCACCCCCATCCTATCAATAGGTTTATGTGGGGCACAACTTTTCTAAGCCAATTTATTACATACTCCGCAGATAGCATTATATACCATGACCACGTGGGCAAGAATGGTGATTGAGAATGTACGGGCGCTTGTTGGAAGAGCGGCCCCACCTGAATTTATAGCAAAGTTGACATATCTCATTTGGAACCACTGTAAAGAGATCAAGCACATTGACACGGTGAGAGCTTACTCTATTGGTTCTCTTTACTTCGTGGAGGTCGACATAGTATTGCCTAAAGACATGCACTTGAACCAAGCCCACAATATCGGGGAAAAACTTCAGGATAAGCTTGAGCGATTACCCAAAGTTGAGCGAGCTTTCGTCCATGTTGATTTTGAGTTTACTCACAGGCCAGAGCACGAGAATAAAGTAAGAGGTTGATGATCATATGTGACCATTTAGATTTGGGTCGCAACTCCCTTTTCTTATTCCGTTTATAATAATGCTTCTACTTGCATTGGAAGGACAAGCCCATGCAAAAGCATCTTATACCGACTGACATGTACTGAAGATCGATGTTTGGTTAAAAGAATGTCGAGAATTACTTGTGAAATAATGCGCCATCACTTTCTTCTTTCATTGTGATGACTGAACTACCTTCAGAGAAAGATGCCTGAATTCTTCCCTTTCCCAAGACCATAGCTTTTTTCTCCAGGGAAGCATTCTTCCCAGCCCCAGTGCTTCCGTGTAATAACTCTACAACTTTCTCGATACAAAGAATGCCACTCTTATCCAAGCGTCCTAGGTGGGAATTGTCAAAAGGGTTGAGCCCTGGGGTGGTACAAACGGTCCTACTGCCAACGGTGAAATTTTATAGTCAAATTGCCTATGCGTCATTCTCTTCGATGAATTAAGTACAAAATGACATCATTTTCGGTGATGACATGGCTATATAAACGCAAAACGACTTCATTTTGCTTCCAGATTCGGATTTTTAAATAAATAATAATTAAATATATTAAAAGAACTATTTAAAAAAAAAAAGCAATAGCAGCGTTTGACGAGGGTTGTGTAGACCCTTGCCATTGCTGGCAAGGGCCAACAATGGTGTTGGGGGGGGGGGTGTCGGTCGGGATTGTCAAGCCTTAGGCAAGGGCCAGGGGCCGATGACCCTTGCTGAATTTGGAGGAGGGTTGCGACCTTGCCTAGGGCTCGATGACCCCGGTTGACTCTTCCCCATCATAGTTGGCAATGGTGGGGCAACGATGGCAAGGGCTGTACAGGCCCTCATCGAACGTTGCACATGTTTTTTTTTTGAATAATAAATTTTGGTTATTTTAATTTAATATAATAAATATATACATTAAAAATTGATTTTTAGGACAAAATGATGTCTTGATCTTTGTTGCTGATTCAACTTTCTAATGTGTCACGTACATCACTCATATTATTGAAAATGCAACATTGGATTTCCGGCCACTTGTCATTGGATTTAACACGTAAATATCATTTTTTTTAAAGTGATACTTAAGTGTACATTTTGGAAATTTTGGTATTTAAATGTCCACTTGTGCCAAATTTTGGTATTTGCGCTGTACTTTAGCCTGTGTTTGGTGGCCTTTCCTCCTACATGAACATGAGGAAACCATATTACACAATTTGAGGATTGAACCGCATGAGCTTCATAAGGAGTATGCACGGCGCAAGTTTTTTTCTTGGGCTACCATACTAAGCTAATCACAAACGGTGTCGTCAAATGAATTAATCCGCTTGCTTTCTCTGAAGAATTAGTTTGGCACAGTTTTTCTTTAAGTAGATAGCTAGGAGAGTAAGGGTGACGTTTGATATGAGGTTTAGAATCTATAGATGTGACCAAATTGCCAATGCTGCACTTCATTATGTGTGCGCATGGAGGTCATATGCTTTGTTACATACATATGTAGATACATATACAAATCTATGAATAGTACAAATGTGCAAATATGGGGCAAGTGGCTCTAGGGTAGATGCTAGAAATATCAAGACCCCATGATAAAACTCGTTCATAACTGAAGATGGGACATTAAGCATCTAACAAATCAACTACATGATGCTCCAAAGTTCACATAACTTCAAATTTATAACTTAATTAGTTCAATGAGACGAATAATGAGTTTGAATACTATTGGGGCATCCCAAATGATTACGTGCGAAATGTTTCTTCCTTTCTTCGTTTTCTCCTTGTTCTGTGCTGGTTTCAATGACTTCTTCTTCTTCTTTTTTTTTTTTGGGGGGGGTCAGATGGCTTCCATGACTTCAACGCGTATCATATGACATGTGAAGGAAAATGAAGGCGGGCTGAGTTGGGCCATCACTATGACATCTGCAGCTCGAGACCTCTTAGAAGATGTGGAGCCACGCGCTAGGTCCTTCGTATCGGCAGATTTAAACTCAACATCCTTAGAGAAGAAAAGACAAACTATCAAATTAATTTTTGTTTCACAAACGAGAGTACCTTTCAGTTGCCAAAACAACAAGAAAGAGAAGGAGGAGGAGAAGAAGAGAAGCCACCTCATAACTACAATCTTCCATGGTTAAAAAGAGAGCCGTATCTATTATTTACTTGCCTAGAAAGAAAAGAAGAAGAAGAAGAAGAAAAGCCACCTCATAACTACAATCTTCCATGGTTAAAAAGAGTGCCATATCTATTATTTGCTTGCTTTTTAAAAAAAGTCCACGTCCCCTCACAAATCTTCTAGTACAAGGAACCCAGTCCCGTGAAACGCGCCGGCGTTGCTGCTTTTCCATCTCGAATATATTCAGTGCGTCTTGCGTCAATATGAGTTCGTTTGCGCAATTGAGAATTGACACGTATCTTTGGTCAAGAAAAATTTCGCAAATACCAACTTTCTCTCTCTCTTCGTTTCCATCACGTCACAGCCACCGTCTCTCCGGCCACCGTAGAATCCACCGCCCAACTCGGCCATATCCACCGTCTCCATCTTCGACACCCACCTCCCCCACCACCGTGGCGTCAATATGTTATTGGCTCAGAGTGGGAAAAAGAATGCACGCCGCGTCAATGCTCGCGTTTTCTCGCTGCCGGCCATTCCACCCTCCTCGCCCTGTTAACGGTCTCGCGCAACTTCGGGGCACGGGTTAAAGAGATGGAGCTTCGAGGAAGCTTCCGCCTCTCCTTCCTCGCCGCCCCCTCCCTCCTTCCTCCTCCATCCGCTTTGTTTAACGTGTACCAGAAGTCGGAACAAAGTCAAAAGCTTGCTCCCCTCTGCTTTTCGCGGGGATATATACAATTGCACGCACGCATCCAAACCAAAGCGGTGGTGGAGAGGTGTGGTGGCTTTCTGAAAAAGTGTATCAGGAATCGCGGCATATGGAGCACACAATGCTTCCTCTCACCGACGATCCTCCTCCTTCCTCCATGGACGTCTTTGGTGGCGACGACGGCGACGACGACTCCTCCGCTCCCTCATGGCGTCTCCGCCTCACCGAGTTCCGACTTCCTCCCCGCCACCCCCGCGAGCCCCGCTCTCGCTTCTCCTGCCGCCGCCTATTCTTTGCTCCGAGTATGTATCTATTTCCCTCTACGGCGCTTTTGACATTTTCGCTGATTGATGGAAATTGACGAGCTGCTTCCTGTATATATCATTCTCTGTCAACTTCTCTTGCGAAAGCGCCACCATGTCTGTGATCGGCCTGCTTCTACTTGGTCCGTGATTTTGTGTGTATGTAGGGTTGACTTTTTGGGCTTGGTCCGCCTTGGTAGCGTACCACTGTGGTGTTTGGAACCGACAATAACACGTACATTCATTGCTTCACGTGTTTGGCCTGTTGTCTTGCTTCTATTCGCTCATTTTCGGTGGGGTGGAATCGGTTCATCTTGTAGCTACGCTGAGTACGAAGTCGCTTTGGAGCTTCTCTCTCTTCTTCTTTTTTTCCCCTGGTTATATTCTTCCAGCCAGAGGTGTCAATCCACGCAAACACAGATTGGAAGTCAGCGAAGTCTGACTTGTTGCTTCTTTAGACCGTCCGCATCCATCGCCGCGCATCCTCTCAACTTAGCTTTCTGCAAAACCCCACAAAATTGAGCGGTACAGGGGAAGTCATCCTGTAAGCGTCATGTAAGCGAAATGGAAATCGGGTATGGAGCTTTAAAATGTTTGAGTGACATGGGATGGTTACTCTTGCCCGTGGTCAAAATCAGGTCATACTGTTGGAGAGTCAAGTCATATCATAGAATGTTATTGTACTTTCCACCTCACGGGCAGCTGTTTTGATTTAAGTGCGAACCTTCCTTCTTTGGGTTGTCAGTGCTTAGATTGTATTCTATAATTTCAATTCAGGGAAAGAGCGCAAGCTAGCAGAATATTACAAGAAACAGGAAAGCCTCTTTGAAGGGTACAATGAAATGGAATCCATGACTGAGTCAGAGGGTTTTCCTGGAAGCCTCACTGAGGTAGAGTCTCTATAGGTCACATCTTCTTACATTTCAGTAGTTGCAGACCTTAGTATTGTGCATTCTTACTCCAAGAAAAAGGAGATTCTTCAGTATATCGAAATGCTCCTCCACTTGGTAGCTCTCAAAGCAAGAGAAACAGTCGTGGAGATCTTTCACAACTTCTGTTTAAATTGGAGACTAAACATGAGTTTATGATATTATATTTCAAGTTTTTTAAGAAGAAATTGTTTCTAATGAATGAACTTTATTTTGTCAGGATGAAATGAAGCAGCTCGCAAAGAGTGAAAGATTTGCAATCCATATTTCGAACTTAGCAAATATTGTGCTTTTCATAGCAAAGGTCTACGCTTCTGTTGAGAGCAGATCACTGGCGGTTATCGCATCAACCTTGGATTCTTTCTTAGATCTACTATCGGGTTTTATTTTGTGGTTCACGGCAAATTCGATGAGGAACCCAAATCATTATTGTTACCCCATTGGTAAGAAGCGGATGCAACCAGTGGTATGTTTCCCTGCTTCCTTGGATATAAAATTTGTTGTTGATTCATGGGTAAACATTCTAATTGAATCTGATTTTTCTTTGCTCCTACTAAATTTCACTAGCCTAGCCTAGTTTTATGACTATAACTTGATTCTTCCGTCTGCCTTCTTTTCTGTTTGTTCTGTAGCTTGATTTACATTGGCATGCTCGTTATTTGATAGCTTCAGCTAGCTAAATTTATGTGATACTTCAAAAATAAAAGACAGGCCACTTACTGTGATAATGCATGGCTCTGTTGAAGTACATCTCCAAATTATAGTCAATTTCCCTTTGCCTCAACAGTTAGCTCACTGAAGAAGGTGGTGTTGGATATAGCTTTGTATAAAGGAGAAACCAGTCGAAAGGAAAAATAAGACCATGTCTTTTTTAGATACTAGGAGCTAATGACCCAGTATTACCACTACAAATTCTAAAATATCTACATCAGAATAATGTATTGATGTAATCGATCTTTGTTATTAAGCTACAAGTCTAATGGTATTGACGGCTTGAAAATGCAGGGTATTATTGTATTTGCTTCAGTAATGGCAACTCTTGGCTTGCAAATACTGTTGGAGTCTTTTCGAGATCTCTTCTCCAAGGCAAGTGAACTTTCTGTTGCTTGCTCTGTCGTGTCACTTGCAAACATATTCATACAGAGGCTGGCATAGTCTTGTTTACATAGCAGTTTGAATGGGAGGACTAGGTTTTGTATTGAGCTAACAACAATGGAAAGAAGGCTTTGAGTCTCCTCTTGGGACTTGGATATCCTAGTCTTACTTTACTATTAGAACTTACATTAAGAGGATATGAAGTTTTTTCTTCTGATTGATGTTGTTGCATCACAGAATGACCTACTGGTTCACTTGGTTTGGCTGCCACCTTGCCAGTAACCAATTGTTTTAAGCTGGTGAACTTAAGATGCAGTGACTAAAGCTTAGACCACATCCCATCCGTCCAGTTCACTTATCTTATTCCATCATTTTTCTATCAAATCTACATGCAGTCACACTCAGAGACTGATCGTGAGAAGGAGAAGTGGATGATTGGGATTATGGTTTCTGTTACAGCGGTGAAGTTTGCCTTGACGGTCTATTGTCGAAAATTCAAGAATGAAATTGTCAGAGCCTATGCTCAAGATCATTTTTTTGATGTTATAACTAATTCTGTTGGTCTGGTGGCGGCTGTCCTATCCATCCGCTACTATTGGTGGATAGATCCAGTTGGAGCTATAATAGTAAGTTACATCTCGAGTAGTCCTACTTTTAGTTTTTCAATTGTGTGTTTCTGACTATTATAGAATTACTATCCCCCCTCCATCCTATCGATAGGCTTATGGCGGGCAAAACTTTTCTAATCCAAAATATTACATAATCTGCAGATAGCATTATATACCATAACCACGTGGGCGAGAACGGTAATTGAAAATGTATGGTCGCTAATTGGAAGAACGGCCCCCCCTGAATTTATAGCGAAGTTAACATATCTCATTTGGAACCACCATGAAGAGATCAAGCACATTGACACAGTGAGAGCTTACACTTTTGGTTTACATTACTTCGTGGAGGTGGACATAGTGTTGCCTCAAGACATGCTCTTGAACCAAGCCCACAATATCGGGGAAAAACTTCAGGAGAAGCTGGAGCAATTGCCTGAAGTTGAGCGAGCTTTCGTCCATATTGATTTTGAGTTTACTCATAGGCCTGAGCACAAGAATAAAGTATGAGGTAGTTGATCATAGCTGACCATTTAGAGGTAGATGACCATATTTGAGCATTGGGAGGAGAAGCCCATGCAAAAGCATTTTACACCGACTGATATGTGCTGTAAGATTAATTTTTGGTTAAAAGAATGTTATTATTAGTAGAGCTACTTTGGAAAAGATGCGCCACCTTTGAATGGAATTGTAATAATGAGGAGAAGATCCTTTTCCCAGTGGACGATGCCATTTTTAAGTGAAATGAAACCGCTATGTTTGGTGGCCTCTCCTTCTACATGAACATAAAGAAAGCATATAAGGCATATCCGCCGATAAAACTGCATGAGCTTCGTAAGTAAAATGCAGGGCTTGAGTTTTTTCTTTTGCTACCACATTACAGCTAATTACAAATGTGTTGTCAAAGGAACTTCTTGTTCCTCTGAAGAATCAATCTGACACAAATTTTCATTAGGTGAGTAGGATCTACGGACGTGATTGAGTTGCCAATGCCATACTTCATTATTTGTGCGCCATGTGTTATATAAATACGTAGATTTATACATATCTATTAACAATGTAATGTGCAAACATGGTTTGTCTCTAGAAGGACAAAAGAACGCTTCAAGTGCCATAAGTTGGCACAAAAGGACACTTAAAGTGCCAAAATCGGAGATAAATGAATCACTTAATTGCCATTTTAGCCAAAATACTGACGTGTCAATTTTCCAGCGAAGCGAGTGCAAAATGACGTCATTTTGCACCATGATGTGGCTAAAAAATACAAAAAAGACTTCGTTTTGTCTCGATGTGGCAAAAATTTAATATAAAAATTAATTAAATTAAATTTAAAACTAAATTTATTTAAAACATTCAAAAATTTTAAAAATAAAATAATAATAACAATAATAATTAAAAAAAAGGGAGGGGAGGGAGACGGCTGAGCCCTCGTTGCCGCTGTCGAGAAAGGCTGATGATGGAGGGGGGAGGGTCAGCCAAGGTCGCCGGCCCTCAGGTGACCCTTCTCCCTCCGTTGTTGGCCCTTCCCGGCAGTGGTGGGGAGGCAGTGAGGTCTCGCGGGCCCTTGTCGCCGGTCGGCTAGGGGCCGGTGACCTTGGCCGACCCTCCCCCCTCTGTCACCGGCCCTTCCCGACGGTGGCGGGGAGGTGGCGAGGGCTCCCGAGCCCTTGCCGAATCTGGGTGAGGGCTGTGACCCTTGCCACCAATCTCAGCGAGGGCTTACAAGCCCTTGCCTCTAGTCGACTGAGGGCCGGCGACCCCGGCCGACCCTCCCCCGTCCGGTGATGATGGGGAGGCGATGGCGGCAAGGGCTCAGCCCTCAGCTCGTGAGCCCTCGCCCACGGCTCACATGCCCTCACCGCCAATCGGCCGGGGGCCGGCAACCTCGGTCAACCCTCCTCCCTCTGTCGTTGGCCCTTGTCGGTAATGGCGGGAAGGCGGCGAGGTCTCGCGGGCCCTTGTCGCCGGTTGGCCAGGGGCCAACAACCCCGCCAACCGTCCCCCCTCCGTCGCAGACCCTTCTCGACGGTGGCGAGGAGGTGGTGAGGGCTCGCGAGCCCTTGCCGAATTTGGGCGAGGGTCGCGACCCTTGCCGCTAGTCTCAGGGAGGGCTTGTAGGCCCTCACCGTTGGTTGGTCAGGGGCCGGCAACCCCGGCTGACCCTCCCCCCTTCGGCGACGGTGGGGAGGCGGCGGCGGCAAGGGCTCGGCCCTCCGCCGCCTCCCTTTGAGCCCCTCCCTTTTTATTTTTATTATTTTAAAGTTTTTTAATTTTTAAAATATTTTAAATAAATTTATTTAATTACTTTTTATATTAATTATTTACCATGTAGAGACAAAACGATGTCGTTTTTGCATTTTTCAGCCACATCAACATGCAAAACAATGTCGTTTTGCACTCATCTCGTCGGAAAATTGCTACGTTAGCAATATGGCCGGATTTTGGCTAGAACGACACTTAAGTGATTAATTTCTCTCAGATTTTGGCATTTAAGGGCGCGTTTGGTAACGATTCTGTTCCCGGGAGCTGATTCTGATCAGAACTGATTCTTTTTGATTCTGTTCCCGGGAACTGATTCTAAGCATTTTAAGCCGTTTGGTAACTATTCAAAATTTTTGATTCTGGAATAGAATTGCGTTTGGTACCGTGTTCATTAATTCTGTTCCAAATCAATTTCTTTTAATTTTTAAATAATTTTTTTACTTTTTTCCTTTGTTTTCTTTTCTTTTTTTCTTTTTTTCATTTTTTTTCTTTTCATTTTCCTTTTTTTTTTCTTTTTCTTTTCGTTTTCCTTTTTTTTTTTTTTTTTTCTCATCTTCTTCTTCTTCTCTTGGCCGGTCGCCGGACCGGCGACCGGCCAGACGAGGGCCGGCGACCTCACCAGAGCGTTGCCGGCCCTCGGCGAGGTCGCCCCTCGTCGGCCGAGCCTCGCCGGGCGGCCGGCGAGGCTCGCCTAGCCCGCCGGCCGGCCGGGCCGACCTCGCCGGGGTTGGGCGAGGCTCCGGTGCCACGGCGGGGGCGGGCGAGCCTCGCCTGGCCACCGGTGGGGCTGGGCGTCGGGAGGCTCACCCAGCCCCTGCCCAGTCCCGGCGAGGCTCGGCCTCGCCGGTGGCTGGGCAAGCCTCCGGCGAGCTCGCCGATGGATGGGCTTGCCTCCGGCGAGCTCGCCGGACCTCGCCCTGGTCTAGCGAGCCTCCGGCGAGCTCGCCGAACGGGCGGCGGCGGCGGCGGCGGCGGCGGACGGCGGCGGCGGACGGCGGCGGCGGTGGACGGTGGTGGCGGACGGCGGACGGTGGCGGGCGGTGGTGGATGGCGGTCGCGAGATGGCCGAAGGGAAGAAGAAAATTTATTGATTTTGATTCTCAAATTCATTCCCGGAACAAGAATCAACTTTTTTTTTATTCTTGATTCTGTTTCCCAATCATTCCGGAACAAATTTGTTCCGGAAACAAAAATTTTACCAAACGCGATTCTAGGCCGAAACCGATTCTGAGAACAAAGAATCAGAATTTGGCACTGTTTGGATGGTTACCAAACAGGGCCTAAGTATCACTTTCGTAACTTTTGGTACTTAAATATTCCTTTGTGCTAACTTATGGCACTCCAGGGGTCCGCGCGTCTCTCTAGGAGAGATGCTAGAAATATTATGAATCTATGACAAAACTTGTTCATAATTGAAGATGGGACATTCAGCTTGTAACAAATCAACTACTTCGTTGAGGAGTCTTACTCATTTCAATACCCAACATTCATGCATCAACTTATACTTTTCTGGCCATCAAATTAGCTTGGCAAAATAATATGACCGAACCCCTGTCGCTCACCACACCCAAATGCAGAACCGAAGCTCGTTTCTGAAACTCTAAAGGTCTCTCTCTCTCTCTCTCTCTCATACATTAATACTTTGCACTGACGAAAAACAGACTGCAGGAGATGTATTTCGTAGGTTTCCTCTCTTCCGTTGAGACGTATGCCAGGAATATTGGGGTTTGCTATATGTCGTGGCTCTCTTGAAGGTCAAGTACCCAGAAAAAGCTGATGGATTACTAAATGAGCAGGAACAGTTCCTCTTACAAGGCGGTATTTATACTTAGCTTGGACGCTTGAAGCCTTACCAATCACAAGTTTGATTCTCAATTTAATTATGCAATTTAAATCATTTTGGAGCTGTCACTAACCTATTATGGATTGATTAGGAATCCAAGAATCCAAGTAAAACACGCGAGTCTGTTTTACTTTCATGAATCAGAGAATCACAAGTGTAGGAACATGAAGTTAGATTAATCTAACATCATTTCAATACATTTTTTCTCTTCTTATGAAAACGTTTGTCATTCAATTTTCATCATTTTCATTGTCCTAAATTGCTAACATGTGAAGATAATCATAAGATAAACACCTAATAATCAAAGCAGTAAATAAATTAACCGCCCTAGTGACACACCAACCATGCCCCTTCCATCCCTTTTTTTGTCTTTCATCCCCCTGAACAGAATAGTCCCGTTCTTTTGAATTTAAAGAAGAAAACAGGTGAACATGTTTCCCCTTTGAATTGGCGAAGGCCTATTGCCTAAAGTAAAGGAAAAAAAAAGTAGGTGAAAGTTACGAAGTAAATGGCTGGTTAAGGAAAGCTCAAGTTATGAAATTGCTTAGCTGTTAAATTAATTAAATTAATGAAGTTGGCATTTCAGTTTTCAGTGACTCTTCCTTCTCTTCTCTTCAAAGTGTGTTCAAGCTTACGAGTTCAAGCCGGGGAGAAATATGCACTTAGAATCATTGATGAGATAGAGTTAACGCAATAGGTATTTGATTACAAATATAATAAAGAAGATCTTCAACCTACCTCGAAAGGATTCTTTTCTCGAGCTTGCTCTTGTCCCGAAGGTTTGATGTGATTGGAAAAGAGTTGCTGCCTCTGCTTCACCTTGCTTGCTTGGGGTTGGCTCTTCAATGCGGAATAGAATTTATGGCTTTTCGAGTAGGACTTTCAGTCTTGAAAGAGTCAATTGCCCATCCCCCATAGTCTTGGATTCCGCTGTCCCTTTGCGCTGTGACTAGGCCCCCTTTCCGCTTCACGCAATAGCACGCTCCGAAGCAAACGAGCTTCGCCGGTAGTAGCCTCCTGAATTAGTCGAGTAGCTTCTTTCCGGCAAAGCTTACCAATCCTACACTCCTTTCTCCTATTCTTTGTCTGGTGGAGCTATTTAAAGGTCGACAAACCAAGAGATCCTGTCTCTCACGAGGAGCCGTAAACAAATCTACCGTTTCAGACGTACCCAAGGGCTTGGCTTGCCCGAAGGAGCCGCTTCTTCCACTTTTCCAGTAGCTGAGCACTCAACAAGGGAAGGGGGATAGCACCGAGCAACTGGCAAAGTGAGTTAGTTGTTTGATTCCAGGTTATAGAGTAGGATAAGGAGAAATTAAGGAACCTGAAATGCATCGAGCAAGCATAAGCAAAGCCTTATTAGTGATCCCCAAGATGGGAGCCTTGCAAGCTGTCAATCAAAAGATAAAGAAGCAATCATATAATCTACGCATGGCCTAAATGGGAAGTATAAAACATGTATGATTATGTATGGGACCTAATCTAATATTTTTGCTTTTTTCTTTGCTTGGTTACCATGACAAATTCTAAATTATCTATTAATATACCACATGGCCGAAACTCTACATGCTTGCATAAGTTGAGTTACTAGATGAAATGCATGAGTAATAACATGAATTAATCATAATATACAACAATTAACTAGATAAAACCTAAACGAGACATTAAACTAATTTCTTTTGTGGTTCTTTTTCTTGGATTTATGAATGCAAAATTAATCCCTTTAAAGACTACACCTAAGCATGCCATTAAGCCAACATTCACGAAATTAAACTAATTCTCAGGAATAATATGCTGAGAATCGCAAAAGTTGCTGAGGCGACTGATACAAACCTGTGATGATTTTGGTAGAAGTTATCGAGCTGGTAGTGTACATAAATAGGCTGCTTCATACGCTTAGGCACCTGATGAAAAAAACAAAGTGGAGGGGAGAACCCACTCAGTTTCACATAATCAGTGTGATCTTTTAAATAAGCGTGGGCAGTCGGAGGGTTATTCAAATTTAACAGGATCTGTTCTATAGTCTGGTACCTCAGTCTGGAACCGGGCAGTTCATGGTGTTGAGAAAACATTCCCTCAGTGGTTTCAATGACTAACAAAACTTATAGACTTTGTTCTTGATTAAAGGTATTTTTAAGAAGGAGAGTTTGATGGAACATAATCAGATGTTTGCAATCATAATCAGAGTCGTGGATGATACTTCCTTATTCAGATATTTTATCAAACGGTTAGGAAGGAGTAAATTTCTCATGCAATGGCTATTGGAAAATTGACTGGATTACTTGCTATATTTTGGAGGAGTTTCAAAATGAAAGTTTTCATAAAATTCTTCTAGATTCTAAACTTTCCTCAAACTTCTTATAAAAGGCGAGCTGTTCTTTCCAAACATAAACACTCGACTTTTGGAAACCCGACTTGCTGTATGGGCAGCAAATCTTATGGGAAGCATCAACTTCGGCAATCTTGAAGCCATCGAATCTTCTCAACCAAATCTAGGACCAACGGGTAGATTGGCTGGGTGATCCTCTTGAAGATATGTCCAACGGTCAGCTTGGATTGGGAGAAATATAAGAGGTGGTCTCAAAGCAGAAGAAATAGAATTCACATTCACAAGAATTAAAGCTTTTAATTTGGAAGTTTGAAGAGTGTTGGTGATCATATACATTCGTCTTTGTGAGCAAAATTGTGTAACTTTTTAGAGGTCGAGAGTGTGTAAGGAGTTATATACACGAGCTTGAGTGTTTGGAGCTCAAATCTTGTAACCTTTGATCGGTTCTTATCAGTGAATTCTAGCCGATTAGCTATAGTGTGGCAGAGTGGACGTAGGTTTGCAAAACCCAAACCACTATAATCTTGAGTGTGCAATTCTCTATTCCTTATCATTTTAATTTTTGTGGTAGAATTGTTACTGATAAGATCTAATCATTTCATCAGAAGTTATCTCGTTACAATATTTATTCAAATTATTTCATTTCCACAGAATCACTTATTCACCTCCCTTTAAGTGATATTTTAGTCATAATAATTAGTATCAGAGCACGGTTACTCTTAAATGAAGTGCTTTACTACTTATGAGTTAACGATCTATCTATGGCTAGTAATATTGCACCAGGTTTTATGGAAGGATAGAGTGATACAAGACCTTCTTACTTCGATGGGAAATACTACAACATCTAGAATAACGAGATGAAAGCATTCATCAGATTCAAGGATTCCTTGGAGTGGGATGTTGTTCTGAGAGGCATAAGACTTGGAAATACAGACTTTCTTTCTCTTCGTCTCCATCACAGCCATCATCTCTCCGGCCACGCGAGAATCCACTGTCTAACTGGGTCATATCCACATCCACCGTCTCCAGCCCCTGCTCCTTCAAGATCTAGGACACCCACGTGGCCCCACCATCGTAGCGTCAATATGTGATTGGCTCGGTGGAACACGTAAAAGCTCGCCCTTTCTCACTGCCGACCGCCCCCACTCTCCTGGCCCTGTGAACGTTCTCGCGCAACTTTAGGGCATGGGCTAGAGAGACGCGAGGAAGCTTCCGCCTCTCCTTCCTAGCCGCCCCCTCCCTCCATCTTGCTTTATTCAACGCGGGCCAGAAGTCGGAACAAATTCTCAGCTTTTTGTGGAAATATATATGCACGCTCATACGCATCCCGCCAAACAAAGTGGTGGTGCAGAGGTCGGTCAGCTTTCCGAAAAAGTGTGTCGGGAATCACTAGCTCTTTGGGCTACAAACATATGGAGCACATCATCCTTCCCGTACCCCACGATCATCCTCCCTCCATGGACGTCTTCGTCGACGACTCCTCCGCTCCCTCGTGGCGTCTCCGCCTCACCGAGTTCCGCCTCCCTCCCCGCGACCCCCGGGAGGCCCACCGCCCCCACTCTCGCTTCTCCTTCCGCCACCTATTTCCCGCTCCGAGTACGTATCTGTCTCCCTCTCCACCGCTTTTGACATCTTCGCTGATTCGATGGAAATTAACGTGCCGTGTCCTGTATACATCATTCTCTGGCAACTTCCCTTGCGAGAGCGCCACCATGTCTGAGACAGCCCTGCTTTTACTTGGTCCGTGTTTTTGTATGTATGTACGTATGTTGGGATGAATTTGGGCTTGGTCCGCTTGCTTGGTAGCGTACCGCTGTGGTGGTGGGAACCGACGATAACACACACTTACATTCATTGCTTCACGTACTTGGAGTGTTGCATTGCTTCCATTCGTTCATTTTAGGTGGGTCAAATTTGGCTCAGTTAGTATGACCTCGCTTTGGAGATTTTCTTTTTTATTCCCCTGGTTATTTTCTTCCAGCCAGAGGTGTCAATCACCAGAGACACAGATGGAAAGTCAGCAAAGCCTGACTTGTTGCTTCTTTAGACCGTCTACATCCATCGCCGGGCATCCTCTCGAGTTAGCTTTCTGTTAAACCCCGCAAAACCAAGCGGTACGGGGAAAGTCATCCTGTAAGCATCCTATGAGTGAAATGGAAACTGGGTATGGATCTTTAAAATGTTGAGTGACCTGTAATGGTTGCTCTCACCTGTGGTCAAATTCAGGTCACGGTGTTGGATAGTCAAGTTCTATCATAGAATGTTATTGTACTTCCCACCTCACGGGCTACTGTTTTGATTTAAGTGCGACCCTTCTCTATTTGGGTCGTTGGTGCTCAGATTGTATTAAATAATTTCAATTCAGGGAAAGAGCGCAAGCTAGCAGGTTACTACAAGAAACAGGAACGCCTTCTTGAAGGGTACAATGAGATGGAGGCCATGACTGAGTCAGGGTGTTTTCCTGGAAGCCTCACTGAGGAAGGTTTTCTATAGGTCACATCTTCCTACATTTCATTAGTTGCAGACCTTAGGATTGTGCATTCTCACTCCTAATAAAGGGAGATTCTCCAGTATATCGAAATGCTTCTCCACTTGGTAGCTCTCAAAGCTAGAGAAACAACCGTGGAGATCCTTCACGACTTCTAATTAAATTGGAGACTAAACATGAGTTTATGACATTATATTTCGAGTTTTCTAAGAGGAAATCACATCTACTGAATGAACTGCATTTCGTAGGATGAAATGAAGCAGCTCGCAAAGAGTGAAAGATTTGCAATCCGTATTTCAAACTTAGCAAACATTGCGCTTTGCATAGCAAAGGTCTACGCTTCTGTTGAGAGCAGATCACTGGCAGTTATCGCCTCAACCTTGGATTCTTTCTTAGATCTACTATCAGGTTTTATTTTGTGGTTCACGGCACATGCTATGAGGAACCCAAACCATTATCATTACCCTATTGGTAAGAAGCGGATGCAACCAGTGGTACGTTCCCCTCCTCCTTGGTTCTAAAATTTGTTGTTGATTCATGGGTAAACATTCTAAATGAATCTGACTTTTCTTTGCACCCACTAAATTTCACTAGCCTAGCCTAGTTTTGTGACCATGACTTGATTCGTCTCTCCTGCCTTCTTTTCTGTTTGTTATGTAGCTTGATTTACGATGGCATGCTGAGTTGAATTACATCACCAAATTATTGTCAATTTCCCTTAGCCTCAATAGTTAGCTCACTGAAGAAGGCTATAAAGGAGAAACCAGTCAAAAGGGAAAATAAGACCGTCATTTTAGATACCAGGAGCTAATGGCCCCAATATGAAATTCTAAAATTTCTTGATCAGAACAACATGTGTTGATGTAATCAATCTTTGTGATTAAGCTACGAGTGTAATGGCATTGATGGCTTGAGAATGCAGGGTATTATTGTATTTGCTTCAGTAATGGCAACTCTTGGCTTACAAATCCTGTTGGAGTCTTTTCGAGATCTCATCTCCAAGGCAAGTGATCTTTCTGTTGCTTGCTTTGTCGTGTCACTTGCAAACAAATTCATACAGAGGCTGGTATAGACTGGTTTACGGAGAAGTTTGAATGGGAGGACTTTGGGTTTTCTATTGAGCATAATGGAAAGAAGGCTTTGAGTCTCCTCTTGGGACTTGGATATCCTTATCTTACTTGTACTGTTAGAACTTACATCAACAGGATAGAATCTTCTTTCTTCTGGTTTTCTCAATTAGATACATTTAGAAATTTGTGGAAATAAAAATGTTGCTGCATCACAGAATGACCTATTGGTTCACCCAATTTTGCTGTCACCTTGCTAGTAACCTATTGTTTTAAGCTGGCGGACTCAAGATACGGTTACTCAAGCTTAGACTTCATCCCATCCCTCCAGGTCACTTATCTTATTTCATTATTTTTCAATCAAATCTGCATGCAGTCACACTCAGAGACTGATCATGAGAAGGAGAAGTGGATGATTGGGATTATGATTTCTGTTACAGCAGTGAAGTTTGCCCTGGTGGTCTATTGTCGAAGATTCGAGAATGAAATTGTCAGAGCCTATGCTCAAGATCATTTTTTCGATGTTATAACTAATTCTGTCGGTCTAGTGGCAGCTGTCCTATCCATCCGCTACTACTGGTGGATAGATCCAGTTGGAGCTATAATAGTAAGTTCATCTCGAGTAGTCCTGCTTTCAGTTTTTCAATTGCGTGTTTCTGACTGTTATAGATTTACGATTCACCTCCATCCTATCAATAGATTTATGTTAGCGCACCACTTTTCTCAGCTACCTTATTATGTTGTCTGCAGATAGCATTATATACTATAGGCACGTGGGCAAGAACAGTGATTGAGAATGTATGGTCGCTTATTGGAAGAACGGCCCCACCTGAATTTATAGCGAAGTTAACATATCTCATTTGGGACCACCATGAAGAGATCAAGCACATTGACACAGTGAGAGCTTACACTTTGGGTTCACATTACTTCGTGGAGGTGGACATAGTGTTGCCTCACGACATGCTCTTGAACCAGGCCCACAATATCGGGGAAACACTTCAGGAGAAGCTAGAGCAATTGCCCGAAGTTGAGCGAGCTTTCGTCCATATTGATTTTGAGTTTAGTCACAGGCCTGAGCACAAGAATAAAGTATGAGGTAGATGATCATAGCTGACCATTTAGTGATGGATGATCATATCTGAGCATTGGAAGGAGAAGCCCCTGTAAAAGCATTTTACACCAACTGACGTGCTGAAAGATTGATTTTTGGTTACAAGAATGTTATTATTAGTAGAGCTACTTAGGAAAAAATGCGCCACCTTTGAATGGAATTGTAATAGTGAGGACAAGATCATTTTCCCAGAGGACGATGCCATTCTTAAGTGAAATGCAACTGCTAGGTGAGGGGGCCTCTCCTTATAGATGAACATGAAGAAAGCACGTAAGGCATATGCTTTTTTCTTTTGCTACCACATTACTGCTAATCACAAATGCGTTGTCAAAGGAACTTCCTGCTTCTCTGAAGAATCAATCTAGCATAGTTTTTCATTAGGTGAGTGGGATCTACACACGTGATTAAGTTGCAAATGCCACACTTCATTATTTGTGCACCGTTTGTTATGTTATATAAATATGTAGATTTATACAGATCTATTAACAATATAAATGTGCAAATATGGAGTGCCTCTAGGAAAGATGCTAGAAATGTCATGAATCCGTGACAAAGCTTGTTCATAATTGAAGATAGGACATCCAGCGTATAACAAATCAATTACTTCGTTGATGAGTCTCACTCATTTCAATACCCGACATTCATGCATCAAGTTCTACTTTTCTGGCCATCAAATTAGCTTGGCAAAATAATATGACTCAATCCCTCTCATTCATCTCATCAAAATGCAGAGCCGAACCTCGTTTCTGAAACTCTAAAGGTCTCTTGTTCCGTTTTGTTCGTTAATGCTCTGCACTAGCTAAAAACAAACTGTAGGAGATGGATTTGGTAGGTTTTCTTCCCTTCCGTTGCGACGTATGCCAGGAATATTGTGGTTCGCTATCCCAATCTTTATTGCTATATGTCGCGACTCTCCAGAAGGTGAGCTATCGAGAGAAAATTGATAGATTACTAAATGAGCATGAATGGTTCCACTTACAAGGTGATACCTACACTTAGCACGGGAACTCCCAAATCCTACCAATTGCAACTTCAATTCTCAATTCATCTATGCAATTCAAGTCATTTTGGAGCTGTTACTTACTTATCATGGATCGATTTGGAATCCAGTAAAACAGTTGAGTTTGTTTTACTTTCATGAACCAGAGAATCATGAATTTAGGAACTTGAATCTAATGTCATTTCAATACATTTTTCTCCTTTTATGTATACGTTTGTCATTCAATCTTCATCATTTTTATTATCCTAAATTGCTAACATGTGAAATTAATCATAACATAAACACCCAATAATCAAAGCAGTAAATAAATTAACTGCGCCAGTGACAAACCAACCATGCCCCTTCCCTTTCTGCAATCATCAGGCCCCCCAATCCCTTTCTTTGTCTTCCATCTCCTTAAACAGAATAGCCCCGTTTTTTTGAATTTATAAAAGAAAACAAGTGAACGTGTTTGCCCCTTGGAAGTGGCGAAGGTATTGCCTAAAGTAAGGAAAAAGTCGGTGAGGGTTACGAAGTAAGTCAACTAGTTAAGGAAATCAGGTTATGAAATTGCTTAGCTGTTAAATTAACTAAATTGAGGAAATTGGCATTTCAGGTTTCGGTGACTCTTCCTTCTCTTCTCTTTGGAGCTTGTTCAAGCTTATGAGTCCGAGCCGAGGGCAAATAAATGCGCTTAGAATCATTAGTGAGATAGAGTTAACTTACCACAATAGGTATTTTATTACAAATAAAATAAAGAAGATCTTCAGCCTACCTCGAAAGGATGCTTTTCTTGAGCTTGTTCTTGTCCCCAAAGTTTGATGTGAGAAGCCGGATATTTGGAATGTCAAAACTTGATACGAGAGGATACTTGAGTGCCAACAGTTTGGAGAGGTACGCTTAAATGTCAAAATTGGAGCAAAAAGAATAACTAAAGTGTCAACAGTAAGAAAATTAGGCCAAATTGCATACGTGGCATTTTTCGGTGACTTGCTTTACTGAGGTGGCAAATATTAAAACAAAAAAATATACGTGGACACCAAAAACGATGTCGCCTCATCCACGCTCACTTGTGCAAGCTAAACAGTGTCATTTTTTCCTTTGTGCTAAACGATGTCGTTTAGCTTATTATTAGGGACTAGATCTAACCGTCTCCATTCACACTCATGACACTCACACTCACAATATTCTCTCCGTTGCCGTTCACGCTCACTCAGGTTGGTCATTGGTCGTCATCGTCACTCGCTGTCGCCACTCACCATCATTGCTCGCCTAGGTTTGTTATCTTCTTCCCCTGCCCTATGGTGTGAAATTAGGACTTGGACTCGACTATTAAGGTTCCCATGGGAAATTTGGGGCTCGACTGGAAAATGTGGGGGTCGGCCTTGAAATATAAGGCTTAGATGGTTATGTGATATGCAATTTAGGGCTCGAATGTGGTGCTAGAGCGATTGAAGGGTTTGGATTGACAGTTTAGGGCTCGGCCTTGAAATGTAGGTCTTGGTGGGGGCATATTAGGGCTCTTATGCTACTGTAATGTGTGATTTAGGGTTTGAATGTGGCATTGTGATGTGTGAGGGCAATTTTTAGAGGCCAAATGTGAAATGTGATGTGCAAAGGCAATTTTTAGGGCTTAGAGTGATTGTCATGGGGAAATATAAATGCCATATATAAAGCAATCATCTCAATGTTTGAATATTTACGAGTTATGGTCATAACTTGGCCGTACAAACAAAGATATGAGGTTGCAAAGTGGACTAGGTAATGTGGTCCTAGGATTGCCAAGATATTGGATGAAAACTTAGGTGTAAGTAGGTATTGTCATCTCATTTTGAACGGAGATGAAGAATATGAGATAATGAAGGGTTCCGATAAATATATATATCCATATATGTATGAGAAAGTATTCATATAAGGCATGGCAACTAAATGGAATTCCTTATGCACATGTCATATGTGCCATCCAATTGAAGGGCCACAACCTAGAAAATTACCTTGATGATTGGTATAAGAAAACGAAATATCTTGCTTCATACCAATTCATAATGTAGCCAATCGGAAGCAACAAGTTTTAGGAGTCAACCGATCGTGAAACGCCTCAACCTTTGCCATTGAAGAGGGAAATAAAAAGCCAAAAGCGAAGACAAAGAATGGTGGAGTGAGAGGTCTTAGGTTAGTAAAGGATGAGTAGGACAAGTATAAAGATGATGTGCTCTTCTTGCCACATAGTAGAGCACAATACTAAAGGTTGTCAATTGAGAAAGTAACAAGAATAGTTAGGTGAAAGGTCAGTCGAAGGGCCTAGTGAAGGACTAGTTAGAGAGCTATTGAAGGCCAAACAGAAAGGCCAAGTTTGTCTACTATTCTTTAGTCAATGACAAGAAACCCAGTAAGTCGTAATATTTGTGTTTATGTTGCTTTTTGGTTTATTACATATTTGTATATAGCCTCAATTGTCTTGTATCTAATGTATTTGTCATGTGACAAGAAGGACACTTGAAGGATTGGCGGAAATCCCTGCTGTACTAGAAATTGAAGGGCTTGTTTGAATATGGCAAGGTAAAAGATGGCTAGTTGAAGGATTGGCCAAAGCAGTTGAAAGGCCAGTTCAGTTGACTGTTCTTTAGCAGAAAAAAAAAATATACAATAAGTTCAACCATTTGTGTTTAGTTTTCCTTTATGTTATTGTATAACTCGATATTATATTTATGATATCTTTTGCCTCTTTCTCAAGTTCAAAGAAGACAAGCTAGAGCTTAACTACTAATAGAAAGGCCAACTGAAGGGTCACCACAAAGGTCACAAGCTAAAGGGTTTGATAGAAGAAAGACAACTAGAAGAAGGCCAATTGAAGGGCCAGTTACAAAAAGGCCATCTAGAAGATACCCAATTGAAGAATTGACCATATAAGTTGAAGCTAAAAGGCCAAATGTAGCTGAAGCTGAACAGCTAAGTGAAAGGCCAAAAGAAGGGTTCAAGAAATCACAAGAGAGAATAGACGCCAACAAATCACAGGTTGCTGAAAGTGATGCTCACATTCAAACAGAGCTCTTAAGAAGAAGCTAAGACAATATGATTATAGCCTTTATACATATGAGCATACTGAAATAGTCATTCTTAATGTGAGTTTTATTGGCTGCATTTAATATAATTTATGGTGCAAACTTTTGCCGATAATTTAGTTATCTTTTTGTAGCCTGGGAGAAATTTGGAGGTTCTTATTTCTCAAGGCCCAACTCAAGAATCAATTGTTATACCAATAAAGAAGAAGACATCGGCTGCACCAACAAGAAAGAAGAAAAACCTAATTGTAGCTCCATCAAGATTAGTTTTGCCTAGGATAGTTGCAGCTCCATCTAAATCAGTTTAGTCTAGGACAGTTACAACTCCATCTAAATTAGTGCATCCTAAGACAGTTGAAGAAAAAGTTGCTTGTCTAGTTAGAAAGAGTACAAGAATTATGAATCAAGTTAAAGGTCCATCAAAAGGAGCAAGAAGTGGGGGGATTGTGCACATTGATTGATAAGATGAGATGGGATGGGATGAGGCTTGTAGAGCTCAGGAGTCAGTTTTGTTTATAACTTGTTATAAATAGTGTTTTTTTTTTAATTTTTATTTGTCACTGAGTTTGTGAGACTTAATTTTAATATCAACAATGGAATGATTTTGCTGCTTGTCAACTTTTTCTTTTTTCCATTTTCATTTTTCTAAATTTTGCTTTTATTTGTTGCTTGTATTGGTTGGTGGCTGATGGTGCTTTTTGTTGTTTGTGCTGTTGTGGTAGTTAGTGGTTATGTTGGTGGCTGGTGGCTATTGATGGTGGGTCTGTGGTGGTGGTGGTTGGGGGCTGGTGCACACCTAGTGCAAGTGTGCAATGTGTAGTGTGCACTTAGTTTGCACGAGCACCTTTTGTAGAAAACCCACTACCAGCATAATGGCTGGTGGTGGTGGCTTGTGGTGGTAGCTAGGGTGATTGGTAGTGGCTGGTGATGGTGTCTAATGGTGATTGAGAGCTTTTGCAGCACATTGTGTAAGTGTACAATGAGCACCAGCTTGCACCAACACCTTCTGTAGCAAACCCACTACCAGCATAGTGGCTGGTGGTGGTGGTGTGTGGTGGTAGCTAATAGTGGTGCCTGATGGTGGTTGGTGGTGGTTGGGAACTCATGCAACATTTAGTGTAAGTGTACAATGCGCGTATCTTGCACTAGATGGTGCTGGCACAAGTTGGTGCAAGACTTAACTTGCATCAACACCTTCTATAGTAGCATACCACCACCACAGTGGTGGCTGGTGGTAGCTCGAGGTGATGGCTGAGGTGCCTAGTGTGGCTGGTGGTAGTGGTTGGTGGCCGATGGTGATGGTTGGTGTAATTTCTAAGGGAAACCTACAAAAATTGGCACTTAACTAATCGCATTCTAAAAAACTAGTACTCAAATGTTTACTTTTAACCACGAGTGGTACTTATATGATCACTTTTAATAATTATTTGACAATGAAGTGATATATATATTTTTTTATCATGACTAACACTTAAGTGATAACTAACTATAACTTATGGTACTCGAGTAACAACTCGTGTTTGTCCTATGTAATAAACTAGAGAAGCAACTCATTCAATTTAATGGTTTACATTTAGTTCAAGTAAAGAAGTCGCCACAACATATTAACCTAATACACATCTTTGCTTGTTTATATTCAAGAACAAGCAAAAGTAGCATCTCATTCACTCATTCTCTTTCCTTGATCTCCTCACAAGTACAAGAAGTAAACCACAATACATATGATAGCATAAACAACAATTAAGTCACAATGATCTTGTGTACAATACAAACTTCTTCTCGTCTTTAAAAAAAATAGCCTACATTTGATTCAAAACAATTACAATCATTGCTTCACGTATTTGGAGTGTTGTATTGCTTCTATTCGCTCATTTTTGGTGGGTCGAATTTGGTTCATTTCGTAGCCACGCTAAGCATGACCTCACCCTATAGGTTTTTTTCCCCTAGTTATTTTCTTCCAACCGGAGGTGTCGATCAACACAAACATAGATGGAAACTTACCTAAGTCTAACTTCTTGCTTCTTTTAGACCGTCTACACCCATTGTAGTGCATCTTTTCAACTTAGCTTTCGGTAAAATCCCACAAAACTGAGCTGTATGGGGGACCTTATTCTGTAAGCTTCATATAATGAAATGGAAATTGAGTACGTTTAGGGTGTGTTTGTTAATTAGTCAAATGGTAACTGATTATATTCATTTGTTTCTTGAAACAAAAAAAGAATAAAAATTTGTATGGTAACTTTTTTGTTCTCAAGAATAAATTTAGAATAAAATGTAGAAGTAAAAAAAAAAAATTGCTTCTTTATTTTCAGGAATAATTCCAAAATCAAATTAAATTTTCATGTCTTTTTTTTTTTTCCTTTTCTTCTTTTCCTTTTCTTTTATCTTCTTCTTCTTCATTGCCGGTCGTTGGCCATGATGATGGTTGGCAATTGGCTGCACGAGGTTTGGCAAGCTCGCTGGAGCCTCCCTAGGCCAAGGAGAGGCTGGGCCTTGCCGATGATTGGGTGAGCTTGCCTGACCATTGGCAAGGCTTGACCTTGCCCCGCCAGCATGAGGTTAGCCTCACCCTATTGTAGTGAGGGTTGGCCCCGCCACTAGTTGTCGCGAGACTCGGCCTGGCTAGGCCAGAGTGAGGTCAAGCCTCTTCAATCCTCGTCTAGCCAATGCCAGCCATTGTCGTGGTTGGCAATTGGCCACAGTAGAAGAAGAGGGACGGAAAAAGAAAAAGAGAAAAAAAGGGAAAAATATAATAAAAGTATTTAAAAGTTAATAGAAATTCTAATTCACAAAAGAACTTAAGACTTTACTAAACACTTTTTTTTTCCGAGGTTAGAATTTTTGAACAGTTACCAAACACTTTTAAATGTTTAGAAACTCATCCAGTAGAATGATTACTAAACGTACCCTTGGTGACATGTAATGGTTACTCTCACTTCGGTCAAATTCAGCTCATAGTGTTGGGGAGTCAAGTTACATCATAGAATGTTATTGTACTTTCCACCTTAAGGGCTACTGCTTTGATTTACGTGTAACCTTCTTTATTGGGGTCCTCACTATTTCCATTCAGAGAAAGAGCGCAAGCTAGCAGAATATCACAAGAAACAGGAAAGCCTTCTTGAAGGGTACAATGAGATAGAGGCCATGACTGATTCAAGGGTTTTCCCTGAAGTTGATCGAGGTAGATTCTGTTGGAGGTTATAGGTTTGAGAGAGAAAAAGAGGTTGCTTAAAGTATTACACTAAAATACGTCAAGTTTGGAACACTCAACAATGTTACCTTAGCGTAGAGAAATCCTAGAATTTTTATATGAAAGTTATTGGGCTTCGGCCCATATCAACCCAAATAACCATGTTTTCACCTATTGGGCTTGTATGTGAACATATTATTTTGGACTACATTAATAATATATCCAATGGACTCTCTATAGCTCGCACCTTCCTACATTTCATTAGTGGCAGACCTTAGGTGCATTCTTAATCCTAGAAAAAGGAGATTCTTCAGTATATCGAAATGTTTCTCCACGTGGTAGCTCTCAAAGCAAGAGAAACAATCGTGGAGATCTATTTACAACTTTTATGTAAACTGGAAACTAAACAGGGGTTTATGACATTATATTTCAAGTTTACTATGAAGAAATCACTTATGATTAGTGAATTGCATTTTGTAGGATGAAATGAAGTAGCTCGCAAAGAGTGAAAGATTTGCAATCCATATTTCAAACTTGACAAATATTATGCTTTTCATAGCAAAGGTCTATGCTTCTGTTGAGAGCCGATCACTAGCAGTCATCGCCTCAGCAATGGATTCATTCTTAGATCTACTGTCAGGTTTTATTATGTGGTTCACGGCAAATTCTATGGGGAACCCAAATTATTACCATTACCCTATTGGTAAGAAGCGGATGCAACCAGCGGTACGTTTCCCTGCTTCCTTAGTCAAATTTTTTTTTCGATGATCCATGGGTAACCATTCTACTTGCATCCGACTTTTCTTTGCTCTCACTAAATTTCACTATCTTCAGCTAGTCTCATGACTATAACTTGATTCTTCTATCCTGCCTTCTTTTCTGTTTATCATGATGCTTGATTTAGGATGGCATGCTCGTTATTTGATAGCTTCAGCTAGCTAAATTTTATGTGAGACTTCAAAAGTACTGTGATGATGCATGGCTTAGTTGAATTACATCACCAAATTATAGTCAATTTTCCTTTGCCTAATAGTTAACTCACCAAAGAAGGCAGTGTCAGATATAGTTTTGTATAAAGGAGAAACCAGTCACGAGGAAAAATAAGACCCTGTCCTTTTTAGATACTAGGAGCTAATGACCCCCAATATTGCCAAAACGAAATTCTAAAATTTCTCCATCAGAATATTATGTGTTGATGTAATCGATCTTTGTGATTAAGCTACGAGTGTAATGGTATTAACGGCTTGAGAATGCAGGGCATAATTGTCTTTGCCTCCGTGATGGCAACTCTTGGCTTACAAATCCTGTTGGAGTCTGTTCGAGATCTCATCTCCAAGGCAAGTGATCTTTCTGTTGTCTGCTTTATCATATCACTTGCAAACAAATTTATACCATGGCTGGTATAGATTTGTTTGCAGAGTAGTTTGAAGGGGAGGACTTTAGGTTTTCTATTGAGCTAACGTTAATGGAAAGTCTCTTCTTAGGACATGGATATTCTAATCTTACTTGTACAGTTTCACCTTACATTAAAGGGTTATAAACTTCTTTCTTCTAATTTTTTTCAATTGGATACCTTTAGAAATTTGTGGAAATAAAAATGTTGTTGCATCACAGATTGACCTATTGGTTCACCCAGTTTCGTTGCCACCTTGATAGTAACCAATTGTTTTAACCAGGCACACTTAAAATACTGGTGTTAAGAATATCGGATTCCCAAAAACCGGATTCGACACTAAATCGAACCCCTAAAACAAGTGCAGAAGACTAGCCCAAGAACAAACATGTATCACCTATCAAAGACACACCACGTAATCGAGCGTACCTTATTATCCACAGATTAAACACCGATGCTGATACGAGGAAGAAAACTGATCATGTTCGATCCGATAATGTCAATTCGCCTTGAAGGGAAGAGAATGTCGTCTCTTTTGTTACCTTTTCTTTTGGAGGGAGAGAGGGAGGAGGAACATACGTACTGTCAAAAGGTGTGTTCCTCCCTCTCTTTTCCTCTTAAATACGTCATCTCCAAAGGACGTGTCCCTTCGGTAAAAGACGTTCCCCCAAAAGTTATAACCCTTCAACATATCTCTCCATCCATGGGCCATAATCTTGTGGGCCAGGCTTTTAGGCCCAACATGGGCGGACGGGCCAACTTAAGCCCATCACATTAATTAATAAATAAAACCATCATTTCCCACTCGCACATGGTGGGCCGAACAGGATTCTCTTTACCTCTCTTCAACATTCATATCGGTGAATAATCCGTGCAACTAGCATACTTTGAGAGCTCGCTGCCATACATCTGTTAGGAATATATGGCAGCTCATAATAGGCATAACATTCTGAGTAGATTTAGTATGCAGTACCCTAAATCGATCGATCACATTTATATCTCTCTTGATCTCTTTTAAACAATGATATATATTGTATTCACAATTATGATTATCCCAAAGACAGTCATAATTTGTCGACCAGTGAACACAAAACTAATATGTGATTCTCCAAATTCAATCTTCCTTTTTTTTTCAAACTCTCAATTTCAGTTCAGCTTGCTTTTCTAAAAATGTCTAATTACATTGAATTAATTCATGATCATTGGTAACATTCTAAAATAGCAAACACTAAATAGAAATCTTAAAAATAAGTCAGAGTCATGAGGGCACTAAATTGATGAACTATTTTCCTCAAGAGTCTAACATGGCATAAAAGTTGAGATCAAATTTTTACCACTCTTATTGATCGTCTCATCTATACGTAGTATGAAATACGTATTACGGTATTAATTCATTTCCCATGGAGCGTATGTCTACATCATCAATACCGTATATATGATAGTTCAGACATACATAATGTCTAACTTAAGTTCATATATCTACTGATTCACAGAATTCATCAGAACTCACATTTGACAGCATAGATAGATAAAGTAAAATATGTGAGTTATTTTACTTTCGAACATAGTAAATACTATGTCCTCATCTTAACACTTAGTTAAGGTGACTTATATATTTTAAGCTTGAGCTCTCGATTATCACCTAGATAATAAGCTTAAAAACTGTTTCAACTCTATTTATCACACAGTAAATAAAGCCGATTACTCTTATGAGTGGGCTAATATTTTATCTGTCTAACATACTTTCTCAACTTAATATAATGCACTGAGTATTAAGATGCATAAATGTTAAACAAAGATTCATATGCATTAATGATGAAAAACACAAATCAATTAAATGTGAACACTTAGGGAAATTATAATATTTAGTACATTAGCCTCTACGCAGTCCTAGAGATTTTACATAACCACAAAATACATCTCTAGGTATTAGCTTTGTCATAGGATCTGCTATCATTTTTTGCGTAGATATGTACTGTAAGTGCACATCTTTTCGTGCAACCATATCATTGACAAAATTATACTTGGTATTTATGTGTTTGGACTTGTCATGATATTTTAGATCTTTAGTGTACGCTATAGTTGCTTGCTATCATAGTTAACCAATAATGGATTTGCAGCATACCCAATAACATCTAAATGATTCAAAAATCTCTTAAGCCAAACACTTTCTTGTACTGCTGCTGATAATACCACAAACTCAACTTCCATCTTGGACAATGCTATACACGTTTGTTTCTTACTGCTCCAACATATGACGCCATTAGTAAGAAAACAAATCCAGAGGTAGATTTCATTTCATCTAAATTTCCTCCCTAATCAACATCTAAATAGCCTTCGAGTCGCAAATTCTTTCCTTGATAACTCAGCGTATAATCAGTAGTTCCCTTTAGATACCTCAGTATTCTTTTAACGGCTTTCCAATGTGTTTGACCTAGATTGGATTGGTATCTACTCACTATTCTAACTATAAAACATATGTCAGGTCTTGTACATATCATAGCATACATCAAGCATCCCAACATCACTAGCATAAGGAACATGTTGCATTTTTTTATTCTCTTGTGGAGTCCTTGGACACAATATGTGACTCAATTCTTCGTCTTTTGTAATAGGAGTATCTATGGGTTTACAATCTTACATACGAAATCATTCAAGAACCCTATTTATGTATGTTTCTTGCGAAAGAGACAATGATCTCTTCGAACGATTTTTTGAAATCTTAACTCCAAGAATGTATACAGTATCACTCATGTCTTTCATCTCAAAGTTGGAAGATAATCAACTCTTCACAGTATTAACAAACTCCATATTACTTCCGGCAATTAGTATATCATAAACATATAATAATATAATTACAAATTGATATTTGGATATTTTGATATATACACAATGATCTTCATCTATCATTGTAAAATTATATGCCAATATGACATTATGAAAACGTATATATATTGTCTCGACAACTACTTAAGGCCGTATATCGATCTCAAAAGTCGACATACCTTTCCTTCTTGGCCTTCTATAATAAAACCAGCGAGTTGTTCCATATATATTTCTTCATCTAATTCTCCATTGAGGAAAGTAGTCTTTACATTCATTTGATGTAACTCAAGATCCATACTAGCCATTATTGTTAGAATAATGCGAATTGAGGTAAATCTTACTATATGATAAAATGTTTCTTCAAAATTAATTCATTTTTGTTAATTATACTTGTTCGCCACAATGTGAGCCTTATGCATTTATATCGAGCCATCAGCTTTACGCTTTATTTTGAGAACTCACTTGTTCCTAATAGCTTTGCGTTATTTTGGAAGATTAACCAGTTTCCAAACTTGCTTTGACTTCATTGACTCTATCTCGTCTTCCATTGCATGAATCCATTTTTCCTTATTAGGATAATTTAAAGCCTTATTAACATTTCTTGGCTCATTTTCATCTTGTGTAGCAATCATGAAAGTTTTCCCTTCAATGTCAAAACGTCGACATGGAATACTTTTGCGACTTGTTCGCTGTATGGGAAATTGTACACTTTGCACATCATTCCCCATCATGCTCCCACTCGGATTAGATAATGACGATATCATCTCATCATGTGATTGTAATTGAGAGTGAGTCGAATTAAATTTATCACTTCTTATGTTACTCTCATTTGGACGAACTCCATTAAGTTCATTATCTTGATCCAAGGTTTCAAATAAGGAGTAATTCTCACTTATTTCGCCCTTCTTACGAAATTCTTTCTCTAAGAATGTGACATCCCGTGATTCGAATTCAATTATACTTCAACTTTCCTGCTCACCTATGAATACATACCCTTTTGAGTGTTTAGAGTATCTTATGAAAATACTCTTCTTTCCTCTAGGACCTAATTTCCCAAACTTGTGAAATGGCTCATGAGTACATGCAGCACAACCTCATGGCTTAAGAAAACTTAAGTCCGGTTTTCTACCTGTCCATAACTAATATGGAGTGGAAGTAATTGATTTGGATGGCACACGGTTAAGTATATAGGCAGCAGTTAACAAAGCATCACTCCAAAAAGTGATAGATAAGTTAGCATGCGCCATCATGGACCTAACTATTTCCAACAGGGTTCTGTTCCTTCTCTTCGCAATACCATTTTGTTGATGAGTATATGGAATAGACAACTGTTTTTTTATTCATTTTTCATCACATAATTTTCTGAACTCATCAGACAAATATTATCATCCTCGATCGGATCTCAATACATTTATTTTCTTATCTAATTGATTTTCTACCAAGTTCATAAATCTTTTGAAACAACTCAATACTTTAGATTTATGAGAAATCAAATAGATATATCCGAATTGAGTATAATCATCGATAAATGTGATAAAATAAACAGCCCCATGCATTCCTCTTATATTCATCGGATCACAGACGTCAAAATTGATTAATTGCAAAGGAAATCTAGCTCTTTTATCTTTTCCAAATGGTTTTCTTGTCGTTTTTCTTACTAGACAATGCTCACATATGGACAAATCGATTTTTTCAATATTGCCTAACAAGCCTTCTTTGGCTAGTCTATTCATCTATTGTTGGCCAATATGACTAGGTCTAGCATACCACGCATTCACAGTATTATTATATGAAGTAGAAGACGTGAAAATGTAATAATAAATATTGACATCACCACAGTCAACATTTAGTACAATAAAACCATCTAAAAAATGACTACAACCATTGTAGTTTGTATCTAAATACAAATATATATTGCTATTACGGAAGTTCACACTAAAACCAAGTTTAACCAACACCAAAATAGACATTAAATTTCGACGAATCTTCAGAGCATATAGAACATCATGTAGGAACAAGTTGCGTCCACCACGCATGTTCAATTAGTAGGTGTCAATCTCTTTAACTTCAGCTCTGGAGTTATTTCTTACATAAATCCACTTAGTTTCAGTCGGAACTCATCGAAATTCTAAGAATGATTCTCTATTCTTCGTTACATGGTCTGTTGCTCCCGAATCTATAGTCCACAAAGAATTAGATTCAATTAAGAATACAGAACTTGATACATTAGCAAAGCTCTTAAGAGTACAAGGGGTGAGTACCTTCTTTGACTTGCGATAGTTGCGAGCATAATAACCCATTTGGTCACAGTTATAACACTTTACCCTTGAAATACTCTTCATTTAATGACGTTTTCCTCTCTTATGTTGGTCAGTTCTTGGTTTCTTGCAAGAATGACTTGATCCCTTACATTTCCATATATTGAACGAATCAATGCGCTTGCGCTTAGAGTTCAAAGCTCATTCTGAGATGGAAGCAATATAGCAAATATGTATTTCCTTCTCAAATGCCTTGAGGTAGTCCTCTACTAGCTCAAGATGGTACACAGCATTCTCAATTTCTTCCATAACATAATCAAGAGCTTCTAGTACTCCTTGCTTTTCAAGCACACATTAAATTTTCATATTCAATATTTCATAATTCTCGCTGTTCATTTTGTCTTCTTTATTCAAATGAACAATTATGTTCTTAGTTGTTGAATCCATCGATCTGAACATATCGGACATATATGCACGAATTATTAATGCCTATCATTTATACATCTATTTTGCATAAAACCATCATATTAATGAGTAATTTCAAATTAGGATTCAGAATCAAGATGTCACTATGTTTCTAATCATCATCCAAAATTCTAACTTGGAGTTGTTATTATATATAACATTCTATGCAAAATAAATTCTTTGAAATTACAAAAATTTCAATGAACTACCCACAACAGTTAATACTAACAGAAAGCAAATAATATTTGATATCAAACAATGATATAATAATAATGCTTTTACATAATATAACTAACATATTAGTTACCACACCAACAACAACTAGGTAGAAAACATTACATAAGATGTCCACAAAACACACCAAATAAAGACTAGCCAAAATATCTAACACCAAGTCAATATACGAACTGAGAAATATCCTCTTTTGTTTAATTTCTTGATCATTTCCCTTATAACAATCCAATAATAATCATCTATAAAAGTCATCACAATTCTCCTATACGAAGCAGCTCTATTGACTTCCCATAAGCGATTCAACACTTCTTGCCATTTTTGTGGAAGAGTGTTCATGAAAAATCACACTATCTTAGACTATGGCATGTGATGACCATTCCATATGAACTTTTGTATTTTCCCGTTGACTTCAAGAACATGATCAATTAAGTCACCACTCTCTCATCGATGATCAATCAGCTCAGCTATCAACTTAGAAAGCTTTTCCTTTTGTTTATCGGTAATTGCGTGATTATGTGTGCACAACTTAAGGGGAGGCATTGTTTCTGCAACAAATGCATAACAAATAAGGGATTATATATAATCCATATAGATTTAATTGGAAAAAGAAACACATTCTTTTCTTTCATTCCTTTTTTTTTTTTGGGTCAACGGTCAAAGTCAATGATCAATGATCGAGGTCAATGGTCAGCTGGGTCGGAGTCAACGGGCGGTCGGGTCGGACCGAATGGGCCGGGTTGGACTGGTCGGACCGGACAGACCGGTTGGACCGGAAGGACTGGTCAGGCTGGTCAGATCGGTCGAACAAATTGACCTGCACGTGCCACGCTCGTGCCTAGCTGACATCACGATGATGTCAACCGGCGTGTGCAATGCACACGCTTGCGGGGGGACCGAATCGACGCGTGCTTATTCGTTCCGACCGTGCGTGGCGGCGCGTCCGACGGCCTCCGGCGGCGATCCACGACTCATTTTTCTCATATTGACGAGAGCTTTGTCCCCGCACTATCAAAAACGAATTTCAACTTGCAGAAAATCACCAAATAAGGCGAGCAGTACTCAGGTGTCAAGTTTTACCGTCCTCGATCGACCGGTAGCAGTTTTTTCTCGAATTTCGACCATAAAATTAATTCAAATAACATAAAAAGGGGATCGGGAAACATTAACCTGGCTTTGATACCAATGTTGGGAATATCGGATTCCCAAAAACCGAATTCGACACTAAATCGAATCCCTAAAACAAGTGCGGAAGACAAGCCCAAGAACAAACATGTATCACCGATCAATGACACACCATGTAATTGAGTGTACCTTATTATCCACAGATTAAACACCGATGCTGATATGAGGAAGAAAACTGATCCCGTTCGATCCGATAACGTCAATTCGCCTTGAAGGGAAGAGAGTGTCGTCTCTTTTGTTACCTTTTCTTTTGGAGGGAGAGAGGGAGGAGGAACGTATGTATTATCAAAAGGTGCGTTCTTCCCTCTCTTTTCCCCTTAAATACGTCCTCTCCAAAGGACGTGTCCCTTTGGTAAAAGACGTTTCCCCAAAAGTTACACCCCTTCAACATATCCCTCCATCCATGAGCCCTAATCTTGTGGGCCAGGCTTTTAGGCTCAACATGAGCAAACAGGCCAACTTAGGCCCATCACATTAATTAATAAATAAAACCATCAACTGTAAATACAGTTTAGATTGTCATCTCATTTCTCCGGTTCACTCATCCTATCACATTATATTTCAATCAAAATCTACATGCAGTCACAACCAAAAACTGATCGAGAGAAGGAGAAGTGGATGATTGGAATTATGGTTTCTGTTACAGCAGTGAAGTTTGCCCTCATGGTTTATTGTCGAAGATTCAAGAATGAAATTGTCAGAGCATATTCTCAAGATCATTTATTCGATGTTATAACTAATTATGTTGGTCTGGTGACGGCTATCCTATCCATCAGCTATCACTGGTGGATAGATCCAGATGGAGTTACGATAGTAAGTTCATCTCGAACAGTCCTACATTTAATTTTAGCAGTTATAGATTACTATTCCCTCTCCATCCTATCAATAGGTTAATGTGGGGCACAATTTTTCTACGCCAGTTTATTACATACTCTGCAGATAGCAATATATACCATAAGCACGTGGATAAGAACGGTGATTGAGAATGTACATGCACTTGTTGGAAGAGCGGCCCCACTTGAATTTATAGCTAAGTTGGCATATCTCATTTGGAACCACTGTAAAGAGATCAAGCACATTGACACGGTGAGAGCTTGCACCATTGGTTCTCTTTACTTCGTGGAGGTCGACATAGTATTGCCTGAAGACATGCACTTGAAAAAAGCCCACAATATCGGGGAAACACTTCAGGAGAAGCTTGAGCGAGCTTTCGTCCATGTCGATATTGAGTTTACTCACAGGCCAGAGCACAAGAATAAAGTATGAGGTTGATGATCATATGTGACCATTTAGATTCAGGTCGCAACTCTCTTTTCTTATTCCATTTATAATAATGCTTCTACTTGCATTGGGAGGAGAAGCCCATGCAAAAGCATCTTATACCGACTGACATGTGCTGAAGATTGATGTTTGGTTAAAAGAATGTTGAGAACTACTTGTGAAATAATGCGCCATCACTTTCTTCTTTCGACTGAACTACCTTCAGAGAAAGATGCTTGAATTCTTCCCTTTCCCAAGACCATAGCTTTTTCCTCCAGGGAAGCATTCTTCCCAGCCTAAGTGCTTCTGTGTAATAACTCTACAACTTTCTCGATACAAAGAATGCCACTCTTATCCAAGCGTCTTAGGTGGGAATTGTCAAAAGGGTTGAGCCCTGGGGTGGTACAAACGGTCCTGCTGGGGCTAGAGTGAACCTTGTACTACCTTTGAACGGAATTGTAAAACGAGAATGACGATGCCATTCTTAAGTGAAATGACACTGCTATTGCTTTTATATATATATATATATAATTTAGTTCTTTTAATTTATTTAATTAGTATTTATTTTAAAATCCAAATTTGGAACTAAAACGATGTTGTTTTGACCATTGCTGGCAACGGCCAATGATGGTATGGGGAGGTCGACCGGGATCGTCAAGCCCTAGGTAGAGGCTACGAGCTTATGACCCTCGTCAAATTTGGAGGAGGGCCACGACCTTGCCTAAGGCCTGGTGACCTTGGTTGACCCTTTCCCATTGTTGCCGGCAATGGTGGGGCAACGATGGCAAGGGCTGTATAGGCCCTCGTCGAACACTGCACATGATTTTCTTTTTTTAAAAAAACAAATTTTGATTCTTTTAATTTATTTTAATAAATATATACATTAAAATTCGACTTTTGGGGTAAAATGACATCGTTTTGTATCTTCATTGCTGAGTCAACTTTCCAATGTGTCACGTAGACCATTTATATTATTAAAAAGATGCAACATCGGATTTCTGACCACTTTCTTTAGACTTGACACTTAAATATCACAATTTTCAAAAATAAGTGGCACCTAAGTGTACTTTTTGAAAGTTTTTGCACTTAAATGTCAACTTGGGCTAAGTTTTAACATTTGCGTTGTACTTTAGCCTATGTTTGGTGGCCTCTTCTCCTACATGAACATGAGGAAAGCATATTATACAATTTGAGGATTGAACCACATGAGCTTCATAAGTAATATGCACGACACAATTTTTTCTTGGGCTACCATACTAAGCTAATTACAAACGGTGTCGTCAAATGAACTTTTTACTCCTCCTAATTAATCTGCTTGCTTTCTCTGAAGAATTAGTCTGGCACGGTTTTTCTTTAAATAGATAGCTAGGAGAGTAAGGGTAACGTTTTATATGAGGTGTAGAATCTATAGATGTGACCAAATTGCCAATGCTGCACTTCATTATGTGTGCGCATGCAGGTCATATGCTTTGTTACATACATATGTAGATACATATACAAATCTATGAATAATACAAATGTGCAAATATGGGGCAAATGTCTCTACGATAGATGCTAGAAATATCAAGACCCAATGATAAAACTTGTTCATAACTGAAGATGGGACATTAAGCATCTAACAAATCAACTACATGATGCTCCAAAATTCACATAACTTTAAAATTTATAACTTAATCAGTTGGATTAGACGAATAATGAGTCTGAATACTATAGGGGCATCCCAAACGATTACGCGCGAAATTTTTCTCCCTTTCTTCGTTTTCTCCTCGTTTTGTGAAGATGTGGAGCCATGTGCTAGGCTCTTCGTATCGGCAGATTTAAGCCCAATATCCTTAGAGAGGAAAAGACAAAGTATCAAATTAATTTTTTGTTCACAAACCAGAGTACCTTGCAGTTGCCAAAACAGCAAGACGAAAAAGAAGGAGGAGAAGAGGAGAAGCCACCTCATAACTACAATCTTCCATGGTTAAAAATAGAGCCATATCTATTATTTACTTGCCTAGAAAGGAAAAGAGAAGAAGGACAAGAAAAGCCAGCTCATAACTACAATCTTCCATGGTTAAAAAGAGAGCCGTATCTATTATTTACTTGCTTTTAAGTTGGGTCCACACCCTCTCGCAAATCTTATAGTAAGAGGAACCCAGTCCCGCGAAGCACGCCGGGGTTGCTGCTTTTCTATCTCGAGTATATTCGGTGTGACTTGCGTCAATATGAGTTTGTTTGCGCAATTGAGAATAGAAAATACAGATTTTCTCTCTCTTCGTGTCCGTCACAGCGTCACAGCCACCGTCTCTTCGGCCACCGTAGAATCCACGGCCCAACTCGGTCATGTCCACCTTTCTCCATCTTCATCTTCGACACCCGCCTCCCCAACTACCGTGGCGTCAATATGTTATTCGGCTCAGAGAGAGTGGAAAAAGAATGCACGGCACGTCGCTGCTCGCGTTTTCTCGCTACGGACCAGTCCTCCCTCCTCGCCCTATCAACGTCTCGCGCAACTTCGGGGCGTGGGCTAAAAGAGATGCTAGGAAGCTTCCGTCTCTCCTTCCTCGCAGCTCCCTCCCTCCTCCTCATCTCCTCATCCATCTGCTTTGCTTAACGTGTACGGTGTATCAGAAAATGGAACAAAAAGTCAAAAGTTACTCGCCTGCTTTTCGTGGGGATATATATATATATATATGTAAAAAGTTATACATTAATTAATATTATAATTTATCATTTTATGAAGATGATTTAAGGTGAAATATAAGATTTTTTAATTAGTTTATAAGAAGCTGACTAATGTGGGTCGAATTAAGTCTGGCTCGTAATGAGAAGGCTTGATTGAAAACCTTATAAATAGTGTTCAACTCTATTTTTAACCCTAATTTCTCTCATTTATCTTCACATAAGTATCCTTAACCTCGCGATAAAAGGTGAGGGCTCATCTCATTGAGCTAGTAATACGCAGGCCAATAGATTCGCTTCCGGTTCAAGAGCGATCTAGTCAATAGGTGTAGTCAGTAATACGCAGGCCAATAGATTCGCTTCCGCTTCAAGAGTGATCTAGTCAACAGGTGTGTCAATCTTTCTATAACGATTATATGTTCTTATTCTGACTACCGAGATTTTGGGATTGCGCAATTTGCATCTTCCAAGAATATTTGCACGCGTATCCAAACATATATGCACTGCTAGCTTTCTGAAAAAAAGCGTATCACAAATTTTTGGGCGACCCGCGTAATCCTTCCTTTCACCGACGATCCTCCTCCTTCCTCCATGGACGTCTTCGTCGACGACGACGGCTACGACGGCTCCTCCGCTCCCTCATGGCGTCTCAGCGTCACCGACTTCCGCCTCCCTCCCCGCGACCTCAACCAGCCTCACTCTCGCTTCTCTTGCCGCCGCCTATTCCCTGCTCCGAGTATGTATCTATTTCCCTCTACGCCGCTTTTGACACTGTCGCTGATTGATGGAAATCGACGTGCTGCGTCCTAGTGTATACATCATTCTCTGGCAACTTCTCTTGCGAAAGCGCCACATATTGTCTGGGACCGACCTGCTTCTAGCTGGTCCGTGTTTTTTGTGCGTATGTAGGGATGACTTTTTGGGCTTGGTCCCGCTTGCTTGGTAGCGTACCACTGTGGTGGTGGGAACCCACAATAACACGTTCATTCATTGCTTCGCGTGTTTGGAGTGTTGTATTGCTTCTATCCTCTCATTTTCGGCGGGGTGGGATCGGTTCATTTCGTAGCTACGCTGACTATGACCTCGCTTTGGAGCTTCTCTTTCTCTGTTTTTTTTTTTTTTTTTTTTTTTTTTTTTTTTTTTAACGTTTCGCCTGGTTATATTCTTCCGGCCAGAGGTGCCAATCGACACAAACGCAGATGGGAAGTTAGCAACGTCTGACTTGTTGCTTCTTTGGACCGTCAACATCCATCGCAGCGCATCCTCTCAACTTAAGCTTTCTGCAAAACCCCACAAAATTAAGCGGTACAGGGGAAGTCATCCTGTAAGCGTCATATAGGTGAAATGGAACTTGGGCATGGAGCTTTAAAATGTTGAGTGACCTGTCATGGTTACTCTCACCCGTGGTCAAAATCAGGTCATAGTGTTGGAGAGTCAAGTTATATCATAGAATGTTGTTGTACTTTCCACCTCTGGAGCTGCACTTTTGATTTAAGTGCCAACCTTCTTTATTTGGGTCGTCACTGCTCAGATTGTATACTATAATTTCAATTCAGGGAAACAGCGCAAGCTAGCAGAATATTACAAGAAACAGGAAAGCCTCCTTGAAGGGTACAATGAGATGGAGGCCATGACTGAGTCAGGGGATTCTCCTGGAGGCCTCACTGAGGTAGATTCTTCTCTACAGGTCACATCTTCTTACATTTCATAAGTTGCAGACCTTAGTATTGTGCATTCTTACTCCTAGAAAAAGGAGATTCTTCAGTATGTCGAAATGCTCCTCCACTTGGTAGCTCTCGAAGCAATAGAGACAATCGTGGAGATCTTTCACAACTTCTGTTTAAATTGGAGACTAAACATGAGTTTATGACATTATATTTCTAGTTTTCTAAGAAGAAATTGCTTCTAAAGAAAGAACTGCATTTTGTCAGGATGAAATGAAGCAGCTTGCAAAGAGTGAAAGATTTGCAATCCATATTTCGAACTTAGCAAATATCGTGCTTTTCATAGCAAAGGTCTATGCTTCTGTTGAGAGCAGATCACTAGCAGTTATCGCCTCAACCTTGGATTCTTTCTTAGATCTACTATCGGGTTTTATTTTGTGGTTCACGGCAAATTCGATGAGGAACCCAAACCATTATCGTTACCCCATTGGTAAGAAGCGGATGCAACCAGTGGTATGTTCCCCTGCTTCCTTGGATATAAAATTTGTTGTTGATTCATGGGTAAACATTCTAATTGAATCTGACTTTTCTTTGCTCCTACTAAATTTCACTAGCCTAGCCTAGTTTTATGACTATAACTTGATTCTTCTGTCCTGCCTTCTTTTCTGTTTGTTCTGTAGCTTGATTTACAAAGGCATGCTTGTTAATTGATAGCTTCAGCTAGCTAAATTTACGTGAGAGTTCAAAAATAAAAGACGGGCCACTTACTGTGATAATGCGTGGCTTAGTTGAAGTACATCTCCAAACTATAGCCAATTTCCCTTTGCGTCAATAGTTAGCTCACTGAAGAAGGCGTTGTCAGATATAATTTTGTATAAAGGAGAAACGAGTCAAAAGGAAAAATAAGCCCATGTCTTTTTTAGGTACTAGGAGCTAATGACCTCAATATTACCACTACGGAATTCTAAAATATCTAGATCAGAATAATGTGTTGATGTGATGGATCTTCGTGATTAAGCTACAAGTGTAATGGTATTGACGGCTTGAAAATGCAGGGTATTATTGTATTTGCTTCAGTAATGGCAACTCTTGGCTTACAAATCCTGTTGGAGTCTTTTCGAGATCTCTTCTCCAAGGCAAGTGATCTTTCTGTTGCTTGCTTTGTCGTGTCACTTGCAAACATATTCATACAAAGGCTGGCATAGTCTTGTTTACAGAGCAGTTTGAATGGGAGGACTAGGTTTTCTATTGAGCTAACAATAATGGAAAGAAGGCTTTGAGTCTCCTCTTGGGACTTGGATATCCTAGTCTTACTTGTACTATTAGAACTTACATTAAGAGGATATGGACTTGTTTCTTCTGATTAATGTTGCTGCATCACAAAATGACCTATTGGTTCACTCGGTTTGGCTGCCACCTTGCCAGTAACCATTGTTTTAAGCTGGCGAACTTAAGATGCAGTTACTAAAGCTTAGACTTCATCCCATCCGTCCAGTTCACTTATCTTATGCCATTATTTTTCAATCAAATTTACATGCAGTCACACTCAAAGACTGATCGTGGGAAGGAGAAGTGGATAATTGGGATTATGGTTTCTGTTACAGCGGTGAAGTTTGCCTTGATGGTCTATTGTCGAAGATTCAAGAATGAAATTGTCAGAGCCTATGCTCAAGATCATTTTTTTGATGTTATAACTAATTCTGTCGGTCTGGTGGCGATTGTCCTATCCATCCACTACTATTGGTGGATAGATCCAGTTGGAGCTATAATAGTAAGTTCATCTCAAGCAATCCTACTTTTAGTTTTTCAATTGTGTGTTTCTGACTATTATAGAATTACTATCCCTCTCCATCCTATCAATGGGTTTATGTCGGGCACAACTTTTCTAAGCCAATTTATTACATACTCTGCAGATAGCATTATATACCATAACCACGTGGGCAAGAACGGTGATTGAGAATGTATGGTCGCTTATTGGAAGAACGGCCCCCCCTGAATTTATAGCAAAGTTAACATATCTCATTTGGAACCACCATGAAGAGATCAAGCACATCGACACGGTGAGAGCTTACACTTTTGGTTCACATTACTTCGTGGAGGTGGACATAGTGTTGCCTCAAGACATGCTCTTGAACCAAGCCCACAATATCGGGGAAAAACTTCAGGAGAAGCTGGAGCAATTGCCTGAAGTTGAGCGAGCTTTCGTCCATATTGATTTTGAGTTTAGTCACAAGCCTGAGCACAAGAATAAAGTGTGAGCTAGATGATCATAGCTGACCATTTAGAGGTAGACGACCATATCTGAGCATTGGGAGGAGAAGCCCATGCAAAAGCATTTTATACCGACTGACATGTGCTGTAAGATTAATTTTTGGTTAAAAGAATGTTATTGTTAGTAGAGCTACTTTGGAAAAGATGCGCTACCTCTGGATGGAATTGTAATAACGAGGAGAAGATCCTTTTCCCAGTGGACGATGCCAATTTTAAGTGAATGTTGACACCTAATTTTTTGCCCAAATTATTGCATATAGATTAATTAATTTAAAAAAAAGAGATTAAAAAAAAAAAAAATTAAAAAAAAAAAAAAAAAGTTGTGGCCAATGATCTAAATGTGACTAGCCAAGCCTAGGAGGTCAAATTGGAATTCAAATGACAATTTGGGGCCAAAATGCAATTTCCAAAAGTCGAGGGACCAATTCGCAAATTTTGCAAAATTTGCGCCCGAGCCCTTAAATCATCATCTTGGTCATCAATTAAGTAGAAATTGAATTTGGGCCAAGTAGAATCAATCAAATTGAGCCAAAAAGACCACATTTGTATTGAATTGGGTATTTTCGGATAAGAAAATGGCCAACTTTGAGGACTTTTTTGCAAAATTGGGTGGGCACAATTGCGAAAAATGGTCAAGATCTTAAACTACTATACATGAGCTTTCTAATTGATCAAAAAACGCAGCCAAATTAGTGGATTAAAGCACTCAAATCAGCAGCCAAAACTCAGCCCACGAGTTGGTCTTTATCTGGAGTTGCTGAGTAAGCAATTTGGTGGCCCCACCATATCCTCCTCAGCTGCCTAACCAGCCCGATCTTTGCACGTGATGGAAGACCATATATAGCAATGCAAGTGGACGGAAATTGGCCAAGGATAAGCTCCTGACAGCACCGGAAAATCGCAGCAAAACCTGCACACTCAACAGCTGCAGAATTAAAAATTTGGCTAAGTCAGGAGAGTGGGTGGACTAGCTCAGTTGGCAGGCTTGGTAGGGGGCTAAAAAGCTGACCAAAAATCCCTCAATTCATGGGATAAGATCACTGAAGCAAGGTCTTTCAAGGGATGAAAAGAAAGAGACGAGATAGAGAGGAGAGAGCTCGGAATCGTCCCCCAAAGAGGCCCTCAGAAGCAACTCCAGAAAAGGAAAATCCAGAAATTCCAGACCGACCTAGAGAGAGAAAAGTGAGATTTTCACACACCTGCGGCCAAAATTAGCCAAAACCTTCAACTAGAGAGTGAAAGAGAATTCAAATATCTTTCCAACCATAGGTCGCATGCCCCAAATGGAGATCGGAAAGGCCTCCTAAAGCCCCCGAAACAGTACCCTCCTGGCTGGCCCAGAAAGTGCGAAAATTTTTCTAAGTGTTGAGCCTGCTTGGTCACGAGTGAGGAAGAGCGAGTGCTTTTGAGAAAATTGAGAGACAAATGAGGAAAGCCATGACTTACAAGCCAAACTATAATACATATAGTTTGGGTTGATTTGAACTCGGCCAACAAGAAAGGTTTGGAAGTCTAATTTTGGAAGTCAACGAAAAGCTTCGTTGTCACTTTTTCTTCTGCAGATCTCACTTTCAGCTTGAAGGAACCAACTTCCACGTGCTTCCAGAGGAAAATTTCGTGGTTTCCTTGGCCAAGAGTCACTTGAAAAAGAAACTAGGAAGCAAGGTAAGCATCATAGATGTATTTTTGTTCGAGTTTGAACATGTTTTGATCATGAAAATCGAAAGGAAACTAGTCCGAAGAACTGATTTCTGAAGCTAAAATTTTTCTAAGTGTTTAAAACCTCTTCAATGCCCCTACATGCTTGACTTGTTACTCCCCTTTGCATGCTTTTTTTGTCGATTGTGACTTTGATGAATGTTACATGGGAGTACAAATGATGCATAGAACAACCCGGTTTAGTCTTTAAATGTCATTGTGAACCATGAAACCATCTATAAGATGAGCCAAAAACCACATTGAGACATGGTTGGCCCGCATAGATCATGCATGAATGCTTCTTGGAGAGTTCATTTTGATGCGTTCGGTTGATCGTTTTCGGTGATGTTTGTTGCATTTGAAAGTAAGTGTTACCTATTTTCATCTAGATGGAGTAATATTTCATATAGATATGGCACGTGATGATTGTCGGAGCTTCAATATGAGCATTTGGCATGGCTGTTTGACTTGGGTTCATCACTAGTTTTGCAAAACAGCTCTAACCCGCATGTTGGAGGCCGTTTTCAGTTCGGTTTTTACATGTTCTAGGCTGTGATTTCTAGTTAAACTTGCTCCTTGCATGTGGTAGTATAATCTTGATACTTTACCTCCGCACGAGATTGCTTATGGGTCGAGATTGAAGGCCACGAACATGGCCCGATGAAGACGTTTTGAGGTGATTTGATGCAAGCCAAGTATTCGATAAAATGTTGTAACCAAGTTTCAACCTTGAAATGGTCGATTTAAGCTCTATTATTGTAATATTTATGTGCTGTGTTGTTCAACGTTAACGTATATCGGTTTAGGAAATTATTATTATTATTATTTTTAAAAAAAAAAAAAAAAATCCAAAAAATTCAAAAAAATTCAAAAAAATATATAAGTGATAAATGACATCAAATTAAGGAAAAATGACATATATGAAATTTTATTAATTTTATAAGGTCATTTTTCCTAATTTAATGTCATTTTGATATTTTATAATCATTTTTTGCAAATACTCTATTTCCCATATATTCAAATTATTTAGAGTAGTTTCGTGTATTTAGGGTAATATCATGCATATTTAAATTCTCATTTTTGCTCACGGGGGTCCTGTCCCGGGGCGTGATAACAAGGCCATGTAATATTATTTGCCCGACTTGTATCGGGTCTTTCTTTTCCGCATTACTTTCAAGTTATTTCAATTTCTTGGATGTTTATTTACCGCACCGCTTTTCAATAATTTGAGTGTAAATTTTTTTTCTAAATTATGTTAGGATTAGTTTAGACAAAAAAAAACCTACAAAAACATTTGCATGGACACTTAGCGGTTTCATAAAGATTATAATTGGTAATCAAGATGGTGTGGCCATTTAGATAAACAACCTTCCAAGTTAGTGGTACCGCAAGGGCGCTAATAGAAACATTGGCGTAAACAAGTCCCCGTTCCTAGAAATCTCTGGTTGCGTAGAAATCGAGGCAACACTCCCGTGTCTCGGTTGGTTTCTAGCCGACCTCAATAGGCTAGTGGCGACTCCTAGAAGTATATAGGTTGTTAAGAATTAAAATTCAAAATCCAATGTTGCGCGAGGTATAGGTTTGGGAGAGCCCACGTCTAATTTAGGGCCGTTGGTCCACCTCTTTAGGCAAATACCCCTAAACCTTTCTTTCTTTTCCCCGGAGGAAAAAAAGAGGTCGTGACAACTTGCGACTCCACCGGGGAATTGGTTACAAACCTTAGAGGACTTAGGCCGTAAAAATTTGGTTGGTTGTTCATTAACATGGTCTTCATTTGATAGCGCATGTCAAAGGCACGTGGAGGACAAGGTTAGTCCACTAACAACGTGTTAATTGTTTTTGTAGGTTTGGAGTAATAAGGGGTGGAGTGTGTGTTAACCCATTTCTTTTGTAGGGAGGTGTAGGAATGTATGTATATATGGATGAAATTGAAGTGTTGTTTGAATATCAATTGTTGTGTGTGCCTTTATTTTTACCTTAGCACTACACATTTACACACACAACCCGCGATTTAAAACCCCGATCGCACTAGGAAGCCCATAGGAGGTGCCAAAAGATGGAACCCGTGCGGGGAATGACCCATGGTTATCCACTTTTGGTCCCGCTCATTTTGATTAATGATAAAGAGAACTATCCGACGTAAGTGCGGAGTGGGGAAAACTCTTTTGATCTAATTGAAATGGGAACCTTTAGCCTTTAGAATCATACCTTTTAGTGAGCCTCACGAGTCGACATGCGATGTGTCTTTGTGGTTGCCGCATTTTTTTTCTCTCTCTATCAAAGGTACTAGTATTTTATTCCCCAATGTAAATAATGTTTTTTGTGCATATAATGTTTTATCATTAAGTTTAGCTTATTTTGTGACATATGGTGATTGATCAAAATGCCTATTTAGGTTTAGATACCATGGGTTTCCCTGAGCTTCGTATCATCCCTATCCCAAAGAAGGCATTGTTAGACATGTGGGATGCACTTGATGTGGACAAGAAGACTTTTGTAGAGAAGAAACTCGGCCATCTTATTTTTCTCTTATATCGAGAGTCCCACGTGCCATTAGTGAAGGCCATGGCTCATTTTTGGAACCCCAAGACTTCAACATTCGTGTTTGGTCATCATGAATTAACCCCAACTTTAGAGGAGTTAGAAATCATTGTTGGCAATGTCCCTGCATTCGGTCTTGTCGACCCTCCTTTAGGAGTAGATCCTATCCCACTGTTGAGTCAATTCCTAGGAGTTCCTCCTCTTGAAATTAAAGAACTTCTTAATAGGAACTCAAAAGGCCTCCCTTTGTCTTTCATCGAACAAAGATTCCGTAGTCTTCTCCCAAGCCTCAATCCTCAAAATGCTAAAATTTTCCTTCTAGCATTCTTCGGATTCGTTCTTTTCCCGTTCACCCAAAAGACAATGGATCCTAGCCTTGCTCATGTTGTCTATAGAGTCCTTCACCTTAGGGGATTTACACACATGCTTCTTGCCGAAATGTTCCTCTCTCTCAATCGTTTCAAAGAGGACAAGGGTTCAATCCTTAGAGCACCTATAGGCATCCTTCAAGTTTGGATTCTCTCTCACTTAAAAGTATTTGGAGGGAATTTGGCTATTATCAACATCGATAAAGATACAAATCCTCTCACCAAACTTAAGGATATAGAAAAATTCCTCCATGCTTGGACATTCCGTAAATGGGTAGAACTTTTGAAAATATCACCCCAAACCAAATCTTGTGGCAAGCCCCTTGGATTTGCTTCCTAAAGCACGACTTATGAGTAGTCACGATGACCCGATTCCACTCTTAGGTTTGACAGGATCTACATCTTATTACCCTTTAAGAGTAGTTCGTCAATATCGAGTACTTCAAGAAATCCCTCCTCCTTTAAAGTCGGGGTTGCTTCATTTTGACTTTTCGCGATAAGGTTGTCAAGGGGAACCAAATCGAAGACATGAAAAAAGAAGTGGAAAACATCATTAACATCCTTCATCATTGCCCACCGAGGGATATTGAGTGGGTCACCGAGTTGGAAGGAGAAATGAGGGAGCACCACGCATCAAGGGGATATATTGATCGCCGTATTGAACCCGAAGTTGCCGTCGTCATTCCAAAGTTTCCTATGAAGCCAACTCCGAAGGAAATCCAAATGGGGTGGATTATAAGGGAAAGGGATGAAGCCTTAGCTAAGGTGGAGCGTTTGACCGAAACAAACAAACGCATCCGCAAGTTGCTTTGAGGGGAAAACTAAAGGATTAGTCATATTCCATTAGAGTTGTGTTCTTAGAAAAGTGGTATAAGGTTTTCCTTATATGAAATATCAGTAGCAATGTTTAGGAGTTCCTCTACTTTAGTGGATGTATAGGGATCTTCCTTCACAATTTTTGGTGTAATTAGTGATGTTTTTTCCCTCCCTTATAATTACTTTGATTCTAATGGAATATGAGATGGGCATTTTGATCAATCATCATGTGTTACCCCTTTAATTGTATAACTTCCTATGACAAAATATTGATAAGAAGCCACTTATGTGAGATTCGGCTTATGCAAGGGGTTTCTTATTTCTATTTTGTTATAAGAAAATATAAAATTGAAGGGTTTTAAGTTTTTTATTGTATTTTATTTTCTTTCTCATCTTCTATATGCCGATTTGTGTGTTCTTTTGTTTTATTTAACAAGGTACCGACAACACGGCTTTAAGACGATCGCCCATCAGGACCCGTTTTGTAGCTGCAAGGATGAATACAGAAGAACAAAACGCCCGTTTTAACGCCTTGGATAATAGAATCACCGACTTGGCAACCCAATTTGCCCAATTTGCGAACGAGATTCGAGCTAGTCTAGTGGCTGTAGCCCCCAATAGAGACACGCTCGTGCCTACTCCTGAGGCTAGCAATGCCAACGTTAGGGAGAACGTTGCTGAAGAGATTCCCCATCAAACACCCGTAGTGGTGGAACAAGATCCCATCTCGGAAGCCATCTCGCTCGAATGGAGGAGGAGAACAACAAAAGATTTGCTAAGCTTGAGGAGAAGCTTAAAGCCATACAGGGATATGAAACTAACATGATCGAGGATCTGTCTCGATACGCCAAAATGGACTTTCCCGAGAAGTTTAAAGTTCCCGATTTCGCTAAGTATGATGGTACCGGCGATCCAAAAGTCCATCTGAAGTACTATTTGAATAGGATGGGGCGCTATGCGCAGAACACCCCATTATTGATTCAAACTTTTCAGGAGAGTCTATCCGGCCCGGCCTTGCAATGGTACATCCTGTTGGAACCAGAAAAGATGGAAAAATGGGAAGAATTGGCGGAGGCATTTGTGCTACAATATAAATACAATACCGAGATTGCCCCGACACGCAAAGTGTTAATGCGCACGGAGAAAAGGAGAAATGAGTCCTTCAGGTCATTCGCGCAAAGGTGACGCGCCTTAGGCGCTCGAGTTAGACCACCACTAGGACGACGCTGAAATGGTGGAGCTTTTCCTTAATACCCTTCCTCCGGACTTTTACAACAAAATGATTAGCTCATTGGGAAACTTTACCCGTTTGGTTGCCATTGGAGAGAGAATTGAAGAAGCCATGCATGAAGGTCGGATAACCGAAGGCACAAGCAGGAAATTTACCAATAAGAAGGAGAAAGAAGTAGAAGTAGCTTACGTGCAAGGCCCAGCTGAATCAAAACAATTTTCGAATCCTCAAAATCCTTCTGCATCACGAGGGAGGTACCGGGGTGAGCCCGGGAAGTGGACGCCGAGGCAATTCACACCTTTGCCTAGGCCCTTGTCCAAACTGTTACCCATGTTGCTGCAAAAAGGGTTGGTAGCTAAAGAGATTCCTCGTGACAACCCTCCTAAATTCCTAGGGTTTGACCTTACAAAGTCTTGCGAATACCATATGGGTGAGAAAGGCCATGATGTGGATAATTGCCGAATACTCCAGAACAAGGTCCAGAGCTTATTGGACAAAGATATCTTATCATTTAAGGAGACGCAGCCCAACGTCAAGCAAAACCCTTTACCCGTTCATGTCGGGGATGTCAATATGATTGCTTGAAGGAGAGGAAAGGAACGTGCAAATGGCCAGGGTTGACGTCCACAAACTGTATGAAGATTTGATTTTAACTGGCTATTACAAAAAGAGCAATGAAGTTGTCCCAATTGAGAAGAAACTAGAGCGTGTCACCGGGATGATCAACATGGGCATAATCCGCAATGGAGGAGGAGGCCAAGCAAATGAGACGATGACAGGCTGTAATAGATTTTCTCTCCCAAGAATTCTTGTTGTGAATTTGGGATGGTTGTGGAGATGCCGGTCGAGGAGGTAAGCACCGTCAAAATACCGAATGATGTCGACGTAGCCAAGGAAACCGAACCGTTAATCATAAATGAAGGAGAGGCCTTAGATGTTGAATCCGAGCTCAAAGCTAAAAGAGTTTGCGGAGATCGTGCATTTTTGAAGATGGCATTAGAAAAGGGCGAGCGGTAGATACACTAGGCCAACCAAGTGGAAAGTATGACTATCTCGTCAAATACTCACCTCCTCCAAGCTTTTTCATGGATCCTAAAGAAACCGTCCCGATGGGTGGGGAGGCATGGACGACTTAACCGAGCTCAAGGAAGAAACCGTCGCCATGATGACACCAGTAATCATCGATTTATCTATTGAAGAAGAGCAATGGGACTCTAATGAGGGCGAGTTTAAACACGTGGTTATTGATTTGGCGGCCGAGGAGTTCGCGAACTTAGAGCTAGGAGAGGCTGAATCCAAACGGATGGTAATTGAGTTGCCACCATGCGATCCAGATGAGATCCCAAAAAGCCTTGTCACTAGTTTCGATCCTAAGGCAGTCCCATGGGATTATGGGACAAATGAAGTCGATGTTGTTACCCGATCAGGTCGCTGTTATGCACCCGCAGAAGCTATGGAAAAGAAAGCTGTCACTGATGAGGAAGCGAAGCAATTTTTGGCGATGATCAAATCTAGTGAGTTTGATGTAGTAGAGCAGCTAAGGAAGATGCCCGCCCAAATTTCACTCTTGGAGTTGTTCAAGACCTCCGAGAAACACAAAAATGCACTATTGAAGGTTCTAAATGAGATACATGTACCGGAGACCATTGGGGACAAGCAACTGGAGGAGTTCATTGGGTCCATTCTCTTGAAGGACCAAATCTCGTTCTCAGATGAAGATCTTCCGAAGGAGGGACACGATCATAACAAGGCCTTACTCATATCGGCCAAGTGTTGTGATATGATAGTAGCTCGAGTCTTAATTGATAATGGGTCCACTCTGAATATTTGTCCATTAGCCACCCTTCGTCATCTCGGGGTTGGTAAAGAGCAAATTAAACCATCCAAGTATACCGTCCGAGCTTTTGATGGTGTAAAGAAAGAGACAATCGGGAAGTTGAGCTCAACCTTTTGATCGGCCCTACCTCATTCCCGACAAAATTCCAAGTGTTGGATATCCCCGCGCTTTTAATTTCTTATTAGGTCGACCATGGATCCATGCCGCTGATGCTATACCTTCCTCTCTACATCGAGATGGTTAAGTTCATTTCGGAGGGAAAATTGTAACCGTTCGTGCGAAACTGATTTTAAGATCTTTCAAGACACGACCATCCCGTATGTGGAGCACGAGGAGAAGGAGGAATCTAGCTACCATACCTTCGAGCTAGTCTCAATGGTCCATGTACCCATTGGGACCGCTCTTAAGAGTCCTGAAATGTCTGGCCCGTCTATCATGTCAAGTAGAGTGCTATTGAAGTACGGTCACACTCCCGGATTGGGATTGGGAGTGTATGCCCAAGGTATTACTAAGCCCATTGAAGCCCCCAAGAATCATAAAAGAGTAGGTTTAGGCTACCAAAAATATCTGGAGAAATATGAAGAGCTTGATGGTCAAAGCGTATATGGCAGAGGTAGAGGCCGAGGTTACCATGGAGGCCGTATGGGCCGAGGTAATCGTGGAGGCCGAAGTATGCATGGGGAACACATGGGCCAAAGTAGCTGTTGGGGTCGAGATGTGTGTGGAGGTTATATGGGACGAATTGAATATGGAAGTCGCACTAATGCAATACAAAATCAGCAAGGCTTACTCCTTCCATCACTAAAGGATCTTTATCCACCATTGGAGAAGACCTTTACCAAGTCACCTGAGCTACTACAAGAAGAGGATGGAGCAATCTTAGACATAGCAGACCTATTTGGTGACGACTATGTGTATGTCACATTTGATGATGACGAGGCGGAGCCTTCTGTGGGCTTCTTCCAGCTTTCGGAGCATGTCATTCGGCATAATCATGATGCATATATATGTGACTCGGAATTGCCTGATGAAAGTCTCTTCAAATCTGACGAGGATAATGATATCCAGAAAGACATCGAAAGAGATTGGATTCGTCATGAAGAATCTAAACCCTTGACAGCCGAACAAACAGTTATTGTAAATCTTGGTGACACGAGAAAATGTTAAGGAAACCAAGATTGGGGCGGGCCTTTCGAGAGATCGAGGCAAAAAGAATGGTTGAATTCTTAAAGGAATATCAAGATATATTCGCATGGTCCTACGCGGATATGCCGGGATTAGACCCGAAAATCGTGGAGCACACTCTACCAACTGACCCAAATATGCCACCAAAAAGCAAAAACTTCGAAGAACGAAACTGAGCTTTCTAAGAAGATTGAGGAAGAAGTTATGAAGCTATTAAAAGTGGAATTCATCGAAGTATCCCATTATGCTGATTGGATTGCTAATATCGTTCCGGTCATGAAGAAGGATGGACGGGTGAGAGTTTGCATAGACTATCGGGATTTAAATCGAGCAAGCCCAAAGGATGATTTCCCGCTACCGCACATTGATGTTTTGGTTGATAGCACCGCGGGATTTGAACTATTTTCCTTCATGGATGGGTTCTCTGGATACAACCAGATTAAGATGAAAGAGGAGGATAAGAGTAAAACATCCTTCATTACACCATGGGGGACCTTTTGTTACAGGGTGATGCCGTTTGGCCTAAAGAATGCGGGAGCCACATATCAAAGAGCAATGGTCACCTTATTCCATGACATGATGCATGAAGAAATAGAGGTATATGTCGATGATATGATTGCCAAATCAAAGCATGGAGAAGACCATATTAGGGTTCTAAAGAAGTTATTTGACCGGCTCAGGAAATTTAAGCTGAAACTTAATCCTGCCAAATGCATATTTGGAGCGAAGTCTGGGAAGCTATTAGGTTTTATGGTTAGTAGCCGAGGCATTGAAATCGATCCGTCGAAAGTTAAAGCCATTTGCGACCTCAAAGCTCCCTCTACTGTCAAGGAAGTTCGAAGTCTCCTGGGTAGATTGAACTATATCGCAAGATTCATTTCTCAATTGTCGGAGACAGCCAAACCATTCTTCAAACTCCTGAGGAAGAATACTAAGATTGAATGGGACGCCGAATGCCAGAAAGCCTTTGAAGAGATAAAGCAATACCTTCTTCAGCCACCGGTCTTTGGTACCACCAATTCCAAGAATACCACTAGTCCTCTACTTAACCATCCATAAGGAGTCACTAAGGGTCATGCTTGCCCAGAAGAGGCCAAGTGATAAAAAAGAATGCGGGATATATTATCTCAGCAAGAAATTCATTGTTTCTGAGATGAATTACTTAGAAGTGGAAAAAACATGTGTAGCATTGATTTGGATATTACATCGGCTACACTAATACACTTTCCACCATCAGATTTTGCTCGTGAAAGAGAACGACCTAATCAAGTATCTGCTAAAGAAGCCAGCTTCAGTTGGGGAGATGGCTAAATGGCAAGTCCTAATTTCCAAATTTGATATACAAAGCGTAGCACAAAAATCAGTCAAAGGGAGAGCCATAGCCGATATATTGGCTGAAAATCCTAGAGAAGCAGAATTTTTTGACACAGCGAACTTCCTAGATGAACGTATTTTGGCAGTAGCAAATTATAAACGGACCATGTACTTTGACGGGGCCGTAAATTTATCTCGCTCGGGGCCCAGGGCGTTTTGATCTCTCCAAACTGGCCAACATTATCCCGTAGCTGCAAAATTGACATTCCCTTGCACTAATAATATCTCAAAATACGAAGCGTGCATCATCGGCTTGCAATTAGCCATTGACATGAATGTCAAGAATTTACAGGTATATGGCGATTCTGCACTTATTATTATGCAAACAGAGGGTCGTTGTCGGACACGCGATCATAAGCTCATCCCATATCATGAATTCCTTGAAGAATTAACGAAGGAATTCAAGGAAATATCCTTTGAATATTTGCCAAGGTCCCGAAATCAATTTGCTGACGCATTGGCCACATTGTCATCAATGTTGCATGTGATGGAGGGATTGGATATTGAGCCATTAAAGATCGAGATTCTCAAGCACCCAGCTTACTGTATGTCAGTTGAAGGCGAGCTAGACGGAGAGCCATAGTACCACGACATCTTGAACTACCTCCAATTGGGAGAATTTCCTCAAGGATGTGAGGTAGCTGACAAGAAGTATATCAAGAAGCTAGCGTCAAAATTCTTTGTTTCTGGCGGTGTGCTCTACAAAAGATCATTTGATTCAGTCCTGTTGAAATGCGTCGATGCTAGAGAAGCCAACCAGCTAATGAAAGAAATACACGAGGGAGAGTGCGGACCACACATGAATGGCCACCTTTTAGCAAAGAAGATCATGAGGCTCGGATATTTCTGGTTAAGCATGGAAACCGATTGTATCAAACATGTTCGCTATTGTCATCGGTGTCAGATTTATGGAGACAACATCAATGCCCCACCTAACGAACTGCACTTGATGTCTCAGCCGTGGCCATTTTCCATGTGGGGAATAGATATAATCGGGCCAATTAACCCCAAAGCTTCTAATGGACATCGCTTCATTTTGGTAGCTATTGATTATTTCACAAAATGGATTGAAGCGAGTTCATATGTCAACGTCATCGCAAAAAATGTAGCCAAATTCATTCGGCGTGACATCATTGCCCGTTATGGTGTACCATAAGCCATTGTTACTAATAACGGCTCGAATCTGAATAACAAGATTGTGGACGAGTTGCTTCATGAATTCCAAATTCGCCATTTGAACTCGTCACCTTATCGCCCGCAAATGAATGGAGCGGTGGAGGCAGCTAACAAAAACATAAAGAAGATCCTATCTAAGACGGCGGACAATTATTGTGATTGGCATGAACGATTGCCATATGCGTTGTTGGCATATCGAACTTCAATACGTACTTCGACGGGGGCAACGCCTTACTCACTTGTATATGGTATGGAGGCAGTCTTACCGGTAGAGGTGGAAATTCCCTCGTTGAGGATTCTCTCACGATTAAACTCTCGGAGGCTGAGTGGATGCGCGAGAGATACGAACAACTGAATGTGATTGATGAGAAGAGACTTAGTGCACTATGCCATGGTCAATGCTACCGAAGCGAGTTGCAAAGTCCTTTAATCGCAAAGTTCGACCGAGACATTTCCAAATGGATGAACTTGTGCTGAGGAAAGTATTGCCTATCATACCGGACCCACGCGGAAAATTCACTCCAAATTATGAAGGCCCTTATGTCATTAAGAAAATACTAATTCACTCCAAATTATGAAGGCCCTTATGTCATTAAGAAAATACTACCCGGTGGGGCTTTAATTCTGGTGGAAATGGACGGCCGCGAGCTGCCAAAGCCTATAAACGCTGATGCGGTCAAGAAATACTTTCCATGAATGAAATCAAGGCTGTATAGCCATTTCTTGTACAACCCGAGTCACTTAGCACTTGCATCATGCATTTCATGCATACATTCTATACATGCATATGTATTCGTGTTATGTGTATCTAGTTGCTTTGGTGGAAAGATTGTAAAATGAAGAAAATTAAAATGACAAAACAAAAGGCAATGGTCCACATTCGAGACATTCCCAGAAGCTGTCGAATACAAACTCAGGAGAAGGGTAATTTGGTATCGTTTCCGATATACCCTCTCTAACCTTTTTTTTTTTTTTTTTTTTTTTTGACGTAGTTTCCCTATTTGGCAGGAACGTCAGTATCCGAAGAATAAAGTCAAGAAATTGATTTAAGCGGAATACATATCGACCAAGCAAGTATGTGGAGGTAACACATGTCCAATTCACCTAACTTGGTTTAAAAGATGTGTTATTCTAGAGACGGTTCAATTAAATAAAAAAGAAGCGCCTCATGGACACTACCGCGCTTCGGCCTGGTGGTATGGGGAATGAAGTGGTCCGGGAACGGCCGGGGTTCGATCCCAGGGAAGCGGCAATGAGTTTGCCATAAAATGTAAAAAAATAATAAATAAAAATTTTTTGCATCTTTTACTTTTGCAAAAGGAGGAAAGCGCTCGAACTAATGAGACCAAAGACACGAGAATCTCTTCAAGCCTTAAAACAATAGGTTCATGCCGTTGTTTGCTGCCAAATGGTGAAACGATCAAGGGGTCACTTGACTACTAAGGCACGAGTAAGTACTCTTCTTCTCAAAATCAAATGGAAAACAAATGGAGAATTTCCATTTAAAAAAAGAAAAAAGAGAGAGAACACTTAATGTTTTTCTAGAAACAAGCACAAAAAATGGAAATTGAGGAAACAAGTTTCCCACAAAATTCGCGAAAATCTTCTTTACCTTTAATTTGTCCATCCACTCGGCGGATCAGTCATTTCGAATCAAAATTCTCTATGGAGATTAATCCACCCAGATGATCTCAACAAAAATGAAAGGTGATATTACTTATGCCAAGCGAGAAACACTTAGGATGAAGAAAGGCAACCCCTTTCCAAACATGTCCTTTAAGCACTATGGGATTCAAGCGAGAAAGAAAACCCGTGTCGTTTAAGGTCAATGAACTCATTCGCAAGCGGTACATAGATCAAGATGATAAGAGGCATTTCTTTCTTCTATCATACACACTACAGGTAACAATAGTTAGCCCATTTGAGCCTTTTAATGTGAAGAATTTTCTACAAAATACCCCTGTCAAGAACCACCCCATGATGGGGCAATTATGGAGGTGCAGGTTGACATTATTTGGAGAGGAAAGATGAGAAAGGCTTCCTTACGCTCACTTGCATAAATCATTTTGTGGTAACTTCAGGTGAGTTCTTATGGAAGCTCGAAGCATCCCAAGGTGAAGAAGAGCATTCTTTTCTCTACCCAAACACCGATACCCATTGCTTAAACCATATTGAGCCTAACTATTCATTTCTAAAGCCCGAGTGGTGATTATCTCCCCACATTGGGGGCAGGGCACCAATGCAATTGGAATTTACATGAAACTATTGAGAGCATCTTGAAAGTATTAAGAGCTCAAAAGTCCAAAAGAGCAAAAGTCAAATGAAAATTAAAGGGCATGGAAAAGTAGTGTGCCTGGTAAAAACAAGGCCAATGCCCAGGGAAAAGAAATGTTTGCATTGAAAAGAAAATCATTGCAAATGCAAAAGTCATTATGTTAAGATGATTAGTCAAAGGACTTTTGAGACAATTTGAATTTTAAAAGCCTAGCGCTTGAAAAAAAAATGGATGGATGATATGGTAATGATGCCATGATAATCACCAACTCTCAAATTCCCCTTCGAAAAATTGTTGAGCCTTTTGAGCCTTTCACCGAACCAACATTACAACCTATTCCCGAAGCCTCTTCGATTGGGATAATTCGAGTTGAAATTGGGATTTCTAAAGAAGATGCCGCTCAAGAAGTGAGAGCAAGGTTGTCTTTTCTCATCTTAAGGTTTCTTGACTTGTAAACCCGGCGAAGATGTTGATCAATGATTAATTCATTTCATAGCCAATGATGTTTATCCATTGCTAAAACCATGACCAAACCTACACTACGGTCCTCCAAAAGACCTTTTAGATTGGTCAATGTGTACTTATTGCGAATGATTCAAAGCCTTGCACACTTGGAAGAGTGAGATTGAGTGATCAAGCTTATTTCCCATATGAATAAATGGGATCAAATAGCCATTTTCTTGAGAATATGCGAGAAGCCCTTTCTGACTAGGGGTCCTTGCTTGGCATACTTAACAAACCTTTCTCATAAGTCAAGGTCATTTCAACAAGGACTTTTCTCCTAAGAGAATTTGACAATTAATCATATCATCCGAGCATGATGACAATTTTGCGAGTTTGTCAAGTAGTTGGAATTAGCTTGATTTGTTTATGCAATCATTGCTTTCGCATTACTGACACCCTTTTGATATTGTTTTTGATGACATGTGCTGAAAATGATCTTATCTAGTATGCTTTCACTACTAGAATACTTGTTATAATGAATTCTATTTGATGTGCAGTGTCCATTTCAAAATATTCTCAAATGACAGGTTTCTCCAGTGAAACCATGCAATTTCAAAGGGTTCATGGGTCAGCCTTAAACCATGCATTTTCAAGTTCTTGGTTACCTTTAAACCATGCAATTTCAAAGGGTTCATGGGTTTAAACCATGCATTTTCAAGAGATTCTTAGTCATCCGCAAACCATACAATTCACACGGTTAGTGGACTGCCTTAAACCACAAGGTTAGTGGGATTGCCTTAAAACCACATGGTTAATGGGACTGCCTTAAACCATAAGGTTAATGAATTTGCCTTAAATCACATGGTTAGTGGACTGCCTTAAACCACAAGGTTAGTGGGATTGCCTTAAAACCACATGGTTAGTGGGACTACCTTAAACCACAAGGTTAGTGAATTTGCCTTAAATCACACGGTTAGTGGACTGCCTTAAACCACAAGGTTAGTGGGATTGCCTTAAAACCACATGGTTAGTGGGACTGCCTTAAACCACAAGGTTAGTGGGATTGCCTTAAAACCACATGGTTAGTGGGACTGCCTTAAAACCACATGGTTAATGGGACTACCTTAAACCACAAGGTTAGTGAATTTGCCTTAAATCTACACCACAAGGTTAGTGGGATTGCCTTAAACCACAAGGTTAATGGGTCTACCTTAAACCACACGGTTAGTGGGACTGCTTTAAACCACAAGGTTCGTGGGTATATCCTTAAACCACACTTCTCAAATTATTCATAGATAGCCCTAAACCATGCTCTTTACATTAAGCTCATTTGCATTTTCATTTTACTATCGTAAAAAAAAAAAAAAAAAATTATTAGGCGTCACCTTATCTTTGAAAGAAACCTCTTTGAGCTTCCTTCCAAAGAGGGGCATTGTTGACACCTAATTTTTTGCCCAAATTATTGCATATAGATTAATTAATTTAAAAAAAAATTAAAAAAAAAAAAAAAAAAAAAAAAAAGAAAAAAAAAAAGTTGTGGCCAATGATCTAAATGTGACTAGCCAAGCCTAGGAGGTCAATTGGAATTCAAATGACAATTTGGGGCCAAAATGCAATTTCCAAAAGTCGAGGACCAATTCGCAAATTTTGCAAAATTTGCGCCCGAGCCCTTAAATCATCATCTTGGTCATCAATTAAGTTGAAATTGAATTTGGGCCAAGTAGAATCAATCAAATTGAGCCAAAAAGACCACATTTGTATTGAATTGGGTATTTTCGGATAAGAAAATGGCCAACTTTGAGGGACTTTTTGCAAAATTGGGTGGGCACAATTGCGAAAAATGGTCAAGATCTTAAACTATTATACATGAGCTTTCTAATTGATCAAAAAACGCAGCCAAATTAGTGGATTAAAGCACTCAAATCAGCAGCCAAAACTCAGCCCACGAGTTGGTCTTTATCTGGAGTTGCTGAGTAAGCAATTTGGTGGCCCCACCATATCCTCCTCAGCTGCCTAACCAGCCCGATCTTTGCACGTGATGGAAGACCATATATAGCAATGCAAGTGGACGGAAATTGGCCAGGATAAGCTCCTGACAGCACCGGAAAATCGCAGCAAAACCTGCACACTCAACAGCTGCAGAATTAAAAATTTGGCTAAGTCAGGAGAGTGGGTGGACTAGCTCAGTTGGCAGGCTTGGTAGGGGGCTAAAAAGCTGACCAAAAATCCCTCAATTCATGGGATAAGATCACTGAAGCAAGGTCTTTCAAGGGATGAAAAGAAAGAGACGAGATAGAGAGGAGAGAGCTCGGAATCGTCCCCAAAGAGGCCCTCAGAAGCAACTCCAGAAAAGGAAAATCCAGAAATTCCAGACCGACCTAGAGAGAGAAAAGTGAGATTTTCACACACCTGCGGCCAAAATTAGCCAAAACCTTCAACTAGAGAGTGAAAGAGAATTCAAATATCTTTCCAACCATAGGTCGCATGCCCCAAATGGAGATCGGAAAGGCCTCCTAAAGCCCCCGAAACAGTACCCTCCTGGCTGGCCCAGAAAGTGCGAAAATTTTTCTAAGTGTTGAGCCTGCTTGGTCACGAGTGAGGAAGAGCGAGTGCTTTTGAGAAAATTGAGAGACAAATGAGGAAAGCCATGACTTACAAGCCAAACTATAATACATATAGTTTGGGTTGATTTGAACTCGGCCAACAAGAAAGGTTTGGAAGTCTAATTTTGGAAGTCAACGAAAAGCTTCGTTGTCACTTTTTCTTCTGCAGATCTCACTTTCAGCTTGAAGGAACCAACTTCCACGTGCTTCCAGAGGAAAATTTCGTGGTTTCCTTGGCCAAGAGTCACTTGAAAAAGAAACTAGGAAGCAAGGTAAGCATCATAGATGTATTTTTGTTCGAGTTTGAACATGTTTTGATCATGAAAATCGAGAAGGAAACTAGTCCGAAGAACTGATTTCTGAAGCTAAAATTTTTCTAAGTGTTTAAAACCTCTTCAATGCCCCTACATGCTTGACTTGTTACTCCCCTTTGCATGCTTTTTTTGTCGATTGTGACTTTGATGAATGTTACATGGGAGTACAAATGATGCATAGAACAACCCGGTTTAGTCTTTAAATGTCATTGTGAACCATGAAACCATCTATAAGATGAGCCAAAAACCACATTGAGACATGGTTGGCCCGCATAGATCATGCATGAATGCTTCTTGGAGAGTTCATTTTGATGCGTTCGGTTGATCGTTTTCGGTGATGTTTGTTGCATTTGAAAGTAAGTGTTACCTATTTTCATCTAGATGGAGTAATATTTCATATAGATATGGCATGTGATGATTGTCGGAGCTTCAATATGAGCATTTGGCATGGCTGTTTGACTTGGGTTCATCACTAGTTTTGCAAAACAGCTCCAACCCGCATGTTGGAGGCCGTTTTCAGTTCGGTTTTTACATGTTCTAGGCTGTGATTTCTAGTTAAACTTGCTCCTTGCATGTGGTAGTATAATCTTGATACTTTACCTCCGCACGAGATTGCTTATGGGTCGAGATTGAAGGCCACGAACATGGCCCGATGAAGACGTTTTGAGGTGATTTGATGCAAGCCAAGTATTCGATAAAATGTTGTAACCAAGTTTCAACCTTGAAATGGTCGATTTAAGCTCTATTATTGTAATATTTATGTGCTGTGTTGTTCAACGTTAACGTATATCGGTTTAGGAAATTATTATTATTATTATTTTTTAAAAAAAAAATAAAAAAAAATCCAAAAAATTCAAAAAAATTCAAAAAAATATATAAGTGATAAATGACATCAAATTAAGGAAAAATGACATATATGAAATTTTATTAATTTTATAAGGTCATTTTTCCTAATTTAATGTCATTTTGATATTTTATAATCATTTTTTGCAAATACTCTATTTCCCATAGATTCAAATTATTTAGAGTAGTTTCGTGTATTTAGGGTAATATCATGCATATTTAAATTCTCATTTTGCTCACGGGGTCCTGTCCCGGGCGTGATAACAAGGCCATGTAATATTATTTGCCCGACTTGTATCGGGTCTTTCTTTTCCGCATTACTTTCAAGTTATTTCAATTTCTTGGATGTTTATTTACCGCACCGCTTTTCAATAATTTGAGTGTAAATTTCTTTTCTAAATTATGTTAGGATTAGTTTAGACAAAAAAAAAAAAAAAAAACCTACAAAAACATTTGCATGGACACTTAGCGGTTTCATAAAGATTATAATTGGTAATCAAGATGGTGTGGCCATTTAGATAAACAACCTTCCAAGTTAGTGGTACCGCAAGGGCGCTAATAGAAACATTGGCGTAAACAAGTCCCCGTTCCTAGAAATCTCTGGTTGCGTAGAAATCGAGGCAACACTCCCGTGTCTCGGTTGGTTTCTAGCCGACCTCAATAGGCTAGTGGCGACTCCTAGAACTATATAGGTTGTTAAGAATTAAAATTCAAAATCCAATGTTGCGCGAGGTATGGGCTTGGGAGAGCCCACGCCTAATTTAGGGCCGTTGGTCCGCTTCTTTAGGCAAATACCCCTAAACCTTTCTTTCTTTTCCCCGGACGGAAAAAAAGGAGGTCGTGACAGCTTGGCGACTCCACTGGGGAATTGGTTACAAACCTTAGAGGACTTAGGCCGTAAAAATTTGGTTGGTTGTTCATTAACATGGTCTTCATTTGATAGCGCATGTCAAAGGCACGTGGAGGACAAGGTTAGTCCACTAACAACGTGTTAATTGTTTTTGTAGGTTTGGAGTAATAAGGGGTGGAGTGTGTGTTAACCCATTTCTTTTGTAGGGAGGTGTAGGAATGTATGTATATATGGATGAAATTGAAGTGTTGTTTGAATATCAATTGTTGTGTGTGCCTTTATTTTTACCTTAGCACTACACATTTACACACACAACCCGCGATTTAAAACCCCGATCGCACTAGGAAGCCCATAGGAGGTGCCAAAAGATGGAACCCGTGCGGGGAATGACCCATGGTTATCCACTTTTGGTCCCGCTCATTTTGATTAATGATAAAGAGAACTATCCGACGTAAGTGCGGAGTGGGGAAAACTCTTTTGATCTAATTGAAATGGGAACCTTTAGCCTTTAGAATCATACCTTTTAGTGAGCCTCACGAGTCGACATGCGATGTGTCTTTGTGGTTGCCGCATTTTTTTTTCTCTCTATCAAAGGTACTAGTATTTTATTCCCCGATGTAAATAATGTTTTTTGTGCATATAATGTTTTATCATTAAGTTTAGCTTATTTTGTGACATATGGTGATTGATCAAAATGCCTATTTAGGTTTAGATACCATGGGTTTCCCTGAGCTTCGTATCATCCCTATCCCAAAGAAGGCATTGTTAGACATGTGGGATGCACTTGATGTGGACAAGAAGACTTTTGTAGAGAAGAAACTTGGCCATCTTATTTTTCTCTTATATCGAGAGTCCCACGTGCCATTAGTGAAGGCCATGGCTCATTTTTGGAACCCCAAGACTTCAACATTCGTGTTTGGTCATCATGAATTAACCCCAACTTTAGAGGAGTTAGAAATCATTGTTGGCAATGTCCCTGCATTCGGTCTTGTCGACCCTCCTTTAGGAGTAGATCCTATCCCACTGTTGAGTCAATTCCTAGGAGTTCCTCCTCTTGAAATTAAAGAACTTCTTAATAGGAACTCAAAAGGCCTCCCTTTGTCTTTCATCGAACAAAGATTCCGTAGTCTTCTCCCAAGCCTCAATCCTCAAAATGCTAAAATTTTCCTTCTAGCATTCTTCGGATTCGTTCTTTTCCCGTTCACCCAAAAGACAATGGATCCTAGCCTTGCTCATGTTGTCTATAGAGTCCTTCACCTTAGGGGATTTACACACATGCTTCTTGCCGAAATGTTCCTCTCTCTCAATCGTTTCAAAGAGGACAAGGGTTCAATCCTTAGAGCACCTATAGGCATCCTTCAAGTTTGGATTCTCTCTCACTTAAAAGTATTTGGAGGGAATTTGGCTATTATCAACATCGATAAAGATACAAATCCTCTCACCAAACTTAAGGATATAGAAAAATTCCTCCATGCTTGGACATTCCGTAAATGGGTAGAACTTTTGAAAATATCACCCCAAACCAAATCTTGTGGCAAGCCCCTTGGATTCGCTTCCCTAAAGCACGACTTATGAGTAGTCACGATGACCCGATTCCACTCTTAGGTTTGACAGGATCTACATCTTATTACCCTTTAAGAGTAGTTCGTCAATATCGAGTACTTCAAGAAATCCCTCCTCCTTTAAAGTCGGGGTTGTTTCGTTTTGACTTTCGCGATAAGGTTGTCAAGGGGAACCAAATCGAAGACATGAAAAGAGAAGTGGAAAACATCATTAACATCCTTCATCATTGCCCACCGAGGGATATTGAGTGGGTCACCGAATTGGAAGGAGAAATGAGGGAGCACCACGCATCAAGAGGATATATTGATCGCCGTATTGAACCCGAAGTTGCCGTCGTCATTCCAAAGTTTCCTACGAAGCCAACTCCGAAGGAAATCCAAATGGGGCGGATTATAAGAGAAAGGGATGAAGCCTTAGCTAAGGTGGAGCGTTTGACTGAAACAAACAAACGCATCCGCAAGTTGCTTTGAGGGGAAAACTAAAGGATTAGTCATATTCCATTAGAGTTGTGTTTTTAGAAAAGTTGTATAAGGTTTTCCTTATATGAAATATTAGTAGCAATGTTTAGGAGTTCCTCTACTTTAGTGGATGTATAGGGATCTTCCTTCACAATTTTTGGTGTAATTAGTGATGTTTTTCCCTCCCTTATAATTACTTTGATTCTAATGGAATATGAGATGGGCATTTTGATCAATCATCATGTGTTACCCCTTTAATTGTATAACTTCTTATGACAAAATATTGATAAGAAGCCACTTATGTGAGATTCGGCTTATGCAAGGAGTTTCTTATTTCTATTTTGTTATAAGAAAATATAAAATTGAAGGGTTTTAAGTTTTTTATTGTATTTTATTCTCTTTCTCATCTTCTGTATGCTGATTTGTTTGTTCTTTTGTTTTATTTAACAAGGTACCGACAACACGGCTTTAAGACGATCGCCCATCAGGACCCGTTCTGTAGCTGCAAGGATGAATACAGAAGAACAAAACGCCCGTTTTAACGCCTTGGATAATAGAATCACCGACTTGGCAACCCAATTTGCCCAATTTGCGAACGAGATTCGAGCTAGTCTAGTGGCTGTAGCCCCCAATAGAGACACGCTCGTGCCTACTCCTGAGGCTAGCAATGCCAACGTTAGGGAGAACGTTGCTGAAGAGATTCCCCATCAAACACCTGTAGTGGTGGAACAAGATCCCATCTCGGAAGCCATCTCAGCTCGAATGGAGGAGGAGAACAACAAAAGATTTGCTAAGCTTGAGGAGAAGCTTAAAGCCATACAGGGATATGAAACTAACATGATTGAGGATCTGTCTCGATACGCCAAAATGGACTTTCCCGAGAAGTTTAAAGTTCCCGATTTCGCTAAGTATGATGGTACCGGCGATCCAAAAGTCCATCTGAAGTACTATTTGAATAGGATGGGGCGCTATGCGCAGAATACTCCATTATTGATTCAAACTTTTCAGGAGAGTCTATCCGGCCCGGCCTTGCAATGGTACATCCTGTTGGAACCAGAAAAGATGGAAAAATGGGAAGAATTGGCGGAGGCATTTGTGCTACAATATAAATACAATACCGAGATTGCCCCGACACGCAAAGTGTTAATGCGCACGGAGAAAAGGAGAAATGAGTCCTTCGGGTCATTCGCGCAAAGGTGACGCGCCTTAGGCATTTCCTCGGAGTTAGACCACCACTGGACGACGCTGAAATGGTGGAGCTTTTCCTTAATACCCTTCCTCCAGACTTTTACAACAAAATGATTAGCTCTGACTGTGGAAACTTTACCCGTTTGGTTGCCATTGGAGAGAGAATTGAAGAAGCCATGCATGAAGGTCGGATAACCGAAGGCACAAGCAGGAAATTTACCAATAAGAAGGAGAAAGAAGTAGAAGTAGCTTACGTGCAAGGCCCAGCTGAATCAAAACAATTTTCGAATCCTCAAAATCCTTCGCATCACGAGGAGGTACCAGAATTACGAGCCCGGAAGTGGACGCCGAGGCAATTCACACCTTTGCCTAGGCCCTTGTCCAAACCGTTACCCATGTTGCTGCAAAAAGGGTTGGTAGCTAAAGAGATTCCTCGTGACAACCCTCCTAAATTCCTAGGGTTTGACCTTACAAAGTCTTGCGAATACCATATGGGTGAGAAAGGCCATGATGTGGATAATTGCCGAATACTCCAGAACAAGGTCCAGAGCTTATTGGACAAAGATATCTTATCATTTAAGGAGACGCAGCCCAACGTCAAGCAAAACCCTTTACCCGTTCATGTCGGGGATGTCAATATGATTGCTGAAGGAGAGGAAAGGAACGTGCAAATGGCCAGGGTTGACGTCCACAAACTGTATGAAGATTTGATTTTAACTGGCTATTACAAAAAGAGCAATGAAGTTGTCCCAATTGAGAAGAAACTAGAGCGTGTCACCAGGATGATCAACATGGGCATAATCCGCAATGGAGGAGGAGGCCAAGCAAATGAGACGATGACAGCTGTAATTGACTTCTCTCCCAAGAATTCTTGTTGTGAATTTGGGATGGTTGTGGAGATGCCGGTCGAGGAGGTAAGCACTCAAAATACCGAATGATGTCGACGTAGCCAAGGAAACCGAACCGTTAATCATAAATGAAGGAGAGGCCTTAGATGCTGAATCCGAGCTCAAAGCTAAAAGAGTTTGCGGAGATCGTGCATTTTTGAAGATGGCATTAGAAAAGGGCGAAGCGGTAGATACACTAGGCCAACCAAGTGGAAAGTATGACTATCTCGTCAAATACTCACCTCCTCCAAGCTTTTTCATGGATCCTAAAGAAACCGTCCCTGATGGGTGGGGAGGCATGGACGACTTAACCGAGCTCGAGGAAGAAACCGTCGCCATGATGACACCAGTAATCATCGATTTATCTATTGAAGAAGAGCAATGGGACTCTAATGAGGGCGAGTTTAAACACGTGGTTATTGATTTGGCGGCCGAGGAGTTCGCGAACTTAGAGCTAGGAGAGGCTGAATCCAAACGGATGGTAATTGAGTTGCCACCATGCGATCCGGATGAGATCCCAAAAGCCTTGTCACTAGTTTCGATCCTAAGGCGGTCCCATGGGATTATGGGACAAATGAAGTCGATCTTTTTACCCGATCGGTCGTGTTATGCACCCGCGAAGCTATGGAAAAGAAAGCATCCGATGAGGAAGCGAAGCAATTTTTGGCGATGATCAAATCTAGTGAGTTTGATGTAGTAGAGCAGCTAAGGAAGATGCCCGCCCAAATTTCACTCTTGGAGTTGTTCAAGACCTCCGAGAAACACAAAAATGCACTATTGAAGGTTCTAAATGAGATACATGTACCGGAGACCATTGGGGACAAGCAACTGGAGGAGTTCATTGGGTCCATTCTCTTGAAGGACCAAATCTCGTTCTCAGACGAAGATCTTCCGGAGGAGGGACACGATCATAACAAGGCCTTACTCATATCGGCCAAGTGTTGTGATATGATAGTAGCTCGAGTCTTAATTGATAATGGGTCTCCGCACTCGAATATTTGTCCATTAGCCACCCTTCGTCATCTCGGGGTTGGTAAAGAGCAAATTAAACCATCCAAGTATACCGTCCGAGCTTTTGATGGTGTAAAGAAAGAGACAATCGGGGAAGTTGAGCTCAACCTTTTGATCGGCCCTACCTCATTCCCGACAAAATTCCAAGTGTTGGATATCCCCGAGCGCTTTTAATTTCTTATTGGGTCGACCATGGATCCATGCCGCTGAAGCTATACCTTCCTCTCTACATCGATGGTTAAGTTCATTTCGGAGGGAAAATTGTAACCGTTCGTGCGAGAAACTGATTTTAAGATCTTTCAAGACACAGCCATCCCGTATGTGGAGCACGAGGAGAAGGAGGAATCTAGCTACCATACCTTCGAGCTAGTCTCAATGGTCCATGTACCCATTGGGACCGCTCTTAAGAGTCCCGAAATGTCGGCCCGTCTATCATGTCAAGTAGAGTGCTATTGAAGTACGGTCACACTCCCGGATTGGGATTGGGAGTGTATGCCCAAGGTATTACTAAGCCCATTGAAGCCCCCAAGAATCATAAAAGAGTAGGTTTAGGCTACCAAAAATATCTGGGAGAAATATGAAGAGCTTGATGGTCAAAGCGTATATGGCGAGGTAGAGGCCGAGGTTACCATGGAGGCCGTATGGGCCGAGGTAATCGTGGAGGCCGAAGTATGCATGGGGAACACATGGGCCAAAGTAGCTGTTGGGGTCGAGATGTGTGTGGAGGTTATATGGGACGAATTGAATATGGAAGTCGCACTAATGCAATACAAAATCAGCAAGGCTTACTCCTTCCATCACTAAAGGATCTTTATCCACCATTGGAGAAGACCTTTACCAAGTCACCGAGCTACTACAAGAAGAGGATGGAGCAATCTTAGACATAGCGAGACCTATTTGGTGACGACTATGTGTATGTCACATTTGATGATGACGAGGCGGAGCCTTACGTAGCTTCTTCCAGCTTTCGAAGCATGTCGTTTGGCATAATCATGATGCATATGTATGTGACTCAAAATTGCCTGATGAAAGTCTCTTCGAATCTGATGAGGATAATGATATCCAGAAAGACATCGAAAGAGATTGGATTCGTCATGAAGAATCTAAGCCCTTGACAGCCGAACAAATAGTTATTGTAAATCTTGGCGACATATAAAATGTTAAGGAAACCAAGATTGGGGCGGGCCTTTCAAAGATCGAGGCAAAAAGAATGGTTGAGTTCTTAAAGGAATATCAAGATATATTTGCATGGTCCTACGCGGATATGCCGGGGATTAGACCCGAGAAATCGTGGAGCACACTCTACCAACTGACCCAAATATGCCACCAAAAAAGCAAAAACTTCGAAGAACGAAACCTGAGCTTTCTAAGAAGATTGAGGAAGAAGTTATGAAGCTATTAAAAGTGGAATTCATCGAAGTATCCCATTATGCTGATTGGATTGCTAATATCGTTCCGGTCATGAAGAAGGATGGACGGGTGAGAGTTTGCATAGACTATCGGGATTTAAATCGAGCAAGCCCAAAGGATGATTTCCCGCTACCGCACATTGATGTTTTGGTTGATAGCACCGCGGGATTTGAACTATTTTCCTTCATGGATGGGTTCTCTGGATACAACCAGATTAAGATGAAAGAGGAGGATAAGAGTAAAACATCCTTCATTACACCATGGGGGACCTTTTGTTACAGGGTGATGCCGTTTGGCCTAAAGAATGCGGGAGCCACATATCAAAGAGCAATGGTCACCTTATTCCATGACATGATGCATGAAGAAATAGAGGTATATGTCGATGATATGATTGCCAAATCAAAGCATGGAGAAGACCATATTAGGGTTCTAAAGAAGTTATTTGACCGGCTCGGAAATTTAAGCTGAAACTTAATCTGCCAAATGCATATTTGGAGCAAAGTCGGGAAGCTATTAGGTTTTATGGTCGTGTAGCGAGGCATTGAAATCGATCCGTCGAAAGTTAAAGCCATTTGCGACCTCAAAGCTCCCTCTTGTCAAGGAAGTTCGAAGTCTCCCGGGTAGATTGAACTATATCGCAAGATTCATTTCTCAATTGTCGGAGACAGCCAAACCATTCTTCAAACTCCTGAGGAAGAATACTAAGATTGAATGGGACGCGAATGCCGAGAAAGCCTTTGAAGAGATAAAGCAATACCTTCTTCACCACCGTCTTTGGTACCACCGATTCCAAGAATACCACCGGTCCTCTACTTAACCATCCATAAGGAGTCACTAGGGGCCATGCTTGCCCGAGAAGAGGCCAAGTGATCAAAAAGAATGCGCGATATATTATCTCGGCAAGAAATTCACTGTTTTACGAGATGAATTACTCGAAAGTGGAAAAAACATGTGTAGCATTGATTTGGGTATTGCACCGGCTACGCCAATACACTCTTCACCATCGGATTTTGCTCGTGACAGAGAATGACCCAATCAAGTATTTGCTAGAGAAGCCTGCTTTAGTTGGGAAGATGGCTAAATGGCAAGTCCTAATTTCCGAATTTGATATACAAAGCGTAGCACAAAAATCAGTCAAAGGGAGAGCCATAGCCGATATGTTGGCTGAAAATCCTAGAGAAGCAGAATTTTTCGACACAGCGGACTTCCTAGACGAACGTATTTTGGCAGTAGCAAATGATAAATGGACCATGTACTTTGACGGGGCCGTAAATTTATCTGGCTCTGGGACTGGGGCAGTTTTGATCTCTCCAGCTGGCCAACATTATCCCGTAGCTGCAAAATTGACATTCCCTTGCACTAATAATATCTCAAAATACGAAGCGTGCATCATCGGCTTGCAATTAGCCATTGACATGAATGTCAAGAATTTACAGGTATATGGCGATTCTGCACTTATTATTATGCAAACAGAGGGTCGTTGTCGGACACGCGATCATAAGCTCATCCCATATCATGAATTCCTTGAAGAATTAACGAAGGAATTCAAGGAAATATCCTTTGAATATTTGCCAAGGTCCCGAAATCAATTTGCTGACGCATTGGCCACATTGTCATCAATGTTGCATGTGATGGAGGGATTGGATATTGAGCCATTAAAGATCGAGATTCTCAAGCACCCGGCTCTTGTATGTCGATTGAAGGCGAGCTAGACGGAGAGCCATAGTACCACGACATCTTGAACTACCTCCAATTGGGAGAATTTCCTCAAGGATGTGAGGTAGCTGACAAGAAGTATATCAAGAAGCTAGCGTCAAAATTCTTTGTTTCTGGCGGTGTGCTCTACAAAAGATCATTTGATTCAGTCCTGTTGAAATGCGTCGATGCTAGAGAAGCCAACCAGTTAATGAAAGAAATACACGAGGGAGAGTGCGGACCACACATGAATGGCCACCTTTTAGCAAAGAAGATCATGAGGCTCGGATATTTCTGGTTAAGCATGGAAACTGATTGTATCAAACATGTTCGCTATTGTCATCGGTGTCAGATTTACGGAGACAACATCAATGCCCCACCTAACGAACTGCACTTGATGTCTCAACCGTGGCCATTTTCCATGTGGGGAATAGATATAATCGGGCCAATTAACCCCAAAGCTTCTAATGGACATCGCTTCATTTTGGTAGCTATTGATTATTTCACAAAATGGATTGAAGCGAGTTCATATGTCACCGTCACCGCGAAAAATGTAGCCAAATTCATTCGGCGTGACATCATTGCCCGTTATGGTGTACCGAAGCCATTATTACGATAACGGCTCGAATCGAATAACAAGATTGTGGACGAGTTGCTTCATGAATTCCAAATTCGCCATTTGAACTCGTCACCTTATCGCCCACAAATGAATGGAGCGGTGGAGGCAGCTAACAAAAACATAAAGAAGATCCTATCTAAGACGGCGGACAATTATCGTGATTGGCATGAACGATTGCCATATGCGTTGTTGGCATATCGAACTTCAATACGTACTTCGACGGGGGCAACGCCTTACTCACTTGTATATGGTATGGAGGCAGTCTTACCGGTAGAGGTGGAAATTCCCTCGTTGAGGATTCTCTCACAGATTAAACTCTCGGAGGCTGAGTGGATGCGCGGAGATACGAACAGCTGAATGTGATTGATGAGAAGAGACTTAGTGCACTATGCCATGGTCAATGCTACCGAAGCGAGTTGCAAAGTCCTTTAATCGCAAAGTTCGACCGAGACATTTCCAAATGGATGAACTTGTGTTGAGGAAAGTATTGCCTATCATACCGGACCCACGCGGAAAATTCACTCCAAATTATGAAGGCCCTTATGTCATTAAGAAGATACTACCCGGTGGGGCTTTAATTCGGTGGAAATGGACGGCCGCGAGCTGCCAAAGCACATGTAAACGCTGATGCGGTCAAGAAATACTTTCCATGAATGAAATCAAGGCTGTATAGCCATTTCTTGTACAACCCGAGTCACTTAGCACTTGCATCATGCATTTCATGCATACATTCTATACATGCATATGTATTCGTGTTATGTGTATCTAGTTGCTTTGGTGGAAAGATTGTAAAATGAAGAAAATTAAAATGACAAAACAAAAGGCAATGGTCCACATTCGAGACATTCCCGAAAGCCGTCGAATACAAACTCGGAGAAGGGTAATTTGGTATCGTTTCCGATATACCCTCTCTAACCTTTTTTTTTTTTTTTTTTTTTTTTTTTTTTTGACGTAGTTTCCCTATTTGGCAGGAACGTCAGTATCCGAAGAATAAAGTCAAGAAATTGATTTAAGCGGAATACATATCGACCAAGCAAGTATGTGGAGGTAACACATGTCCAATTCACCTAACTTGGTTTAAAAGATGTGTTATTCTAGAGACGGTTCAATTAAATAAAAAAAGAAGCGCCTCATGGACACTACCAGCGCTTCGGCCTGGTGGTATGGGGAATGAAGTGGTCCGGGAACGGCCAGGGTTCGATCCCTGGAAGCAGCAATGAGTTTGCCATAAAATGTAAAAAAATAATAAATAAAAATTTTTTGCATCTTTTACTTTTGCAAAAGGAGGAAAGCGCTCGAACTAATGAGACCAAAGACCTGAGAATCTCTTCAAGCCTTAAAACAATAGGTTCATGCCGTTGTTTGCTGCCAAATGGTGAAACTGATCAAGGGGTCACTTGACTACTAAGGCACAGGTAAGTACTCTTCTTCTCAAAATCAAATGGAAAACAAATGGAGAATTTCCATTTAAAAAAAGAAAAAAGAGAGAGAACACTTAATGTTTTTCTAGAAACAAGCACAAAAAATGGAAATTGAGGAAACAAGTTTCCCACAAAATTCGCGAAAATCTTCTTTACCTTTAATCTGTCCATCCACTCGGCGGATCGGTCATTTCGAATCAAAATTCTCTATGGAGATTAATCCACCCGAGATGATCTCAACAAAAATGAAAGGTGATATTACTTATGCCAAGCGAGAAACACTTAGGATGAAGAAAGGCAACCCCTTTCCAAACATGTCCTTTAAGCACTATGGGATTCAAGCGAGAAAGAAAACCCGTGTCGTTTAAGGTCAGTGAACTCATTCGCAAGCGGTACATAGATCAAGATGATAAGAGGCATTTCTTTCTTCTATCATACACACTACAGGTAACAATAGTTAGCCCATTTGAGCCTTTTAATGTGAAGAATTTTCTACAAAATACCCCTGTCAAGAACCACCCCACGATGGGGCAATTATGGAGGTGCAGGTTGACATTATTTGGAGAGGAAAGATGAGAAAGGCTTCCTTACGCTCACTTGCATAAATCATTTTGTGGTAACTTCAGGTGAGTTCTTATGGAAGCTCGAAGCATCCCAAGGTGAAGAAGAGCATTCTTTTCTCTACCCAAACACCGATACCCTTTGCTTAAACCAAGTTGAGCCTAATCGTTCATTTCTAAAACCCGAGTGGTGATTATCTCCCCACATTGGGGGCAGGGCATATTATTTACCAATGCAATTGGTGTTTACATGAAAATATGAAAAGCATCTCGAAAGTCTTAAGAACTCAAAAAGTCCAAAAGAGCAAAAGTTAAATGAAAATTGAAGGGCATGAAAAAGTAGTGTGCCTGGTAAAAGCAAGGCCAATGCCCAGGGAAAAGAAATGCTTGCATTGAAAAGAAAATCATTGCAAATGCAAAAGTCATTATGTTAAGATGATTAGTCAAAGGACTTTTGAGACAATTTGAATTTTAAAAGCCTAGCGCTTGAAAAAAAAATGGATGGATGATATGGTAATGATGCCATGATAATCACCAACTCTCAAATTCCCCTTCGAAAAATTGTTGAGCCTTTTGAGCCTTTCACCGAACCAACATTACAACCTATTCCCGAAGCCTCTTCAGATTGGGATAATTCGAGTTGAAATTGGGATTTCTAAAGAAGATGCCGCTCGAAGAAGTGAGAGCAAGGTTGTCTTTTCTCATCTTAAGGTTTCTTGACTTGTAAACCTGGCGAAGATGTTGATCAATGATTAATTCATTTCATAGCCAATGATGTTTATCCATTGCTAAAACCATGACCAAACCTGCACTACAGTCCTCCTAAAAGACCTTTTAGATTGGTCAATGTGTACTTATTGCGAATGATTCAAAGCCTTGCACACTTTGGAAGAGTGAGATTGAGTGATCAAGCTTATTTCCCATATGAATAAATGGGATCAAATAGCCATTTTCTTGAGAATATGCGAGAAGCCCTTTTCGACTAGGGGTCCTTGCTTGGCATACTTAACAAACCTTTCTCATAAGTCAAGGTCATTTCAACAAGGACTTTTCTCCTAAGAGAATTTGACAATTAATCATATCATCCGAGCATGATGACAATTTTGCGAGTTTGTCAAGTAGTTGGAATTAGCTTGATTTGTTTATGCAATCATTGCTTTCACATTACTGACACACTTTTGATATTGTTTTTGATGACATGTGCTGAAATTGATCTTATCTAGTATGCTTTCACTACTAGAATACTTGTTATAATGAATTCTATTTGATGTGCAGTGTCCATTTCAAAATATTCGCGAATGACAGGTTTCTCCAGTGAAACCACGCAATTTCAAAGGGTTCATGAGATAGCCTTAAACCATGCACTTTCAAGAGTTCTTGGTTACCTTTAAACCATGCAATTTCAAAGGGTTCATGGGTCAGCCTTAAACCATGCATTTTCAAGAGATTCTTAGTCATCCGCAAACTATACAATTCACACGGTTAGTGGACTGCCTTAAACCACAAGGTTAGTGGGATTGCCTTAAAACCACATGGTTAGTGGGACTACCTTAAACCACAAGGTTAGTGAATTTGCCTTAAATCACACGGTTAGTGGACTGCCTTAAACCACAAGGTTAGTGGGATTGCCTTAAAACCACATGGTTAGTGGGACTACCTTAAACCACAAGGTTAGTGAATTTGCCTTAAATCACACGGTTAGTGGACTGCCTTAAACCACAAGGTTAGTGGGATTGCCTTAAAACCACATGGTTAGTGGGACTACCTTAAACCACAAGGTTAGTGGGATTGCCTTAAAACCACATGGTTAGTGGGACTACCTTAAAACCACATGGTTAGTGGGACTACCTTAAACCACACGGTTAGTGGGTCTGCCTTAAACTACACAGTTAGTGGGACTGCCTTAAACCACAAGGTTAATGGGTCTACCTTAAACCACATAGTTAGTGGGACTGCTTTAAACCACAAGGTTCGTGGGTATATCCTTAAACCACACTTCTCAAATTATTCATAGATAGCCCTAAACCATGCTCTTTACATTAAGCTCATTTGCATTTTCATTTTACTATCGTAAAAAAAAAAAAAATTAGGCGTCACCTTATCTTTGAAAGAAACCTCTTTGAGCTTCCTTCCAAAGAGGGGCAGCTGTTGACACCTAATTTTTTGCCCAAATTATTGCATATAGATTAATTAATTTAAAAAAAAAAGAGATTAAAAAAAAAAAAAAATTAAAAAAAGAAAAAAAAGTTGTGGCCAATGATCTAAATGTGACTAGCCAAGCCTAGGAGGTCAAATTGGAATTCAAATGACAATTTGGGGCCAAAATGCAATTTCCAAAAGTCGAGGGACCAATTCGCAAATTTTGCAAAATTTGCGCCCGAGCCCTTAAATCATCATCTTGGTCATCAATTAAGTAGAAATTGAATTTGGGCCAAGTAGAATCAATCAAATTGAGCCAAAAAGACCACATTTGTATTGAATTGGGTATTTTCGGATAAGAAAATGGCCAACTTTGAGGGACTTTTTTGCAAAATTGGGTGGGCACAATTGCGAAAAATGGTCAAGATCTTAAACTACTATACATGAGCTTTCTAATTGATCAAAAAACGCAGCCAAATTAGTGGATTAAAGCACTCAAATCAGCAGCCAAAACTCAGCCCACGAGTTGGTCTTTATCTGGAGTTGCTGAGTAAGCAATTTGGTGGCCCCACCATATCCTCCTCAGCTGCCTAACCAGCCCGATCTTTGCACGTGATGGAAGACCATATATAGCAATGCAAGTGGACGGAAATTGGCCAAGGATAAGCTCCTGACAGCACCGGAAAATCGCAGCAAAACCTGCACACTCAACAGCTGCAGAATTAAAAATTTGGCTAAGTCAGGAGAGTGGGTGGACTAGCTCAGTTGGCAGGCTTGGTAGGGGGCTAAAAGCTGACCAAAAATCCCTCAATTCATGGGATAAGATCACTGAAGCAAGGTCTTTCAAGGGATGAAAAGAAAGAGACGAGATAGAGAGGAGAGAGCTCGGAATCGTCCCCCAAAGAGGCCCTCAGAAGCAACTCCAGAAAAGGAAAATCCAGAAATTCCAGACCGACCTAGAGAGAGAAAAGTGAGATTTTCACACACCTGCGGCCAAAATTAGCCAAAACCTTCAACTAGAGAGTGAAAGAGAATTCAAATATCTTTCCAACCATAGGTCGCATGCCCCAAATGGAGATCGGAAAGGCCTCCTAAAGCCCCCGAAACAGTACCCTCCTGGCTGGCCCAGAAAGTGCGAAAATTTTTCTAAGTGTTGAGCCTGCTTGGTCACGAGTGAGGAAGAGCGAGTGCTTTTGAGAAAATTGAGAGACAAATGAGGAAAGCCATGACTTACAAGCCAAACTATAATACATATAGTTTGGGTTGATTTGAACTCGGCCAACAAGAAAGGTTTGGAAGTCTAATTTTGGAAGTCAACGAAAAGCTTCGTTGTCACTTTTTCTTCTGCAGATCTCACTTTCAGCTTGAAGGAACCAACTTCCACGTGCTTCCAGAGGAAAATTTCGTGGTTTCCTTGGCCAAGAGTCACTTGAAAAAGAAACTAGGAAGCAAGGTAAGCATCATAGATGTATTTTTGTTCGAGTTTGAACATGTTTTGATCATGAAAATCGAGAAGGAAACTAGTCCGAAGAACTGATTTCTGAAGCTAAAATTTTTCTAAGTGTTTAAAACCTCTTCAATGCCCCTACATGCTTGACTTGTTACTCCCCTTTGCATGCTTTTTTTGTCGATTGTGACTTTGATGAATGTTACATGGGAGTACAAATGATGCATAGAACAACCCGGTTTAGTCTTTAAATGTCATTGTGAACCATGAAACCATCTATAAGATGAGCCAAAAACCACATTGAGACATGGTTGGCCCGCATAGATCATGCATGAATGCTTCTTGGAGAGTTCATTTTGATGCGTTCGGTTGATCGTTTTCGGTGATGTTTGTTGCATTTGAAAGTAAGTGTTACCTATTTTCATCTAGATGGAGTAATATTTCATATAGATATGGCACGTGATGATTGTCGGAGCTTCAATATGAGCATTTGGCATGGCTGTTTGACTTGGGTTCATCACTAGTTTTGCAAAACAGCTCTAACCCGCATGTTGGAGGCCGTTTTCAGTTCGGTTTTTACATGTTCTAGGCTGTGATTTCTAGTTAAACTTGCTCCTTGCATGTGGTAGTATAATCTTGATACTTTACCTCCGCACGAGATTGCTTATGGGTCGAGATTGAAGGCCACGAACATGGCCCGATGAAGACGTTTTGAGGTGATTTGATGCAAGCCAAGTATTCGATAAAATGTTGTAACCAAGTTTCAACCTTGAAATGGTCGATTTAAGCTCTATTATTGTAATATTTATGTGCTGTGTTGTTCAACGTTAACGTATATCGGTTTAGGAAATTATTATTATTATTATTTTTTAAAAAAATAAAAAAAAAAAAAAAAAATTCAAAAAAATTCAAAAAAATATATAAGTGATAAATGACATCAAATTAAGGAAAAATGACATATATGAAATTTTATTAATTTTATAAGGTCATTTTTCCTAATTTAATGTCATTTTGATATTTTATAATCATTTTTTGCAAATACTCTATTTCCCATAGATTCAAATTATTTAGAGTAGTTTCGTGTATTTAGGGTAATATCATGCATATTTAAATTCTCATTTTGCTCACGGGGTCCTGTCCCGGGGCGTGATAACAAGGCCATGTAATATTATTTGCCCGACTTGTATCGGGTCTTTCTTTTCCGCATTACTTTCAAGTTATTTCAATTTCTTGGATGTTTATTTACCGCACCGCTTTTCAATAATTTGAGTGTAAATTTCTTTTCTAAATTATGTTAGGATTAGTTTAGACAAAAAAAAACCTACAAAAACATTTGCATGGACACTTAGCGGTTTCATAAAGATTATAATTGGTAATCAAGATGGTGTGGCCATTTAGATAAACAACCTTCCAAGTTAGTGGTACCGCAAGGGCGCTAATAGAAACATTGGCGTAAACAAGTCCCCGTTCCTAGAAATCTCTGGTTGCGTAGAAATCGAGGCAACACTCCCGTGTCTCGGTTGGTTTCTAGCCGACCTCAATAGGCTAGTGGCGACTCCTAGAACTATATAGGTTGTTAAGAATTAAAATTCAAAATCCAATGTTGCGCGAGGTATGGGCTTGGGAGAGCCCACGCCTAATTTAGGGCCGTTGGTCCGCTTCTTTAGGCAAATACCCCTAAACCTTTCTTTCTTTTCCCCGGACGGAAAAAAAGGAGGTCGTGACAGTGAAATGAAACCGCTATGTTTGGCCGCCTCTCCTTCTACATGAACATAAAGAAAGCATGTAAGGCATATCCGAGGATCAAACTGCATGAGCTTCGTAAGTAAAATGCAGGGCTTGAGTTTTTGTTTTGCTACCACATTAATGCTAATTACAAATGTGTTGTCAAAGGAACTTCCTGCTTCTCTGAAGAGTCAATCTGGCATGGTTTTTCATTAGGTGAGTAGGATCTACGGACGTGATTAAGTTGCCAATGCCCTACTTCATTATTTGTGCGTCATATGCTTTGTTATATGAATACGTAGATGTATACAGATCTATTAACAATATCAATGTTGTCTCTAGGAAAGATGCTAGAAATATCATGAATCCGTGACAAAACTTGTTCATAATTGAAGATGGGACATTCGGAGTGTAACAGATCAACTACTTCGTTGATGAGTCTCACTCATTTCAATACCCAACATTCATGCATCAACTTCTACTTTTCTGGCCATCAAATTAGCTTGGCAAAATAATACGACCAAATCCCTCTCATTCACCACACCCAAATGCAGAGCGGAACCTCGTTTCTGAAACTCTAAAGGTCTCTCGTTTCCTTTTCTTCATCAATGCTCTGCACTACCAAAAACGAAAAAAACTGCAGGAGATGTATTTCGCAGGTTCCTCCCTTTCGTTGAGACGGATGCCACGAACATTGTGGTTTGCTATTCCATTATTAACCGCCATAGGTCACGACTCTCCTGAAGGTCAACTACTATGAGAAAAGTGGCGGATTACTAAGTGAGCATGAACGGTTCGCCTTACAAGACAATATTTAGCTCGGATGCTTCTAAGCCCTATCACAACTTTGGTCCTCAATTCAATTATGCAATTCAAATCATTTTGGAGCTGCCACTACCTATTATGAATCGAATAGGAATCCAAGTAAAACACGTGAGTCTGTTTTACTTTCGTGAACTGAAGAATCATGAGTTTAGGAAACATCATTTCAATATATTTTTTCTCAATATGTTTGTCATTCAATCTTCATCATTTTCATTATCCCTAAATTGCTAACATGTGAAAATAAACGTAAGATAAACACCCAATAATCAAAGCAGTAAATAAATTAACCGCCCCAGTGACACACCAACCACGCCCCTTCCCTTTCTCCGATCATCAAGCCCCCTGATCCCTTTCTTTGTCTTTCATCCCCCCTGAACAGAATAGCCCCGTTCTTTCGAATTCAAAAAAGAAAATAGGTGAACATGTTTCCCCTTTGAAGTGGCGAAGGCCTATGCCTAAAGTAAGAAAAAAAGTAGGTTAAGGTTACGAAGTAAGGTCAGCTGGTTAAGGAAAGCTCAGGTTATGAAATCGCTTAGCTATTAAATTAATTAAATTAATGAAGTTCGCATTTCAGGTTTCGGTGACTATTCCTTCTCTTCTCCTTGGAGTGTGTTCAAGCTTATGAGTTTGAGCCGAGGCCAAATAAACGCACTTAGAATCATTGGTGAGATGGAGTTAACTTACCACCATAGGTATTTGATTACAAATATAATAAAGAAGATCTTCAGCCTACCTCGAAAGAGTCAATTGCCCATTCCCCATAGTTTTGGATTCCGTTGTCCCTTTGCGCTTCGATTAGGCCCACCTTCTGCTTCATACAATAGCATGCTTCAAAGCAAATGAGCTTCACCAACTATACATGCAATAGCACGCTCCGAAGCAAACGAGCTTCACCAGCTGTAGCCTCATGAACTAGTCAAGTTGCTTCTTTTCGGCAAGGCTTACCAATCCTACACTCCCTTCTCCTATTCTTTGTCAAGTGGAGCCTTTCAGACATCGACAAACCAAAAAGATTCCGTCTCTCATAAGGAGTCCTGAACAAATCTACAGTTTTGGACGTACTCAAGGGCTTGGCTTGCCCAAAGGAGCTGCTTCTTATACTTTTCCAATAGCTCAGTACCCAACAAGGGAAGAGTAAAAGCGCTGAGCAACTCGCAAAGTGAATTAGTCTTTTGATTTCAAGTTCCAGGGTACGATAAGGAAAAAATGAGGAACTTGAAATGCATCGAGCAAGCCTAAGGAAAGCCTCATTATCGATCCCCAAGATGGGGCCCTTGTAAATCATCAGTCAGAACATATGGATGCAATGATCTAATCTGGCCTAAATGTGATGTATAAAACTTTCATGATTATGTATGGAACCTAATCTAATCTTTTTGGTTTTTTCTTTGTTTAATTACCATGACAAATTCAAAATTATCTCTTAGTATAACACGTGGCCGAAACTCTACATGCATGCATAACTTGAATTACTAGATGAAATGCATGACATGAATTAATCCTATTATGCAACAATTAACTAGACATAACCTAAACGAGACATTAAATCAATTTATTTTGTGATTCTTTTTCTTTGATTAATGAATGCAAAATTAATTCCTTGAAAGACTACGTGGACAAGACTCTGCATGCAATTAAGCCAACATTCATGAAATTAAACTAATTCACAGGAAAAATATGATGAGAACCGCAAAGTTGCTGGGGCGACTGATACAAACCTGCGGTGATTTTAGTAGAAGTTGTCGAGCTGGTGGTATCCATAAGCAGGATGCTTCATACACTTAGGCCCCTGATGAAAAAACAAAGTGGAGGGGAGATCCCCCTCAGTTTCACATAATCGGTGTGATCCTCTTTCAAATAATCGTGGACAGTCAGAGGGTTATTCAAGTTTTAAGTGCAACTAGTGCATTATTATGTCCAGAAAAAAAACTTACTCTTGACGTCCTGTTGCGGGTTTTTGTCCCCAGGGATCTGTATGTTCTGGACTTTATCGGTTCTATTGGATGCTGGTAAGCACTCAATGTCGTACCAATGAAATCATCTCGACAACCTAAAAAATAAGGATAGATATATAAACTACTGCACATTATCATAATGATGAAAGCAACCAGCCTCGGGATTAAGCTTACATCACGGGAAGCAAACAAAGAGGCAAGTCCAATTGGAAGGAAAACAATGCTAACCAGCATGAATGCTGAAATCACCTGCACCAAAAAATGGGAGACTTCAGTATTTTTATCAGGAATTGGCAAGTGGTTACGAGATGTACATATTCTTTTGACTTGGTTATCTTTGAGGGTGCATTCTTTGGATGGAAGGACAATTGTGTCGTCATTTTGTTCTTGGTAAAGTCAGGGTGTGACAATACCTTCTCGATTTGGGGGTAAAATATACAGCACAAAGTGGTTGGTCATTCACTCTTTCAAATGGGGCAAGACGTTTCTGCTTTTTCTCTGCTTCAGCAAATGTTCATTTAGAATCTTTCAGAACAAATTACTGTAATATAGAAACATTCGACCGCGAATATTCATTCCCAGGTCTGTTTTAGTTGTAGGATTGCCTCATGGATTCTCGAATTGAAGGAATTGATCTGGTTTTATCCCACATAAGCAACTTTTGCTACCCAAAATATTTTCTTGACGGAGGCTAAATAACCCGAAAATGAAAAGAGAAAACCCCCAACCAACTAGCAATTAAAGGGGGCCATCACTATGGGGTGGTCACCTTCACAATGACCATCACTACAACTTAGGAAGGACTGACACTCTCTGAAAGTTTTTGTATTATGTTGGACACTCCGACACATGTCCGATGCTCTCGGACATTCTCTGACAATTGATCAACACGTGTTGAAAAATCTAATATTTGATCAACTATCCTAATGCTTTCTGACACTTGAATCAAAATTACGAAATACGAATTTTCAACACGTGATTTTAATACGTGATATCAATTTTAAAAATTTTCAATAAATGATTCGCGTGTTTCTTATCTTGTTACTTTTACCACTCGGTTTCGACAAGGAACATAATAGATTAGGGCCCGAAAGGAGAAGGGATGACGATGGTGATAAAGTTAAACTTCTTATATTTTATTGCCTCTCACCGCCAAGTGGTTGATGGAGAAATGTGCCGTGATGTGTTTTCAGATCCTAACCCTTTGGTGCGATTTGAGTTGTCGTTTTCCCAGGGCAAGTGGATTGGTTGGGATACCGAAATGGACTATCATACACGGAATAATGCTTAGTTTATTTGAGCTATAATTTGGGTAAGTTAAGTGACGAGGTCGGGGAGCGTGGAAGATAAGGTTACGTGGATTACACTCAGATGTCACGCTTCTAAAAGCACTCACGACTCCTCTTATTCGTTCTTTGCCGTCACCGGATAGAGAAAGGAGACCCTTTCTCCACGTACGCCTCGTGTGATATTGGGGCAATACCATGGCTGTTGTAGTTGCTAATGAGAGATTTTTATGGGATCAATGACCAATTGTTCTAAAAATTTAAATTGTTAAATGGAGATATTTATGAGACAACTATCATATGTTTTAGAAGTTTAAATTGTTACATCGCTCTATCAGCTGAAGTGTCGTTTCATCCTCGACTTTTTGCTTGGAAGGCCATTTAGGAAGGTGGAGTGCTTTTTGCGATGGAGAAGCGAGAGGAAGCTTTGTCCTCTCCTTTTTCGCTACCCACCCCAATTTGTTTAAGGAACAAATTCAAAAAGCTTGGCTGTTTTGCTTCTGTGGGGTTCGCCCCGTTTGGCAACACAGTCCCTGCTCTCCCTCTCTCTCCTTTTGGACTTTGTGCATAAGTTCGGTGAAATATCGAGGTCGTGTGAGAACAAAAGCGTGCGCAACGTATCGATGCTGCGACGTGACATGAAAGCGTAACTGCTATCTAAAACGGAAAGAGAATCGGGGGCCATCCCAAGTTTGGTTCCGGAGTCAAAACTTATTATTTGGGTGGGACAAAAGGGGGATTTCTATTTACGGAATAGCTTGGTCGATCAGTAATTACATTTGGGAGATGTGCTCCTCGGAACGAGAAGGACATCTAAGATGGAACATATGATGATGAACGGGATGTACAAATGCAGGAATTGGAAGTTGGCCATTTGTCTGGTGACGGAAGATGCCCGCGAGTGCCATTTTTTACCAAGTCTCGTTCCTAATATTAGGTACGAAGTTCGCCTAAAATAGTGAGTGAGAGAGAAAGTGGGTTTACCAATACCTTATATTATTAATACTATATTATATTATATGGTGTCTTTCTTGAGGCCTTCCCAAAATGCAGTAATTTAAACGGTACGTGCATGCGTGGGTGGGTGGGTATATAATATAAAGAAGGATGGAAAGGCAGAGATGCGAGCTTGGGCCTCCCATCATCCAAACAGGTCCCCTCCCCGGTGCGTCGTTGTGGGTTACTTCCTGGAAAACCGACTCCGGAATTACAGATTTTCCTGGCGACAATCATGGAGCAGAACAGCCCCCACCACCTGAGCGTCACCATTGGCGAATCCCGTCGCGAGCTCCTCTCTCCCCTCCCCGACGATCCTCCCCCTTCCTCCATGGACGTCTTCGTCGACGACGACGACGGCTACGACGGCTCCTCCGCTCCCTCATGGCGTCTCAGCCTCACCGAGTTCCGCCTCCCTCCCCGCGACCCCCACCGCCGCCGCCCCCTCTCTCGCTTCTCCTGCCGCCACCTTCTCCCTGCTCCGAGTCTCTCTCTCTCTCTCTCTCTCTCTCTCTCTCTCTCTCTCTCTCTCTCTTCTCTCTATGCCGCTTTTTCCGTGGAAGTGAAAGTGCCTCCGTCGTAGCGTCAAAATCCTGGAATTTCCATTTCCTTGCTTATTCGCCGTTATGTATCTCTGTTGCGTAATCCAAGCATCTCCCGTGTTACCCTTCGCACGATCGCCACCCTCCGTGCGATCGCCTCGTGCTTCGACTTCTCTCCATCGAAAGCAACGACGCCTTCTCTGGAACGCATGCACCGTCGCTAACTCCATGAAACTAAGCTGATACCTTAGACCATGCTTTTGAAATTTTCGCTGCTCGACGGAAATTAACATGCCGTATCTTGTCTGCATCATTTTCTGGCAACTTCTCTTGCAGAAGCGCCACAGTGTCTGGGACCGACCTGCTTTTGCTTGGTCCGTGTTTGTATTTATGGGTGAATTTGTGCTTGGTCCGCTGGGCAGTGTTCCACCGTGGTGGGATCCCACAATAACACAGATATTCATTGCGAAGTACTTGGAATTGTTGATTATGACATAGCTTTCGAGCCTTTCTTTCTTTTCTTCTAGCCAGCAGTATCAATCAACAGAAACACGGACGAAAGTTAACGAGGTCTGACTCGTTGCTTCATTAGACCGTCTAAATCCATCGCACCGTGTCCTTTCAACTTAGCTTTCTGTAAAACCTATCAAAACTGAGCGGTACGAGGAAAGTCATTCCGTAAGCATCATTTTAGTGAAATGGAAATTGAGTATGAAGTTTTAAGATGTTTAGTGGCATGTAATGGCTACTCTCACCCGTGGTCAAATTCAGGTCATAGTGTTGGGGAGTCAAGTTATATTATAGAATGTTATTGTGCTTTCAACATTAGGAGAAACCGTTCAAGTCTGGATCTCCTTATTTTGCTTGTAACTGACTCAGATTGTATTCAATAATTCCAATTCAGGGAAGGAGCGCAAGATAGCAGAATATTACAAGAAACAGGAAAGCCTTCTCGAAGGGTACAATGAGATGGAGACCATGACTGAATCAGATTGTTTTCCAGGAAGCCTAACTGAGGTAGATTCCATGTAGCTCATGTCATCCTACTTTTCGTTAGTTTCAGACCTCCGAGGGGATTGTGCTTTCTTAGCTCTAGGAAAAGCAGATTCTTTGGCACAATGAAATGCTTCTCCACTTGGTAGCTGTTGAAGCAAGAGAGACAATCATTGAGATAATAAACCTGATTTTATGACATTGTACTTCAAGTTTTCTAAGAAGACATCGCTTGTGATCAATTAACTGCAATCTGTCAGGATGAAATGAAGCAGCTTGCAAAGGGTGAAAGGTTTGCGGTTCATATTTCAAACATAGCAAACTTGGCGCTTTTCATAGCAAAGGTCTTCGCTTCTGTTGAGAGCAGATCGCTGGCAGTTATCGCCTCAACCTTGGATTCATTCTTAGATCTACTATCAGGTTTTATTTTGTGGTTCACGGCACATGCTATGAGGAAACCAAACCAATATCATTACCCTATTGGTAAGAAGCGGATGCAACCAGTGGTATGTTCCCCTGCTTCCTTGGTTAAAAAATTGTCGTGGATCCATGGGGAAACACATGAATCGAATCGACTTTTCTTTTGCTCCCACTTAATTTCACTAGCCTTGCCTAGACCTATGACTATTAACTATTGTTATGGATTACTTTCTCCCTTACTACTGGAAAAACGAGATGTTCGATTCTGACTGACCATGTAACTTGGTTCTTCTGCCGTGCCTTCTTTTCTCTTTGTTATGTCACTCGATTACGATGGAGTGCTCATTTTTCGATAGCTTTAGCAACCGTGATAATGCATGTGTTATCTTTAGATAACAGCTGGCTGCTTAGTTGAATTACAACAACAAATTATACTCAATTTCCCTTTGTCTCTATGATTAGCTCACAAGAGAAGGCAGTGTCAGATATAGTTTGTGTATAGCAGGGCTATTGAAATACTGTAGGATGAAGCGTGGCACTGATGACGGGAACCAAATTGCCATGCAGACCAGGGGTGACCAAAAAATGACAAGAGTAGACGGTTCTGGTTTGATTTGGCTTCAGGTCGAGATTATGTTGGTGGTGTCTTGAGTGTATCCATTGTTGCATCGCTGTGATCCGTTACTTACGAAAACCTGATCAATATGAATTTTAAGTTATACTTAATCCGTCTCTGATATTGATTAACCACGTGAAGTTCTTAAGACTAAATAGCATCAGAGCTAAGTGAAATTTGGGATGTTACAGTTCTGGTTTCACAGCGGATTATGGAGAGATTAGGTGGATTAGGATTAGGAAGACAGAGCTGCTTTGGTTTTCGGAGTGATGAGGTGATTCAAGGCTTAGAGAATGTAGTAGCCTGTACCCATGAGAATTACTAGGAATTACACAAGTTAATATTTGGTCATTATGATTCCGAGATCAAAGCTAAGTGAAATTTGTGATGTTAGATGTGGTGTTGTCTTACATCCTTCGTTTTAATGTCCAAACACAATAAATCACAGTAATGAGAGAGAGAAGAGGGGAAGGGGGGGGGGGGGGAGAGAATTATGAACCATACCAAACTAGTTTTTTTTTTTATTTTATTGGTTCAACTCAACATCTCCAGTTCATTTGATCAGCACATAAACAAAAAATCCTATTTTGTCTACAAATCAATGAATAAGATGGCCGCAGTCTGACATAGATGTTATTTATATGTCGGATGGGTAAAAATAGTTAAATGAATGCTTGTTATAAGAGAGAAACCAGTCAAAAGGAAAAATAAGACCATGTTTTTTTAGGTACCGGGAGTCGATGACCCCAATATTATAAGCAATGAGAAATTGCTTGAAATTTTCTCTATCAGAGTAATATGTGTTGACTAATCAAACTTTCTGATTAAGCTATGAGTGTAATGGTATTGGTGGTTTGAAATTGCAGGGTATCATTGTATTTGCTTCAGTTATGGCAACTCTTGGCTTACAAATCCTGCTGGAGTCTGTTCGAGAAATTCTCTCCGAGGCAAGTAATCTTTATGTTGTTTGCCTTTTCATGTCTCTTTGCAAACAAATTTAAATACAGAGCCTGGGATAGACTAGTATACAGAGCAGTTAGAACAAGAGGAGTTCTATTCATCTAATAATAATTGAAAGAAGGCTTTGAGTCTTGTCTGGGTACTTGGATATTCTAGTCAGTCTTAAACTTTAAGAACTTACCTTAAGGATATAAACTTCTTCTTCCGATTTTTCATTTGGATACTCCTAGAAATTTCCAGAAAAAAAATGTTTTCGCATCACAGATTGACCTTCATTCGATTTTACTACCACTTCCCAATAAATCAATTGTTTTAAACATGCAGACTTAAGATACACTTACTAAAGTTTAGACTGTCATCTCACTCCTCTAGTTCACTCATCTTATCCCAGTATATTTCAATCAAATCTACATACAGTCACGCCCAGATACTGATCGTGAGAAGGAGAAGTGGATGATTGGGATTATGGTTTCTGTTACAGTAGTGAAGTTTGCCCTTATGATTTATTGCCGAAGATTCAAGAATGAAATCGTCAGAACATATGCTCAAGATCATTTCTTCGATGTTGTAACTAATTCTGTCGGTCTGGCGGCGGCTGTCCTAGCCATCCAATACTACTGGTGGATAGATCCAGTTGGAGCTATAATAGTAAGTTCATCTCGAGCAGTCCTACTTTGAGTTTTTCCATCGTGTGTTTCTGAGAGTTATAGATTTACTGTTCCCCTCCATCTTAGCCATATATTTGTGTTAGTGCACAACTTTTCTCAGCCAAATTATGACATACTCTGCAGATAGCAATATATACCATAAGCACGTGGGCAAAAACGGTGATCGAGAATGTATGGTTGCTTATCGGAAGGACGGCCCCACCTGAATTTATAGCGAAGTTAACATATCTCATTTGGAACCACCATGAAGAGATCAAGCACATTGACACAGTGAGAGCTTACACTTTTGGTTCTCATTACTTCGTGGAGGTGGACATAGTATTGCCTGAAGACATGCTCTTGAACCAAGCCCACAATATTGGGAAATGCTTCAAGAGAAGCTGGAGAGATTGCCCGAAGTTGAGCGAGCTTTCGTACATATTGATTTTGAGTTTACTCATACGCCCGAGCACAAGAATAAAGTATGAGGTGGATGATCACATCTGACCATCTAGAATCAGGCGGCTACTCCCTCGTCTTATTCCGTTTTATTCAAATTGCTTTTACCACAAAAGCATTTTATCCTCTGATATGTGTTGAAGATCAGTGCTTGGTTGAAACGATGTCCTTATTATTAGTAGGAACTACTTTTGAAATGGTACGCCATTTCATTTTGTTCTTTCATTGTGAGGACTGAACTATTAGGGAGAGATGCTCGAAATCTTCGTTTGTCACGTGGAAGGAAGTTATTGGCTTTTAAGACCTTAGGTTTTTTCCTCCAGGTAAGCATTCTTCCCCCACACTAGCGCTTTCCATGTAAGAACTCTAAAATTTTCAGGATACGGAAAGCCCCGTTCCTATCGAAGCATCCTAGGTTGGAAATGTCAAAAGGGTTGACCCCTTCGGTGGTGGTACAAACGGTCCTGTGTTGGGGGTAGGTCGCTAGCTAGAATGAACCTCGTACCAAATTCGAATGGAAATTATGGAATTGTAAAATGAGGAAGAAGATTCTCTGCATACTCGACGATGCCATTCTTCCGTGAAATGCTGACTGCTTTGTATGGTAGCATCTCCTTTGACTTGAACATGAAGAAAGCATATTAGACATATTTGAGGATTAAACCGCAAGTGTCTCCTTAGTAAAACGAACGGCGTAAGTTCTTTCTTTGGCTACCACATTACTACCGATCACAGGAGGCATTGTCAAAGTAGCTTGCCGCTCCATCAGAATAATCTGACTACTTTCTCTGAAGAATCAGTCCAAGCAAAGTTTTTCTTCAGGTAAATAGCTTAGGCAACGTTTAATTCCAGATCTAGTATCTACAGACGTGGACAAAGTCGCCAAAGCCGCACTACGGTCCTTTTGCGCACCAACATCATATGTTTCCACTCCATACACCTGGAGGTGTATGCAGATCCATCAATAATTCAAACGTGCAAATATCGCGCCAGTGTCTCTGAGAAAGATGCTAACCAAGACTCCGTGACAAAACTCGTTGAAATTAGAAGACGGGGACATTCAGCATCTGACAAATCAACTACTTCGATAATGAGAATCAATTTAATACCCAACAGTCATTCATGAATATCCACTTTTTCTGGCCATCAAAGTTGACTCGGCAAAATAGTATATGACTAAATCCCTCTCCCATGCACCACACACCCGAATGTATAGTCGGACCTCATTTCTGAAACTCTCACGGTCTCTTGTTTCTTTCTCTTAATTAAAGCTTCGCATTGGCCAACAAAAATCTACAGTTGATGTACTTCGTAGCTTCCTCCCTTCAGTTCAGCATTATTCCAATCACTGTACTATGGAAGTCATTAATAAGAGCAAGCCTTTGAATTAGATACAGACCGTCTAGCTGTTATACAAAGATCTAACATTTCATATTCAACTGCTTTTCAACCACAATAACAAGTAAATAAAAAAATAGATTACTTAAAAGATTTTTGATACACAAAACTACATAAAAAGCCATGAAGCATCAAACCACAAGCCATCAACAAGTCCATTTGATTGCTTATTGCCAGGATGGGTTCCGGTTCCAAGACAAGTACGAGGGATCTCCCAGTTGCCTGGTTGAAAAGAGGTGTTAGCGAGTTTGTATCATGTAATAGCAGTTATCAAACATTTTTACATAAAAATTAAGGTGCATGCGTTCAACAGGCAAGAATGTCCTTCATGCTAGAGCACGCAGCAACTCAGACGCCCAATCATACTCCAACTCGAGTAAAATTTTGCAAGACATCTCCTACTCTTTTCTGTTACTATAATCTAAATATTTTCTGCTAGATTTTCCATTTAAAAAGTGATCAGCTCAGTGAGAAAAAGGAAGGCATGGGGAACTAGCCAGACGAAGCTGAAGACCTCACCTTGGCTTCACAAGGTATACAATGGTGAAAGCCATAGCCAAGAAAAAGCACAATCCACCCACAGTCAGGTAAGCAATGCCAAGAAAATCGTTCTTTCCTCCAAGCCAGCTGGTGGTGGAAAGCACAAGCTTCTTTTTTCCATTAAAGCTGTATGTGTTGTAGTTATTCGCCAGCGTCACATTTATCACTTGATTCTCCTCTAGATCTTGCTCTATCTTCCCATATAATTTCCTGAAAGTAGGAAGAGCTGCAGTTCTCATCCACACAATGAGGTCCTCCTGCTCACTCAACTACAAACCAGACAAACTCAACAAGTTAAATATCTAGCAATTTTTACTGGGAAATGTAAAGGACTTCCATTGCTTATTATGATGCGATGAGACAGTCAACTCAAAAGACGTTACCAGAAATCTTCTAAGAGATGCTAACTACATACATGCAGTGACATTCAATTGCTTTCATTGTGAAAAATATAGTCAGAAGTTTCGCAATATTTTCAGTAATAGATAGATGCTCAAGCAAAACATGATCTAAGACTAACTACAACAGCGCAATTTACAATTCTCAAGTCGTGAGATTCTAGCCAGGCTTACCGGAATGGATGAATTAAGTTTTGCTCCGCCTATTAGACCTCCACTTTGAAAGTTCGTCGGGTACACATCTTTACCAAATTTATGTTCCCTATCACTCTTCCATGAGATACCCTTCTTATTCACATTTAATGGCGTATTGTTGATCGAGAAACTATAGGTGTCGTTGAATAAGCTCCAGGCTATGAGACCACAGGGAACAATATACAAGCCATTATACATATCTTCCGGTTTACAGTCACTGACTTCAGATGCGCTGCTATTATCCCTTAACTGTTGATCACTTCGACTTTTCACATACCTGAAATTAAACAAAGCCATCACAGTTAATGCAATAAAATATGGCCAAACACATCTGCTCTCTTGTTTATTGTATTGTGAGGAGCGGACATCATTGCTACCACACCAACTCCCTTTTTCCGATGCTACCATACCAATTGCCCATGGAAATACAATCAAATAATGGGCAAAATCCATTGGGATCACGTGAGATTGTAAAATCAACAGTTTTTCCTGACATGAAATGCATGCTGGTTTCCTTGCTTTAAAGCCATCCATTATGGTTTTCCTAAAAGGCATTACTAAAGGCAGGCCAAGACATCATGAAGTGGAATCCCAATCATAAAATGGAAAACATCTCCTTTTATTAAGCATTAGTTACAAAGTATACATGCGAAGATTCGAAAATGCAGCGGCTCAGTCCATATTATCTCATGCTACTCAAAATACGAAAATAAAACGAATGGATCAGACGAAATATCCAAAATACCATTTGGCAGGAGAGAATAAGTGCATCTATATCCAAAAAGCTACCAGAGACACAACATCTCCATGTTTATTAGCGCCAGGGTCTGACTGAGTTAGACAAAACTAACCATTGATTTCAGATACTCCTTCACACGAAAAATATGCTGAGAATGCAAAGGTTATTGAGGCAACTGATACAAACCTGCGATGATTTTGGTAGAAGTTATCCAGCTGGTAGTATACGTAAATAGGTTGCTTCATATGCTTAGGCACCTGAAGACAGCAAAAAGTGAAGGGGAGATAATCCTCAGTTTCACAGTGTCAGTTTGATCTTCTCTTAAAAGCATGGAGAGTGAGACGGTTATTCCAGTTCTATGTGCAACTACTGAATCATTTTATCAAGAAAAGCTTACTGTTAAATTCCTGATGCAGGCTGGTTTGGGGCTAGGGTCCTGTATGTACTGGAGTTCATTCGTTCTATTGGCTGCTGGTATGCACTCATGGTCGTACCGATCAATTATCTCGACAACCTAAAAGATATCAATAAATGTATAAACAGCTGCACATCATAACAACAGAGAAAGCAACTACCCCTAGGATCATGCTTACATCACGGGAAGCAAACAAAGAGGCAACTCCAATGGGAATGAAAACAATGCTAACCAGCATGAATGCTGAAATCACCTGCACAAGGAAGGGGAGACTTGAGTAATTTGACCACTAATCCAATAATCGAGGAGGTACTGGGAATGGGCAAAAGGTAACGAGGTCTCACCCATCTAGGTGTGAGGATTGGCTTGCAAGCAGGAAGCTCCTGTTGGGTGAACTTTGAGTCTGAGAGGCCAGAAGGCAATTGAAAGCAACAAATTTTTATTTCAGAAAAGGAGTCAGGGCAATTACAGACATTCCAAAGAGGTCGGCCAGTTTAATCACACGCCGAGATCAGCAGCAATCACTTCATTGCATCGACTTGCCAAAATCGGAAGGACAAGGCATAAACTGATTACTAGCTTACAAGATAGATTATTTATCTCGGTAGAGTATCGTTCGCGCACTTAAACAATCAAATCCTACTAATCAGGACTGTCCTATCAGAAGGTAAGTGCATCGGTTTCGTGGTGAGCATGTTTTGCTGATCCCCTCCACGTAAGCCCAGAGTACAGAAGCTCACACAAGCAAGCGAAGGACCCAACAAAGCAAGACAACCCCAATCAAAATACACGGATAAATCGACCAAAACACGATCGCAGCTCAACAAGAGATACAACAAACAAAGAGTGATCAGACGACTCCGTGAACTTGCACATGCAAATCCCCCAGAGATTGAAAGGAATTAGGGGGAAAGGGATTGCACGGTTAATAACCGATCATCTAGGAAGGAGATGATCAACGGATAGAATCGAGAGCGAATCGTAGCCGGAAACCCCAAGCTGGTGAGAGAAATCGGAAGGGAAGAGGGAGGGAGGAGGGGTAAAGAGCGAACGTACACTTGGGACGCTTGGAATTCCTGCGGACGGCAGAAGCCTCGGCGGATCCAGGGGCGCCGGAGCTGGACGGCACCGCGGTAGAACTCATCGGAGAGGAGCGACCGAAAATCCACAAGGAGGAGACGGAGATTGCGAAGTCGGAGATCGAGAAGGATCGTATAAAACCCTAAGATCTAGAGAGAGAGAGAGAGAGAGAGAGAGAGAGAGGATGGAGGTGAGGTCGCAGTTGGTGTATTTGACTTTTTTGGGGGGGTTATTGGGGGAGGAAGGAGGAGGAGGAGGAGGAGGAGGTTTTCCTACACCTCGTTATAGCATCGACCGGCCGCCCTCGGACATTGTCTTCTCGCTCTCTCTCTCGTCTAGAAGGTCAGCAACGAAGGCGAAGCCTGAGATAAATTCATCCGATCCATCGAATTGGATTTTTCATTGAAGTGAATAAAAAATAAAGGAAGTTCCCACAAAAAGACGTAGACCACCCCCTCCCCGCGTACACGGTTGGACCCGGTCTGATTCCCATCTCTCGTCTTTTGGGACTTTCCACGCGCCGACTACTTTTCTTTCCCTCGACCTGGAAAAATACCCAATACCCGAAAGCAAAAAACAAATTTCTTTTATTATTTGAGACGTACTTGATGTGAATATTACTTTATTTGCCTTCACATGTCAACAAAGAATATGCCGCTCCCCTGAAATAAAACGAAAATCAACTCTTCCTTTCCAGACCCCTACCGTAAAATAGCTGCTCCACGTTTCTTTCATTCGTTTGCTGGATATTCTGTATGATTTTTTTTCTTTTTTTGATTGATGCACGAGAGAGAGAGAGAGATTTTGCTTGTCATCCTCCTACATTTTAGTTAGTCGACAGATACGGCGATTGCTTTTGTTCTAGAATCTTTTGAGTTCAACAATGCAAGCCCTGCGACAACGAGTTCATGCCACATGGTGCTAAAACATATCCTAGACTGTTGCAGAGTGCATCGGTCTGGGGTATCCATGATTGAGAAGAAACGAGAGTAAATTTCGCCAGCAAACAACGGTTTGAATCCGCGACGGGTTCATGCAGTGACCTGGGGAGGAGAATGCAACCATTCCCCGGTATCGCATCTGCCTGTCAGGGAGGGAAAACGTTTTCCATCTAATGAATGGGGCACCGTTCCTGATGTAGGCTTGTCTGAGCCAGGGAAAGCAGCAGGTAATTCGTTATTAGTTTTACCTCAGCAAACGTGCGTGGCACCCCATACGTCTGCATGTCATCAAAGGTGAACAGGAACAACACTTCAATTTACCACAATCTCTCTTCAATTTCTTTCTTACAGCCCATCGAGTCATCAGACAAACTGATTAAGTTAAAAACAACACGAGCACTCCACAAACTCTTCCAAGCAAATATAAATTATTCATGATCCCTTGAAAAGAAAAAACACATCCAGATTAGCAAATAAAGGGAGCATCCACATGGTGGTCGCTGCAGTAGAGGCCAGGGCGCTGGGTGAAGCCCTGGCTCTTCAGCATCTCCCTCGCCCTCATGACAAGATCCTGATTGGCGATTGCACCATCCGTCTCAGCAATCAGGGTCTGGATTGCATTGCTGAGAGCCCCATATGCTTCACGGGCATTTCCTGAAGGGCTGGCGTCAGCTGAAGTTTGATCGGTCTGGCAACCGCTGATCAGAAGACCACCTTCTGGAAAAGAACGCTTTGTTGTCCCAGCATAAACTTCTTGATTGCTTCCTACTTCTACCTCCATGGCAGGTTTTGCATACCCCTCATCACTGTCTTCCAGCTTCTGCTTGAGAAAATCCTGTGCCAGGCTTCCGACCATGCCCATAAACCCACCTGCGCCTTCCCCATCTCCATGTCCATGTTGGAGTTTGTTCAATATGACTTTCATGAACTTCTTCACCTTAGGACTTGCATCGTCACCAAAGATATCAAAAAGGGCCGGCCTCAACTTACCTACATCGATGTCATCTTTACCCGTCTTCTGCTTAAGTATCTCTATTAGAGTAGAAAGTGGCAACGATCTACTCTTCACATAGCCTCTGTCACCATAAGCGCTTTCCACCTCTTGCTCCTCCTCTTCACCGTGATGCCGATGGTGATGGAGCGCTGAAGGGATATGAATCCCCCGAGACTCGAGTTTATCTTGCACGGTCTGCTTCAGGAAGCTTGCGAATCCAGAACCAGAATCTGACGAGCCATCCTCTTGATTCCTAGTGCTCTCGCCGATCTGCTCCTTAGCTTGCTCAATAAGACCACCGCTGTGGCAGGAGTCGGACACAATTGTGAGGCGACAACCTTCAGGGACTTGGTCGACAAACTCCCTGAAATCATCATCTGTTGTGCAATACTGGTGAGTCAGCCTTTGTGACTAGGATCAAATGGACTTCACAAATTATGATTAAGAACACGATACATGTGAACAGATGAACAAATGAAATCACAAAACTCAGGAACTAATATCAAGCTGTCTTCACAAGGTGCCCTCTCAAGATCAAATCAGAAACCTGGCCCGACAGCCAATGTCATGGAGAGCAAACTTCAAAAGCATTCTAGCCTAGTGCCAAATACAAAATTAAACAAACGCAGGGTCGAACTAAGTAACTAAAAGGCAATGATGATATGTGCCACATACTATGTAGCAATAAAGCTGCAGTTATTGATCCATGAGAGATGGTGTTAATTTCATCACATGTCGTTTTGCAATGATAGAAGTATCTGGGGCAGCTCGCGAGTTGACAGGGGGGCACGAAGAAGTACAACTTCTCTCTTCTCTATATCAGAACCAGCTCATTCTATCGATAGGGATCGGACTAGACAAGCATGAGCGATTTCGTCCGCATAGTTGACATTGAAAACAGCGGATCGCACAAAAACTGAGCGAGCTTTACCCACGGGGTCCAAATCTTGTGCTGCTATGTCAGAGATTTGGTTCACATAAATCGATCCAAGCATATTGAAATTGGTCAGATGAATGAGCTTCTGGATGCTCGATCGCAGAGGATCCACTTGCACAGGGATCGGATGAGAAAAAAAAAAAAAAAAAAAAAGGTGAAAAAACACGCTCGATTCGGTTCCGATCGGATAATTCCCACTCCGCAAAAGGAAAAAAAGGAGATCGATCCCCATATCTTCCCTCCTCGGATGACGTGTTCGGTAGCTAGAGGCGCGATTCGGGTGAATCGTGTCAGCCGAGTAAAATAGCTAGAGGCCAAGCAAATTGGAGGCGATTGACGTAAAAGAGAGGGAGGAGGGGGAGGGTACCGACCGGTGATGAGATTCATGTCGCAAGGGACGATGCACTCGTCGTAGCCGGTGTCGTCCTCCTCGCCGGTCTCGGCGGGGAGGCGGGTGCCGTGGCCGCTGTAGTGGACGAAGAGGAAGTCGCCGGGCTCGGCGGACCGGACGAGGTCGGCGAGGGCGCGGCGGACGTTCTTGCCGGTGGGCTGGACGTAGGAGTCGTCGACGTCGATGAGGACGGTGATGTCGTCCTCGGAGAAGCCGTAGCGCTCGACGAGGCAGCGGTGCATCCGCTTGACGTCGTTGATGCAGCCCTTGAGCTCGGCCTTGGTGCCCGGGTAGTTGCACCCTATCAGCAGCGCTTTCCTCGCCATTCTCACGCTCCGATTCCTCTTTCGGCTTTCCCGGCGCTACGCTCCGGTTCCTCGCGTGCGCGTGCGTGCGAGCGAGAGAGAGAGAGAGAGAGAGAGAGCGAGAGGGGGATCTGGAACTCCCGTTCAGGATCGGAAAGATGGATCGGGAGACAAGGGTTCACGCATTAATGAGGGACCCGCTGTCGCGAAGAACTCCGATGGTTATGGCGTCTCCGCGGTGAGTGCGTGTCCACGTGTGGGTGGTGCGGGAAGTGTTGACTGTCGGCAAACGAGAAAAGGGCAGCGGAAAAGATAAAAAAAAGTGGGGATGATGGGCGGGGACGTGCTGCCCTGTCATAATTCCTCCCTGAATTTTGCTAAAATCGCCTTTTTCGCGAATTATTCATGAAAAAAAAAATTATAATATTAATTAAGAAGAACAAAAAGAATGATAGGACCGGCCGGGGGAATCGTCCTCACGCATTTCGGATCGTCCGTTGATCCCCAGGCACGGTGCTTCGGCCCCAAAACCAGAGGTGTGAACAGTACACTGTTGGATTACACGGATCTGACCTCGACCCTTAATCTTCTATTTATCTATTTGTACGTGACTATCAATGTGATTTGATCTCAATTTAAAAACATTAAGGATAGATCTAAATGTCATTGTTGGGTAGATTCATTTCTTTGAGTTCCGCTTTATTTGGCTTCCTCAAATCCTATTAGCTAATCAGATCTAGTATCTCTTAAAAAAAATATATCTCTTGAATGCCGTGGAAGAACGACTTTACATCCTCTACAATTATGAGGGGCTCAATTATTAAACCTGTCAAAATGAGTCATAAATCCATTTCTCAATTCATATTATAATTAACATAATTATTATATAAGTTTTTCTATATTTAGCAAATGTGTGATAAATGAGTTTGAAATAATAAAACCTAAAAATAATATTGATGTTAATTGGCTTCACAAATTTACCTAGATCCAACTTATTTCTATAACTCTCTTTTATCCTTGCTTCATCTCTTGCTCGCTCGCTTCACATTTTCACCTTAATTTGTGTATGAGTTTTTTTGTATATTATTAAATATAAAATTATTTTAATAATATGAGTAAGTGTTGATTATTTATTGAATACGAGTATCCAAATTTGTGTTGTATGAAAATGGATCAATTTGAGTTAAATTATTTTCAATCCAACCATCCTACCCGTTTGATGGGTAGGATGGTTGGATAATTCATGATTTTTAGAACTAAGGACATTTTTTTTATCAATTATCTCAAATACTATTCATGTGTGCATGAAGCCCATAAGAACAAAAGAGGTTGTAATTATTGAATTAGTCAGTGCTCGCTACTAAGTATCTATTGATAGGTTAAATGGATAAAAAAAAAATAAAGTGCTTAACTTACATGTGGAGTGAAAAAATTGAGGAATCTGCACTTTCTCTTGTTTGGGAAAGCATAAAGAAATGAGGCATTTGATTTCTCTTATGTCCACCAATCGTAGTCACTCCCAAATTGGAGAAAAGAAACCGTGATGCAATAATACTGATCATAGGACAAAGCTAAGCTAGACTCGAGCAGACCACGGATGGTCAGTCGACTTGGCCCTACCCAAGCTCAACGCTCTGCACCTAATCATTGGACCCAACCACCTGCCAAACTAACAAACCGGTTACAAATTTCTAGGCCCCAATCTTTTTTGAGAAACTGTAAATACGAACATTGTTACTCCGTTGCCCCGGGAATTCAACAATATCAACTTCAAAGAAACACATTCATGACCGTCCTAGCATCTCTCTCTCTCTCTCTCTCTTTTCTTTTTTCATTTAGTGGCTATGAATGCTATACATCGAGATAGTAAAAACCAACAAAAAAGCATTTTATAACAATTGATATATAATTGAATTGGCAAGTCAACTAAGCAGGCACCTAAAACCCTTGCTCAAATCCAATTATGTCTTGTAAATATTGTTCACAACCAAATAAATTGATTTTTTTTTTTTTGTGATTGGCAAAAAGGTGATGAAGTAAATTAGCGCTAGAATTGTCTTTTTGTGTGTTTAACTGATTTTGGATCTTGCAACGAAATATTTTTCATCAAGTGTTATGTTTTGGTTTTTATATAAGGGAACTTAGGTTTTGTGCTAGTATTGGACAGTGAAGGTCAAATACTAATTGAGAGAGAGAGAGAGAGAGAGAGAGAGAGAGAGAGAGAGAGAGAGAGAGAGATATAATCTTAAATCCAATGGAATCGTCTCGGAATCAATGATAACAAGTGCCAAAATCTAATCAATAGTGTAATTAAAACACACTTTAATATGCCCACTAAGATCAAGTGGTTTATACAATGGCAAAACTTATTCGACAACGTTGGGTGGTAGAGATGATACTTGGTAAATATTGTTTTTATGAGGACACAATGTCGGAATTTAATTAATGACATAGGATAGAATAAATAATACTCGATAGACACTACCCCTAAATGGGTTTGAAGACATAGTGTTAAAATCTAATCGACGACACTAGACCGGAGAAACAACATTGGGTAGGCACTGTTCCTCAATGTGTTTGAGGACACAATGTTGGAATCTATTCGACAATATCAAATGGTGCAAACAATACTGGGTAGGCACTACTCTTAAATGGTTACGATGACATAATGTTGGAATCTAATCAACGATACTAGACAATAGAAACAATACCAGGTAAGCATTACTCTTATATGGATACAATGACACAATGTTAGAATTTAATTGATGATATTAGACAGTAAGATAGCACTGAAATCTAATTAACAACATCATCTCGAATATAGACAATCGTCCAAATTGAATCAATGACATGAATACAAAGCTAAAACTAAACTACACCAGGCTAAGATAATTAAAGGATAAGATAAAAGATTTTGACATGTTGTTCGAGGGCCCCTTTGTTAAATTGTCTACAGTATTTATAGGACAATTTGGTAACCGTCGTCAATTAATCCTTCCTTGAAAGTCGCTCCTAATTTCTCTCACATTTTTTACTTAAATGCTTTATCCACATCTTGTCATCTCTTGACTTGTCAACGATGCTCACAGGATTTGTTTAGTAAGTAATAACTGCTCCTCTGATTTTGCATGTCCTTTTGAGCACCAATTGTTCCTTCTTAAATCTTGACACCAATTTTATTTAAATTTTATGTCTACAGTAATATCTCTTGGCTTGGACACGTGGCGATCATCTGACTTATCATCGAATTACACATCTTCACTTGAAAGCCCATCGAAATCTAGCTCAAGGATTCTCGAAAACCTTGGCCATCCTTCGTCTCTATGACCGATAAAAGCTAGATTGCTATTAATCATAACTAGCACGTGGCAGCAAGGATGATTTTGAATGTCAACACCTCTCATGATTAGCACGAGACAACAAGGATAATTTTGAGCGTCAACAGAGTGTTATCATGAGATTCTCATACTAATCACAATATGTTTGGTTTGAATTTTTGATTTTCTTCACCATCTACTACTACAAAAATCCAGGGGTGGGAGCCTATCCCACCAACATACGAACTAACAGTTATGAAACCACTTCACATGAGATATACTGCAGATTACAATTCCATAATAGAAACAGGATTGTTTTTAGTTTGCTCACAATGTGAACTAAAAATGTCATCTCGTGAAAGACATGGGACTTATAGGGGAAAACAAGCGACCTTTCTACCACTAGATCAAGCACCTCAATCCGAATAAAAAAAAAAAAACAAAAACAACATTTGTTGTCCAAGTTGTGCTTCTCTGAATTAGAGTCTAGTAAAAAATTGGAGACGTATACAAATGATGCAGTGTACACCCCGTGACAAAAGGAAGGGAGTGCTAAAGTCACTGGGCTCAGGTAAATTTCAGTTGTATTGATTCGATTTTAGAAAAATCTATGATGTCACTAGAGTGTTTTGCTGTACCGGTCCCCTACGAAAATAATGGGCCGTTGGATTTCAATTGGAAAGATCTTATCCACTCGAATCGATTTTGAAAATTGTAGCCGAGCGGTCACATTTAAGAAAATCTAAATGAGACAAAATTGCCAGTTTAACAATTGATTTAAGATTAAATAAGGATTATGGCAATTTTAGATTGTTTTCTTTTTCAATTTGGCAATAGCCGGGATCATAACGGGAGACCTCCACTGTCCGCTGGTGACCGTCAGCTTGGGGAACTGTGAATTTCAGCCCTGGGAACTCGAAGGAAGCGGGAGGGAGCAGGGCAGCGATGGCGATGGGGATGACCGGAGTGGCACTTCGATCCGCGAGGTGGCATCGCATCGGTAATCCCACTGGAAACTTGCCTTCCATGCGCGCTTTCTCTCCTCCCCTCTCCCGCCAGGCACGCCCTTCCCCCCTCTCCTTCCTCCTTTTTCTTCTATATTTTACTACTCGACCTTTGGAATCATCACCGTGCTTCGCGAATTTCGCTCTTTGCTCTGAATCTCGAATCGTCCTCTCCCTTTTCCCGGTCTCCGTCCGTCGGTCGTTGCCGCTTCCGTACTCACTCCCTACCCCCTCTTCCTCCGTTTCGCATGATGCTTTGTGGTTTGCATCCCCCCAAATGTTGCTATCGATGCTCGATTGCTCGCTTCACGTTTGTGCTATCACGTGCCTGCGATGTGGAGTAGGTCTTTCAATCGTTGATGACTATAAAAATGGAGTTTTTACCATATTTTAGGCAATATCTATGAAAAAATATTTAGAATTCCTTTTAATTAGTTAAATTTTCTTTGTTTATGCAGCATAACAAAATATGGAAAAGATAAGGAAAAGAATGTCAAAAATTAGGAATTTAAATAAAAAAGTATTAAAAGATGGAAATCAAATTAGGGAATCCTTAATTTTATTCCCTAATTTTATCTCGTAGGAGATAGGTATCAAATTAAAGATTCTCTGATTTGCTCTCTAATTTTATGCGAAAAATAAACAGTTTTTGGGGATAAGGGTCTTGATTGTATCCTATAAATAGGAGAGCATCGAGAGCATAAGGGAACAACTAGTTTTTTTTTTTTTAAGAGTTTTTCAAGTATTTCGAAGAGAAGACAAAAGTAGTGATATAATTTTTATTCTTTGATTCAAGACGTTGGGTTTGATTTATATTTTTATTTCTAATTTTCTTTTGTTAGTTAAGATAAAGCAAGGGCTAAGTTATTAATCTACCATTGAGAAGTAGGCATTGAGTTCGTAGGTTCCGAAACAAGGCATCCACCTATATGACGTTTAAATGATTTACTTATTGAGTTATTAAACTCATTTGTCGTTGTTTCACTCTTTTCGGGCCAATAGGTATGTACCCACCGCTTGCACGTTTCATGCAATTTAGGGCGCCCATGAGTATGGAGGTCACGATTCTGGACGTATTTAGAGAAGATACCGTATTAAGAAGGATCACTACTATTGGGCGGAGGAGGCCTATAACGATCTTGTCCCTCATAACTACTAAGCTTGGTATGCGTGGTTCAAAGGGAATCTCTTCAGGCCCCTTTGTGGGTTCTATGGACCGCCTGAACAAAATGAGGATGATGGTTCACTCGACAGCCTAGTAAATGATGCCTAGATAGTCGGTCCTGGTAGGGGAGCCGCTTTCAGTTAGTATCTCGCTAGAGGAGATAGGCTCACTCTAAAGCTTGTGAACCCTCTAATGAAGCAGGTGAATAATATGTAAATTTGCTTATGTGATTTCCTTGCTATCCCTTTTATGTGATTATTGATTGGGTGTTGATGTGTACGCTTCTACTCGCGTTTAATTGAAATATAATAATCGATGGGTCGACAGTGTCTCCTGGGACGTTGCATAATTAACCGACGCTGGATTTTGTGCTCCCAAGGCGAGGGAAATAGGTCTAGGGCATGACATGAATAGTATTCGAGGCAACTGATAAAAAAATGTCCTTACTTTTAAAAATCATGAATTATCTTATAATTGTCGATAGATCCATTAAATGGACAGGGCAATCGAGTTTGAAATCCGATTGGAAATGGTCCAATCCAAATAGACCAATTTTCATGCAATGCAAAGCTAGTGACCCATAATCAATCTCAACCTTATTGCTAAACACTTGCATATTTACAAAATATATTAAAACTCATACACAAACTGAGGTGGAGGCATGGGGTGTTTGAATGCAATATTGAGCGACGACAAAAGAGAGCCATAGATATGAATTGGGTTTTAGTAAATTGGAAATTCATTTAATATCCATATTATTTTAGAGTTTACTAGTATAAACCCATTTACTAAATATAATTAACTCATGTAACAACTCAATCCATCAAATATGAGTTGAGAAATATGATTATTACCCATTTTAATAAGTTTAACAAGGGAGCCCCTTATGGCGTTAGAAGATGGAAAGATGTGCTTAAACAGTGTTCAAGAGATCTATTTATTTAAGAGCTATTGGATTGATTAGGTAACGGGATTTGAGGAAACCAAATTAAGTAGAACTCAAGAAATAGATCTATTCGACGGGGTTGTAGACTTCGATTTGTAGTTACACCGAAACAAAAAGAGCATTTGAATTTCCATTATTTCCATCTCCGATCTTCATTTGTGCCTCGTTCCAATCTTCCAAAGTTGCCATTATTCCTTTTGGTTCCAACAGTGAGTACAGTGGCGGTGACGACCAACGGACAGAGACCGGTAAAAGGGAGCCGCTTTCAGTTAGTATCTCGCTAGAGGAGATAGGCTCACTCTAAAGCTTGTGAACCCTCTAATGAAGCAGGTGAATAATATGTAAATTTGCTTATGTGATTTCCTTGCTATCCCTTTTATGTGATTATTGATTGGGTGTTGATGTGTACGCTTTTGCTCGCGTTTAATTGAAAGATAATAATTGATGGACCGACAGTGCCTTCTGGGACATTGCATAATTAACTGACATTGGATTTTGTGCTCCCGAGGTGAGGGAAATAGGTCTAGGGCATGACATGAATAGTATTCGAGATAACTGATAAAAAAATGACATTACTTTTAAAAATCATGAATTATCTTATAATTGTTGATAGATCCATTAAATGGATGGGGCAATCGAGTTTGAAATCCGATTGGAAATGGTCCTACCCAAATAGACCAATTTTCATGCAATGCAAAGCTAATGACCCATAATCAATCTCAACCTTATTGCTAAACACTTGCATATTTACAAAATATATTAAAATTCATACACAAACTTAGGTGGAGGCATGGGGTGTGTGAATTCAATATTGAGCGAGGACAAAAGAGAGCCATAGATATGAATTGAGTTTTAGTAAATTGGGAATTCATCTAATATCCACATTATTTTAGATTTTACTAGTATAAACCCATTTACTAAATATAATTAACTCATATAACAACTCAACCCATCAAATATGAGTTGAGAAATATGATTATTACCCATTTTAATAAGTTTAACAAGGGAGCCCCTTATGGCGTTAGAAGATGGAAAGATGTGCTTAAACAGTGTTCAAGAGATCTATTTATTTAAGAGCTATTGGATTGATTAGGTAACGGGATTTGAGGAAACCAAATTAAGTAGAACTCAAGAAATAGATCTATTCGACAGGGTTGTAGACTTCAGATTTGTAGTTACACCGAAACAAAAAGAGCATTTGAATTTCCATTATTTCCATCTCCGATCTTCATTTGTGCCTCGTTCCAATCTTCCAAAGTTGCCATTATTCCTTTTGGTTCCAACAGTGAGTACAGTGGCGGCGACGACCAACGGACAGAGACCGGTAAAAGGGAGAGACGATGATTCGAGATTCAGAGCAGAGGGCGATTCAAGGAAAACGGTGACGGTTCCAAAAGCCGAGTAGTAATTATAGGAGGAGGAGGAGGAGGAGGAGAGAGAGAGAGAGAGAGAGAGAGAGAGAGAGAGAGAGAGTGGAGGAGAGGAGGCGCGCATGGAAGGCAAGTGTCCAGTGGAGCCACCGATGCGATGCTGCCTGGCGGATCGAACCGCCACTCTGGCCATCCCCATCGCCATCGCTGCTCTGCTTCCCCTGCTTCCTTCGAGTTCCCAGTGCTGAAATTCACAGTTTCCCAAGCTGACAGTCACCCGCGAACGGTGGAGGTCCCCCATTATGATCCCGGCTATTGCCAAATTGAAATAGCAAACAATCTAAAATTGCCATAATCCTTATTTAATCTTAAATCAATTGTTAAACTTGCGATTTTGTGCTAATAGATTTTCTTAAATGTGACCGCTCGGCCACAATTTTCAAAATCGATTCCAATGATAAGATCTTTCCAATTGAAATCCAATGGCCCATTATTTCTTGTCCGGGACTGGTCCAGCAAAACACTTTAGTGCCGTCGTAGACTTTTCATCGTATCAGATTAATACAACTGAAATTTTAGGAGTGAGTAGGGTTCAAGTTGAGCCGGTCCAACACCTAACCTATGGGCTAACCCGTACAGTGTTGGTCCTCAATTTTTAAGACCAGGACTGACCTTGTTAAGCTTGGGACCGAGGAACGAATTGTCCCTATTGGTCCAGTCCGGTTTTAGGATCAACCTGGGTCCAACCAATAATTCTTTTTTTTTTCATTTTTTATATTCCCTAAAAAGACAAACCTACTATTTGAAATTACATATCCATCAACAATGCGACGTTGATCAACCAAACTATAAACACCAATACATATCCAACATAAATTTAAAATAACATAACAATAGAAATTTCCCAATTTTTAGAAGTGACAAAGCATAAAAACGATCAAGACTACTCATGGAGATAAAGTGTTTCCATTGTTGGAGCATACTATAATTCCCTCGCTTTTGATTTGTCTTTGAATCATCTTTCTACTTGGGAAATGGGATGAGATGGGACGTTTAAGAGAAGAGATAGGTTACAATGTAGGTGAAACTTACCAGTGGAATTTAATTAAATCATAAGAAGTTCAAAATACTTAATATAAACCATGAATATACAATTTCATATCTTGTTAATTAGGGGTGAGCATGGTCCAGGTTGAACCAGTCCCATGCCGGCCAAGGGGTGAGTGGCGAGTTGCGAGGCAAGGGGTGAGGGGCGAGTGGTGCCACGAGGGGTGAGCAGCGAGCTAAGAATGGGGCAAGCTTCGAGCGTTGCTCACAAAGAAGGCTTTCTAAATTTCTAATTAGGGCTTTGTTCTTTTTGATTTATTTGGCAAAGATATTAAAAATAAAAAAGAAAGAAAGAATAGGACAAAATAGATTACTGAAGGAGGATGACTCATTAACGCCGTTAACAAATGGACATCTGTGCTGTAAAGCTCGGGATAAGACAGCGAGGTCTTCGTCTTCTTCGTGAGCTGAACTGTGAGCCTATCTATTTTTTGTTTTTAATTTATTAAAAGCCTACCCCCCACCCCCAAACTATGAAAGAAGCGGAAAGAGCACAGCCAATTCGGAAACATTATCCGATTAATAAAAAACCGACTAAGCAACAACTTGGATAGATGGCAGTGGCCGGTGCGTGCACATGGTGTCTCATAGAGGTTAGTGAGAAGATAGTAAGTGATTGTGCCCCGGCCCTTGATCAGATAAAGCTGCCCGCCCGAAGCGCGCCCTATGACCCACAACTCAAAATGAGCCTTGCGACGAGACGCGGACATTCCCCATGCTGCGGTTCCCTCCGGTCCGTTCCCGGGTTGGGTTAGGGTTAAACCAACCCTAAACTCCTAAAACTGAGGACCAATCCACACAGTGCAGGGTGTAGGATTCCCAAAACCAAAGACCGACCTAGTCCCCTCGGGAGTCGGACCAGGATCAGTAAGGCTGGTCCAGGGTTGATCCAGGATTGACCCTATACAATTGCTCATCCCTACTGAAATATACTCAAGGCCCAATGAGTTTGGCACTCTGCTCCTTTAGTTAGGCACCGCAGACGTGTGCATTGTGCATTGTATTTGTCTTAAATTTCTTACTAGACTTAAATCAAGAGAAGCACAACTTAGACGACAAGGGTTGATTTTTTTTTTTTTTTTAAGACATATTTGACATGCTTGATCTAGTGGTAAAAAGGTCACTTGTCAGTTGATAAATGTATCGATTTGGTATTTCACCATCCGTTTATCATAGGTGCACTAGTTTATAGTCTTTTGTAGTATTAATCCAATTTAACGGAAACTAATGAATGGTAAATTTATTATAAATGTACCGATTTGGAATTTTTTATGGTCAAAAAATTAATTTGAAATAAATGTATAATCAGAGTATTCGTTTAAGATTTTTCGTACAATTAACCACTTTCTTAAAGGTGACATTGTAGCTACATTTTTAAAAATCATTTCCATGGATAAGATCTTTCGGATTCAAATTCAATCAAAATCATTTCCATGGATAAGATCTTTCGGATTCAAATTCAATCGCTTGTAATTTTGTGTGGGATAGATTTTTCTAAAATCAAATCAATATAACAGAAATTTACTCAAGCCTTAGTAACTTTAGCCTTCTGCTCCTTTCGAGTGCGTGTGGTAATCATTCTCTTCCCGAAAATAATTTTTGCTCCGAAATGATCTTTTAAAATTCTATCCTCTTGACGAGTTTCCGAGCATTTGGAGGCACTTGAACTGCACAAAATTTATATTTTCATAATAGAAATATGTTTAGTACGACCCTTCAATTCTTTTATGAGTTAAAATTTCTTTTAAAATTTTAATAATTTTATTACATTTTTCTCTTTTCTTCTTCTTATTCTCCTCCTCCCTTTAGTTGGTCACCGGCCTCGGCGATGGCTAGCGGCCCTCGACAAGGCCAAGCCTCATTGGCCGAGTCTCACTCAGCTACCGATGAGGCCGTGGGCCCTCTTCTGGCTAGTCGCCGGCCGTTGCCGAGGCCCGCGATCAACTAAAGGAAGAAGAAGAAGAAGAGGAAAGGAAGAAAAGAAAAGAGGAAAAACAAAAGAAGCTTGACTTTGGAGTTGTTTCGAAAGTAAAGAACAACTTTTTTTTTTTATTATATATTTTTACTTCTTAATTCTTTTCCAAATCTATTACAAGAAACAAAAAAAGCTACTAATGTATTTCTGTTCCTTTTTAGTTTTGGGAAACAAAAGAATAGAATCAAATACTGTTTGACCAGTTACCAAACATGGCCTTTGTTAGCCACCACAGAGTCGAACATTGTACATTGTATTTGTGTTCAATTTCTCACTAGACTTAAAACGAGAGAAGTTTCCCTCTTTGTTGCGGATCTAAGGTGCTATATCCAGTCACTTAAAATCACATGTCTTTCCTAAGATGATGTTTTTCGTCTCACGTTGTGAGCAAACTCTCAAAGTCCTTGTGTTGTAATGTGTAATTGCTATATATCTCATGTAAAGTTATTTCATGACTATTAGTTAGTATCTTGGTGGGATGGGCTCCCACACGCTGGACCTTCTAAGTAGGGGGTGGTAAAGAAAAGCATTAATCAAACCAAATATTTCAGAGTGGATGTGAGAATTTCATGATAACCCTCATAGGCAATTCTAAGGTTGATTGCCTTCCTCACCTTTTTGCCAATCAAGAAAAAAGACATCGTTCTATTTGGGCATCAACTATTTTTATAAGACACGATTGGAGTTGAGCAAACATTTTAGGTGCTTGTTGAGTCCAATTCAAATATGTAAAAATTATTATAAAAAGCTTTTTATCGTCTTATTCTATCTCAATACATGAAATCCACAGTCCCCAAATGAAAATAGGAGATGCCAGGACAATCATGAAAGCGTGTTTATTATAAAAAAAAAAAAAAAAAAAAGTCTTAAATTTATTGCAATTGTGTCAATTTAGTCATAAACTTATTTTTTTGGCCAATTAAGTCCTTCATTTTTGGTAATTATGCTAATTCAGACTATCCGACCAAATTTGACAGATCGGCGCTAACGTGGATGCTGGCTGGCGCCAATCGTCCACAATTTGTTAGTAATAGTTTGTTTTCCTTTATTTTTTTTTCCTTTCTCCGCCTTCCCTCTTCTTTCTTTGGCTGGTCGTCAAGCGAGGGTGAGCTTGCCGAGTCACTGACAAGGCCAACCTTTTCCAGCGATGGCGAGGCGAACCCTCGCTAGATTTGGTAGGGTAAGCCCTCGCCGCCTTGCCAATGGTTGGGCAAGCTCGCCCTCGCTCGGCAACGGCAAGGCCCAACTCACCACTAGCCGGCAATTGGCCCTCACCTACGGCTGGTTTCCTCAGTTCGGCGACCGGCTAGAGGAGGGAGGAGGAGAAAGGAAAAAGAAAAGGAAAAATAAAAAGTATTAATAAAAAAATCAAATAAATTATTAAGAAAAGTCTATGTTAGTGTTGATTGGACGACATCCACTTTCACACTGGCGGCTAAATTTGGTCGATGGACTAAATTGACACAATTATAAAAGATTTAGAACTCAATTGATAAAAAAATATATAGAATTAAATTGATATAATTGCAATAGGCTTAAAACTTTTTGATAATTCTCTAGTTGAATTGCCGGGATAAGGGAGCGACGGTGTTCATGTTCACGGTTTAGCAAGTAAGGCTGGGGCCTAAAGATCCGTAGCCCATTTGGGCGGGGCTTGGGCCACTCATCTGTTAGGTTGGCAGGTGGTTTGGTCCTATGGTCGGGTGTAAGTGTCGAGCTTGGTTGGATAAGGCCGACCCTTGTTACCATACGTGGTCCGGTCAACTCTAGCTCAGCGAGTCCTATGATCAGCATTATTATATCACGTTTTTTTTTTCTTTTTTTTCCAATTTGGGAGCGACTGCTCATCGCATTCCAGAAAGGGAAAAGGCGCCCCGAAAATGGCCAAAAAGCATTGAATATTGTAAACACGATTAATAGATACGTGGCAGCAAACACCAATTAATCCAAAAACTCCGGCCTCTTTCATGCTTATGGCTTCGTGTGCACACGAATTGACTTGCTGATTCCCGCCCACTAACCAATTAACCACAGAAGCCAAGGATGACTGGGCAAGAGAGATGATATGAATATTGTAAATGAGGAATTGATTGCCGAACAAGTTACTGAGGAAAAGATGACGATGGACTGCAATTACATTGTAATGGAAATGGTGTTCGAAATAATAGGTAAAAAAAGTATCCTGACTTCTAAAAGTTGTAAATCTGCTGATGGACTATAGGAGATACGTACTCCACAAACTCTTCCAAGCAAATATAAATTATTCATGATCCCTTGAAAAGAAAAAACACATCCAGATGAGCAAATAAAGGGAGCATCCACATGGTGGTCGCTGCAGTAGAGGCCAGGGCGCTGGGTGAAGCCCTGGCTCTCCAGCATCTCCCCCGCCCTCTTGACAAGATCATAATTGGTGATTGCACCATCTGTCGCGGTGATCAGGGTCAGGATGGCATTGCTGAAAGTCCCGTAAGCCTCATGGGCGTTTCCTGAAGGCCAGGCGTCAGCTGAAGTTTGATCGGTCTGGCAACTGCTGATCAGAATACCCCTCTCGGCAATCTGCTCCTTAGCTTGCTCCAAAAGACCGCCACTGTAGCAGGAGTCGGATACAATTGTGAGGCGGCAGCCTTCAGGGACCTGGTTGACAAACTCCCTGAAGTCTTTGTCTGTTGTGCAATGGTGGCGAGTCAGCTTTTGTTACTAGGATCGAATGGACTTCAAAAATTATGATTAAGAACATGAAACATGTGAACAAATCCAAAAGATGAAATCACAAATCTCAGGAACTAATATCAAGCTGTCTTCTCAAGGCGCCCTCTGGTGAATCACGTCAGTCCCGTAATAGCTAGCGGGCAGAGCATGGATGCAATCGACGTAAAAGAAAAGAACAGGGAGGGCACCAGTGATGAATTTCATGTCGCAGGGGACAATGCACTTGTGGTAGCCGGTGTCGTCCCCCTCGCCCATCTGAGCAGGGAGGCAGGTGCCGTGGCCGCTGTAGTGGACGAAGAGAAAGTTGCCGGGCTCGGCAGACCGGACGAGGTCGGCGAGGGCGCGGCGGATGTTCTTGCTGGTGGGCTGGACGTAGGAGTCGTCGACGTCGATGAGGACGGTGATGTCATCCTTGGAGAAGCCGTAGAGCTCGACGAGGCAGCGGTGCATCCTCTTGACGTCGTTGATGCAGCCCTTGAGCTCGACCATGGTGCCCGGGTAGTTGCACCCAACCAGCAGCGCTTTCCTCGCCATTTTCACGCTCGATTCCTCTTGGGCTTTCCCTGCTATGTTCCGGTTTCTCGCGTGCGAGCAAGCGAGAGAGAGAGAGAGAGAGAGTGATCTAGAACTACCGTCGAGAATCGGAAGGATGGATTGGGAGAGAGTTTCTTGGACTGGAAGGGTTTATATAGCTAAGCCAACCAAAAGAAATTGGTTGGATTTTGACATCGAATTGATAAATAGTATCCACAACACAACCTCTCAAGTAGCTGTAATAACAGAGTGAAAAACTCCATGAAGTCTTTGTCTGTTATGCTTTTAGTCAAAATATTAACATAAGTTGGAATTATCCTGAGAATATTTGGCCCAGCTAGGGATAAATATTATTTGGACACCTCGTATCAAGGCATCAAGACCTTTTTTGTTTTTTCAAATTACCATCGTTTGGATTTTGGCTCCAGCTCGGCTATTTTTGTCACTGTTATTTTAGCTACTTGAGAGGTTGTGTTGTGGATTCAATATGGTAGTGTGTCAAATAGATAACGTCTCTCATAGAGAAATCCCATTTGTCAGTCACCATTCTCTTACCTTAGGAGTCACAAAAACTTGTGCCACAATATGCTCAGGATGATTCCAACTTATGTTAATATTTTGACTGAAAGCACAATAGACAAAGACTTCAGGGAGTTTGTCAGAAATATGGGACCATTCCATCCTAGTAACAAAAGCTATTTTTTTCACTCTGTTATTTCAGCTACTTGAGAGGTTGTGCTGTAGATACTATTATCAATTCGATGGCTAATTTATAGCCATGTTCAATTCTTGCAGTTAGTAAGGTATTTGATGTAAACTTTGCTTGCTGTTCTGGTGACATGCAATGAATAACAAAATACATATTTATATTAACAGTAAGTGCAATAAATAAAGTTTTATGTCATCTTATACTATGTAAGCAGTGTTAGTAACATTCTTTTAGGCTGTTCTGATGACATGCAATCAATAACTAAAAGCCCAAGTAACAACCTAAAAGAATGTTACTAACACTGCTTACATAGTATAAGATGACATAAAACTTTATTTACTGCATTTACTGTTAACATAAATATGTATTTTGTTATTGATTGCATGTCATCAGAACAACCAGCAAAGTTTACATCTAAATACCATACTAACTGCAAGAATTGAACATGGCTATAAATTAGCCATCGAATTGATAATAGTATCCACAACACAACCTCTCAAGTAGCTGAAATAACAGAGTGAAAAAAAAAAGCTTTTGTTACTAGAATGGAATGGTCCCAAATTTTTGAAAAACTCCCTGAAGTCTTTGTCTGTTGTGCTTTTAGTCAAAATATTAACATAAATTGGAATCATCATGAGCATATTGTGGCACAAGTTTTTGTGACACCTAAGGTAAGAGAATGGTGACTGACAAATGGGATCTCTCTATGAGAGACGTTATCCATTTGACACACTACCATATTCACAACCTCTCAAGTAGCTGAAATAACAGTGACAAAAATAGCCGAGCTGGAGCCAAAATCCAAACGATGCTAATTTGAAAAAACAAAAAAGGTTTTGATGCCTTGATACGAGGTGTCTAGATAATATTTATACCTAGCTGGGCCTAATATGCTCGGGATGATTCCAACTTATGTTAATATTTTGACTAAAAGCACAACAAACAAAGACTTTAGGGAGTTTGTCAGAAATTTGGGACTATTCCATCCTAGTAACAAAAGCTATTTTTTTCACTTTGTTATTTCAGCTACTTGAGAGGTTGTGTTGTGGATACTATTATCAATTCGATGGCTAATTTATAGCCATGTTCAATTCTTGCAGTTAGTAAGGTATTTAGATGTAAACTTTACTTGCTGTTCTGGTGACGTGCAATCAATAACAAAATACATATTTATGTAAACAGTAAGTGCAGTAAATAAAGTTTTATGTCATCTTATACTATGTAAGCAGTGTTAGTAACATTCTTTTAGGCTGTTCTAATGACATGCAATCAATAACTAAAAGCCCAAGTAACAGCCTAAAAAATGTTATTAACACTGCTTACATAGTATAAGATGATATAAAACTTTATTTACTGCACTTACTGTTAACATAAATATGCATTTTGTTATTGATTGAATGTCATCAGAACAGCCAGCAAAGTTTACATCTAAATACCCTACTAACTGCAAGAATTGAACATGGCTATAAATTAGCCATCGAATTGATAATAGTATCCACAACACAACCTCTCAAGTAGCTGAAATAACAAAGTGAAAAAAATAGCTTTTGTTACTAGGATGGAATGGTCCCAAATTTTTGAAAAACTCCCTGAAGTCTTTGTCTGTTGTGCTTTTAGTCAAAATATTAACATAAGTTGGAATCATCATGAGCATATTGTGGCACAAGTTTTTGTGACACCTAAGGTAAGAGAATGGTGACTGACAAATGGGATCTCTCTATGAGAGACGTTATCCATTTGACACACTACCATATTCACAACCTCTCAAGTAGCTGAAATAACAGTGACAAAAATAGCCGAGCCGGAGCCAAAATCCAAACGATGCTAATTTGAAAAAAACAAAAAAGGTTTTGATGCCTTGATACGAGGTGTCTAGATAATATTTATACCTAGCTGGGCCAAATATGCTCGGGATGATTCCAACTTATGTTAATATTTTGACTAAAAGCACAATAGACAAAGACTTCAGGGAGTTTGTCAGAAATTTGGGACCATTCCATCCTAGTAACAAAAGCTATTTTTTTCACTCTGTTATTTCAGCAACTTGAGAGGTTGTGTTGTGGATACTATTATCAATTCGATGGCTAATTTATAGCCATGTTCAATTCTTGTAGTTAGTAAGGTATCTAGATGTAAACTTTGCTTGCTGTTTTGGTGACATGCAATCAATAACAAAATACATATTTATGTTAACAGTAAGTGCAGTAAATAAAGTTTTATGTCATCTTATACTATGTAAGCAGTGTTAGTAACATTCTTTTAGGCTGTTCTGATGACATGCAATCAATAACTAAAAGCCCAAGTAACAGCCTAAAAGAATGTTATTAACATGCTTACATAGTATAATATGACATAAAACTTTATTTACCGCACTTACCGTTAACATAAATATGCATTTTGTTATTGATTGAATGTCATCAGAACAGCCAGCAAAGTTTACATTTAAATACCCTACTAATTGCAAGAATTGAACATGGCTATAAATTAGCCATCGAATTGATAATAGTATCCACAACACAACCTCTCAAGTAGCTGAAATAACAGAGTGAAAAAAAAAGCTTTTGTTACTAGGATGGAATGGTCCCAAATTTTTGAAAAACTCCCTGAAGTCTTTGTCTGTTGTGCTTTTAGTCAAAATATTAACATAAGTTGGAATCATCATGAGCATATTGTGGCACAAGTTTTTGTGACACCTAAGGTAAGAGAATGGTGACTGACAAATGGGATCTCTCTATGAGAGACGTTATCCATTTGACACCCTACCATATTTACAACCTCTCAAGTAGCTGAAATAACAGTGACAAAAATAGCCGAGCCGGAGCCAAAATCCAAACGATGGTAATTTGAAAAAACAAAAAAGGTCTTGATGCCTTGATACGAGGTGTCTAAATAATATTTATCCCTAGCTAGGCCAAATATTCTCAGGATGATTCCAACTTATGTTAATATTTTGACTAAAAGCATAACAGACAAAGACTTCATGGAGTTTTTCAAAAATTTGGGACCATTCCATCCTAGTAACCAAAGCTATTTTTTTCACTCTGTTATTACAGCTACTTGAGAGTTGTGTTGTGGATACTATTTATCAATTCGATGTCAAAATCCAACCAATTTCTTTTGGTTGGCTTAGCTAGATAAACCCTTCCAGTCCAAGAAACTCTCTCCCAATCCATCCTTCCGATTCTCGACGGTAGTTCTAGATCACTCTCTCTCTCTCTCTCTCTCTCTCTCTCGGGCCCGCGCACGCGAGAAACCAGAACGTAGCAGGGAAAGCCCAAGAGGAGTCGAGCGTGAGACTGGCGAGGAAAGCGCTGCCGATGGGGTGCAATGGCCGAGCTCAGGGGCTGCATCAACGACGTCAAGAGGATGCACCGCTGCCTCGTCGAGCTTTACGGCTTCTCCTAAGACGACATCACCGTCATCATCAACGTCGACGACTCCTACGTCCAGCCCACCCGCAAGAACATCCGCCGCGCCCTCGCCGACCTCGTCCGGTCTGCCGAGCCCGGCAACTTTCTCTTCGTCCACTACAGCGGCCACGGCACCTGCCTCCCTGCTCAGATGGGCGAGGGGGACGACACCGGCTACCACAAGTGCATTGTCCCCTGCGACATGAAATTCATCACTGGTGCCCTCCCTGTTCTTTTCTTTTACGTCGATTGCATCCATGCTCTGCCCGCTAGCTATTACGGGACTGACGTGATTCACCAGAGGGCGCCTTGAGAAGACAGCTTGATATTAGTTCCTGAGATTTGTGATTTCATCTTTTGGATTTGTTCACATGTTTCATGTTCTTAATCATAATTTTTGAAGTCCATTCGATCCTAGTAACAAAAGCTGACTCGCCACCATTGCACAACAGACAAAGACTTCAGGGAGTTTGTCAACCAGGTCCCTGAAGGCTGCCGCCTCACAATTGTATCCGACTCCTGCTACAGTGGCGGTCTTTTGGAGCAAGCTAAGGAGCAGATTGCCGAGAGGGGTATTCTGATCAGCAGTTGCCAGACCGATCAAACTTCAGCTGACGCCTGGCCTTCAGGAAACGCCCATGAGGCTTACGGGACTTTCAGCAATGCCATCCTGACCCTGATCACCGCGACAGATGGTGCAATCACCAATTATGATCTTGTCAAGAGGGCGGGGGAGATGCTGGAGAGCCAGGGCTTCACCCAGCGCCCTGGCCTCTACTGCAGCGACCACCATGTGGATGCTCCCTTTATTTGCTCATCTGGATGTGTTTTTTCTTTTCAAGGGATCATGAATAATTTATATTTGCTTGGAAGAGTTTGTGGAGTACGTATCTCCTATAGTCCATCAGCAGATTTACAACTTTTAGAAGTCAGGATACTTTTTTTACCTATTATTTCGAACACCATTTCCATTACAATGTAATTGCAGTCCATCGTCATCTTTTCCTCAGTAACTTGTTCGGCAATCAATTCCTCATTTACAATATTCATATCATCTCTCTTGCCCAGTCATCCTTGGCTTCTGTGGTTAATTGGTTAGTGGGCGGGAATCAGCAAGTCAATTCGTGTGCACACGAAGCCATAAGCATGAAAGAGGCCGGAGTTTTTGGATTAATTGGTGTTTGCTGCCACGTATCTATTAATCGTGTTTACAATATTCAATGCTTTTTGGCCATTTTCGGGGCGCCTTTTCCTTTCTGGAATGCGATGAGCAGTCGCTCCCAAATTGGAAAAAAAGAAAAAAAAAAACGTGATATAATAATGCTGATCATAGGACTCGCTGAGCTAGAGTTGACCGGACCACGTATGGTAACAAGGGTCGGCCTTATCCAACCAAGCTCGACACTTACACCCGACCATAGGACCAAACCACCTGCCAACCTAACAGATGAGTGGCCCAAGCCCCGCCCAAATGGGCTACGGATCTTTAGGCCCCAGCCTTACTTGCTAAACCGTGAACATGAACACCGTCGCTCCCTTATCCCGGCAATTCAACTAGAGAATTATCAAAAAAGTTTTAAGCCTATTGCAATTATATCAATTTAATTCTATATATTTTTTTATCAATTGAGTTCTAAATCTTTTATAATTGTGTCAATTTAATCCATCTGACCAAATTTAGCCACCAGTGTGAAAGTGGATGTCGTCCAATCAACACTAACATAGACTTTTCTTAATAATTTATTTGATTTTTTTATTAATACTTTTTATTTTTCCTTTTTTCTTTTTCCTTTCTCCTCCTCCCTCCTCTAGCCGGTCGCCAACCGAGGAAACCAGCCGTAGGTGAGGGCCAATTGCCGGCTAGTGGTGAGTTGGGCCTTGCCGCCCGAGCGAGGGCGAGCTTGCCCAACCATTGGCAAGGCGGCGAGGGCTTGCCCCGCCAAATCTAATGAGGGTTCACCTAGCCATCACTAGAAAAGGTTGGCCTCATCAGTGACTCGGCAAGCTCACCCTCGCTTGACGACCAACCAAAGAAAGAAGAGGGAAGGCGGAGAAAGGAAAAAAATAAAGGAAAACAAACTATTACTAACAAATTGTGGACGATTGGCGCCAGCTAGCATCCACGTTAGCGTTGATCTGCCAAATTTGGTTAGATAGTTTGAATTAGCATAATTACAAAAAATGAAGGACTTAATTGGCCAAAAAAATAAGTTTATGACTAAATTGACACAATTGCAATAAATTTAAGACTTTTTTTTTTTTTTTTTTAATAATAAACACGCTTTCATGATTGTCCTAACATCTCCTATTTTCATTTGGGGACTATGGATTTCATGTATTGAGATAGAATAAGACGATAAAAAGCTTTTTATAATAATTTTTACATATTTGAATTGGACTCAACAAGCACCTAAAATGTTTGCTCAACTCCAATCGTGTCTTATAAAAATAGTTGATGCCCAAATAGAACGATGTCTTTTTTCTTGATTGGCAAAAGGTGAGGAAGGCAATCAACCTTAGAATTGCCTATGAGGGTTATCATGAAATTCTCACATCCACTCTGAAATATTTGGTTTGATTAATGCTTTTCTTTACCACCCCTACTTAGAAGGTCCAGCGTGTGGGAGCCCATCCCACCAAGATACTAACTAATAGTCATGAAATAACTTTACATGAGATATATAGCAATTACACATTACAACACAAGGACTTTTAGAGTTTGCTCACAACGTGAGACGAAAAACATCATCTCAGGAAAGACATGTGATTTTAAGTGACTAGATATAGCACCTTAGATCCGGAAAAAAGAGGGAAACTTCTCTCGATTTAAGTCTAGTGAGAAATTGAAGACAAATACAATGTACAATGTTCGACTTTGCGGTGGCTAACAAAGGCCATGTTTGGTAACTGGTCAAACAGTATTTGATTCTATTCTTTTGTTTCCCAAAACTAAAAAGGAACAGAAATCCATTAGTAATGTTTTTTGTTCCTTGGAATAGATTTGGAAAAGAATTAAGAAGTAAAAATATATAAAAAAAAAAAAAAAAAAAGTTGTTTCTTTACTTTCAAAAACAACTCCAAAGTCAAGCTTCTTTTGTTTTTCCTCTTTTCTTTTCTTCCTTTCCTTTTCTTTTTCTTCTTCCTTTAGTTGATCGCTGGCCTCGGATGGCAACGGCCGGCGACTAGCCGTAAGAGGGCCCACGGCCTCATCGGTAGCTGAGTGAGACTCGGCCAATGAGGCTTGGCCTTGTTGAGGGCCGCTAGCCATCGCCGAGGCCGGTGACCAACTAAAGGGAGGAGGAGAATAAGAAGAAGAAAAGAGAAAAAAAATGTAATAAAATTATTAAAATTTTAAAAGAAATTTTAACTCATAAAAGAATTGAAGGGTCGTACTAAACATATTTCTATTATGAAAATATAAATTTTGTGCGGTTCAAGTGCCTCCAAATGCTCGAAACTCGTCAAGAGGATAGAATTTTAAAAGATCATTTTGGAGCAAAAATTATTTTCGGGAAGAGAATGATTACCACACGCACTCGAAAGGAGCAGAAGGCTAAAGTTACTAAGGCTTGAGTAAATTTCTGTTATATTGATTTGATTTTAGAAAAATCTATCCCACACAAAATTACAAGCGATTGAATTTGAATCCGAAAGATCTTATCCATGGAAATGATTTTGATTGAATTTGAATCCGAAAGATCTTATCCATGGAAATGATTTTTAAAAATGTAGCTACAATGTCACCTTTAAGAAAGTGGTTAATTGTACGAAAAATCTTAAACGAATACTCTGATTATACATTTATTTCAAATTAATTTTTTGACCATAAAAAATTCCAAATCGGTACATTTATAACAAATTTACCATTCATTAGTTTCCATTAAATTGGATTAATACCACGAAAGACTATAAATTGGTGCACCTATGATAAACGGATGGTGAAATACCAAATCGATACATTTATAAACTGACAAGTGACCTTTTTACCACTAGATCAAGCACGTTAAATCTGTATTAAAAAAAAAAAAAAAAATCAACCCTAGTCGTCTAAGTTGTGCTTCTCTTGATTTAAGTCTAGTAAGAAATTGAAGACAAATACAATGCACAAAGCACACGTCTATGGTGCCTAACTAAAGGAGCATAGTGCTAAACTCATTGGGCCTTGAGTATCTTTCAGTAGGGATGAGCATTGGTATAGGGTCAATCCTGGATTAATCCTGAACTAGCCCAACCATACTGATCCTGGTCCGACTCCCGAGGGGACTAGGTCGGTCTTTGGTTTTGGGAATCCTACACCCTGTACTGTGTGGATTAGTCCTTAGTTCTAGGAGTTTAGGGTTGGTTTAACCCTAAGCCAAACCAGAATGGACCGGAGACAACCGCGGCACGGGGAATGTCCACGTCTCGTCGCATGGCTCATTTTGAGTAGGGGTCATAGGGCACACTTCGGGCGGGCAGCTTTATCTAATCAAAGGCCGGGGCACAATCACTTACCATCTTCTTATTGACCTCTATGGGACACCATATGCACGCACTGGCCACTACCATCTATCCAAGTTGTTGCTTAGTCGGTTTCTGATGAATGGGATAATGTTTCCGAATCGGCTGTGCTCCATCCACTTCTTTCATAGCTTGGGGGAGTAGGCTTTTAATAAATTTAAAAAAAAAAATTAGATAGGCTCACAGTTCAGCTCACAAAGAAGACGAAGACCTCGCTATCTTATCCCGAGCTTTACAGCACAGATGTCCATTTGTTAACGGCGTTAATGAGTCATCCTCCTTCAGTATTCTATTTTGTCCTCTTCTTTCTTTCTTTTTTTTTTTAATATCTTTGCCAAATAAATCAGAAAGAACAAAGCCCTAATTAGAAATTTAGAAAGCCTCTTTGTGAGCAACGCTCGAAGCTTGCCCCATTCTCAGCTCGCTGCTCACCCCTCGCAGCACCACTTGCCCCTCACCCCTTGCCTCGCAGCTCGCCACTCACCCCTTGGCCGGCATGGGACTGGTCCAACCTAGACCATGCTCACCCCTAATTAACAAAATATGAAATTGTATATTCATGGTTTATATTAAGTATTTTGAACTTCTTATGGTTTAATTATATTCCACTGGTAAGTTTCACCTACATTGTAACCTATCTCTTATCTTAAACTTCCCATCTCATCCCATTTCCCAAGCAGAAAGATGATTCAAAGACAAATCAAAAGCGAGGGAATTATAGTATGCTCCAGCAATGGAAACACTTTATCTCCATGAGCAGTCTTGATCGTTTTTATGCTTTGTCACTTCTAAAAATTGGGAAATTTATATTGTTACGTTATTTTAAATTTATGTTGGATATGTACTGGTGTTGATAGCTTGGTTGATCAAAGCCGCATTGTTGATGTATATGTAATTTCAAATGGTAAGTTTGTCTTTTTAGGGAAAATAATAAAATGAAAAAAAAAAAAAGAATTATTGGTTGGTCCCAAATTGACCCTAAAGCCGGACAGGACCAATAGGGTTGGTTCGTTTCTCAGTCCCAAGCTTAACAAGGTCAGTCCTGGTCTCAAAAATTAAGGATCAATACTATACGAGTTAGTCCTTAGGTTAGGTGTTGGATCGACCCGACTCGAACCCTGCTCACTCCTAAATTTTCAGTTGTATTAATCTGATATGAGGAAAAGTCTACGACGGCACTAGAGTGTTTTGCTGGACCGGTCCCAGACAAGAAATAACGGGCCATTGGATTTCAATTGGAAAGATCTTATCATTGGTATCGATTGTGAAAATTGTGGCCGAGCGGTCACATTTAAGAAAATCTATTGGGACAAAATCGCAAGTTTAACAATTGATTTAAGATTAAATAAGGATTATGGCAATTTTAGATTGTTTTCTATTTCAATTTGGCAATAGCCGAGATCATGATGGGGGGCCTCCACCGTCCGCGGGTGACTGTCAGCTTGGGAAACTGTGAATTTCAACACTGGGAACTCGAAGGAAGTGGGGGAAGCAGAGCAGCGATGGCGATGGGGATGGCCAGAGTGGCGGTTCGATCCGCCAGGCAGCATCGCATCGGTGGCTCCACTGGACACTTGCCTTCCATGCGCGCCTCCTCTCCTCCACTCTCTCTCTCTCTCTCTCTCTCTCTCTCTCTCTCTCTCTCTCTCTCTCTCTCTCTCTTCCTCCTCCTCCTCCTCCTCCTCCTCCTCCTATAATTACTACTCGGCCTTTGGAACCATCACCGTGCTCCTTGAATCGCCCTCTGCTCTGAATCTCGAATCATCGTCTCTCCCTTTTACCGGTCTCTGTCCGTTGGTCGCCGCCGCCACTGTACTCACTGCTGGAACCAAAAGGAATAATGGCAACTTTGGAAGATTGGAACGAGGCACAAATGACGATCGGAGATGGAAATAATGGAAATTCAAATGCTCTTTTTGTTTTGGTGTAACTACAAATCTGAAGTCCACAACCTTGTCGAATAGATCTATTTCTTGAGTTCTACTTAATTTGGTTTCCTCATATCCTGTTACCTAATCAATCCAATAGCTCTTAAATAAATAGATCTCTCGAACACTGTTTAAGCACATCTTTCCATCTTCTAACGCCATAAGGGGCTCCCTTGTTAAACTTATTAAAATGGGTAATAAACATATTTCTCAACTCATATTTGATGGGTTGAGTTGTTATATGAGTTAATTATATTTAGTAAATGGATTTATACTAGTAAAATCTAAAATAATGTGGATATTAGATGAATTCCCAATTTACTAAAACTCAATTCATATCTATGGCTCTCTTTTGTCCTCGCTCAATACTGAATTCACACAACCCATGCCTCCACCTAAGTTTGTGTATGAGTTTTAATATATTTTGTAAATATGCAAGTGTTTAGCAATAAGGTTGAGGTTGGTTATAGGTCACTAGATTTATATTGCATGAAAATTAGCCTATGAGTTGAACCATTTCCAACTGGATTTCAAACTTGACTGTCCCATCCATTTAATAGATCTATCAATGGTTTTAAGATAATTCATGACTTTTAGAAGTAAGGACATTTTTTTTTATCAGTTATCTCAAATACTATTCATGTCATGCCCTAGACCTATTTCCCTCACCTCGGGAGCACAAAATCCAATGTCAGTTAATTATGCAATGTCCCAGAAGGCACTGTCGGTCCATCAATTATTATCTTTCAATTAAACGCGAGCAAAAGCGTACACATCAACACCCAATCAATAATCACATAAAAGGGATAGCAAGGAAATCACATAAGCAAATTTACATCTCATTCACCTGCTTCATTGGATCAGATCGTTTAATTTACAAGCCCATCTTTAAGCCAATCCGATACACCTCAAAAGGCAGTAGGAGGGTTCACAAGTTTTAGAGTGAGCCTATCTCCTCTAGCGAGATACTAACTAAAAGTGGCTCCTTTACGAGGACCGACTATCTAGGCATCATTTACTAGGCTGTTGAGTGAACCATCATCCTCATTTTGTTCGGGCGGTCCACAAAACCCACAAAGGGGCCCAAAGAGATTCCCTTTGAACCATGCGTACCAAGCTCGGTAGTTATGAGGGACAAGATTGTTATAGCCCTCCTCCACCCAAACAGTAATAGTGATCCTTTGAAATACGATATCTTCTCTAAATATGTCCCGAATTGTGGCCTCCATACTCACGGGCAGCCCAAATTGCATGAAACGTGTGGGCAGTGGGTCCATACCTATTGGCTTGAAAAGAGTGAAACAATGAAAAATGAGTTTGATAACTCAATAAGTAAATCATCTAAACCTCATATAGGCGGATGCCTTGTTTTGGAACCTACGAACTCAATGCCTACTTGTCAATGGCAAATCAATAACTTAGCCCTTGCTTTACCTTGACTATAAACATGAGGGGTACTCATCATCTACCTAAACATCCGTCCTAACACGAGTCTACAAGGTACCTCATGCTCATAAAAAAATCCTAAGTATGCCAATTAATCGCTTTAACATACACGTGTTCCTCGAGTCCTAAATAATAGCATCAAAATTCACAAGTGTTACACATAGTGCAATTAATAACCAATAATATTCCCACGTGTAAGATATTAACATCTAAAATATTATCATGGCCTTCGAGACTCTAGTAATCACTTCCAAAATATTCACATATCGCTCACATCACAACTAACGGTAATTACAATATGCACGTGCCTTCCAAGTCACTAAAAATAACAATTAAACTATGCACATGTCTTACACATTTCATATAAGTCCATATCAAACATGCACGAGCCATATAGCAACTTCCAAAGTATGCACATAACACTCAAATGCTTCGCACACCTTTAACGCCTCGGGAATCACATAATACCTCATAATATTATGCTATCTCGAGTCCAATTATTAATTGCACAAAGCCGATACCCTATGGCTTTTCTAGAAATATCTAGGACATCATTTCACCCCATCGAGCATGGCATCCGAATCTCCGTTGAGCATCCTTTCGGGCATCGTTCCACAACCATCACCACGAACAGCATCCGAACTCTATCAGGCATCTAACCATAACCATCACTGCAAACTGCATTCGAACACAATTAGCATCACCCCCATATTTCTTAACGGCGACATCGTACCTTGAAATCTTTCGGTTACTAAATCGCTCATGTGACCATGCGAATAAAACAAGATGCACCGGTATAGCTCTAATGCAATTCTAGGTGCCAGTGTATCTTATTGTACTAACACTTGAATGGGCTAATGCATGAACAAGTTGCACTAGCGGCCCAACTAGTGCAACAAGATGCACCAAGAATGGTGCAAGTTGAGTGATATTTGGAACAAGATTGGTGCAAGCTAAGTGATATTTGAAACTAACCTATTCTTTTTTTAAAACTTGTGTAGCACAAGTGATCACTTGTTAGTTGCAATTGATACTTAAATTATCACTTTTAGAAAAACTTAGCACTCAAACGATCACTATTTATAACTTATGGCACTAAAATAGTCGATCGTGAATTTGTCACAATCCCTTCATTTTGCTATGGTTTGCAATAATAGTTGTAGCAAACATTATATCTGAAGTAAAAACTAAACAAAACAAAAATTAATAATACACAACTAAGTTAAAAAAAATTAAGTGCTCACAACCAATTAATTCCAACTCCAATATTCCATTCCTATCATAGATTACAACAAACTCTTTTGTTCCACACAAAAATTGTAGCAAACTAAGAACACACTTTACTTACAAAATAACCCAATACAAGTATATATTCTACATCTTTGACTATAGTAGACATACAAACTTCTTCTCATTACTCACTTCACATTTGAAAAGATTACACAAGAGAACAACATCATAATCAATGATCGATAAAAGTTTCTTTCAATTTTCAACCTTAAAACTTCCATCTTCAAATGGTCGACCAGAGATGTTAAACCCTTCACTTGAGTTTGTATTGAATCAACATCCTTCAACTCCTCCATTAATGTAGGTGGAGGTCTATGTTGGCTTTCAAGTAACTCCAAGATCACCTTTATCGCTCGATTGGAGAATTTCGCATCAATTTATTTGAAATATTTGCACTTCAAGTCTTCTCTATATCTGCCACACCCATGGAATCTTCTCCCAGTATTTAACTAAGTCTCAGATGTTTTTTTTGGACTTGGTAACCCACAAAGTAACACTCACCATCTAATTCATTTTTTTAGAACAAATGTGAGCTTTTGCTGAAGTTTCTATCCTCCATTTACAAGATGGAGCTAATAATTTTGGGAGAAAATCGAAATTAGCACTCAAATTGGCTAGTTAGGGTTTTGAACTTCCGGTTCTCTTTCAATTTAGGAATTTAGGGTTTTTATTTGGTGGAAAGTCGCTAAACAATATCATTTTTGTTGTTTGCATACTGATTGTACTCTCCAACGAATCACGTTAACTTCAAAAATTAATAAAAGTGTCATGTTGAATTTCCGACTAATTAGATCGGTGTTGACATTAAAATGATCATTTTTCAAACTTTTTTGCACTTAAATGATCTAAAATAAATTTTTGGCACCAAAGTGAGCACCTTATACAACTTTTGGCACTTCTAGTATACTTATCCCTACATTTTGAGGAGCTTGAAATTAATTCATTCATGATTTCTCGTTTTCATCCAATTTTGACTACTTATCAAGGAATGAGACATGTTTCCTTTGCTTTTATATTGCCATGGATGCCCAAAGTCTCAATGCCAAGTCGAAAGCTTCTGGCCTGTTACAGAGTCAAGGCTTGTTGGAGGGAAATGGGTTGATGCATATGACGGCAATACCATCAAGGTTGTGTTTGGCTATAATGAAAATTGAGGACATGATAAGATTGATCATATCCCGTGTTTGGTATATGATAAAGTCGAATATAAAATGGATAAATGTCGGATAAAATTATCTCATAGAGAATGTGGGAATAAAGTGAATAGGATTTTCAATAGCCATAATAGGAAAGTCTTTTCTCAAATAACAAACTTCTCAAATTAACAAATTTAAAATTATATTTCGATATAAATATTATTTGAATTCTAATATAAAAAATTCAAAATAATAACAAATACAATTTATATATTAATTTAATCTTATTCTTATTTATATATTTAAATTTAATTCTATCTTAGAATATAAATGAAATATATAAATATTTATTTATTACATATTTTAGATGTTTTAGTATTTTAGGTACATTGGTATAGTTTTCTATTTAATAAAATTTTATTAGAGAATGATTGAAGGGGAAAAAGAAATGAAAAAAGAAATAAATTAAAACGGAGAGGAAAATAAAATAAAAAGAGCAAATAAAACAACAAGTTCACAATAGATTTTTACCATCACCATTTGTAATTGATATGGTATTTATACTAAACAATATTTATGATATGATTTGAATATATCTAATTTTATTACTGCAATCACCAAACAGTGGATAAGATATAACAAAATCATTTCTATTTTATATCTTATCCTATTTAATCATATCCTGAATAGAAATCTAGACGACTAAACCTAAGAACATAGCTTGCATACATTCGGAAACCAAAATAACACAAAATTAGCCTGATCCCAGCGATAAACTCGAACCTGCCCAACAGCAACTCAGGGGCTCACCCTTGGCAGCAATTAAGTGCAATCTCTAAACGTCCCAACCCATGACTCTACAAATGACCAAGCCAAAAGCCCGATGAGCCTGCCTCTTCTTTATCTTGGATATGCTAATTGAATGCTGCAAAACCCCAAAACAGTTCTTAAAGTTCCTCCCACTCATCTTAACCCCTTGCGTGCCACACCCCCGAAGCACCAAAAGTCCCCGCTCTGGTGATTCCTCCCCTAATTCTCCCTCAACTCCCTATCTTTCACAAACACGCCCAGCATGAACTTGTACTCCTCACTCTCCTCTAACCTGACATCATCGCCCTCCACAAGATTATCCTCCTTGTCATCTCCATCTCTGTCGTTGTCGTCATCATCCTCCTCGTCGCCATCGGAATCGCCGACTCTTTTAAAAATTCTGCGGCATTGCTACAGAGCCCTCATCGGCATTACCTGCCCAGCAATCTTTGCTTGCTCCTCGGCACAGATGGACCGGGATTTTTGGCCAGAATCGGGCTTCTTCTGCTTCATGGGGGGCCATGCCGGAAAGGGCTGAGTGATGGGTTCTTCCTTGCATGGCCACTCCTTCTCCGGTTGCTTCGGTTCTTCGCTAGTCTTGTGCTTCTGCTGCTTCTTCTTCTTCTTCTTCTTCTTCTTGGTGGGGGTAGAGTCCTGCTTCTTGAAAGGCGTGCGGTTTGAAACCGGGATGGGTCGTGAAGAAAAGTGGTCGGAGAGAGAAGGGTTCGGAGGAGGGCCTCGGTGCTACGGAGAGTGGAGGTAGACAACCTCGCCTCTCAGCCTCTGCTCGAAAGGAGGGATTCATCGTCGCAGGAGACGAAAAAGATGTGATTTTTCCTTTCCCTTTTGTGGTTTATGAGAGGCTTTTCAAGGAACTACTCCGTGTTTGGCTGGGACTTGTGCGCATCGCCACTGGAAAATGGGAAAATCCTTAGCTGCGAACGATGAGAATTGAATGACAGGACGTAGATGATATATAATCCGGAAATTAAGCTAAAGACGCAAAGGCAGTTTTGGGGCGTGAATTCGCTTTGTAAACCTAGTCTCTTTTTCTAGTTGTCCTTTATATGACATGTATAGTTACATTTATTTGATTTTTCTTTTGACAGGCTTTATAGAGAGAATGAGAAGATGAAAAAAGAAATCGAAAAAATAAAAGCAACGATAGTTATATAAAAATCTTTCCATTCTAATGTTCCATTTGCAATTGATATGTTCGGGCATTTAAGGAAGAAAGATGAGGAATCGATCATCTGAAAAGTAGGAACCCCTCTTCCTTTTATCTAACTATCGGACCGTGGTATGAATTTCCAAATTGACATGAATTTGAAAAAGTAGGGATATGAGCTTGTAAAATAGGAGAAATTGACAAGAGTTTGGATGATAGAAAAAAAAATTATAATTTGATTAGACAAATAAGATATTCGTCTCGAATTAGGCTATGAGCTAGAGGCTCAATTGAAACACGTTGGCTTGATTTGAGAGAGGTAATTTAGAAAAGTCACATTTCAGGGACATCTATCATTGGGATGAAAGACCCCACTTGCCTCCTGTATTCCCTAGAAATGGGAAGAAAAATATTAATTTCCAATGGGAGTGCAAGGGATGTGGGCACCGGCACATTGAAATAAGGAACGCAACCTGGCAAGAAATCTCCTTTGAGGACTACCGTAGCCAACCCTCGTAGGATAAAAAGGAAATCTTGCCTTTCAAAAAACTTTCTGGATCTTATCCTCCTGATTTATTTCCTCTCTTAAAAAACTTCCTTCATTTTTGTCACATGTCCATCCGCGTAAGGGTGAGCATTGGTCCAAGTTAGCTAGGACCGTGTCCCAACCCTGTTGGATCTAATCCGATTCCTAAGAGAACTAGATTGATCCTTAGTCTAGAGATCCTTGAACTATTACTGTGTGGGTTGATTATCGGTCTTGAGAGTTTAGGGTTGGTCTAACTTTGACTATATAATATATCATATATATGATATATTTTATATAATATTCTTTATCTACTATAAAAAGCAAACCCTAACTTAAACGGCATTAAATGACCTTCTCCTCCTTTAGTGCTTTTGTTCTCATTTCTTTTTTATCCCCCTTCAACTTTTGCTTGAAATAAACAACTTTTCGCTTGTAAGCAATCTTGCCTTGTTTGGTGCATGATGCTTGCGCTACTTGTCGCTCACCACTCAACACTTGCGCTGCTCGACACTCACCCTGCTTGCCACTCAACACCCACGCTGCTCGTTGAATAAATCAGAAGGAAACAAAGCTCTAATCATAAACCTTCTTCGCTCATGAGCAACGCTTGTTATTCGTTGTGGTAATGCTAGTACGAACACCTAAAGGGGATAAATAGGTGTTTAAAAGAAATTTTGATAAATAAAATAAATTTCGAACAAAGTCTAGTATCAAACAAAGTCTAATAAATAAGTCACTAGACTTTTGATTAATGTTCAAAATCAGATAAGAGATGAAACTGATTTTTGTGATACTTAAAAGAATGCAATAAACTTAAATAAAGAGAGTTAAGGGAAGAGAAGATTGCACATGAAATTTATAATGATTCAGCTTAGATCAAGCCCACGTCCACTCTCCCACACTAACAGCCTTCTGGCTGGAATTCACTATAGCATCAACAAAGAAGTACAACTTTTGAGTGCAAACACTCATTGGAAGATCCTTTCTCTTTTACTAAGTCACTCTTCTTGTAATTTTCTCTCTTGAATACAATTTATAAGGACTGTTGATGAAGAACAAGTAATTTGAAAGACTTCAGACTTTGAAATTTCAATTTTTATGTCTCACTATCAAATAGACTGAATGACCTCCTTACATACTCCTCCATGCCTTACTAACCGTTGGCATTTTCCAGATTTTTTTTTCCAATCAATCCATTAGTCAAAATCGACCAAGGGGATTTTATAATCTTTTGAAGATTGAGATGAAAATCCGTTGATTCCTGTCGCCCATACAATCAAAATCTAGGATTCCATAAGTAAATGTTTCCCAAAGAGGAACTTATCTTCAAGATTGATTTCATCAATTTGTAATTGATTTAATCAATGTATTTATAGAAGGAAAGTGAGACTCTTTGCCAGAGAGCTAGATGTTGTAGAATAAATTCCTAATGCATTCATTTTAAATTCTTGCCACAAGATCAATAAATCTAAGTGATTTATTCTTCGTTCTAGATACGGTTTCAATCTAGAGTGCGTCAGAGTGGGAAATACTTCTGGAATGAATAAACTTTGGCAAGAGTTTGTAATATAACTTTAAAAGCATTTTGTTCTTCAAAATAAGAATAAGAACTAGAAAGTTTTGTCAATTTCAAAACTTGGTAAGAGTTTTCTCAACAATCTCTCATTTTTTTATGGTGACAAAACTTTCATGCAGATTTAAGTATAATGTATATGTTATCCTACAAAACAATACTTTAGTAGCACAAGATAATAGATAGAGATAATATGGCGAGAAGTACAGCCCAAGTGCCATAACTTAGCACAGAGGGACACTTAAGTGCCATAACTTTAAAATGGTACACTTGAGTACTAGTTTTGAAGTTAAATGGGACACTTAAGTGCCACTCCGACGAAAATTCGGCCAAATGGCTGACGTGGCGACTTTCCGGCGAATTTGGTCCAAAACGGCGTCGTTTTGCACGCTGACGTGGCGGAGAAAATGCAAAAACGACGCCATTTCGTGTCTACGTGTAAATAATAATATAAAAATTAATTAAATTAGATTTAAAATTAATTTTATTTAAAATATTCAAAAAATTAAAAAAAAATTAAGAAAATTTTAAAAAAATTAAATAAAATGGGGGGGGATCGAACAGGGGGCCGAGGGCCGAGCCCTCACCGCGCCGCCTCCCCGCCGTCGCCAGGAAGGGCCGATGACGGAGGGGGGAGGGTCGGCCGGGGTCTTCGGCCCCCGGCCGACCAACGGCGAGGGCTGCGAGCCCTCATCGGATCGCGGCGAGGGCCGCAACCCTCGCCTCAGATCGGGGCGACCCCGGTTGACCCTCCCCACTCCGTCACCGGCCCTTCTCGGCGGCAGCAAGGAGGCGGCGAGGGCCCGTGAGCCCTCGCCGGATCTGGGCGAGGGCCGCGACCCTTGCCGTCGCCAGGAAGGGCCGGCGACGGAGGGGGGAGGGTCGGCCGGGGTCGCTGGCCCCCGGCCGACCAACGGCGAGGGCTGCGAGCCCTCATCAGATCGCGGCGAGGGCCGCAACCTCGCCCCGACGGGCGACCCGGTGACCCTCCCCACTCCGTCACCGACCCTTCTCGGCGGCAGCAGGGAGGCGGCGAGGGCCCGTGAGCCCTCGCCTGATCTGGGCGAGGGCCGCGACCCTTGCCTTAAATTTGGGCGCGGGCCGCGACCCTCGCCCAGATCCAGCGAGGACTCGCGAGCCATCGGCGCCTCCCCGCCGCCATCGGGAAGGGCCGTCGACGGAGTGGGGAGGGTCGGCCAGGCTCGCTGGCCCCTGGCCAGGGGCTGGTAAGGCCAGTTGATCGGCGGCGAGGGTCGCAACCCTCGCCGCTATCCAACGAGGGCTCGCAGCCCTCGCCGTCGGTCGGCCGGGGGCCGACGACCCCGGCCGACCCTCCCCTCTTCGTTGCTGGCCCTTCACGGCGATGGCGGGGAGGCGGCGGCGATGAGAGCTTAGCCCTCAACCGCCCCGCTCAATCTCCCCCTCCTTTTTTTAAATTTTTCTTAATTTTTTAAAATTTTAAAATTTTTCTTAATTTTTTAAATTTTCTTAATTTGTTAAATTTTCTTAATTTTTTAAAATTTTTTGAATATTTTAAATAAAATTAATTTAAATCTAATTTAATTAATTTTTATATTATTATTTACATATAGACACGAAACGGCGTCGTTTTTGCATTTTCTCCGCCACGTCGGTGTGCAAAATGACGCCGTTTAAGACCAAACTCGCCGGAAAATGGCCACGTCAGCCATTTGTCCGGATTTTCGCTGGAGTGGCAATTAAGTGTCCCATTTTACTCCGATATTGGCACTCAAGTGTACCATTTTAAAATTATGGCACTTAAGTGTCGCTCCGTGCCAAGTTATGGCACTCCAGGTGTCCCAACCTCGAGATAATAGATAGTCTACAGACATAAGCATTATACGAATAAATGTTCTAAAGTTTGGTCTACACAATAAAGTCTACATAAAAAAATACCACACCATTAAAGCATAGAGAACACACTATAAACATAATCAACAAATTAAATTTGCAAAAGTCTCCACCTTTTTGTCAACAGCAAAATATAAGAAAAACAAACAAGCACAATCGGAACACAAGTCGGAAAATAGAAATGTGATTGTTTTTAGAAAATGATCATGAGTTCCTTGGAACACAGACAAGTAAGAAATCTTCCAAAATTTGCACGGTTTCCTCAAGCTTGGTTAGACACTGATTGAAAACGGTCTCAACTTTCACCAAATTCTGAGTGGCCTATTGATTTATGTTTTAAACTTTATTATCAAGAGACTGTGCATTTCCAATAAAAGATAATATCGAGAGCAACATGTAAATTTTAGATTTCAACCTCCATCCCATACTGTTGTGCCTTAATCTTCAAAAAGGAGTTCCACTATTTGATGATAGTTTGAATCTGGTTCGGTTTGGGCACTAACTTTTACAAGTTGAACTAGAGAGATATCCTAAATTGAAAAAAAAATATATTGATTTGAACATTGGAGGTATCTTGCTCTCTCTGAATATTATCCTCTTTGTCCTGACCCTCAAGAGATTTCTCAGGAAAATGAGATGCGTAAATGTCCTCTACAATCTAGTCCTGAAGAAAACTGTTCTCACCTACTCCCCCTATCTCAGTAGCTTCAGTCTGAGGAAGAACTCATTCTCCTTCATGCATTCCTTCTTTCCCAACACTGATTTGTTGATCGATCTCCTTATTTTTCTCTCCACCATCTCCTTCATCATGTTCCCTTGTATTATCTCCTTCCTTATCAAAGTGGTGTTGTTCCTTATTCAGATTTGCATTTCCCTCTTTTTCATCTAAGTCATCCTCCTTACTTTCTTTTTCTCCAAAGTCTTCTTATTCACTTTCCTCTTCTAGATCTTTCTCACTTTCTTCTTCTTTTTCTTCAGAACTAGCTATTCTTGCAATAGGATCTTTCATGGCAATATTTGCCACAATATCAGAGATAGTCTCGTCTTTATCATCTTCCTCGTCTTCATATCTCATCTGAGAAGACATCAAAACAAACTTAAATAAAGAGAGTTAAGGGAAGAGAATATTGCACACGAAATTTATAGTGGTTCGGCTTAGATTAAACTTACGTCCACTCTCCTAGGCTGCAACCTTTTGGTTGGAATTCACTATAGTATCTACAAAAAAAAAAAGTGCATTTTTTTACTACAAACACTTAGTGAAAGATCCATTCTCTCTCACTAAGTCACTCTTCTTGTGATTTTCTCTCTTGAATATTATTTATAAGGACTGTCTATGAAGAACAAGTAGTTGGAAAGACTTCAGACTTTGGAATTTCAATTTTCATATCTCACTATCAAATAGACTTAATGATATCCTTAAATACTCCTCCACGCCTTACTAACCGTTAGCATTTTCCAGAAGAATTTCTTCCAATCAATCCGTTAGATAGAATTGACTAAGGGGATCTTATAACCATTTGAAAATTGAGATAAAAATTCGTTGATTCTCATCGCCTATATAATCAGAATCTAAGTTTTCATAAGTAGATGTTCCCCTAAAAGGAAATTTTCTTCAAAATTGGTTCTATCAATTTGTGATTGATTCCATCAATGTATTTATAGAAGGAAAGTGAGATTCTTTGCCAGAGTGCTAGATGTTGTAGAATAAATTTCTAGCGCGTTCATTCTAAATCCTTGTCACAAAATCAATAAATTTAAGTATGATTTCTTCTTTGTTTTGGACATGGTTTCAGTCTAGATTGCATTAGAGTGGGAAATACTTCTAGAATGAATAGACTTTTGCAAAAGTTTGCGATATAACTTTAGAAGTATTTTGTTCTTTAAAATAAGAATAAGAACTAAAAAGTTTTATCAACTTCAAAACTTGGTAGGAGTTTTCTCAACACGCCGCTCGCTTCGCTACTTGCTTTTGTTCGCTCACCTCATGGCTCGCCCTCGTCTCGCAGCTCGCCCCTATTGATGGATATGTAATTTTAAATAATAGGTTTGTCTTTTCAAAGAATACAAAAAATGAAAGAAAAAAATTATCAATTGGTCCTGAATCGAACTTTATGGTCGATCTTATCCTTAGTTCTAGGCTTAGCCGAGTTAGTCCTTAGTCCCAAAAATTAGGGACCAACATTATGCAAGTTGGTCCTTAGGTTAGGTGTTGAACCAGCCCAACTTGGACTATGCAATGGTTTGAACTTGATTCCACTAATCTGAATAGTGCATCACATTATCTTCTATACTGCAATGGTTTGAACCCCAGTGACAGTTTGAATTTTGATTCCATTGACCTGAATAGCGCATCGCATTGTCTTCTCTACTCCTTCCACACGAAACAAAGACTTTAAAGACAAAAAGTTCACTACAAAAAGCAAGAGCAATCTATGATGGATATGTAATTTTAAATAATAGGCTTGTCTTTTTAGAAATTACAAAAAAAATAAAATAAAAAAAATTATTGATTGGTCACAAGTTTGTTAGGGAAATCCCTTATGATATTTTGAAGATGACAAAATAAATCAAAAGCTACTAACATGTCTAATGGTTGAGTAATAGATTATGCAGATGATAGAACATGTAAATGATAGTGTTAAAGTCTATACTTGAAAGAACCATAAGATAAACTCTATGTTGAAGCTGAACTTATTCAGATTGTGTCCAGACTTTAAGGCTAAATATGTTCAGAAATAGAATATGTTCAGATTTACGTCGAGATTGTAAAGTTTATTTCAAACGAAAGACACTCAGACTTTACTTCCAACAAAACACACTTAGACTTTACATACAAAACGAGACACAAGTCCAAAACGTGATAAGGTCTATAACAAGACAACTCGATAGAACGTAACACAAGCCCCAAACATATAACGATTAATGATTTTGGTTTGGATTTTACATCAAGATAGATTTGATTGGCTCAATCTAATTGATTGACAATTGGATTTTGAAGACAATAATTTTCTAAACGAAGAAGCTCTACTTATAGAAATCAAGATTCTGTTTGTATGGGCGATAAAAATCAACTTGGGATTCTGCTTTTGTCACTCAACGGCTACTAAATCTTCTTAATACAGATCTATCCAATGGGCAAATTGGAAGAAAATCCTCTAAATACTATCTAACGGCTAGTTTGGAAGTAAAGGAGTATTTAAGGAGACTAAGGACTAATGAGCTAGTAAGAGACAAACGTAGAATTTATAATTCCAAAATCTTAGCGAACTTTGATTATACACTTGTCTTTTGTGAGCTTGAACGTTTGTGATCGTAAGAGAATTACCGAAAGAGTGACTTAGTGAGATCTACCACTAAATGTCTGTACTCAAAATTGTAATCTCTTGTTGATTACATAGTGGAATCCAGCTAGAAGGCTGCTAGCGTGGGAGAATAGACGTAGACTTGATCTAAATCGAACCATTATAAATTTTATGTGTAACATACTCTTCCCTTAACTCTTCTTATTTAAGTTCGTTGTATACTTACAGGTTATTTCAAAAGTCTATTTCATCGCATAACAGATTCTAAACATCTACCAGAAGTCTTGTGACTTGTTTTTGAGACTTTGATCTTTATTCAGACTTTATTTGCAACTTATTTTATTATGCATTTATTTGTCAATACTCCTTTTAAACACCTATTCACCTTCCCTCTAGGTGTTTGTACTAGCATTTTTTGGAGTTGACCATGAAATTGGACTAAACCCATAGGGTTGGTCTAATCCTTAGTTCCATGCTTAACCGAGCCAGTCATTGACTCCAAAAATTGAGGACCAATACTGTGTGGGCCGGTGTCGGTCCCTAAATTAGGTGTTGAACTGGCACAATTTAGACCATGTGATGGTTTGAACTTGATTCCATTAACCCGAACAACACGTCGCATTGTCTTCTCTACTATGATAGCTTGAACCCCAGCGATGGTTTGAATTTTGATTCCATTAACCTAAATAGCACATTGCAGTGATGGTTTGAACTTGATTCCAATATCCTGAATCGTGCACCGCATTGTCTTCTCTACTACGATGGTTTGAACCTAAGCAATGGTTTGAATTTTGATTCCTTTAACCTGAACAGCATTTTGCATTGTTTTCTCTACTCCTTCAACACGAAACGAAGACTCCAAAGACAAAACGTTCACTACAAAAAGCAAGAGCATTCCCTCAACTACCATCCATGGCTTCCTCTCTCTCCTTCCTCCTTCTCTTCCTCTCTCTCTCCTCTCTCTCCGCTGAGAATGTCCATTGGAGCAAGCTCCTCCGATCGCCCCTCGTCGCTGGACCCGAACTTCACAACCACTCCGCCGGCTCACCCACTTGCTACTTCGAAGTCACCAGGCCCATCAAGCTCCCCAAAACCAAACCTTGCTCGTACCTAGCTTTACGACATGACTTTGCGCACACATACGGGAAGCTCCCGGTTCTCGCCAATTACACCCCGCCATCGACTTGTTATTCACAGAGATTCTCCAAGATTGTGCTTGAATGGGGCGCCACCTGCAAAGGCACGCAATATGACCGGATCGTTGGGGTTTGGCTCGGCGGGGTTGAGCTTCTCAGGAGCTGCACTGCCGAGCCAAGTGCTACGGGAATTGTTTGGACGGTCGAGAAGGACATTACCAGGTACTATTCGTTGCTCATGAAGAACGGTACTCTTGCCGTTTCCCTTCGCAATATTGTGGATAGCACCTATACAGGAGTTTACCATGTCAAGATAAAGTTTCGTTTTTACCCTGCTGATGATGAGCATCTGGTGGCGGATGTGGGAAATGCGAGGAATTCGGTTCCTGGGTATGGTTCGAATGCGGATCTGATCTTGCCCATTTCAAGAAACTTGCCGTTGGATGATGGGTTGTGGTTTGAAATCGAGAATGCTACTGATACAGAGACGAAGGAATTTCAAGTTCCCCTGAATGTCTACAGGGCAGTGCTAGAGGTTTATGTGTCTTTCCATGAGAATGATGAGTTTTGGTATGGGAATCTCCCCAGTGAGTATATTGAGGCCAATAATCTTACGGAGGTGGACGGGAATGGCCCTTTTAGGGAGGTTGTCGTGAGTCTCGACGGTGAGGTAGTCGGTGCGGTTTGGCCTTTCACGGTGGTATACACAGGAGGGATCAATCCTCTTTTGTGGATCCCCATCACCGGCATAGGATCATTTGATCTCCCTACATACGACATTGAGATTACGCCATCTCTAGCAAAGATATTAGATGGAAAGCTCCATGAATTTGGCTTCAGTGTCACAAACGCTTTGAACGTGTGGTACATTGACGCGAATCTGCATCTTTGGCTGGATGATAAGAGCACGAAAACTGCAGGGAAGCTTCTGACTTCCGATTGTCTGCCTCCAGCTGTTTCTTCGGCGTTGGATTTCAAAGGCTTGGATGGGAAGTTTTCGACTGGGGCCAGCCGGTCCATATCTTCCAGTGGGTGGGTGAAGTCATCATATGGGATAATCACGACCACTTGGAAGCAAGAATTTAATTACAGTAACGTGATGGTCAGGGGGGATCAAGCAAATCTGCAAATTATTGAACAGCTGATCCATTTCAACGACAGCGTTGTTGCTAAGAAGCGGTCCTCCACCCTTGCATCCATTCAAGTGTACAGAGATTTCCCGTTTTATTTATACAACAACTACGTGGGTCAAGGAAATGACACTTCCTCATTTACTGCGAACATCACGTTGGCTTTTAACGAGAAAAAGCATGGAGATTCTGGCTTCAAGCGCTCGGGTAGCTCATTGAGCAATGTGCAGAGCGGGCAGAGTTCCATGACAGTGAAAAACAACGTGGCAGTCGGCGGCTTCGTCAGTACTCAGCAAGTGTACAAGTATGATGGCAGTGAACTCTGCTACTTCAGAAATGTGAGTAGCTCAAATTTCAGAATTCTTGATGATGACATTGTCGAAGGATGTAAGAAAGGAGCAGAGTCTCATCACGCGTCCCCACATGACAGATGATGGCCATTTCGCACTCAGGGCTTTATCTTATTTAATTGCATGGGGATGCTTTAGACCTTTTTGTCATCTCATCTTTCGGTTTCTTCATGTGTCCAAAATAAAGACCACTCAAAGTCAAGTATGCATGTCGTCAAGCACTTTTGTAGTTTCATTTTCTGTGGCCCCGGCATTGCTGTATAGTGTTCGGCTCAAAATCGATTTCAAACGTCAGAGTTGATCAATAGTCCCGCTCTTCTCATGTCATGAAATTTTTAACTGAGAAAGTATGATGATCTATGTTGGCTCAAACACGCAATTTTCATGCCAATTGGCCTAAAGGGGTTACATACAGTCATATTTGATGAATGTCGATGCCTCCTTTATTCACCTAAATGCGTGTGTAACAATTCAAGCGAGCAAGAAGGGAAAATAAGTTTTTTCTTTCAGTGAAAAATGAGATGATGAAATCATACGACAATTCTTGAAGTTATTATTCGAGGCAAAAATTGGTATTGTGATTATATAGTCTATAAAGTTTTGGTACATATTCAATACATTGCTTGAACTATATGAAAATGTTTAAGCTACATGAAACAAATTAAAAGTCCATAGATCATATTGTATATTAGGCTAAAGTTTAAAAATCACATGAAAAAATTAAAAGTTTATAGACCAAATTGCACATACAACTAAAATGCAAGGATTATTTGTGTCATTATCCCTAATTTCTCTAAAATTTGCTAAAATTGCCTTTCCCTCATTATTCACAATATATATATATTAATGATTAAGAAGAGCAAGACTGAGAGGACGTCGGGGGAATAGTGCTTCGTACATGGATCGGATCGTTCGTTGATACCATGGCGCGGTGCTTAGGCCCAATAACCAGAGAAGTGAACAGGACATTATTGGATTAAACGGGTCTGATCTTGAACCCTTATTTTTCTATTTATCTATTTCTATGTGACTGTCCTTTAAACATTCTTATTTGATCTCAATATAAAAACATCAAGGATAGATCTAAACATCCTTGTCGGGTAGATCTATTTCTTGAGTTCTACTTAATTTGGTTTCCTCAAATCCTGTTAGCTAATCCCAATCCAATAGCTCTTAAATAAACAGATCTCTCGAACACCGTTTGAGCACAACTTTCCATCTTTTAATGCTATAAGGGGCTTAATTGTTAAATCTATTAAAATGGGTCATAAACCTATTTCTCAACTCATTTTGATGGGTTGAGTTATTACATGAGTTATTTATATTTAGTAAATGGGTTTATAATAGTAAAGTTCAAAGTAATATAGATGTTAAAAGAATTCCCAATTTACTAAAACCCATTTCATATCTATGGCTTTCTTTTGTCCTCGCTCAATATTGCATTCACACATCCCACACCTTCACCTCGGTTTGCGTATGAGTTCTCATATATTTTGTAAATATGTAAGTGTTTAGCAATAATGCTAAGGTTGGTTATAGGTCACTAGATTTATATTGCATGAAAATTTGTCTATAGGTTGAACCATTTCCAACCGGATTTCAAATTTGACTATCCCATCTGTTAAATCGCATGAAATATGCAGGCGGTGGGTCCATATTTATTGGCTTGAAAAGAGTGAAACAACAACAAATCGGTTTGATAACTCAACAAGTAAGTTGCCTAAATCTCATATGGGTGGATGCCTCGTTTCGAAACCTATGAACTTGATGCTCACTTGTCGATGGCATATTAATAGCAAAACATTTACTTTGCCTTAACTTTAAACATGGAGGGTACTTCATCATCTACCTAAACATCCATCCTAATAGGATTCTATGAGTGTTGACACCTAAATTTTGGCGACCCATTTAGTCATTTATCGCATTAAAAAATTAGGGATCAATTTTAATCCCTAAAAAATATTAGTTAATTAATTAATTGCATAGCATATAGTTTTAGGTGCATTTATTTTAATTTGCATTTACATTGAGTCAGTGACAGATGGGTTTGATTTGTTGGTTCTAAGCTTTAAGTTGATAAGTCAGACTAAACCTATGAAGAGAGCAAATTGGCCCAAGCTTGTATCTGAAAAAAAAATCCTATTGCAATTTTTGAAAAATCAATAGAGAATATTCATTTTTGCAAAGGAAATTTAGAAGAGATGTGGAAAATAAAAAGTGATATTGCGTGCGGAAAAGAAATTTTCGTTAAAGGGAAATTAAAACCCTAATCTTTGGTCTATAAAAAGGTTACTCGCGTAGGTTTTCAGGGGGGCACACATTGATACATACGGCCATTGAGAAAAAAACATGAGTGGGGGCTTTTCTCTTGATTGCAAAGGAAAAGTGAAAAAAAATAAAAGCTTTTCCTTTGATTTTTCCTTTCGGTCCTTTGAAAAGAAACACAAAAAAAGAGAGGAAAAGTTGAAGGAAAAAGCCAAAGTGAGGCAAAGTGTAGCAGCAAAAGGAAAGTGCAGCAACAGAGAGAGGAGATAGGAGAGAGTGACGTGAGAGGGGACGGAAAGAGAGAAAAAAGAAGAAGAAAAAAGGAAAAAGAAAAGAAAAGAAAGAAGAGGTAAGGAAGAAAGGAAGCCGGTTGTCGACCCCTTTTGCTTGCGACCTAACACCGTCGCTGGCTGCCACGTCCGCCGCTCGTCATTCCACCAGCTGCCGAGCCCCGACGCCAGAAGCAGCAGCCCCCTGCTTCATCGCGCCTCGGTCTTCGTTCTATCGCGCCTCCACCTCTGCATCGCTGCTCCACCCATGCTATTGCTCGCTCGTCCGGCGACCACCCACCACCGTTACGCCCCTATAGGGCTTTGACATTTTCTGCCACTCACTCGTCGCGCCACCGTCGCTACACCCCCTACGACGCCAATTTTCCCTGTCGACGCCATTCCACCAGCAACCCACTAGCTCCCTAGTCCTCACACGTTGCTCTTCCTCGACGCCTCAAATCCCGAGCCACACCACCGATTTGCTTGCTTCTGCCGACCCGATTGTGACTCCGACACCTAGCAAGCACCACACCAATCGGTTCCACAAATCCCAAGCCCCGGTGGCAACGCTAACTGTCCCCCCTGACGTCACAAAAACTGGTGAGCCCACGCCTCCACCTGCAGAGCCTGCAAGCGTTGCTTCAGCCAGCCTAGCACCCGAGCTTCTTCCACCGCTTCAGATCCGGACGTGGAGCCACCTCGCCTACCCACCGCGCCGACGCTGCTCAAAGCTGAGGACCAGCGACCGACGTCTCTGCTCAACCCAACACCCCTGCCTTTGTGTGGATCTATCCGACTGCCTCTTCGAGCGAGCTAGTCATAGCAGCTCGCTCCCTACCGCCTGATGCCGTCCCTCACCGGAGTCCCTTAGTGCCGGAGCTCCGACAACCAGCAATCGACGGTGATTGGATGAAGCTGCCAAGCCCTATTTAGGACGAAGCTGCCGAACCCTCAAAATTACGGTCCCTATTAAATAACTCTCATATTAATAAGGTTGTATTGCTTGCAAGAATGGTTGGACCCTTATTGGTATGATGATAGTAAGATGGAGTGTTTTTCCTAAAAGAGTCATTCTGAATGAGAGTGAACGAAAGTCCTTTCTAACTGAAAGTCTCTCATTTAGTATTCTTAAGAAATCCATATCATTGTCTTGAACAACAATTCTCTCCTATGGAAATTTGGGTGATGCAATTATGATAAAGTCATTATGCATAAACCTTGATTGAATGGATGAAAACCCCACTAAACTTTGAAATGTGCATTCTAGAGTAGCTTAAATTGTCTACGTCTTTAATGAATGCATATCTTTTTTTGCTCTAAATCATGTCTAGTAGGTAATGTTTTCTTAAAGACTCAAGAGCTCCTAACATTCAAGTTCCTTTCAGAATGCCTCATGATACTAGGAGATGAGAAATATTCACAAACATTCAAGGTGCATCCTTGATGTTCCAAAAATTTATTTTCTACCAGGAGGTAAAAAACCTCCACAGAATATCTAAATTCCAGAAGACATATCCCCAAGAACCAAATATATCACCAGGTAAGTATATCTCTACCTATACCCTAAATACTTGTCATTGTGCAGGTATTCTCTCTCAAGTGCATCGACACTTGACTCGGTCAAGTTGTTCTCTATATTCACCTGGCGTGCTTTCTTAGCCTGGAGTTTCTTTTATTGACCCGGTGTGCTTCCGTAGCCCGGTGTCTTTATATTAACGTAGCGTGCTTTCATAACCTAGAGTCTTTTTCATCGATCCGGCATGCTTCCGTAACCCAGTGTCCTTTATATTGACCTGGCATACTTTTGTAGCCCAGAGTTCCTTTCATTGACTCAGCGTGTTTCCATAGCCCGATGTCCTTTATATTGACCTAGCGTGTTTTCGTAGCTCAAAGTCCCTTTTATCAACCCGGTGTGCTTTTGTAACTCAGTGTCCTTTATATTGACCTGGCGCACTTTAGTAGCCTAGAGTCCCTTTCATCAACTCGGCGTGCTTCCATAGGCCGGTGTCCTTTATATTGACATAGCGTGCTTTCGTAACCTAGAGTCCTTTATATTGATCCGGCATGCTTTCGTAACCCAAAGTCTCTTTTTTCAAATTAGCATGCTTTTGTGGCCCGAAATTCTTCTTAATCGACACTCGATTGAGCTGTCCTCCAAAGATTTTTCTTTAGATTCAGTCTGATTAAGGCGATCGAAGAAATGTTCAGGTCCTAGCCAAGCAAAATCCCTATTTAGGCGACTGTAGAATGGTATGGATCCTAGACAATACCTATTTTCTCGTTTAGGCAACCGTAAAATGGTATGAGTCATAGAAAATAAATCCCCATTTAGGCAACCGTAGAATAGTACGGGTCCTAGACAACACCTATTTCCCTAGTTATGTGACCGTAGAATGGTATGGGTCATGGAAAATCAAACATTAGTTTATGTGACCATAGAATGGTACGGGTCTTGAAAAATAAATCCTCGTTTAGGTGATTGTAGAGTGGTACGGGTACTAGACAACATTTATTTCCCCATTCAGGCGATCGTAGAATAGGACGGGTCCTGGAAGGCAAATCCCCATTTAGGCGACCATAGAAAGATATGGGTCATAGACACAACCAAACACTGCCATACTGGATGACCATAGAAAGATACGGGTCTTGAGAAAGCAGTCTCTTTGCAAAGCCATGTTACTATTCTGGGCAACCGTAGAATGGTACGAGTCCTGGACATATAACACCAACTATCTCAAATTACTCTATCCTCCTTGAAGATAAGTTATTCCGGTAGGTTAATTTATCATTTGTGTTTCCATGCATCATATAAATTTAGAATTCATTTTCCAACAAAAAAATCATTCAATGCATGTACATAGTGAAAATTTAGGTTTCAATTTATTTTTTAAGGCAACCTCTTCGAGCTCACCTTCAAAGAGGGGTAATTGTTGACACATAAATTTTGGCAACCCATTTAGTCATTTATCGCATTAAAAAATTAGAGATTAATTTTAACCCCTAAAAATATATTAGTTAATAAATTAATTACATAACGTATAGTTTCAGGTGCATTTATTTTAATTTGCATTTATATTGGATCGGTGACAAATGGGTTTGATTTGGTGGTTTTGAGTTTTAAGTTGACAAGTCGGACTAAGCCCACAAAGAGAGCAAATTGGCCCAAGCCCGTATTTGAAAAAAAATCCTATTGCAATGTTTGAAAAATCAATAGAGAATATTCATTTTTGCAAATGAAATTTAGAAGAGATGTGGAAAATAAAAAGTGATATTGCGTGCGGAAAAGAAATCTTCGCGAATGTTGATTTTAAAAGGAAATTAAAACCCTAATCTTTGGTCTATAAAAAGGTTACTTGTGTAGGGTTTCGGGGGGGCACACATTGATACATACGGCCATTGAGAGAAAAACGTGAGTGGGGGCTTTTCTCTCAATTGTGAAGGAAAAGTGAAAAAAAAGAAAAGCTTTTCCTTTGATTTTTCCTTTCAGTCCTTGAAAAGAAACACAAAAAAAAAAAGAGGAAAAGTTGAAGGAAAAAGCAAAAGTGAGGCAGAGTGTAGCAGCAAAGGGAAAAGTGTAGTAGCAGAGAGAGGAGATAGGAGAGAGTGACGTGAGAGGGGATGGAAAGAGAGAAAAAGAAGAAGAAAAAAGGAAAAAAGAAAAAAGAAAGAAGAGGTAAGGAAGAAAGGGAGTCGATCGTCAACCCCTTTCGCCTGCGACCCAACATTGCCATCGAACGCCACGTGGCACTGCCACTCGTCGTTCCACCAGCCGCCAAGCCCCGATGCTAGAAGCAGCAGCCCCCTGCTTCGTCGCGCCTCAGTCCTCGTTCTGCCACGCCTCTGCCTCTGCACCCGCCTGCGCTATTGCTCGCTTCTCTAACGACCACCCAGCACCGCAACACCCCTGCAGGGCTTCGACGTTTTCTGTCGCTCACTCGCCGCGACACCATCACTGCACCCCCTGCAACGCCAATTTTCCCTGCTGACGCCGTTCCACCAACAACCCACCAGCTCCCCAGTCCTCACGCACTGCTCTTCCCCGCCACCTTGGATCCCCAGCCACACCGTCGGTCTACTTGCTTCTGTCGACCCGATTGTAACTCCGACGCCCAGCAAGCACCACACCAACTGGTTCCACAGATCCCGAGCCTCGGTGTCGATGCCAACTGTCCCCCCTGACGCCGCAACAACCTTTGAGCCTACGCCTCCACCTGCAGAGCCGGCAAGCGTCGCTTCAGCCAGCCCAACACCTGAGCTTCTTCCACCGCTTTAGATTCGAACGTGGGAGCCACCTCGCTTGCCCGTCGCGCTGACGTCGCCCGGAGCCAAAGACCAGCAACCAACGTCCCTGCTCGACCTGATGCCCTTGCCTTCGATGTGGATCTGTCCAGCTGCCTCTCCGAGTGAGCTAGTCACAGCAACTTGCTCCCTATCACCCGATGCCGTCCCTCGCTGGAGTCCCTCCATGTCGGAGCTCCGATGACCGGTAGTGATTAGATGAAGCTGCCAAGTCCTATTTGGGAGAAAAAAGAAAGAAAAAAAAAAAGCAAATTAGGTACTTTTTCTTTCTATTTATTTTATTTTGTTTATTATTATTATTATTTTATTTTATTTTTCGGAAGAATTATTCCTTAGTATAAGGATGAGATGTTTGACATGAAATAGCCTCTTAAATAATTTGTAATCCGATTTTCGCGCCCGAAATCCGACTCGCAATCACTTGAAAAATCACCAATCCGATTTCACGCTCGAGATTCGATTCGTGATTTAGTTAAAATTGGCCAACTCGATCTCATACGCGAGATATGGTTCATCACTTTGGATATCAATTTTGTCTTGCTCTGATTTGCCGTCGTGTTGTTTAAGTTGATTTTGTTTTCCTAAAAAAAATCAAAAAAAAAATGTGAGTTAGATTATGTTTATTTCTTGTTTTTAGGGTTTGCATATTTAGACTAGGAATTTTATTTCGAATTTCAAAAATAAAAATGAAAAGTTAAAAAAATCAAATCAATCAATTTAGGTCGCTAGTTTTTAACTTACGTTGCATGTTTAATTATTTGACAATTTTTAATTTTGAAATTAATACAAAAATACAAAAAAAAATGAATTAGGGCATTCTTTGCATGTCATTGCATTTTAGAGTAAAATTTCATATAGTTTAATTCTAGATAATAGTTTTTTTACTTTATTATAAGTTTAGATAATTTTTTTTTAGATGGATTGCATTTTAGTTAGGGATTTCTAAGTTAGGATAACATTCTAGTTTAAGTTAGGACTTGGCTTAACCTCACTCCTAATACAAATTAGATGATATTTTAATTTAGATAGATAATTTTCGCATTTTTATAATTTCGAATTTCATGGAAAATACCCAAAAAAAATGCTTAGAATAGATTTATTCCATTTTTTAGTATAGATTGCATCTTATTATGCCATATAGTTAGGTTATATTGCCATGTCATATTTTTTCATGTTAGATTAGTAGCATGCATTGCATGATTCTCATTAAATAAGTGAAAATAAAAAGAAAGGAAATTGCGTGTTAATTAGAAATCATATCTAGGATTGTTGATGTGAATTCCTATCTAACAACGCAGATGTTTTCGTTGCTTTGAGGTAAGTTTTGCAATTTATTCACTGTTTTATCTTGGTGTTAAATTAGTGGTTTGCGCACCCGCATGATCGCTTCACATGTTAGGAAGATAAATTTAAATCAATTCAAGTTGCTTGCCAAACTTTTTTTCAAAATAAAAGAGAAATGTATGAAAGAGCGTTAGAGAAATCTAGCTTAACCAAGTCTCCCAACTCACAATCTCTAGTTCGTAGGAGTAAAGTAAATCTCCCGTTATTTTACTTGGGTTTCTAATCGACCTACCAAAAATAGATTAGTGGCAACTCCTGATTGAAAATTATTTGCATGTTAAGAACTCAAACCTAAGTCATGAATTGGTATGGGTTTGGGAGAGCCCGAGCTAAGTTTAGGCTCAGTAATCCATTAGCCAAACACTAGGTGGATCACTTGTGAAAATTTGGTCGCGACAATGAGGTATCTCATGCTCATGAAAAATGCTAATTATGCCACTTAATTGCTTCAACAATGTACACGTGTTCCTCGAGTCCTAAATAATAGCATAAATATTCACACGTGCTACACATAGGCCATGTTTGGTTTGATTTTCATAAGAGGCTTTGGGACTCTAAAGTCCCTTGGTCAAATGCAAACGCGTTTGGTTCGATTTTTTGGACGATTTTGGCAAGGTGCAATTGCATCTCCAAATGGTTCTAAGGGCTTTTAGCTCAACGCAAGGCTTGAGGTGCTTTGGGAAGTTGTATTTTGGGAATGCAAATAACTCGGTTATTGTTCGTCTTCTCCCACTGACCACTGCTGATCGGAGGCCAACGACCATCGGCCAAGGGGTGGCGCATGCCAGCAATCACCGCCTAAGCGCTGCCTAACCCTGGCGACCATTGCTAGACCTTAGGCGATGCCCGAATTACGCGACCCCGGTGACTGATGGCCTAGATCGCCGGCTCAGGCGGCCGCTTGAGAATGCCCGACCCCAAGCGATGGTTACCAGGGTCGAGCTACCTTAGGCGACAGTAGTCAAGGTCGGGCTACCCATGCGTCAATTGCTTGAGGTCGCATGACCCTTCGCCTGGGGTCATTGTCACCTGAGGTTGCACGCCTGAGGTGGGCAACCTCAAGCGACGGCAACTGGGGTTGATCTAGTCGTTTGGCAGCTAGATCCGGCGATCTGACCGCCATATCCAGTGGTCTGCCAACCAAACTTCAAAAAAAAATTGTAATTTTTTTTTAATTTAACAAAAGTCCATTCCAAATGCAATTTTTACCAAACAATATTTTGCCCAAAGTCGTTTCACAATGCACTTCAAAACTATAATTTACCAAACGCTATTTACAATTTCACAAACACCTTTAGTTCAAAGGTATTTGCATTTTCCCAATGGCATTTGTCCAAAGCCGAACCAAACGGGCCCATAGTGCAATTAGTAGCCAATAATATTCCCACATGTTAGATATTAACATCTAAAATATTGTCATGGCCTGCAATTAATGGCATTTATAACATGCACGTGTTTCCCAATTCACTAAAAAAGACAATTAAATTATGCACATATCTCACACATCTCATATATAAGGCCATATCAAATATACACGATTCATATAGCAACTTTCAAAGTATACATAAAACATTCAAATGCTTCGCACATATTTAGTGCTTTGAGAATCACATAATACCCTATAATATTATGTTATATCGAGTCTAATTATTAATCGCATAAAGCTGAAACCCTACGGCTCTTCCGGAAATATTCTTGACATCTTCTTGCCCCATCAAGCACAACGTCCAAACCTCCGTTGGGCATCCTATCGGGCATTGTTCCATAACCATCACCATGAACGGCATTCAAACTTCATCGGGCATCATCCCCCAATGTCTCTCGGTGGCGACATTGTCTCCCAAAATCCTTTGGTGATGGAATCACTCACGTGACCATACAGATTAAAAACACAACCGATTTTATCTTCCATTTTAATCCAATGCATGAGTGCCCAAAGGCATGCCAAGTGATGTGTAACTTATGGCTTATTGAAAACATGTCGATGACATATGTTGAGCACAGAATGAGAATTCTGACTTGACCCATTACGTTCGAGCACCAGCCTAAGTCAAACCAGTATCGGACGATACGCTTTAATATCACCGAACCAAGAGAGAGACTCAACTTGGTGTGCTTTGACACATGTCCAAGAACCGTCATAAATCTCGCCTCGGAGAGTATATATATAACCCACATGTACAAACATGTGGCCATACCACATAGAACAAACCTATCCAATAATAACAAGGTCTCTAAATAACTCGTTCTAGATTATAACATAACCATGTTACGCAATAGAACAACCCAAACAATCTTAATAATAACCCAAGACAATTTTATTTATCTTGATCCTCCTAACCCAAGCAATCTCATGAGCAAATTATACAAAATTAATACATGGTTCTAACCTTTTTAGGATAGCTTAGTCCTAGTCCTGAAACAAGCAAAACCAACCTAAATCTGAGCCACGTAATACAACAGCCTAGCTGGCGTTTAGGGGGTTTACTTACTAACAAGCGGGACAAGGACAACAAGGGGGGTCGACAGCGGCTTGAGATGGCGGGCAACAAGATGGCATTAGGACGATGATGGCGCGGTGACTGCAACGGCAGTGAGGCGATAAGGAGAGGAAGGAGAGGGAGGGGTCGGCTAGTGAGGAAGAGGAGGGAGAGAAATGAGAGCAAAAAAAGAGAACTTAAGGAAGAAGGAGAAGAAAGGTGTCCCCCAAGCATTTAATGCAAACCTCAATTATTTAAGGGGAAATGATGGATTTCCTAAACTTAGGAAGCAAGACTCAATCCTAACCCAACAGGTGTCAAGACAAATGCTTCTTGCAAAGCTTGTTGTTCAAGCTTTCATGGCCAATAATGCTTTTAGTAACAAGAAAACTAGAATTAATAGTTAAACTAAGTGGCCCGACCTCCTTGTCTTCTTCTCCTTGGGTGCCTATCACTCCTTGAAAAGTCTCCAAAATTTTTGTCTCATCTCAATTAAATCTCAATAAGATAAATTGATTTCATCTCTAGGGCTACTAAGGTCTATGTTCATAAATTAGCACATATTTCCAATTAATGTATTAATGGACTAACTTCCAAAATTTTAAGATGGTTTGAACCTTGTGAGACAACTTGTCCCACAAGTTTATTCCATTTGGGCATGTAAGAGGGAGAGTCTCATTGGCTTCCAAGTTCACTCTTTAATTGATCTAAATTCAAGAGGACAAGATATAATAAAAAGGGTTATATAGCCACTATCTTAAGGGAATAGGAATAAGTTGAAATCACCTACAATTGACACCCATAAGTGGACTAGGTTGGTGACCAAGTTTTAATTAGAAATGACCCTAACGTGACCTACACTAATTAAGCGGCATCAACGATGCTCACACGGCTAGACTTGAACTGAACTCCATGCTTGTCAAAGGTTCTATGAATGACTTATGTTTGAGTCTAGTTGATTCATGAATGACCTTCGGTTATTATGTAAAATGTAGGATCAATCGACTTGTCTGGCTCACAGTCATCGATTCTTATGGTCAAACGATCGTTTCATGATCGAATGCTTTGGTTTATTGCAACCTTGATCACCATAATTTAAAGTCGCCTTGCCCTTAATAAGCTAATTAGCTCATGAATATCCCTAAGATTGACTCACAACTTATTTCTACTACTAGCATACCGATGTTTAATCCATTCATCGCTTCCAAACTAAGGAGCTGAATCGAGAATGTGACAATTCATATGCACACGAAGCCCGTAAACACAAAAAAGGTTGTAGTTCTTAGATTAGTTAGTGGTCGTTGCTTAGTATCTATTGATAGGTTAAATGGATAAAAAATTAAGAACTTAACTTACACGTAGAATGAAAAATTCGAAGAATTGGCACTTTCTCTTGTTTGAGAAAGCATAAAGAAATGAGACATTTGATTTCTCTTAGGTCCACCGATTGTAGTCACTCCCAAATTGGAGAAAAGAAACTGTGATGCAATAACACTGATCATAAGACAAGCTAAGCCAGACTTGAGCCGGTCCACGGATGGTCAGCCGAATCGGCCCTGCCCAAGCTCAATGCTTTGCACCTTGATCATTGGAGCAAACCACCCCCCAACCAAGCTAACAAAAGAGTGGCCCACCCTCCCTAACGGGCTACAGATTTTTAGGCCCCAAGCTTATTTGATACATGGTGAATAGGATTACTCGCTTAGCCCGGGAATGCAACACGCATCAACTTTCAAGAAACACCTTCACGACCGTCCTAGTATCTCATTTTTATTTTTATTTTTCATTTAATGACTACGAATGTTATCCATGAAGATAGAAGAAGACAACAATAGGCATCTTATGATAATTGTTGTATAATTGAATTGGCAAGTCAACTCAGCAGGCACCTAAAACCCTGGCCCAAGTCCAATCATGTCTTAAAATATATAGTTTACACTCAAACGGATCAATTTTTTTTTTCTCATGTTTGGCAAAAAGGTGAGCAAGGTAATTAGCACTAGAATCCTCTTCGGGTGTTATCATGAGATTCTCACACTAATCACGAAATATTTGGTATAAATTATTGATTTTTTTCATCATCTACTACGTGGAAAATTTGGAAAATTTTGGGTGTGAGAGCCTGTTCTATTAAGATATTAATTAACAGTTGTAAACCACTTCATACGAGATACTGCAATTACACAATATGATATGAGGGTTTTTAGTTTGCTGACAACATGAAGAAAAAACGTCATCCCGTGAAAGGCACATAACTTATAATGGAAAAAAGAAGAAGAAAAAAACAACCTTTTCATCACTAGATCAAGCACCTTAAATCTGAATAAATAAATAAAAAGCAACCTTAGTTGTCTAAGTTGTGCTTTCTGGATTAAAGTCTAGTAAGAAATTGGAGACGTATGAAAACAATGCACGGTGGACACCTCCCGACAAATAGAGCAGAGTGCTAAGGTTACTGGGCCTCGAGTAGATTTCGGATGTATTGAATCGGTTTGAAGAAAAGTCTAGGACGACACTAGAAGTGATTTGCTGGACCGGTCCCATACAAGAAATAATGGGCCATCGGATTTCAATCCGAAAGATCTCACCCAAAATTGGAATCGATCGATTTTGAAAAAAGTGGCCGGGCGGTCACATTGAACAAAACCGATTAAAGACAAAATTGCGAGTTTCAACAATTGATTTAAGATTAAAATAAGGAGAATGGCAATTTTAGATTGTTTTCTCTTTCAATCTGGCGATAGCCGGGAGGGATCAATTGATATACGAATACCTCGACCGCCCGCTGGTGAGTGTCGGCTTTGGGGAAGTGCGAATTTCAGCAGCACTGGGAACTCGAAGGAAGCCCGGGGGAAGCACGGAGCAGAGCAGCGATGGCGATGGGGGGGATGGGGATGGCCGGAGCGGCAGTTCGATCCGCGCGGCATCGCATGGGTGGCTCCATCGGACACTTGCCTTCCATGCGCGCCTCCTCTCCTCCCCTCTCCCGCCAGGCACGCCCTTCCCTCCCTCTCTCTTTCCCTACTCCTATATTTTATTGCTCGGCCTTTTGGAATCAATCGCCGCGCTTCACCGATTGCTCTCTCTGCTCTGAATCTCGAACCATCATCCTCTCTCCTTTCCCGGTCTCCGTCGGTCGGTCGGTCGGTCGGTCGTCGCCGCCGCTGTATTCACTCTCACTCTCCACTTCCCTTCTTCTCCGTTTCGGGCAATGCCTCGCGGTTTGAATCCCCCACAAATGTCGCTATCGATGCTCGCGACTGTTCGCTTCACGTTCGTGCCGTCAGCCGCCTGTGATGCGGAGCACCTTCTCTAGATCGCGCTCTTTTGACTTTTTTTCCCATTTTCGTTAGCTTCTCCGGTCTGCGTCCCTACTTTCTTCCGAATGCCGCTTGGGGAGCTGGTTTGTCTTTTGACTAAGGATTTTCTGTTGCGCTACGTGTTTATAGCTACAGAGTGGAAATAACCAATCGAGAAACGAGGAACTCGTCAGCAATACGTTTCGAGGAGCTTGAAATTAACTGGTTCATAATTTCTCGTTTCCATCTGATTTTGACTGCTCATCCAGTAATCGCACACGTTTCCTTTGCCTTCAGATTACCATGGATGCCCAGAGTCTCGCTGGCAGGTTGAAAGCTTCTGGCCTATTACGGAGTCAGGGGCTTGTTGGAGGGAAATGGGTTGATGCATATGACGGCAATACTATCAAGGTATCGCGCTACAAGTCACACTTGTCTTCCCAATATTTTCTTTGGTAATTATTCGAATTTATACGAGTAATCTATACGCTGGCTTGTAAGACTATCCTACGGAAGTCATAACTAGTACTTGTGGCTCAATATCATTCCTGAGTTATGTCGTGGCAGGTGCACAATCCAGCAACTGGTGAAGTTATTACAGAAGTACCCTGCATGGGCTCACGAGAGACAAAAGACGCAATATCTTCCGCCTATGACGCATTCCAATGTAAGGGGTTGCTCAGAAGGTGATCTTTCTGATGTTCTAGGAAAAAGAGCTCTAAAAGGGTATCGTTTGTCTTATGACAAGTTGTCAGATATTGGATTCTAGAAATCCCTGTACAGAGTTACTGACTCTTCGGGAAAGTAATTTCTTTGCAGCTCATTTTTCGGTTCAGACAATCTAAGTAAATTGGAAAGATCACTCAAGACTTTGCGGCTAAATTTATCTGGTTTAAATATGTCTGGCATTAAGTTTTGAGCTGCAACTTGATTTGGTTTTGTCAGCTTTTGCTGTAGCATGCTTCCATAAGTTTAATTATTAAGGCTTTGTGATGTTGGTCTTTGCTTGCGCAGCTTGGAGCAAAGTGACTGCGGCCGAGAGGAGCAGACATCTGAGAAAATGGTACATTCCCTCCTTTTATTGCGTGTGCGCGTGCGTGTCCATGCGATTCGCTGCCTTTGGTCAGCAGACTTTTAATATAGCAGACACTTAATTAAAAGGAGAAATTATGAAGAATAGTGATTATTTCTGTATAAAAAGAGTTTACAACAATGTCATGTTGGACAAATCAATATCTGAGAACATCAATGATGTATTGAAAAATCCTAAGCTCACGTAAGGCTTCCTTCTTTTGAAACCCAGTAACTTAGACTGGATCGTATAACTCAACTCATATCATCATGATACGTGGCCATAGAGAATAAGTAGTTTGGAGACCTAAGGAATTGTGTTTTTGGTACAATTCTTTGCAAAAGCTGCACTTGTGAAAAGGCATGATGTGCTATGGCTTCTTTAAGATGTTTGACAAACATCTCACAACTGAAACATCTCTAAGCCGCAGCATTCCACAGCAATTTTTTGCTGCCTTGCACGGTTTCAGCTTTCAAGGTGTTCAAACTTAGAAATACATGTTGCCAAACGTGGGAGCTATGTCATATCATAAAATAGACGCACCACAACTGCGATAGGGTCATCTCTGTACCAAACAGACTTTCTACTAGAGGAATAATCACATGTTTTGCCTACAAGTTCACAATCAAGGTTTTATAGCTTGATGTTGCCTTCATCTATGGGAGCAAGAATTATCTTTTGTAAGTCTTTTCTATTTGACACGCTGTTATCATGTATGTCAAGGTATGATTTGCTAGTCTCCCACAAGGAAGAGTTGGGACAATTGATAACTTTAGAGCAAGGGAAACCATTGAACGAGGCCGTTGGAGAGGTATATGCTGCGGACTTTTACAAAATGGAGATTTAAGCGATAAACTCTACCATCAGCATATTGGATGTTAATGTAACTTTGTTTGACAAATGAGACAGGTTGGCTATGGGGCAAGTTTTATTGAGTACTTTTCCGAGGAGGCAAAACGTGTATATGGAGATATCATTCCAGCACCACTAGCTGATCGTCGGTTGTTTGTGTTGAAGCAGGTACTGATATATCTAATTATCTTTTGTATGACTTGCCAGACGAAAATATTTATCGTCGTATCAATATGTAGAAGTATCCATATACATTTTTTCATTGTTGACTTTTACTATGTGGGTTCCATTTTGAATTTAAGGGAAATCATGCTTTTTGTTGATGATACGTCTGTTCTCTGATCTGCAGCCTGTCGGTGTTGTTGGTGCAATTACTCCATGGAACTTTCCATTGGCTATGATTACTCGAAAGGTATGTCCCTTATAGGTTTATTTGGTGCAAAATTTTCTTCCTAGTACATAGCTTGAATCGGCTATGTCTAAGAGAAGTGAATAACTAGGGACATGGTTATCCTCGTCAAAGATGTTTCTTGATCGTATCAGGTTGGCCCAGCTCTTGCTTGTGGCTGTACAGTTGTTATAAAGCCCTCGGAGCTTACACCTCTTACAGCTCTAGCCGCAGCTGAGCTTTCCCTTCAGGCTGGAATACCACCGGTAACTGGCATTTGTATTATACTGAACTGAATTAAATTACATATCCCATGTATAGACACAAATTTATATCTCGATGCCATGCATATTCTTCTTCCATTAAGTACACCATATTAGAGAAGCTTGAAGGTGAATAGCGAATTCGATTGAACTAGAACCCTAGAAGTTAATTTTTAGTTTCACTGTTAAGCCGAGTAATGCTGCATGCTTATTATGGTATGATGGTGATGAGAAGTGTCGTCAGTGACTTTTACTGCATAACGGTTGTTCACCATAAAGCTTTGCATAGTTTGCATCTTATTGATGGAAGAAGGTACTGCTTCATTTCTTCTTCATTGTTTGATTTCTGTGGGCCCCTCAAATACCAAATTAAGTTATGGCAGTATAAAGGCAATATTTGTCAGTGAATACAACGAAGTCATGTCTAGTTCTCAGTATTACTGTGTGTTTATAAGGGATCTGCGTGTCTGACTGTTTCTTGTCACTATTGAACTGAATGAATATTTTTTTCTTGTTTTTTCCCAATTTTCCCATCATTTAGGGTGTTGTTAATGTAGTTATGGGGAAGGCTTCTGATATAGGAGATTCTCTACTGGAAAGCTCTCAGGTCCTCCCCAACTCCTGTACTCATTAAGAATATGACTTCTGATGTCAATCCCAAGTGACATACTAGGGTACAGACTTAAAGAAACCTTTGTCATTCTTTTCAGGTCAGGAAAATTACATTTACTGGCTCAACAGCTGTCGGGAAAAAGTTGATGGCTGGTGCAGCTGCAACGGTCAAGAAGGTGTTTACAAGCTTTCATGTGACTGCGTATGCATAAGTTTAGTGGAGTGCTTCTAACATGCTTCAATTCGACTTTGTAGTTATCTCTGGAGCTTGGCGGGAACGCACCATGCATAGTGTTTGATGATGCAGATGTGGATGTTGCTGTAAAAGGAACTGTATGTTAGTGAAGTATTAGATTACTTTAGTTTTGATCTCCATATTATGCTGATTATTTGTTAGTTCTTTCGGGGGCATAAATGACCCTGCTAAGGATGGGCATGACAGATGTACAACTTTTCCCCCTTAAACTAACGCTTTCACTTTGTGCAGCTTGCTGCAAAGTTTCGCAACAGCGGTCAGACCTGTGTTTGTGCGAACAGAGTCATTGTACAAGAAGGTACTGTAACAACATACTGCAATTATCACCTGATGCATGGTGTCTATTTGTTGACTGAATGAAAGACATCTAGAAATTAATCTGCAGCAAATTGTAGTGTGGGATATCCTCGATTTCCAATCCAACTGCTTTTATAACGACAACTGAAGCTCCTGATGAGATTTTGGTACCACTTCCCTGGTAGAATATTAGGTCAACTTCAATTTTTCTTGCAGGCATATATGAAAAATTTGCTACTGCATTTTCCAATGCTGTTCAGAATCTGCAAGTTGGTGATGGCTTTAGTGAAGGCGTTGCTCAGGTAGACACACTTCCACTCTTAATCTTTCAAACTACCATCTTTTACCCCAGGTTACCTTTCCATGTGCCTAATTACTAGAACACACTATTTAGACTATTGATTAGATATGAGTGCTGCTTAGATTGGAGATGATATGCTCCTTGTTTAATCGTATGAATCTGCCTTCTCACCAGTAAATAAATTTCAAGTGTCTTTTCATGATGTCAAGTCAGTAGGTAATTTTGACAATAATAGTTGTCATCCTTTTCTTAACAGGGTCCTCTAATCAATGAAGCTGCGCTACACAAGGTCTGCTGTCCTGCTTCATATGCAAATATGCATCCAATTGATGTCAGTGAGCCTCATTTAACAGACAACTCACATGTCACTTCTTTCCTTTTGTGGCCTTGCAGGTTGAATCATTTGTTGAAGATGCTATACACAAGGTTTCTTTTCGACTCTCTTTTAATAGTTAATTGTAGAGTTGCAGGTATGATTGATTTAAAACCATGACCATGAGCATACAAATTGAATAGAAATGGCATTTCATTCAAGGTTTCTTTCTGATGAATCTCTTCCTTTTAGTGCCATATGCGCTTAAAAGTACATTCTTCTTGATCTTGGTGAAGATAGTTTTCAAAAAATACTTCCTGGACATTGTAGTAGTTTCATTACAGAAACCAGTGTCCATTCGTCAAGTGCAGATGGCTTCCTATTTCTTGCATCTGCTGTGTCCTTGAGCCAAAATTACTGTCAATTGGTGAGTAATGAGGTGCATCTAGTGTCCACCAAAATTTCCAGAGTTTTCTTTCTTTGTCTAATTCAACTTTAACTATTTAACAAGGTGATTCTCTACTAGGGGTGGCAATTTGTCCTTGTCTTGTGTCAACATAAGGGTATGCTATAAAACAGGTCAACCCGAACACGATACAATTAGTTGATAGTGTTGACCTTCGTGACATGGTCATGACCCCAAGATTAACGGTTGACATGATGTGGCCCATGCACCAGATTATTTAATGTGTTGGCTGGTCAACACAATTGCTTGACTTGCCAGGACTCAAAATCAATCCACCAAACATGAGCTTGACACGAAAAATCCTCAATCTTTCGTAAAATCTATCTACAAATTGCAATGATCTGTCAACATAATATCATCAAATCAAATTAAATAATAATGAAATATTATAGTTATAAAATCTCCATGGGGAATGACATGAAAGAATAGTCTCTTAGTTAATTGTGTCTAATCTCGTTAATTTAAATGGGTTGTATCGGTCAATTTCGTCGTTTCTGGTGGGTTGGACACAAACACAACACAATTACTGAAGTGTCTTGAGGGTTGACATAAAATTGACCCGAACACAATTAACCTCAACCCAAACCTTCTATTTCATGTCAAGTTATTGTTTTCGTGTCAGAAAATGTTGCCCCTTTTTTATTTTTTTGGTTGGAATTGTTACCTCTTTTTACCACCCTCAATTTGGGTTGTATTTCTTGGATATGTTAGATCAATCTGATCATTAACTGGAGGTCACCTATGTTTAGAACATGTCCAGGATCTATGGCATGGTTTCTCAGAGTACCATGTATATGAAATAAAAAGTCCAGGAAACTCCCTGTTTGACTGTTTTGCTTTGATTGTTGGATACTTACGATTTGAGCACCTAGGGGAAAAGATGTTGAAGCTATAACTTATGCCCAAGAAAAGAAGATGAAGCAGTAGAATGTCGATGTCGTTAACAGAACTGTTCTATTTAATGAGTAAGCTTAAACAACATTATCATTATGAATTGGCACAAAGGCTTGTTGAGCTGCCTGACTTTGATCATGATAGAAAAGAAAGATTGGAAAACGAAACTCAGGATTGGTGATAGAAGGAATAAAATTAAGTTGAACCACTGGAATGTATGTTCTGTAATATACTAAACATTTGATTTTAATGGTACACTAACTTGGCACTTCTAAAGAAGATGAAATGATAGAATGTTGATGTCGTTAACTGGAACCGTTCTGTTTAATGAGCATTGATTTTGAGCGAATGATACTATTTTGTGGCTCTAGTCTGATAAATTCAACAATCTTATTCATAAGGCACGACCCTTGGCAGTCTTGAATTGTCATTTATATAGTCTTAGGCTTATCTTGTTCCTCCTTAAAAGGTGGTTCATGGCACAGTATAACTTCTTGCATTGATTTTAGCACTGAGGGGAAAAGACGTTGAAGCTATAACTCCCAAGATAAGAAGATGAAGTGATAGAATGTTGATCTCGTTAATTGGAACCGTTCTGTCTAATGAGTAATCTTAAACAAAATCATCATGACAGAATTGGCACAAAGGCTCAGTGATCCATCTGACTTTGATCATAAAAGAGAAGAAAGATTAGAAAACAAACTCAGGATTGGTGGTAGAGGAAACAAAATTAAGTTGAACCACTGGAATGTATGTTCTATAATATACTGAACATTTAATTATAGTGGTAGAGTAACTTGGTACTTTTAACGTATGCAAAAGAGAAGTTGTGGTAGTTATTGTGCATGTAGTTGAGCTGGCATTGGTATTAATATTGATTTTGAGCAAACGATACTATCTTGTGGCTCTAGTTTGATAAATGCAATAATCTTATTCGTAAGGCAGGTTATTCAGTAGTCTTGAATTGTCATTCATGTAGTGTTTGGCTTATCTTGTGCCTTCTTAAAAGGTGTTTCATGGCATAGAATAACTTCTTGCATCTTATCATGGCTAATGAAGGGAGCCAAAATCCTTCTTGGGGGCAGAAGACACAGCCTGGGAAGGACTTTTTATGAGCCTACAGTTATGGGTGATGTAAAAAGCGATATGCTTATTTCAAGGTAAACTTTTTAGCCGACTCAATCTCATCTCAGAATAACTGTTGCAAGCATGAGATATTAGGCATTACGCACAAACTGTACATATAAGTATATTTGGCATGATAGTTGCGAGTTACAGAAGACAGATGTTTCTCTTGTCTGCAGTTTCTTCTGAATGGTTAGTGTGAGATTTTATGGGACAATCACTAGCTATTTTAAAAGCTTAAGTTGTTAGGTGAATGTGTGATTTATTATTTAAATATTCGAACACTCTCCCTCACACTTAGTTTAATCATTTGTCTAGTATTGGGCTTTGAAATATTTAATTGGGGAGGCAAATGGGTCTTAAAAAGATTTGAACTGAGAGCAAATGGGTCTTGAAAAGATTTGAATTGAGAACCTCTAGCTGTGATATTATGTGATATTTTGTAAGACTATTGCCAATTGTCGTAAAAGCTTAAGTTGTTAGATGAAGGCATGGTTTATTATTTAAATATTCTAACAGTTAGCAGTACTATCTCTTCACCATATAGTTCTGATGGGAAAGCAAGGTGGGCAACTCTTCTAGCAGTATCAACCAAAGCGAAAACTTAGGAAGCAAATATAGTTTATGTCCATCCTTATTACCAAAGTTAGGCTGCAGAATTTGATGATTGTACATTGTTGCTGCTGTTCTATCTTGTTACAAAAAGAGAAACAATCAATTGACAAACCCTCAATGAGCAAATATGGGAATCCCAATCCCTTAAGAAGCTTAAGTGCTTCAGATCCTTTTTGGACTTCTGAGACAAGCCGGCAGTATTTGGCCTTGAGAATGATTTGCCCAAAGGCTCCTTTGGAATCCCAGTGCTTAGCTCATTGTCACTTTTTGCTAAATATGTCAATGCGTATAGTATATTATTTTACATTTATCTAGTACCCCGTTGGCCTATTTCAAAAGGATGCCGATGAGTCTTCTTTTTCCTTTTCCTTCTGCAAGTTTTGTAAGCTTGGCAATGATTTGCCTTTTAATAGTTGCCTAAGACTGTTCTAGACCTTCCATGCTAGTGTTTAAGCATTGTCTCTTTCTCAGAGAGGAAGTATTTGGGCCAGTAGCTCCGCTTTTGCGTTTTCGAACTGAGGAAGAAGCTATCCGCATGGCCAATGACACCAATGCAGGTCTTTCTTTGACTTGCAGTAATATCTATGATTTAATTTTGTATGCCAAAGAGACTTGAAATGAATGGCATTTGGTTTTCTTATTTTGCCTTGGTTGTGCATCAGATGAAACTGCAGTAATCTGTGTGAAAGTAGACAACAATTAATTACTTGTAAATACTGACAATCTCTCTCTCTCATGTACGTGTCAAAGGTCTGGCTGCTTACATTTTCACCAGCAATGTTCAACGTACATGGCGTGTCACCGAGGCCCTTGAATATGGTATAGTAGGGGTTAATGAAGGAATAATCTCAACAGAGGTCAGTATCATTCTGTCTCCTCCATTTAGCATTTGACAGAGAAGATGGTTTACTTGTCCAGTTACCTGGTTGGCTTTAGGTGGCTCCTTTTGGTGGCGTCAAGCAGTCTGGTCTTGGACGGGAAGGTTCAAAGTATGGAATTGATGAATATCTGGAGGTGAGTATCCGTGAATGCTGATACATTGTTATGGCTGCTAGCAATAATCTTGACTTAGCTTTGCTGATTCCAATTTTCTGCTCTGAAGCAATAATTTAGCCGTGTTTGCCTCCTGTCTCTCGTCATGTTCCTTGTGCTTGCTGAACTTTTGTGTTGCATTTTGCCCTGTTCATCAAATTCCTATTACTCTGCCTTAGTTAAAATATTCCTTCATGGTTGCAGCTAAAATATGTGTGCCTTGGAAACATGGCACACTGACTGATAAGCAAGATCTTGGAATGGACTATTGGTCATCCTACGTCCAGGAGCACAGAGGGGCCTCCTTCCGTGCATCTGATACTTCACATGCTTCCAGCGAGTCACCGCCCCTTTTGAAGAGAGCATGAGGACGACTGCAGCATCAAGGCTTTGTATCTTCTTGTGTATGTATATGAATAAGGACAGATGGCCATCTCCATTCCATAGCAGAGGAAAAATTTCAGAAATCTCGTCTTTTTTCTTGGCAAGACCGGAATCTTATGCTCTAGTTCTTCTCCTTTAATTGCATATTATTTTCCATATCGGTCTGATAAGATCAAATTAGTCAAATGAATGGCACGGGGGAAATGGGTACAGTGTACCTGACCTTATAACGAACAAAGGATTATCGCGATTGTAAGGACCAGGGCCTGGGAGCTGTGGGGACAATTTTCAGTTTATGGCCCTGAGATTGGTCGGGCTTTCGGAATCCTTGAGGGGATCGAATTAACATGCCAGTGGGAGTTTTCTTTAACGAGGCAGGTGCGTCTACTATTCATTCGCGCGAATAAAAAAGGGGTCGCAAGGAATTGGTACGACTAAGGCCAAAAAGAGTTTTGAAGTCTTGAACCATCATGCACCAAACTATGGATTCCTGATGAGCATAGACCCGCAAAAACAAAAACAAAACAAAACAAAACAAAAAAGAAAGAAAAGAAAGAAGTGGGAAGAGAGGAAAAGCGAACCGCAAAAAGATGGGCCCGGGAAGATCACTTGGAAGAGAATATATTCATTGGGGGGCAGAATAATTCGGCAATGCACATAAAGATGCTTGAAATTCAAGCAAACATGGCCTCAACGCTAACGCAGCCTGCTTTTCCACCGGGGTTTATAGTCTTTGCATAAAATCTAATCACCTCAAAGTTAAACCCCGGCTTTGTCTGAATATAATAACACCCCCATGTGTTCTCGGACGGGACAGCTACGTACTTGGCCAAAGCGTGGTCCAAAGTGTGACTGCAGGGGAATCTCCCGTTCTAGATTGCAACTCCTTTTCTCCCTTCTGGATAAACTCCATCTACATCTAGAGTTTGAATTGTTCAAAAGTGTTTCGTCCGCGTGAGGAGAGCCGACCCATCCTCTCCACTTGGCTAAAGACCAATTCCCGCTTTCGATTTGCGCTCATTAAAAAAGGCCACCGACATCATTTGACATTAACAAGGGTATAACTTCCATCAACTAACCCTCTAATGTGAAGTGACCGCCTCTCGAGCAGAAATCAAAGAGAATTTTGCATAGCAGAACAATGAAGTTAGCAATGAAGTATGCAGTGACGATACTTGTCTGTGATGGCAAGATCACGTTGGATGCTGATCAGTCCGTGCAGGCAAGATCACGTTGGATGCCGATCGGTCCGTGCACGTGTTCTGCCTGTGTGCTAGTTATACCGAATAGCCCGAATGTACATACATGGTCACTGGCAATTCTCCTAGGGTTAAGTATGTGGGCGGAGTTGGAGAATCTTGCTTTAATTGTCAAAGAAGAAAGGCATCTATTCCCCATTCTGGATTTGGGTGAATGTCCGAATGACATGCAATTCCTTCTTTCACTCGTCTCCCTTAAGATTTTGGCATCCCACCATGAGAGGAGAGCTTTTGCCCCCTTTTCTACTCCTTTCTTTTTCCTCTTTTTTCACCTGCTTTTGTTTATTTCCATCGCGAAAAATATTGAAATGTATATTAAACCCTAATGTCGCGGGGCTTCACTGTTGCATAAATTACCTCGTCTTTCTGCTCTAGGGTTTGACCAACTCTAGGTTGAGAGAGGACAATCTTGTATGCCACAAAAGAGAAGAGGATGAGGAGGTCCCCCTCGTAATATCTTCATCAAAAGCTTCGCTCTGAATTCCCCTTTCCCCTTGGCGCTTAGAATTTCCCCCGCCCTCTCGCCAACAAACTCGCAGACCATAAAGCTTTTGGGTCCACCCATCCATCTTACCTTTAATTTGCCCATTTAGTAGTAGTAGAAGAACAAACATGCCCATGTTTTCACCCTTGAGATTTGCTCAACTTCTTCTTCTTAACCGCCGTCAGTTCGCTTGCAAAATCTCTAGATTATGACTTTGCGCAGATGTATGGTCGGCTTGTTCTCAATTGATCCTTAGCTCAAGTTGCTGCACAAACATATATTCTAACAAATATCACGCGCCATGTGTATCTAATAATTTGTTTCCAGGGCAGAAGGAGATAGTCAGAAGAGAGAGCAGGATGTTATGGCAAAATTTCACGTGTGCAATGTAAATGACATGCAAAATCGGTTGGGAACAGATCCATATGAACCCACGTTAGCTCTGTGATTGCCAAATCATTGTGGTTGACAAGGACGTTGAGGACATTCCATAACTAGTTCTCGGAGAATTTACCTAGAATCAGAATCAATCCCTCCTCATCATGACTTGGTTTTTCATTGATAGGAAGTAAAGCTTTTGTTCTTCTGCCCGGGTATTCATCTTTTAAAATTCATTTTACTATATCGAGTCTAAGAACATATGTATGAAGAGATAGAGATATACACACTAAATTATATTTATGGATCATATATTTTAACATTAAAATGTCTGTGAGGACATGATTCATATGATGAGTTTATAACTTTAGATCACTGATTTTTGGCTATTTAACAGCTAATAATAATAACTAATCTGGTAGCTTTATAATTCTGGGGACACTGCGGAGTTAAAAAGGCAGTCGTGGTACGAGAGAGAGAGAGAGAGAGAGAGAGAGAGAGAGAGAGAGAGAGTCGTGCATGCATGGTGGGCTCGGGGTTATAATGAATTAAAAAGCATTTGGGTTCGAAACTTGAAAGAAAGATGGGTAAAGCAAAGCTTAACGAATTGGCAGTCATGATTGTATCTAAGCAAGGGCTCTCGTTCAAATATAAATGCAGAGACCTAAAAAGAAGCTTCACATGATTGGAGAATAATATTCAAAAGAGGGTCTCTCCTTTTCGCCTCAACAATACATCCAACTCAGAATTTGTCTGTGCACCTTCTCCCCCCAATAAAGATGGAAAAACTCTCTCTCCTCCCACCACCACCACCGTTGGAGATGAGTATTGATCCCTAAAGAAAGATGATTGTATGGCGGTCTTTAATTTACTGTGACAATAGTAGTTTATTCCGAATTATAAAAAATTAAATCACAAATAATTATAAATTGTTGTAGGACCTCCTTTTAAGAATTTGTAACTCCCAATAGACTGTTATTCTCACAGTACTACAAAGACTATTATGCTAGTAAAATCCATCCCTAAATCACCAATTTTAACTAAATCCACTACTAACGCAGGAGTTAGCATTAACTTGTAAAATTTGCAACTTGACAAACTTCGAGCATTAGAGGCACATAGAGCATAATAATACAATACTATTCATCCCTCTGTAACTACAGTTGCATGAAACAAATACATAATCAAAGTTTACTCAAAAGCAAGTTCTCATCGTGTCAAAGCAGTTGAAATAATGAGAAGTTGTAAAAAACTGAAATCAGAACATTAAAAGCATCTGCCAATAGATCATGCGTAACCATGGTAGAATTGAGCAATTGCATTGTCGGAATCGGAGGATGTGGATTCTCTCAATTTATGAGTGATATATAAAGCTTGTCTTAATGAGTTAAGATGACATATTATTATTTATACAAAGGAATTGATGACTTATGAGATACAAATGCGTCTAAGTATGATTAATCTATCTTTTAGGAATTCTTATAAAAAAAACAACCCAGTCCAGGACAATTTTTTACATAAGCCATGAAACTTTACATCTATTAATGCAATGATTGTAGGTACTAAATTAAAAGATTGTATATGTGTGCCAAAGGCTGAACCTTGTTGGCTAGTCAACATTTTTCACCATCAATATTGAATTAATTTTTTTCTAAATATAAATTAGGGTATTGTAAAAACTCAACTAAACCCTATGTAATAGATGCATGTATAGTGGAAGATAAATATGTATCAGATAAGATTTTATTTACGAAATGGCGGTGTAGCCGCAAAGATTACTTATTTATTTGATGGCACAACGGCTTTGGGGAAAAAAAAAAAAAGAAAAAGGAAAAGAAGAGGTATAGCGGCTATATAGTTTATTGTAAACTAATAAATATGATATATATTTGCAAAGGGTGTGCTAGTAGCTTGCTTTGGAATAGAGAAACGCCAAAGGGGAAAAGGGCAGCCTGATCTTTCTTCAAAAAACGCACCCTATTCCTTCTCTCTTTCCCCCATATCGCATTTGTTCTTCAGCTTAGAGAGAGGTAGAGAATGTTCCATCCCAAGAAGCCCTCGGGTATGAATTCCCATGAGAGGGGGATGTGCGTGCAAGGTGATTCTGGCCTCGTCCTCACCACCGACCCCAAGCCCCGCCTCCGATGGACCGTCGAGCTTCATGAACGTTTTGTCGACGCCGTCACCCAGCTCGGAGGCCCCGATAGTGAGTACCAATGAATCTCTTTCGTTCATTTGCTTTGAAACTCTCTCCGGATCCATCTTCCTTCTTTCTTGCTGTCTACATGCACACCTATCTCGGCTTTGAAGGTTTAACGATTCGTGAACGATAACTAATCTTGATGTTTGGTGTGACGACAGAGGCGACGCCGAAGACCATCATGAGGGTGATGGGTGTGAAGGGTCTCACTCTTTACCATCTCAAGAGCCATCTCCAGGTTCACTTCCTTTGATCTGTTTTGCTTTCGGCTTTATACAAGCTTTTTTGTCTGTCACTCCCCTTCAGAGGGTTCAAAGCCCAAAGCGTGTAGGTGGGGTGGGTCGTCGCGGCAATCGAGATTGTCTTCCCGCTTTCGTTTGCCTTTCTTTTGCTTCTTTTCTTATGTTTGCTTATCAGGGCAAACGCCTGACCTACTTGTTGGCTGCAGAAATTCAGGCTGGGAAAGCAACCCCACAAGGAATTCAATGACCACTCCATCAAGGATGGTAAGAGAGGTGACTCTATATATATCGTCTCTTCTATTTCTAGGTTTTCTGCATGTTCATCATATGTCACGTAGCTTTCGGTGTGTAACCGTTAATCACTTTTCATCTACTTGCTTATATAATTTGACGCTATCGACAGCTTCTGCACTTGAGCTTCAAAGAAGCTCCGCTTCTTCTTCTGCCATGATAGGCCGCAGTATGAATGAGTAAGTCGCCCTAAACTTGAGGACGTTTTGGGATTCCTTTTTTTACACCCTTGTGTTGGATTTTTTCGTATGACTAACTCCAACATGGGTTGGTTGATGCCATCGTCAGGATGCAGATGGAGGTGCAGCGTAGACTTCACGAGCAACTGGAGGTAAAACTTGCCCACACAGCATTCATACATTTTTTGGGAAAATAAAAGGTTTCAACTATCTCTACATCTTCTTCTCTGTGTGCTGAATAACTAAAAAAGAAACGGTACAAATCGGTGCAGGTGCAGAGACACCTGCAGCTGAGGATAGAGGCGCAAGGGAAGTACATGCAGGCCATGTTGGAGAAGGCATGCCAGACGCTCGCTGGTGAAAGCATGGTCCTTCACAACTCATCCGGAGCAGGATACCACAATCACAAGACCCCTAGTAATATGCCAAACCCGATGAATAGCATTGGAGGAGGAGCACCCTTTGTCAAAGACTTTGGATCCTCATCCCCTCTCAACTTCCCTTCTTTTCAAGACCTCAACATCTACGGTGGTGCCGACCAACTTGATCTTCATCCCAACCTAGAAAGGCCTTCCCTTTCCCTCGATTCCTACCATCTCCCCAGTAATAACAACAACAGCCACGACAACAGTGGTTTTGGAAAGAAGAGACCAAGTCCCTTTGTGACCGGTGGTAGCGGTAAGAACCCTTTGCTATGGTCTGCCGATGATCTCCCGGAACATGGCCATGAGCAGATCCACACGCCTGAGATGGTCGATTCCATCTCTGTTGACATTTACGAAGCGAAGCCACCCCCAGCTCTTACCGGAGGAGGAGGAGGGGATGAGCAGAAGCCTTTGAAGCCCCATCGCCACGATGACCATCTCTTTCAGCAGGCTGGATGATGCTGATGATGATGATCTCTACCCTACTCTTATACTATGGTAATTAATTTCAGCTGATGATGATGTCACACATTATTTTGGACTAGAGTTTCTTCCGGGTCTTCAAACCTTGCTCTTCTATGTATGAGCATATGTATCATGAAGTCGGCTTTGGGGACTTTGATCATCAAGGAATATTATTTAGGTTTACTCATCTGATCACCTCCGAGTTTCCAGTGGCAGCTAGATAGTTGAGAACAATTTACGAATCACATAATGCCATGCAGGCATGGCAGAACTTGTTTTAACTTGTATTTCCATTTCATGTACTAAATCTTCTACTTTTGGACGAAATTTCTTTTCTCTACTTTTTCACTGGTTTCAGTCATCCCATTCATACGACAATAAATGGACATTTTGCCATTGATCATTACTCTAAATTAATTAATTTTCAGGTTTTTCACCGAGCAGTCATGTATGTAAATTTCTAAAATAGCATGTTCAGAAGTTATAATAGGTATTACGCTGTCGACAAATGCAGTCCCAGATCATGCATGCACGCAGAAAATTCACTATATATACTCAATATTTAGCTGATGTGGTAGATAATATCTATCTTTTAAGTACGAAACACCACATGCTTTGCAAAAAAAGTGAAGGGGATGCAACATCTTAAGCCATTCCAGCACACTGATACAAAAGAAATGCTCATGCTGTGTGTCCTTTAGAGTCACGCTAGTGTGGTAAGTTTATCTTCTATGAGCCCTTTCCTGCACACGACGGTCCTATTCATTTTCAAATTAGCTTGCTTGCTGGCTTATACTTCCATGCATTTCTTTTAAACTAATTGACATGAATTCGGGTGACCCCGCTAATATCTCACCACTTGAAATACTCCTTGAAGTTGTTTATACAGAACTATCTTGCTGCCAGCAAGCTCAATAATATGGACAGTTAGGGCTAGAAATTATTGACATTCCAATAGCACAAGATGAAACTTGAAGATGATGTGACACGATGCATTGAAACCAAATTGTGCTATTGAGTAATCAAATTATTTCACAAATGAGATATAAGTTGTGGCATTGGCAATTGTGAAACATGATGAGTCGAGTATATATCAAGGAACCAAACAATCAACATGATGGTAAAAAACCTCCCCAGTTTTGCGGGGCAAGAAATGGGCCGAAAACAATCGGTATTTGGATGAGAATCAAGATGTATATCGATGGGTTTGACAATATAAGGAATAGAATATGGTGGACATTCCTCGTAACCATGTGATGCAAAAGGAAATTGGTCAAAACAAATAAATAGAATCTAAAGATAACACTTACTCAGGAAATCAACAAAAAGTACTTAAGCGTTATATATCACACTCGATTTGATAGACACGCTACTATCTTGGGCAAGCTATGTAAAGTGTGATTGCGTGAGTTTTTCATGGATAGGATTAGGGTTAAATAAATGTTCTGTAAAGGAGGCCCGGGATTTGGAGAGTCTCTCAGAGCTCCTTCCTATGAGATTCACTTGAGATGGTATGTAGGGCACGTACATTTTCATTTGAATCTAGCTACTCGAGAACCGATTAGGAAATGCATGCGAAAGTGGAAAAAAAGAGGAGGGTGATGGGATTGAAGTACCGGAAATTTAGGGCAAAAGGAAATCAAAAGTTGCACAACCTGAAGCTTGTTCTTGAATCTAGACAGTCTCGGCACACACTAAGCATTCAAAAACCAGCAAATTGATTGTTATCAGAGAGTTAGAATTTAGGGGGAGAAAGATCATAAAAAAAAAAAAGTAGAATGCAGACAGGGGAAAAGCTAAAGTCTCTAAACACCCCAAAAAAAAATAATAATAAAGACGAAGGAGAATCGAAACGCACTCCCACGCGGCCAGAAATCGAGGAAGCTTCTATCTTTTCTGCTCCAAAGTGAAGTTGGTCTCTCTCTCTCTCTCCCTAAAAAGCTGACGGAATGATGGCATTTGAATGAGGGCTTTCTTTTTCGTTGCATCATAACGTTGGCAGATGAGAAGACATGCACGGTAATCAAGGGAGTTGCATGTCCTGAATTTGCCAAAAGGATCCCCTCCTCCATTTCTCTTGCTCTTTGGGTTCCCAAACCTTCTGTTGCTGCCGCTCCCTATGGAGCACCTCTAAATTTAGAGGGCCCCCCCTAATGTTAGGAGAACCCTATCCGCTTCCGCAATCCCGCAAAATGCTGCTTCTCTTTTAGATGGAAGAACTATTCATGAGGCTTTCTCCCTCCTTCCGAATGTCTGTTTTTTTCTGTCTATGTATTCAAGAGATGTGTTGCTTCTCTTTGTTATGAAGCTAATACTCATAGGATGCTTCATTCTCGCTCCAAAGATAATCTATGAAGAAGAATGTTGATGTACTTTTCATATTATCATGAAATTACAAATAGTGACAAATCATTAACTTGTGTTTCGAAATGAATGTTGGAAAGTATTAATTGAACGACACATAATATATGCTTAAAATGGCTTGCATTTATTTGACAACTTAGCCCCACCTACTGGACTATTACAAGTCGCTAGTGACAACCCAAGGCCTCTTAGGTGCCTCTATTTTGACCCCCTAACAAAGATCACCACCTTGGGTCGTGGCATCTCAAGGCCATCAACTCACACCCCACACGTGTGCACGAGTTAAGATCCATGGCAGCAATGTGGCAGTAGTAATAATAGAGTGCAAATTTTAAAACTAGATAAAAGTGAAATTGTGACATATGAAAAGTTAAGTATAGCAATTGCTATAGACAAAGGAATAGCCGCATATGCAAAATAAATTGAGCTAGAATTTACTCTAAATACTCTGCAGAATGTCTAACCCAAAGATTTAAACCGTAGGTATAATGAAATTACGTATACATGAAGAACATATAAACTATTCGATGGTGAAAATAGAGAAATGACAAGATTCCGTACCAGGTGAGCAATGTATACAAGATCTTCTACCGATAAAGAAAAACAAAGGAAGAAAGAGGAAAAAAGAGCGAAGCACATGATGACATCTAATCTGTAGTTTTGGAGGGGGGGCAACACATGATGCAGTCTAAAACTAATACATCCTCATTAGTATTTCTGCCTTACAGGCTGGTTGGGAAGGCCTTTCGTATGTAAAGGAAAAGCGAGGGAAAAGAAAAGGACAAAGCAGCACTTTACTCGACGATCGACCCAATTCAGCTACGCAATCAACTCCCCCCACCCCTTCATTAATATAAAATATAATGCTGCTGGAGTAGACGGCGGTGCAGTCCTACTGTCTCTCTCCCCTCTCGCTCTCCTCTCAACGTCGTGAGTACATAACACGTAACCGATGCCCGCTACAGCTAAGGCCCTTGACCCACTTTCTTATGGCCTTTGTACTCGGCCCAATCCAGCGAATTCCTCCAACCCACTTGCCCTTTGAAATCGCCTTCTTCAACTGCCGTATAAGTTGGCCCATCATTTCTTTCCTTTCTCTAATAATATGGATGTAGAGACCCAGCTATCTAAAAATTCATAAAACACTTTATGAGTTTTATGAATCCACTGACTCCGATCTCAATCTGTGAAGATGACCTCAATCCATAATATGTTTCACTCAAATTGGCAGTATTCGAATGGGTAACTTTCAATCTATAAATAATAAATCCCTCGATACCCCAACCAACAGCGTCAACTCTGGGGTTTCCAAATCATTTGCTTTTCAAGACCAATGTGTATTGTTGTCATATCGAATTATCAACAGGATCCGAGCATGCGGCACTGGTTGTGATAAGATAGTGTTTGACAGTGTAGTCCTCAGGAGTAGTTACTGAGGTTGCCTGCATTTTCGGATGGCGCACATTCTTTGTATTGATACGAATGGGGACGGCGATGGAGCGGGGAGGCCATCTTTGGAACACGTTACCATTACTATTCAGAGCCGTAGAAATGAGGAGAGGACATGCCTATCCGGATTTGTTATGGACTGTCATGATAATTTGCGGATCGTTCGTGGATATTATTGTCCATGTTTTGAAGATAGCGCACGTTTATGCAATATGAATGTTGTTTTGCACCAAAATTGCACTCATCGCCACTTATACATGCTGAAAAAGGTCAGATACATCAAATGAACGGCCCCAGCTTGACAATACAGCGAAAGAAAAATAAGAATTACTCAGAACAACCCAACGATTAATCTAAGGGGGTTCATATACAGGAAGCATTGTGAGCAGTTATTAATTATAAGAATGTGGGGGATTTAGCTTGGAATGGTTCGTCCAATTAGATGGGGGGTGTCATGGAGGAGGTAAGGATGTGTCAAGGTGAAGGGGTGTGGATATCGGAAGGAGGGATGAAGTGGTCCAAGGAGAGTCCCGGGACGTTGAAGTCGATGTCGTGGATGGTCCAGGCTTCTTCCATGCGGGTGCGGCAGTATTGCATCGACGTCTCTCCGAAGCGGAAGAGGGTGGCGATGGACTTCCCCTCGTGAGCGATCATCAGCCCATCCACCTCCCTGTAGTCCCCAATGCTGCTCCCGATCGTCGTCTCCCAGTACACGGTCTCCCCGATGACGCGGGCTCTTCGTCGTGGTGTCGTTCTTGATCTTCTAGTTCGCTGTCCTCGCTGGTGTTGTTACTGGTGTAGGGACATGGTGGACACGGGTGAGGTGGGAGTCCTCGAGGTAAATGAGGAGGCCGCTCTTCTGGCTGAAGTAGCCGTGGAGGACGTGCCTCAACACCTCCGCCCCACCCTCGCTCCTCTCCATCACCGCCTCCCGTTCCGCCGCCACTTTCAGCACAAAGCATTCCTCCTCCCCTATGCTCCTCTCCCCCATGCACTGTGCCTTGCCGAACAACCGAGCCGTGCTCTCCGGGTCAAGTCCCTGCTTCCGTCAATTGGCTAGGTTAGAACGGTCCAATTCCATCTCGTTGAACTCAATAGCTTATTACGAAAAAAAAAAAAAAACTGATTGGGACTGACAAATTCCTACTGACTGTCTAGGCACGATCTACTTATTTTACGTGATCATAGTTCGAGATACGATGCTCGGCAATATATAATGTCAAAAAATTTGGTAGCTTAGCAGATACGGAGTGCAGGAGACAATATCTTCCTAGATCCAATGGAGGCGGGAGTGCACAGTGGTCAATAAAGTGGCGTGGAGGAGCAAAAGCAAAAGGGGGGAAGGTGTGGGAATGTGGAGGCAGGAGAGCGGGAATCCCAAGAAGGGGGGGGGGGGGGGGGGAGGGTTCCAATTCCACCTTCGTTCAATCGTTGGTCTTTACCTATAATGACCTCTCGTTAGGCACCGCGTCATCCTCGTCACGCCATCCTGCCCCTCGTCCTGTAGGTGCGTGGGTGTGAACCCAGTACTACTCTTTTCTTACCTCTCTTTTCTTTTCTTCTTTTTCGCAAAATTTTTGAAAATTTTGCGATACAGTGGAATGGTCCAAGAAAGAAAAAGAAGAGACCCCTCCTAGATGTCCATTGTCCGGTAAAGGACGGGACAGTTTCTCCATCACTGTCAGATCTCACTTCCCCCCCTTTCCTTCCCCCCACTCCAACCTTCACCTCTCTCTCTCTTTCTCTCGGTATGCGCGCTTATTGGTCTAGTGGGCTCACATCTGTGCTTTCCTCAAGCCTTTGTCTATAAAAGTGCAGCAAATAATTGATCCCATCATGCGAATTTCCCTTGCCGTAGGACGCTGTTTCGAACCATTAATTCTTAAGATGGGTGTCGTGGGTCACGATAGAGTTGCTTTAATTCCTTCAGTGCTGACCAAGAAAAGACAGGGTTTACCGTTCCCTCCTACAACATATCAGGTCTTTGCACTGAATTATTAGGAAGACTATTGTGCACACCTAAAACGAGAGGGCGAAAAAGAAGGCAACTAGCGGTCTAGTCTTCATATCTTCACGCTCAAGTGTGAAAATATTGAAGTTGTTGGGTCGTGAAAGATGGCCAGTCCCGGTCCCAAAGGTTTTACTACCTCATCCATCGAACAAAGCCCTAAAGATGGGCACCAACTAGCCAGGAGAGAGAGAGCTAAAGAAGTAAAATAGAGGCAACAAAGAGACTTAACATTAATTGGAAGCGAAGCTAATGTACATAATGTATGCCGGACATGTACCTGAATGAGGCGACGTAAGGGACGGTGGGGGCCCTTGGCGGCGTGAGTGCCGAGCCAGGGAGTGTGACGCCACACGATCTTGCCGTCGCTGCCGGCGACCACCTTGTTGTCGTTGACGGTGGTGACGTAGTGAGAGAAGTCGTCGTTGGAATGAGGATTGGAGCTGGCAGGTCCCCCGGCGACGAGGGCGAGCTCGACGGACCACAGGGCCGGGGTCATCTGCCAGAGGACGAAGCTGCCGTGGTGCGGGGTGGGCCGGGTGGCGCCGACGGACTTGACGGACTTGCCGGAGGAGACCTCGGTCTCGCAGCAGGCCATCTTGACGCGGCCGGCGGCGTACATGTTGGTGACGGGGGTGCGGCGGCGGTGGGGGTGGAAGCAGCCGGTGGCAGCCAGGTACTGCTTGAGGATGTAGTGGGCCATGGAGTTCTTGATGGGGATGGAGCAGGGGAGGCGGAGGGGGTGGTGGGGCAGGGCGGCGAGAGGGATGGGGGCGAGGGGGCAGCCCAGCACGCTGAGCAGCAGCCGCAGCTCGGCCGCCCGGTCGTTGGGGCGGACGTAATGGTGGTGGGCGGCGCCGCCAGCCTTCTGGGAGCGGAACCATTCCCGGATCACGTCCCAGGAGCGCTCCTTCCGCTGCCCCGGCTGCTGCATCTCCGGATCAGGGCCTTCCATGAGGGGCTCCAGGGGCTGCTGCCTCCATTTCTGCCTCCACCGCACCGATGATCCTCTCGCGTTCATCCCCTCTCCACTCCCTCTCTCCCTTTATTCTTCCCAACCCTCCCGTCCAATGTATCCGAAGATCGCTCGACACGATGTTGCTTGATCAAATGGGATGGACGGGGAGTGTTAGGGGGAGGATGCTTTAAAAGGGAAGGAAAGAGAAAGAGAGAGAGAGACAGGGCATGTATTATTTTCTTTATGTTAGCAATAGATGAAATGAGACAAAAGGGACAGCTTATCTGTCCAACGGCTGACTACAATGACCCTCCCCTCCCCTCCCCTCCCTCCCCTCCCCCCCCCCTTTTCTTTTTTTCCCTTGATTGTACTAGGCAATAGGCATACGCTGCTTTTGAATAAAAACAAAAATTAGATGGACAAGGGGGGTGACTGATGGATGAGGGAGGGGGTCCACTTGGAAGCAAGATAAAGATGAGAGTGGGGTGGAGAGTCGGCGTCAGTTGGAGGAGCGGCCGCTGCGATTCGGTTGAATCTTCCGAGCAAAAGAAGCCCCTTTTTTATGTTATGTAGGGATATGCAAAACGGACAGCTTGAATCAAGAACCGTCCGGACTGGATCGGCTCCCCATTCTCAAGTGTGTCAATCCGATTTGTTGTTCCTAAAAGTGAAACCGGTGTTTAGGCGGTCCAATTTTTTATTTCAAGGGAGAATCATACCGACTAAGTATATTTTTTATTTTATTTTTCTTCAAAAAAATTAGTAAAATGTGAACTAAATGCCATCTCGATCCGGTTCTAAGTAGTGAGGAAAAAAATAATGAGAAAAAAGTAGGGGGAAAAAATAAGTAAAACTGGTTCCAATTTTTGGGAGGCGAACCTCTCGGTCGAGCCCCAGGTTTCACCTTATAACCAGGCCGGACCGGGAATTGATCAAAGAAGCCCTTTTAAGGCCCCCTCGTCCTCTTTTTGGGCCCATAATATCATCATCGGGGCTCATCGACTGGGCCTTGGACTCGGCCCACTCCACTCCCCAAAACCACACCGACTTCAAAAGCTCGAGCTCCTGTTGGGAGTGGCGAAGGAGGTGGGACTGCCTGCCGTTCCGCAGAGAGAGAGAGAGAGAGAGATGTCGATCCTGTGGGAGAAGAGCGGGACGTGGAGGTGGCTGGTGCGGAAGACCCGCGACTCCAAGCCCTTCTTCCTGGCCTTCGCCACCGTCTGCGGCGTCGTCCCCGGCGTCATCGGCTACTGCGTCATGCAGGCCACCAGCTCCCGCACCGAGCAGCTCGAGGCTCGCCTCCGCCAGACCGCCCGCCCCGACTCCCTCGTGCGTTCCTTCTCTGCCCCCCCCCCTTCCATCGCGATTCCGCCTATTTTCTTTTTGGGTTTCTTCCTTTAACCAATGGAGTCTTGCCATTGATCGATCCCGAGTGGAACTGCAATTACTCCAAAGGTTTCAGTGCAGATAATTTATCCGGCATACTGGATGGATAGGTCATAATCTGTACGAATTGAGGATCGTATCATATTAAACGTGCTTACCCGTCTTAAAAAAAATGCTTTTTGAAGATAAATCACTTGGACAGTCGGTGGGCAGATTTACCATATCGGTGATAGAATGTCTGAGATCATTCACATCTGTTGTTCCTATCCCTCGAGGAGGGGCCGTCATGGAGAATCCCTACGAGTTTCGATCCTATCTATCTTCTCTTTAACAATGGCTTTCCATAATTGATCCTACGTCTAAGTGCGTCCCTCGCTCGATTATTCATCTGGAAGCCTAATAGAGTGAGGAATTCCTGATCGCCTTTGCTGGTGGGCTTGTACATTTCATCTCATTGTCCTCCTTCTCATGTTACAGTTCATATTTGATTCTCCGAGGCTCGTGTCCTTTTGATAATGTTTTGGCAGTCGCAATTCTCTTGACTTGAACTTTTCTCTTGTGTCCAATCACGAGATGAGGAATCAATTTGACATTGCATTCCTTACTGGCCATGTCACTCAAAGTCAACTGAGAAAATTTGGGATTAATTGTTGATACTAGTAGATGAATAGAATCATTGGTTGTTAAAATTGGAATACCCTTTGCGTACGTGTTGATGGAAACTCTTGTCAGTTGCGAATACCTCGTGGCTGGGAAAACTCGTAATTGTGGGTAAAACTCACATCGTGCTATTCCCTAAAGTTCTTGACCCCAGCTATCCACATGCACAACCACAAGGCACTCGATGTTGCTTTACTGTGGACTGTAGTATTGAATATGGATTGCCCAGGGGATCCCCAGCCGTTAGTATCTGATGTAACTCCTGGCAAATTGCAGTCTGTGTGTTCTTATTTTGGCAAGCTGCATCTCAATCTTTATTGAGATGTATAATACGTTAGCAAGTAACTTCTAATGCAGATATGCATATGTTAAGTGCATATGAGTTTTGTCACCTGCCATCGAGCTAAACACATTAAGCATTCTCTTCTTTTACACCGAGAATTTGGCTACTGCTTTCTTCTCGTGCGTGCTTAAGTAGTGAGTGAATCATCCTTACCTGCTGTAATTGTGTGCTAGATGATGGGAAAAGTGAATCGAGACAGACTAGCAGAGTATCTGGGGGAGCTCCAGAGGAAGGAGGACACAAATGACAGGTATGTAGCAGCCTTGAAGGGAGAGACGTTGACTAGGAATCCTTACGTGAGGATTCAACCTGTGCCGAAGCAAGATAGTGGAGCCAATGAAGCAGCGAAGGCTGACGAGAAAAAGAAATAGACAGTTAAATAAGCGCTGCAGTTAAATTGTGAAGGCTCTCAGGTTGTTTGATGATGCTGAGAGTCGATTTTCCCTAGTTCTCGGTCTTTTGTTTCCTAGCATTGTTTTTGAGTTTTGAAAGGTCTGAAAAACCTTTAATACCGTGTAATAAATATTGCTTTGTCTCGTTCTCTCATCGGTCGTATGTTCGCATGAGCCAATTGCGTTGGTGCATCGCTCGGTCTGTACTACATTTGCTCATGATGAGGATGCCTTAACTGGGTGGGTTGGCTGATGGAGGAGCATATATTGCAGTCGGCAGCATCAATGAGTTTGCATGTCCACGTGCACATATAGGGCCTGCATGGAAACACTCCTTGTTTCTGTTTCTCAATAATTTTTTTGTTTTTTTGTTCCCGGAACAAAATAGGAACAAAAAAAAGAAACAAAAAATCTTTACTTCTGGACTTCAGAAACACTTCTTCAACGCCTAAAAAGAACAAAAAACAAAACCGGAACACCTTCGCGGAAACACTTCTCCTTCGTTCGTTCGTGCTCTCCTTCATTCTGGGTTTGTTCGTCCTCTTCTTCTTCATTCGTCCTCTCCATTTTCCAACGTGTCTCCCTTCTCTCTGGTGCCTCCCACTCGGTTGACTCTCCGGCGACTTCGCACTCCGCCGACGCACCGGTTGAAGCTTCCGAATCCAGGTACGTTTCTAGTGCTCCTCCTTCTCCAGTCGACGAAGGCTTCGGCGAGAGCCACCCCTCCCAAATCTGACCTACCTTCATGGACGGCAGGGACGCTTGCTCGAGCGACAGCTCGCTCGAGGCTCAAGCGAGCGTTGCTCGCCCAGATTTGTGGTAGATCTGGGCGACGGCTGCTCGCTCGAGCTGCTCTACCGAGCTCGAGCTACTGTGGTCGCTCAGCAGAGCAACTCTGGTCGCTCGAGCGGCAGAGCAGCCTCTCTGCCAGCTCGAGCGACCAGAATGAGGCCCAAGCGAGCGTCGGTCGCCCAGATTTTGCGGCAGATCTGGGAGACCGACTGGTTGCTCGAGCAGCTCGAGCGGCTCGCTCCTCCAGCAAGCTGCTGCTCGCTCGAGCAGCTCTGCCAGCTCGAGCGAGCTGCTCGAGTGGCAGAGCAGCTTTGCCAGCTCGCTCGAGGAGCACGGACCGACGCTCGATCGATCCATTGAACAGTTGGATCCTTCAATTCCGCAGGAGCTTCGAATGATGTTGTGTTGTTGCTTCATTCAGTTTTGGAAAGGGGGGGAATTTCAATTCATCGATTGGATTGGGGTTTCCTTCGATTGTTGTTTTGTTGCTCATGGTGATGTGAAATGGACAGGCTAGTGAAACTCGTGGCGAGGGCGTTCAACGACGATTTCACCACCAAGGGGGAGAACCAGTCGAAGTCGGGGCGCAGCGACAACCGTGGCATCGTAAGAAGGTAAGAACGAAGGGTAATGCTGCCTTGTGTTGGCTGAATTTCATGGTTGCATTCTATATGTAGCATTAGAATGAAATGCTCAAGCTGATCATTTGGATTTTACAGCTCAAAAATATTGCAAATGAGAGTAGTTGTTTAGGTCTCTCACAATGATCTATATTTTATTTTGAGCATTCTGTTTGATTGATCATTGTTAGTCATAGTACCATGTACTTCTTGTAGCTTAAAATGCAACTTATGATGTCTTTTACACAAGTTAGTTCAATAATTTTCATTTTTGTCATTATATAGTCTTCTTGGCTTGCATTTCTTGAGAATGATTTTGTGTTTGGCATATATAGTATTATGTTATTGATTTAACTCATAACTCATATGTTGCTCAATCGATCAAAGATTAAATGGCATATGAGAGACAGACATTCAATGCAAAGTGGACCGAGTCTGTAACAAATATATTTATTGGCTTGTTGGTGGATGAGGTCAAAAAGGGAAATCAGACCTATTCTACTTTCAACAAAGTAGGGTGAAGGAATATGCAGATTGAATTCGTTAGACAAACAAGATGCCAATATAGCATGGTCCAGCTGAGGAACAAAGTAAACAAACTGAGAAAATAGTATAGCAGTTCTCAAAAACTTATGTTTCAATCTGGATTTGGTTGGGATAATGTCAATAAAAGAGTTGCTGTGAACGATCCAAGCATATGGGAATCTCACATCAAGGTATACTTTTTTAACTTTTTGGTCATTTTGATCCAAGCATATATATATATATATATATTAAAATGTATGATTATATACCTCAAATGTCATTATTGTCAAAATTGTAGGAGAATGTAGAGTGGGCAAAATTCAGGAATGATGGATTTCCCCAGTATCCCGAGCTATGTATTGTATTTGGTGGTACATATGCTACTAGGGAATATGACATTGGAAATGCTCAAGATGTGACGGTGTCGGAGGAAGATGACAACGGTGATGGCAATGGTGACAACAGTGGTTACAATGCATATAGTGACAACAGTGGTGGCAATGCCTATGGTGATGTTGGTGGTGGCCATACAGATGACTTTGGTGATCACCACACTGATGAGAGAGTCTTTACACCAGAAGATGCTGGAACTTCAACTCGTGGAAAGCACAAATTGGATAGAACTCCAAATATTAAGAGGAGAATGAGGAGTACCCAAAACAGTATTGATGACACTTACAAAGCTATATAAGACTTTTTAAAAGTTAAATCCAGTCAATCTGGTAGTGGCTCTGCAACCTCTGGGGTTATGCCATCACCTGAGGATCTTTTCTCCGTGGCTGCTGTGATGGATATTCTGCTTACTATGCCTGAGATAGACCAAGATCTTTACAATAAAGCAGTGGATCGAGCATGCGATAGTGCCTCATGGAGGGTGGCTTTCATTAAATCCACACTTAAAAGGAGAAATGGACTTCTTTATCATCTTTTATAGATTTATGAATTGAGTGGGGTTTCATTAGGTTGTATAACTTATGTTATCCATTAATATATCATTTTTAAAGGTATAAGTGTTCAGACTCTTCGTACTTATATGTAATGGCATCTTCTATTACGACTATGACTTATGTTATTGATTATTATTGGAATATATTTTCAAAATCTATATTGATGTTTTTATATTTTTGTGATGATATAGGTACTATAGAAGAGGGATCATATAGTATATGTAGTGAAGAGGTAGAGCAAGTTCAACAATTCGTAGATGAGGATGATCTTAGCATATTGCTAGCGTGGTTGTGCACGGTTGCGATTGACGCGTCCGTGCATACAAGAGAACCTATTAGGGACAGCAAATTATTAGGATCCGAATGGATAAGAGAGATTCTTTATGGACATTCAGATAGGATATATGAAGCCTTCAAGATGGAGAGACATGTTTTTCTGAATTTATGTGATTTGATGAGAGTAAGAGGTTGGTTAAAAGATAGTCGATATATTAGAATTGATGAACAAATTGGGATATTCTTATCTTTGCTTTGTCATGGTAGCTTAAATAGAAATTTATGTGAAGGATTTCAACATTCTGGAAAAACGATCAGCAAGTATTTTAGCAAAGTGTTAAAAGCAATTATCAAACTTTCGAAAGAGATAATCAAACCACCGTCCTTTGATGTCATCCTAGAAGAAATTCTTATGGATCCTAGTCATAAGTGCTATTTCAAGGTATGATTTCTATATCGAGTTTATACCATCAAATACATATAGTTCATAATCTTATATAATCTTAGATTGATAATAAATTGACAGGACTGCGTAGATACTCTGGATGGCACCCATATAAATGCTATTATCCCGATATCTCAGCAGGTTTGATTTAGATGCAAGAGAGGAACTACCACACAGAACGTGTTGTGTATTTGCTCATTTGATATGAAATTTACTTTCGTGTATGCCGATGGGAAGGATCCGCCAATGATTGTCGAGTGCTTTCGGCAGCACTCGAAACTCCTCAATTGCAATTTCCCCGACCACCACCCGGTATTTACTTTGCTTATATTGATGTTTGTGATTATATTATGGTTTAATATCATAACAAATTTATATATATCATGTTGTAGGGAAATACTACGTGGCGATTCTGGTTATGCAAAGCACTTCCGGATTTTTAACTCAATTTAGAAAGGAACGGTATCATCTCAACGAATATAGAGGGAGTGGAAGACGGCCAAGAACAGCAAAAGAGTTATTCAACTATAAGCACTCTTCACTAAGAAATGTGATTGAGAGGTCATTTTGGGGCATTAAAAAATCGCTTCACCATTTTGAGACATATGCCTCTATTTACAATTTGGAAGTAAGTACTTGTTGTAATTGCATGTTGTGCTCTTCATAATTACATTCGTGATCAAGATAGGATGGACAAAATTTTTTCCATATATGGAGATCCGGAGTATCCATTTGGACCTACAGGAGGGGAAGTTGCAGATGATACATCGGATGAACAGTCATCTGGGATGAACAGGCTTAAGATAAGAATTGCAAATAAAATGGCAAGGGATCACAGTAACTGTACTGTGAACAGTACTTTCCCTAGCCTAGTGCTACAGTAAAAGTGAACAGTGACTCTGCTACAATGAAATTGTACGGACTCAACGGTCTCATCTGTCGCGGGCATTGTAGCTACAGACTGAGTCTGAGTCGTCTGAGCTGTCTTCTGGGAGATGAGCTTCATACTTCTGCTGAAGGGCTTTAAGATCTTCTGGTGAGAGGATCTGATTGAGCCTTCTTGATGAGGATGCTTCATGAGCCCAATGGGATGCTTCTTCTGCTGCCCAGTCTGTGTTTTCGTTAGTAGTGTTGTCAGGAAAGCTTGGTTGAGGCCAGTTGGAGGGCTGTGTATAGTAGGATGTATCCATGTTCTGGAATGAGGACGAAGGTCCCTGTTCGTAGGGATCCTGGGATAGAGGGCCTCCAAAGCGTGCATAGGTGAGTAGACTGGACAATATCATCTTCACTTGTCATTTCGTGCTCTTGGGACGATGCAGCTTGTCTATACTGATCAAGTGCTTCCTTAGCCTCTGGTGCTAGGTCATAATGATCCCACGTAGTGGGTGCATTATTCCAAATGTCTTCAGGAATGGTCTTGTTTTCTTGGCATAGGATTTTCTAGAGTTCTCGATACTCGTTTTCACAGAATCTGACAGATCTTGGATAAGATTTGTGAATCCGAGCTTCTCGGCTGTTCAAGTGGGGTTTATAGGATGTGGTTCCTATTTCAAGTGGCCTATCCAAGATACTACCATTATTTCTGCAAAAATTCCATGGACGTCTGAAGAACAGGATAGTGTGAACTTCAGGATATGGTGTTATGGTTCTCAATTCTCTTTATAAATCTTATTTCCAACACGTAGGATGATAAAACCAATTAAGAAAGTCTAAGAGGTTCTTATCACTTTCTTTTTCAATTTTTCTCCCGAGCATGAATATCCTTGTGAGGTTAGCAATGAATCTTCTGGTAGGAATTTCAATGGCTATTAAGTACTTATTGGTTAAGTACCATAACAGCGTTTTGAGCTGATCAGGGAAATCATCTTCCTTCCAGATAAGAGGATGAATGAAAGGATAATTCAAATTTAACCCAAAAGGATGAAGAATCGAACCTCCATTGAATCTGAATAGGTCTGTGTGAGATTGCCACATGAGGTTTTCCAGGTTCTCAGTAAGACTGTCGTTTTGGATTTGCTGAATAATTTCTTCAGGATATTTCCAGCTTGGCAAATCTTTGATCTTCTCAATCTTGTACTTGACTCCATGATTGAGCATATGGAACGCAGGTCTCTTGATATACATGTTGATCTCGGCTGGTGGTTTAGGTCTTGACAAAAAATCAGCAAGCACATTCTTTTTCCCAGAATATGCTTGGTTTCAAAAGAGTATTTTGAAAACCATTCAGCCCATCGAAGCAGTTGGGGGTTTGGAATCTGCTTTTGTTTGAACTTGGTCATCTGAGGAAAAGATGACATGTCTAATTCTACCAGGAAGTGATAGCCAATGAGATGAAATTCAAACTTCTTGATTCCATTTTTAACTGCCAGGATTTCTTTAAAAGTGGAATGGTAATGCATTTCGGATTGAGAAAACTTTCCACTTTTATAGGCACAGAGATGTTTCTTACCATCAATCTCTTCAAATAAAACGGCTGCCCAGTATTCATCGCTGGCGTCAGTTTGAAGAATTCTTTTACCTGTTGATGGTATTTGCAGTGGTGGGAGATTCTGCATAATCTCCTTAAGCTCAGCAACTGCTTTAGTCTGAGTTTTTCCCCAAGGTGGGGAGTTCTTCTTTAGCATGGATTGCAAAGGACTCAAAAGCTTTGCAATATTGGGGACAAAATCTCTGAGATAGTTGATTATCCCCAGAAATTGCTGAACTTGTTTTGTTGTGAAGTTATCTTCAGGAAACTTCAATAGCTCTTGAGCAATATGTGGCATTGGATAGTATGTACCCTTGTTGAGGTGCATACCAAGAAATTCAATTTCTGTCTGGGCGATATTCATCTTCCTTTGAGAGAGCATAATGCCATGCTTTCTCACTATTTCTGCGAACTGCTCAAGGAGTTGACAATGTGACTTTTCATCAAGACTATAGAGCAGAATGTCGTCGATATATATAGCTGCACTCGACAATATTGGTTGGAAAATACGACACATAGCCTTTTGGAAAAGGGATGGTACTACCTTTAATCCAAAAGGAAGAACTTTCCATTGGAAGTGCTGGTTCAGGATACAGAATCCTGTCTTGGATCTGTCTTCAGGATGAATACCCAATTGCCAAAATCCGGCTTTAAGGTCGAATTTGGAATAAATATGGGCTTTGGTTAAACCAGCAAAGAGAGAATCTCTGGATGGTAAATGGAATTTATCATCTTGGAGAAAGAGGTTGAGAGGTTGATAATTGATTACCAATCTCATTTTTCCTCTGTTTTTCTCAAAGACGTTTGTTGACATAAAAGCTTCACAAGCCCATTGAGAATTTGAAATTTCAATAAGGCCTTGCTGTAATAATTCTCGAGCATTCCCTTTGAGCTAGAGCCAGTGTTCGGGTTCATTCCCATATGGCTTGCCTTGGTGGGATTGATATCTTCGTTCTTTTTTAAGGGAAGGCGAACAAAGAACTCAAGGTTTTCCCATAAAGGATGAGAACATTTCTGGGCAAATTCTAAATGGGATTCTGAACATGATTCAAGCAACTTTTGCATGATTGGATCTAGTAAACTCATCTCAATGGAAAAGAGTCTCTGGATATTAACGAACTCAGAGAATTGATCTTTGAATCTAAGACCTTTTCCAGGAATGATTCGAAGTTGAGATATTTGAGTCATAATATCCCACCCAATTATTAAATCTTTATTGGGAAGGCTTGATCCGAAAATCTTTGTTGTTATGGAACATTGAGGAAAAAACTGGACAGTGACTGGTGTGGTTCTGACATTTGTGGAGAAAGTATCTCCTGAAGCAGAATTGAAGTATCGGATATAAGGGGTCCAGAATTCTTCAGGTAGAACTTTTGTATCTAGAATGGAACAACTTGCTCCTGTGTCAATAAGAGCAATAACATTAATATGCTTGGCAAACTTCGAGGTGAGGATTTTAACAGGAAAATGAGGACAATGAGTTTGACTTGAGAATATGTCAGGATTTAGCTCTGAAGATGTGGGAGATATGTGAAAAATATCTTCGATTAAGTCGACTCGCCACCTTTGGAAGTTTGGTAAAAAGGAATGACACAAAGAGTTTGTTCAGTTGGTTCATCATCAGCAGAGAATAATGATTCAATATCATCATTTTCAAGGGAAAAACCTGTTTCATTCTCTATGAGATGATTCTGACCTTTTTTCGCCTGAGGACAATTTTTGGCAAAATGTCCTTTCTTGTTGCAAATGTAGCAACGGCTTGACTTCTTATGGCCTGTGCGATCCTTCCTTTTGCGTAGGTATCGCCATTTCTTCTTTTTCCGGAAATGCTTGGAGCCATGTCTGGATTTCTTAATCGAATAGTTCTTGTAATGCTTTTTCTTCCGGGAATACTGGCCACAAGTACCATCACAATCTCGTTTGGAGCATTTGATCTTTAACTTCTGGTGAGAACAGGCTGATTCAAGACGTTTGTCATCTGTGATGTATGTTCGGACCATTTGGCGTTTTAAGCATAAATCTTCAAGACATAGATGGATTTCTTGTTGGATTTCTCCCAAGGGAACGTCTTGTATCCTTCTTTGCTTTCCAAAGAAAGATCTCTCAACCATCTATGTTAGCTCTGTAGGGATGGAAGTGAGAAAGACATGCTTTAGATTTGGATCTGCGCCAATTTGGTAAAAGAGCTCAAGCATTAGTCGATAATGCTTATCAAGATGCTTCTTCTAAAGGGAGCAGCATCTTCTTTCGAAGAATTCTCTTCTTTTTAGCTCTTTAAGATCTGCGGGGGCTCCCACAAAGGTATGATATAGATAAGTAAGGGCATGGCTGAAATTGGGTGACAACAGAAACGTAAGCTGATCTTGTTCTGTGAGTCCTTGCCACCAAAATTTAAGGCTCCCTGTGAACCTTGTAACAAAATTGTAAAGGACATCATTCATATCATGGTTGGTAATGGATTGTGTACACAACCAAGTATGAAACTCTTCTAGTCTTTCTGGCCATTTTGGATAAGGAATATCGCCAATGGAGAAGAATTGTTTTGATGCCATGGACACATGCCTAGCAGAATTATTTCTGGCGGGATTGCTTGTCTGTCCAAATTCTGGATCAGCATAGTTTGATTCCATCTCATAGTCATAGTCTGGAGGAGTGTCAGCCATGAATATTTGTGAAGTAGGTGGAACGATAGGGGTAGAATCAACTGTATGGTTTGAGAAGGATGAGAAAGAGGAAAGGGATGCTGAGTCTGATGTGGTAGAGGAGGTTTGTTCAGCAAGCAGAATCGGCTTTTCTAGAACAACAGGATCAGGCTCAATCTGTTAGGTGCTAAGATCAATTTCTTGCTTACCCAAATCCTTCAAAAAGGATTCTAATGGATTTGATAACATCATCTGGTCTGGTTTTTCCTTTATAACGATTGAGCTTGATTCTGTAGGAGGTATTTTCTCCTTGCCTTTTTCTTTTTTCAAGGCTTTGAGACGATCTCGTATATCTGATTCTCTTCTGGAAGTATCTTCTGGGATATTGGCAAAAACAGATGTTTGTAGAGCTGGGAGTGTATACCCGGTTCGAACAGAGGGTGCAAGTGGATCGAAAGGTCTGAACCTTCCTTCCTCAAGAAGTTGGATCTGCTTCTTGAGTTTATCTATTTCTGGCTTTGGGCTTTCAAGGAAGTGGTACCCAAGATGTTGTCCTGATTCTAGGGCGTGAAGCCTTTTCTGGAACTCAGAAAGTATCTTCTCGGTACTTTCATCATATCTTCGGAGATCTTGTTGCACATTTCCAATCTTGGAATCAATGGCTTTGAAGGCATTGTTTTGTGCTAACGAGTTTCGATTGCCGCTTTAGAACAAATTCAAGAAAGGGGGTTTTCTTCGTCTTCCATGTTCATCCACATCTCGTGGGGGTAGGAATTTTAGGAAGATGGCGGTATACGCCATGGGAATCAATAAACTCTTCGTAGAAAGAAAATGAGAGTTTAGAACTTTCCTTGACAAGAGGGGGAAAGTCAGTATCCTGGAACATGGCAATAGAAGAAGTGGGTGGTGCTTCTGCTGGGACTTGAAGCGGGTAAGAATGTTTCTTAGCCCATTTGAGGATCGGCTTATAGAATGGAGAAAGGGCTTGCTTTTTCTGAGGTGGAGAGGGTGGAGGTGATTTTGGTGGATCTGGTAGGGTTTGGGACTTGATACTGGACTCTGGTGGTGGAGGTGGTGCATAAGAGACCATGAACTGGTATTTATCACGTTCTCCAAGAGTATCTACGGAGGAATCTCCGTCTAAGTGTCTTTGGTACAACTTATCCTTGGACTTTTTCCGTCGAGGAGGAGATCTTGCAAGAGGATCTACTTCGTCGGGGGATTTTACACAGTAGGAACATTGGCAAAAAGGATCCCAAAAACAATGACCATACTTGTCTTTATAGTAATGAACAGGATGTCCATCACCATCAAAGTGTCGAACATGCTTTTTTGGGTCTGGTTCAGAAATGGATTCTGGAACACATGGTTCAATCATGAAGAGGGTCTGGAAGATAGAAGGACTTTCTTCCTTTTCTTTGCCAAATTTGACGGAAACAGTTCCATCTTTTTTCCTTACAAACTCTGAGTCTGTAGACTAGAAGGGTTTGTTGTGTTGATGTAGCTTTTCATAATTGGTAATCCAAGTCTCTGGGAGGAGCTTGGCTAATGTATCCTTCGGGATCTGCCTAGGAACATGAATGTAGGATGCCTGGTCATTCTGCATGGAGATGAACAACGCATCTTCATTTCCATTGTTGAAGTTGAGATCGAGGGCATGATTCTGTACTTGGTAAACCATTTGGTAATGTAAAGTTACAGCTATAGATTCAGCAGTCTGAGGGGCTCCAGTGAGTTGAAATTGAACTTTCAAAAAAGAAAGTAGTTGGGGGTCTGATAGAGCGATGTTGAAGTTTGGATACGAGTCACAAAGACCGTTCCAAAGATTCAAAGTGGTTTGAACAAGTCCGATACAAGCATGCTGGTATTGTAAAAACCTGGTGTCTAACAATGCAATTCTTGCCACTACTGGCAAACCTTTACGACCATGGAAAGTGAGAGCAAGACGAACAGCTCCATAGTGGACATGAGAATATCCCTGCTGTACCCATTGTCTGGGAAATTCTGGGGGGATCTAGAGAGTAACAAAATACTCCTTTTCAGTAGCAGGAATTGGATGTTGGTCGAACTTGGAGGACTGGACGTATTCCTTTACTTGCTTCGGGGTTTGGTGAATAAGTTGGCGAATGGAGCGGATAGGTGAGAATGATGAGGTAGGCTTAGCAAAGGCGGAATATGGGTTCATAAGAGGAAGCTGAGTCTCAGAGATCTTAGTTTCATCACTAAGAGAGACTTCATAAAGATAGTCTATCTTAGAAGCATTGGAAACACAGAATTCTGATAGGGCGGAGGATGAAGAAGAAGAAGGGGCAAGAGAAATGGGTGCTTCGAGAATTTCTGGTTCTGTCATGATGCGAAGAGATCTTCTCGGCACTGGATTCACCTGTCAAGCGCATGGAATGGATAAAATCAAAAGCGAAACCATGGCTCTGATACCATGAATGGGCCTAAGCTTCGAACCAGGGAAGGAGAGTAAATTTCCTGCAGGTATGCATCCCACATTGGGCGAACAACTCCAGTTCAAGCCCTTTAGGGACAGCCTCTTAGCAAAAAACCACTCAGCCCTGAGATTTATTTACTTTTGTAATATTGCTTTTACGTATTCACTGTGATGTAGTTGAACAATGAACTATTATTTCATTATTATGATGTCATGTATGAAAGGGTTCATATTGAGATGTATGAAATTTTTGTTTAACTATGCACATATGACCATGTAGAAAATATTTTTCTTCACTCACCATTTTCAAAATTAAATTGATAAGCCTTTAATGAGAATGAGAAATCAATATCAAGTTTATATGCTTTAAAACTAAAAAATTAAAAAGTACTTGAAAAAAATTTAATACAAACTTTACTTACAAAATTTTCTACGAAATATGCCATATGATCACCCATATAAAATGCTTGTCTTTACTTACCATGAACAAAATAAAATTAATGAGCATTTCATAAAAATGAGAATTCAATATCAAGTTTAAACTTTATTAAATAAAATTAATGCTTGTTTTTTCTTCACCAAAAAAAAAAAAAAAAAAAAAAAAAAACTTTTTGTCGTTTATCAAACGTGTTTACTTCTTTTTTTTTTATTCCAAGAACAGTTTTTTTTTTACACTTACCAAACGCGTTCTTTTGTTTGAAAACTGTTTCCGGAATGAAACACTTTTTTTTTTTAATTTCTGTTCTTCCACTTTTTTTTATAGAAAATTCTCTTTCCGGCCATTTTTTGACTGAAAAAACACAAGTGTTGGAAATCTGTTGAGAAACATGGAACATCATTCGATCAATCCGTCCCATCATTTTGGATATCACAGCAGCACCTTGAAGGCCCGCTAAAACAAGAACACGAAGACTCCAAAGAGAAAATTTCACGTTTTTCCATAGAAAATTCCATTTCCGGCTATTTTTTAGTTGAAAAAATACGAGTGTTGGAAATCTATTGAGAAACATGAACAAAAAAAGAACAGAAATAAAAACATGTGCACCCATACAGTCCATTATCTTCTACCATAAGCCTGGAGGTTATACTTAAGAAGCCGGTGAAGCGAATGAACAAGCGCGCCTCTGTCGTCTCAAAGAAGATGCGTGTTCTGAGCTTTGTCGAACGTTATACTTGCAGCTGCGGAAGTAACTAAATCAGCACAAGCCCAAAATAGAGAAACAGGAGATTGGAGTCAATCGGAGCTCTTTGTGGCGTGTGTCCATGTTGGCGTTCGATAACCGGGCCTATATGTTGTACGGTGCAGGGACTCGGAAAAGAAAAATGATAATAACATAGGAGTAATGTGGAAAAGTTAGGGGAGGGCACACGAGGCAGAAAGGCTAGGCACCCGTTCAAATCGAACAACGAGTATTACGAGAAAGGGTGTCTTGAGAGTGGGAGCGGGGGACGAGCGGATTCGGTTTTGTATTTGAGGGCGATGATAAAAAGAGGGAGCAATTCTCACATGAGCTCCTCCGGCAAAAGGAAAGGTGGGGGTGGGGGTGGGGTGGTTTTAACTCTCCTTTTTCGTGAATTTCATTTTGGGTATATAAGGGGGTAGGGGGGTAAGGGGTAGGGGTCAGGGTAGTCGTGGTCGTGGTGGCGAGAGAGAGGCGACACGCATCGACGCGCCAACGAAACCCCTCCTTTCTCCCCCAAACTCTCGGGGGGTGGGGGGCGCTCCCCGCTCGTCTTTTTTTCCCCGTCCTTTCCCCCACTTTTTCTCCCGGGTGTGTCCTTTTTCCCCCAAAAATTTCATCGCCAAAACATCCGAATCGACCATCCCCTCCTCTCTTTCTCTCTCGTTCCGACTTGCTGTTGCTGGTCCGCGAGAGAGAGTTTTGAGAGAGAGGACGCACGCACAAAGTGTCACTGTTGAGCCGGCGCACGAACGATTTCGCCGCCGGCAATCGGGAGACCGACCGAGGGAGATCATGACCCAGCAGCCCCCGCCGGCTCCTCCTCCTCCTCCGCCGCTGCCCGCTTCCGATGGGGTCGCTTTGCCGCAGCAGGGCGTGCAGGTCCGGTGCGCCGGCTGCCGGATGATACTCAGCGTGGGGAGGGGAGTGATGCAGTTCTCTTGCCCTACCTGCCACTTGCCCCAAATGCTCCCTCCCGAGCTCACCGCCACCGCCACCGCCGCCGCCTCCGCCGCCTCTCCCCCCGATCCTCCCCCCTACAACAACAATCCTCCCTCCGACGCCGCCCCCAACAGCAACCGGGTCGCCCAATTGAAGCCCGCCCACGGCATCGATCCCACCAAGATCCAGCTCCCTTGCGCCCACTGCAAGGCCCTCCTCAACGTCCCCCACGGCCTCTCCCGCTTCAAGTGCCCTCAGTGCGACACCGACCTCGCTGTCAAGCAGCCCTTACAGCAGCAGCCCTCCTTCCTCCCTCTTCCTCCTCCTCCTCTTCTTCCCCACGAGGAGGTCAACGAGGTTCTCTCCTCCTTTTCTCTCTTTTCTCATTCCCTTTCCCATGATTCTCCTCACGCCCACTTTATCCGGTCCCTCATATGCCCTTCCCCCATTTGTGTTGTGTGGTATCTTCAAGTATATTGTCCTTATTACTTCAATTGCTTTGTTTAGCTCCCTCTATTGCTCCCCACATTTCCCTCAACTTCATACCCATGCGGCTTCCTGCCTCTCTTTTTTTTTTTCCTTTTTCATGAGGTTTACTACTTGAAGTTCCTTCATTTGGGGGGTCGAAAAGGATGGTACCATGCTGCACTAGGTCCTTCGATGAGTGACCCACCACTAAGATGACTGTTTAAGCATTGAAGCGATACGGGAATTGTCTTCCATATGAATTCGAATCACATGAAGAGACGTCGAGTGGCACCAATAATGTGTAGCTATATTGTGGTTAGTTATTTTGTTACTGGAGAAAGAGACGACTGCTGAGAATATTGATGGCGGATCATATATGGTGTGAGTTGAAGCGAGGGAATATGGCGGGTTATGGATTGTGCTATTTACGAATTTTTACCCATACCATGTGTTGCCGCTTGTAATGGAGAGGATGTTTCTTTTACATTATCTTGAATTTCTTCATATATCGGAATGGAGAGGAAGAGGACGGTTTTTGGTGGTGTAGAAAAGTGTTTTGAAAATGCCTTGATCTTCACCACCAAATTGGCTCTTTAATCACCATCATGGAGTGCAATATCTAGATGCGCTAGATGTGGTGGACAGACCATTTCTTGCTAGTACCTTCCTTATAAGAAATGGCAATCTCTTAGTGCCTACCCAACAAAAATGTACTTTTAACAATTTGAAAAATCTCCGTACATCTTTAAGCAATGAGATGTGATTTTTCTGTAGGAGATCTTGTTGCAGGTGGGTATATGAAATAGTGACCTTAAGATGCTCTAGTGAGAAAGTAAGAGCTTTAATAGGATTTGGATCAAAAGAGGCAGTGGAAAGCATGAGAAAAAATTGACAGGATGTTGAAGGTACCGATCTTGGATGAAATTTGTCATTGGAACGAGTTGATGGCATAAGAGGATTAATGTAGCTAATACATGTTGGCATGGATAATGTATTCGCTGTCTCTGTTCTTCTTTTTGAAATGTGTGCCAACCATTCTGATTATATCTAGGAGGTTTAATCATACTTCCTTTATTCAACAGTTTTTGTCCCAATTGCTTTGGTAGTACTTCCTTTTTGTTAGAAAGTCCAACCTAAAATCTTAAGATAATAGGTGGAGGGAGAACACATGAACACAGAGCATTTAGGACCTGTCGTCAAATGATGTGGAACAGTATTTCAATGGAGACGATATATCAACAGCCTCTGTCACGTACAAGCCAGATTACGACCCACTCGTGAAATTTGTCTACGCCCGTTCACATGGTTTTTTGACCACACATATTGGCGAAAGGGATAGCACTGGCTCTGATATCATGTTGAGAGCCAAAAGCTGAAGTTAATGCTTGGTTAGGTCGAATTGACCCTAAGTTGTCTACTATAATAAAGCCAAGAGGCCAAAATTATAATATCACCCTTATCGCCACCATACGTAAAATAATAAAGAAAATGGACAAATATGCCTCCATCAGCTGAATACTCTCAACATCTTTTTTGCAGTTCAGGTCCTATTATTGAAGGAGCCATTTTTTGTGAGTAAAAGATGGGAGTTTTTCATCTAGGAGAAAACAATAGTGGACGTTTCTTGTCCATGCTTCCGGCCTACTTTTCACTTCCCTTGTCTCCTTCTGCTTAGTTATGTCACCAGGAGTAATTTAGCTTGGCATATGTGCCTCGGCAGAACTATATTGTTTATAAGTCATCTGCATTTAGTGGCGAGCTTGCGTTCTTCAACATCTCTGTTATCAAGCTGAATTTGTCATCTCTAAACACAATTCTGATCTCATATTGTCATGGGGACTTTTTAGTAACTAAGGGCTGTTGATTAAATCTGCATTTGCAAAACCAATCTTATCAAATCAGGTGGTTTTCTTGTGATGTTTAGAAGTTGGGTTGCATGGATCTGTATGCTTGAATTTTTTTTCTAGAACTTTTGAACGATAACAATTTTTGTACCTTGTATTCTTCTGTTTCGAGATTGAGAAGCACGGATTCCTTTCCTTGTTGAGATGCTGCATGGTTAAATGGTCCCCATTGGTGGCAAAAGAACAATAGTTATCTATGGTCAAAGGTTTGAGGTGTAATGTTAGATGAGAACATGGGCTTTGGGATAGAACTTGTGACTGGTTGGCCATAGAGAGGTTGCTTATGTTAATGATCTCAAATGAATCCTGTAGTTCATAACTTGTTCCTCCTAAAAAATTCTGATTGCTTATTCACTTTTCCCATTTTTAAGCAAACTGTATTCTTTGTTGTCTTTCAATTTTTTCCAGGTGGCTATTGAAGTGGAACGTGAAGAAGATGAAGGTGGCACGTTGGGAGAAACTTTTACAGACTACGTAGGTGTTCCCCATGTCTTTTTTCCCCCCCCCAAACTTCTGCCAGCCCCTTGCTTGTCAGCTAAATATTTTTAACCTCCTTTTGTGATCCTTTGATTCTTTTAATAAGCAGCGACCTCCTAAATTATCCATTGGACCTCCTCACCCGGATCCAGTTGTTGAGACATCATCGTTATCTGCAGTTCAGCCTCCTGAGCCTACGTATGATATGAAAATTAAGGATAAGTTGGAAACCTCAACGGTCTTGTCATGTTTGCAGATTGAGACACTGGTCTACGCTTGTCAGGTTACATTCATGGCTGCAACTAATTCAAATTATATCCATGTGCCTCCACTCATTAGAAAATATCGGTCATCATGACAGAGACACCTTCAGCACCTTGCCAATGGCACTAGGGCTGGATTTTTTGTTGGAGATGGAGCTGGTGTGGGTAAAGGTCGAACCATTGCTGGGTTAATATGGGAAAATTGGCATCAAGGAAGAAAAAAAGCACTGTAGGTTTATATTTGTATGTCACATTTGATCGTTACTAAATCTCAGTGGAAATTATCTTGAAATTATTTCGCAATCTCTAGGTGGATTTCCGTCGGTTCTGACTTGAAGTTCGATGCTAGAAGAGATCTAGATGACGTAGGTGCAACTTGTGTTGAAGGTAAATAACAAACTCAAGAAACTATTAAGAAAATGTCTTTCTCATACCATGTCATGTGCAGCTGAATCCCATAGTAGCTTTTAAAGAAACTCAAAGGAATGGTAAGGTACTCCTATAGTTAGATCTGTCACATTACTATATGCGCACAATAGCATTTGTTGCCATATTCGGTCTTGAGAGGTATCATCAAGATGACTGTCTCTTTTTTACTTTTGTTACCATTCGTAACTGATTTCATGCCAAGAGGAAGTAAATATAATCTGTTGATTAATGTGAACAGTGCATGCTCTGAACAAGCTTCCCTATTCTAAGCTTGATTCGAAGTCTGTTGGGGTCAGAGAAGGGGTAGTGTTTTTGACGTATAGCAGCCTTATAGCATCTTCTGAGAGAGGACGGTCTCGTCTGCAGCAGCTTGTGCAGTGGTGTGGACCTGAATTTGATGGGCTTGTCATATTTGATGAGGTAATACAGTTTCACTTCATTTGTAATAGTGATCATGTGCGAATTCTTTATCCTCTATACCTCGTCAACACCGATTTGAAAGCCTCTCTCTGATGGAGCAAGGATTTGGTTTCACCTTATATCTAAGTTCAATGGTTTCACTCTAGTGCCACAAGGCCAAGAATTTGGTGCCTGAAGCTGGAAGCCAATCAACACGAACTGGTGAAGCAGTTCTGGAGATTCAGGTATTCTTAATATGAATAAGTGGCCCTATTCCTTGTTCATGGTCTTTACTCCATTTAAGTAGCCTTTCTTTTAGAGTTTTTGCATTTTTAGTAGGGAAGTTACAGTATGGGTAGCTGAATATGATGCTCCACTTCTGTTTTCTCACAACTGGACGGTGTGCTCTCAAAAGTCTTAGCCCTAGACCTCTGAGTAAATCTACGTGTCATCAATTGTGCTCTGGAAATGCAAACATTTCTTTTTGAAGTAGGTGATTTTGTTGAAATGTGTCATTGCTCAATTTTCAAAATGTGTTGATATACTTTATAGGGGTCCTTACTAGTGCTCTTCAGGTACTTGTTGGCATGACCTTTGTCTTAATGACTATCCTTTGTTTAATTCTATTTAGGCTCCTTGATTTTATTACCCGTGGAAGATTCTGAGCTCTGGCTGTTTTGTCTGCTAAAACACTGAGTTTGAGCTTTTCCTAACTTCTAAAGTTATTATGTTTACTGCTGCAGGCCCGGCTTCCTGAAGCTCGTGTCATTTATTGCTCTGCAACTGGTGCATCTGAACCCCGCAACATGGGATACATGGTGCGCCTTGGACTTTGGGGAGCTGGAACATCCTTCTCGGATTTTAGGGAATTCTTAGGTATTTTGTCTATCAGGATTATTTTATCTTTTAACTAGGGAATTCTTAGGTATTTTGTCTAACAGGATTATTTTATCTTTTAACGCCGTCACTTTGAATGCCAAGCTTATCAATTTAACATATCTGGACTTTATATCGGTTCCTAAATTTTCTGTCATGGGTGACATGGCATTTGTTTGCTTTTAGTTTTCATGCATTGGGTTATCTTTACAGTGCTAGCTTGGTGAACTTGGGTTAGAATTGCCACCAGCGTTAATACTTGCAGCGGTTTTAAATTATCACCTTACTGGCATCAAAGTACCGTGGTTTCCATTGTACTGCCTGTCTAGATTTGCTTCATATCATCTCTACTCAGTCGGAGATTAAAGTCCTCTTATTTGATTCAGTAATTTTCCTGTTGAAAGAGTTAGAAAGCTAGCAAGGTATTTTCAAAGTCGGGTGGGTTCAGTGTTGTAAAGCAAATTAAGCTTCTGAATGATATGCAGTGCTTTTTGATGGCCAAAAATGAAATGATTCAATTGGGATCACTGACATGATGGTTGAGATTGCTAATAATCATTTTCTAAGCCAAGATTCTACTGACAATGCCAGGAAAAGCATCTCAGTGGCTTTAACTGGATACCAATTTTGGCTTTTAGAAAGGGCATTACACTTCAATGAAGCTTGCAAAAGATGGGATTTTCATGTTGAGCTCTAAGTTGAGCTGAAGAGTAACCCCTTGCCATTGGAACAGCACACTAGCACACATTGATAAGCATTTCCATCAGAATATGCACATTTTCATATGGAGGAGAAGTCCTTGTTCATGTTGACTTATCCTGGAGGGTTATTCACTTTCATCTTAAATGTTGCGACCATGTGGATGATCAGTTTTGCAGCTCCCTGTTTCCGTACTGGCATACAAACCACTAGACCTTTTTGATAAACTGGATGACATCCTGTACTCATGTGGTCCCAGGAAAAGAAAACTTCTTGTTAGAAGATATTTCTCTGATTGAGGATATAAATCCTTTTAGATTTGATTTTGTCTCGTGACTAATCTATGGTTTGATTTCGAGACTTAGCATCATCTCTTGATATTACTGGCAGTTGCTCTTGAGAAGGGTGGTGTTGGGGCTCTAGAACTTGTTGCAATGGACATGAAAGCAAGGTAATAGGTTCACCTAATTTCATGCATCATATCTGATGTTGCTGGAACTGATCTTAAGATATGTTTCAGGGGTATGTATGTGTGCCGTACACTTAGCTATAAGGGCTCAGAATTTGAAATTGTGGAAGCACCTCTTGAAGAAAATATGATGGTAGGCTGAAAGCGTATGCTTTACTATTTACTTAGAACTATTAAGTTTCAATCTCTTGGAGTTAAGAAATAGGTCATCTTGGATGTAGACTCTTGTTATTAAGCCTTTTTTTGGGTCCTTATAAACTTGCATGCTTACCCATCAAATCCTTTGTTGAATAGCTTGTTAAAGTATTAAAGTTTAAATAGTTTGATGAGCTATTTAGGGGTTCAGAATTAGTAACCAGATGTCTGTTCAATTCTTTATGTCCTGAGTAATTGGTGAGTGTAAGAAATGTTGACCTCCCAAATCGTGTTTTCGCAGGAAATGTATAAAAAGGCAGCGGAGTTTTGGGCAGAGTTGCGAGTGGAACTGCTGACAGCAAGTTCCTTTCTCACTGATGAAAAACCAAATACAAGTCAATTGTGGAGATTGTATTGGGCAAGCCATCAGGTATGTGATTCTATGGATTTTTGGTGGTAGGATTTGTTCTTTTCTTTCCATTTACATATGCTCCTCCTTATGGACCCTCCATCTGGTTATTTTGGTTTTAATTTATTCATCAATATGTTCCGATGTTCTTATTGTAGAGATTCTTTAGACACATGTGTATGTCCGCGAAGGTGCCTGCAGTCGTGAAATTAGCGAACCAGGCATTGGGAGAAGATAAGTGTGTTGTTATTGGCCTTCAAAGTACTGGAGAAGCAAGGACTGAGGAAGCTGTCACAAAATATGTCAGTATAACGACTGTATTGCATTCAATTATCTTAATGTTCTTTACAAGCAATATGCATTCTTTTTTAGATAATCACGGGAACTTGATAATTTCTCAGGGTCTCGAACTTGATGATTTTGTTTCGGGTCCTCGAGAGCTGTTGCTGAAACTTGTTGAAGAAAATTATCCTCTGCCTGAAAAGCCTGAACCTCTTTCAGGTATTTTTATGAGCAACTGCAAGTATAATTCAACACTTTTCCCTATTGAGTTAGTAAAATTAAGAGTATGCTTTGGTTGCAGGAGAAGAAAGTGTGAAGGAACTTCAAAGGAAGAGGCATTCGGCGAGACCGGATGTGTCAATAAGAGGAAGAGTTAGGAAGGTTGCAAAGTGGCAGCCCGCTAGCGATGATGAAAGTGATGAAGATAATGATTGTGAGTCCCTTTAGGCTGTATGCATGATATTAGTTCTGCCCGTTTCACTTCAATATGTATATTTGTATTTTCACATTGGTCGTTTTTCTATAATTACCAGTGGTTGAATGGTGTAATATGCATTATACTCACGTATATGTTTCCCGCTACGTGAATATTTGCTTCAGATTTTCAAATCATGCTGCTTTGCATTTTACTTGTTCAAATCCGCAATTGTGTACGTCCAAATAACCAAGTTGATCTTCGTTCCAAATAACCAAGTTCTGCCCGTTTCACTTCAATATGTATATTTGTATTTTCACATTGGTCGTTTTTCTATAATTACCAGTGGTTGAATGGTGTAATATGAATTATGCTCACATATATGTTTCCCGCTATGTGAATATTTGCTTCAGATTTTCAAATCATGCTGCTTTGCATTTTACTTATTCAAGTCCTCAATTGTGTACGTCCAAATAACCAAGTTGATCTTTGTTCCAAATAGCTGATTCTGTACATGAATCAACTGAATCTGATGATGAGTTTCAGATCTGTGCAATATGCAATGGTGAAGAGGTAATCACCACTTCTCTCCCTTGTGTGAGAGATTGTATGCTTTTACGTCACCTTATTCTTATATTGTGATTTTAGGGAAGGAAGAAGTTGCTTCAGTGTTCGTGCTGTCGTCAACTGGTTCATCCTGCCTGTCTTGTCCCGCCTATGGAAGATATAGTATCTGAAGAATGGTCATGTCACTCATGCAAGCAAAAGACAGAAGAATTTCTTCAAGCTAGACGTGCATACATCCAAGAACTTTTGAAGAGGTGGAAATAAACCTTACTGTCTTCTGCTTGCAGGCTAAGTTTGCAACTGTGCTGAAAAGCATTGTCATCTTGATTATAGGTATGAAGCAGCTTTGGAGCGGAAAGCAAAAATTTTGGAGATAATACGTACACTGGATCTTCCGAATAACCCTCTAGATGACATCATTGATCAGGTGGCTGTTGGTGAATCCTGTAACAACATGTATTTATATGTCACGGCATAACATTTATATCATCGTCTTTTCTTCCCAAATAGAAGTGGATTTGCAGACGTGAAGAAATATTTGTGTTGAATATCAAATACAGAAATATATCTGTCAGTCTGGAAGACATTCATAGAATTTTAGGGTGCCCTCAGGATTGCTAAAATCAATGAATTGTTCAATTTAATCAAGATGTTTCATCGTTAAGTTCTAATGGGCTGGCACCCGATTGTTGCCTTTTCTAATATATCAGCTTTTACTTATATTAACACCTGTTTATCTTGCAAACCTTCTTTCATCATTTGGAAGCTGTTTTGATGGCCTTCATTTAAGTTGAAGTAATTGTTGTCCAATGAGAATTTTTTATGAAGACGATTTGATGTTTTGTAAGCTATTTCTGGTATGAACATTATTTTCCAATATGATGGTTGATCTATCAACAGTAAACTTGATGTTTCTTACAACTTCTTCTGATGTTTTTAGTTAATTTAATAATTATGATGCTTATGCAGCTTGGAGGCCCTGATAAAGTTGCAGAAATGACTGGAAGGCGAGGAATGCTTGTTAGGGCCTCCAGTGGGAAAGGTGTCACTTATCAGGCACGTAACACGTAAGTTTGTTTGATTGCATCTTTCTTTAAGCACTACAGTTTTTCTACCTTCTCTTGAGTTAACTCTAGTTTTTTCTCAGGAAAGAAGTCACGATGGAAATGGTGAACATGCACGAGAAGCAGCTCTTTATGGATGGTAAGAAGTTGGTGGCTATTATCTCCGAGGCTGGATCTGCTGGTGTTTCTTTGCAGGCAGATAGAAGAGCATTAAATCAGGTGAGCTGTTTCCGCAAAGAGTTACTTTGTGTTGAGGCTTCCTGCAAGTCCTAAGTTGATACTATTGGAATTTTCTTTTCTTGGCTAATTTCAAAGAGCTGTAGATCTCATGTACATTCACCTAATGCTGTCTGGTATTGTTGCTTATGTTTGTCTGTCGTTGATAACTTATGATAGAAAAGAAGGGTGCATTTGACACTGGAACTTCCTTGGAGTGCTGATCGGGCAATTCAACAATTCGGCAGAACACATCGGTCGAACCAGGCTTCTGCACCTGTATACAGGTGGAGTAGGCCTTGCTTTAATCCCTTGCTGTTCAATTTTTTTTTATATGACAAAGTGATTGCAATGCTTCCACAAAAAGTTTTGTGATGGCTGTTTAAGTCTTTCTTTAGTGTGAAGCTATTGCTCTATTGGATGCTTACTGCTATCTACATTTAATGAGTCCAACTTAAATTAGTAATTGTTCTGGGCCTAAATTTATTAAAGTTAGAGGGTATGGTTGTTGCTGAATCATAGTCAACATAAGAAGGAGATAAACTGTCAGCAGAAGTATGAAGACATACATGTGACATGTGATGGAGAAGCATGCATTCTGGGATATTCAATTTGTGTTGAGATGCTTCTCAGTTCACGAGAAGAGGGGCAGATTTTCTGTTTGTCCATTTCCCTTCTTGATGCGAAACCTGTAGCCTGGCTACAATTCTGTGTTTGACATTGTTGCATAGTTTCATCTTCTGAAAAAACATGAACAACAGTGGTTTTCCAAGAGAGTTATGTTTTTTGTCTCGGCACTCAGCAAAAATGACTCATGAATTCTGTCATAACTGATGAGTGGGGGGCATGGTTGCAAGAATCCTGCTTTTTATTATTGATTTCAGTGGTCAGAGGCAAGGAAGTGCACCTGTAAGACATGTCTATTCTGGTGGGCTGAATCCCGCAGAAAGTGTTTTCTGGTGGACAGCAAATGAGACAAGTTGGGTAGATTAACTAGATGCGAGACTATGAAACTGCTAGTGATCAAAGCAGCATAAATACTTCATATGGCAAGATGCTCATACCGAGGGTTCACTGAGCTCTGTTGATTTGAAAGAAGTCTAGTTGCCTCATTTTTGGTTGATATGAAGATAATGCACGATTTGGTAAAGATGGTGCACAGTATAGTCAAGTAGGAATATTACCAGACGTGAAAGATTTTCGGGATCTTTTGTTAAAGTATCTCTTTTTACTTGGCTCAACAAAAAACCACATCATTGACCTGGGATATGGTATACGCTGAATTAATATTGGAATTGGTCAAGTGGGTCGGGACTGCTTTACATATTCATGCAGTTGTTGGGGTTAAGTGAAATGATGAGCTTGTTGGTATTGATGGACTTAGTCCCCTTTATGCTGCTTCACAGGATACTCTTCACCAATCTTGGCGGTGAACGCCGGTTCGCATCTATTGTCGCTAAGAGATTAGAGTCTCTCGGAGCCTTAACACAAGGAGATCGTCGGTGAGTTTTGTGAATGATGCACTCATTCATCATTTAAAGCTTTGAGTTTGTCTTCTGTGCCATTGTTTGTAATCCTATCTTTGTCCTTGTAAACTTGATTACTTTCTCTCAATCAATTGCAGCGCGGGACCATCTTTGAGTGCCTATAATTACGACAGCACATATGGAAAGAAGGCCTTGGTGTCGATGTATAGGGGAATAATGGAACAGGTGGGTCGTGTTCCTCTTGTGACCTTTTTTGCACTAAGTTTCATATATAATGAGTAAGTGCTAATTTTTTCTTCTTCAGGATTCCCTGCCAATTGTTCCTCCGGGATGTTCATCTGAAGAACCTGATAAAGTCCGGGATTTTATGGAGAAGGCGAAGGCTGCTTTAGTGTCGGTTGGAATAGTTAGGGACACAGTCATTGGTAATCTCACTGTCTTTGGCACAACCTGTCAATCCTACTTTAAGCTAATAAATGGTATTATTGGTATTAGTGTATCTGTGCCAAGTTGCGACTTCTGATATCATGTTTGACCCACCATTCTGCTTTGCAGTTGTAATTTTGAAGTTATTTTCATTGTGATATAGGGAATGGAAAAGACAATTTTAAGATTTCTGGTCGTATAATTGATTCAGACATGCATGATGTTGGTCGCTTTCTGAATCGACTGTTGGGGTTGCCGCCTGACATTCAGAATAGGTTCGTTTTATGTTAATTGATTGGTATCTGGAATTGATCTCAGTCCAACATGCTGAGCTAACATATTTTCCAGGCTTTTCGAGCTATTTGTTGGTATTCTAGATCTGGTCATTCAAAATGCACGCATCGAGGGGCATCTTGATTCAGGCATTGTTGACATGAAAGCAAATAGTGTAGAACTACAAGGAACTCCGAAGGTGAGGTTTTTCCACTTTTAACATTCCGAGCTTTGCTTCTGAGCCATTTAACTTTAATTTCCTGCAGACTGTTCATGTCGATCCTACATCAGGTGCTTCAACAGAGCTCTTTACTTTCACTCTGGATCGTGGAATCACTTGGGAGGTACGCTTTGCTGAATGTAAGATTCTCCTTTTGCTTTTGTGCTTCATTACTCAGATCGGACCATATCTTGTTTCAGTATGCAAGCTCTCTGCTAGAGGAGAGGCAAAAGGATGGCATTGCTTCATCTAGTGACGGTTTCTATGAGTCCAAGAGAGAATGGCTGGGAAGGCGTCATTTCATCTTGGCATGTGAAAGGTAATGACTGGATTATCTGATCTTTGGGATTTGGGGTTGTTCATAGGACACTGTTTCTTTGGTGGCATAACTATCTTGGTGAATCTCCACTGCTACAGAAGTACAGTCCCCAGCTTTAGCCTTCTTTCTGAGAATTTTTTCCATAATGGTGCTCATTCCACCTAATGCTTGCGGTTCCTATATTGTTCATTATTCACTACCGTTTCGTCATAATGGATGCATTCTAGCATAGTGGAGGAGATAGATATGTTGAGATAGTTTTTCTCAGTTATATCATTGTGAAGAGTCAAGGCTGTTATGCCTTCTTTGGAAGAGTTTTAAGTTTGCTTTCTCAGACCAGTGTTCTTAATTTTATAGGTTCTAGTAATATGTATGTCCACTCCTGTTCTCATACTTTTGAGTCTTTACCTCCTTATTTTCCGAAGGTGACTTTGAAAGTTGTTTATTTGACCAGTTATCTTTTGGGATTACTGATGATTGCTATCTGAATTGCTGGTTTTCTCATTATTGTGCTTCAGCTCTACTTCAGGAATGTTCAAGATAATCCGGCCAGCTGTTGGGGAGTCATTGAGGTTGCAATGTAATATGATATATGCTGAACTAGTTTTTTTTCAAGATTTCTTTACTAATCTGGTTTACCTTTGGCAGGGAGTGGCCTCTAGTGGAGCTCAAAAACAAGTACAGAAAAATGAGTTCTTTGGAGAAGGCTAAAAGCAGTTGGGAAGATGAATATGAAGTATCTTCTAAACAGGTAATGGCAAATTATTCATTTTATGTTAATACAACGGGCCACAGGCATAAGTCTATGCAATAAGTTCCTCCCAAACATTGACAAATAAGATTGGTTTTCTTGAAGAATTTGGAGGATGTGCATTTCTAACTTAAGTTTGACATTTGTAGTCTGAGCACTATTATGTGCATGTGTGATGCAGTTGCAGTGTCTCTGTGTTATCTTGATCTTTTAAGAAATTTAATGCTTCTTTTTCTTTACTAATTTGAAGTCTATCCATCTGAAGAATTACATGAACCTGCTAAACATGTTTTGTAGGCAATGGCATTCTGGTTTGATTAATTTGCTGTTTATAGAAGTTCTGCTTGCTTTGTAATGGTACTGTGTGGTCTATTTCTGCTAGGCTGCAATGTATGCATGTTCTATTTCTTGGAAAACAGCGCCTTCTACTCCTTTTTGTCAGTCCATCTCTCGACTTCTGATCTGGGTGTTTCGCCATGCTGATTAGTTCACAGAATGACTTAATGAGGAATTTTCGGCTCTTTGGGCATACAGTATGAGTTTCCTGACTTGTGGTGGTATAACAGCTTTTAGTTATCTGCGCTTTCCTTTTCCGTGCATAAGAGCATTTGGAAAATTTTTGTGAGCTGTTAGTGGCCAGGACACCAACTCACATAATGTAGAAACTGCAATTTATGAAGGGGCAACACAATTGCTAGATGTGGAATGTCTCCCACCGTTAAGCCTCTTCTTTTCTATCCGTTGTCTAAAGGAGCTGCACAGAAGCTTGGTTATCTGCGCTTTCCTTTTCCTGTAAATAACTTTGTGGATACCTTCCTTTTTATATCCTCTTGAGGAGAAATCCATCCTTGCTTTGCTAATCATGCATGCTCCCACTGGTCACTGGCCATTGTTTCTTTGGGCTTTTATGACCAAGACGTGCATTTTCTTGGTAATGTGTCCAATCATTTATCTTGCTGATGGTTCATTGGAATGCTGTTTTCTAATTGGTGTTAATTTTGATTGCAGTGCATGCATGGCCCCAACTGTAAAATCGGCACTTATTGCACTGTTGGGAGGAGACTACAGGAAGTAAATGTCCTGGGTGGCCTCATTCTTCCTGTCTGGGGCACTATTGAGAAGGCCCTTGCTAAGCAGGTCGGTTGCCCTGCTGCTGCCTATTATTTTACACTATTTTTTCCCTGACCAAGAGTTTGGTGGTCTAGGGGCGCGTTTTTTGGGGCATGCTTTTTATTAAGAAATTGCCATGCAACATTTCCAGATGATGCCAACAATGCATGACTGCATGTGTATAGAAAAAAGAAATGCATTATTGCAGTGCGGCCAGCATAATTTTTACATGACAGTATCTAAGCAGTGGTTGGATAATCTGGTGACCCCCTAAATCTTAGTATTATCTTGCTTGAGACCAAGGGCTGTAATATTTTATGCTAGAACTGTACTACAATTTGCATGTTGCAATTTCAGGAGCTGTGTTTAGGCATATTCATTGATATTTTCCATGCTTTAATATGCCTTCTGAGCTTTCTGTTTGGCTTGTAAATATCAATGACTTGCCAAATTTGTGCATTTGATTCTGGATGACATTGATTCTGGGGGAACTTCTGTATGTTGGCCCCTCAGTGCTTAGCTTTTAATGCCATAGAGAGAGTGCAATCCTCTAATCGAATTTCGACAAGCTTTTGTTCACTATAGTTCCTTTTGGAACAAGGACATCTCATTGTGCATATTGAATGATTCTTATCTCTTTGGTAGTGGGACTTATCACTGGGGTTATGTCTTGTTGGAGGTGCTGAAACCTCAATTTTACATGTTTGCAGGCTCGGCAAAGTCATAAGCGCCTCCGTGTTGTGCACATTGAAACTACTACAGATAGACAGCGTATTGTGGGGCTTTTTGTACCAAATTCGGCCATTGAATCTGTCCTTCAAGGTTTTGATTTGCTCGCTCTCTCTCTCTCTCCCCCCCCCCCCCCCTCCCTCCCTCAATATGCTTCTGCATGGCCATCTTTTGTTGTCTTGTTTCCTGGTTTGGATGTCAAACCTTTATTGCTTTGGTTGCTGGGACGTGTTTTCCCTTTTGTTGAACAATGTATAAGTGTAAATTTGTACTTAAAACATGTTTGTTGCAGGTTTGGCGTGGGTTCAGGATATAGATGATTGAGATGGCAGTTCAGCATTTTCATGAGTAAATAGATTAGACAGCCAAGTTAAATGGATCCGTCAGGACTCTGCAAACCTTATTAACAGAGTTACGGTATGCGGGCAGCCTTCGATTTGTGGGAAATGTAGGCTAACTTTTCTTTGAGGGAAAGTATGCTCTACCACATGATATTGCAATTTCTTGATGTATATTTTTGCTCCATTTTTTGGGCGCTAATTTTGTATACGAAGGTCTTGTCAAGAAAGGGGAGGGATGGTTTACTTGATATAGTGGTGAATGAATGTCTTGTGAACCAAGTTGTATCTGTCCTCATGGCGACTCACATGAACAATGCAGGAATGTAAATCTTCACACTGTTTAAATTCGCTTGTTTCGTCCGTGAAGTGGATTAAACCGAAGTTAAAAGAAATGCATAACAACCGTTGCACGTGCTCTTCCGAGGACTCAAACCAGAGCTTTTTCCAATTATAGCATGGGAAGGAAACATGGACTTGGTGGCGATGCTGCCGCAACCTTTTTGTCTTTTTGGTCTTGCTGTACGCATTCTTGAAATTGTGTCAAATTGGCAAACTGGTTCCTACCTACTGTTGTGTGTAATATGTGATCATTCGTCGTCGTCATTTTTAGTTTTGGGGTATTGTCAGCATATCGTGCCCGTTTAAATGGATTTGTCTCAGCGGCCTAGTTTATGGGCGTGAGTTGGTTATTACTTAAATCCCTAGAAAATTTACAGCATATAAACCATTACTGAATTAAAATTGGCCAAATTCCCTTAAAAAAACGCTAACTTAGGTCGGGTTCTAATTTAGGTTTGAATTTTCTTGTCTCGTAAAAAAAATATCCATTTTCAATCGATATTTTCGATCGATATTCACTCAAGTGTTTTTGTGCTGTAAAAGATGACGTGTCATTTGCACATGCATCTCTATCTCTCTCCCGCCGTGCGTCATTCCATGTTGTCTCCCTTCTTGTCACTGTTTTTTATTGCCTTTCTTCCTCAATTTGATCCCAAAGAACTCCGGTACGAAAAGAAGGAACGCATGATGGATCGAAACCTCACAATCGAAAAGCCAATGAGCAAACATTCAACTTGTCACACACACATGTCAAACTTGGATATCAAGCTTCACGACAGATCTTTTAAAGCGGCGAAACTCGAGGCAGCTGTGGTTGCTCAAGCTTTCATGAACTTCATGGTAGTCATGGCCGTGAGACTTTTTCGAGCCACCATAAGTCTCGAGGCTACCATGGTCGCTCCAGCTTCGAGCTCGCAGCCGTGAGTGTGCATAAGCTTCGGGCTCACAGTGACCTTGGCTGCTTGAATTTTGATTTATGAAGCTCAAGGTTGACGTCACGCAAGCTTCAAGCTCACAGCAGCCATGTTGCTCGATTTGAGCTCACAATTATAACTGCTCGATTGATGGTCGTGAGTGGATACAAAATTGAGTTCGCTGTTATGGTTGGTCGAGCTTCTAACTCATGGCTGCTCGATTTGAGCTGACGATGGGCCATGGCCGCTTGAGTTTCGTGCTCATAGCTTGAGCTGCCATGGATGCTGTGAGCTTGAAGCTAGCACGACGATGATGACCTCAAGCTTGGTTGCCTGAAAAGATTTTGTAACCTTGGCCATGAGCCCGAATGGTCATGGCATCCATGCGGATGAGCTTGAACAACCATGGCCGCCAAATGGATAAGATGGAAGGCATGAAAAGAAAGAAAAAAAAACAGAGGAAAAAAAAGAAAGAAGACATGAAATGACCCGTGAAGGGAGATAGAGAGATGTACGCATAGAATGCTACGTCGAATTTTAGCGCCATTACAGGAGGAAACTCAATGGGGCAGATTGGTTATTAATCGAAATTGGTGTTTTCTTATGAGACGAAGAAAAGTTTATGATTAAAAGCTGATGTTTTATTACGGGACAAGAAAAGTTCGGCTTTTGAGCCAATATAAATACAGCAAAAGTTAATATAGTGTGCATATAGGTACTTCTCCCTTCTCGTGTGCAAAAATTTAGAACCATGGTGTTGCAGACGATTACTATGATTAGCATCACTATTCAAATACTCTTGGAGTTAGAATAACATGGAGTGAAAGCGAAAAATATCTTTTAATAGCCAATCATGAATGTAATTCCCTATGTATACGAGATATTTATAGTTTATTATAGCAATTATGTTCATTATAACAAATAATGCACGATTGTGATTACATCTTCTTAATCAAATAATGTTTGATTAGACCCAAATGATTATTACTTTAATATAAAAGTATGATTATATAAACATTAACAAAACAACTAATTAGGTATTAAAATAATAATGACATTATGACAAACATTCTATTGAACAATGAAATTATGGATAATTCTACATAAGAGTAAGCAATTAATCACAAACTCACTATCATAATGAATAGTAGTACTATATAATGAAAAATTAACTTTCTCAAGATGTCATATCACAATTTGTTTCCAATTATGATTAACCATTGTATTTATCGTATTAAGTAATTTAAATTACAGTAAATATGAATCTAACATGGGTTTAATCAGAGAGGGAGTCTAGAGACAGGGGACTAGCTATTGTAGCCATTACTAATAAGGGAGTCGCGTCTGCAAAAAAAAAGATAAAAATGCAACAATCATTTCCGAAAGACGAAATGAAATATATCGCAAGTCTTCATATGCGACCGTGAGCAAGCAGGATATGCTTCCAGCATTTCATGGCAAGGTGCCAATCCTGATGCAAAATCTAATCCATGACAACTTCAAGAGGATCGCAAAGACCTTCCCACATCAGTGCAATCCCAGAGGAAGGACGTTCAGTTACATGTACGGGATTGCCATGGAAGAGATGAAGAGGAGCTCAGGAACCAAAAGTGTGTCATTGGGATACAAGCAAAAACAGCACAGCATTCCATCCATTCAAAACTTCAATGACAACCCTAGTCTGTGACTACTATTATACACAACATCTATCATGCACAACGACATTTGATCAACAAAGCAATGAAAACAAATCATCGGCATCACACGAGGACATGCTTTCTGCTGCGCGTTCGGTGTAAGATATTAAGCTTTGCAGCAAACAAAGCGACCAAATCCTTTAGGGGGATGATGGGTCTCGCCGTCGCCGGAGATTTCCACGGCCTTGTGCTTCAGCTGCTGCTGCTGCTTCTTGTGCTCATCTTTGGGCACGGTCAGAGTAAGCACGCCGTCCCGCATCGACGCCTTGATCTCTTCGACTTTAGCATTGTCCGGTAGACGGAACTGGCGGTAGACGCGGGAGGCGCTCCCCCGCTCTCGGCAGTGCCACTTGCTGCCTTTCTCCGCGGCTTCGGCTTCCTCTTTCCTCTCTCCGCTTATAAGGACGGCTCTTCCATCGACAAGCTCTAGCTTCACGTCCTCCTTGGAGAAGCCAGGGAGATCAACGTGGAAGACATGCGCGTGGGGAGTTTCCTTCCAGTCCACCTGGGGTTGGGAGTCTGATGATGAGGAGGAGGAGTTACGAGCGATCAGATCTGCAAAGGGATGATCGAAGAAGTCGGAGAGAAGCGTCGACATGATTTGAGGATGGGAGGCGGTTGTGAGGCGGGGGAAGCAAGCGAAGAGTAGGAACTGGCAGATGCTATGTGTCGAAAGCGCAGCGGGGGAGGGAGGAAGGAGTTATATAAGGGGAGGGAGATTAAGTGGTGGATTCCTGAAGCACCTGGAGCGCAGATGAATTCCGGTCCTGTGGCAAGTCAAAATGCGGGAGAAGTGTCTAGGAGGAACTAGAAGTCTTCGAGCGGTGCTGTTGCTGTTGCTGTTGCTGTGCATGTGGCGACCTTCACTTTCGTTTGATCTAGAATCCATTTTACAGAGGGGTTAAAATGGGAGATAGAATTAGAGGAATGTCCGGATACTCTCTTAGTCTAACCAAAGGTCATTTGGCATTCATAACTTATGCGCTAGCAGTCGGCTTCCGTTCCATTTTTGGTGCTGACTTTTGGGGCGTGTTTAATAAGATTTTTATTTTTAAGAAAAATTTCTATTTAACAGTAGTCTATTTCATATATGGTTTTTTTTTTATAGTATTTGAGTGTCTTTAGTAACCACATGAAATTTTTATTTCCGAAATAAAAAAAGAAAAAAGAAATGTGTTTTATACAACCTTCAATTTTCTTTTTATAATATATAATTTCTTTTAATTTTTTGAATAATCTTATGAGATTTTTTCAATTTTTTTTATCTTTTCTTCTTCCTCTTCTAGTCGGTTGTCATGGGCCAAGCACGGAAACCGATAAGGCTTATAGTGGTTAGGCAAGGTCAAGCATCATTGAGGGACTTTGTTTTTGATTGGTCATTGGCTATTATGAGACTCGATGAAGAATAAAAAAAAAAATAAATTATTTTCAAAATTATTTTAAAAAATAAAGAAGTAATATTTTTTCTATTTATTTTTTTATTTCAATCTAGAGAACAGAAAAATTAGCTTTATTTTTCTGCTTTAAGAAACAAAAGAGGAAATATTGAGAAATAGAGACGTTGTGAAACATGCCTCGATCGTAGCCGACACGAAAGAGCCCATTTAGGAAATAGGGCCCATTTAGGAAATAGGGCTTGCCTGTTTCTGTCCCGGAAAAAGCCCAAAAGCTCTTTAAATTCCCCCCTCCTTTCCTCCTCCTCCTCCTCCGCCAAATAAAACCGGCGGACCGGTGTGCCTCTGCTGCTCCCGAATCCGATTGATCTCTCGCCGTCGCTCCACCTCCTCCTCCGTCGACGGCGGCGATGCCGCTGTTCATCTCCGATGACGAGCTGTCGCGGTGCTCCAACGATGGGGCGCTGGTGGCGGAGAAAGCCGACGCCTTCATCCGGAACCTGCAGAGGGAGCTGGAGTCCGTCAGGGCGCAGCAGGACGCGTCCGCCATCACGGCGGAGCAGACGTGCTCCCTCCTGGAGCAGAAGTACCTCTCCCTCTCCTCCGACTTCGCCGACCTCCAGTCCAATTCCCTCCACCTCCAGTCCTCCCTCGATCGCCACCTCTCCGACCTCGCCGACCTCCAGTCCCAGAAGCACCACCTCCACCTCCGATGCGTACGTACCCCCACCCCTGCCCCTTGCCCCCCTCGATTTTCCTTTTTTTTTTTTTTTTTGTTAAGAACTGTGGTTTCCGATCGGTTTGTGCGCAGATGGAAAAGGATGGCGAGATAGAGAGGCTGGCCACCGAGGTCTCCGAGCTTCACAAGTCGAAGAGGCAGCTCCTGGAGTTGGTGGAGCACAAGGGCCTCGAGCTCTCCGAGAAGAACGCCACCATCAAGTCTTACCTCGATAAGATCGTATTCCTTCTCTCCCTCCCTTTCCTGCTCCTCCTCTTATAATCAAACGCTATTGTTTTATCGCCTCGTTTTTCTTCGGAATTCGCTCGACAGTTTAGGGACCGCAGGCAATGAGGAGTTTTTGAAATGATGGTTGCTTTGTTCTCTTACGTGATAACCCTTTTGCAGGTGAGCTTGACAGAGAATGCTTCTCAGAAAGAGGCACGTCTCAGTGAAATTGAAGCGGAATTAACAAGGAGCCAGGCTGCCTGTTCTCGGCTCTCTCAGGTTTCTTATTTGCTCCTTTTCTGTTCTATACCTTCTTTAGACTGTTTTCTCCATCTCCTACGTTAATTGTGTTTGTGTGACTCTTTTGTTGGTTGCCCTGTAGAAGTTTTAGTCTGTGCGGACCTCTGTGATGTTGGACGACATAACCCACTTTTATTTTATCATCATTAATGAACAAGACTCGTTCTATATTGTCACTTGGAATTATATCTATGACCTTTTATCCTTTGTTCATTTTGCCTTCTCAATTTGATGCCTTGGTTCGATGCAGGAGATACTGGTTTTAATGCTATGATTTTGTATCTTAGGAAAAAGAGCTGATCGAGCGACATAATGTGTGGCTTAATGATGAGTTGAAGGCCAAAGTTGACAGTGCCACTGAGTTGCGTAGAGTCCATGCCGATCTCGAATCAGATCTGTCTGCTAAGCTTGCGGATGTAAGTGTTTAAACTTGCAAGAACTTGTCTTCATCCTAGTCGGTATAGAATGTAGATTTCTGGTTGACCTTTTCGTCCTTTGCAGGTAGACAGACAATTAGCCGATTCCTCTACTTCTTTAAATTGGAACAAGGAAAGAGTGAGGGAGCTAGAAACGAAACTAGTAGCCATGCAAGAGGTATGATGACGCTAATTTTTATATTTTATTTTTCCGTGATTGTATTTGATTTCTAGGTTACATGTGCAAACAAGTTATAATAATGGTTTGTTCAACTGAAAAGGAGCTATGCTCGACTAAGGATTCTGCAGCAGCCAATGAGGAGCGATTTCAAGCAGAAATCTCTACTGTAAGTGATAAATTATTTGCCTCTTTGTAACATGAACTTAATTATCCTACATTTGCTAAATTTGATAATCTTGCAAATATGAATAAGCAAACTCTTAATGGCATAATCTCCTGCATAGACATATGGTGCATTGCCATGGAAATGATGCTGGCAAAGGAATATTGCACAGTCAATTAGAAGTTTAGCAATTCCGTATCATCAAACTTTGTATTACTCGGGAAAGAAGTAGATTATTTTCCATTGTTGGCGAAGAATTTTGAGGGGCTCTGGCCTCTAATCTATGCAGGGGGTGTTTGATGATTCCAATGATTGAAGCCTTTTGTGCTTAAGCATCGGGTCAAATTTGGAGCCTTATAGGTTTTTATTCTCTGTTTGCAAAATTCTCTTTATATGGTAGGCCATATCTTTAGATTAAAGATTTGCGTCGCTCTCTGAGGTTCCTAACTTAAAAGTCTCTGTTGCGAGTCAATTTCAATCACTTCACAACTCTATGTGCTCTTCTCTGTCTCTGTGCTTTCAATCCATCGAAAGAACCATGTCTGCAAAATGCCGGGAACCCAAGTTGTATTTCTAATATCATTCCGATCATTTTGAGAAGTGTTCTATAATGTGTATCATTGTACACTTTTTCTTTTCTTTCTTAAATACTTTTCATTGAACCTTTCGTGATTGTTGCTAACAAATGCTTCTTATATGCCTCTCCTTGTGTAGGTGAATAGACTTGTTGAATTGTATAAAGAAAGTAGCGAAGAATGGTCCAGAAAGGCTGGCGAGCTTGAGGGTGTTATTAAAGCTTTAGAAGTGAGGTTTTAGCGGGTACCTAATGTTTCAAAACTTGATTGTTCAATTTTTAATTTCCTTTTCCCCCAACATTGACAGACACATTTAACTCAAGTGGAAAATAACAACAAAGAAAAACTCGAAGAGGAGTTATCCACCAGAAGGCAACTAGAGAAGGTGTTCTATTCTGTCTCTTCTTTTTAAGAGCAGCTTAACTTGATAATTGTTCCTTGTATCTGGTTGTCATTATTCATTAGCGAATTTAAAGAATTTCATGTTTATGTTTTTGTTTCATTTTAGGTTGTAGAACTTTGATCATGGATGAAAAGATGTCAGTGGTAATTAGTTATTTCATATCTTTTGATTGAATCGACTCCTAGTAATACTTCTGTGTGTTTGCTACCATTTGTGAGGCTAAATACTTACTATGCATCTGGGTATATTGACCAATTTCCAAATTAATGTAGTTTGTGAGGTGGCAACCCCATTTAACTTATCGGCGATTATAGTACTGAGGCAAACCTTGGGTCCTAATTGAATTATTTGTAATAGTTAGTCATTTCATTATGATTTATTGGCCTTTTTTTTTTTTTTTTTTTTTTTTTCTTTTCACTCTTTTCTATAGGAAGCTGAAGATCTGAAGGCGAAACTGGAAAAATGTGAAGCTGAAATGGAATCTCTGAGGAAAAATAATGAGTCAAATCTTCTTCCTCTTAGTAGTTTAGAAAGGTGCGGCACATCATCTATGAGGTCTTTTGGTTTGTTGTACCATCGTGTAACTTATCATAATGGCATGTTTTCCATGGTCATGATCTGTATATTCACCATGAAGTATTGAGATCCCTGCTGGAAAGTCTTATCTCATCTTCCAGACTATTTCAACAATCTGTTATACTTCCAAATTATATTGTACAGTTGTCTTATGGGATCTCTGAACTTTTTCTGACATGCCTTGTGGTGAGAGCTAGGATTCCAGATGGGTTTTAATAGAAACCTTCTGCTCTGATCTATTTCTATATGTTTGTTTGATGCCCTTTGCTTTCATTGAATTGTCAATATCGTTAGCCATCGCCTCATGTTATTTGATCAATTTATATGCTTCTAGTTTAGGTTTGAAAAACCTCGCTTATGCTTATATTCTGTTATGCAGTTGGAAGGGTTCTTCTGATCCTTACGACATGGTTCAGGATGATCGGGCAATTGTCCCTAGGGTACCAATAGGTGTATCAGGGACAGCATTAGCTGCTTCCCTTCTGCGTGATGGTTGGAGTGTAAGTTTCTTAATCTGTATTTTCTTAAATATGTATGCCTTTATTTGCAAGAATTTCTTATTTATGTGCTTTGTACAGCTTGCAAAGATGTATGCAAAGTACCAAGAGGCAGTTGATGCGATGAGACACGAGCAGATGGGAAGAAAAGAAGCTGAAGCTGTATTACAAAGGGTAGGCTTGCTTCATCACTTCACTTGCAAAATGTCACTGGAATATATCACGACATGTCTCTACTTGTTATTGGCTCAGCTAATTATCAGTTTCTTAAGATCACTTATGATGTTCAATGTATAGCAAAGGGCATATTGTATAGGTTGGATGCGTGGGGCAGTTTAGTTTGTGCAATCAATAAAGGATCATGGCATGTATATCTGAAAAACTGATTGCTGTGCATTCAGTGCTATATTTACATTTATGTTGGCTTGCATGACTTCTCTCTGCGCTCAATGGATATGACAAGGAGGTTTTTGCTTTACTCTCGCTGTTTCAGGTTTTATATGAACTAGAGGAGAAAGCTGAAGCTATTTTGGATGAAAGAGGTTTGTTCTAATAGTTAAATCTAATTTGCCATCGTGCACCACGATTCCTGTCTTTGGTTTACTTCTATTGAATTTCCGGAAACTTGGTGTATTGGCTTGTTTTTTCTTTCGAAGTATGTTATATTGACATCCATCCATCTCACAATTGTGAAATATTGGTGTTTCCATACTTAAATGTCTCAAAAAGAAAAATTGATATTAAATTAAAAGGAGTGCAAGATATTGTTTAAATTTTTCAATAACAGGTATCTTAAATATGCTTTGGAATAATGGTATTAGTTAAAAAAAAAATTGAAAATATAAAAAAATCTCAAGAGTGCCAATAGATGATTAAAAGTATTAATAGTGTGTTGATGCATCCTGATGGATACTCTGAATGTTGATCGGTATTGTCTTGATCACTTCACAATCCTAGTCAAAATTGCCGCCTTCTTTTTTTTTTTCCTTCTTCAATGAGTCTAAACACATACCCATTTATCTTATATTTTTTAAATAAGCAACACCTGTTGAATATTAACAACATGGCATTTTAGTTTATAGTACCAAATGTAGCTAGGTTGAGGGGATGTAGATCTCTTATTTATTGATCTCATCTTTCTTGGTGAAATAACATTTAAGCACAAATTTTTTCCCTTATAACATTTGCTGAAATAATAGGTAAATTTTTTCTGTTGAATTTCGATTCATTTCTATCATTTTAAGATATTCATTTTTCTGTAAATATTTGCTAACTAAAATATACTATATTGGAGAATTTCTTAAAGACCTATCAAAAATCCATATGCGCTATCATGTCATATGTGATTGTTTTCTTCAATAAGATATTTGTGTTAGTGAGTGATTTATTTTTAATTTGCTAATGGTCATATTATAGAACATGCACAATCAACCTTATATTTACATAGATATTTATATATTTATATTCATGAGCAATTAGTTTAAAACATTTACTATGAAATTGTCTGCGGCCATGGGATATCTTATCATGGATTATAACTTTATTTTATTTAATTATATATCAATATTATAAAAGCGAATCTTCGTATGCATAAGTATTCAAATAAAATCTCTATATACATGAACCTTACATGCACAAGAATCATAGATTTTCTAAATTGGCCATAAAAAAAAAAAAAAGTTGCTGGGTAAAATGTGGCTAAACCTCTCGCGAGCTTTCTTCTTACACAGTATTGTTGTCTTGCAGCTGAACATGAGAGGATGGTTGAGGCATACTCCATGATCAACCAAAGGTTACAGCAGGCCACATCTGAACAGTTGAACCTAGAGAGAGCTATTGGGGAGTTAAAGGTTAGCAGTTTAACATGCTTGCTTAGCATGTCTTTAGTTCATGATTTATACTGGTGTTCATGCGTCATTCTCAGGCTGATCTGAAGAGGCGTGAACGGGACTATGTGCTTGCTCAGCAGGAGGTTGTTGACCTTCAAAAGCAGGTATTTTGAAGAGCTTCTCGCTGATGGTTTTAATTGCATGTGTTCTCTACAGATTTTTCCTCGTTGAGAGGGAGGGAAGGAAAGGGCCAGGAAGGACAAAGAGCGTGCATGTGTGTGTTGCCTTTTTAACTTTCTTATAGGCTAGTGTTATCTGTTGTTTCTGAGGTACTGTTATTGTCCCTCAAAGACATCATTTTTTTTTTTTTTTAAACCTTGAAGTCATTTAGGATGAAAGCCTAGTTGAATATTGGAGTGCAAGAAAGTGCTAGGTGTTGCATTTGTGGCTGAACATAGTGTAGTTGCAAAAATTTAGCTCTAAGAAATGCGTCTTCTGGATTATGTTATTAAATTTTCTGAGTGTTGGTCCATATCTTAGATATCTGCTATGAAATTGGATGGGATTGATTGAAGCATCTTTGTGTTTTGACTCTCTTTTCTTTTCATTTTCCCATTTTCTGGGGGTGGATGGAATGGGTGTTGGATTTGTGATGTTCAGGTTACAGTCCTTTTGAAGGAATGCCGTGATATACAATTACGTTATGGATCCAGTCTGCATAATTATTCTGATGATAAGGGAACTGATGGAGCAGTGGAGATGATTGCTGAATATGACACTGAGAAAGTTATTTCAGATCGGCTTGTGAGTTCCTTGGATTTTTTCATGATTGATAAACTATTAAAGCAAGTACTAAGATTCTTCATCAGAACTTCTGATGCCTTTTCCTTTGCTACATGATTGTTGACAGTTGACCTTCAAGGATATAAATGGATTGGTTGAGCAGAATGTTCAGCTTAGAACCCTTGTTCGCAGCCTGTCTGATCAGATAGAGAATAAAGAGTTGGAATTTAAGGTATCGATGTGGTTGTGGTTGTTCCCTGTTCACCTCATCGATATTACATGGCGATTGCTTTATTGGCTTAGGAGTATCAATTTGTTCATTGTAGGACAAGTTAGAAATGGAGCTCAAAAAGCAAACTGAGGAAGCTGCTTCTAAGGTTGCGGCTGTTTTACGTAGAGCGGAGGAGCAAACTGTTATGATTGAGTCATTGCACACCTCAGTATGTTCTTTGTTATTTCTCTAGTTTGCTTTTCTCCTCCTTTTTATATTAGACATGTATAAATTAATAATCATGATCATTATCCATTTTGGGACAGGTTTCAATGTACAAAAGGCTATATGAAGAGGAGCAAAAACATAATTCATCCAATGCCCACACCACTGTTGCAGTTCCAGGTTGTTCTTTTTGTTGCTTTACATGCAGAACCATCTGCTATGCGCCTTATTTGTTTAAGATATGCCTCCTTAAATTTGGAGTATGGTTTGTTTACTTTTCGGGCTGCTATCTATGGAGATGGATCGGCATTGATAATGTGATAGTTGATTCTGACCTGTGGAATACTTTAGTAGGATAAGCCTGATAGTACTTTCCTAGATCCTTAAGGTTTGCTTCTTTTTAAGCATTAGTGTAGTCCATCCGGGATCTACGGAATTTTATTGGCAAACAGTGTTCTCGAGCAACGAGTCATGATATCCAGGATTGAGAATAAAGTCATCAACATCTCTTTCAGTCAGAAACCTAAGTTAACAGCCTTCTCAACTCAGATCTACCTACTAAGGGGGAAAAGGAAAAAAGGGAAGAGTTCTTTTTTTTTTTTTTTTTTTTTTTTTTTTGGGGGGGGGGGGGGAAAGGTGAAGGGGTGGTGGGGGTTGGTGTAGAGAGAAGAGGGAGGGTCTGTGGGTTGTTATAATTGATCTAAAAAAGGAAGGAAGGGGGTTTGGGGGTGAGAGAGAGAGAGAGTCTGCAGGTTGCATAGTTAATCTAAAATTATATTTTATTCAATTTCTGATTGTGCTTTTGTGGTTAATTCAAGCAGTCTACTAAGTTTAACTTGCTACAAGTGATGCAAAACTTCTTTTGTTGAGAGGCCAAAATGGGTTAAATGTGAAAGCCTAGAATTGGTTAAAGGAGGGTGTAACTCTTGTGCCTTACTCATTGTATGTGAATCATCAGTTTTGTTATACTTGGTAATTGTGCATTCTCATTTATAAATTCATTGCTCTCTCTGTTGATATCAACAGGTTTTGGGGCTTCTTTTTTGTATAAATAAAAGTCTCTTGTCTCTTCTTTTTCCTCTTTGCAATTGTAATGTAGGGTTCACCTCATTACCAGTGATGTTATTTTATCAGTTTGTATAAATAAAATTCTCTTGTCTCTACTTTTTCCTCTTTGCAATCGTAATGTAGGGTTCACCTCATTACGAGCGATGTTATTTTATCAGTTGGTATAATTAAAATTCTCTTGGCTCTTCTTTATCCTCTTTGCAATTGTAATGTAGGGTTCACCTCATTACCAGCGATGTTATTTTATCGGTTTGTTTTCTTTGTGGTCCTGCTCTATGCTTCTGTACATACTTATGACTTTTTTATTGCAGAAGAGGGAAGGTCGGGCTTCCAGTTGCTTATTGAGGGTTCTCAGGTATAACTAAGCCTGATGTTTTGATATCTAATAGTTGCATTTTCTCTATATTGCTTTATGATGTTCGGATGTCCAAACTATAGGAAGCTGCTAAAAAGGCACAAGAACATGCTGTGGAACGAGTGAGATGTCTTGAAGAAGAGTTGGCAAAGTCTAGGTAATCTTTTCTTTGGTAGCTGTTCCAAGCCAACTTTCTAGGAAAGGCCAGACTACCGTGGGTCCTTTCCCCCCTATTCTCTTTGCGGTGTAACTTGGTTGAAGTGGATGGAGGTTGTTATTGTTGGATGAACATCGCCATGCGTTTGGGTTTGATGAGCTGTTATATCTTCATAGAGATGCCATTCTTTCTGCTACCAGTTTCATTGTCCTACCTGAGTGCATGTTCATATTTTCAGGAGCAAGATTATATTATTGCAGTCAGAGCGGGACAAGATGGCCCTAGAAGCAGATTTTACGAGGGAGAAGCTTGATAGGCTGATGAATGAATCTGAACACAAGGTAATATATGTCCTCCGAATTTTTGTTTTAAGTCTTCGTGCACATGATCTGAAGTTACTTCTATTACTGCAGAGAGTTTCAGTCAAATGACACGCTAGTTTCACGGTAGCTGCTCCCCGTGGGCAGGCATATTTTATCCCTTCTGTATAGACGATACTGTCTTACAGAGTCCTTCTCTACGAAGTATTCCGAAGATTTAATCATTGTTTAGTTTAGCCCTATGAAGACGTGTACATGTGTTTATCGTTCTCCTAGAAATGTACCACCCTGAGGCATAAATATGATTTGCAGCATATTTATTATTACTCAGTTTACGTGAATTGTGCTTTCTGTAATCTAATTTGCTAATGATGTAACAATTTTAGAGAGAGGAAATAAATGGAGTTCTAGCAAGAAATGTGGAGTTTTCTCAGTTGATAGTTGACTACCAGCGGAAGATTCGTGAAAGTTCAGAGTCTTCGCATTCTGCTGAGGAGCTTACTCGGAAGTTGAATATGGAGGTAAGGACTATGAAGTGGATAAACTGGACGCCTCTTCTCTTTTCTTCTTTCCCTTGTCCTTGGTGCTGACTCTTTATCTGTTACCTTAGGTTGCTGTTCTGAAGCAAGAAAAAGACATATTGTCATCTGCTGAAAGGAGGGCTTGTGCTGAAGTTCAGAGTTTGTCAGAAAGACTTTATCGTCTTCAGGTAAAATATCACTCTTATTTGCACAATTTCAATGTCACAATTTGTGTTGGCTTAAAGAGATCTCTATTGAAGGTCATGTATAGATTATCTACTGGTGACCTAGTTCCTTATTATTTATGATGATTACTCTTATTGGGTCTCTTGTTTCATGTAGTGCTCATCATTTAGCAACACTGCTATTTTTGTGAAGTGTCTCATACATTATAGCAGTTTTTGAATACTCATTTGTACCATATTAATCATTTTGACCGAGTACGAATGGCATATCACCACCAATATACTTTAGACACCATTTTCATCTTATACGACACTTTGGAAGAATCGCACTTTGTCATAACTGCTGTACTTTGAATTTGACATTCTTGAGAACAACTGATAACTTTTATTACACTTTTTTTCCTTAAATAGAAATTATGTGTACATTTTTGATATGTTTTCTTTGAATATAGGCTACATTGGACACCATTCAGAGCACTGAGGAAGTCCGTGAGGTGCATTTCCCTAGAATTAGCTCTTTACTTCTTATGGAGTGATGCTGCAGTGTTGTTTTCTAATCTAACTCATACTCTGGGATTCTTAGGAAGCACGGGCTGCGGAGAAGAAAAGGCAGGAGGAATATATCCAGCGTATTCAGGTGAATTTTTGTGTCCTTGTCCTGCTTATATTTTTAAGTGGTGCAACCTGCTAAAAAATTTAACCACGCCTTCATCTACTAGCTTAAACTTTTAGAATAGTTAGTAGTGGTCCCATAAAATCTCACATGGTATTAGAGCTGGAGGTCCTGAGTTCAATCTTTCCGGGCTCCATTTGCATCTTCAATTAAATATGTTCACGCTTAGTACTAGGCAAGAAGTCTGGAATAAGCATGAGGGGGAAGTGTTAGAATAATTAAATTTTACATCATGCCTTCATCTAACAACTTAAGCTTTTAGATCAGGTGGTAGTGGGATTACATAATTTCACAAAACCTTTACTCCACAAACGTGTGTAATGTTTGTTGACTTCAGAAATTGTGGGAATGATCATGGTGTATTTAAATTGCCGCAATGTGCTGCTTTTGCTGATTAGGGGTTGTAAGACTTAAAATTAGAGTGAGCTATATGGATTGCCATGAAGAAAAAGCTGATGACTCTCATATGAAGCATGTGGTATCTCGGTGAACAACTTCGGAACTGCAGAAAAGGGTTTATAATAAGATTCAGTTTCAATTTTATCAGAGACAGGGCAAAAACCAACATATAAAGGGGTGCATTTGTTCAGTGTATGATAAGCATAATGCTAGCCAGACCATTGATAGGATAAAAGTTGCACTTAAATGGTCATGGTATTTGTAGATTTTGGATAAGAAGTTCATGCTTTCCTCATTGAAATTTTTGCTTTTGCCTGTTTGAAGAGAATAATTTCTCGTCCTTGGATGCTTGAAAATGTATTTTGATGATGAAGGGATTCATAATCCTGAATTGAAGTTCTGTTACGGTCTCCTCATTTAGTCACTCGAAACACAACAGAAAATTTTCTTAAACTGCTGCTGAAAACTGTACATTGCAGAAGGAATGGGCTGAGGCTAAGAAGGAGCTACAAGATGAACATGATAATGTTCGAAAGTTAACGCTTGATCGGGACCAGACTTTAAAAAATTCAATGAAACAAGTTGAAGAGATGGGAAAGGAGTTGGCCAGTGCCTTGCATGCTGTTGCAGGTGCCGAGAGTAGGGCAGCTGTGGCTGAGGTACTTTGACATTTATTTTCAGTGTCATATTTCCTCCGTGAGGTACTATGTTCGAAAAATGAATTTCGCAAGTAACATTTCTTGCTGTTTTACAGGCTAAACTATCTGATCTGGAGAAAAGGATCAGATCTTCAGATTCAAAGGTGCATTACTTTACTGTCCCTGTTGAACATTATCATGATTGGTTGACTAGGATGATGCTAGACTTGCTTTTCATATGCGTTTTTGTTTGTTAATTCTGGTGCCTATGCTTGTATAATCAATTAATTCTGGTACTGGTTGAATGAGATGGAGATCTTTCTTCTTTGAAAAGAAATGTTCCCTGTATGGTAAACCCTTTCATTGATGCAGATATTAGAGGTGGCTAATGCTGGTGGAAGTCTCTCTATTTCAACTAGTGAGGTTAGCTTCCATAAGAAACAAGTGTTCTTTCTATTTATCTGTGGTCATTTTGCAAGTTAACTGGTGACTTGGAATAAGAGCAAGATTATAAAATGGTCCCATCACTGGTTTTTTGTTTTCTCAGGTTATTTCAGAACTGCAAATTGCAAAAGAAGAAATAGAGAAACTAAGAGAAGAAGCACAGGCAAACAGGGAGCACATGCTACAGGTATCCACATAGCACTTGAAAGGACATACTAGTACAGTTTCAATTTTGTTTGAGGAGTTAAAAATTGTTTTATGAGTCTGCAGTACAAAAGCATAGCACAAGTGAACGAATCAGCATTGAAGCAGATGGAATGCGCTCATGAAAACTACAAAACAGAGGTAGCTTCGCTAGTCTGTTTGATCTTGACATGTTTATACCTATACTGACACGTTCATGGATGCATTTTGTTCCTTAAATATTCTGTAGGCAGAGAAATTAAAGCAATCTTTGGAAGCTGAAGTAGTTTCACTAAGAGAGAGGCTTTCTCAAATGGAAACTGAAGTCAACAATAAATCACAGCAAGTGGTTTCTATGAATGTTGAGAAGGAAGAGGCCCTTGCATCTTTGTTAGCAGAAATTACTAGTTTGAAAGAAGGAAACACGCTTAAAGGGTAGGTATTTTTTTCCTTGGTAACATGGAACACATAATGTTTTCCTTTTCTTTTGCAGGGGTTGAGCTCAGTTTAAAATATCCTTTCCATTTTGTGTATCTGTAAAGAACTACTTTTACCCTCTAATTTTAGTAGTATCCAATCGCATGATTAATGTGCAAGTTTGAATGCAATGCCCATGTCGCTGTTTTAAAAGTTGTGGTGACATTATGCAGGGGTGCTAGATGATGATCTGACAAGTTTAATTGTCTCTCTTATGTGAATAAACGTGGAATTTCTTTTCTCAGATACCACTTTTTTGTGCAGTTCCATAGTTGACACATTGGAAACAAAGATTTCTCTGTTGGAAGATAAGTGGAAGAGTGAGCATGAGCGCTGGCGTTCTGCTCAGGCTAACTACGAACGACAGGTACTTCAATGACATAATTGAAGTTTGTGCCTGTCTGGTTCAATCTTAAACTCATCTAGATCTCTGGTTTGCTTTCTCACCAAAGGTTATGGAAATCTAAGATGATATCTACTTAAATTTATTAATTTAAGGTATTGAATCTTAAATAGGGGTCAAATATTTATAATCTCATAAAGAAAAAGCTAAAAGAAAACACCTGTATAGCCTTCATTTTTTAACCATATATTTCTGTCAAACCAAATGAATTGGACAAGTTACTTGTAATAATTTCAGTAATTAAGCTTGGAAAGACTGGTTGAAATCTCTCTATTCCTGTTCAAGAGAACTTAGGGTTTTCTATCCCTGCCCTAATCTTCTTGTCCTTGAGAGCTAAAATAGCTTCACTCGTTCAGACTATCTTAGGGTCTGTCTTGATTGACTTTCATTTTTTACTTTTGATCCTTTTTTTTTTTTTTTTGACACCTTGAAACACTTATTTTAATTTGGGATATGTGCAACACAAGTTCTAAAACTTACAAGGAAAGTGCAATTTAGTGCTAAAACTTACAAAAAGTGCAATCGAGTCCTAAAACTTGTCAAATTGGTTCAATTGAGTCCTAAAGTTAACGCCATCAAACTGAGTAACAGAAAATGCTGACGCGGCGCTGACGTAGCATTTTAAATGATTTTTTATTATACACGTGGCTTTTAACATTATTTTTATTCATGTTTAAATTAGATTTAAAAACAAAAAGAAAAAGATAAATTTATTTAAAAAAACAAAACTGTGCAAAAAAATAAAAAGGCACCGGTGGTGCTTCCGTTGCCGCCCATCGCCGGAGTGGCCGGTGACGGTCGCCGGCCCTGGGCGGGGTGGCCTGCCCTCGCCCGGGCGAGGCCTCGCTGGCCCTAGGCGAGGGCCGGCCACCCCCGCTAGGTCGGGCGAGGACGCCCATATCTGGGGTCGGCGATGCTCACCCAGATCTGGGCGTCCCCGACGTTGGATCGGGTGGAGTGGTCGGTGGCGGCTGGGCGACGACGGTAGTCCGGTGCAGTGATGGCATCAGGGGGGTCAGCGGTAGGACGTCGGAGAACGGTAGCAGCCTAGCACCGCAAAGGGTCACGGCTGAATCGGCGTGCCCAGATCTGGGCGAGCATCGCTGACCCCAGGCGAGGGCCGGCGAGGCCTCCCGTAGGGAGGGCGAGGGTCGCCGGCCCCCATGAGGGCCGACGTGCCCAGATCTGGGTGTCCTCGCCCGACTTGGCGGGGGCGGTGGGGCCTCGCCTGGGGCCGGCGAGGCCAGGTCGCCGGCCCCTTCGGCGATGGGCGCGGCTGCGGTGGAAATGCCCGCCGGTGCCATTTTCTTAATTTTTTTAACAGTTTTTGTTTTTTAATTAAATTTTAGTTTTTCATTGTTAGTTTTAAATCTAATTTTTAAAATTTTTGAATAAAAAATAATTTTAAAAAGTCACGTGGAAAATATAAATTTATTTAAAATATGACGTCGCGCTACGTTAGCATTTTCCGTTAATAAATTTGACGGTGTTAACTTTAGGACTCAATTGAACCAATTTGACAAGTTTTATGACTCGATTGCACTTTTTGTCAGTTTTAGAACTGAATTGCACTTTTCTTGTAAGTTTTAGGACTTGTGTTGCACATATCCCTTTTAATTTTGGCGGGAGGGCAAAAAGTACTTTTTACTTTCACTTGATGCAAAAGAAACAAGCTTTAATTGTGTTTGTTTATTTTATCTTTTGGTGTTGAAGGTTTGTGATTGCATCCTATATCATCAGATCCGGGATGTGATATGGTCCGAAAGAATGAATTGGATATGGACGGTTCCAATAAGATTTCATTTTTGAACAAAAATACATTTTTTTGATTTATTTCATGTGTTGAGACAATCTGCTTTGGGTTTTTGAAATTTCTGTTTCTAAGGCTAGATGTGAACTATCTACCTTTGGCAGGTTATTCTGCAATCTGAGACAATTCAAGAGTTGACAAAAACATCAGAAGCTTTGGCTTCATTGCAACAGGAGACAGATGAATTACGCAGGCTGGCAAATTCCCAGAAAAGTGAGAATGTATGTACTTCATCGCAGCTTTAGTGTTGCTAAATTATCACATGAATATTCCATGTTGTAAGTGTGCCGTGTAATCTTACCTCATACTTTTCCATACAACTGAGAGTAGGAGCATTAAGTTACTGCATGCTTTGTTGAAATAAAGTAGAATACAGTGAAATTGTAAAATAAGAGATATTCATTGTTCCTAGAAAATAAAGGATCAATGTTAAGTGTATCCTACATTGCTTGTCCATAGGGTTTCAATGGGCCTTACATTCACGTGGTCTCCCTCCATGCATCAGTTTTTGAGTTGGACGTTCTAACAATCATCGTGATGTAAATATCTCTCTGCCTCTCCGTACCATGTGGGAAAGAGTATTTGAGCAATAGATGAGGCAAAAAGGGTCATACTATGGAGAACCAATTTGTATTTGGCCAGGAGATTTAACTTGTGTGATCATTTATCTGTCGACAAGGTCTATGGCTGAAAAGAAGATCCCTTGAAGAGTTTGATAAAGATTTTTTGTGATAGTAGAGAGGAGATATGTCTTTTAGGGAACTGGAGTAAGTGCATGAAAAAGTCTGGTGAGAAGTCATTTTGAGAGAATTGTAGAATAAAAAGGCCTTATGTTATGTCATTGCTAGCTGTGATGTGCATGCATGATATATGTGATGGGACATTATAAGGAGTTATGGAGGGCTAGCTACAACAATAGAGATCTATGCCAAGTTTTCCCTCTTACCCTATCTTTTTGCTGAGACATATAAGTGCTTATTAGGCGCATGCAAGACGTATCTTAGTGTCCTTTCTACAGATGTTATAGTGCTTGTGTATCAGACTGGATATGTTTGAATATGGGTTGGAATGATTAATGAACCTTAGCTCTTTCAACTCAGTAGTAAGGATGGGAAGCATGGAATTCAAAAGTTCTGATTGAGAGAAAAATTGGCATCCTATTTAGTAGCAAATCACTGTGGATTCTACTATTTGGGAATAATTTTCACAAAATCATGGGGATTTGATGGAGACTTGACTCATATAATATAGGTGGGATTCATGAATCAAGAAGTGAATTCCGCATCTTCTACGGTACTCAACCAACCAAGATGAAGATGCTTCTGTGCAGTTGTGGCAATGTCATAGAAGAGTAACGACAAGTATAGTGGTACTTTGGCAAGAACTTAAAAAGAAATATCATTACTTTACATCTTAGACACGTTATTTTACTGGATGCAACGGGGTGAGTCGGTTCTTTTACTTTCTACTAGTATGCTTATTCCCAGATAGATGGCCATCCATTATTGAAGCTCCTTGAACTGGAAGGTTTGCAGTGAAATAACACTTGCTTGGTTATTGTTTTTGTGAGTGAGCTGAAGCAGGAAGGGGAAAGGAGCTTAAAGAAATTGTTGGTTGTGATGTGGATTTGTAACTTATTAGTGAATATTTGATGCCAATACCTCCCTAGCTATGGTAGATACACAGAGTAGCACTACTGCATCGTAGGATTAGTTGAATTTTAGAGCTGAAAAACCTAGATTTTCTATTCAGGTTGCTTCAAATGTTTGATTATGTGGGACAAGCCCACGGAGTTAGACTGCTTTTTGACAATGTATATGGGCCTTAAGATCTGCATGGGATTTGTAAAGTTCTTCCTTAATAGATTGAGAACCCAGTTGCATGCAAAGTTAACATCACTTTCACAGAGTGATGGAATGGGTTGACATATATATATATATATTGGTAAGAATGGGTTGACATATTTATTCTTAGTTAACACAGAAATACGTATGTCTAAAGCTGATTAAAAAGAAACATTCTTCAAGAAATTGGAATGATTGCTGCGGTGAATGCAAAAACAGCAATTGCCATTGTGAGGAGCATTGGTTATAAAATCAAAATATTTTACTATTCTATCGTTATCTTAGTAGTCTCAATTTGAAGTTGCACTCGTGATTGCTTATGGATCAACTGGTAAATTATTCTTTTTATTCCTCTCCTAGCAGCTTGGGGTAGCAAAGGAAAAAACATGCAGAAAAAAGAACTGGAAAAGCAAATATTCATAGGATTTCATTTGTGGCATTGTATTTTCCTTTTATTCTGAAATATGTTGACAATTCACAGAACTGTATTATTGAATCAGTCTTAGCAGCTGTCAATGACTTAATTGTTGCTAAATTGCGTAGGATGAATTGAAGGCCAGGTGGGAAGCCGAGAAGTCAATGCTAGTGGAATCCAAAGCAGAAGCTGAGAAGAAGTACGACGAATTGAATGAACAGGTTGTTAAACTGTATTTGCTGTTTTACATGATTATGCTCTCTGGAATTATGCTAGTTTGAGAGCTATATCTGGAAAGATAGTTAAAAGTGATTAACATAAGAACAGTTTTAGTTTATGTTACTGACATCCACATCTATCGGTCATTTCTATATAATCTAATTCGTGATGTAGCATTCAAAGCATAAATCTACTTAACATCTCCATCTCCAATTAAAACAGTCCATGTTGAATTTTACATATCTTATGCAGAATAAAATACTGCATGATAGACTTGGAGCTCTGCACATTCAACTGGCCGAGAGAGATCGTACTTCTGCTGGAATTTCTGCGGATGATGATACTGGCTTGCAGAATGTAATAAACTATCTCCGACGGTCAAAGGAAATAGTAAGTATCTCTTGGTCTCTCACCCACCCAAGTGTCCTGCCACTCCACTTTCTCGCTCAGTTGGGAGCTTTATCTTGTACAGGCGGAAACGGAGATCTCTTTGTTAAAACAGGAAAAGTTGCGGTTACAATCACAAGTAAGTGATTCTGTACCTTACATAGAACAGCGCTTCTTTGCTCTTGATTACCTTAATGCCCTTTTACCATATGTTCTCTCTCTTGGTTCGATGCTGTGCGGCTATAATTATATTAAACTTTACCCTCTTGGACAAATCGTTTAGCATTTTCCTCTTCTTTCTCTAAAAAGCTACTTGTTATGTTTGTTCCTCTATCCATGTGTTTGCATATGAGCAAGAGCTTCTCATTTAGCATTTATTAAATGGTTGCATCTCATTGATGTTTTCTTTACCATTTATAGGCTATCCCTTTTCTTTGTTCTCTTGTCTAAATATGGTGATTATGCAGCTCGAGGGTGCCCTAAAGGCAGCAGAAACTGCCCAGGAGTCACTTCGTGTTGAGCGTGCAAGCTCAAGGTCATTGCTGTTCTCAGAAGATGAGTTCAAATCCCTACAGCTTCAGGTGATGGTTCTGTTGTTTTCTTTTTTCTATTATTGTTTTCTGAGCCTTATTGAGGTTGTAATAAGGTGTCTGCTTCACTTTAGATGTGCCGAACATTTATTTCTGTTATTGAGAAAGCTTTTTGCAGTATAGACTCCATTTTCTCTGTCTTCGTCTCTGTCTCTGTCTCTCTTTCCCCCACACACCCACACCCACACCCACACCCACACCCACACCCACATATCATTGTGTGTAGGATCTTTTTTGACCTGTTCAGTATGAGTCTCTCATTTTTCCATTTTTATTTTATGTGAATTCCTGTTCAGGTTAGGGAAATCAGTTTGCTTCGTGAGAGCAATCTGCAACTCAGAGAGGAAAACAAATACAATTTCGAGGAATGCCAGGTACATAAAGAATGAAATCAGATATTTTTATCAAGTATAATAATTTTGTGTTCAACTATGATCTGTTTCCACACTTCCATTTACGATGGAGGTTTTTATGTGACTTAGAAATTGCGAGAAGAAACTCAGAGGGCTGCAACTGAGTGTGCAAAGCTGGAGAATGTTTTGATGGAGAAACAGATTGAGTTGGAAGCCCTTAAGAAAGAAATAGAAACACAGAGAACAGAAAAAGATGGCCTGGAGAGGAGGGTCACTGAGGTATTGCATACTCGGACAATTTGGTGATTGAGATAGATGTTTTCACCATTCTGAGACCTCTGGTTTTATGTAGTTAATTGAAAGGTGCAAGAACATAGATGTAGAGCATTATGATCGCTTGAAGAATGATGTTCAACAAATGCAGGTATTACATACTTTTAATGTCAAATACTACTGTAAACAATGCTTGGAACTTATCTGTTCTTCCTGGGCAGGAGAAGTTGAAAGAGCGGGATACTCAGATCGAAGAAATTAGTAGGCTGCTGTCTCAAAAGCAAGATAGAGTTTCGCAGTTGGAGCAGGACCTTGAGCATAGTAGGTTGCAACTGAATGAGAAAGAAAAGAGAGTTCATGATATATTGCAGACAGAGGTAACTCTATGATCCTTCAAAATGATAATTAGGTGAAGAACCACTGGGTTATTTTCTTCATTGTTTATCTGTTGACTGGTTGCCATGCAGGAAAAGCATAAAAGGCTAATAGCTCAATTAAAGGTTCTTTGCTTTCCTTTCCTTTTAATGTGAAAATTCTATAGCCGATATATTGATTCCTTGATTTGTTGATACATTTGATAGCTTGGATACTTGCATTGGTTCTTGTTTTCTATACTTCCTGACTCTTTCCAATAAATTTGTCCACTTTCCTTTTGTTATCTCGTCTATGAAGAGAAAGGCTGAGACACTGACAAAGGAAAAAGAGGAGCTGATTAAAGAAAGTCAAGCTCTTTCAAAGCAGTTGGAGGAATCTAAACAAGGTAAGATTCAGTTTTTTCATCTGAGATGGTGGCTTCTTCTTTCTATGGGTTGTATAAGTCTTCTTGGTCTGCTATAGGGAGAAGGCCTATTGGAGATAACTTGGACCAGGTCATGAAGGAGAAGGAGGAAAAAGAGGCCAGGATACAGGTCTGCTTTCAGACTTCTTAAATTTGTTTGCTAGCTTTAAGCAGCAGCTAACTTCTTCTTGGTGCATTTTAGATTTTGGAGAAAACTGTCGAGAGACAAAGGGATGGATTGAAGAAAGAGAGAGAAAGGCGCCAAAAGATTGAGGAAACGATTGTGAACTCCATTAAAAGAGCTGATGAGGTAATTTGCTTCTTCCTTATAAATTATATGCACATAATTAGATGAGGACAATTTTTTTTGTCATTGGAGCCTTGGATTAGCTTTAACCCTTTTATCCAATTCAAAATTGCCTTTTGGCATCATGCAGCAAGGTCAATACCTTTTGTTTCTCCAACAATGAATCATGTCCTAGTAATGATCCCTTTGTAGTTGCTTGTTGGCTGTTCATGATTTACGCTTAATCACAAGCCAGCTGATGTTTCAAGATCCTAGTGATGATCCCTATGTAGTTGCTCATTGGCTGTTCATGATTTATGCTTAATCATAAGCCAGCTGATGTTTCAAGATACCCTTTTTTCTGTTTTTAAGATGAATCACTATCCTTCACTCTCATGTCTGTGTTTAACAAGCATTATGGGCAAGGCTTGCCTCCTCCTGGCATACTTCCAGTGGAAATGTATGTGTCCGGGAGAGGAATCTTTTGCTTAATAAATGAGCACTATTAAACAAGCACTTATGCACAACGCAACTGGTTCATTTTGCATAGATTTATTGCCTTACTCTGCTTACAATGACTGATATTATCCATAGGAGAAAACAAAAGTTGCAAGGGAACTTGAGAAACATAAGCAAGTTTTGAGGCAGGTTTCCGATGAGCTGGAAAGGCTGAAGCATGCCAAAGACAGTCTTCCTGAGGTAAAAATGTCATCTGCATTATATCTGGCTAGTAAGTAATTTGTACTTGAGTAATTCAGGCCATTAGGAGTATTGTGCAGGTGTCCTGTGGTATCATTTGCTCTATCTGTCGCCTGCAGTCTTGATCCCACAATATTTTACCAAATAATATTTTACCCAAAGTTCGTTTGGCTATTAATGTGAAATTTTGCAAATCTCCGCAATAATTCTACTCAGTTGTTTAAATGCTTGGACATGAATTTTCTTCTCTCTCCTTGCTGTATAATTCAAACCTGATTTGCTGTTGTTTTTAGGGAACCTCGGTCATTCAGCTTCTTTCTGGGAACTTACTAGATGATCTTGCTTCTGGCTATGTGTTGGCCATTGAAAATTTTGAACGAGTTGCAAATACCCATGCCACTGAGCTTGGTGCTCGTGCTTCTACTCCGGATGCGGAGACTTCCTTGGCTGCTGCTGCAGGTAACTTGGTTTACTTCTCTCATGGTATTTCCAGCATAGGAATAAAATGTCAAGGCTTTTTTCTTTTCCCTTTTACTGCTTTGAATGCTGTAATATCTCCTATGATTCAATATTTGAGTTCTAGTGACAATCATTTAAAGATAGCCTAGCTCTTGGAGGAATAAGCAACTTGGGCAGATCTGGGTTCCTTTTCCTAAGTGTATGGTACATGTGGGTCACTTGTGTACTTTTTCCGCCAAAGATAAGTTGTGCATATTAAGAAAAAGAAATCAAATGATATTAGTGTTGAAGGGTTGATAATGAATGGAATGTTCTTTCAGTTTCTGCTGCTTCTGCTCAAGCCACCATAAGTGCTCCTGAAACAAGCAACATGGCACCTAAAGCTGTGGAAGAAAAGGAAAGAAGATTCATTCATCCTAAACCCAATATTGAAACTCGTAAAACAGGGAGGAAGTTGGTTCGGCCACGTCTGAAAATTGATGAGCCTCAGGATGTTGAGATGGCTGATGCTGAAGGTTCTAACAATGGTGGAAAGCTTGGACCTCCTGCCGACACTGAAAGTAATATCACGGCATCATTGCAGCATCCGCTTCGTAAACGTCTGGCTTCACCTGCTTCTGAGCTGTATGAGCAGTCCCAGACCCAAGGAGAAGGTGACACTCCAGCGCCTTTGATGAAGAAGTCCAAAGGAGTAGATGTATCACATGATGCTGCTCAAGAAAAAGACGGGTCTGCTCTGGAGAATCTTAATGTGGGGCTAACGATTGAGGAATCTTTTGATGCACTTCATGATCTACCCCAAGCTCCTAGTGAGGAAGCTGTTGATGAGAAGGAAGACGCTCAGGTCCCTGAGGAGAAGGCTGAGGAAAGGGAATCACAGCAATTAGAGGAGGCTAGTGATCCTGAAAGGAAGAATGCTAAAAGTATTTCCTCTGAGGAGATTCTGGATAAGTCAGGTGATACAGGAATCATGTCACATGATGGGTCAAAGGAACCCACTGATCAAGACCATATTAACTCAGTCGTAGAGTTCATTAGCGATAAAGAAGAAGGAGAGCTTATTCCAGATGCTGCAGATGTTGAGAGCGGTGGTGATGTGTCTAATCTTCTTGAGAGTCCAGAAGTAGAAGAAGGCAAGCCTGAGCAGGCATTAACTCCCACAACTTCGCCATGTAGGGCTGATGATGTGGATGTCGGAGCTACTGTAATGGACCCGATTGAGATCAACTCTTCTGAAGTTCCACAGCTTGAAAAGGTTGAAGATGGTGAGATAACTGAGGAAACTGCTGAAGGTTCTGATAAAGTGAATGAGGGGAGTGATGCGGTGACGGTGGAGATTGAGCAGACTTCTGAAGGTGCTGCAGGCAGTGAAAATGCTGGTGCTTCCACAGAAGTTGCTAGCTTGGTACATAGTAGTTCCAGTATTAATGCTGAAGTGGAAGAGAGCAAACGGGCTTCACCAGCCAGTGGCACCTCCACTACCATTAATTTGTTGGAGAGAGCCAGGGAGCGAGCTGCCCTGAGACAGGCTGGAGTTGTGACTCCCCCATCCAGCAGGGGCCGTGCTAGAGCAGTACGTGGCCGAGGTGCTCGTGGACGTGGTGGCCGTACTGGGCGTGGCCAGGGTGAACCAGGACAAAGCTCCAAATAAGGTTCAAGCTCCCTTTTTTGTTTTTGTTTAGGTTTTGCATTTTGCAATTGGAGCTGCATTGTTTGCAATTGGTCTCTTGTCAGACAAGGGAGAGCCTGAGCCTGACAACGTCAAGTTCATCAACATATATATGACAATTTCGTCGTGTGGTTGTTCATTAATGTTTTGATGTCTTGACATACTAGGGACAACAATTCTGTGGAGTAGTCATTTATAGCTTGAAGATGTGCATTGCACAAACAGTTGTTTCAACGCTCAGCCTCACATAACAAGATGAGTTCAGGATATACTAGGCACCAAATTTTCTGAAATGCAGGTCGCGACTCTTCCACTCGACTTAACCTTCCTCATCCGTGCCCTTCTTTTTCCTTTCCTAATTTGATTGTAGAACCTCCTATGTATGATAGCTTTTGTGTAGCCTAATTGTGGGTTGAGATCGCTTTTTCTTTGTCCTGTTAGTCTCTAGAAACTGACAAGTTAAGAGGTTGGCGGACCAGAGACAAGTATGCTCTTGCCTATGACTTTTTGGTAAATAGTAGGGCTGTGGTGGATTTGAGTCATTTGAACTCGTCTAGATTGGTTATGGCTAGAATTCGACTAGTTTGATCGAGCTTGAAAATTCAAGCCCAAACTTGGATCGGGACTGGAACGGTTCAACTCAATATGATTCGACTTGAATGATGAAAATGAAGTTTGAACTAATTAAATATTGGATTCCCTGAAGTAAACTGGAGTTTCTTGGCCTTACTGTTCAAGGAGAGTGTAAATGTGTAATGCTGTATCTTCAGTTTGTCAAAGTTAATGGTATGCGTAAGGGTGAACTTTGTAATTATATTCAGCCCACAAGATTCCGAAGAGAAAAACATTGGATATTTGAAGCAGATGGTTTGAAGATCTGGCCCAAGAAAAATCTACAAAAATTCTCTTCTGAGATAGGCTTTAATTGAACGGGCCTGAAAGGGATGGCCAGGTGGAAAAACATTAGGCTCAGCTGGTGGGCCTAGACATGGTAATAACAGCGCCCTCGAGCTCGACCCAGATTAACTTGACCCCGCCACGAATAAGGTCCACTTTCAAACAGGGAAAAAGGCAAAGGGAAAATAGCATAAATGATTATTAAACTTTGGTTCAATGCGTTGTGTCGTTCTTAAATTTTTTATTTAGACAATGCAGAGGCCTGAGCTATTAGTAAAATTTAATCTAATTCCTAAACTAAATGAAGATATTTTCTTATTCATTGTCATTTTTTGTTAATTCAAGTTAATGGAATTTTGTAATGTGACTTTCAATCAGTTAAGTTTGAACGGTGGACCAAAAAAGAGGTTACATGTGGATATTAACCTCCAAAATGAGGATATAATAATCCACGTTAGCAAATAACGATGATATGCTAACGCTCTAATTTCTTTTCCTATTTCTAAAATAGATGGATAAAAAGAAGCATAAGTTGATTCATCATTTTAAAAATTGCAATCTTTTTAAGTAAATAGAAGGACTACATTGAATATTAAGTAATAGTTCAAAAATTGCATCGAACAAATTAAAGATTTAAGAACAACATTGCATATTGACCCAAAAAAAAAAAATTATTTGTGTCATTTACTCAGTGGTAAATGGATGTTGCAAAGATAAAATATCAAAACCTTTGAGTATAATAATGCGAATTAATGGGGACTTGAAACGTTGGCCCCTTCGCAGGATGAGGCAAATTTGAGTAGCCAACGTGATCTAATCGGTATTTCAAACCTCAGAGCATTTTGCCTTCCATGACGTGACAAATCAATTAGATTGCTACACGAATTTTACATACAAATGAACGTTAGCAAATTGACTTGATAAATTATCCATCAAACGCAAATATTTATTGAAGAAAACAGAATACTTCAAAAGGACTCTATGACATGATAATGAATATTTCATAAATATATGATGCTAAAGGATTATAAAAAAAATCCTACATCGAAAAATTAGTGTGGTATGAAATAATTAAAATATTCAAATTACTATATAACTCATTGTCTCATACTTTTGAGTAAAAATAAGTTTAATTGAGTATGTTGATGAACTCGGATTCGAACTCCTTCTAGACGATCTCCTTAGGTTAAGGTATTGGATATTTACTTGTGTAGTATGCAGCAGTTAATATAATTTGAATTGGACCTATAATTTATAGGTTTAAGTCCATAACTTGTTGGCTTAGGTGGGTCCCATTGGATATTCATAACTTATTCGCTTGAGTGAATGTAATTGGATATAAGTCTAAATAAATATGTTGATGGACTACGACCTCTTGGCGATCTCCCCAGTTGACTCTCCAAACACTCTTTTTGATAAATAAATCACATTAAAAGATCAATAACAAGATGGATCAATAAAGGATTATACCTCATTTACCAGATTGATGAGTATTACAATATTGATAAATGATTATTAAATAGATAAAGTATACTTTAGAAAATTACCAGCAAAATTACACGTCATTTATTATGAAAAAACGGAAATCTGAAAATCAAGAAGAATAAATTTCATCTGATAAGAATAAATTCCACAATATTTATAAAGGAAAAGAATATATTTTAACTATTACATAATTTCCCGCATTTCATAAATATATATGACTAAATGCATAGTTGTGAGGACTCTTATGATTATATGTGTGATTATGGATAGATTTAAATATTTAAATTTGAAACACGTTAAAAGCACAAGGACAAAAATTAAGGGCCAATTACCGTAAGTCTTTATATTATTCAGCTATGACTAAAATGAATTATCAAAGATAATTGCTTTTAATTCATATTTGACGAAAAAAATTTCTCTCACTTGAGAATAAATATTGATATCCATTATTTTATAGCAAGTTCTTAAATGAGCTTTTGAAGGAGTTCAATACTAAATGTATTTCAATAAATCTTGACAAAACTCACATTAATCTATCGGTATTGTTTAACTAATATAACAACTATTCTAAGACTTTGTAGCAGCGACAAATTCAAAGCATAGTTTGCATCACACCTTAAAATATATCTTAATAAAAATTAATTGGAGCTTCTAAATAATATTTCCTGCTCCTTTTGATTTAATATGATTTTTTTCTCTAGAAATATAAAATACTGAATCTCCAATATTTGACCATCGCGACATTAATGTTTATATAACATGTTAAATATAGTAACATAAGTAAAAAAATATTCATCAATTATACAACCAAATTCACATTACTAAGTTTGGAATAAAATTCACTTCAAGTATAATAAATGCAAAACATATTAACGACCAACTGTTGGGAAAGAAATTGGAAATAAATCAAGAGATTTCTAAGTATGCGTTCTTGGGAAAGAAATATTGCTAATTTCTTACAAAATAAATATAAAAAAAAAAATATTGCACATCTCCAAAAGATATCTAACAATTCTTTTTGTGATATATATCAGGGTTATCTCATGGACGATGAAATGTCCATCTAACTCTTCCCAAAACAAAATGTTATGATTTTCTATTTGATGACAACATTTACAATAATACGACAAATCGTCGAAGTCATTGAGTTGTTTGTGATGTGTGAAACAGAAGTGTGCAAAACAGAGGAGCGGCAGAGGAGGGTGGGGGCTGAGTAAGTACGAAATCCCGAATCACGTTCATCCGGAGGCGCAAGTGGAGGGTGCATAACCCAACACGCTTTGGACCAAGTTAAACTCCCAAACATGATTCTGTTGTATGATGTTGCCAATCACTGAGACGCCGGGCCATGTCGCCGACAAGAACCCCAGACACTTCACCCCTGGAGCTGCGTCGATCACGTAGCTTTTCACGGGAGGCTCAAACCGAGCGCCATCACTGAAATGAAATGCCAGTCTCGGTACCCACGAGTCCTTGAACCTAGACCAGGGGTTTGTGCTGTTGTAGCAGTACTGCAGAGGCCCTCCTCCGTCCAACTTCGTCCTCTCGAGTCTCTTGGACAGTGCTTCTCCTAGAGCACCCACGACAGGCCTGTAAGCCAGCTCCGTTAGAATCGTCAGGCTTGTGCCAGAATCAATGATCGTCCCGCCGCCCCGATCGGCTGCCCATATTAGGGATGGAATCTTTAGCAATTCTCCGTTGATGGAGATGCCCTCTACATTCACTGCATAGAAGGGGATGAGGCTGGCCAGATCAAGCTTGGTGTAATGCATACGTGAAAGCAACCCCGAATGGCTCGTGGCGCCCGCGTCTCCAAAAGTGAGGTAATTGGAGAGGTACTTGTGGCTTAGATGATCAACAAGGCAATAAGAGAAGGTTCCGCCGAACGTGTGAGAAGCCCTGGTCGCAAAGGAGTAGTTGTTGTACGCCAAGCCCAACACCCCGTCGGCTCCCTGGAAGCCCTGACCTTGGAGAGTCAGGGTACATCCGACCACCACATCTTCCACCTTGGTTGCTCTTCCCTTCTCATTTGTGATTTCCGCCGTGACTGTCTCTCGCGCAAAGATCCCCAACGCACCTGACCCATCCGAGTATCTGTTTCACCAAACACGGAAGGGTGTTACTTACTCTAATGGCCTAATGTTACTGCTTCTCGTAAGAAGTGAAGTGCACGTTTGTGTGCCTGTGCACATTTACTGTAATACAGTCATGGCAAGGAGAGAATCAAGGTACCTGTAATCATAGGAACAGGGTGTAGATGGGGTGGGGCACCGAGCAAGCGAGAAGAGATCCATGAAGTCAATCTTACAAGTGCGAGACGAGCAAGGAACAGTTTTGAAGGTTGAGGATCGAGTTGGCCGAAATCCTCTTCTCCGGCCGTGGCGCTTGCAGTTCATCCAGGTCAATTCACTTCCAGTATCCGCAATCAGCAACATCTTCTGAGGGGGTGTCCCAACTTTCACTTCCACGAAGTACTGGCCTGTTCCATAGTCCCGACCGGAGGAAATGGGCATCCCTATGGAGATGTTGCTGCAACTGGTTTGGCGTCTTGGCTTTTCCCATACCTTCCTCCTCGTGCTCTGGTGGTGCTTACTGAACATAATACCCCGACGGAGAATGTCGCTATGAACAAGCTCCCTGATGCGCTTCATGTGATCATAATTAGACTTCGGAGCATATGCTTGCGAATGTATTAATTTCAATCGCACGTTCCCACCGGCAGGGGAAGCGTAGCTAGAAAATGACTTATCATCGGTCTGGATCATCAACAGGAGTAAAACGTAGGTGATGGGCAGCATTAGTTTGTTCATGATTGCTCGATCATGAATGTTCCAATGGAACAACTACTGCAAGAGAGGGAGGGTGGAAATAAATAAGCCAAGAAAGAAGCAGGACTAGGCAAGTAGAAGCAGCATCATAGTTCGTAGACGGGCGAAGGAGCTATCCTGGAAACAACAAACAAGGAGTATAAAAGGAAAAATCTGTACTTTGAAGCAACAAAAAGCGGACTCCCTAAAGCTTCACAAGACGAGGGACGTTTCTTCTTTCTTCTGCTTCTTAAATAGCTAAGAGATGCACGTTACTTGCTGCACCAATCAAATGGCCACACGTTGCTGCTGGGACCCTCCTTGATTAGGGATTTTCTTCCCTTTTTTTAACGTAAAATGGGGTTGCATGATTGATTGTGGACCCCATCTCCTGTTGGAGATTAATATATTCTTTTGGGTGTTCTTATCTTTTGTTGATTGTGTTAATTAAGACAATTGAATGGAGGGAATGGGATGAGACCCCTGGCCACGCCCTCTCTATGATTAGGCTTTCGGTCCTTCTGTACCTCACGGGAACTACGCTTTTGTCAGCATTCTGCGTAAAGGAAGAGGAAGAGGTAAATTTCCATGAGAAAAGAGAAGTTGAATCTAAGCAAACAATTCAATTCATAAATTCAATGGCAATGAAATCATCCGGACGACTGTGCTGCCGAAGCAGGGCGGCGGCCGGAGAAGTTGGGGTGCAGGCTGTTTTCGGCGGGTTGACTTTAGCCGACCGCACTCCAGCTGTTCATGGGGGAGATGCATGTGCGTTCTTTCCTATGTCTACGTAGGTTGCATCGAGAAGAACCTCTTGGATCCAAAGTCAAAAAACCCGAGGAGAAGAAATGTGGCCTTCGGCATTTTTTAGGCAATATTAAGGTGCATTCGGCCATGTGTGGATCTATTGATCGAAACAATTATTCGGATTTTCACTTTTTTAAAGATATAATCACGTAAGCGTTCCCTAAAGATATAATCAGTTTATACGAGTGTACGAGAGTCACGAAAATTGATATAATAGAGAATGACTTATGTATTTCTCAATAAATTGTCTTGAAGCATCGTCAACATTAGCGGCGGGAGTAGCCACGGTGCTTTCGAAGGGATGTCAGTGGGGCCGTGCATTCTTCTGCTGCCCACTTTGCGTGAGGGAAAAGGAACGGGAGCTGCGACGAAGGAGTGGAGAAGAACGGGGGATTAAAGAACGACATTCTTCTAACAAAGGGGATGTGGGATGTGGGATGTGGGGAGTAGCTAAGTCCCGGGTGGCGGGGAGAGATATCAATCGGTAAACGAAAGAGACGGTCCTCCGTATAATCCGTGGATCCCTCTGTCCTCCGCATAGCATAGATAGAGTTTTCAATTACATCATCGCGTTTCCTCACCTCATTACTAAAACTAATGACAAATATAATAAGTTTGGTGGGAGAGTCAAAAGCGATTTTACCATTTTCATCAGGATAATTTAATCACCGCGTCGTCCCAACTTGAGCCGCCCAGCTAAGCCATGTTGAAGCAGGGGAGTTGGTAGCACCAATCGCGCCGTGCGACGTGCACATTACTATGCCTCCTTCCCCCATTTTCTCTTCACTCAAATTTCTCCCCTCTGACCCGGTTTCATCATGGCATTCGTAATCCCCACGTTGGTTTGACCTAAAGGTGCATCCATCCACGCAACCATTGGGTACAGATCATAAAAATTATTTAAAAATGTAAAAAAAAAAATTAATTGTTCACATTAGTTGCCAATCGGCATTCTTGTCATTGATTATTAACCAAGATTGGCCAAGAAGACTACTGTTGGTAAATTGTCAAAATATTTAAGACTGAATTGGCTAAATTGATGGGTTTAACATCTTTACAAATAAGTTTATGACTTTTTTTTTAGTAATTTTCCCATATATCCCCTGATTAACTCACTTGATTGACCTATCTCGTGTCGAATCTTACAATTTTGTCATTTGATGTATGATAAATATGTGCTTAGGAGATGATCCATCCTATTAATGCTCTCACTTGAGCACGCTTATCATTACAATTCCAATGCTAAATATTTTTAGTACGTCAAAAAGCACATCTAAATGTTGGAATGAGGACTATTATTATAAGATAATTCCTCTAGAAGTAACTGTTCCGCCAAAGTAAAACTACACATCCTTAACTGTTGAATTATTTTTATCGACTGTTCATATGTCTGTGAGTGAAATTTTATTGTAGTTGCATTTGATGCCCAGCCCTTGTTGTAGTCTTCTCCAATAATTTGACACGCATCTAGGATATCTATAAAAAGACGATAGTCACTGGAATTCCATGAAACTTCACTATCTCATTCACATTTTGTTTTTCCATATCTCTAGTGAAAAGCAAAATTGATAAGACAAAAACTCTTAGTCAATCAATCAACAACTGCCCATATAACTTTCTTACCACTTAGTGCACTTGGTAGACCGACCATATAATTTATGGTATTATGTTCTCATTTCCATTTAGGTATTTCAAGAGGCTACAAATGCCCACCTTTTTATGTTCAATGTTTATTGGTTGGCAAATCATACACTAATCGACAAATTTTACAATATCATATTGCTTGACAATCCTAGGGGATATAAAAATGTTCTCATATCGCTTGACAACGAGTCCACGCACTTTTCACACTCATATGGTCCCTCTTTACCTTATAGCTTAAACTTTTAGGTTAGATTTTTTAATATTGTATTAGAGCTAATGATCTTTCTTTTATGTATGCGTGTCCATTCCCCATCAGTTAAATTCCAAGTACTGCTCCGGGGTTGCACGTTAGAGGAGGTGTTTGTATATTGTTTTGCATCACTTGATAACAACTCCTATATACTCTTTATAAACATATGATATTTCTCTACTTATCAGCTTAAACTTTTTGGTTGGTTGCATTATCAAGTGATATAGGACAATATTTCAATATCTCATCTCATGTGCAAATTGAATTATAAGCAATAGGAGATAGATGCACATATGTGAAAGGATAACACTGAATCAAATATCATATTAGAAACTTAAACTGATAGGGGGAAGAAGGCTATGTATACATAAAGAGCATATATGACCCGTTGTTAAGTGATGTACAATAATGTTTCAACACCTCATTAACATTTACATGCATGCTATGAAGGTCTCGATAAGCCGGATTAACTTCGTTTGTAGCACTCGGTAAAGATTCAAAGTCCTTGTTCATTTAATCAAAGCAATTTTCATACATTGTAAATTTTGAGTTGCTGGATCATAAGGGTTATTTAATTGCAAAATCATTCTATAATGAAACTTTAGGGTGTTGTTTTAAGTCGTGGGAATATACGGAAATCGATTTGGAGTTATGATTTGATTGGTGTGAATTTCTGAAATTTCACACGCTGCGGAAAATAGTTTCGACTTACTGTGTTTGGTAATGGTTTTGCCCGTTTGTTGCCATCTTTTGGGTCGGAGAATGTTGCATTCTTTTAGCACTTCAAAAGATTTTTTTTTTTTTACGTAGGCTCGCTGGAATAGAAGTACGGTAGAGATAGATATGATGCGACCAAAGTCGGTGCGTGAGCTGCCTTTATACAACATACAACAATAAATAGACATGGGTGAGCTTTTGCTTGGCAGTGAGTCATTTTGTCAACAAATAAACTTAGGTGAATCTTAATTAAAATAGATATCTACTTGATTTTGATATTTTTTTTTCACTTAATTAAAAGGATTTCAAGTTCATTGATTTAGCTGGCCTAGAGCTATCTGGGTACAAGCAAGGGCCCTTTCTTTCACCTCTGGATCTTCAATCATTGTCCAAAACGGGGGACAAATTTTGTGGGATGCCCATTTTAGGATGTTCATATGATTTACTTGAGCTGTTTATGTTCTTTTGTTCTTGTACTTTGACTACAGGTCACACCCAAAACTATAAGAAAGGGGATGACATGGCCGTCCTTCCACACCAAGGACGTAGCCTAAATAAATTGCCTAATATCAAAATGTATATCTCCAAATATATATACATATAAGATAAACCAACATATTAGTTACAACATTAGAAATGATATATTCCACCAAAAAGAATATGTACAATCAAAATCCAGCCAATCCATCAACTTACAACAATTATATAAACAACTCCTTAAATCATACCCCAAAATATAACTCTCAAAAGTTTCACAGTAGTGCTCTAGTCTTACTTGCTACTAACCCTAGGACCTAAAAACATGAAAGATGAGTAAAATGAGTAACAACAGTTCAGTGAGTGATACATACCATAAACGAATATCAAACATTCACATTATACATTTAGATTTCAAAGACGTGGCTCATTAATGCCAAACCAAAATATAATAACTTTCATGAATAAAATGGATTATATACTACTTCAACCTAGCTATAACAAATAACAGAATTTTCTGTTCATCCATAATATCAAAACAGGTTTCATTGGTTTGGTTCAATACTTGAACTCGTCCTATCTTATATTAATGGTACATTCCATGCTTAATATCTAACTCAAGGCCCTAAAGGTGGCTCCCATGAGTTTATGTCATCGTGTAGCACTTAGTCATTACCTCACATATAGCAATAGTGGCTCCCATGAAATCACGTTATTGTGTAATACTTAGCCCTTTACGATGCGTGTCAATAGTGTAAGGCCCTAGAGGTAGCTTCTAGGTGACTCAAGTCATCATATAGCATTTAACCCTTGACTACGAGACCCTAGAGGTGACTCACATAAAATTCCACTATCGTGTAGTACTTCGCCATTTTCCCGTTCACATTACACTTGATTATCTCTACACAACATATGTCATTTTTCAATAGTCATCACATAATCATATAAATCAAATATATTAAAATAGCACACATAACCCTTCAAGAGAGGTTTTTCGAATCATCCCACCATAACTCAAAAGTACCAAGCACTCTATCCATCTTTATACAAAAAATGGATCCTCACTTCTATATATAAGTATATGTTGAGTTACTCTTACACCGGTACATTAGTTTCACAAAACCAAATAAGACATCAGTACTACTCACTTGGGGATGTCCCAAAATCAATTAACACACATTACTTGAGCTGTTGATCTCGCGATCCGAGTGTTGCACTATGGAGTCAAGTCTGCTTAGCAAGGCATCGGCGGCATGTATGAGCCAAACCCCTTTTCTCTTCTTCTTCCTCCTCCTCTCTCTCTCTCTCTCTCTCTCTCTCTCTCTCTCTCTCTCTCTATTTTGGTTTATACCCTCCTTACAAGGAATTTTGTCCTCGAAATTTGATCCTATCTTCACTATCAAAAAATGAAGATATTTGCATCTTATCTCCTCTTCAAGTTCCTAGGCGGCCTCTCTTTTGGTGTGGTTTTGTCATTGTATCTTCACATAAGGAGTAGTTCACCATCGCAACACTTGATCCTTCTTATTGACGATGTGAATAGGCTGCTCCTCATACATTAAGTTTTCTCGTAACTTCAACGGTGAAAAAACCAATATGTGGTCAAGATTTGACACATATTTTCTCAACAAAGAGACATAAAACACATTATGAACACATGATAGTGCCAATGGCAAAGCCAATTTATAAACGACTTCACCAACCTTTTCTAAGATCAACAATGATCTCACGTATCTTGGACTCAGCTTCCCACGTGTTTCAAATCTCATTACGCCATTCGTAGGAGAAACTTTTAAGAATATATGATTCTCCACACTAAATTCTAATTTGCGTCTTTTAAGATCTGCATAACTTTTCTGATGACTTTGAACTGTTTTGAGACATTCTCGAACCATTCTAACTTTCTCTTGTGACTGTTCAATGAACTTAGGGCCAATTAGTCTTTTCTCACCAACATGATCTTAACAAATAGGACTTTTGCATTTTCAACCATATAAGGCTTCAAAAGATGCCATCTTAATGCTGGAATGATAACTGTTGTTATAAGAAAATTCCTCATAATATGGATGTTCATCCCAAGAATCGCCAAAGTCAATGATATATGATCTTAACATATCCTCTAATGTTTGGACCGTTCTCTCTAACTGTTTATCTATCTATGGATGAAAGCTGTACTCAAGTTGAGTTTAGTGTCCAATGCTCTTTGCAAACTTTTCCAAAAGTTAAACACAAATCTAGGATCCCTATCAAATACAAGACTTACTGGAACTCCATAAAGTTTCACTACTTCATCAACATATCTCTTTGCCATGTCTTCCATTGGAAGACCGAATCAATATGACAAAAAGTGAGCGGACTTAGTCAATCGATCAACAATCACACGTACGACATTCCTATCACTTAGCGTCCTTGGTAAACCACCTACAAAATCCATGGCGATATGCTCCCAGTTCTATTTAGGTATCTCTAAAGGTTGCAACTGTCCACCTGATTTCTAATGCTCAATTTTAACTTGCTGGCAAACTAGACATTGATCAACAAATTTTACAATATCTTTTTTCATGTTGACCCACCAAAAGTTTTCTATCAAATCCCTATACATTTTGGTGTTTCCGAGATGAATAGAGAATCTAGTACCGTGAGCTTCCTACAAGATCTCCTTTCTCACTTCTAATTCATTAGGAACACATAGCCAACAACGAAACCTTAAGGACTCATCAACGTGTAAATTGAAATTTGTTTGTCCTCCAGCTTCCACACCTTCTTTAAATTTATGCAATTGAGGATCTTTATATTGTTTAACTTTAATTCTATCAATTAACGTCAGTTGTACTCAAAGGTTGGCTAATTGAGCACTAAGCTGATGCACCAATACCTCTAAATCCAACTTCCTCATATCTTCAAGAATAGGTTTTCTAAGAGTGAGCAAAGTTGCCATATTTTCAAAGGACTTATGACTCAAGACATCTGCTACCACATTAGTCTTACCTTGATAGTAATTGATAGATAAGTCATAATCCTTTAGAAATTCTAGCTATCTTCTTTGTCTCTTGTTCAATTCTTTCTAAGTAAAGATATACTTTAGACTCTTATGATCAGTATAGACTTCACATTGTTCACCATACAAGTAGTATCGCCATATCTTCAAGGCAAACACAATCGCCATTAACTCTAGATCATGATTAGGGTAATTCTTCTCATGTAATTTTAACTATCTAGAGTCATAGGCAACAACTTTATCTTCTTGCATAAGAACACAACCCAAGCCCTCTTTAGATGCATTACAATATATTATGAAGTCACCTATTCTTGAAGGTAGAGTTAGTATAGGAGCTAACACCAATCGTTGCTTTCACTCTTGGAAATTGTGCTCACACTGATTTGATCATACAAATTTAACTCCCTTTTGAGTTAGGTGAGTAAGTGGACTAGCAATTTTAGAAAACCCTTCTATAAATCACCTATAATAACTTGCTAGCCTAAGAAAACGTCTCACTTCCATGACATTAGTAGGGCGATTCAACTTAACAACCACTTCAACTTTCTTTGGATCCACTAATATGCCATCCTTTGAGATCGCATGAACTAAAAATTCTACATGATCAAGTCAGAAGTTACACTTACTAAATTTGGTATACAACTTCTTTTCATGCAAAGTCCCCAAGACAATCCTCAAGTGTTGTTCGTGTTCCTCCAAACTCTTCGATTACACTAGGATGTCAAGGCATGATAAGAAATTCATAATGGCCACACTTTGTTCTGAAAGCAGTTTTAAGCACATCATCTGTTTTTATCTTTTACTAATGAAATCCAGATCGAAGGTCAATTTTAGAAAATACCTAAACTCCCTAAAGTTGATCAAATAAATCATCAATCTGGAGTAAATAATATTTGTTTTTTATTGTCTCCTTGTTAAGTTATCGATAGTCTATACAAAGTCTCATACTATTGTTATTCTTTTTTACAAATAGAACCGGAGCTCCCCAAGGCAAAACACTAGGTCTGATGAAATCCTTATCCAAAAGCTCTTGTGGTTGCGTTTTCAATTCTTTCAATTCAACGGGTGCTATCAGATATGGTGCTTTAGAGATCAGTGCTATACTGGGCATTAATTCAATACAAAATTCAATTTCTCTATCAGGAGGCAAACCTAGTAAATCCTCAGGAAACACACTCCAAAAATCTCTAATAATAGGAACATTCTCCAACTTCCCTATAACCTTAGTTGTGTCTTTTACACAAGCTAGATAAACATAGCAACTTCTTCTCAAAAGTTCCCTCACTTGCAAAGCCAAGATCAACATTGGAAAAGTGCCTTCACAACCTTCAGAAAAGGAGAATTTGGGTTGATTTTGAAGTCTAAAGATCATTTTCTTCGGAAAAAAGTCAATAGAAGCATGATATATAGATAACTAATCAATCTCTATAAATGAAATCTCGAATATTTAACTCCACTAGATCCACGGGCATTTCAACATTATTAATCCGAAGCAGACATCTCTTGAACACATAATAAGCAACTAAGAAATTGCTAGTAGGAGTATCAACATGCAATTCACATTCAAGAGGATCGAGCAACACATCAAGCTTCTTTGCAAATTCAGTTGAAATGAAGGAATGCGTAGCACCAAGATTAGATAGCGTATAACCACGTTGTGAGGCAATAGAAATATTACCTGCAACAACTGCATTAGACGCCTCTGCACTTTTTTTTGCTGGTTCTCTTGGGGCCTACCAATGGAAGGAGCATTCTTTCTCATGGAAATATATGCATGCAATTTGTTTTGATTGACCATACATATAACATATCCTATTATCCGTAGGGACATTCCTCTTTATGGGATAATCACGTGCCATGTCTTCCATTTTTCTTAAAAAAAAAAAGAAAAGTACTCCTAATTTACGATAACAATGACCACCATGAAGTTTTCCATAAATAGCATAAGGGCTTTGATCACTCAAATTTTGAGATCTACCTAGCCGACTAAAATCTCTTTGATTCCCACTATTGCTAGTACGATTGTCCTGGTAATCGATGGGCTTAAATCTCGTGTTGAGGCGCTCCTTGTGTGTCATGCTCCAAAATATCTTGCTCAACCCTAACCGCTTGATTCAAAATATCTTTGTATATTGTTAGTTCAAAAGGTATGAGTACAATATGAATATCCGGTCAGAGCCCACGCTGAAAGTGTTCACCCTTACGCCTTTCATTGCCCACAAAATCATCCTTAGATTTACTTAATTGATCAAAGTAGGTTAGTACTCCATAATTGTCAAGCTACCTTGAGATATATTGACAAAGTTGCTTCTCATCTTTGCTTCGAAAGACTCTCAAAAGAATTGGGCATTAAAAGTCTCAGTGAAGTCTTTCCATAAAATGATCACATCCTTATCTCCGAGGGCCGGTCTAGTTCCTTCCCACTAACTAATAGCTTCGCCTTCTAAGCATCGAGTGGCAAAGTTGACCTTTTGATTATCATGAACATTCTCAGCTCTGAAAATCACCTCCATGGTTCTAATCCAATTGTCGGCCTTGAGAAGATTCAACTTCCCATCAAACCTAGGTGGATCCGCCAAAATCTGAATTGGGCAAAGGTGCATAAGCCAGCTACTCTACCTTCACTTAATTTTTTCACATGACAATACCAGCGAATCATCGCCTACGTGAACTCAATCGAAGGAACTGGTTCTTGGGGCTCTTCCCTAGCATCCAAATCAAGACTCCTATCAAATATGTTCTCTAGTCTCCTCCTTAAAGTTGCACCTCAAGAAGCTTGAGGCACATATCTAGTGTTAAAGGTAACAACTCACTTGCCTTTGCTATTATTATGAAGCGAGGCAAGCATCGTCAAGTCGGTATGCATGATTACCTAGATCCAAGGATAAAATTACACCTTACTATCTAAAAGGTTAACACATTAAAACCTATTACACAATCTCACAACATCTCATAACTCTACCCAGAAAGATCAAAACTTAAGCTTTGATACTAAAAGATGTCACACCCCGAAACTACAAGAAAGGGAATGACACATCTGTCCTTCCACGCGAAGGATGCAACATCATAAATAACCAACTACCTGATATCAAAATGTATATCTCCAAACATATATACATATTAAAAAAAAACGAATATATTGGTTACAACATCAGAGTTGCTATAGTCCACCAAAAATAATATGTACAATCAGAACTCAGCCAACCCAACAACTTATAATAACTATATAAGCAACTCCTTAAGTCATACCCCAAGATATAACCCTCAAAAGTCTCATGATAGCGCTCTCGTCCTACTTATTGTTAACCCTAGGACCTGAAAACATTAAAGATGAGTGGAATGAACACCGACAACTTAGTGAGTAGTACGTACCATAAAAGCATATCAAACATTCACATTATACATTTAGATTTCAAAGACATGGCTCATTAATGCAAATCAAAATATAATAACTTTCATGAATAAAATGGATTATATACTACTTCAACTTGGCTATACCAAATAATAGAATTTCTCGTTCATCCATAATATCAAAACGGGCTTCACTAGTTTGGTTCAATACTCGAACTTGTGCTATCTCATATCAGTTGTTCATTTCATGCTCAATATCTAACTTAAGGTCCTAAAGGTAGCTCCCACGAGTTTACGTTATCGTGTAGCACTTAGTCATTGCCTCACATATGATAATAATACAAGGCCCTAAAGGTGACTTTCATAAAATTATGTTATCATGTAACACTTAGTCTTTTACTATGCATGTCAATAGTTCAAGGCCCTCGAGGTTGCTCTTAGGTGACTCGAGTTACCATGTAGCACTTAGCCCTGGACTACAAGACCCTAGAGGTGACTAACGCAAAATTTCATTATTTTGTAGTACTTAATCATTTACTCATTCACATCATATTTGATTTTCTCAACACAAGACATATCATTTTTCAGTAATTATCACATAATCACATGAACTAAATATACCAAAACAGCACGCATAACCCTTCAAGAGAGATTTGTTGAATCATTCCATAATAGCTCAAAAGTACTGAGCACTTCGTCCATCTTTACACAATATTGATCCTCACTTCCATAAATAAGTATATGTTGAGTTACTCTTACATCAGTACATGAGTTTCACAAAATCAAAGAAGACATTAGTACTATTCCCTTGGGGATGTCTCAAAATCAATTAACATGCGTTACTTGAGCCGTTGATCTTGTGATTTGAGTGGTGTGCTATGGAGTCTAGTTGGCTCAACAAGGCGTCCACGGCATGTACACACCAAACCCCTTTTCTCTTCTCGTTCCTTCTTCTTCTTCTTCTTCTTCTTCCTCCTTTTCCTCTCTCTCTCTCTCTCTCTCTCTCTCTCTCTCTCTCTCTCCCTATTTTGGTCGAGAGAGGTCTCCGCTTCTTATTTAGCTGAGCCCTCCCTTCCTTCTATTTTTTTTTCTTACTTTTCCAACCCATTTTTCCTATATTTCCTTTTTTTGTTTAAAAATAAAAGTGGGTCCCACCTTTTGTTGAAAAGTCAAATATTACCCTACATATTAGCCGTATTTGAGGAAAAGGTCCATGCGAACAATCTTGGAACATTTTTGTTGACTTATCAATTTAACCTTGTACGTGCATGCATATAGAATACAAGTATGGACCACAAACTAAAAAAGACATGCGCACATAATACCTATGTGGCATCAATTAATACCTCCTTTGTGTTACATCTTTTTCCCATTTCCCTTTTGGGAGGTGAAATTACTTTTTTTTTTTTTGTTCCGTCCATTGGTTATTATAATTTGAGCATGTATATATATATATATATATATATATTATATTTACAATATGATTTTGAAAGGCAAAATATCTCTTCAAGTGTCATAAATTGGTACAAAGGGATACTTAAGTACCATAACTTACGAAAGGTATACTTAAGTGCCACATTTTAAAAAAAGTAGGACACATGAGTGCCACCTTCGGCTAAATCATACGTGATAATTGAATATTAATATTTCTTGCCGAGGTGGCTCGTCGGAGAGCTGACTTAGCTCTAACTCATTCAAAACGACGTCGTTTTGACATAATTTGAATTTTAATATAATATAAAAATTAATTAAATAAAATTTAAAACAAAATAATAATATAATTTATATTTATTTAAAAAAACGGAGGAGAAGGTAGCCGGCGGCTAAGGGTTGAGCCCGCCGCCGCCACCACCTCCTCTTCATCGCTGGAAGGTGGGGGAGGGTCGGTTGGGGCCGTCGAGCCTTGGCTGAGGGCCGACGGCCCCAGCCGACTGACGGCGAGGGCCTACGTGCCCTCGCCCTAAATCTGAGCGAGGGTTGTGGCCCTCACCCAGATCTGGGGCAAGGGCACGAAGGCCCTTGCCGCCAATCGGTTGGGCCATAGCCCTTGGCCCAGGCTTGGCGGCCCTAGCCCTCACCGCCAACTACCTCCCTCCTTCTCCTTACCCCCCTCCCTTTTTTTTTTTTTTTTCATCCTCCTCCTTCCTCCTCCTCAACCGTTGGCTGCCTCCCCTTCTCCTCCTTCCCCTCTCGTCAGATATGGGCAAGGGCCATGAGACCTCGTCAAATCTAGGCGAGGGCCGCGAGCCCTCGCCAATCTGGGCGAGGGTTGACCCCCAACGGGCAGCAGCCCTTGGCCCGGCCAGGTGAGGGTCGCCGACCCTCGTCGAATCTGGGCGAGGGCTCGCGGGCCCTCGCCGTAAGTCGGTCGGGGTTACCGGCCTCTAGCTAGGGCCCAGCGACCCCGGCTTACCCTCTTCCCTCCGTCGCCTTCTTGTCGGCGGCGGTGGCTTAGCCCTCGCCCTCAGCCCTTTTTTTTTAATTTTTAAATTTATATTTTTATAAATGTTTTAAATAAATTTAATTTTATTAATTTTTATATTAATTTTTTACCACGTTAGCATCAAAACGACGCCGTTTTACACTTGTTTCGTCGGAAAAGACACGTTATGTTTTGGCCGGATGGGCATTCAAGTGATCTATTTTACTCCGATTTTGGCACTCAAGTGTACCTTTCATAACTTGTGGTACTCTAGGGTTCGCATCTCAATTTTGAAATATAGTAACTTGACATAAGTTATGAGAGATTTGAGTGTCTAGGCATAGTCACAATGTATGGAAGACTTTTTGGATAGAGTTGAGTGAGAGTATGTGGTGAAAAAGTGGAAGAAATACATCACAAGTGCCAAAACTTAGTACGGATGGATACAAAATTGCCAAAACTTCAAAATGTACACTTAAATGCTATTTAAAAAAAAATGGATACTAAAGTGCCAACTCCAACAAAATTTGCTGAAAATCGGACATGGTATTATTTTAATAAGGGATAAGTACAATAGAATCCTAAAACTTGTCACGAAAATGCAATTGAGTCCTAAAACTTGCAAAAAGTGTAATTAAGTCCTAAAACTTATCAAATTATTTTAATCGAATTATAAAATTAACACCGTTAGCCTTTTTAACGAAAAATGCTAACGTGGTGCGGACGTGACATTTAAAATGATTTTTTATTTCCATGTGGCTTTTTAATTTTTTTTATTTAAATTAGATTTAAAAATTAGAAAAGAAAAGCTAAAATTTATTTAAAAACAAAACAATTAAAAAAAATGGCCAAATTCCTTCACCGCCACCCATTGCCAGAGGGGCCAGCGACGGTCGCCGACCCCAGATCTAGGCTCCCTCGCCTGAGCTTGGCAAGGGTCACCAGCCCTCGCCTAGGGCCAGCGACCATTGCCAGCCCCTCCGGCAATGGGCGACGAGGGGAGGAGCTGCTAATTTTATCTTCTTATTTTTAACAATTTTTAAAAATAAATTTTAACTTTTCTTTTTATTTTTTAAATCTAATTTTTTAAAAAATTGAATAAAAAATAATTAACAAAAGCCATGTGGAAGATGAAAAATGATTTAAAATGCCACGCCAAAGCATTTTCCGTTAAAAATGGTGACGGTGTTAACTTTAGGACTCGATTGAAACAATTTGACAAGTTTTAGAACTTTTATTGCATTTATCCCTTTTAATAATAAAACCAATCTATGTGGCTTGTCTAAATGTCCACTCAACAATCAATATCCTAAAATGACATCATTTTGCCCCAAAATTTGATTTTTAATATAATATTGATTAAATTAAATTAAAAAGGATAGTAAATCAATTAGGGCCTCCACGGTCCTCGCCGTCATTGCCCCACCATTGCCATTGCTTGCAGTTGGCTAGGGTTGCCGGTCATTGGCCGGGGCCCAGTGACCCTAGTTCACCTTCACCCCACCATCATTGGCCCTTTTTGGTGATGGTGCGGTGGCATTGGCAAGGGCCGCGGAGCTCATCACTGATTTGTTGTCCTTTTTTTATCATTTAGTTTTTTAATTTAATTTAATGATTATTTATATTAAAAATCAAATTTAGGGGCAAAACAATGTCATTTTGAGCTTAATTAGCCACATCGACGCCATGTAAATACTTCTTTTTAAAAGAAATGCCACATGAATTAAAAATCTCATTAGAAAAACGCACATTAGTAGTTTGGTCAGAATCGTTATTGGCACTTAGGTACTTAAATGTTTTTTTCTTCTCCAATTTTGGCACTAAATGTACCTTTTGGAAGTTTTGATACTTATATGGGTGCGTTTGGGAAGACTTTTAGGGAAATTTTTTAGGAAAATGCAAACACCTTTGAGTTAAAAGTGTTTTTCAAAATGCAACTGTGTTTGGTAAATTATACTTTGAAAGCCCTTTGTGAAGCACTTTGAGCAAAATGGTGTTTGGGGAATTATATTTACAAAGCATCTTTGTGATAAAAAAAAATTATCAAAAGAAAATTTAAAAAAAAAAATGACCGGTAAGGGTAGCGGCCGCGGCGACCTGCGGCGACCCCAGATCTAGGGCGGCGAGGCCCAGCGACCTCAGATTTGGGTCATGGCGGCGTCGCACGACCTCTCGCAACCTTCGGCGACCCCGGATCCGAGGGCGACAAGGTTGCGCAATGCCACCTTGACCTTCGGCAACCTAGATTCGGGGCATCAAGGTCGTGGGAGGACCTCGCCGCCCTAGATTTGGGTTGCGGTAGGGTCGCGCGACCCAGATCAGGGGTGGCAAGGTCCTCCCGCGACCTTGCCGCCCCAAATCTGGGTCTCGGCGACCCAGACCTCGCCGTGACCCACCCCCTAGAGTTGGTCACACCACCCTTGACGATGGTTGTCTGGGGGATGGTTGCCGGCAACTGCCTGTCCTTTGCCGGCGACCGGTCGCAGAAAAAGAAGAAGGTCGCGCGAAAGAAGACGATGAATAGTAAGGGCGAAAACGGATAAACGAAAAATCAATGAGGATAATTTGGAAAGAAAAATTTTTTTTAGTCCCTCAAAAACTCAGCATTTTCAGTAAGTTGAAAGCCCAAGACAGCCCCTAACCTGCCTTGGGCTTTCAACCTTGTGAAGCTGGCATTTGGAGAATGCAAACCCAAAAAGAAATGCCAAACACACTTGCATTTGCCCAAGGGGCTTTGGACCCCCAAAGGGCTTTGGGAAATGGTTCCCAAACGCACCCTATGTCCATCCGTGCCAAGTTTCAGCACTTGGGGTATATGCACCTCATGAAAAATCCTAACATGGCCCAATTAGGTCCAGTTTGACTTGAAGATTTGCTTATTTATGATCAATCTTAATACCTGTCCCAACTTAAACCCATTCAATGATCACCAACAGCTTGACAATGAAATTTGTACGTGTTTGAATGGTTTATCAATATATATAATAGACAATCATTAGGAAAATAATTTTATCTAAAGTTAGATTTATTTGACTTTTCTTAGCTTCCAATTTTAAGTGGCTCTTCCCGTGCTTGATATGGAAATCTCTTAAGAGAAAATCTGAGACTTATGTACCTGTTCAAGTAACTTCACCAACGAAAATCTACAAAACGTCTCTACTAAATCAAGCAAGTCCCACTCTTCTTGTGGCTTAGCCATCGCATACCCCGCAATGGCCCAGCTAAACCAAATATGTATACAAAATCTCACCCAAAACCTAGTAATCTACCACATATGGCATAAAATCCTACCGACCCTCTAGCATAGTCAAAGTGACTAAATTTTGTGTATGTGAGTCTCACCTTGATGAAGCCCCCATTAGAGTACTTTGAGTTTCTTTCCGTGAAGCAATCGGGCTCTTTAAGTTCAGGCAAGACCAAACCACAATTAAGTATCATATAAATTGCAGACAACTAAGGCCCTGTTTGTTTGTGTTCTCTTTTTGTTCCCCGGAACACAATTTTTGTTCTTTTGTTCCAGGGAATAAAGAAAAAATAAAAATGCGTTTGTTTATGCTTCTTGTTCCCGAGGACACTTTTTGAAGAAACAAAAGAACAAAAACACAAAATTTATTTCTTTTTTTTTCTTCTTTTTTCTTTTTCTTTTTTCTTCGGCCGGCAACCTCGCCAGAGCGTCGCCGGCAAACGCACCCTAACCAGCTAACCTATCTTCAGGGAACTTCTATATGCATAACAGTCCCACTAGAATACACCTTTCCACTTGGGTTCTGTCAAATGAGTTGTGCAGGCATTCCTCCATCATCTCTAAGGCCCTACCTTCACTCCAAGCAACCACGCCTGAAGAAAAATTGGGAACTCATCCTTGATCATTGAGAAATCACCTCACACGTCCGAGAAGGTTGTGGTGATCACTTGGATGGGAAAATGCTCTATTCCTTTTGCCACTAACTATCTCCAATGGAAGCACACCAAAGCTATATATGTCTAACTTAAATTGGCCATCCATAGCATACTCAGGGGCTATGTAGCCGGTGCACTTCAGAAAAACAAGGCTTTTAGGCTATAATCCTCTATAATAATGAGCTTCATGTCAAGAACCAAAAGAAAAGACATACTAAGTTCCAATGACTATTTGTTCTCACTTCTTTTTCATTAGCTCCAAAGATTCTTGCCAAGCCAAAGTAAGATATTTAGGTTTCAGGTCGCCATCTAATAATATGTTGCTTGCTTTAAGATCTTGGTGGATTACTTGAAGTTTGAATCATGGTGGAGACAGAGAAGTCCTTTTGCGATATTGACAACGATGTCAAACTATCTTTGCCATGTCAACAATTGGCTTTTTCCTTGATCTATGGACAGTACAAAATTCGCATGGTCAATCTCAACAAGATAACTCATGAAAAGTGCAAGTTTAGATTATATTACTATGAAATAATATCATTTGATCAGTAGGGAATTAAAAAGAGAAATCGTCTGACCAAATATGAAGTAATTCAAGCTTTTGTTATCCATGTACTCGTGAAACAAGATTCTCTCCTGTCCCTCAATGCAACGGCCTAGAAGTCCAACAAGATTCTGGTGTTCAAGTCGTGCGATCAAGAGTACTTCATTCTTGAACTCTTGAAGACCTTGTCCTGAACTTTTTGATAGTTTCTTGACTGCTGCTACATGTCCTGTTCGAAGATTTCCCTACAAAATGGCAAAATCTTTGCTATATGCATCATTAGTTCAGTGCAGAATGATATATACAAAACTCTGTACCTTATAAATAAGACCGAAGCCATCAGCCCCAATCATATTGTCTTCAGAGAAATTCCTCGTGGCACTTTCAGTGGCGGCCAGATCGTATAATGGTAAATAAATGTCTTCTTCCTTGATTTCAAGACCTAGTAAAGTAGTATGCATTGATTTCCTTTAGCACAGGACTACGATAACTAACCAGCACGCCTATCAAACCAATAGAAAGAATGCTACTTTGAGTTTATAACGAAATCTGCCTTGATCGAGGACCAAGCTCACCTTTAATCCTGATTCTCCTTTTCTTATGCTTTACACCCCACAATGCAGTTCCGACAAAAAGCAATCCACCTACGATGGAACTCAGTACGACAGCTGCTAATATTATTTTCCTCCTCGTGCGGTCACGAATGGCATCTAGAGTAAAGAAAAAGAGTCTTGAAAATTAACTATTTCCAAACTTCTCTTGCCCAAAGAACCAGCATTTTGATAATTTAGCAGGAAAAAAAAAGTCAATCAGCATAAGTATGAATACCTAGTTCAGAAGCTGATAGGCATACGTTTAGAGTTTGCACGTTGTTCCATTCTTCGAGCACTCTCATGTCAATCAAATCCCCAAACCACATGAGGCAGCCACTGCCTCATCCTCTGATATCTGAATCAGTATAAGCCATGCACGAACAGTTCTTCAAGCACTCGTCCTTGCATTCCTTGAGGCTCATACTCCTGTTCACTGTTACCTCCAACAGGTCGGGCAGTTTAAATTTTTTAATTTTACTAGAACCCTTCTCCTTTTGAACAATTTGTGGGTATTGTCCTCTTGCATCCCCCGGAAAAATTGACCGCCCGTTCACCAGGCGACTTAGGCATGCACCCTTCCAGCCACCGATGCAGAGGGCATTAGCACCGCATTTGCCATAAACATCGCAACAATCACTGGGGAGCTCGTTTGTGACCCATGCGGTGCTTCTTGTTCTATTCACAACAAAAATTGTGTCATTCCCTCAGAGTTTAACTTCATTATCGAGAAAAGTTGCTTGTCCTGAACCTCAAGCATGAAGGAGATCTCACTTTCATTGTACACAAACAGGGGCGCCCCAGCTGGACTCGGTGTCATGGAAGTGCCAACGAATTGGACTCCGTTCCACTGCCCTGTTCGATATATTTTGCTATGCACATGCACTTGAACTACTTCATACTGAGGTAGACCCTGACTGTAGTTTAACTCGTGGACATAATCTCTGGGAGAAGGGTCACCCATGCTTTTCCACGCAGTGAGATGCCGTTCAAAACCCGTTTTCAGGTTCAACACCAGCTTCATGCCCACTAATAGCATGTTAGACAGGTAATCGAAGCTTTACCGCAAATAGGCTTCATCAGAACTCGAAACGGAGTTATCCCTAAGAACAAGATTTCCTGAATTTAGAAGCTACGCAATTGGATTCCGGAGGACCCTAGACAACTATGAAGACCCAACCACACCATTCGATTGGTTGAGAACAACTAGATTGCCCGCATTGCCAAATTTGAGAACACCGTTAAGATCTGCTAGCAGGTTGTCTCTGTTAGCAACCCACACAACCGTTTTAGGACTGAATCTGAGCCCCAAGTAGCTCATACTCGAGTTGCCAGGAGTAAAGAATCCTGGCTCAAAGGTTAGGTCTGAAGAAACCAATGTTTCTCCATGACTGATGGAACAATTCATGCCAAAGTATCAGCTGCAAATGACAAACCGATCATGGGGATGATGATGAAAATGGAGAATGTGATCTTTGCCATTGTTCGCAAATATCCTCTTTTAAGTTGTAACCCCATCTTTATAAGCAAATCATTATAAACTCATCCGCAACGTGAACACTATTCATACGGGTCCTCAAGATCTAAACATTTTTTATTGCTTTCCGCTTTAAGATCTACCGGTTCTTTGTAATGGTTTGCACGCGTATTCCCCTGTTTCCGTTCTTAACTCTGACTTCTTACATTTTTCCCTCTCCAAATCTCCGTGCACCACTTTATCCATATCCACTTAGTCCATAGCAGCCTTTCTGGATGCCCGTTGGATATTCTAAAAGGCACCACTTTTAACTCTGACTCACGCACCACTCTGTCTATGGGTTCTCCGTTCTTAACTCCGAGTCACGCACCACTTTTCACGTCGGCCATGTTCATGCCTCGTATTATTCCAGTTGTTTCATTCAACGTCAGATGAAACTCAAGACACTCTGACATCAACATAACACGTCTGCTCTATCGAACCCATCATTCCTGATCAAGAAAGATTTGGGGTCAACCATGCCAATTTGGACTTCAAGAAAATGTTGAATGAGTTAATTTCTTTTTGGTTTGTTTTTCATGTGTTAGTAGTCTGTTTAGCGGTTCTCCTATTATATGGGGTTGTTGCTGTACATGTTAAGTTAGTGGGCTATGGTGGTTACCTGTTGGTGTAAAGCCCATATAAAGACTATGGTGTCAGTTTTATAAATATTAAGCAGACAATTCTTTCTTCGTGTGTATTTCTCATTATTATATTTCAATAGTGGTATCAGAGCAAGGTTAGGAGGAAAAGTGTGTGTTTGATTGTTGTAAAAAGGTGAGAACCAAGGGAGAACTTTTTGCAGCAAGTACTTTTATTTGTAGCAGTCAAAAGAGAGTTTTGCAGCAGGCTATTTTCGTTTGTAGGAGCAGCAAGTTGCTTCAGTAGTGGTACTATTTTTGCAGCAGCAGTAATGGCCTCAAAAACATTCGTACAACCAGCTTTTCCATACTATGATGGTCACTATGATCATTGTAGCATGCTAATGGAGAATTTTCTCAAGTCCAAGGAGTATTGGGATGTTGTCACCTCAGGAATTGCTGAGCCTGAAGGAGCCGTGTTGACAGCAGCACAAAAAACAGCTTTGGATGCATCAAAATTGAAGGATCTCAAGGCCAACAACTACCTTTTCCAAGCAATTGACAAATCCATTTTGGAACCAATTCTTTGCAAGGATATCTCCAAGCAAATATGGGATTCTGGGATTCCATGAAGAGGAAGTATCAAGGCTCAGCAAGAGCAAAGTGGTAGGAGCTTCAAACGGTTCGTTGGGAGTTCAAAATGCTATGAATGAAGTCGGGAGAGACAATTACAGATTTGTTCTCTGGACAATGGCAATTGTCAATAAGATGTGAATTCATGGTGACAAGACAGAGGATGTCACCATCATTGAAAAGATTCTTCAATCTTTTTGGACGCCTGTGAAGGATAGAAGGAGAAGTAGGAGGAGTCAGTTTGAAGATTGAGGAATAAATTGGACAGTTATGCTAGTTGGAAGAAGTATACTACAGAGAGAAAGCTTGTTACGAGAAGTGAAGATCAAGTGGCTGATACATTCACCAAGCCTCTAAAGTTGCCCATGTTTCAAAAGCTGAGAAAGCTCCTTGGTGTTTACTTGTTGGATATTCCAAAACTGATTGTTTGCAACATCAGTTTAAGGGAGGGAATGTTGAATGAGTTAAATTTCTTTTTGCTTTGTTTTTCATGTGTTAGTAGTCTGTTGAGCAGTTCTCCTATTACATGGGTTTGTTGTTGTACATGTTAAGTTAGTGGGCCACGATAGCTACCTATTGGTGTGTTAAAAATGATATCAGATATTTCCTTGAAGCAGTGGTCGCTTAGAGCACAATCAAGGTATATGACATTATCCCCAACCCAGCTAATGAACAGATGAGGAAATATCACTCTTCAGGTAAAAACAATTACTCAGAACACATGCCTTTAGACAATTGTATCTGGATGTTCTGTCAACTAGCTAATCCCAAACAACAGTTACACAAAAGAAAATCCTACTAACAAATCCGAGGAACTGGAAGTACAGACTTAAGCCGCACCTATTTCCCCTTTCGGTGGTAGAACCATCCACAACATCACCTGATATTAACAATCTAGCAATCCACTGAACAGCATTCTACCGGCTATCCTCCATGAAACTAGAGTATCATTTCTGAAATGCATATGCTCTCAAGTATACATTTTTCTCAGATTCACCTCCAATTGCAACTATCAAGGCACGGCTATATCAGCTCCCATCAACTTCCACCTGTATCAGTATCTTATAATATTTATCACCTCCGTATATTGTTCTTCATCCCATTCAACTCTTTCTTGGGTTGAGGGACAAAATTGTTTACAAACACAAATATCCCAAAACACAAGTGTTGGTGAAGGAGCGAGGAAGGAGAAAATAAAGAGTAATGGTTCTTCGATATTTCTATTTCGTTTGCTAGGGGACCAATTTCCAATTCGGAGAGTGAGAGAAGAAGGATTTATAGCTTATTCAATGGAATGGAACAATTCGGCACTTGATCATTATAGTTCAGATTCCCCGAGGTAGATAGTCAGAAAGATGTGCCCTGAAATTAGCTTTGAAAGGTAAAATTATAACTTCCATTAGAAAGTTCCTTTCTTTGTCCTTCCTTTTTAATCTTTAGAAGTGAGGGGAGTCGAGGAAAGGTGTGCTCATTTTACTCGTTACGATCCCTCTTTAGTGGCTAGAAAGGTAACATGCTTTGGTTAGGATGAACTCAAAAACAATCTGATGCTTGAGAGAGCAACTTCTTTGTCTACTTGATAGATTTACCTGTTACAACCCCTCTTAACTGGCTAGAAAGGTAACATGCTTTGGTTAGGATGGAACTAAAAGAGATCCGATGCTTGAGCTAGCAACTTCTTCGTCTCCTTGATAGATTCAATTGAGCAGGATATAGCTATATGGTCAAATTCAGTCAGCCCAAAATGTATTTTCTATTAATTCCTAGCCCCAGCAATTCCTATTGCTTCACCTGATAGTATCAATACAGGAGAGAGGGACAGGCCTGATCCTGAACCAAGCAGTATCCACGTGAATTAAGTTTTTTTTCTCGTCACCTGAAGCGGTCTCATTCTCAATGGATCACAGAGATGATTGAATGCAGCACAAGACAGTCACGATCATAAACAATAAAGAGACATATGTCAATAAGTGAAAGGGGTGAAAAATTAAGTAAAGCATAGAGGGCTTAAAAAAAAACTCAATTCAAATTCCTTGTCCATGGGCATACAGCACAATATATCAGTAAGTCTTAACAAATTCGACGCAAGACTGACCTCTTATTCTATTCCTGTGTATTCTGATTTTTGGTCATGCATTCCAAAGGCATGTCAGTTGCAAATTCGCCCACACAATCAGAAGATGGTGGTTTCAAACTTTTCTGAGCACAGCCTTAAGGTGGGGCTGAAGACTAGTCATGGCAGTGGCCATTTCAACAACATAAGACAATTCCCCATTGACCAGCTTGAACACTCGAGTGATGTCTTTCACCTGCCAACAAGAAGAAAGAGGTCGGTAGTTGTGAAAAGAAAATTAAGTTGTTCCCAGCAATGGGGGGCGGCGGCAGAAGCAGTTCAGTAGTTAAAGATCACCTATGCTTACTAGTCTATTAGCCAAAAAAAAAAAAAAAAAACAACATTTCGGTAACCTTTTTTATTTTCAGAGAGGAAATCTACCTTGTATTCGGTCCAAACAAACCAAGCAGGAAAAGGAAGAGTTGCAATACTAGGATTACATAAGGAAAGGAGAATCTAAGTCGAACCTTGGAGGCGTTGCCCACGAGGTCACTCTTAAGGCAGATGACTTTCTGGTCCGCGTCGAAGGTCCCCTTCTGCAATGACAAGAAGAATAAAAAGGGCGAAGAAAAATAGGGACCGAGAAGAAGCAGAAAAAGATGGGCGTGGGAGGGAAAGAGAACCTGGACTTCAACGAGGCCGGTGCTCTGAGCAAGGACGACCTCGAGAGAGCCGTCGAGCTTGGGGCGCCAGAAGCCGGACTCGGAATGCATGGGGAGGGAGGTGAGGGGGTTCCAGGTCCGCTGGGAGTAGGCGAGGACGGGCTTGCGAGGGTCGGGATGACAGAAGGTGAGCTCCTCCTTGTAGGCGAAGGAGTCGATGGTGGGATACAGGCCTCGCCCTTCCCCTCTCCACGTCCCCACCAGGTACCCAATCCCTTCCACTGCTCCCTGCATTCTTCTCCCTCCTCCTCCTCGTGTTGCCCTCTGGTTTTCTCCGCTGTCCTTGGCTCGCTGCTCTCGGTTGTCCCTCTCCTCTGTTCTGCCTCTGGAATTCCGTCGTCTTCTTCATCCGATCTTTAGGACCATCGGGCTCCCTTTCGGGCCCAATGGGCGATGACTGCCGGGGTCTACCAAGGAGATATTCTCTCTTTTAAAATTCAGTTATTTCCTCAACTCGAGTTTAACATTTGCTCTTTGCTATTGACCGTATATTCCGTTATTTTCATTTTTGATCCCTGAATTTGTGCATCAAACCCTTCAACCTTTTCATTTCCCTTATCAGTCCCTTTTAACTTGCATAACTCCTCTAACCAATCCCTCATATTTCAATTTCGATTAATTAAACTTAACATAACTGGTTCAAGTATGATATTGAAAGAACTTTTCTCAACTAATGTATGCAACTAAAAACCCTGAGATCAAGATGATAGCAGAACTTTGATAAGACATTTCTCAGCATAAGCACGTTGCTCGAGCTTCTCCATATTAGATTTGTGCTAGTTTCAATTGGTCTGTCAATATAGTTGAAAGAAGGGTTTTTTTTTTTTTATATTTTTTTATGGAACTCTTTGATCTTCTCTTAATTTAGTGAAATTTAAAAAAGAGAGTAAAATTTTCAAGCAAAAGAAGGATAGAGATGAGAATTTCTACAAAGTTGTTTATGATTAAGTAATACGACGATAATTCTTTTTTACTAATTTAATGTACTTCTTTCATATAGACGTGAGATGATATCGTTCGTTATAGTTTAAATATATTTAATGAATGAAAGTATTTGTATAAAACATAAATAACTAGACAATTTATGGATATTGACTCCTGTTTAATTATTAAATATATTTATAATATCTCGTCGAGTATTATACTTTTACATGATTTGTGGTGTACAAATCAAACAGTGTTCATTGTCCATCGATTAATAATAATCATGAAACTATTATGTGGATATTACTTATAAAAAGCATTCGAAATGATAAAGAGATTGCCATAAATGGTGATGAGCTGAGGCTACTGTTGATGGTGTGTGCGTGCAAAGGGGTCTTCCAGGCATAACCCACCAATCGATCTGAGAGAGAGAGAGAGAGAGAGAGACAGAGGATCAAATGGCCAAGTGTCCTTGTGTTTATTTATGCCCGGAAGACCCCTTTGACCATTTCCTAGAACAACGTCGTGACAACTTCCTTTACTCTTTGGCATCTCTCTCTCTCTCTCTCTCTCTCTCTCTCTCTGCCATTTATTCTTCTGATTTGTCAAATTATAGCTCTCTCTCCCTCCCTCCCTCCCCCTCTTCCAACAATTGCCTGGTGTTGTCCTTGATCATTGAAAGCGCAGGATGATCCTCCTCGATGTACCTTTCAGAGAACTAGCATTAGAAACAGCTCATGGACGATAAACATGCACCTGACATTGTCCTTTCGGTTACAAACCAACATCTCTCTCTTCCAATAATCCATCCCTCCAAAAAGTTTGACCCTCAGTTTGCGCCCCCATAATCATCATGTTATTCGGGTCAGCGTGTTCGTGTCTGTCGAGATTGAGAAACATAGAGATGCTGGAGCCAGTGCGTTCCTCGAATGGCCTTTCTATTCATTGGTCAGTGTTTCCCATACGCTTCCTTCATCGGTTATGTTATTGCTCCGCGCTCTGCATCATACGCTAGTTTTGGGACCTGATCTACGTGCTTAAGTATTTTATATGCGGCAGGCCTATATCAGCATTCACGGATTATCTTAATTGAACAAGTTTTGCCCGACTCCCATGTCCCCACCCTGCGTCAATAGACGTGCCTGCCACCCAATCCTCCCCGTTGATGGAGACCACTGCAGATGTTGGTCTCTCCTTTATTTGAGACAGAGATGCATCCAATAAATTTTGATTTGATACCATGGCAAATGCGAGTCATAGTTTGCAATTCCAAGCATTCCTGGAATAACGATCAGAAGCTTCCTTTTCTTTTTTCGAAGACGAAAATGTGATTTTGTCCAAATAAAACCTGCCCTCCTCAAGTGAATTCGACATCATTTCAGCACAAGTTCACATGCTCTGTTTTCCCTCCTTTTAGTGCAGAAATGTTGTGATGGATAGAGTTTCGATCGCCAGATTCCTGTTGGTGCCTGAATCGTGAAAAGGTGAGGCATGCCTGATCTCATCTCCCAATCTGATTTCGATCCACTTTGTTCCAATTTAATATGAATTGTAGCGATTGTATCTCTAAAGATGAATGTGCATCCTATATGATTGATAAGGAGCGCACACAAGCCAAGCAAACCTGAAGTTATGGACTCAATCCCCAAGAATGATACAAACGGATGTTACGACATGCCTCGCAACCCCAAAAAGCCAAATCAAACAGCCAAAGATGTCTCCAAGTCTACAGCTGATTCACCTGCTATACCTGCAAATTCTGATCCATTTCCCAAAGATTGTGAAGTTGGATTGAGAAAAGTTGAACGGGAAAACAAGAACAATGCAACCGTTGATGGACTCCCCATTTGCCAGCAGCAGATTCCAGGCCTAACAAGAATGCATGCCAATAATCATGACCACAATGAAATTCCAACAGCTTCATCTGCAGCGACATTGACAAGTAGACCACTCACACTGATGACGCTGCAACCGCAATCAAATACAAAGAACTGCAATAGCCAGCAGGGATCGAGCCGTTCTAACAGCTTGGAGAGCTCGGGTGTGATGCTGAGGCCCCACACAGGTGGGGATGTTCGATGGGAGGCCATCAATATGGTGTCCAAGGGAGGTCCTAAACTTGGCATGAGCAACTTTCGGCTCCTGAAACGCATAGGATATGGGGACATAGGAAGCGTGTATCTCGTGGAGCTCCGAGGAACCAACACTCACTTTGCCATGAAAGTGATGGACAAGTCATCCCTTGCCAGCAGAAACAAACTCCAGCGAGCCCAGACCGAAAGGGAGATACTTGGGCTCCTCGACCACCCATTCCTGCCCACTCTTTATTCTTACTTCGAGACCGAAAAGTTCTATTGCTTGGTCATGGAGTTCTGCAGCGGAGGAAATCTGCATTCCCTCCGTCAAAAGCAACAAAACAAGCGTTTCACAGAAGAAGCTGCGAGGTTCGGTACATTTCTTTCCTTCATTCAAGTTAATTAACCAGCTTTGTGACTAAATGCTGCTTCCTTTCTCCAAAATCTCATCTTTAATTCAACAAGCAGTGCTTACCATTCTGTGATAGATCATCAATTCATCAGATCTCCATGAGCGAGCACCTAACGAATTACTCATACGAAACATCCTAATTTCAGGATAACGATCCATCTTTTCTCTAAACTGTGATTAAACCAAATAGATAGATTAAGGTTTTGTGGCTCAGAAAATCTGTTGTACCTAAATTCTAGGATATCTAGACATATTTTTAGGAAGATGGAAATCTGAAGGGTGATCAATGGACCACAGCATACGTCTAAAGTTAGTAATGTGTGTCAATCGATTAACCGGTTAATTGTAACAGGTTTTATGCATCGGAGGTGCTGTTGGCGCTGGAGTACCTGCACATGCTAGGTATTGTATACAGGGATCTGAAGCCAGAGAACGTGCTGGTGAGAGACGAAGGGCATATAATGCTTTCAGACTTCGACTTATCACTACGGTGCTCGGTCAGCCCAACACTAGTGAAGTCCTCATCGATACATGTAGGTGGCGGCAGCGGCGGCGGCAGCAGCAGCAACGGTCTTTCGTCTGGGGCCATCTTGGATGATGAGTTTGCGGTGCACGGTTGCATGCAGCCATCCAACTTTCTGCCACGGATATTGCCCGGGAAGAAGAACCGCAAGTCTAAATCGGACTTCGGGGTGATGATGGGGGGAGGAGGGCCGCAGTCCCAATTGCCCGAGCTGATGGCAGAGCCAACCAACGTGAGGTCCATGTCCTTCGTGGGGACCCATGAGTATCTGGCTCCGGAGATCGTCCGTGGAGAAGGACATGGGAGTGCGGTAGATTGGTGGACGTTCGGCATATTCTTGTATGAGCTGCTGCATGGCAACACTCCTTTCAAGGGCTCGGGCAACCGGGCCACTCTCTTCAACGTGGTGGGGCAACCCTTGAGATTCCCAGAGACCCCACAAGTGAGCTTCATGGCGCGGGACTTGATACGAGGCCTCCTAGTCAAGGAGCCCCACAAGCGCATTGCCTACAAAAGAGGTGCCACTGAGATCAAGCAACACCCGTTCTTCGAAGGAGTGAATTGGGCCCTGGTGAGGAGTGCGCCCCCTCCCCACCTACCTGATCCCGTCGACTTCTCCCAGTTTGCTGTTAAAGATCCAAAGGTAGAACACGCCAAGAAGAAGACGATCACTGATAATAATACTACTCTTTATCAGAAAGACGACAATCCTAGTGACTCTTCCTACATAGAATTCGAGTACTTCTAACAATTATGGACAATGGCGGATAAATTTATCACCGACATTTGATGTATACATGAATAGAAACTAAAGGTTTTGCAGTTTGAGCGCCGTGGCACCTCTCTCTCTCTCTCTCTCTCTCTCTCTCACTAGAAGGAAGGTGCGAGGGTGGAATTGGGATGAGTCACCAGTGCACTTTGCTCTGCAGCTAGAGAAAGCTTGACACCATGTTCCCCTGGACATGTGATATGTTTAACTTGTGTTGTTTGGGATTTGAATTCCTCAGTTCAGTTGCCCCCAACAGCAGGGAACTGCCGACATAAGGACAACGGTATATGGCCGTAGCAGTCCTACTGACCGGGAAATTTACCAGAAAGGACGTCTAGTAACGGCCTGAAGTGATGTCTTGGGCAGAGTTTTATAGGAAATATTAAGGCAGCTTTATGAGCTCAGTACATGTAGCTTTCTTTTTTGAAGGCTTCTTCTCTCCAATAATCTAAGGTTGTACAACGTAGGGGTGTTGGATTTTATGGTGGGCCAGCTCCCACCTTGAAATCTAGAACCTAACCAGTTAGAATTGGTTTCCCCGTTGGTTTTAGGTTTAATTTAGGAACTGGCCGAGTTAACATCTCAACTAATTCTTACAAAATGATAAATTTCCTCTGCTCACTTGGATTTGCGAGGCAATCATTTGACGCTCTTGTTGATGGTATTGAGTATTGAGAAAAGCCATATACAAGCTCGTGAATATCTTCGGCCAGGGAGTCTTTTTGTCAATAGGGGTGATAAAAATGCCCTGTATTTTCCCTACTCTTCTTTATCCCATCTTTCACTACTTGCCACGGCTATCCATCCATCTTGTCAGGGACTGCTAAGATGGAGATAAAAAGAATTTTTTTTTTCTTTAAGATCAATGTATGTGCATGTGTCCGCTGCATTGCCAACTAAACTAGATTGAAATTGCGGATTCAATAAAAAGAGGACTCCAAACGTGGGAGCACTCCTCAATGCACCCTTCATCACTTACAAAGTTCGTCGAGAGCTTTAGAGAGGTGCGGTTCTACCCTAGACAGCCGGCTCCCAGGTGTACAAGACCGTCTGTTGTGGTTTCAGGATAGTGCCTACATTTTGATATAGGATCAGCTACTGGGGATGTACATGCTACATACGCACCAATACCATCCACGGAGGTAGGTGAAATATTACAACACAGAAAAGCAAAATATGGAATTGCAACGCACGCCAATATTACCTGCATTTCATATAGGATCAGCTGCAAGGCTTTCTACAGCGTGCGACAGAGACGGGATAAGGAAGAGGGGGCACCCGACGCAGGAGAATCAGTCAATCGAGTTAAAGAAGTTGACTTCAAATCAATCAAAATGGCGGGGAGGTGCTGGAACTCGACCATCTGGTACGCCTGCCCCTGCGCCTCTCCCTCTCCCTCTCCTTCTCGCAACTTGGTCGTCCGCTCCACAGTCGGATTCCTCCAAGATATCGCCGAAATCGCCCACAACAAAGTCAGCCCTCAGCCCTCAGCCCTCACCCTTCTCTCTCTCTCTCTCTCTCTCTCTCTCTCTAAGTCTGATCGAGGCTTACTGCGACTTGGTAGGTGCTCATCGCAGCTGGTGTATCGACGGCCATCGGGCAGCTGTCCAAGCCCTTCACATCGCCGGAGGGAGATGCCAAGCATTTCGATTTCAGAGTCGCCTTTCGTTCCGGTGGTTTCCCTTCCTCCCACTCCGCCGTGAGTCCCCCACCCCCCTTTTCCTTTCCCTTGTGAATTGTACTATATTATATGTGGCGTCGACTCCCCTCATTCCGTCTCTTTGATTTGTCTTCCATAGGCAGTTGTGGCCACCGCTACCTCCCTTTCTTTCGAGAGGTAACCCCCCGCTTTCTCCATTCAGATTCTCAGGATATGATTGATGGTTTGAATGTTTTCCCTAAAGCCCCCTGCGTCGCCCTTCCTGATTTCAGGCGGCGCCTGGTGTTTCCCCATAACAAAAACCTTAACTTGAGCCTCGTGACGGCAATATCCCATCTCCCTTTGCTCTCCACCTAGTTTGGGTATTGAATGTCCGGATAAGATTAGCTGATGTCTGGTCTCGAGGGAATGTGTAGCGCGTGTCTTTTCTTCTCGGGCGTTTTCTGCTTTTTTTCGTGAGGTTCACATTCTTTTCTACCTTCCCTTTTGGCAGGGGATTCTCAGATTCAATCTTTGGACTCTCGGTTGTGTATGCTGCACTTGTCATGTATGATTCCCAGGTAATCTTCTTCTTTTTATTTCTTTGTCTAGTTTTTGTTTTTTCATATCATTCTTGCCTTGGTGCTTCTGAATTCTTCTTATCCTTCCAGACTGATGTTTCAAAGCGGGCTACTTACTCCTTTAATCTGGCCTATTTTGTACACCTCACATATAACTGTTCCATTTGAAGAGAATACCTCCTTTTGTTAGTTCTCTGAGGATTCATAATAATAAGAATTAAGGATGCGTGGCATTGGGTAGCGAACTGTATGTTGGTCCTTTGTTTGAGTTTTAACTGTTTCTTGCGAGGTGGCTCATTATGCTTTTGTGAAAAATTACCACCCTGTATGTATTTTCATCATGTATTCTATGAAGGTAGACAACCTTCAGATTTGGCCCCAAATAAAATCGTTACCTCACCTTCCTTTGTTATTGTGATTTATCCCCTGACGGCTGAAAGATTGAGAGGAATTGTCCCTGTATAGTTGTAGCTTCTTTCTGCTCCCACTTCTTGCACAAACTACAGTGTATTTCTGTTCATCTTTTTACTTCAGTGGTCTCTTTAAAAGGACTGCATGGTCTGGTTTGGCTTCCTCCAGCCTTTTCTCCTTTCTAACTCAATTTGGGGTTCTATCTTCCATCTGAGAAATTCATTGCCTGATCATGTGCTTAATGCCTTTGAATGCTAATCATGGGCTAACTCCTTCGTCTGTTTAAAAGACTATTGCTCCTATGAAACTTCCCTACAGTTGATTAGCTTAATAGCTGAATATTGATCACTTGATTGGTCGTCATATCAGAAGCCTTAAGCACCTCCTCACCTCCTTTGGTATCCTAGCAGACAGAGAGGTGGGGTAGGATGATCTGATCAGATGCTATTCAGGTCTGTAAGTACCTGGCTAGGAACAATGCCTGTGAACTGTATGCCTAACAAGTATATCTGAGCAGTAGCTTGGGACTTAGGCTGTAAAAATGTAGCCAAGGAATTAAAGCATTTTCAATGAAAAGATTAAAAATCTCTATTCATCGGACAGAAGCTTCCATACTTAGAGTTGCAAGAGAGAAATTGCAGCATGTAACTCAATAGCAAAAACTTGCTCAATAATGGAATTTAATGACTCAACCAATGAGTTATCCATTTGAAATGCATGTAATTGAGAACTCTTCTTAGTCCTAATCCAAGTTAAAGTAGGAAAATCTTAATTAGGAAGACTAATATCCTAATTCAAATGCCATTGCCCCCAATTCTCCATCAAGAAGCTTGCAGTTTTTCATTCAGCAGCCCTTATTATAATTACTAGCTGCATTCCCCTCTTCAACACCTAATAAGAGGAATAAAACAGGTGGCCCTGGAATTCCACTTATCAAATTTTCACTTGACGAAGATTTTAGTATTTTAATTGTTATGGCATGCAGCCTTTTTTTTTTAAATTATTTTTTATGAGATATCACTTGCAATTTTGATGCTATTCTTAATGATTCTCCCCTAGACCTCAGCAGAATTCACTGTGACACTCTACATCCAGACAACAAGCAGATAGGAACTCCATCACTGTGTGCTGTTCTATTTCTGTCCCCACATCTTCTAAAAGCATTTCTTTCCATCCACATTAGCCTTGTCTATAATTTAGCAATTATCTTTGCCCTGTATTTATTAGTTCAGCAATAATGGACATCATATATCATAACTCATTTATCGGCAAGAAATAAAAATTGCAATCAGTGGCTATTAAAAAGGATGGGGATGAATAGCAACTTGACATATATTATAGCTTTATATGTTAGTCTATTGGACTAAGCCCCTCAAAAGAATGCTGCAGAAACAACGTCCTGTCTGAAAGCAAAGCCAGTGAATTTGAGAATACTCGTCTGCCAATGGACACAGATTCAATGTGAGAGTGAAGTCAAAGTTCATGATTTGTCTACTAAAAATAATTTTTAGTTCCCTCTCATGGTTGTCTTGGGATTGAGTTGCCATGAAGTGATATAAGACTATAGAGAGGAATCAGAGGATCAGACTCACAGGATGCCTAGATTTAGACATTGAAGGACTTTGGATTCCTGGGAAATTGCTGGAGTTGTCCAACTGTTGTTAATTGTAGTCTCGTTGCTTTTGTATTTGCTGCATGACCTAATGGTTTTGGACTGCGGAACTTCTTAATATCATAGAGGTCAACCTGTTCGTGGTTTAAGCCCTTTTATGGTTCATGACATTTGAAAATTTATGACTAGGAAGTAAGGAGGCACCGCTATTTTGTTAGACTGGTGACCCACTTGTAAGAGTACAGTAATTATTAGTCTGTGTTTCCTTGTAAAGGCTGGGGATGATAATTCTTGCGACGATTGTTTATGGTAGGTATCTGTAACCAGCTGCATACATTGTAGAAATGTAGATCAAATATTCTGTGGTTTGGTCGGCTGAATTGGGGAATCTTCCACCGGGTTTTCTTGTGTTGTATGTGCAGGGCGTAAGAAGAGAAGTGGGGAAACATGCCAAGGTGATGAATGGAGCTCTGCTCAAGAAAGCACAAGTGAAATCTCCATCCGTGGAGAGTGACACAGTGGGAAAGTCATCTTCATTACCCATCAATTCAGGTCGAAGCAGCCAGTTTCCGAGAAAACTACAATTACGAATGGGTGATGATGGGGAAAATATATCTGGTATAGTTGGAGAGAGTGGAACCGGGCTGAAAGAATCGGTCGGGCACACGGAGGTGGAAGTTTTAGCCGGTGCTGTATTGGGCTTCGTGGTCAGCGTGGTTGTAAATTCCTTGATGTAGTAGTAGTTTTTTCTACTATGCCTCCATTTTTTTGGTCCTTCCTCCTTAAGTTTGGAATGGAAACTAGATTGGAGTCCCATGATCATGTGTGACCTTGGCGACTCCTTTAAATCGTTATACTTCTTAGTGGGGATAAGTACACTAATGGTGCCATAAGTTGTGTACGGCGCTTACTTTGGTACCAAAAGTTTCCGTCGGATCATTTAAGTGCCAAAAAATTTGAAAAACGCTCACTTTGGTGCCAACGCCAATCGGATCGGCCGGAAATCTGACGTGGCCTTTTTTTATTAATTTCTTATGCTGATGTGGCTTGCCGGAGTTTCTATTAGATCACTTAGGCCTTCAAACAACGTCGTTTTAGCATCCTAACACCAAAACGACGCCGTTTTGTGTCTTTCCCCCAAATTCAAAACCCTAAATCCCCAAACGACGCCGTTTTGTGTCGTCTTCTTCCCCGAGCGGATTCGTCTTCTTCCCCGAACAGATCCAGCAACACCAAAATCACCAAACCAACAACACCAGCAGCGGAGAACCAGCAACAGCAGTAATTTTCCAGAAAAGAAACCACGCATTCGCCTCTGCCCTCCTCCGGTAGTTTTCCTCCATTTTTAATCACCTTATCAACCTTTCAAATCCTCGAATCTCAGCCTCATCACCGCCTTTTCCCAAGGAATATCGTCGGGTGCAGAGGAAACGCGGACTCGAAGAATCCCCAGAAGCACGAGCGATCCGGCCAATGGTAGTCGCGAAGATTTGGAACGCCACGGAGGTTGTTGGCGAAGCCAGCTACTACAAAGGCGGCGGCCGTGGCCTCGCCATCCCCTCCTCCGCCCTCATCGTTGACACCTCCCTCTTTCTCGAGTTTTCTGTTCGTTTTTTTTTTATTTCTTTCTTTTGTCTTGCTGTGGCAAGCAACTACAATGGAGGTTGAGGGATGACGGCTGAGCGACGGTGGCCGAGGGACGGCGGCCAAGTGACGGTGGTTGAGGGATGGCGACTGAGCAATGATGGACGAGCAATGGCGAACAAAAAAACCCTAATTTCAATCTCCAAATAAAATTAACAAAACAACGTCGTTTTTGTGAGGGTATCCACGTAGGACGGCAAAACGACGTCGTTTTCTTAAGGAAGACGGAAAACGACGTCGTTTAAAAGGCTTCTTGATTTTTTTTTTAAATATAAAAGCCACGTAATCATTTTGGCCGGAATCTGTCGTCGGTGGCACCAAAGTGATCGTTTTTCCTCCGATTTGGCACTTAAGTGATCCGGCAGAAACTTTTGGCACCAAAGTAAGCGTCGTACACAACTTATGACACCATTAGTGTACTTATTCCCTTCTTAGTGATTGCAAAACAATTGCGGGAATAATACGATAAACGCACTAGGCAACCGTTTTCTGGTCATGGCAAGGTAGCGTGCGGGCCCTGTAATGATACACTGACTTGAAATGCGTGGGGTTCTCAGGTTGGTGTGGTCCATTAGTGCTTCGGACATGATCCCTCTTTTCGGTCCGGAGCCCGCTAGTCAATGGACCTACTTGCCTTGCTGGTGAACCAGCAGCAGAGATAACACTCGTTTTATTGGTGTGGTGATTGCTACGAAGACAATTTCTTGATGCCCGTGAAAAGGACATTGACATTCTAATCCAAAAAAAGAAAAAAGAAACCGATAAGAAAATAAGTTATGGATCACCCTTTTCTTTATGGCAACAGAGTATTGTTTTGCTTCTCCATTTCCCAGCAACAAAATTCCCATCTCAAACCACATGGCTGAGCATGACGGTGTACAGAATAACGAACTTCCATAGGCCCCTTCCTCAGGGGGGCAGGGCCCAGTTAAGTGGAGGAGCCCCACTGTAGCGGGCCCAGCCAGCCCAGAGTGCCATCACTGATCCCTTTTCCCATTCAAAGCGTGAGTTTGTGACGTGGCGGTGGATGAGGTGCTGAGCTGTCGGGATGGGGGGCACGTGGTTGCAATTGGGGAAGCTTAGGGCGCCTCGGCTTCCACGTGCACGACACCTCCCGAGGTGTCCCCTCTCCTCTGTTCCTTCCTATTTCAGTGCTGATCTGCAGAGGGAAGAAGGATCGATCTCTCGGTAAGAAGAAAAAGATGTCAGGAGCGCAGGGGGCAGAGCCCAAGGAGTCGAAGACGGCGACGACGTACGAGTCGGTGGAGGGAGGGGAGAACAGGACGAGGACGGACATACGCATCCCTCAGGACCAGGGCGGCATTCAGGTGGACATGCTGCAGGAGAAGGTCCCCGATGCCACCGGGTACGGCGGCCCCGTCTTTGGTGCTGGTGCCGCCGCCAGTAAAACCAAGGATGAGGAGGCGGAGGACAAGCAGAAGCTCGACTTAGGCGTCACTGGCACCGGATGATGTTGAGAATCACGCGAACTCTCTTAACTTCGTATCTGTAGCCTGTAGCCTCTCTCTCTCTCTCTCTCTCTCTCTCTCTCTCTCTCTCTCTTATATCTCCACTGGGGCTGTATGCATTTCTATATATTCGAAGAAGGAAACTACAATATATATATGCAAAAAGAGAGAGAAGTAAAGGGGGCGGTGTAGTGTTGGCAATTTGATGTCGTCTCCTTTTGATTTTCTTCCGCTCTTCTGCCACCTAGCTGATCATTTTGTGCTTTATTTCAATGTAATCGCTTTGAATCGACAATAACGCCATCGTTATCACCTCTCGCACAATCTTAAAGAGGTACTAAGACTTTTATTAAATGCTAATCTCATTTTCTCATGCGGCACGAATCGCATTATTAAGTATACAGAACAGTCATATATATGAACTGTTCCGTGGGAGATCCTTTTAATCAAGACACATTTCTTTAATTACATACTCTATGAACATCAATTCCATGTTCCACCCCCGCCAAACAAAAGCTTAACCTCAATCCTAAATTACTCAAACCATGCTGAAAAATAGGAAAAAAATAAGGGAGTCAAACTTAAAGACAAAACGGCAACTCTTCTGGATTTTTGATGATATTTCAAAATAGTATTGATTATTTCAATTATTATGCTAATTCAAAAATATAAAAAACGGGAGTAATTTTTCAACGTACTGAACACATAGAGTTATTTATTTTTCTGATTGATGCATTGAAATGCATTGGAGTGATAGAGGTCCACCAAATTAACGGAAAAACAAGGGCCAAATCAAGACTATTCCTCTCGTTCTACATTTAAATCTTTTCTCCTTTCCTTGGAATGCAAAACCACAAGCCCTGAACTATTCTATATTCACCATAAAATAGAAGAACTATAATAGCAACTTTCCAAAACTCTCTGTCTTTTGTTTAGAAACTCCAGTTGTCATCCAACGACATCTTCTGTCTGCTGACAATCTCGACACAATGCGAGATTCAATATCCTATCATGGAGTAGTACCTCTTAAATCACAGACGATCAAATCCCAAAAAAAAAAAAAAAAAAAAAAAAAAAACCCTTTAGTTAAATCTTCAATATAAGCATCCCATAGCAACTTGAAATGAACACGACGGCCAACGACACGTAACTTCTCCTTTACTTACTTCCACAGTCCTCGAATAGTCTCTCCTTGTATTCGACATATAAGAGACGGAAACCTTTATGATTCGTACGTATCTTAGTAATCATTTTCAGCTCAAATAAAGAATCGGGAATGTTCTGTTGCCCAATTCTCGACCCTTGGTATTTCAACCAGATCTTCACACAACCGCTGCCACACGTACCGCGTTCATTTTTTTTTTCCTTTTTTCTTTTGGATTAGCTTCAGATTTCTTTTGAACAATGCTCCATGGGAGACCTTATCTCTGAAACAAACAATAACGGGATGAAGTCATCTGCAAACGGGCCTATGGGAGCACCGACAGTGTATGCACGGGGCATGTTAGTCAACAGATGAACTGTCCAAAGGAAAGTGATCGAGAATTTTATTCTATTTTTGCTGAGTTTGTTTCGGCGAATTTCAAGTTTGGTCAACCAAAATCTTGCGACTATGTCGGTTCTCCCGGTTACGGGGAGGAGCCTTTAACGGGAGCTGCAGGGTCAAAAGACCTGGTGTTTGTATATTTCTTTCGAGTAGAAGTGTCATCGGGATCTTTTGGCTCAACTTTATCCCAGTTTCACCGAGGGAGCAACCCCATTTTTTACCTTGAATTGGTCAAAATATGCGGAATTATCAAATATATGGAGTTTCTTTTTGTATATTATATGGATGATCCAATTTACAAGACCATGATTGGGAATTTTTGGATCGTCTTTCTTCGAATAAGAGATGAGTCATGATTTTTATATGATGCTCACTTTAATGTTAAAAAATTTCGACGGATTACTTAAGTGTTACTTAAAACAGACTTAACAATAATTTAAGTGTCAATTCCAATTGGGAATGTTAGAAATGCGAAATGGTAATGCTTTATCATTTTCCTTAACCGATGTGGGTTGCCCGCATGCCCATCAACACTAATAGCCCCGAATAACGTAGGCTACATGTTTTGTCTTAAATATAAACTCTACTCAGCACAAGTCAGGCAATTTCCACAAATTCCTCAAACCCTAATTTGGAATACTAAAACTAAGAGCTGAAACTCGTAATGGAGAGCATGGGTGGCTCAAATTCGTTTCAACAAATCCAAGACAAAGGTGAACATCATCACGATTTAATAGTTTCTTGTGTGGCCAAACCGAGAATGACCTTCGTTCGAGTTGCCCAACCCTCACTGATTTGAGCATGGCAAATTAGTTATTTGATATAAATCATCGATAGATTTTCCATAACTAATTTATTTAAATTAATTCATTCTAATTTTCAATTTGACTAGTCTTGTAATGGCCCATTCCACGGGGCTATTCATTTAGTGAGGGTATCAAATGGGCATTCCTTTCTTCTCCACTTAACGACGGAAGGGATGGGTAATTTTAGAGATGGAATAGGCGTCCCATCCCCGGGGATTCTCTTCTACGAAACGTGCCATTATAGTTTCTACGCGGCGATAACTCAAAACCACAAGAAAGTCATTATCCAAGGACAATTTGCCCGCAATTCGTCCTCTCCGGCAGCTCAAAGGAGGTAATTCTACAACTTGGAATTAACTAACCCCCAGAGAAAAATAGAAGGTAGTCGACAAGCAGATCATCAAGTCTGTCTTAAGATCCTGGCCATGAGTATCTTGGCAAGCAAAATGAAATCGTTGGACCCTAGGTAGCTAGCGAGCTATTTGGGGAACCTGAACATGTCTGGATCACAACCCAAATAGTGGAAAGGGAACTTGTGGTGAGATGAAGCTCCGGCATCCGCCACGACTTGCACTTGGGAGGATGGATAGGCTTTAGGCAGCGACTGGCATGGATCAGCCTGCTGCAGGGGCAGGCACTGCTGCTGCTGCTGCTGCTGCTGCTGAGACGTGGCTGCGAGAAGTTTGTCCAAGAAGGACCAATCTCCTCCGCCGCCGCTGGAACTGCTGCAAGTGGAAGCAGCGGTGAGCCTCAGCATCTCCTGCACATCACCAAAGGAGGAGGAGGCGACCTCTGGGCTCAACAGCTGCGGGAGGTGCATGGAGCACTCCATGTTGTAATTGTTGCACAGGAGGGATTGTAGTTGTAAGTGATGATGATGCTGATGATGGCGATGTTGCTTGGGCTCCACTTGTGATGTCATACAGAAACCCCCACCACCACCTGACTTCATGCACTGACTGATGTGGTCATGTGACTCCTGATGATGATCTTGACGTTCTTGACCCATTTCTGCTTGGAACCCAACTCTATGGTTCTTTTTCTTGAACACCCTGCATACCACCCACCCATCCTCCTGCAAAGAGATCGATATTGAACATTTACTAGCTACTTTTTCAAGTCGTGCCACAGCAGTTCCTCAGTTCTCATTAATTTAATATCCTTTTGTTATGTCAACGCATAAATCCAACTCCACTATCTAGCTGCTGGACTCATATACAAGCGAACTTGTATGTATGGATATATACCTGGAGGTCTGGGGCAGATTCTTCTTCAAGCCGATACTCATGCATGATCCAGTCAGTCTTCTGGCCATGAGGAGCTCGTCCAATGTAGAAGACTAGGGTCTTCCTCATCCCTATCCTCTTTGAGTTGCTTAGGTGGATGGCCTTGTCCCTCCCTGTTGCCTTCCAAAATCCGGCTGCCGTTGCCCGATTTGTTCGAGTTCCGGTTGGATATTTCTTGTCCTTGTGGCTGAAGAAGTACCACTCATTTTGAGGACCCGTTCCAATCTTGCACTTCTCTGCATTAATTTACAACAGGAAGCCCTCATTAAATACATTGCTAATGTCGGTGTCAGTAATTAAAGTTTTGACTTGTACCACATCCATTCGTATGTATATTTTGTCAAAAGGCAAGAAGATATAATGCCACACCAGCACATAATTAATAGGATCTGATGCGTACTAAATTATGAATAATACCAGAGATACTGAGACTTATATACAAAATCGATTTACTAAGTGAATAAAGCAGAAAACTGTTGGGTGCTTAAATGTGACTGCTAATTTAAGTAACCACGTCTTTTGTTACATCACTTCGATGCAATATAGGTCTTCCATGCAGTCAAGCCAATTCATGTGTAAAAAAAGTCGGGGATTTGTTTTTGTTTTTTCTTTTTTTGGGTGAGTTATGTAACTGAAACTTTTTTATACATGGACTAATGCAGGTTCAGTTCATTCTGTCTGTTCTGGAAACTAAAAAGATGGATCTCATTCTGTTCCCAAGTGAGATTTATGTAATCTGCGAAAAGAAAAATCTCTATGGCCCCTCTTTGGTTCAAGTTGATGTGTTAGCAGATACTGTCAGTTTTCCTTACCTTGGTTCATAGATACTGAGTTATGCAAATATTAAAGAATGGAATGAAAAGTGCGGGGCACATGGAATTATAGAAGGAACGTATGAAGCAAGTGGGCACAATGACCTTTAAGATCCCAAGGTTCGAGCTTGTTGAGATCAATCTCTCTAATAACGTCGAGATCGATGGCTTCATAAGACACCTTCTTCCTCAGATAGTAATAGAGAAGCTCCTCATCTGTGGGATGAAATCGGAAGCCGGGTGGAACTGACGGTTGTCCATTGCTTGCCATCATCTTCTTTTTCTTCCTTAAGGGGGGAAAACAAAGAACAGAGAGAAATGAAGCAGGTTTTATTAGCTGATTCTACGAGCAAATTAAGAAAAGGTAAAGGGGCTGGCTCCATACAACAAATGCTCTCCATAGTCATATTATATATTTCATGCGCTGAAGCAAACCCTAGCATGCATAAAATTTAACAGACTGCAAGCTTCAGAAAGACCTAAGAAAATTCAAAAGAGTGGATAAGAACAAAATCAAACAAAAACAAGGAAATATATTAGTGTGTCTGGCAAACAATACTGCCTTCAAAATTCAAGTGATGGTTTTCATTCATATCTTCAAGGATAGAAGATACTTAGTAAGTCCTCCACCGCAACAACCCTAGATGGACGTACACACTTCTGTCAAAACATTGCATCCTAAGTGACATCCGGTCAGAAGGGTAAGAAGAAAATTCAGGAGAAATATAGATGATGTCTTGGAACCCTCGGATGAAAAGGATGGATTTTTGTGAAGCTAGTCAACTATGGTAAATATATTGTGGGAGTAGCTCAAGTAGTGAAACTAAGCACGCGCTTTACGTGTGATCTACACTGCTCATCATGGAACGCAGAAGAGAGCATGCTGCTCTAAAAGTTAGCTGAAATGAGCATGCACACAACATCTGATGCATCCAATCTCTGTTGTATGACCTCCGATCCAAAGAAACAAAAATAAATAAATAAACGAGTGAATTGATCAGCTTCACCATTGCGAAGCGTGCACTGAAAATGAAGAAGACAAACAAAAAATGAAAGATGAACTAACTGATCGACCCTGATCAACCCTGGAACTGGAAGTACGCAGTCGGACGTAGCCGTGGCTACCTTTTCAGCAGCACTAAACAGATATTAAGGAACATATCACAGAATTAAAAGAGAAAATAGGTCAGAGGAGAAGAAAAAGAGCAGACCTCTGATGTCAATAATTCTGTTTCGTTTTCGTTCTTTTTTCCCAATGACAAGAAGTGAACTTTTGAAGAGGGGCCAAACTTTTTATCCGGAAGAGATGAGGGGAGAGAAGCTGCTGATGAAGAAGAGATGTTAAGGGTGGGGCTAAAGAGAGCAAGCGAGAGAGAGAGAGAGAGAGAGAGAGAGAGAGAGAGAGGGAGAGAGAGGTTATTATTAAACAATTTTATAGAGGGACTCTCAAACAAGGAAGCGAGGGAATTTGAAAGAAAAGGAGAGATGATCAGGATAGTCTCTACTTTTTCAATAAATAATCCAATAATCTTGAATAGAGACGGTGATGAGAGGAAAGATGGGCTTGACCAGCCTCATTTTTGTCACGGGAGTGTGTATTACTATTGACTAAAAAGCAAATATGAGGCAATGGGTGTCCGCCGAACGGGAAACCTTGTCCTGGCTATCGCCTCATTACAATGAAGAAATTCTGCGCTACTGTCATTTACCATCTCCACAGTTTGTCTGATAATCTTAGCTCTTCCTTCTTTGTTCACATTATGGACAGCTAACCATCTTCTGTTCATTTTTATAAGGGTCTCCCATAATTTGTCCCAACCGCCATGTTGAAAAACCCTACTGGTCTCAGTTTTCCATTTTTTCCGGTCAAACCTTTTGGAAATGACGACAAATAGTTTATCCCTTCTAATAAACATGGAGAATGCCTCCTTATTTCTTCTTCTCTCTTTATCGCAATATATAATATCACAAGACCCACTAAACATTACCACGCCTTTTAACATTATTTCTTGGAATAAAAGTTTTTCAAAAGTTTGAGGGTCCCAATAGCATGAGCAGACCGAAGCAGGTCTATTGTTTAGGAAATAGATAGAGATGTTCATATTTCAAATGATCAATATTCAAGAACCTGAGAGACTCTGGTCTAGGTTTTATGTGTATATATACATAGTTTATAAGATCATGGGAACAAACTCGATCCTTGGATCCCGTCCGGAAGGGAATGGAAGAAGAATAGAAGGGACTAATCTGCATGTCCAGCATTAATTAACAGCTGGTCGTCGAATGAATAAAAGAAAAAGGGTACCATTATTGTATATCACCAATTCCAGGTCAAGCTTAAATGGCACCTCAAATTCAGTGCAAATTGAGGAGAGAGGGAGCTAGTTGTGCAGATGGGGAGGGTCACAGGGCGTTTTTACGCAAATGCCCACGTCACTGAATCGGTAGAGATGCAGGGACGTCGATCCGGATGCATCATGCCTCGACATTTTCGTGGCTAACTTATGTCGGATTTGCCCTTTTTTCCACAAAAGAAAAAGCAAAAAGGTTGAGGGGAGATGGGCACGTGAGGAGGGGTACAAGGGTGAGAAAGCAAATCCCCTGAAAGTCCGTGGAATATACACGTGCTGATCCAACACAGACTACACAAACCAATGTCTCGGTTTGATTAATTTATGTGTAGTTTTGTGGCTGTTGTTGGGATTGGCTTCATTCATTCATCTCTTCGCTAGACTACCACCAAAGGGATTCCCACGCTACCTCTCTCTCTCTTTCTCTCTCTCTCTCTCTCTCTCTCTCTACACCAATTCCCGGTCAATTACGGAGACCACCCCAGAATAAGGGCTGAACCTTTTGCCATTATTATGGTCATTACCCATCATTTCCCCATTTGATTAATCAAAGCACCGCAACTTCAACACCGTCGCCAGGCCACAAACTCTTTTAAACCTGCGTGACCGCGTGCCGTTGCCTTCACGAACACTGCATAACGCCATTAATAGTCTTAGCAGATGAGTTATCAATGGGAATCCTAGGGCCATCTACACTCATTTCACTTGCAAGCTTCGAATCTTAGGTGGTCGTACTGCTTCCCCGCTTACAATCCTACAATACCGGCATGTTACCTTTAATTGTTTCATTGGAACCCCTCGTGTATATATATATATGTATGTATGTATGTATGTATGTATGTATGTATGTATGTATGTATGTATGGATAATTTAGCTACGGATCATGACGATTTAGAGCTTAAGTGCTCGCCTATCCCTTCCAAGATCATGATCCATTTCATGGGCGAATTTTTGCACAGCTCATGCGCTCTATATTAAGTATCAACACGGTGAAAAAGCCCATTTCCTTTGTAGTCATAATTGTATCTAAACGTTTATTAGCACCCATGGAAGTTTATGCTAATTACCTTTTCTCATCCTTTCATTTACGAGGAAAAATGGGACTATCTCAAAAACAAAGTTGAATTTCGTTTCCTTTATTTTCCCTTGCAGAGTTTGAGTGCTATCCAAATTTACAGAATTATAATGCTAACACCATACTCACACCGATTTATAAAAATGTTCAAAATGATGCAACAAATTGAAAGTAGGCATTCAAACAAATATATCCTTATCAACACTGAATAAGATTTTCCAGTCATTACTCTGTACATCTCTTTTATAAATCAGTTTTACTCTACATGGCGTTATTGTACATCACTTCAGTGCAGATGTTCACCTTCAATGGATTTAGTGCATTGCCAAATCCCAATGATCCGTGTGCGCTATTATGATCTAAAATGTTCAATCCTGGTAAAATATGGCACTTGATTGTAATTATTTGAATATGCTAGAAAATATTTAACAAGTGACAAATTTTTTAGCTAAATATGTCTATTTGATCACCAACGTAACAAATTAAAGTTCAATTTCACTCGCTGGCATGAAAGTGGACCTGATTTATTATGCCTTTCAAACATTTGTACAGGGGTCGACGAACTGCGTGGGGCAATTTGGCTTTGGTAGAAATAGTTTTGGAACGAACAAAAGTTTGCTTGACAGAGTAAATGTCAGATACACAATACTGGATGCGATTCCACCGACCCCTTTACAATGCCCAAAATAAGACCTCAGTAAGGCACCCAATCAGATAACCAGAATAATAGCAGCTAAGAAGCAAAACCAGCAGAATTCCAGTCTCTTGCCCCATGGAGCCGGCATATCATGTTTATCCATATGGCTATCCACTAGTCCTCCGTCGGTAAGGCCCTACTTGCAAAGAGCTAATCTAAATGGCTACTACATGTAGGAATTCCAGTGCCATTTAATACATATGGCTGACCACCTGATCCTCATTGATAAGGTCCTCCTTGTGCAAATTGAAAAGGCTAAAAGCTGCAGTAGAAGTCCTTGCCCCTTTAACACAAATTTCCAATCATGCACATCTTATAATGCACGAATTGCCTTGTGCTCACACGCAGGCAAGCAGATGTCCCTGCAAATGTACAGCAGAATGCTGCTTGGGTCTCAATGGGGGCAATGAATAGTAAGAGACAATTGCTTCAAAGGAGTGACACGATATTGGATATTGCATTCGTCCAATCAAATTTCCACCTGGGAATCTCAGTGAGAGGGAACTTCTTTAGTTGTAAAGAAGCATGCAAGATATCTGTACTTATCAGCCAGTCAATCCAGGTAAGGATGTCCGAGTGTTAAAATAAATCCCATCAACAGCACTTTGCTCGTTGCCCAAAAATATATGGTGCACACCTGAAGAAAATGAAGCATGATTTCCATCTTTATTTTTTCTCCTCTGAAATAACAATCTTCAAGAAAAGAAGGCACCTTTCGACATTCTAGACTTGGTAGAGCTAATATTGTAGCTTTGACAAATGAGATGGAGAATTTTCATCAATGGATCCTAAGCGCCAGTTGCAAAGAGTACTATCAGCATCCATCTTTGATATATGGAGAACCGCATTATGGTGGTTGAATAGGGTTTGCCGATGACCAATGCTCACATATGTGATGCCAGCAGCTTTAATAAGCTGGTACAAATGAGCCTGGCAAAATAACAAAGAAAAACAAACTAGCATCAGAGGAACCACTCTCATGTTGATGCAAGCTCTCTCTTCCCCTCCTCCCTCCCTCCCTCAAACACACACGCTTTCTCATCTAGCTGTAGAGAACAAAGCACCAGAACTGATATCTAAACACAGGTATGCAAACATCTGAAGGGCTCAGATATTGAACATGCTATACTTTTCAAACTTATTTGCTAAAAAATTGAGCCCTGGGGCAATAAAATTCGGAGATCGAGTAACTGACTATCACCTACAGCTTGTTGTGAAGAAACAGTAGCGTCCATGACATAAGTAAAAGAATTTTAAATGAACTATGATATAAGTACCTCATTGTCCTCATCCAAGGCACTTGTTGACTCGTCCAGTAAAGCCAACTTTGGTTTTGAAAGCAATAGACGAGCAAAAGCAAGGCGTTGCTGCTCGCCAAGGGAAAGAACACTTGACCATTCATATGTTAAGTCCAGACTGTTAAAACGAGCTAACAAATATTCCAGACGAACATCTTCCAAAACCTTTACCAGATCATCCGTTGTGGGCATCCTAGACCTTTTACTCCCATCCCCTGAAATCGGTTTCTGTACCAAGAATTGTGGCATTCCTGACAGGAAATCATAAAATCTCTAAGTCAATTAAAAGTTCAACACTTGTATTTTATGGTAGCTGATAACAATTCATATTAGATGTCAGCAGAAGAAAAGTAAATCGGTTTGCCTTGACTCAAGTTGAGGATAGTGATTATACGTATCACATCTCTGAACAGATAATACAAAATACACAGAGAAAACTAAGTATTTGTTTAATTTGCTATCATTTGCAGATGAGAAAATTACAAACTCGACTAAAACAACATCGACAGAATCAAAGGAAACAGGTTTGGAAGTATTTTTCTAGGGAGAAGGAGAAATCTTCTACTTAATTAAGTAAAAACCGACATCTTGCCAAGCAGCGCTGAATTGCTCTGGACAGACCAGACAGTCAAGTCTGTTGCATTCCAAGATGTAAACAATATCTTTTGCCCACATGAGGATGCATTCATTATGCTTAGAAAGAAAATTTGTTAATAAAGCAAGCTGGCCACATGATTGCATAATTTCTTTGTATCAGTACGTGATGATCACATATTACACCCCTTATCACCAGAACTTTCACTGAAGCTCTGCCTGAGTGTAGAAAAATAGGAAGATGAAAGAAAAAGGAAAAATACACTACACAAGAAAAGCACTGTGAACTCCTGAAGTGATGTAGAGGAGTGAAGCCAATATGAGCCACTGCACTTGCCATCCACATAAAACTCGGTATAATCATACAGGCATCATATAAAACTAATATATTCACTAATTCAGTAAATAGCCTACTTAAGGGACTTCTAAATTTTTTCATTTTACCATAAACTAACCTGAATGATTGTCTATCCATTCCTATTTCTTTCAACATTTATGAGTTCAAGTCACACAGAAGTTTCACTTTTAATGTAACACAAATTAATGTCAACTAAGATTTTTGAAATACTTCCAACAAAAATTGCATCTTCATTTGTTGGGTGCTCATGAAGAATTTGTTCTTGTGAAATTATGAGACGTAGTTGGAAAATGTATATTGGCAGAATCGGTTCATCAATGGTGATACCCATTCTTTCTCACCAGTACTTTCCAAAGAAACTAACAGAAACAAAGTACTTTGGTCATGATCAAGTTTTACACCCTGAAGGGGCTCATTATTAAGAAAAACCATTAATATTACGCCCTCACACTTATCTAACACAAACCACGAGAGGTGCCAAATTCATGGGGAAGGGTGTGCAGTAATAATTTTAAGATGTAAAGATACAAGTACTTCACACTACATACCAGTTGATGAACTGCCACTTGAATCAGGAGTTGCTCCTTCAACCCATGTTGGATACAGCAACTGTTCACGTAACGTTCCCAGATTCATATATGGCCTCTGAGGGAGGAAAAATACGCCTCTAGGAATCTGACTAGGTGTCTCCTCAACTTCCCTGAGATTTGAAATTGCTGTGTTTACTTCGAGAGAAGTCACATCCTTTGAAATGAGTGACTGGGTAAATTCCACATCTTGAACATAGAATGTGATTGTTCCACTCCCGCTATTCCATAGGCCAGCTATAGCTCTTAAAAATGAAGTCTTGCCACAGCCACTAGGTCCTGTTACCTGGTTTTACCCATAGAATTTTAGTGCACCTGTATCATAACACAGGATATGAACTCAAATAATTAGATAAGAAAATGTGAACTTACCAACAAACTGTCGTTGCAGTTGATCTGTAACGATAACTCCTTGATTAGAGTTGTTTTACTAGTAGGTGTCTGCAGGGTCAAATTTTCAATGTGTAATAACTTTTGGAACTTGTGCATAGTTACAGGCCCATTGCCCTCAAAACCAGGACATGCATTGCGACAAATGAGATGTATGTGCTGAGTGGAGTCATCAGGATATTTACTAGTACTTCTATCCAGGATATCATCAAATTCACCTATCACAGAAATTCACACCTCAGGATAACACTATCCAGAAAGCAACTAAGAAAATATATCCTGCAAAGAGTCTGATCTTTTCAATATAGTTGTTAAACATCAGGGCAGATGACTAGGAGTCTAGCCCAGAAAACAACAGAAGGAGCTTCTTTTCAGAACATGCTGCATTTTACATGAGATCATAATTTAGATATTCCCAAGGGAATACAAGAGAAGCAGCAAAAATCAGGTTTTAACAAGAAACGTGAATAACAATATCTGGTCTGTATTAGAAGATGTGGGATACAAAGAGATTGCATCATTAGTCAAACCTGAAACTTGGTTTAAGAATGGCCCTGAGAAAGAGGAGCTTCACTAAATCATCGATGGTATAGACTGGTGAAGTGTGAATAGATGAGAATGATACTATTTTCTCAAAATGATCTGATATTCCAAAAATGACTTTGCGTTGTAATGGTCGGTCCTCAATGTTAATGGACCAAGACTTAGTATTTGAGATTCAATTGAAATTGTAAATCCATGACAAGGAATTAGGCAGGAGAAAGTGCTAGTGGAGTACCTAGTCGGTCAATGACAGCTGAAAACGCACTAATAGCTTGAAATTGGTACACGATCAGAGAGAAATCTCCAAGGATATGATTAAAAGCAGATACAGACTGATTTATAACTCCAAACTCAATTTTCCCAGAGAAGTACATAGGAGCAACTACAGCAGCTGGAAGAATCTGGATGAGGTATCTGTAACCACTTGTAAAGAACTCCAGGTTACGAGATGATATCAACAATTGCTGCAAAAGGCAAAAAGGTAAAGGTTGGAAACAGGAAAATGATCCAGCAAATAATTCAAGCAGTTGTTCATATCACTATAGAAAAATGACCAAAACATTCTCTTATTGAAAATATGGACATTCGAGGATGGTTTTTTCTTTTTTCTTTTTTCCAAATTTACTGATGTCAATCCTAGTTACAATTTAGGAGCTTTCAATTCTCATGTGGTATCTGACCAAAAAAAAAAAAAATCCCATGTGGTAGCTGACGAATTGCCACAGCTTTGAGGTTTGGCAGTTCTTTTAGGACATCATCTTCCAATTTAATACATAAGCCCTATATATGATCTACAATGAGTCAAATACATCAACATATACGAAGACTAAAACTGCATGCTACCAGTCCACATTATCTCAGCTATTATGCTTGTACACTCACAACCTGTACAAGATCAGCAGATCATCTTAATGAGATTTCTCTCCTTTATCCTACGATACATACTCCACCTCATCCTGATACAGTCAATCATCAGTCTTTCTTTTCAAGACTTAATAGTGATTGTTCAATGAAGCATCCTAATTCAGCCATATTTCACCTTATGCATTTTTTTTACCGCCTGATATGATTAAAAGAGATAATCCGGCCCAACAGCAATCAACTCTTGATCTTGTTCAATCTCACATAGCTATATCAGTCACTATCTGCTAATACATTTAACACGTAAATGATTTTATAGAAGCTCAAGTAGTTAGATGATTCATTGTTAGAAACAGAGGAAGGGCAAAGTGGCAGAGAGTTCAAGAATTTGGTTGATGCAGTTTCATGAAAAGAGAAATGAGAGTCAATTGGAAGTCTCCATACAGTTAAATTCTCAAAAGCGCTACTGAAGCGCTGCAGCAGAAGGTACAATTCATTTTCCTCACCACCATAGAAAGCAATGGATTCAGCATTTTCTCGAACTCGCACAAGCCCATAACGGAAATCGGCTTCTTTCTTCTCTTGCAGGAAATTTAGAGACACCAGACCCTATGTCAAACATTAAGAGAGCTATTATTTACAGAAACTTACACCATCTTCTATCACCTCTATAAATCACTTGAGAAAAGGAAGTAGCCAGGAATCAGGAGGTTACCTTCCCGAGAAGCACACTGATGGCTGTTCCACCAATTGAATATACCAGAAGAACAACAAAGAGAGGAGGATAGATACCATACAGGATATTGCTGAATGATATTAAGTCAACTGCAGCATTGAAAAATGTCAAAGAGAAAGAAAGGGCTGTGCCTGTGAACGAACTTAGATCATCAACAATTCGCTGGTCTGGATTATCAATGATTGACTGGGATTGGATTTTGTAGAAGGTTCTGTCCTTCAGATAGCGCTCCATGTAGTATTTGGTCATCCAAGATCTCCATCTAAGAGCGAGAGTTTCTCTTGCATAATCTCTTAGCACAAAGAACTGCAAAAATGAGTAGGTAGGAGCAGTTATGTCCAGAAATTGGCGAAGTAGGAGCTTTTTCTTCTCTTAATTCAAGTCGATGGCAAAGGAAATACTACAGAAAGGAGATAGCGACCTCAATTCACTGGGTCCTAATATCCTTGTTTAAAGAGAGAGGCCACTCGACTGAGTCGACTTTTTGGCCCAAGTGACAAAAGGGTAAGTAAGGAAGGAGGAGATACGGACAGAGGCCATTCAAAGATAACGAGTTGAAGCCAATCCTCCCCATCGGCTTATACAGGACTATAAACGCAGAGGGGAAGAAAGCTTATTAGTGCGGGGGCGACAAGAAGAGAGAGTGGTGCTATACTAAGCCTGAGAAATTTGTAAGATTGTAAGATTGAGAGCAATGCAAGATGGCGATGGTGCTCACCGGAATGCCAACAGCGAAAGCGCCGAGATAATAGAGGAGTTGCTTGGTGAACTGCTCGGCGTCCTTGTCTTGCATTTAGGTGGGGAAGAGGGAGGACAGAAGCAGATTCGAGATCAGCAAAATTAGCGATCGTCACATATTCAAAGTCAGTGCATTCAGAGAAGAGAAGAGAAGAGAAGAGAAGAGAAGAGAAGCAAGACGAGGTATGCGATGAATGGGTGGTGGGGGGCGTATGTCCCTACTGGCTAGAGCGTTGTAGAAGTCGCGGCCAAGAAAGCTGAAGCCGACGCTGATGCCAGTGGTGCCCAGAGTGAGTGCGAAAACAGCGGCCAGCTGAAGTCGGGCTTGGGTTCTGTCCTCGGACCGCCAATAGGGAGCGGCCACCTTCCAGACTCTCCTCCACAGCCTCCGGGGACCGAGTCCCTTGCTCTGTCCCTCCTACGAAGCCAAACCCCACACCCTGTTATAAACTTCGTATACGAGAAGAAGAAGAAGAAGAAGAAGAAGAAGAAGAAGAGGGTAACCTGGTCATCATCTGATTGGGGCGTGGAGGGGGAGGAGGATGCTGCCGCTGCTACTGGGGAAGATTTGGAGAGGGACTTGCTGTTGGAAGAGAAGGGTCGTGGTGGTGGGGTGGCATTGGTGTTGTTGGTGGCGGTTCTTCTTCTTCTTGTTGGATTTCCGATGGAGGCCATGGAGAGCGAATCACCGAGGAAGGCACTCGGGAAGCGAAGAATATGAAGGAGTGGGGTATCCTTATGGCCTCCTCCTCCTCCTCCTCCTCCTCCATGGTGACAACTCAAGTAGCGGCGAGTGCCCACGGTGGAGGATAGGGAGTGCGCTTGCATCTTCCCCTCCTCACCAAATTACCAAGAAACGAATTTGCTGTCCAAACCCACCATCCCAATTCTCCCAAATCTCAGGGGGGCATCCGAGTGGCGGCGACGGAGGATCTCTCGTTTGCCCACCCCCCACAAAAGCTCTCCCTCGCCAAAGCTCCACCCACGGTTGGAGTTGGGGACAACATTATCCGCTTGGCTTAGGCCGAGTCTCCCCACAAAATCTTCCGGTTGCCACCACCACCACACCCAGTCGAGTCGCTATCGCCAAACATTTTTTTTTTTTTTGGGTACGGCTTTTTGCATAATTTTATCATCGAGGGGCTTCCGAACCACCTTCTTTTTTTCCCTCTAACCAAATGCCTTTTACTTCTTTAAATTCCTTGTCAAAATTATTCTGTGAAAACGTGGACTAGAAAGTGCCAATGTGGATATTAAATATTACCGTGTTGTATGACCTCACAAAATAATGTCACGTCATGATTAAAATTTGTCTAAACCAACGATCTCTTTCTCCTCGTTATCCAATCATTTAATTATGAATGACGTGATTTTTATTGAGCAAACAAGTAACATTAGCAATTCTGGTTAGATTTTATTGAATGATCTTCTCACCTCTGTGAAATTCTATGACACAACAAATTATTCAATGAACGTCTCACATAACTTGAGCTAATCGTTCGAATAAAAAGAATTAGATACTTGATTATTAAAAAATTTAAATATCAATAAAAACCCTAAATCGATACACCTTTTATTATATCTAGCTCAAATTAATTTTTATATCACAAAGAATTTCAAAATAATACACCCATACCACATTTATGTCAAACTCATTTTTGTGTCGCCAAATTGGTGCGTCCATGCTAGTATTACTAGTACCAAACTATTACCATTCTTATCCAAACTTGATCTCCGTGTCAATAAAAATCATAATAGGCACATCAATGATGAATCTATTTTTTGTTAACTTCCGTCCAATATCTGATTACATCGCCGACATGAAAATACACATAGCAAGTAACTCAGATGATTAGCATTTAATGTAATTCTAGTGTGAAAATTCAATATAAATAGGTCTCTAGCAGAAACCATACAATTGGCCTATGAATTTTGATCAAATGCGCAATGAGATCTTTGAACTTTTAATTCGTTTAATGTGATTCTTGAACTTTACCCCGATATATAATGTGGTCCATGAGTATTTAATTTGTTCAATGTGATCTATAGACTTTTACTACATAATTGACCAAATTGCACATATACCAAAAGTCCATGGACTATATTGAATAAATTAAAAATTCGGGGATGACATTATATAGTAAGTTAAAGTTAATGGATTACATTAAATAATTAAAAGTTCATAGACCACATTGCATATTGAGTCAAATTCCAGGGATTATTTACGTCATTTTCAAATGACTCCAATAGGACATTTACCCTCTTTGTCCAACCATCAATTTGGGAGTGCAAACTAATGGAAAAGTTGAGATTGGATCCCGACAACTTGAAGAGTTCTATCAAAAACCTCCCCATCCAATGAGGATCATGATTACTCACGATCATCTGTGGTACGCTCCAATACTTGACAATGTGCTTCAAAATAGACAACACGAATATTGTGTATTTAGGTAATTGATCCACCACAATCATGAAAGTCCAAGACCCTTCAAACTTGGGAAAAAAAACACAATAATAAAGTCCAGTGAAACACTCTCTCGGAGGCGCTCCAGGATAAGAAGTGACTTGAGTAGCCTTATTGCCAATCGTTGCTTTAGCATGTTTTATTGACATATAAGAAATGTCTTTGATAAGCTTCGATATCATTGCGTGGGTGAGGGAAAAAGTACTTGTCCTCCACAAGTGCCCATATGAAGAGATTAGATGCGCCAGCATCCATGAGTGTTACAACATCTAGAAATTCCTTCACTAATGAATAAAATGTAGGAAATGGAGACTATAAATGGCACGAGTGAAAATTTCCTTTGGATTATTAATGTTGTGGCAAAGGATGGTCCAGATTGTATTCTCCTTGTTCATAGTTTTCGGAAAACGATTCCATTAATGGTAAAATTAATAAATATTTGCTCTTGGGTCAATTATCTAGTCTGCTGATGAAATATGCATTGCCACATTAGTTGTTAATAGAGACTAATATACTCCAAATTTACGTGTCGTATGGTTGGTAGATTAGAAACATATTGAGTAGTGATTCTTCTAAAGTCCAGTAACTTTTGTTGAACATCTTAATGGGCTCTAAATATTTTATGGACGATAAGTATTTAGAATAGACATTGATTTTCTAGGTATGTACTGATTTATTGGATATCTTGGCAGTTTATCAAAATATCTATTTTGGAATCATATAGTTAAACCAAAAGCAGCTCCTTGATTTGTACACCTCTCTCTCGTCCACCGCCAAGTATTTTTAACCCGAGTCATCGTTACCTTTAACCCTTGGTCATTTGTTCTTATCCGTTTGCACCTCATGTCAATTTCTAAATACATTTCCCTTGGTCACTTACTTCCATTCCCAAATACTTCAAGTCTTCAACTTTTCCAATCTTACGACTAGAAGTAAGGGTTTCACTCTTGTAGTGATTAAAGTTTCTGAATCGATATTTTAACTGTGCAAAGGGTGATTTTGTAGGCTTTATTCTCATTCATTAAACTAATTTTGTTGCTTAAAAAGATTGAAAATTATTAACCCACATCCTTGATTATTTTACTTTGAATGTAATTAGAGCTTTGATTTTGTTGAAGCCTTTTTCGAGGAAAGTAAAACTCTAGGGATTAAGTTATTTGGTACTCTTGACTTGGTTGGCTAATGTTTGTTAATTCTGACTTGATTTTTTATGTTAAGTACGAGAGAATTATAATGATTGTGTGCCGAATCGTTAGACTCATCTAACTTGAATCGATGAGTCTCTACACACCAAACTTGACATTAATCGATTGCCATAGAATTTGGTAGTATGACAAGTGGAAATGGTGAAATTAATTTAGAAAGAGATAATTTTGCAATACGAACGAAATGTGGCTAACTCATTACATTGTGGATTTTAAAGTTGACATGCCGATCAAGCCCAAATTGTTGTCAATTTACAAATTGCAGGCATTAAATTCATTGTTTTTTTTTTTTTTTTTGGTAAGGTAAGTAATATTAAGTGGAATGTCAAAATGTACTGACAAACGGCTTCAAAAAATTGTCACTCAAAATGAACAGGCTCTTGATGAGTGAAAGGAAGCCAAAAAATGCCAATCAGCCGGCATTAAATTCATTGTTGACATAAAGAAGATTATAAAATTTGTGCATTATTATGTGCACTATAATTGTTTGATTTTATATCTAAGTTATTATGCTATATTTTCAAGGAAAAGTACCAAAATAGTCATAAACCTTTTGTATCGATACCAATTCAGTCCTAAACTTTTTAATTGGACCAATTTAGTCATAAACATTTTCACATTGGTACCAATTTAGTTTATCTGGCTCATTTAAGCTAGAAATTAGTGACGTGGCCGCCGGCGGTCTTACGTGACGCCATGTGGACACATTTTATAATTTTTTATATTTTTTTTCAGATTTTTTTAATTTATTTTTTTTCCTTTTTTCCTTTTTTTTTTCTCTTTTCTTATTTTTTTTCCTTTTTCCTTACCTCTAGTCGACGAGGTCGCCGGCTAGCCGACCATCGCCGGCCACAAGCTAGTCGAGGCAAGGGGCCCCGCGCCCTCGCCAGCCACTGGCGAGGGCCACCGCGCCCTCGCCGGCCACAAGCGAGGGCGACAGCCCCCGCCCAAATCCAGGCGAGGGCCGAAACCCTCGCCCGTTGGCCGGCAAGGGTGCGGCAGCCCTTGCTCGTGGCAGGCGAGGGTGCAGCGGCCCTCGCCCAGATCCAGGTGAGGGCCACGGTAGCCTCGCTTGCACAACGCTATCGCCGCACTTAATCCGGTGCGAGATCACAAACTTCCCCATGTCGTTATCCCTCCAGAAGCTACCCGAGCTCGAGACGCCGACCACCTCCTTCAACCTCCGAGGGCCGCGAAGGCTCGGGTGACCATGTCGCGATCAGAGGTGACGGAGCTCCAGATGGGGCAAACGCAACTCACCTGGATCTGGGCGAGGGCCGCCGCACCCTCGCCCGCCACGAGCGAAGGCTGCCGCGCACTCGCCAGTGGCCGATGAGGGCGAAGAGGCCCACGCCGGCCAACGGATGAGGGTTTCAGCCCTTGCCTGGATTTGGGCGGGGGCCGTCGCCCTCGCTTGTGGCCGGTGAGGGCGTGGCGGCCCTCGCCAATGGCCGGCAAGGGCGCGGGGCCCCTTGCCCCGACCAGCTTGTGGCCGGTGACCTCACCGGCCAAGGGTAAGGAAAAAAGAAAAAAGAAAAGAAAAGAGAAAAAAAGGAAAAAAATATTAAAAAATCTGAAAAAAAATATTAAAAAATTATAAAATTTGTCCATGTAGCGCCACGTAAGATCGCCGGCGGCCACATCAGCAATTTCCGGCTTAAATTAGCCAGATGGACTGAATTAGTTACTTTTCCCTATATTTTCATCGCCCACATATTAATTTCTCTTCATGTCAAGATGCTCTAGGAGTGTTCAGGATGCTTTAGAGTTGAGATGCCCTATGTATTTGAATGGTCCAAGAGTGTTCAGAATGCCTTGAAATGGAGATGTCCCATATATTGAGATACTCGGAGTCTTCGAGAAGTGTCCAAGTGGAGATGCCCTGTATGTTGGAATGCCCCATATGTCGAGACGTTTCTGAATTGAGATGCCCGTTGTATCGAGATGTCTAAGGAGTATTTAGAATACCTTGGAATGGTGATGTCTCATGTGTCGAGATATCTCAAAGTTAAGATGTTCTGTGTGTTGTGATGCCCAAAGAATGTTTGGAATGCCTTAGAGTGGAGATACTTCATGTGTCAAGTGCTATGGAATGTTCTGGATGAGATAGTGTGTGTATAAATGCATATGGTCACACGTGCCTAAACAAGCTTTTGGATGATAGCTATATGCCATTTTTGTAACAAAGTGAATAATCTTATGTAGCATCGTGTAGCGATTTCCACTGGCCATTTGTGATAAGAAGAATAATGCATTTATTCTTTCAATTGTCTCCTATAGCCAATTCTTATTCATCTTGATTTAACATTGCTTTGTAGACATTTGGTTAAGTAGTGAGATGATCTCTTGCCTTTGACTTAAAGATTGTGTTTACTAAATTTGGGTTCACCCCTCTATTTTTCAAATTTGTATGATGGAATATCCTCCACAGTAGTTTGGATTTTCTATATATTCATGAATATCAAGACATGCTAGTACCTAAATCGATAATAGTTTATACAAAATGTAATTCGATTGTGTGGATTGACAAAGGATAGTAGGGTAGATTCCTCATTGATTTGTTGCCTGGACCACATAGGGGTTTCAATGGTTTCCTTGATTTCGATGGCGATGACATGGACGGAGTTGTTAATCCATAATATAATAGTCACTTTGAGTAAGCAAGTTTTTGAGTATAGGAGTATGGAGCAGTATCGACAAGACCCGACCTCCTTCCTAGAAATGCTGCGTTGTAGGAGTATAGGGTAGTATCACAACATTAATTATGTTAAAAACTAAAAATTTTATACATGTAAAATTGATTGAATGGGGAATAATCATATTGTGATGAGGCCAAAACGAGAATTTTTCGTTGCTTCTATTTTTCTGTAATTTTGATTTTTGAAATAGGTAAATTTATGCGGCCATGGGTGCCAATATTTAGGTTTTTCTGTATTCTTTTGCTTGGTCAAGTATCAGTCTCATCCTTTCCTCTGTTTTTTTTTTTTTTTTTTGCTTGTCAATAATTATTTTTCATCGTTGACCAAAACCTTCACTACTAAAAATTTAATTTTAATATTCAAACATGGAATAAAAGTTCTAAACGTAAGTTTGGTCAATTATTTGCTTATATGCAAAAAGGCTTATTGTTTGACATATTGGACTGAGGAGAAGAAAAAAAACACCTCGGACGCCGTTGGCTATACAGTATACATGTAACACCTAATCTGTAACATAAATGTTCTTTCCATACGTAAACATTAAAAGTTATAACTTTAACTGAAAGGTCGATTTCATTATTAGCAAATTTTGAAATTGTAAAAATTTTGTTAAATAATTAAAAACCAATTTATTAATAAAATGAAACTGCTAACCATCAAACGACGAGCTTGTTATTCAAACTTTTCCTTTTTATATTTGACCATGTTTAATTACCAATATCAATAAGTTAGTAGATAGATGTTATAGTACGTAACGTTATCTTTATTGAGAATAAAAATAAAAGCACATATTAAATTTGGAGAAAAACGAGCTCATTAATGTTTCTCTCCTCAATGATGACCTTCATAAATGCATAGTACAGAATTTGTTCCTTGTTTAGTCAAATCGTCAATACTCAAATATCTTAATTTAGTTTGCATAATTACTGGTTAATATAAGTAGGGATATGTTTAGCAGAAGTCCTAAAACTTGTCCGGAAAGTACAATTAAGTCCTAAAACTTAAAAAAGTTCAATCAAGTCCTAAAACTTGTCAAGTTAGTTCAATTGAATCCTAAAGTTAATACCGTTAGTCTTTTCCGTTAAATATGCTGACGTGTCATTTTAAATTATTTTTTATTTTCCACGTGGATTTTTTAAATGATTTTTTATTCATTTAAAAAAATAGATTTAAAAATTAAAAAAATTTAGATTTATTCATTTTATCTTATTTTCACCAAAAATTAAAAAGAAAAGTTATAAAAATTATTTTTAAAATTATTTTAAAAAAATCAGCCCTCTACCCCCCGGCCGCCGCCGCCGCCCCCATCGCCGGAGGGGCCGAGCGACGTCGTCGGCCCCGGCGGGGTGGCCGGCCCTCGCTAGCCCCAGGCGAGGGCCGGCGACCGTCGCCCGCCCTGGGCGAGGCTTGCCTAGATCTGGCGAGCCTCGCCGACCCGGAGCAAGGGCCGACATGGGGTCGGCGAGGCTCGCCCAGGGCGGGCGACGGTCGCTCGGCCCCAGGCGAGGGACGGTGACCGTCGCCCACCTTGGGCGAGGCCTCGTTGGCCCTCGCTCGGGGCCGACGAGGCCTCGCCCAAGGCAAGCAACGATCGCTCGGCCCCAGGCGAGGGACGGCGACCGTCGCCCGCCCTAGGCGAGGCCTCGCCGGCCCCAAGCGAGGGCCAGCCACCCATTCCAGGGCCCCGTGAGGGCCGGCGAGGCCTCGCCCGGGCAAGGGCCGGCCACCCATTCCGTGGCGCGGCGATCGCCGGCCCTCCGGCGATAGGCGGCGGCGGAAGTCCATCGGAGCCCCTTTTTTTTCTTTTTTTTGAACAGTTTTGTTTTTTTTAAATGAATTTAGATTTTCCTTTTTAGTTTTTAATCTAATTTTTTTAAATATTTTGAATAAAAAATAATTTAAAAAGCCATTTGAAAAATAAAAAATTATTTAAAATATGATGTTAGCGTCGTCGTCGTCAATTTTCCGTTAATTTTCTTGACGGCGTTAATTTTAGAACTAAATTGAACCAACTTGATAAGTTTTTGGACTTGATTGAACTTTTTGTAAGTTTTAGAACTTAATTGCATTTTCTGGACAAGTTTTAGGACTTGTACTCAACATATCCCATATAAGTAAATTAGAAGTGTTAAGTTGCTTATTCCAAAATTTGATTTCTTATTATAAGATCGACTATAACTTTTAATCTGAACATTCTTGAAATAAAAATATCTAAACAGGTATCATATGTTATTTTATATATTGCCGACGTTCCAATCACATTTTCTGCTATTTTATTTTATTTCTATTTTTCTTTTAGTTAATAAGAAAAAGAATTGGTTTGAGCTAGAGATGTACTCGAATCACTTTTTTCTTTATTTCTTTTTTTTTTTTAAGTTTTTTGAGATGATGAATGCTTTATACGTCAATTTCCTCATTTACTTAATTTTTTAATTGTTTGGGGACGTGCTTTAAACCTCCGTTCCTCCATCCGGCGATTATGTAGCTTTTGAATTTGGATTGGATAGTAAAGTTGCAACATGGCCAACCTAGGGGAGGGACAAAAATTGATTCTTTTTAGGATCTACATTTTTAGTTTCTCTGCAGAGCACAATTTAGGCAGTGAGGTCGTGCTACTTGCACAAAATAATTTTCCATTTATATATGTTCTTAGAAAAGTTTATTACTAATTTTTCATCACGAGTCAAAGTATATGTAACGATCTGTGGTTTTCTTCGAACAAGTTTGACTAATATCCGTTTCTTTATACGACCAATTTTTTTCCCTATCAAATCTACTAGCTAAGTCAACATGAAATTTATAACATACTGAATACTTCGCGAGTCATTTTCCTACATTTCAAATAAATTTTAGACAAAAGATATGTATACGTAATAGCAACCAGTCCCGTGTATCTACATCGGTTAGATTCTAGTGCACGACTAATGTGAATGTATGACATCAACAGCAAGTAATATAACATACCTGACACGATGGTCAACACGGGAAGGTATTCCTTGTCAAAATAGAGAGGACAAGATCGCTAGCCTTTCACCAAAAAGCCGAGATCATCTTTCACTTGAAATCTCCAGCCGTCTATAGATGATAAAAATTCTGATAATTTGTTGTAAAAGAGCTCAACCTATGAGAAACCAATAAGGAGCAATTTGCATGTTTACTGCTAAACCATACGCATTTGATACACAAATTAGCCTTGCTCTAGAAAGCTTATGAAAGTTAAAGGGCGATGCACAACAGCACGTATCTGGTCCCTCTGATGATATTCACGAGTGGGATGGGACCTCATCGCATCAGCAGTTGCTCAGCACCAGATTTCACTTCTCTTTTGCTTCCTCTCCCTCAGAAGCAGATTGTCCTTGTGTTGCCACCATAGCTATGAGCTCACCAGGAGGTGGATGGTCAAACTTACAAGTAGCTCCATACTTGCATGTCCCAGTCTTCAAATAATATGGGCACACAGTAGCATCCTATCAAATGAAATGCATTTTAGCCATAGAACCTTATAATGTTTACATAGCTACATAAGTTATGTGATTTTAAACGAAGGAAAGCCAGAACCCCTTGTATCATTTGATGCACTTGTTGACTCCAACAGTAAATGACTAGCATATAAGGTGTCTGTACACGGCCAACATCAGCAATGATGTCCTTACAATGCATGCATGTTAAGGCATTAGAGCTGCAGGCATTGGGCATACATCTATCTGAGAGAATCCATGCTGAGACTTAGGACTCTAAAAGGACCTTCTTAGTTTAGAAAATAATACTCCAACCCCATCATAAACAAAAAAGGCATTAAAATAAGAGCAAGTAATGACAATATGGCAGCAGAAAAAAACTAAAGAACCAGAACTTTCTTGCATGTAGAAAGAGTTGAAGTTAGTTTATGGAAAAACTCAAGTGTTCCAGATAAATATGTCAAAGGAACAATGTGAAATAGGTTGAGAAGGACATTCCCCACAAATTCCATTGGTGTGTATTAGGAGAGAAGGATTTCGAAAGCTTTTGACATTATAAATGTAATTACCAAGCCAAAGGATGCAACACCAAGAACCAAAAGGTACAATGCAGGAAGGCCCTTCAACGTGAAAGAGAGGGATTCACAGTTCCAAAATCAAGATAAAAGGCAAGACTCAACCAGAGTGACAGGCAGCACACATCCACTTCCATGACACCAAAAAAGGAGAGGTGCTGTTTGTTTTAGGGATATTCTCCACTTTCCATTCTCAGTCTCCAATGGAGAACATGGGAAATTCATTTAATAGCATTTTCAACAATTTTCTTTTCAGCGCACAAAAACTTTTGTCTAAATTTAAAGTTGAAACTGGTACTCTTTTGAAAACAACAAATTGTCATTTTCAGAATTTTGAAGTCAAGTGAGAGCATGTTATTGAGCAAAAGGGGGAAAAAGGCTTTGTTGTGTCCTCATAGTAGAGCGGATGGTTGGATGTTTCAGAGAAATCTCTCAATTTGACACGAAAAATAGAAAACCTGTCTCCAATCTCAAAATCTCACTCTTCAATCTCAGTATTTGCACATTATTGACACCATAAAAGAATGTTGTGGATCGCTCTAGTGCAGAAACTGTATCTAGAGCTATGACCATAACCACTTGTGAGTTGATCCGGTTGAAAAATTTGCCGGAGGAATTGGGTATGAAAGTTGCACTGATGACATTGTTGTGTGATTTTCAGGCAGATATCGATTCAACCTAGCTTTTCATGAGATGATGAAACACATAGAGGTTGATTGTCACTTTGTTTGAGAAAAACTAGAGTCTTAGGAAATCAGGACTGCATTTGTAAGAACTAATGATCAGTTAACCAATGTATTCACTAAGGCTTTCAGCAGTCCGTAAATTAAGTGTATCTGTAGCAAGCAGGGCATACATGATATTTATGCTCCAGCTTGAGGAAGAGTGTTAAAAATAGGGTTGAGCATGGTCCAGGTGGTCAGTTCCCACCCGAGAACCAAGAACCGCCCACTAAGGACCGATTCTGAAAAATTGGAACCAGGAGCTGCCTCTTGATTCCATAGACCTGCAGTCCCATTTCTAGGTGGATCTGTGGAACTGGTCTCACCAAGTATATTTATAATTGCAACTATAGTCTCCACCATAACGTGATTCTTAAATCAAGATGAAAAAAGAAATACGAATGCCTAAAAGTGCAACGATCAAATCGTGTGAGGTTAAGCATTGAATAAAGTAAATATTGAATTCATTTTCTTCTACGAATGTGGGCTGAGCTGTCATTCAATCATTTTATCAAATATGTCAAGTGCATTTCAGCCAAGGTATTTGTATGCAGAATTAAAGCATCGATTCTTCTCAGATTATCATAGTCAGGAATAATACAAAATCATATCATCAAAACAACCTCAATTGCAATCAAAATTTTCACATAAACAAATCTATGGCTCTCGGTTTTTGGCAAAAACCGAAAAGAGCCAGGTGGGGTCTTCCTCTTCAAAAGGTCCAAGAATGAGAGAGAATTTTAGATTTAGGGATTTAGAATTTTCATTTTTTAATAGTTAAAATTAATATAATTATATATTGTTAACAATTAATTTATCATTATAATACCAGTCTGGTTCAGTCCGGGTGGGCGGGTGGGCAGTTCTGCCATGGAACCAAGAACCGGACTAGTACCCACCGGTTCCAATTTATTGGAAACAGGAACTGGACTGGTACTCTTAGGAATGGGAAATATTATCATAGTAGATGTGTATACTGAGTTTGCAATATGTTGTAATTTTGGGTTTCTATTCTGTAATATGTGAATATAGTATAAATACACATGTGTTGTCTTCATGACATACACAGTTTTTCTCTCCAATCCTATCTCTAATTCTCAAATCTACAAGTGACTTATAAGTGAACCTAAGAAGGTCACGCAAGAGGGTCCAACACGATAAACTACAAACAAATCATCCAAAGATGACTATCTGAAAGAACGCAATCATTGTAATATAATTCCTCGGGTGTGATTTCCTAAAACTAAAGGGCAAGGTCCAATAATCGAGGAAGATCTGGCACATGTCCTATTTTTTGTCTTCACAAAGTGGTAGTGCAACTACATCAAAGAAAAAGTACCTTTCTTCAGGTAATGAATGTAAAATCACGAGCCAGAGAAAAAAAGCCCACCTTTTCATGCAGCCTTTTGACAGAATATAAGGTAGAGTAGATAAATTCAAATTTTTTCCTACTCCAACACCAGTTGTAAAATGTGAGATTGAGCACAAAGGTCTGATGCAAAAAGAATCTATTTTGGGAACCGGGGCCTATACACAACTAAAAAGCTAGTGGAGGTGCTACCTTTTCAACTTTACAGGTTAAGGAATCAAATTAGGAAAGCTACCGCAATTACGAATTTTACTGGCTCAATCTGAAGCATTCACTACAAAGACTATATTCCACAAAAATATGTATCAGTGAGAGAAGCACAAAATTAGCTTCTTTCTTTAGTTGACATATACTAAAAGCAAATTCAGATGATACATTCTATGCATACCTTTCTTCTGGGCAATCCTGCGAGTGTAAGCTCAACAGTCTGTTGACTTTGATTTGCCATTGCCTGTGTAGGAGCTGACCGATCGATAGGGTGATGGAATTTGCATCGTTCCCCAAACTTACATGCACCCGTCTTCATATAATACTGCGAGATATGAAAGGGAAACTCATACTACCATTTATATTTAGTACAGGTGCATGCATTTTGACTGTCTCATATTGCATGAAACACTCACAAGCATATAGGTTCAACTACAAAATCTTTTAACCAAAATCCACCCAATATTGTAGCGCATGTTCATCAACCACCAAAAAGTAGTCACATATGCAAGGAGCTTTCCATATGGGATAGGAAAATCATGATTGGGATAGCGCACCCAAGGCTATGGAACTTGGGTGTGGACCTTTCGCCAAAACTAATTGGCCTTCATTTCTTCCTTTTATTTATTATTTCTCATTAAGGCCTAAAAATGAAATATAATATACCCCGCCATTTTTTCTTTCACACCCTTAACTCTCCCTCAACCAAGCTTGGTCAAAATTGCAAAGCGAGTCAAAATTTTAGTAGCATGGCCAAAATGCCTTCCTTGTCGTTAATATGTTTGCTAGTGGTAATTGCAGCCTCTCTAAAGAAGATCTGTTATGATTCCAACATGCATCTTTTTTAGAAGGTCTATGGCCATTATGTGGGAAGCAGGTCATAATCATGTACGAAACTTAATAGTATATAACTTCTATGAATAGTTCATCTTTATTGGTTTCTTTTACCCCTCCTAGCATTTGCTATCGTTAATCATGCTAAGTCAATGATACAAACCTTCACTCCTCATTGCACCTTTCAAAAAGAATGAAATTGAAGTCATTTTTCCAGGATCTTGAATGAGAAACAATTCTTGTCCAAACAAGGGAGAAACAGTTCACCCTACTGCAAAAGGAAAGTTCAACAAAAGCTAGCAGAGAAGCAGAAAGACTCCTAAATAACAAATGCCGTTGTTCCTCCAGAATCAGAAAATATTGACAGATTACTGACAATTGTGTACACTTAAAATGAACATAGATAAGGCATGGGGTTATAACACGGACAGTGATGCAGGAGCATAGGAAGGCAAAAGTAAGTCTGATTGAATATACTGATCCCTAAGATGAGTTAGCATTAAAAACCATTCTGCCACAAAATTGTCTACATATGTATTTGTCCAATGTAAACTCACATCACATTCAATCTGCCCAGGACGCTGAGGATATATAGTTGGACCAGCTCCCAGCTGCAATAGGGGATAAAACATTTCATAAATGGCAACACTAAAAGAACATAATAAACTGACACATGGTGAAAGAAAATGACATAAAAAGCATAAACATCCACCACGGCTAATTTAATAATAAAGGAACTGAAGCATTGACGTAAGATTCGGGCTTCAAAGAACCTTTATGCACATAGGAGTAGCTGATCGGCTGGACTGAAAAAAAATCCCTCAAAAGAAAATGAATCTCTCACTTACCATCAATTGTGACAATATGGGATCGACAGCTTGATAGATAGAGGCTGCTGAGCCAGCGGTAAAATTTGGGTTCTTGGCTGGTGAAGCTCCAAGAATTGGAACAATGCCAACATGGAGATCAATAGCTGCACAAACACATCAGCTTTAAAACTAATAACTCACTTCGGACAACAAATATTTCAATTGATTCACTTGAACTTGTACCACATGTAACAAATAACAAATGTACCATTTCTCTCAGGGTGGTTGTAGCGGCAAGTGGCACCATATTTGCAGCTATTTGAAAACAAGTACATTAGTCAGAATTAAAGAAACACTTCTCATCCCTGGAGCAAGAAAGTAGCGTAGTGACCTGCCAGTTTTAAGGTAGAAAGGACAGTCCACTTCACCCTATTAAAAGAAAAGGATGGAAACCAACCTTAGACATAATGAGTTATCAATAAGTATGAAACAAAATCAACACAACCAACAGTTATAACCAAGAGACAATTTCCAACAGTCAGCAGTAGTAAATACAAAGTGATAATCTTTGGAAGACACTCGAGAAAGAAGGCCTGTACATCTCAACAGAAATGGCAGAAAGTTGGTTTAAAGATATTTTGACCCTGAGAGTAGACATACTACAAATTATACAATTGATTGTGTCTCTATCTTAGGGCTCAAAAAGAAATTGAGTGACCCAGAATGAGTTCAGGTTGGTCGATTTTTTTGCTTTGTTAGGAGTTGGATCAGTGAACAAGCAGAATAAATGGGTAGGGGCCAGTTTTCGTTTAAAACCCCATCCGACCCAGTACCCATTTATTGGAAAAAGTAAACCAGAAAGGATAACACGGACAAAATAGTGACTCTCTTGCTGCCACCATCAGTGATAGTTGCCACAATGCTGGGGAGTGATAGTACACCAATGCATTGGGATTGGCGAAGCACTGACCACTAACAGAAAGACTTTGAAGAAGAGATCACCATCAGCAATGAAAGAGAGATCTGACCAAGGCGAGTGTGTGTGCATACGTGCTCGAGAGAGAGAGAGAGAGAGAGAGAGAGAGAGAGAGAGAGCACACAAGTGGATGCTACCAATGAGACCAAAGGTAGCCAATGACATATCTGGTGAGACAAGACTTTATCTCGCCTCATTGTCTCATCAAAAACTAAAGCTGATTGTTCTGCTCAATGTTCGACAGCTATTCCAATGTTTATTTTATTTCTTTTGAGTTTTTATCCCAGGCTTCCAGCAGATTACTTGAGAATCACTTCAAAAAGTTGGAGGTCAGAAATCCCAACTGAACGGAGCCAACCCAACTAGTTTCCTCATAATGGTTCAGGCCAAACTATCTGGGATGGTTCATCCAAACTAACCCATTGACACCCCAATCTTCAACATCTATTCATCCTTAAAGATAAAAGAATCTTACAGCTCGCCAGCATTCTGATGATGAGAAATTAGAAAAGGACATGTAACCTTAACATTACCGGTCTTATAGGAAGTCCCTTTGTATTATGTGATGAAGCAGGAGAAAGAGAGATGAGAGGCTTGACAAGCTTCACTTCTCTGACCATTCTGTCATTCTCTGCTACTGAATCCCTCTCAACTCTCCAGCAACGGTATCTTGTAGTACCTGGGCCACCTTAATATCCTTTGGGTGGTGAAATTTGCAGGTTGCTCCAAACTTACAGTTCCCAGTCTTCAGGTAAAACTATACAAAGTTTTGCATGTTGCAGAAGGACCAATCAGTGAATAAAAGTAAATTACAGCAGTTATGAGAAGACTGAACATGTGCAGGTGAGCAAGAGAAATAGAGAGATCATACTGCACATGGAGGCTCAGTCGGTCTTTCTGGCAAGTTCAAAGCATCATCTAAAGTACCCTGAGAACATTTAGTTTCTTTGTTCACAGCTTTACAATAAAAGCTTAAGTTGCCAAAAATAAACATGCACAAACCCATGTAACAATAAACATATTTTGCCAACCTTATACAATCATCACCTACCAAAGGAATAATTTTATCTCGCGGATGATTAAACTTGCACCTCAAACCAAATTTACATGTTTGGGTTTTGAGGAAGAACTGCAACAATCAAAATGAAGTATTTATCATAGTTGAAAAAATGGAGTTAAATGACCCTAGAATCTGGGTTAGGATACGACTTACAGGACAATCTGGCTCTCCTGCTCTCTGCGGAAGGGATTCAACTGTTGTCACAAGTGGTGCCTAAACAAGATTCACATGAAAAGTTTGAGACCATCCACCCTAATCGTACTGACAAATGAACATAGATGATAACTGTGTATAGTGCACATGTACTCTGATTCATCCATACGATAATGATTTTCCACGTGACACATAAGCTGACAATTTTTTTTTTTAATCTAATATTCTATTGGAAAAGGGCCATCTGATTTGCAGATGTGAGTAGCACTTAATGAGAACTAGTCCGGATTACCTGAAGAGCATAAGAAACTATATAAGCGTCAAACATTAAAAAAAAAAAAAAAAAAGGACTCCAAGATTAGAAATTGGAACTTTATTTGAAGGAGTGAAACATGTAGTGCTGGTTTGTGGATTGCTACTTTTCAATTAATCAAGCAAAAAAGAAGAAGAATCAGTATGGAAATTCACTGACTTTTTCATTAAGAAAGGAGCTAACTTAGCCAAAAAAGAGCAGATGGAAAATGAGCGATCTGTATATATTCATAAGAGGTTGGGTTGAAAGATGGAAATATCTTAGATCCGTTCAGGTAGTGTAAGTAATAGCATAAAGGCTCATCTATGAAGAGCTGGGGACCACTACTACTCATCCAGGCCAACACCTTATAATCCAGGAGCTGCATCCAATAAAGATCAATTGCCACAAGTACAATACTCAAAACGATCTTGCTTTAACCACTGACATTGCTTCAAACCATCTCATAGATGGTGCAATCATAAGAATCGTGTCCAATAAATAAAAAAAGTGATATTAAGACGCAACAAGAACTTGATCCTACCCTTAGAAGAAGCTCAAAAACTACTCATTCAGAAAGATGTAATGTGACTGTTATCGAGTCAACAAAGAAAGACTTGCATAGTCTACTCAAAATTCAACAACAAGTAAAGAGGACCAGTGAAAGACAAAAGCGCAAGATCATCCACAAGGAAAAACTGATAAAGTGGCATAAAGAGCAGGTAATATAGGATTGCAGAGAAATGTCAATCAAAGATTCAACTTGCCATACCACACGAGTATAAGATGGACCATAACATAGTATGATTCTAAGATGAAATGTCATTTTCATATACCAAGATTTAAAAAAAGTTCTACTGGAAACTTTTACAACCTATACCAGCAAAAGCATGGTCCTGCTAAGACTATACCATTGGTTTGATCCGCCCAACAGTCTAAAGCACAAACCCATGAGAATGAATAGGAAGCTGCAGACTACTCAACCACATTACTAATTTCATGAATGATACCACGACTAGAGACATTAAAGATGGTAGTAAATCATCACCTCTTTCCAATCTGGGATTCCACCCTCAGGAACCCAAATAGGATGGTCAAACTTGCAGTTAAGTCCAAATTTACAAGTTCTGGTAAGCATATAATGAGCACAATCCTTCTCTCCTGGCCTCTGTGGATAAATAGGCAAATTGCTTGCACTCTCCAATCTAGGGCGCTTGGATAACAAGTTGGTGGAATACCACGCTTCACTTTGCCCAATCGCTCTTTGGGCATCCAAAACATTCTGATGGTAGAGCGCTATGATAAATAATAGATAAGTATATACACGAAAGCGAAGAATATATATATATGTTATTTGATAATTATATAATAGTTTTAAGAAATTATATCATGTATCTTCCTGTATAGGTATGACAGTGAGAATAACAGCTGGGTAGCAAAAGCATGCTTGTATAAGATGCTCTATTGTCCATAGAAGGAGTGGCATGCACTAAGCTGCCAACTTCCTGAAAGAGAAATGCACTAGTATTGGATATCTTAAGTAGAACTAACTGAGCTCTGAACCCTGAGTAGGAGAAGTATGAAGCATACACGGTGTAGATAAAGCGGATGCGTTTATAAAGCTGGGTGAATTTCAACCACATAACTTTGCCAGAATCAGTTTGTTTAAACAGTTGGAAGTCATCGAGGCCTCCCTAAGCTAGTAAAGACGTTGCTTATTCATCCAGCCTGCGAAGAAGGCGAAATATGGAAGAAGCAATAGCAATTATGGTGTGGGTTTTACATTTCAGTTGGCAATGGCAACGAGTCCGCGAAAGACTCCAGTGCAGGTTGGATCAAAGTCATAACCTGGAGAAGACTACCAGTCTAGAGAAGCACAAAGCATGAACGGAAGAATGAAGGAATTAGCAATTAGGGCAACCTCACCTTGAGAGGGGCGCTTGGTGCCGGAAAGGAGCGGACTCACATCATCGGGGTAGTGAAGGTGAGAGTGAGACCAGGAGGAGCGTGCACCCAAGCCGCCGGCGTAGGAAGAGTAACCGACGACGTCCGCGGGAGAATAAGGGAGGGCATCGGCACTGCTCTGGGACCGAGAGCGTCCTCCGAATGCGGATGATGCAAGGAAGGACGCGTCGGGGTCCGAACCCATTTCCATGCGCTTGCGGAGAAGAAGGTTTGTCGAGGGTGAGGTGGAGAGGCCTGCCAGATTGAATTTGGCCGCCGCCCCGGGAGGCGGTGCCGTCCCGTACAGCTGATGATTGGCCATCGACGGCTACGGCTACGGGAGGAATGCTTCTTCGCAGCGGCGGTTCATCTGATCGAATTTGGCTTCTTTCCATTTTTCTAAGCATCACACACTATCTTCTTATTTTAGATTTTGTTGGGGGTAGTTAATTCCGACTCTCTCCCCAACTGCACGCTGTCCTTAAACAATTACAGCCCTTAATCCTGCGGTTGAGTAACGTCATGGTTTCTGAATTCTTTACCGAGATTTTTGGTCAAATACAATGCAGATGACTTATTAGGTCTCTTAGAGTGAAAATAAAGAAAAACGAGTTAATTAACATAATAAAATATTACAAACAAGATATTTTAGAATTTGATTGAATATATTGATAGAACCAATATGATACCTTGAGAAAAACAAATACAATTAAATAAAAAGGAAAAATGCCTTACTGACAAAAAGTTCAAATAACAAAAGATGGATATTCGATAAGTTTTTTTTAAGAACGCTAGCATAATACGAGTTGTAAACCTCCAGCTACACCACATCAAAAAATAAATAAACCTCTAGCTACAAAGTATATAATCAATTATTTCATGAAATCAGTACGGTCAGATTTAACACTCGAGCTGTTGGGATTGCATGTAAGTGTAATTTTGCTTTGATTTTCTTCCCCCTCTTCCATAATCTGTTCCACCTCCAAGAGTTGGACAATAAAGCCCGTTCTCCCTATCTAAGCCTAAAAGCACCTCTGTTCTTTTCCTTTTCAAAGAATGTAAATCCAACTTTGAGAAAAGATGATCTTTGGTGTTTCATTTTGCGGTTGCGTGGAAGTTGTTGAGGAAAGATAAGTTTTTAAGTGTTAGGATTTAGATTCTTATACAATAATAAGCGCTGAGCAAGACTGATAGCATTGTATAAAGATCTTGGGTAGAGAGAGAAGCACGGTGAAGTAGCCATTTTGTTCGTGAAATTAAGGAGGAACCTCGATTTATGGCATGTTCGGTAACGGGCTAATTCTTGACTATTTTTATATATTCTGTTTCTTAGAACAAAAAAATAAGAGAAATCTATTTGTTAACGTTAATTAATTTTTCTATTTCCAGGGAGAAATCTATTCCCAAGAATAGATTTGAAACATAATCAATAAATACAAAAATTTTACTTCATTGTTTCCGAAAATAATTCAAGAATCAATAATTTTTCTTTCTTTCTTTTTTTCTTCATCCTCCTCTAATCGTTAACTCTTCAAAGCCTCGCGAAGGCTATAGCAAGGTTGAGTCTCGTTGGTGGTTAAGTAAGGCTCGAGCTAGCGAGGCTCTTGCAAGGCCAACAAGGTCACCGGCTCTCATTTCGTTAGTTGCCACCCATGACCGAAGCCAATGGCCACCTAGAGGATGAAGAAGAGGAGAAGGAAAAAGAAAGAAGAAAAATTTTATAATATTAAACAGGCCCTCACACTAATTGCCCTTGGGTTCAAGGCTTTTCGTCAAATTATCACACCTCCGAAAGGCATTCAAGCGATACAAATAAAGAAAGCTGAATTGCTTTTATAAACACACGTGACTTCCTTGAAAATTCTATTATTAATAAGTCATTACGAAACATAACAACTTTCCTTGTGGAAGAAATTATTAAAGAAAAGTACCAAATGCATAAACTGCTAATCTATCATCATTTCAGTTGGTAAGAATATTGTCATACTTGGCTCCATTTGTTTTACGAAAATTAATTGCAAAGAAAACATTTTTGAGATTTTTTGGTATTTGTTTAATAGAAAATGAAATAGTTAAGAAAAATATTTTCCGCTAATCAAAAAAATACATTCAAAAGTGGAGAAAATGTTTTTCATTTTTCAGAAAACGTAAAACATTTTTCATACTTTTTCGCCTCGCTTTCTTTAACTAAACATATTTTTCTTTTATTTTTAGGTTTTATTTTTTTAAAAATCAAGTTTTTTATTTTTTTTCTTTCCTTTTTCTTTTTCCTTGACCGGTCATCGCCACAATGACAGTTGGCAACTAGCCACAGGCCGCCTTGAGTCATGCCATAGGCTGGCGAGGCCTAAGCTCGCCATATTGTAGTGAGGTCGAGCCTCATTTGATTTGGCAAAGCCAAGCTCACTCAAGGGCGGTGAGCTCGGGCCTCACCAAATCCGGCCAGTTGGGTGGGGCTCAAACCTCACCCGAGGTCACCAAAAGTCTAAGCCTCGCGTAGCTCACCACGAGCCTCTGGTGACCTCGAGTAAGGCTCAAGTCCTGCCTAGCTCACCGAATTGGGCAAAGCTTGAGCTTGCCAATGCGTGGTCCTTAGCCATCGCCATTGTGGCCAAGGCCAAGGCAAAAGAAGAAAAGCAAAAAAAAAAAAAAAAAAAAGTTTTAAAAATTGATTTTCAAAAATAAAAAAATTATTGAAAATAAGTGCATGCATGAAAAGATTTTCTTACCAAATTGAGGAAAATATTATCTAATTCATTTTTAAATTTCAGTTGTAAAATATGATTAATTTTGCGAAAATTGACATCCTAGAAATCAAATTTTGAAAACACTACATTTTCCGCGAAATGAACAAAGCTTTAATGCAGAAAAATCTATTAATTCACCGTAGTTAACAAAATAAATTGCATAATAATACATACAGTATTTGAAATTTCTTCTCATAGTTGTAGGAACCTACCGTTATCTTAGCAAAAGAAAAACCTACAGTTAATATCACATTGGAAAGGTACAGTTACTGAATGGAAATGACACCATGTCCCTTTGCTTGATCAATGACACGCACATAGAGACAGATTATTCACACAGCTAAAACCTTTAGTTGAACTTACCAACAATGTGCTTTGACTGCATGCTTTATCAATCACCAAAATAGGATGCTATTACTGTTGAATAACAAGATACTACCGACAATTAAAAAAGAAAAAAACAAAGTATACATATCCACCAAGTGATTTCAATTTCCAAAAGTAAGCACACTTTTTATGACTTAAAATGAGTTGTCATCTCACATTCAGTGGGATAATGTCACTTACTTTATAAAAAAACCAAATCTTGGCTACCAAAATTTGCAAGAAAGCAAGGGACTACAAATGGAGACTCCTTATCCACAATGCTCTAAATTCAATCCAATAGTAATCATAGAATTGGAAATAAGAGTCAAGCCATATGAAAGAGCAAGCTTTTTGTGACATAAGTGAATGAATCAAAACTAGATCTTCATTCAAAGAATTAATGAAAACATTGGCACAAATCTACAATATAGAATCAAAAGAAGTTGAAGAAGCACTAATACAAAAAAATTGGATCGAAGCAATGAAAGACGAATTATAACTTCTTAAGGTACATGCAGTCCAGAAGCTTGTGCCAAGACCTAAAAAATCAACAAGTAATTGGAATGAATTGGGCTTTTCCAAATAGGCTAAATGACAAATGTAAAGAGGTACTTAATAAAATTAGGTTGATTAGGTTTAGGGTTTATTAACACCTAAATTTTACTTTTTTTTTATTTAGGACTTAATGGTATCGAATATCATAGATGGCACCATATCATAAATTTTACTAAGGAAAAAGAAGGTAATGTAAATATTTTCATTAAAATGCACCATGTATATTTTCATTAAAGTGCATTGCACGACATTTGCATTATTAGTATTAATTTTTAAAAAAAATTAATTAAACTTTCTTAAAAAAATAATTTTAAATAAAAAAGGGAGCGCCCCTTCTTCTTTCCCTTCCTTTTCTCTGCCCCCTCGCGGGCCAACAATCTCATCTTCCCGCTCATCCCTTTCCCCCCTCTCATCGTCCTTCACACAGCTACAGTAAGGACGCAAGTACAGTGGCAGATGAAATAGCGCGGGACGTTCGACGGGAGTGGGAGTGGGTGGTCGGGTGCAGACCGGCAACGACAGCTGGCGCGTCGATAGCCATTAAAAGGGAAGAGAGGTAGAGAGAGAAAGGGGCATTCTCTCGGCTCGCTCGGCGGGGTTTCCTTCGCTGGTTTTTCTCTTCTTCAGAGAGCTAGAGATCAAAGCTGGGGTTTACAGGCCGAGAGGGAGAGAAATCCAAGAGGTCGAGAGGTCCGAGCGACTGAGGGAAAGCGGAAGAGCTTCAGCCGACGCTACGGCCACGTGTAGGCTGCTGGTTTTTGCCGAGAGAGAGAGAGAGAGAGAGAGAGCGAGGGCGAGCGAGCGAGGGGGATAGAGAGAGAGCTTGAGAAGGTGGCTGGCCGTCGGAGGAGGGCCGTCCACTAGCCCCCGTCCGCCGCGGCCTTTCCCTGAACCAGGTAGGTCTCTCTCTCTCCTCCCCCCCCCCCCCTTCCTTTACGCGGGGGCGGCGGGGAGCGTAGGTGCCCTGTTTTCTTTGGTGGGCGTCAGGCTGGCGACTCCTTAATGGAGACGTGAGAGGGTAAGAAAAAGAGCCCACTCCGTCAGCGTAATGAGCTCCGGCGTCTATCTCCAAAGTCCACGAAGCAAATGAGTGCTTGGTCGTCCTCACTTGGTTGTTTGTCCTCGCTCGGTTGTCCTCACTCTGTGACTAACCATGCCGGCCGCGAGTGTGATTTCCACTTTCTTATTCCACTTTGACCGCGCCGGCTCGGCGTGCTACAATCTTTAAATTATTGCTTTCTTTCAATGGCCATGTGGTCAGCGAGACCGAGTAACAAAGCCGAATTGTTAAACTTCCAATATCTCTTATCTCTTATGACAGTGTTGTCCTCGTCACCCTTTGTATGTTATAACTGAGCCTTGCTAGCATCTGGCAACAGCATTACAACCCCCCAATCCATCCGACCAAAACCAATTAGCAACCTCCCAATTGGTGCTGTGACCTCCGGAGAGACGTCCCCATTAGGACTAGGGAGGATCATCAGCAATGGAATATCTGCTGTACTCGAACGCAAAGGCACTGATATCCATAGCCGTGGTGGGCGTAATAGGAGTGTTGCTGAGGCTGTACAACGCGCTGGTGGTGAAACCGGAAAAGTTGAGGTCCTTGCTGAGGAAACAAGGCATCAGTGGACCGCCCCCCGCCTTCCTGCTCGGCAACATCATGGAGATAAAAAAGGCGAGATCCTCCTCCTCCTCCTCCTCCTCCTCCGTTCCCATGACTCTGCCCGGCCGGCCCCCTGCCCGCCATGATTGCGCTGCTGTCCTCTTCCCCTTCTTTGACAAGTGGAGAAAACAATACGGTATTTCACCTCTGGCTGCCCTAACTGGAAATTTCATCTCTTTTCCACAATTAATCAAATAATATTCAAGTGTTTTGATTTTCCATGCTCCAAACTACATAAATTAGACGCAAGATTTTCGTACAATCATAAGAGAGTTTATGAAACTTAGAGATTGGTGCTACTTAAATTTCATAGTTAGATCTAGATGATCACGGGCATCACCGTGACATATGTTTTCTCTCCCTTAAGGCTGAACTTGAAGCCTATCGTATCGGTCGATACACTGCATGAGGGTAAAGTTACGCTTCAAGTACTAAAAGTTAGCGCAAGGGAAGCTAAAAGTTATGAAAGTAATGTTTAAGCATCAAAATCGGAGATAAATTGATCAATTCAATGTGTGCAATATGCGGCAAGGTAAGTGCAAAATGGCATCGTTTTGCAAGCTAACATGATTAGACAATGCAAAAACGACGTTGTTTTAGTGCTAATGTGATAAAAAATTAATAAAATTTAATTTAAAACTAAATTTATTTAAAATATTTAAAAATACAAATACAAATATTAAAAAAAATTTAAAAAACTTAAAATTTTAAAAATTTAAAAAAAGTGGGGAGGTGGTTCTCAGCTCAGCCGCCTCCCCCTTTTTTTTTTTTAAATATTTGTATTTATAATTTTAAATGTTTAAATAAATTTAGTTTTAAATTAAATTTAATTAATTTTTTACCACGTAAACACCAAAACGATGCCGTTTTATAATTACTTTGCCGGAAAATTAACACATCAGCATTTTGGCTGGAATGTCAAAATCGGAGTAAAATTAATATGCCATTTTACTCCGATTTTGACATTTAAGTCCGGATGTCAAATAGCGGCAAAGGGCGGTAGACGTTGAAGATTCCTCACTGCCCATTTCCATTTCTTAACACTTGCAGCCCCTACCAAAGTCTGCTCTTTCTTTTTGGGATTATTGTTAGTTCTTCGATAATGACTGATGCGGGCGCTGTGTAGCTCCTCTGGAGCTGGATCAGGATTGGACTCAACCAAAATGACTCCAGCGCCCCGAAATCACTTCTCACATTCACGCTAAATATCATTTGACACGTTCTCACTCATTAATAAAACAGGAGAAATTCACTACTCCTGAATCAGATCATTTCTCCTTCCCCCTCTCTTAAATGAATTGGATTGGTCGTTTGTGGTTCGGACATGGACAATCAGATCAGGCTGATGTCATGCGCTGATGTCTCATGATTTTTACAGGAGATACATTTGCGTTCTCGCTGGGGAACACACAGATAATCTATGTGAACCGACCAGACGTGGTGAGGGAGATTACCACCTGCACATCCTTGGACTTGGGTAAGCCCTCATACCAGTTCAAGGAGAGGGGTCCCCTGATGGGTCAAGGCATCTTAACTTCCAACGGCCCCCACTGGGCTCATCAGCGCAAGATCCTCTCTCCTGAGCTCTATATGGAGAAGGTCAAGGTATGTTATATCAAATGATGTCTTTCAATATCACCATTTCCACCACCAATTTTTTTTTCCCTCAAATTGACATTTCTGAGTTTACCCGCTCGCAGGGAATGATAAACCTCATAAACGAGTCCACAGAGACACTGTTGAAGTCCTGGAAGAACAAAGTGGATGCAGCCGGTGGAGTAGCCAGCATTAACATCGACCAGCACATGAGAAGTTTCTCCGGAGATGTCATCTCCAGGGCCTGCTTTGGCAGCAATTTTGCCAAAGGAGAGGAGATCTTTCACAAGTTGAGGGCTCTCCAAGAGGCCATGTCCAAGAAAGTTCTTTCCACTGGGATTCCTGGCATGAGGTGCGAAGTTAAATCTCTCTTTCTCCCGAAAAATTTCCAATTAAGCCTCCCCTTCCATACCACCCCCTTGAAAAGAAAGGGGAAAAAAATAAATCCACTGTCGCTTAGCTGCTTTAATCAATTCTGTTCATGCAATGACGCAGATACCTCCCCACCAAGACTAACAGAGAAGCCTGGGCACTGGAGAAGGAGGTCCGCAGTTTGATACTGCAGGTGGTGAAGGAGAGGACGCAAGCTGCATATGAGAAGGACCTTCTGCAGATGCTTCTCGAGGGTGCCAAAATCAGCGACTTGAGCCAGGAGGCCATGGACCGCTTCATTGTCGACATCTGCAAAAACATTTACTTGGCTGGGTACGAGACCACTGCCGTCTCTGCGACATGGTGCCTCATGCTGTTGGCTTCCAGTCAAGAGTGGCAAAATCATGTGCGTGCCGAGGTTCTTGAGGTTTGTGGGGACCGTCTTCCTGATGCCGATGCGATCCGTAAGATGAAACTGGTGCGCCTTCCCCATACCTTTAAGACAGAGTACACATGATAGAACGTTTTGATTTCATGATAATCGGCATGTGTTAACCTTTCTGTCCTGGGTGCAGCTCACAATGGTGATAAACGAGTCGCTGCGGCTATACTCCCCCGTGCCAGTGGTGTCGAGGGAGGCCTTGACGGATATGAGATTCGGGGACCTGAAAGTGCCGGAGGGAGTGAACGTGTGGACGATGGTGTTAACACTGCACACGGACCCTGAGATATGGGGGCCAGACTCCTACTCTTTCAACCCGGGGAGATTCGCCAATGGGATCACGGGAGCCTGCAAGCTGCCGCACTTGTACATGCCCTTCGGAGTAGGACCTCGCGTGTGCCTCGGGCAGAACCTGGCCATGGTGGAGCTCAAGATTCTCATTGCCCAGCTTCTCTCCAACTTCTCCTTCACCCTTTCTCCCAACTACATCCACTCCCCTGCTCTTAGGTTGGTTATTGAACCTGAACACGGCGTCGAACTCTCCGTCACCAAGCTATGTCGAGATTGATCCCTCCCAGAGATGGTTTTTTCTCACCCGTAAGCCCACTATACGGTTTCTTGTTGTATCCGAAAGCAACTTTCCCCTTCCCTTTAGTAACTTATGTATCAGTTTATGGCAAAGTTTGTTCTTTCTCCATTGTACATGTCACAATTAATGTGGAAGGTGAATAAACGAAACAATTCAAGCAAGAAATAAATTGCAAAAATAACACATAAACATTGTGAATTTACGTGATTTGATAATGCGCCTGCTCCTCTTGAAGAGATCTATAAGGTTGTTCAGTATAATTGGTAGAATGAAGATTACAATAGCTTGGAATGCCCACATCCAAGTGATTCCAATTTTTAGCAACACCCTAAATCACAACAATCAATCACAATAAAGGAATTTTCTCATACTTTGAACTCTCTTGGATTGCGGAAGCTCTCGTGGTGTCGCAAGTTTCTAATCTTAAACAAACTTTGAAATTAAGGGTTTTTTCTTAACAAGTCTGAAACGTGGCTGCATTGGGCCGAGTGCTTGCCAAAATAGGCCCAAGCTGTTAACGATCGTGCTGGAAAACATAATAGTTATAAGGCGCTGTCCGAAGGCCTGGCCTGCTTGGACCTGGCCGTTAGCCTAATCACTCCTTGGCTCGGTGCTCGCCCCGTGGCCAAGTTCGTCCGCCTGCGAGGGGGCCCTTTCCTTCCATATCCAATCGTCCGCCTCCATTGTCATGCCCTCACAAACACCCCAGTGTCCAAAAATCATGAGCCCGTGTCTAATTCCAAATAAATCGGAATGAACTTCTAGCCATAATCAACAAATCTCCAGCCTGACAAGAGTCTAACTTCATATGAAGATAGAGAACAATGCACTTCAAACTTATAATGGTTTGACTTAAGGTGTGACATCCTGGTTTTGACTAATGAGAAATGGTTGTGAATCTGGTGTGCTAGTAAAAAGGATAGGTCATGGATCATTCCAAGATTTGGCCATGTAACGATCATGGATCGATCAAAGGAACTTTCATGGACCAATCCCATGACCACGATCATGGACCTGAGCGGTTTGGTCAATGGACGACTATCCAACCGTCAGGGTTGATCAAGAGATGGTCACAACCACCACGGATCAGTCAGTGATAATGGATCGGTCCAAACGGTCATGCGCCGATTGCGGGTGATTCCGCTCGGCCATGCACTGGTCGTGAATGACCATGATTCGACTTGATACGGTTGTGTGTTGGGCATAAATCTGACCAATCTCGAACATTCACATTGTAAAAGCTAGTAGGAGCACCTAGAGGGGATGAATAGGTGCAAAAACAAATTTTTTAGAGAGAAGTGTGCAACTCTAATTAACAATAGATTGTGAAAAGGAAATTAGACTCTTGTAAAAAAATTAAGTTACGATCAAAGTAAAAGAGTGTAAGGAAGAGAATTAGAATACAATGTTTATAGTGGTTCGGTTTAATCCGAGTCTACGTCCACTCTTTCGTACTGACAGCCCTTCGGCTGGATTTCACTATGAATCAAAAGAGTTGTTACAGTAAAGCTCTTCCTTGATTTCACAGTGTAGAGACTCTGTTACACTTCCTCAAGGTCTCACAAAGATATTAACTCTCTTTTGAGTAGAAGATTTCGCTTAACAAATGAATTGACTAAGAGCTAGGAGTTTCAGACTTTGGAATTCTTTTATCACGCATACGCTCGAACAACTAGAACGTCTTCCTTATATATTCCTTCATGCCATCATACCCGTTGGCACTTACTAAAGGAGTTCTTCCAATCTACCCGTTAGACGGAATCAATTAGGAAGATTTCGAGTTGTTTAAGGAATATGACGATAGCCCACCAATTCTGCTCGCCCATACAATTGGGATCTGGGTTTTCATAAATAAAACTTTCCAAGTATACTATGCCAATCAACGGATCTAAAATCCCCGAATCAATCTCAATTTGAATAATGGATTCCAACATGCTATATCTAGCCAAAAGATCTTCTTCAGTAGATAGAATCAAATCCTTAACGAAATACTTAGTTCTGGATAAGCCTTCTTCGATGGTCTAGAAACTGTAAATGAGGATAGACTTTGAGTCTTGAGTGTGGCAATCCGGAGGTCTTTAGACTTTGATGGAAGAGTTTGCAAGATTTCAGACTAGACTGATGGAAACGTTTTGTCAACTTCAAAACTCTCAAGGAAGTTTTCTCCAACACACATGACTATAGGGAGTCAGCTTGGATGAAGCCTATAGCTGATCCATTATTAAGTCCGATCGATTGACGTCGATCTAAAGGCCGGTCGTTGAGCCCGTGTCTTAGGTTGCTAATTTAGCGAACAAAGGCAACTTGACCTACGACAACTACACTGAGAGAGGCTTAGCCACGAACCTTGGATGTGTTAAAATGATCGTTAGGGGATGTACACAAAAAGCCCTTACCCGGTCCTGGTTACATTTTCAATGGCCTATTTCTTCATGATTGCCAAGTTGCCAAGAAAATGAAAAAATTGAATTATCTTGCAGTTTAATTTGGCAAAAGTATGCTTCAAGTGCCAAAAATTGGCACAAAAGGACACTTAAGTGCCAAAATCGGAGAGAAATTGATCACTTAAGTGTTACTATGGCCAAAATCCGGCCAAAATGCTAACGTGTCAATTTTTTAGCGAAACGAGTGCAAAATGACGTCGTTTTGCACGCCGATGTGGCGAGATAATGCAAAAACGATATCGTTTTGGTGTTCACATGGTAAAAAATTAATATAAAATTAATTAAATTGAATTTAAAACTAAATTTATTTAAAACATTTAAAAATACAAATACAAATATTAAAAAAATTTAAAAACATTAAAAAATTGAAAAAAGAAATTTAAAAATTAAAAAAAAAAGGGGGAGATAGCCGAGGGTTGAGCCTTGGGTTGTCGTTGCCTCCCCACCGCCGTCAGGAAGGGTTGGCAACGGAGGGGGGGAGAGTCGGTTGTGGTTGCCGAGCCTTGGCTAGGTGCTGGCGACCCGGCCAATCGGCGACGAGGGCCCATGAGCCCTCGCCCGGCCAAGCCAAGGGCCACCACCTGCTGGGGGTTGCCTCAGCGGGCGGCGGCCCTTGGCTCGCCAGGGTGGGGGCTGCTAACCCTCGCCGGATTTGGGCGAGGGCTGTGACCCTCGCCTTAGATCGGGGCAAGGGCTATCGGGCCCTCGCCGTCGCTTGGCCGGGGTCGCCGGCCCCTAGCAAGGGCCCGGTGACCTTGGCCGACCCTCCTCCCTCCGTCGCCGGGCCCTCGGCCGCTTCCATTTTTTTAAATAATTTTTTAATATTTGTATTTGTATTTTTAAATTTTTAAAATAAATTTAATTTAATTAATTTTTATATTAATTTTTTACCACGTCGCACCAAAACGATGCCGTTTTGCACTCGCTTCGCCGGAAAATTAACACGTCGGTGTTTTGACCGGATTTTGGTTAGATTGGCACTTAAGTGATCCATTTTGCTCCAATTTTAGCACTTAAGTGTTATTTTTGTAATTTTTGGCACTTAAGTGTCACTTTGTGCCAACTTTTGGCACTCCAAGAGTCTCGGGTGTCATTTAATTTCAAGATATTATCTAACCTAGATATCACCTAACCTAGATATCATCTAAACATGCATTCTAATAGAATTAGTAATGTATCAAACTATTCTATCATGCAATTCTATCTAGGAAATCAATTCTAATTTACATGATATGCAAATGTAATCTTTTTTGTATTTTTGGGTAAATAAAGCATTTAAAGTAAGATAATCATTGAATCACTCAAGATCATGTATCATCCAATCAATGTGTTAAGGAAATAATATCCAACCAACTTGAAATTTCGTGAATAAAATCGATGAGTCGATCTTAAGTTTTAAAGATCAAAATATCAATTTTAAAGATTCCCCTGGAATCAATAATTCCATTTAAAGCCTTATAGATGGGATCAAAGATTATATGCGGTTGCGAATTAGGAAATAAATCCTAATTGAGAGATATGTCTATCACTCACGATATGCATGTTAGATATTAATAGACATATATTATGCTATAAAATATCTAAATCAAATTTAGATAAGATAATTATCTAATTTTGCAAGTAATATTGCCAAATTTGAACTCAACGGAATTGGCTCAACAGATGATTGGTAATGGCCTGTGGATGAAGCTCAGCATAGTGGTGCTCGGTAAAGGATGACCGTGGGCTCATAGTCAACGAACTTGCAAAAATAAGAACTCTGCAGAATCGACTTGGTCCGGATACGAACAAGAATGATGGCTAGTGTTAGAAGGTGGGTGGTTCACAATTGAGGTGTAGGAAGGAGTCGTTGGGATCGTTTAAAAATTTCACTTGGGATGGCAATAAGGGCGCGATTGGTAACAATTCTGTTCCTAAGAGTAGATTCTGATTAGAAATTATTCTTTTTGATTCTGTTCCCGGGAACTGATTCTAAGTATTTTAAGTCGTTTGGTAACTGTCCAAAATTTTTGATTTTGGAATAAAGTTACGTTTGGTACCGTGCTCATTAATTATGTTCCAAATCAATTTCTTTTAATTTTTAAATAATTTTTTTTTTAATATTTTTTCCTTTTTCTCCTATTCTTCTTCTTCTTCTTCTTCTTCTTCTTCTTCTTCTTCTTCTTCTTCTTCTTCTTCTTCTTCTTGTGGATGGACGTTGGTCCGGCGATCGGCCAAACGAGGGCCGGCGACCTCACCGGAGTGTCGTCGGCCCTTGACGAGGCCGGCTATCAGCGGTCGAGCCTCGCCGGCAGCTGGGCGAGCCTTGCCTAGCCTCATCGAGGGTCGGCCTTGCCGGGGCTAGGTGAGGCCTGCCTGGCCACTGGCAGGGCTGGGCGAGATTCGCCTGGCCACCGGCGAGGCTGGGCGTCACGAGGCTTGCCCAGGCCCGGCTAGGCAAGTCTCGCTGGGGTTGGGTGAGGCCCGCCTAGCCCTGGCGAGGCTCGACCTTGCCAGATCTAGGGAGGCTGAGCCTCGCCGGTGGCTGAGCTTGCTTCCAGCGAGCTCGCTAGACCGGCAACCGGCGACCGGTGGCGGCGGCAGACGGCGGCGGACGGTGGCGGGCGGTGGTGGACGGCGATCGCGAGATGGCCGAAGGGAAGAAGAAGAGTTGTTGGTTTTGTTTCTCAAATTTGTTCCCGGAACAAGAATCAATTTTTTTTTTGATTCTTGATTCCACTCCCAATCTGTTTCCGGGAACAAAAATTTTACCAAACGCGATTCTAGGCCCAAACTGATTCTGGAAACAAAGAATCAGAATTTGGCCCTATTTAGATGGTTACCAAATAGGGCCTAAGTCACCGTGGAAGTTGCTGAACAAACGTTGAAGGTAGCGTCGAGATTGGACTGCAATTTGACTTAAGAAAACCTGCAGTAGGAAATTCGGGTGGGGCTAAAGCAATGGCATGACAAGGACAATCTCTAACATGTTGGGAAATTGGTGAGTGTTGGTGCTTCGTTGGTTGTCAGGGCTGGGTCTTCGGAATAATTGAGCTTGATGGCAAAAGGTGCACAATGGCATGAGGAAAAGCCATGATGTGAAGACCACGTGCAATTGCTGGAGGAACGTGTGTCTGCGTAGATGACTAGTCTTTCTCATCTTTAAGAGAAAACCCTTTCCTATATCTAGACCACGACACCAATTCTCCATATATAAGAGATTTTAATGGAATAATAGCCCTACTGCTCATGATCTTTCCAATTTCAGAACAATCCACATGCGTAGCGTACGCAATAAACTAAATTAAAATGCTCCTAAAATTATATGCCATGTAATTTAATTATAATATTTTTGTTTAGGGATTAATCTTTAATCTCTAATTTTCTATGAAATAAATGAATGTCCGGGTCGCCAAAATTTAGGTGTCAACAGAGAGTCTGACTAGCTTTGTTCGGTCACCCAGACTTGGCCGGTAGCTTGGCGACTCCTTGGTGGGGACTTGAGAGGTAAGAAAAAGAGCCCATTCCGTCAGTGTAATGAGCTCCGGTGTCTATCTCCAAAGAATCCAGAGTCCATGAAGCAAATGAGTGCTTGATTGTCCTCACTCTTGAACTAACCATGCCGGTCGCGAGTGTGATTTCCACTTTCTTACTCCACTTTGACAGGACCGGCTCAGCGTGCTGCGATCTTTAAGTTATTGCTTTCTTTTTATGGCCATATGGTCAGCGTGACCGAGTAATAAAGCAGAATGGTTATACTTCCAACATTTCTTATGATAGCATTGTCCTCGTCATCCTTTGCATGTTATATGTCACGCCCCGAACTCTAAGTGCGTGAACATCCCTTCACGGTCGATTAAAAATGTGATGTCCGAAGACGCGTTGCCGACCCATTGTTTTTATCTTTCGATTAAACGCATGTGGAAGTGAATTAAATAAACACCCAATCAATCAACAAAATAGGGATAGTAAAACACAACAAATGATTTCCAAAAGCCGCACCTTTATTTATCCACTTGTTAACTCAAGGGGTTTAACATTTGCATGCCTACAACAAAATACAACTCCTACACGACCGATGAGCAAAAAGGGTTAGAAAGGTCACATTTAACTCTAGCTTCACTAACGGTAGGACCAACTAAGAAGTGTCGCATTTGGCACCCACCATAGCCGCACTTAGTAGTTCCCCATGCTACGGCCTTGAAAATAGTTAACAACAATGGGGTGAGATAAAATCTCAGTGAGTTAACAGTCTAAACCTCGATTAGGATGTAAATTCCCTTCAGAGGTAGCCTAAACATGCAACGACATACAATCTTACCTCGCCTTGGCATACCCCTGCATATTAGCACATCTCACATGATAATAATAGTGCAACACACATAAATAATAATCAGAACACAATCCATTATAGCCAAATGCATTGTCAAACATACGTGTTCCAATTATTACGACTCCTTGGGCCACGGCCAACACAAGAGTCGGCGGTCTTCCGGCATGACCGGGTATCGTCCCGCCCCATCGGGCACGGCATCGTTTAGAACCCCTACCTAGACATCATTGAGCATCGGTCTGGCCTCAATCGTGACTCGGCATTCAGACCCCTGTCGGGCATCGCCTCCAAACTCTCATTGGGTGACGAGTTCAATTAAATGACCACTCAAGTACATAATCAATCAAGCTAATTTTTGTTGCCATTAATTAGTCAATAACAAAAGATGTTGTTTTCAAATACTCACTTTGGAAAATTTTCACATTTAAAAATCCTAGTAAAATATTCATACGTGATCACGTATTTGAAATCAACCCGTCAAACTTTGCGCATTTCACATTTCTATTTTAAAACCCCATTATTTTATTTAGTACGTAAAATTTGGCGTCCAAACCCGACACCTCAAACTTTGCCATTTAATTGCCTATAAACTTCTTTTGTAATAATAAGTGAAACTTATCATAGAGCAATCAATAACATGTCATCGTGTGTGCAAAATATTGGAACTAAGCACAATTTCAAATTCTACTCAACGGTTAATCTGTCATTAATTACACTAACCACGATTAATTAAGCTAATCACAATTAATTATGCTAATTATGATTAATAAAACTAAACTTGATTAATTAGCCTAAATTTTAATTAATTTAAAATTAATTGACGTTAAATAAAATAATTACGATTAATTAAATAAATTACTATTAATTAGATAAATAACAATTAAATAAATTAAACTCAATTAATTAATCTAATCGTAATTCCTTAATTGAGAATGCAACGCTTGCAGCTCAAGCGAAGGCTCGATGGAGGCGGCGGTGGCTCTTGAAGCTCACGGCTAAAGGGGGGGCTCGGTTCGAGCGGTGGCTTGGGGCTCAAAGCAATGACGGCATGGATGGCCGATCGAGCGGTGATGAGAGGTAGTGACGGTGGTAATGACTTACGGCGGCGAGTAGCGGCGATTTGGGAGCTCGGCAGTGGAGATTGTGGTTCGGTGGTGCAGACGGCGAATGACATGGCTCCAAGCTGTGGACGAAGGTGGCGTGGTGGTGAGTTGGGGGCGTGGGCGGCAGTGGCGTGGTGGGTGAAGTAGTAGCAAGGGAAAGGAATGAGAAGAAGAAGAAGAAGAAGAAGAAGAAGAAGAAGGGGGTTCGGCCGAGAGGGGGAAAGGAAAAGAAGAGAGAGGCAGAATGAGAGAGAGAAGAAAAAGACAAAAAGGAAAAAGACAAAAAGAGGGGCTGTGGGGGTGGTGTGAGGAAGGAGAGAGAGAGAGAGAGAGAGAGAGAGAGAGAGAGGAAAGGGGGGAGGAAATGTGAGGGAGAGGAGAAAGAGGAGAGAGAGAGGGGTGGTGTGAGGAAGGAGAGAGAGAGAGAGAGAGAGAGAGAGAGGAAATGGGAGATGGATGGTAGAAGGGGGGAGGAAACGTGAGGGAGAGGAGAAAGAGGAGAGAGAGGGGTGGTGTGAGGAAGGAGAGAAAGAAGGAGAGAGAGAGAGATAGAGAGAGAGAGAGAGAGAGAGAGAGAGAGAGAGAGAGAGAAAGGGGGATGGATGACAGAAGTGGGGAAGGAAACGTGAGGAAGAGGAGAAAGAGGGGAGAGAGAGAGAGGAAGAAGACAAAAGAGGGGGGGGGGAGAAAGGGGACGTCACAATTCTTCCCCTCTAACAAAAATTTCGTTTTCAAGATTTGAACCATTATAACTCTTCAACAAAAAGGTGAGGGCATTGACGTCTCATCGACTTTTCGTTTTCCCACATGGCTCCCTCCGTTTCATGGTGTTGCCAAACTACTTTGACTAAGGGAATCGTCTTGCTACGTAGCACTTGCTCCTTTCGGTCCACTATCCGAACCAGTCTCTCCATGTCTGACACCTGCTCGTCCATGTCTACTTCCTCGAAATTTAGCACGTGGGTTGGATCAGGTTCGTACTTTCTCAACATCGACACGTGGAAGACATCATGCACTTGAGCAAGTCTTGGTGGCAATGCAAGATGATAAGCCAAAGTCCCAATTCGCTCCAAAATCTCAAAGGGACCAACGTACCTCAGACTCAACTTCCCTTTCTTGCCAAAACGCGAAGTACCTCTCATTGGTGACACTTTGAGGAATACGTGTTCACCTACTTGGAACTCCAAAGGCCTACGCTGTTTATCTGCATAGTTTTTCTGACGGCTCTAGGCGGTCTTAAGCCTTTCTCAAATGACTTTGATGGTGTTCACGGACTACTGAACCAACTCAGGGCCTATAATCTTATGCTCTCCAACTTTGTCCCAACATATAGGAGTTCTGCAAGCCCTGCCATACAATGCTTCAAATGGTGCCATCTTGATACTTTGCCAATAGCTATTGTTGTAGGCGAACTCAACCAGATAAAACTGTTCTCCCAACTTCCTTTGAAATCCAACACGCAAGCTCACAACATATCCTTGAACATCTAAATGATCCTCTCAGATTGGCCATCCGTCTGCAGATGATAGGCCATGTTGTACTGCAGCTTCGTTCCCAAGGTAGTTTGTAAACTATTCCAAAAAGTTGCCATAAACTTTGGGTCTCGATTTGACGTGATTATCACTGGCACTCCATGAAGAGAACTATCTGTCGCACGTAGAAATCAGCATATCTGTCTAATGCAAAGTCCTTTCATACGGCGATAAACTGTGCAGACTTCGTCAAACTATCAACCACAACCTAGATGGAATCATTATCTCTTTGACTCCTCGGCAATCCCATCACAAAATTCATTGTGATGTGTTCCCATTTCCACTCGGGAATCTCTAGGGGTTGCAAAAGTCTACTAGGTTTGCAATGCTGTGCCTTCACTTGTTGGCACGTCAAACACTTGGCGATATGCTTAGCGATATCTGCTTTCATACCATTTCACCAATAATACTGGCACAGATTCTGATACATCTTTATGTTGCCTGGATGAATACTATAACAACTATGATGAGCTTCTAACAAAATTTCTTCTTAAAGCTCCATATCGTTGGGTAAGCATAATCATCCACGAAACTTTAGTATTCCATTCTCAGTAACTTGAAAATCAGTTTTCCTCTTTTCCGCATCCTCCTACAGAACTTTTTGGATTTTAGGGTCTGTTAACTGCACTGTCTTAATCTTTACCTATATTTTCGGTTCAATTCTAAGGGTAGCCATGAGACTTGAAAGGTGGCAATACCTCAAACTTGAAATTTGAATTTCAAACTCCTTCGAGTAGAATGTACTCTTGAATCATCATCCGTGCAATCAATGATTTCCGACTTAACGCATTTGCGATCTTATAAGATGTTGCAGTCGTATTCCTTAAGAAGCTCCATCTAACGACGTTGCCTCATGTTCAGCTCCTTTTGAAAGAACAAATACTTCATCGGGAACCCCTATACAACCGATAGCCGGCGGGGTAAACCTGGGGTGACGCTAGCGGAGAACTCATCACCCTGGCGTCACGTTTAAGATTCCATGCGGCCAACGGGATTCGAACTCATCTTCTCCTCGCAAAGGGTTCTGGGAGCCTTATCCAACTGGGCCACCATAGGCGGTGGTTACTTCAGGCTTTGATGGTTTGTAAAAATTTGGAACTTTTCTCCGCATAAGTCATGCCTCCAAATCTTCAGGGCAAAGATGATCACCGGGCAAAGATGATCACCGCCAGTTCTAAGTCATGCGTCGGATAATTCAACTCATGAGACCTCAACTGACAGGACGCGTATGCAACAACTTTCCTATGTTGCATTTAAATGCAACCTAATCTTTTATACGACGCATCGCTATAAATCTCATATCCTCCAATACCAGAAGGAATTTTCAACATGCGGTACTCAGCTTATGCTTAAGCTCTTGGAAACTACGCTCGCACTTATCTGTCCATTTGAACTTCTCTTCCTTCTTCCGCAATCTTGTCAAGGGCATGACTATCGTAGAAAATCTTTTAACGAATTGTCTATAATAGCTTGCCAATCCCAAGAAACTTCGGATCTCCATAACCGTTGTTGGTCTTGGCTAGTTCATCATAGCTTCAATCTTCGTCGGGTCCACGAAGATCCCTTCATCGGAAATCATGTGACCCAAAAAAGTTACACGAGTTAGCCAAAACTCACACTTACTGAACTTGGTGTATAGCTCGTGTTTCCGCAGAGTCTGGAGCACCGTCCTTAAGTGTTGTTCATGCTCCTCAGGATTCTTTGAATACACCAAGATGTCGTTGATGAACATGATCATGAACTGGTTTAGGTACTTCTTGAACACTCAATTAATCAAATCCATGAAAGCAGATGGGGCATTAGTAAGACCAAACGGCATTACAGTGAACTCATGATGGCCATAACGCGAATGAAAAGTGGTTTTCGGTATATCCTCCTTCTTAATCCTTAGCTGATGGTAACCTGTCCTTAGGTCAATCTTGGAAAATATCGAAGCTCCCTATAGCTGATCAAATAAGTCATCGATCCTTGGCAATGGATACTTGTTCTTGATCGTCACTTGATTGAGTTGCCGATAGTTGATGCGAAGACGCAATGAACCATCCTTCTTCATTATAAACAGAATTGGCGCTCCCCAAGGCAATGCATTAGGATGAATAAATCCTTTGTTCAACAACTCCTGCATCTGAACCTTTAGCTCTTTTAATTCTGATAGCGCCATATGATAAGGAGCCTTAGGAATTGGCTCTGTCTTAGGGGCCAACTTAATCACGAACCCTATCTCCCTTTCTAGGGGCAAACCAGGCAACTCCTTAGGAAAAACGTTAGAAAATTCTTGCACTATGACAATGTCCTCCATTCTTGGCTCCTCAACTGACGTATCAACCATGATTGCTAAATAACCTTGGCAACCCACATCCAACAACCGGGTTGCCTCAAGTGACGAAATTAACGTAATCTAGGATCCTTCTTGATTTTCAACAAACTAAAAACTTATACCCGCTAATCGGTTAAACTGAATCGCTTTACGATAACAGTCTATGGTAGCTTGTTGCTTGGGGAGCCAATCCATACCAACAATAACACCGAAATCAAACATCACTAGCACAATCAAATCTATTCTTTTATCTCGATCACTAATTACTAACTTGCAACCAGGACATCCTATCGCAAACAACACTTTATCTTTTTACGAAGTGGATATACTAATGACTGCTTCTAACGGTTATGGACTTAACCCTACTAACTTAATGAACTGCTTAGCAATATATGAATGCATGGCTCCAGGATTAGATAAAGCATAAGCAACATGGTCATTCGGCTGAGAGGGGGGGAAAGGAAAAGAAGAGAGAGGGAGAGAGGGAGAAAGAGAGAGAAGAAAAAGACACAAAGGAAAAGAGAGGCTGCAGGGGTGGCGTGAGGAAGGAGAGAAAGAAGGAGAGAGAGAGGGAGAGAGAGAGAGAGAGAGAGAGAGAGAGAGAGGAAAATGGTGGATGGATGACAGAAGAGGGGGGGGAGGAAACGTGAGGGGGAGGAGAAAGAGGAGAGAGAGAGAGAGAGAGAGGAAGAAGACAAAAGAGGGGGAGGGGGAGAAGGGGGACGTCACATTATAACTGAGCCTTGCTAGCATCTAGCAACAACATCACAACCTCCCTATCCATCAGACCAAAACCCATTAGCAACCTCCCAAGTGGTGCTGTGACCTCTGGAGTGACGTTCCCATTAGGACTAGGGAGGATCATCATCAATGGAATATCTGCAGTACTTGAATGCAAAGGCACTGATATCCATAGCCGTGGTGGGCGTAATAGGAGTGTTGCTGAGGCTGTACAACACGCTGGTGGTGAAATTGGAAAAGTCGAGGTCCTTGTTGAGGAAACAAGGCATCAATGGACCGCCCCCAGTCTTCGTGCTTGGCAACATCATGGAGATCAAAAAGGCGAGATCCTCCTCCTCCTCGTCCGTTCCCATGACTCTGCTCGGCCAGCCCCCTGCCCGCCATGATTGCGCTGCTGTCCTTTTCCCCTTCTTTGACAAGTGGAGAAAACAAAATGGTAGTTCACCTCCTGGCTGCCCTAACTCACAATTTCATCTCTTTTCCACAATTAATCTAACAATATTCACGTGTTTCGATTTTCCATGTTCCAAACTACATAAATTAGACGCAAGATTTTCGTACAATCATAAGAGAGTTTATGAAACTTAGAGATCGGTGCTACTCAGATTTCCTAGTCAGATCTGGATGACCACGTGCATCACCGCGACATATGTTTTCTCTACCTTAAGGCAGAACTTTAGCTTTGGGAAAATGTCTTTGCAAAAATGCAAACACCTTTGAGAGAAGGGAGTTTTCCGAAATATAAATAGTGTTTGGTGAATTGTAATTTTAAATTGTATTGAAAAACAACTTTGTGCAAAATACTGTTTGGTAAAAATTACATTTGTAAATGATTTTTATTAAATTAAAAAACAAAAAGAATCTGTATTTTTTTTTTGAATTCTGGCCACCGATCGGCCGATCCGGCCGCCGGACCACCGGATCTGGTTGCCGGACGGCTAGATCTGGTTCTCGGGTGCCGTTGCTTGAGGTCTCGTGACCCCAGGGTCGGCCGAACTAGGCGGGCGATGCCCGGTGGGGGTCGGCTGTCGCGCGACCCCAGGTGTTGCCTGGGATTGTGCGACCTTAGGTAGCCGTCGTTTGGGGTAGTTCGACCTTGGAGATGCAATTGTATTTTCCCAAAATTGAGCAAAAACAAGAACCAAACGGGTTTGCATTTGGCCATGGGATTTTAGAGTCCCAAAGCCCATTTCAAATGCCGAACCAAACGGGCCCACGTCGGTCGACACACCACAGGCGGTAGACGTGGAAGGTTCTTTCACTGCCCGTTTCCATTTTTTAGAACTTGCAACCCCTACCAATGTCTGCTCTTTCTTTTTTGGGGTTATTGGTAGTTCTTTGATAATGACCGATGCGGGCGCTGGGTAGCTCCACTGGAGCTGGATCAGGATTGGACTCAACCAAAATGACTCCAGCGCCCCGAAATCACTTCTCACATTCACGCTAAATATCATTTGACACGTTCTCACTCATTAATAAAACAGGAGTAATTCACTACTCTTGAATCAGATCATTTCTCCTTCCCCCACTCTTAAATGAATTGGATTGATCGTTTGTAGTTCGGACATGGACAATCAGATCAGGCTGATGTCATGCTCTGATGTCTCATGATTTTTACAGGAGATATATTTGCGTTCTCGCTGGGGAACACACAGATAATCTTTGTGAACCAACCAGACGTGGTGAGGGAGATTACCACCTGCACATCCTTGGACTTGGGTAAGCCCTCATACCAGTTCAAGGAGAGGGGTCCCCTGATGGGTCAAGGCATCTTAACTTCCAACGGCCCCCACTGGGCCCATCAGCGCAAGATCCTTGCTCCTGAGCTCTACATGAAGAAGGTCAAGGTATGTTATCTTAGGGGCTGCATGTTTTTATTTTTGAAAAGTGTTCCTGGAACACTTTTTTTGTTTTTTTGTTCCCGGGAACAAAAAAAGAACAGAAACGTGTTTGGTTGTGTTTCTGTTCTTTTTTTGTTTTTTTGTTCCCGGAACACAAAAAGAATAGAAACGAGAAACAAAAAAAAATTGTTTCTTGTTCCAAAAACAATTTTAAAGAAACGCTTCTCTCTCTTCTCTTTTCTTCTTCTTTTCTTCTTCCTTTTTTCTTCTTTTTTCTTTCGCCGGTCGCTGGCCTCGGCCATGCTTGGCCTTGCCGAGGGCCGGCGAGCCTTGCCATGGTTGGGCGAGGCCGCCGACCGAAAGAAGAAAAAATAAAAAAAAAAGGAAAAAATGAAAAATAAAATAAAAATATTAAAAAATTAACAGAAACAAAAAAAGAATAAAATTTACCAAATGTGTTTCTGTTTATTTTTTATTTCCGGAACAAGTTTACCAAACGCGTTTTTTTATTTAAAAATTGTTCTCCGAAATAGAAACATTTTTTTTTTAATTTCCGTTCCCGGAACAAAAAAAGAACAGAAATAAAAACATGCAGCCCCTTAGGCCCCGTTTGTTTGTGTTTCTTTTTTTTGTTTTTAAACAGTTTTTCTGTTTTTTTGTTCCTAGGAACAAAAAAGGAACAGAAACGCGTTTGGGTGCGTTTACTGTTCTTTTTGTTCTTTTGTTCCCAGAACAAAAAAAAACGAAACAAGAAACACAAATTTTGTGTTTCTTGTTTCCGAACACAAATGAGAAACACTTTTTTTCTTTTTTTTTTCTCTTATTTTCTTGTTCTTTTTCTTTTGGCCGGCCGCCGGCCTCGGCCATGGCCGGCAACCGCCGACGAGGGCCGGGCCGGCCTCGCCCGCCACGGCGAGGCTCGCCGGCCCCCGGCGAGGCCGACGCCGTCGCCGTCCCGGGCGAGGCCGACCTCGCGCCGGCCTGGGCGAGCTCGATCTCGCCCGGATCCGGCGAGGCCGAGCTCGCCCGCCGGCGGCGAGCCTCGGCCTCTCCCGGGCGGTGGCCGGCGAGGCCGCGCCGCCGCCGCCGGGCGAGCTCGGCCTCGCCGGATCCGGGCGAGCTCGAGCTCACCCGGCCATGGCGAGGCCGACCTCGCGCCGGCCCGGGCGACCTCGATCTCGCCCGGATCCGGCGAGGCCGAGCTCGCCCGGCCGGCCGGCGAGCCTCGGCCTCGCCCGGCGGTGGCCTGGCGAGGCCGCTCCTCGCCCGCCGGGGCGAGCTCGGCCTCGCCGGCCGGTCGCCGGCCAAGGCCTTGGCCGGCGACCGGCCAAAAGAAGAAAAAAAAAAAAAAAAGAAAAAAGAAAAAAAGGAAAAATAAGAAAAAAATAGAAAAAATAAAAGAAATAAAAAAATTATCTAAATTTACCAAACATGTTTCTGTTTATTTTTTATTCCCGGAACAAGTTTACCAAACGCGTGTTTTTGTTCAAAAATTGTTCCCCGGAACAGAAATACTTTTTTTTATTTCTGTTCCCTGGAACAATTTTTAAACAGAAACACAAACAAACGCGCCCTTAATTGATGTCTTTTAGTATCACCATCACCCCCACCAATTTTTTCTTTTTAAAATTAACATTTCTGAGTTTGCCCGCTCGCAGGGAATGATAAACCTCATTAACGAATCCATAGAGACACTGTTGAAGTCCTGGAAGAACAAAGTGGACGCAGCCAGTGGAGTAGCCAGCATTAACATCGACCAGCACATGAGAAGTTTCTCCGGAGATGTCATCTCCAGGGCCTGCTTTGGCAGCAATTTTGCCAAAGGAGAGGAGATCTTCCACAAGTTGAGGGCTCTCCAAGAGGCCATGTCCAAGAAAGGTCTTTCCATTGGGATTCCTGGCATGAGGTGCGAAGTTAAATATCTCTTTCTCCCGAAAAACCTCCAATTAAGCCTTCCTTCCATACCGCCCCCTTGAAAAGAAAGGGGAAACAAAAAAATCCACTGTCGCTTAGCTGCTTTAATCAATTCTGTTCATGCAATGACGCAGATACCTCCCCACCAAGACTAACAGAGAAGCCTGGGCACTGGAGAAGGAAGTCCGCAGTTTGATACTGCAGGTGGTGAAGGAGAGGATGGAAGCTGCATATGAGAAGGACCTTCTGCAGATGCTTCTCGAGGGTGCCAAAAACAGCGACTTGAGCCAGGAGGCCATGGACCGCTTCATTGTCGACAACTGCAAAAACATTTACTTGGCTGGGTACGAGACCACCGCCGTCTCTGCGACATGGTGCCTCATGCTGTTGGCTTCCAGTCAAGAGTGGCAAAATCGTGTGCGTACCAAGGTTCTTGAGGTTTGTGGGGACCGTCTTCCTGATGCCGATGTGATCCGTAAGATGAAACTGGTGCGCCTTCCCCATACCTTTAAGACAGTGCACATAATATAACGTTTTGATTTCCTGATCATCGGCATGTGTTAACCTTTCTGTCCTGGGTGCAGCTCACAATGGTGATAAACGAGTCGCTGCGGCTATACTCCCCCGTGCCAGTGGTGTCGAGGGAGGCCTTGACGGATATGAAATTCGGGGACCTGCAAGTGCCGGAGGGAGTGAACGTGTGGACGATGGTGTTAACACTGCACACGGACCCTGAGATATGGGGGCCAGACTCCTACTCTTTCAACCCGGGGAGATTCGCCAATGGGATCACGGGAGCCTGTAAGCTGCCGCACTTGTACATGCCCTTCGGAGTAGGACCTCGCGTGTGCCTCGGGCAGAACCTGGCCATGGTGGAGCTCAAGATTCTCATTGCCCAGCTTCTCTCCAACTTCTCCTTCACCCTTTCTCCCAACTACATCCACTCCCCTGCTCTTAGGTTGGTTATTGAACCTGAACACGGCGTCGAACTCTCCGTCACCAAGCTATGTCGAGATTGATCCCTCCCAGAGATGGTTTTTTCTCACCCGTAAGCCCACTATACGGTTTCTTGTTGTATCCGAAAGCAACTTTCCCCTTCCCTTTAGTAACTTATGTATCAGTTTATGGCAAAGTTTGTTCTTTCTCCATTGTACATGTCACAATTAATGTGGAAGGTGAATAAACGAAACAATTCAAGCAAGAAATAAATTGCAAAAATAACACATAAACATTGTGAATTTACGTGATTTGACAATGCGCCTGCTCCACTTGAAGAGATCTATAAGGTTGTTTCACTATAATTGATAGAATGAAGATTACAATAGCTTGGAATGCCCACATCCAAGTGATTCCAATTTTTAGCAACACCCTAAATCACAACAATCAATCACAATAAAGGAATTTTCTCATACTTTGAACTCTCTTGGATTGCGGAAGCTCTCGTGGTGTCGCAAGTTTCTAATCTTAAACAAACTTTGAAATTAAGGGTTTTTTCTTAACAAGTCTGAAAGGTGGCTGCCTTGGGCCGAGTGCTTGCCAAAATAGGCCCAAGCTGTTAACGATCGTGCTGGAAAACATAATAGTTATTAGGCGCTGTCCGAAGGCCTGGCCTGCTTGGACCTGGCCGTTAGCCTAATCACTCCTTGGCCCGGTGCTCGCCCCGTGGCCAAGTTCGTCCGCCTGCGAGGGGGCCCTTTCCTTCCATATCCAATCGTCCGCCTCCATTGTCATGCCCTCACAAACACCCCAGTGTCCAAAAATCATGAGCCCGTGTCTAATTCCAAATAAATCGGAATGAACTTCTAGCCATAATCAACAAATCTCCAGCCTGACAAGAGTCTAACTTCATATGAAGATAGAGAACAATGCACTTCGAACTTATAATGGTTTGACTTAAGGTGTGACATCTCGGTTTTGAATAATGAGAAATGGTTGTGAATCTGGTGTGCTAGTAAAAAGGATAGGTCATGGATCGTTCCAAGATTTCTATCACTGGGCTCTCGCTTGCCTCCATTTTTTTAATATTTGTATTTTTATTTTTAAATGTTTTAAATAAATTTAATTTAATTAATTTTTATATTAATTTTTTACCACGTCGCACACCAAAACGACGCCGTTTTACACTCCCTTCGCCGAAAAATTGACGCGTTGGTGTTTTGACTGGATTTTGGTTGGATTGGCATTTAAGTGATCCATTTTGCTCCGATTTTGGTACTTAAGTATTACTTTCGTAACTTTTGGCACTTAAGTGTCCCTTTGTACCAACTTTTGGCACTCCGGGGGTCCGAGTGTCGTTTAATATCAAGATATTATCTAACCTAGATATCATCTAAACATGCCTTCTAATATAATAATTAATGTATCTAACTATTCTATCAAGCAATTCTATCTAGGAAATCAATTCTAATTTACATGATATGCAAATGTAATCTTTTTTGTATTTTTGGGTAAATAAAGCATTTAAAGTAAGATAATCACTAAATCACTCAAGATCATATATCATCCAATCAATGTGTTAAGGAAATAATATCCAACCAACTTGAAATTTCGTGAATAAAATCGATGAGTCGATCTTAAGCTTTAAAGATCAAAATATCAATTTTAAAGATTCTCGCGGAATCAATAATTTCATTTAAAGCATTATAGATGGGATCAAAGATTATATGTGGTTGCGAATTAGGAAATAAATCCTAATTGAGAGATATGTCTATCACTCATGATATGCATGTTAGATATTAATAGACATATATTAGGCTATAAAATATCTAAATCAAATTTATTTAAGAAAATTATCTAATTTCACAAGTAATATTGCCAAATTTGAACTCAATGGAATTGGCTTAATGGATGATTGGTAAGGGCTTGTGGATGAAGCTCAGCATAGTGGTGCTTGGTAAAGGATGATCGTGGGCTCACAGTCAACGAACTTGCAAAAGTAAGAACTCTGCAAAATCGACTCGGTCCGGATACGAAAAAGAACGGCGGCTAGTGTCAAAAGGTGGGTGGTTCACAATTGAGGTGCAGGAAGGAGTCATTGAGATCGTCTAAAAATTTCGCCTAGGATGGCAATAAGTCATTGCGGAAGTTGCTGAACAAACGTTGAAGGTAGCGTCGAGATTGGACTACAATTTGACTTAAGAAAACTTGCAGCAAGAAATTCAAGCGGGGCTAAAGCAATGACATGACAAGGACAATCTCTGACACGATGGGAAATTGGTGAGTGCTGGTGCTTTTGGGAAGCCATGTTTCCCATAAGATTTCTAACAGTTGCAGTTTTTCATGCAAAAAATGGTTGGAAAGCGAATTTTCTATTGAGAAAAGGGGAATTTTATTTGTCGAATGTTCGTTCTCTGATTTCGCCGAGCTTTCAGGGTGCTAGTATCTCCAAAATGATGGGTCGTACAGAAATAAAGCTACTAGAAGCCATGTTTCCCACTAGATTTCTAACTGTAGAGAATGGCCGGAAAGGGAATCTTTTATGGAGAAAAAATGAATTTTCTTTGTTGAATCTTTGTTCTCTGGTTTCACTTGGCCTTTAGGGTGTTGTGATCTCCAAAATGATGGGTCATATGGAAATAAAGCTTTTGGAAGATATGTTTCCTTGCATTTCCAACTGTCAGTATTTTTCAGGTAAAAAATGGTCGAAAGGGAATTTTCTGAGGAGAAAAATAAAATTTTCTTTGTCGAATCTTCGTTCTCTAGTTTCGGTTGGCCTTCAGGATGTTGTGAACTCTAAAATGATGGGTCGTACGGAAATAAAGCTTTTGGAAGCCATGTTTCCCAGTAGATTCCAATTGTTGGGGTTTTTTTTTTAATGCAAAAAATGGCTAGAATGGGAATTTTCTATAAAGAAAAAGGGAATTTTCTCTGTCAAATCTTCATTCTCTAGTTTCGCCTAGTCCTTTGGGTGCTGTAATCTCCAAAATGATGGGTCATATGGAAATAAAGCTTTGAGAAGCCGTGTTTCCCTGTAGATTTCCAACTGTCGGGGTTTTTAAGGCAAAAAAAGGTCGGAAAGTGAAGTTTTTATGGAGAAAAAGGGAATTTTCTCTGAAGAATCTTCATTCTCTAGTTTCGTCGGGCCTTCAATGTGTTGTGATCTCCAAAATGATGGGTCGTACGGAAATGAAGCTTTTAGAACACATGTTTTCCAGCAGATTTCCAATTGTCTGGATTTTTCAGGCAAAAAATTTCCAGAAAGAGAATTTTCTATCAAGAAAAAGGCAATTTTCTCTTTTGAATTTTTGTTCTTTGCTTTTGCCTGGCCTTCAGGATGCTGTGATGTCCAAAATGATGAGTCGTATGGAAATAAAGCTTTTGGAAGCCATGTTTTCCAGCAGATTTCCAATTGTCGGTGTTTTTCACGCAAAAAATGGCCAGAAATGGAATTTTCTATAGAGAAAAAAGGAATTTTCTCTAACGAATCTTCATTCTCTAGTTTCACCTAGTCCTTTGGGTGCTGTGATCTCCAAAATGATGGGTCGTATGGAAATAAAGCTTTGGGAAGCCATGTTTCCTAGCAGATTTCCAACTGTTGGGGCTTTTAAGGCCAAAAAAGGCCAGAAAGTGAAGTTTTTATGGAGAAAAAGGGAATTTTCTCTGGTGAATCTTCATTCTCTGGTTTCGTCGAGCTTTCAATGTGCTGTGATCTCCAAAATGATGGGTCGTACGTAAATGAAGCTTTTAGAAGTCATGTTTCATAGCAAATTTCCAACTGTCTGGATTTTTTAGGCAAAAAATTGCAAGAAAGTGAATTTTCTATCAAGAAAAAGGAAATTCTCTCTTTCGAATCTTTGTTCTCTACTTTCGCCTGGCCTTTAGGGTGCTGTGATCTCCAAAATGATGGGCCATATGGAAATAAAGTTTTTGGAAGCCATGTTTCCTAACAGATTTTCAATTGTCGGGGTTTTTTCATGCAAAAAATGGCTGAAAAGCAAATTTTCTATAGAGAAAAGGGGAATTTTCTCTGTTGAATCTTTGTTTTTTGGTTTCGCCAGGCCTTCAGGGCACTATGATCTCCAAAATGATGGGTTGTGCGGAAATAAAGTTTCTGGAAGCCATGTTTCCCACCAGATTTCTAACTGCCGGGGTTTTTAATGTGGAGAATGGTCAAAAAGGAAATTTTCTTTGTTGAATCTTCATTCTCTGGTTTCGCCTGGCCTTCAAGGTGCTGTGATATTCAAAATGATGGCTCGTACGGAAATAAAGCTTTTGGAAGCCATGTTTCCCAGCAAATTTCTAATTGTCGTGGTTTTTAATGCAAAAAATAGCTGGAAAGCGAATTTTCTATTGAGAAAAGGGAAATTTTCTCTGTCAAATCTTCATTCTCTGGTGCCGCCTGGCCTTCAAGGTGCTGTGATCTCCAAAATGATAAGTCGTCTGGAAATAAAGCTTTTGGAAGCCATGTTTTCCAGCAGATTTTCAACTGTCAGGGTTTTTTCAAGCAAAAATTGGCCAGAAAGGAAATTTTTTAAGGAGAAAAAGGGAATTTTCTTTGTTGAATCTTTGTTTTGTGGTTTTGGTTGGCCTTTAGGGTGTTGTGAACTCTAAAATGATGGGTCGTATGGAAATAAAGCTTTTGAAAGCCATGTTTCCAAGTAGATTTCTAACTGTCGGGGTTTTTCTTTTAAAAAAATGGCTAGAAAGCGAATTTTTTATGGAGAAAAGGGGAATTTTCTTTGTGGAACTTCTTTGGTTTTGTTAGGCCTTCAATGTGCCGTGATCTCCAAAATGATGGGTCGTACAGAAATAAAGATTCTGGAAGCCATGTTTCTCACCAGATTTCTCATTGCCGGGGTTTTTAATGCAGAGAATGGTCGGAACGGGAATTTTCTATAGAGAAAAAAGAATTTTCTATAGAGAAAAAAAGAATTTTCTCTGTCGAATCTTCGTTCTTTGGTTTCACCTAGCCTTCAGGGTGCTGTGATCTCCAAAATGATGGCTCGTACGGAAATAAAGCTTTTGGAAGCCATGTTTCCTAGCATATTTTTAATTGTCGGGGTTTTTTAATGCAAAAAATGGCTGGAAAGCGAATTTTCTATAGAGAAAGGAGAATTTTCTCTCTTGAATGTTCATTCTCTGGTCTCACCGGGCCTTCAAGGTCTTATGGTCTCCAAAATCTTGGGTCGTGCAGAAACAAAGCTTCTGGAAGCCATGTTTTCTACCAGATTTCTAACTGCCGGGTTTTTTAATGAAGAGAATGGCCGGAAAGGGAATCTTCTATGGAGAAAAAAAAGGAATTTTCTCTTTCGAATCTTTGTTCTCTAGTTTCGCCTAGCCTTCAGGGTGCTTTGATCTCCAAAATGATGGGTCGTATGGAAATAAAGCTTTTGGAAGCCATGTTTCCCAGCAGATTTCTAATTGTCAAGGTTTTTCATGCAAAAATGGTGGGAAAGCGAATTTTCTATGGAGAAAAAGGGAATTTTCTATGTCGAATCTTTGTTCTCTGGTGTCGCTTGGCCTTCAGGGTGTTGTGATCTCCAAAATGATAGGTCATACGGAAATAAAGCTTTTGGAAGCCATGTTTCCCAGCAGATTTCCAACTGTCGGAGTTTTTTATGCAAAAAATGACTAGAATGGGAATTTTTTATGGCGAAAAAGGGAATTTTCTTTGTTGAATCTTTGGTCTTTGGTTTTGCCGGTGCTTGAGGGAGCTGTGATCTCCAAAATGATGGGTTGTACGGAAATAAAACTTTTGGAAGTCATGTTTCCTAACAGATTTCCAACTGTTTGGGTTTTTCAAGCAAAAAATAGATGGAAAGGGAATTTTCTATAAAGAAAAAGGGAATTTTCTCTTTCGAATCTTCGCTCTCTAGTTTTGCCTAGCCTTCAGGGTGTTGTGATCTCCAAAATGATGGGTCGTACGAAATACAGCTTTCAGAAGATATGTTCTCAATAGATTTCCAACTATCGGGGTTTTTAAGGCAAACAAAGGTTAGAAAGGGAAATTTCTATGGCGAAAAAAGGAATTTTCTCTGTCGAATCCTCGTTCTTTGGTCTCGTTGAGCCTTCAGGGTGCTATGATCTCCAAAATGATGGGTAGTACGAAAATGAAGCTTTTAGAAGCCATGTTTCCCAATCGAATTTCCAATTGTCAGGGTTTTTGAGGCAAAAAATGGCTAGAAAGTGAAGTTTTTATGGAGAAAAAGGGAATTTTCTCTACCAAATCTTCATTCTTTGGTTTCGCCGAGCCTTCAATGTGCCATGATCTCTAAAATGATGGGTCGTATGGAAATAAAGCTTCTGGAAGCCATGTTTCTCACCAAATTTCTCACTGCCGGGGTTTTTAATGTAGAGAATGGCCGGAACGGAATTTTCTATGGAGAAAAAATGAATTTTCTTTGTTGAATCTTCGTTCTTTGGTTTCGCCTAGCCTCAGGGTGTTGTGATCTCCAAAATGACGACTTGTACGGAAATAAAGCTTTTGGAAGCCATGTTTCCCAGTAGATTTTTAATTGTCGGGGTTTTTTTTATGCAAAAATGGCTGGAAAACGAATTTTCTATGGAGCAAAGAAGAATTTTCTCTCTTGAATGTTCGTTCTCTGGTCTCGCCGGCCTTCAGGGTGCTATGGCCTCCAAAATCATGGGTCGTGTGAAAATAAAGCTTATGGAAGCCATGTTTCCCACCAGATTTCTAACTGCCGGGTTTTTTAATGAAGAGAATGGCCGGAAAGGGAATCTTCTATGGAGAAAAAGAAATTTTCTCTGTCGAATCTTCGTTCTTTGGTTTCGCCTAGCCTTCAGGGTGCTGTGATCTTCAAAATGACGGCTCGTACAGAAATAAAGCTTTTGGAAGCCATGTTTTCCAGTAGATTTCCAACTGTCGGTGTTTTTCAAGCAAAAAATGGCCGGAAAGAGAATTTTCTATAGAGAAAAAGGGAATTTTCTCTGACGAATCTTCGTTCTCTAGTTTCGCCTAGCTCTCAGGGTGATGTGATCTACAAAATGATGGGTCGTATGGAAATAAAGCTTTTGGAAGCCATGTTTCCCATCGATTTCCAACTGTTTGGATTATTCCGGCAAAAAATGGTCAGAAGGGAAAATTTCTATGGAGAAAAAGGGAATTTTCTCTAACAAATCTTTGTTCTTTGGGTTCACCTAGCCCTCAGGGTGCTGTGATATCTTAAATGATGGGTCATCCAGAAATAAAGCTTTTGGAAGCCATGTTTCCCAGCAAATTTCTAATAGTCGAGGTTTTTCAGGCAAAAAATGGTTGGAAAGCAAATTTTCTATGGAGAAAAAGGGAATTTTCTCTATCAAATCTTCGTTCTCTAGTTTCATCGGGACTTTAATGTGCTGTGATCTCCAAAATGATAGGTCGTAAAGAAATAAAGATTTTGGATGCGATGTTTCCCAACAGATTTCCAATTGTCTGGATTTTTCAGGCAAAAAATTGCCGGAATGGGAATTTTCTACCAAGAAAAGGTGAATTTTCTCTTTCGAATCTTTGTTCTTTGCTTTCGCCTGGCCTTCAGGGTGGTGTGATCTCCAAAGTGATGGGTAGTACGGAAATAAAGCTTTTGGAAGCCATGTTTCACAAAGATATTTCTAACAATCGGGGTTTTTCATACAAAAAATGGCTGAAAAGTGAATTTTTTATTGAGAAAAGGGGAATTTTCTCTGTCGAATCTTCGTTCTCGGTTTTGCCAGGCCTTGAGGGTTCTCGTGATCTCCAAAATGATGGGTCGGACGAAAATAAAGCTTCGTAAGCCATGTTTCCCATCGAATTTCTAACTCGTAAGGGTTTTTTATGCTAAAAATGGCTAGAATGAGAATTTTCTTTGGAAAAAAAGGAATTTTCTCTGTTGAATCTTCGTTCTCTGGTTTTTTCGGGCCTTTAATGTACTGTTATCTCCAAAATGATGGGTCGTATGGAAATGAAGCTTTTAGAAGCCATGTTTCCCAGCAAATTTCCAACTGTCCGAGTTTTTTTCAGTAACAAAAGGCCGAAAAGGAATTTTCTCTGTGAAATCTTCGTTCTCTGGTTTTGCCTGGGCATCAAGGTGTTGTGATCTCTAAAATGATGGGTCGTACAAAAATAAAGCTTTTAGAAGCCACGTTTCCCAGAAGATTTCCAACTGTTGGGGGGGTTTTTTTTGGCAAAAACTGGTTGGAAAGGAAATTTTCTGAGGAGAAAAAGGGAATTTTCTTTGTCGAATCTTCATTATCTGGTTTCACCTAGCCTTTAGGGTGCTATGATCTCCAAAATGATAGATTGTATAGAAATAAAGCTTTTAGAAGCTATGTTTCCCAGCAGATTTCCAACTGTCGGTGTTTTTTAGGAAAAAAATGGTCGGAAATGGAATTTTCTATGGTGAAAAAATGAATTTTCACTTTCGAATCTTCTTTCTCTTGTTTCACCGTGCCTTTAGGGTGTTGTGATATAAAAAATGATGGGTCATATGGAAATAAAGCTTTTGAAAGTCATGTTTCCCAGTAGATTTCCAACTATCTGGATTTTCAGACAAAAAATTGCTGGAAATGGAATTTTCTTTAGAGAAAAAGAGAATTTTTTGAATCTTTGTTCTCTGGTTTCACCTGACCATCGGGTGCTGTGATCTCCAAAATAATAGTTCCTACAGAAATAAAGCTTTTGGAAGCCATGTTTGCAACCATATTTCTAACCGTTGGGGTTTTTCATGAAAAAAATCGCTGGAAGGTGAATTTTCTATAGAAAAAAGGGGAATTTTCTCTGTCGAATCTTTGATCTCTCGGTGTTGCTTGGCCTTCAAGGTGCTGTGATCTCCAAAATGATAGGTCGAACAGAAATAGAGCTTTTGGAAGCCATGTTTCCCAGCAAATTTCCAACTATCGGGGTTTTTTAAGCGAAAACTGTTCGGAAAGGAAATTTTTTAAGGAGAAAAAGGGAATTTTGTTTGTTGAATCTTTGTTCTCTAGTTTCGGTTGGCCTTTAGGGTGTTGTGAACTCTAAAATGATGGGTCGTACGGAAATAAAGCTTTTGGAGGCCATGTTTCCCAGCAGATTTCTAACTGTCGAGGTTTTTTATGCAAAAAAATGAGTAGAATGGGAATTTTCTACGGCGAAAAAGGGAATTTTCTCAGTCCAATCTTTGGTCTCTGGTTTCGCTTAGCCTTTAGGGTTCTGTGATCTCGAAAATGATGGGTGGTACGGAGATAAAGCATTTGGAAGCCACGTTTCCCAGCAGATTTCCAATTGTTGGGATTTTTAAGGCAAAAAAAGCCGGAAAGTGAATTTTCTATGGAGAAAAAAGGAATTTCCTTTGTTGAATCTTTGTTCTTTGGTTTCGCCGGGCCTTCAAGGTGTTGTAATCTCCAAAATGATGGGTTGTACGAAAATGAAGCTTTTAGAAGTCATGTTTCCCAGCAGATTTCCAACTGTCGGTGTCTTTTAGGCAAAAAATGGTCGGAAACAAATTTTTTTTTTTTTTTATGGAGAAAAGGGGTATTTTCTCTGTCGAACCTTCGTTCTCTGGTTTCTTCTAGCCTTTAGGGTGCTATAATCTCCAAAATGATGGCTCGTATGGAAATAAAGCTTTTGGAAGCCATGTTCCTAGCATGATTTCTAATTGTTGGGGTTTTTCATGCAAAAAATGGTTGGAAAGCGAATTTTCTATGGAGAAAAGAGGAATTTTCTCTGTCCAATCTTCGTCCTCTGGTGTTGCCTAGCCTTCAAGGTGCTGTGATCTCCAAAATGATAGGTCGTACAAAAATAAAGCTTCTGGAAGCCATGTTTCGCAGCAGATTTCCAACTGTCAGGGTTTTTCAAGCAAAAATTGATCGGAAAGGAAATTTTCTGAGGAGAAAAAGGGAATTTTCTTTGTTGAATCTTTGTTCTCTGGTTTCAATTGGCCTTCAGGGTGTTGTGAACTCTAAAATGATGGGTCGTACATAAATAAAGCTTTTGGAGGCCATGTTTCCCAGCAGATTTCTAACTATCCGGTTTTTTTAAGCAAAAAATGACTAGAATGAGAATTTTCTATAGGGAAAAAGGGATTTTTCTTTATCGAATCTTCGGTCTCTAGTTTCGCCAGAGCGTCAAGGTGTCGTGATCTCCAAAATAATGGGTTGTACGGAAATAAAGCATTTGGAAGCCATGTTTCCCAACATATTTTCAACTGTTTGGGTTTTTCAAGCAAAAAATGCCCGCAAAGGGAATTTTGTCTTTCGAATCTTCATTCTCTAGTTTTGCTTGGCCTTCAGGGTGCTGTGATCTTCAAAATGATGGGTTGTATGGAAATACAGCTTTCGGAAGCCATGTTTCCCAAAAGATTCCAACTGTCGAGCTTTTTAAGGCAAAAAAGGCTGGAAATGGAATTTTCTATGGAGAAAAAAGGGAATTTTCTCTTTCGAATCTTCGTTCTCTGGTTTCGTCGGGCCTTCAATGTGCTGTGATCTCTAAAATGATAGGTCGTATGGAAATGAAGCTTTTAGAAGCCATGTTTCCCAGTAGATTTCCAACTGTCGGTGTTTTTTAGTCAAAAAATGGCTAAAAAAGGAATTTTCTATGGAGAAAAAAGAAATTTCCTTTTTTGAATCTTCGGTCTTTGGTTTTGCTAGGGCTTCAGGATGCTGTGATCTCCAAAATGATGGGTCGTACGGAAATAAAGCTTTTGGAAGCGATGTTTCCCAGCAGATTTCCAACTGTCTGGATTTTTCAAGCGAAAAAATTACCGGAAATGGAATTTTCTCTTTCAAACCTTTGTTTTCTAGTTTCGCTTAGCTTTCAAGGTGCTGTGATCTCCAAAATGATGGCTCGTATAGAAATAAAGCTTTTGGAAGCCATGTTGCCTAGCATATTTCTAATTGTCGGGGTTTTTCATGCAAAAAATGGATGAAAAGTGAATTTCTATGGAGAAAAGGGGAATTTTCTCTCTCAAATCTTCATTTTCTAGTTTCACTAGGCCTTCAAGGGTGCTATGATATCCAAAATGATGGATCGTGCGGAAATAAAGCTTTAGGAAGCCATGTTTCCCACCATATATCTAACTGCCGGGGTTTTTAATGAAGAGAATGGCCGGAAAGGGAATTTTCTATGACGAAAAAGGGAATTTTCTCTGTTGAATCTTCATCCTCTAGTTTCGCTTGGCCTTCAAGGTGCTGTGATCTCCAAAATGATGGCTTGTACAGAAATAAAGCTTTTGGAAGCCATGTTTCCCAGCAGATTTCTAATTGTCGGGGTTTTTCATGTGAAGAATGGCTGTAAAGTGAATTTTCTATAGAGAAAAAGGGAATTTTCTGGTGTCGCTTGGCCTTTAGGGTGCTGTGATCTCCAAAATGATAGGTCGTATGAAAATAAAGCTTGTGGAAGCCGTGTTTCCTAATAGATTTCCAACTGTCGAGGTTTTTTAAGAAAAAACTTGCTGGAAAGGAAATCTTCTAAGGAGAAAAGGGGAATTTTCTTCGTTGAATCTTCGTTCTTTGGTTTCGGTTGGCCTTCAGGGTGTTGTGAACTCTAAAATGATGGGTCGTATGGAAATAAAGCTTTTGGAAGCCATGTTTCCCAGCAGATCTCCAACTGTCGGGGTTTTTAATGCAAAAAATGACTAGAATGGGAATTTTCTATTGTAAAAAAGGGAATTTTCTCTGTTGAATCTTCGGTCTCTGGTTTTGCCGGGGCTTCAGGGTGCTGTGATCTCCAAAATGATGGGTTGTACAAAAATATAGCTTTTGGAAGCCATGTTTTCTAATAGATTTCCAACTGTCTAGCTTTTTCATGCAAAAAATGGTCGGAAAGGAAATTTTCTATAAAGAAAAAGGAAATTTTCTTTTTGAATCTTCGTTCTCAGGTTTTGCCTGGTCTTCAGAGTGCTGTGATATCCAAAATGATGGGTCTTACGGAAATACAGCTTTCGGAAGACATGTTTCCTAATAGATTTCCAACTGTCGGGCTTTTTAAGGCAAAAAAAGATCGGAAAGGAAATTTTCGATGGAGAAAAAGGGAATTTTCACTGTCGAATCTTTGTTCTCTGGTTTCGTCGAGCCTTCAATGTGCTGTGATCTCCAAAATGATGGGTCATACAGAAATGAAGCTTTTAGAAGCTATGTTTCCCAATAGATTACCAACTGACAGGGTTTTTTTAGGCAAAAAATGGCTAGAAAAGGAATTTTCTATGGAAAAAAGGAAATTTTATTTGTTGAATCTTTAGTCTCTGGTTTCGCGGGGCTTTAGGGTGCTGTGATCTCCAAAATGATGGGCCGTACGGAAATAAAGCTTTTGGAAACGATGTTTTCTAGCAAATTTCCAACTATTGGGAGTTTTTCGGCAAAAATTGGTCGGAAAGGAAATTTCTAAATAGAAAAAAGGAATTTTCTTTGTCAAATCTTCGGTCTCTGGTTTTGGTTGGCCTTTAGGGTGTTGTGAAATCTAAAATGATGGCTTGTATGGAAATAAAGCTCTTGGAAGCCATGTTTCCCAGCAGATGTCGAACTATCGGGGTTTTTTTTTTTGCAAAAAATGGCAAGAATGGGTATTTTCTATGGAGAAAAAGGGAATTTTCTCTGTTGAATCTTTGGTCTTTGGTTTCGCGGGGCTTCAGGGTGCTGTGATCTCCAAAATGATGGGTCGTACGGAAATAAAGCTTTTTGAAGCTATGTTTCCTAGCAGATTTCTAACTGTTTGGGTTTTTAAGGCAAAAAATGACTGGAAATGGAATTTTCTATAAGGAAAAATGGAATTTTCTCTTTTGAATCTTCGTTCTCTGGTTTCACCTGGCTTTCAGGGTGCCGTGATCTTGAAAATGATGGGTGGTATGGGAATAAAGCATTTGGAAGCCATGTTTCCCAGCAGATTTTCAACTGTTAGGGTTTTCAAGGCAAAAAAAGGTCGAAAATGGAATTTTCTATAGAGAAAAATGGAATTTTCTCTATTGAAGGAGAAAAAGTGGATTTTCTCTGTCGATTCTTCGTTCTGTAGTTTCGCCGTATCTTAAGGGTGCACTTATCTTCAAAGAGATGGGTTGTACGGAAACAAAGCTTCCAAAAGCTTTGTTTCCAAGCAGATTTCCAACTGTCATGATTTTTCAGGCAAAAAATTGCCGGAAATGGAATTTTCTATAGAGAAAAATGGAATTTTCTATAGAGAAAAATGAAATTTTCTCTATCGAATGTTTGTTCTCTAGTTTCGCTGAACCTTAAGGGTGCTCTAATCTCCAAAACGATGGGTCATACGGAAAAAAAAGCTTTTGGAAGCAATGTTTCCCAGTAGATTTCCAACTGTTGGGGTTTTTCAAGCAAAAAATGGCCAGAAATGGAATTTTCTTTGAAGAAAGAGGGAATTTTCTCTATCGAATCTTCATTCTCTAGTTTTGTCGGACCTTAAGGGTGCTCAGATCGCCAAAATGATGGGTCGTACGGAAAAAAAGCTTTTGGAAGTCATGTTTTTAAGCAAATTTCCAACTATTGGGGTTTTTCAAGCAAAAAATGGCCGGAAAGAGAATTTTCTATGAAGAAAAAGGGAATTTTCTTTGTTGAATGTTCGTTCTTTAGTTTCGCCGGACCTTAAGGGTGCTATGATCTCCAAAATAATGGGTTGTACAGAAACAAAGCTTTCGAAAGCCATGTTTCCCAACAGATTTCCAACTGTCAGGGTTTTTTAGGCAAAAAATGGTCGGAAAGGAAATTTTCTATGAAGAAAAAAGAGAATTTTCTCTATCAAATCTTCGTTCTCAGGTTTTACCGGACCTTAAGGGTGCTGTGATCTCCAAAATGATGGGTCGTACGGAGACAAAGCTTTTGGAAGCCATGTTTCCTAGCAGATTTTCAACTGTCGGGGTTTTTCAGGCAAAAAATACTTGGACTTTCTGAGCATTTTTTACATTTTTCATCTCTTGAGATGAAAACTTTATCTCTAGGCGGAGCTGTAGCCCCAAGCTGTGCCAATGTCAGAAGGATGTAACCCACAAAACTATTACAACACACATAGGTATGAGGGATTCCCTCGACGTCGACAATGCAGCAAATCTTGCCCTTGATGGCAAGAATAGCTTTTGCTGGCTCCACAGAATAGACGTGATCCACATCATTTCAAAACTCTGAAGGCAAGAATCTCTAAAAATAAACACAATGAAATCAGAAGAAACATCTTTGTTAGAAAGTAGAAAAAATTTAGAGCATATTCCCCTTAACCAAAAAACATGTATGAGTTCCGATGAAAAAAGGAAGACAAACTTATATGAGACTGAATTCAAGTTGTTTCAATGAGTTACTATAACATAGTAGAAAGTGATAATAGGTGAATCAATAAATTCAACAATTCAGCAAAGTCGACCCCAAGTGCTATAAGAAAAATAGAAGAAATAGAGTAGTAGCTAGATAACTCTGTCAAGTATAGAATAGGCAGACATTCTCCTTGCTTGGACACTTTCACAAGTAACAAGATATCAGGTAAGATGAATGCCTTTTGTGAGCATGCTGAGTTCCACTCGCCATTGACTGTCAACCACCAAAGCAGCGACAACTACTAAGTACCATTTCAAGGATTAACTAGTTCATGTTTCCCACACTCTCCTATAGTTGACTTCAAAATATTTACTCTTGAATTTCACTGATGACTTCTACACAAGGTTATGACCATTTTAAAAAGAAAGAAGTTGAAGTCTATAGATAGATAAGTCCATCCATCCCATTTCATTAAAGCAAAGCTTGCAAGGAGATCACGATGCACCTAAACCAGTAAGACAAGAATCAAGCTACCACCCATTAGTCAAATGCTAAACCAACAATAAGAACTTGAAATGAAATTACTAGGCACAACACCACCTTGATATTCCCAGTTGCTTTAATGGTAGCAACAATCATGTCTTGGTCCTTCACTTGTTCTCACCCCACAGCAGAGATTACCACATCTACTTGCTTAATCACAATAGACGCTCTCAATTGTATATGTCTCCCTGAGAATCAAATAACTAAGAGCATGGACAAACGATCAATGAAGTCGGCAATCATCCGCAAGATTTGTCTACACAGCAAAGCGCAGCCACGTAGCTATAGCTGTCTCAGAAACAGCTAAAGCATATCGAAGTTTCCACAATATTTTGTCTGAAAATGTGCATGTTCACATCATCATGCAAAGCTGAAATTTCGTTAGGCATTTGAAAGAGGAGAGGAATGTGATTTTTGATTTCAACCACGCACAAAGACAAAATATTAGAGAAGAGAAAGAACAAAGCCATATCATAACATGACTCTATCAACTCGATCAAGTGAGAGATAGATATAAAAATCAACTCCGATCCTACTGATAAAAACATTTCTCAGAAGGGCGAACGAACACAACCGCATGGGAATAACTACTCACCTGGAATAATTCGATCTTTCTCTTTCCTTCAAACTCCCAATTTTAGTTCAGCTTGCTTTTCTAGAAATGTACCATTAGATCGAATCGATTCATGATCATTGACAACATCCTAAGATAGCAAACACTAAATAGAAATTTTGAGAATAAGTAAGAGTCATGAAGGCATCAAATCGAAGAACTCTTTTCCTCAAGAGTCTCACACGGTATAAAAGTTGAGATCAAACTTTTGCCACTCTTATTGGTCGTCTCATGCATACGTAGTATGAAATACATATTACGGTATTAACTGCTTTCCCATGGAGTGTATGTCTACACCATCAATACCGTACATATGATAGTTTAGACATACCTAATGTCTAACTTGAGTTCATATATCTACTCATTCACAGAATTCATCTGTGGCACCCCTCGACAGCCCCCGATCCGTTAGGGTCACCACGGGTACTTGTCACTCATCCCACTACATACTAGTAAGGTAATTTTTTATTATTAAAATGAAACCATAGTTCATGGGGGTTGATCAATAGAATTCTTTTCTATTATTTTTTTGTAAAGGTCTCGGTGCAGTTCATCAGCGGAAGCATAAATGTATCTCACCAATCCTCACTTCAATAACAATAATGTAATGCACACCACCTATGCTCCAAATGAAAAGACAAAGCCGAGTCACTTTTATTTATATTTTCACGATGGATATTTTGGGTCGGTACAACAAAAGGCCAAGATTTTTAATTATACTTGGCTATAACTCAAAAGAGAACTCGACCCTACATCAAACATGTACACCCCTCCATCAACAAGCGTCAGCTATCCCCAAAAAGTGTTAGCTCCCACCAGCTATACGTGCCATCACACCCAACTCGGTGCATTGGGCGGCGGCGGTAGCATCCCTAGCATCACTCCACCACGCCAGACATGAACAGACAAAAACTCTTGGATAACCGAGCTATCAGCAAGACCCACATCGTACATCACTAA